>OZ014488.1:24715625-26119517 GCA_963965965.1 Trididemnum nubilum
AAAATATTGCAGGAGGCAATGTGCCTTACTTCTACCTATGGACCAAATCACTTACGATTAAAATTTTACGTTATAATGCAAGATTCTAAACGTGTTTTGGGATTTAATTGCAAAAGGAGGATTGAACAATTAAATTTTTTCGATTGGCTTTGAAATGTTAAAAATCTAGTTCATTGAAATGGCTGTGAACTCGTGCTAAATGTGATCCAATGGGATTTAAATGCTTTTTTTCCAAAAACTTACAAAAATCCTCCAGCGGCTGGGGGCTATGCCCCCAGACCCCCACAGCCACCAGAGGCTGGGGGATACGCCCCCAGACCCCCGTCTGTGATACGTTTGAGTACACTAGCTTACTCAACACATCTCCTAAGTTAGACATTTACACTTTTTAACTATTAGATTTTGCCCTCTCCCTTTACCAAAATCCTGGTTAAGTGCCATCAGGCTACGGCTTCAGATCTTCCATTCTACGATATCTTTGCCCCACAAAAATTTCCTTTTGAAAATTTCTGATGACGTCATTGCATGTGATTTGTGGTTTGGGCCTCCCCCTATCAAAAATCCTGGCTACGCCTATGAGTCATACCACACTTTGGATATAAATATAACAATGTTATTCCTTACAGAACACCAAAAATTTGATTCATCCAAAGGAGCACGGCAAAACAAGAAGTCAATTATCAGCTTGCCAAATCAATATCAATTAACTAAAATTTACTAGACCAAAATTTACGCTATTGATTATACTAACACTATGCTAGACTTTACTAGACTATATTACTAAAAAACTGCTTCGAGGTCTCACTATAGAAATAGAAACATCAGCAACCAACTTACTACACATCTAACTTGATACACTAAACTGCGAAAATTTGAGACACCACATCACCGTACTGTCAAAGACTATCTAATTTGAGCACTAGTTGCAAACTTAAAGATTATAAGATTGAAGATCTAAAGACAATACAGTTAAAATTACCACAATGACAGTTCTAGAAGATTCTAAAAGCAAGCACAAAAGGGGCTTCTAAAATGTTCTAAAAAGTCAACCAACTATTTGCATAAAAAATGAGAACGCGGCATGTATTCGTTTCTCACGTTACCAAACAGCATGTCAGCAAAAAGAAAGCAATTAAGTCGAAAAGCAGACCTATAGTATTTATGTCAGCCTGAACTCGAATAACTTGATATTTTTGCCGAATCTTAACTCGAAAAAATTAAACTGATTTCTCATGTTTGACTGGGTAAAAACATGAATATTTTACGAAAATAGTAAAAAATTTCAATACTTGTATAAAACTTGCGGAATTGCGGACTAAAACTAAAAATAATCCGCAACCGCAAGTCCGCAATTTAAACTGCCAAAGTCCGCAACTTTTTTCGTTAGTCCGCAATTGCGAATTTGCGGACTTGCGGACTAACTTGCGGACTTGCCCAGCTGTACAAGTTATACAGTAGTATGCTCATATTTGTAAAAACCGGGCAACTCTCCGTTAAATAACAAAAATACACGAGAAACCACAAACCGTCTGTTTCTGAAACACCGTTAGCTCTGGCATCTGAACCATCCGAGTCAGTTGAGTCATCTACGTCATCTCCTGAACAAAATGTATCATAGCATTTCGTAGAAGACGCTTTAAAAAGTTTTTACTTTTTTTACAAAAATAACTAAAATTTGAAACCATTCTAGGTTAATTTTCGGCTTGCAAATGTTTTTTTAGCATCGCAAAACATACAGTGAATAATTGTAATTGCAATACTGCAATTAACTTGGCCTTGGCTAGGAGACAGCAAAGAGACCTTTCTGTGTTCGAGTCAAGATAAACAAAAATAATTGGAAGGTACAAGTTATTTAGCTGTACCTGATATAAGCCGAGGAAAGTGTGGAGATGAGAATATTTTAATAATTCCAAAAAAAAAACATTTTTAAACTGTTTATCCCAATCTTTTTGAATGTCTTTTTGGATGAAAAAGTACAAGATACAGTAATGCGTTCATTTTGTAAAAAATGGACAGCACTCGGTTAAATAACAACAAAAAACACACAAGAAATCACGAACCGCCTGTTTCTGAAACACCGTTATCCCCATCATCCGACTCATCCGAGTCATCTACGCCACCTACTGAACAAAATGTATCATAGCATTTGCTAAAAGAAGCCCTACTTCTTTTTTCAAAAACTTATCAATTTTGAAACCATTTTAGGTTAAATTTTGGTTGCAAAGTAGATTTTCAGCAGCGCAAAACATACACAAAATAATTGTAATTTGCATTTGTAGTTACATTTTATTCACCAAGTTCCTTTGGCCGGGATATTGCTAAGAGATCTATCGGTCTTCGAGTTAAGAAAGGCAAGAAAACAACAACAACAACTGGAAGGTACAAGCTATTTAGCCGTCCGTTTTATAAACAACAACAAAGAGCAAAGTTTGGAGATGAAATTAGTTTCGTCATTCCAAAACGAAAAATTCTTTTCAACCTATTTATCCCGCCTGTCTTTTTGAATGAAAAAGTACAAGTTATACAGAATTACGCTCATCTTTGCAAAAACTGGGCAACACTCGGTTAAATAACAAAAAAGACACGAGGAACCACGAACCGTCTGTTTCTGAAACTCCGTTATTCCCGTCATCTGAGTCATCAGAGTCATCGGAGTCATCTACGCCACCTCCTGAACAAAATTTATCATTGCATTTGGTAAAAAACGCCCTAAAAAATATTTACTTCTTTGTTACAAAAAGTAACTTAATTTTGTAACCATTTTTAGGTTAAATTGCGTTTTAAAATACATACATGTAGTAGCGCAAAAACATCCTCAAAATAAGCAAGAAAACAACAAGAATTGGAATGCAAAAGCTATTTAGCCGCCCGCCCTTCCCTTTTCAAGAAGTTGAGAAAAGTTGGAAGATGATATTAGTTTAATCATTTCAAAAAATTACATTTTCAAACTGCTTATCTCTATCTTTTTCAATGTCTTTAGGGATGAAAAAGTACTAGATACACTATTACGCTGATATTGGTAAAAACTGATCAACACTCAGTAAAACAACAGCAAAAAACACACGAGGAACCACGAACCGTCTGTTTCTGAAACTCCGTTACCCCCGTCATCTGATTCATCCGAGTCATCTGCATCACCTCCTGAACAAAATTTCTCATTGCGTTTGGTAACAGACGCCCTTAAATACTTTAACCCTTTATTTGCAAAAAAAACTTAGTTTTGAAACCATTTTAGGTTAAATATCAGTTGGGAAGATATATTTTGAGCTGCGCAAAACCTACACAAGATAATTGTAATTGCAATATTGCAATTACATTTTTTTCACCAAGTTGCCTGGGCCAGGTGACAGCGAAAAGACTTTCCGGTCTTCGACTAAAATACCTTTTGGTCTTCCAGTCAAGATAACCAAGAAAACAACAATATCTGAAAGTTACAAGCTATTTAGCCGCTCTTCTTATATATACAAACAAAGCAGGCGAAAGTTTGGAGATGAAAATATTTTCATGATTCCAAAAAAAAAAATCATCTTCGAACTGCTTATCCCGCCTGTCGTTTTGAATGTATTTTTGAATGAAAAAATACAAGTTATACAGTAGTATGCTCATATTTGTAAAAACCGGGCAACTCTCCGTTAAATAACAAAAATACACGAGAAACCACAAACCGTCTGTTTCTGAAACACCGTTAGCTCTGGCATCTGAACCATCCGAGTCAGTTGAGTCATCTACGTCATCTCCTGAACAAAATGTATCATAGCATTTCGTAGAAGACGCTTTAAAAAGTTTTTACTTTTTTTACAAAAATAACTAAAATTTGAAACCATTCTAGGTTAATTTTCGGCTTGCAAATGTTTTTTTAGCATCGCAAAACATACAGTGAATAATTGTAATTGCAATACTGCAATTAACTTGGCCTTGGCTAGGAGACAGCAAAGAGACCTTTCTGTGTTCGAGTCAAGATAAACAAAAATAATTGGAAGGTACAAGTTATTTAGCTGTACCTGATATAAGCCGAGGAAAGTGTGGAGATGAGAATATTTTAATAATTCCAAAAAAAAAAAAACATTTTTAAACTGTTTATCCCAATCTTTTTGAATGTCTTTTTGGATGAAAAAGTACAAGATACAGTAATGCGTTCATTTTGTAAAAAATGGACAGCACTCGGTTAAATAACAACAAAAAACACACAAGAAATCACGAACCGCCTGTTTCTGGAACTCTGTTATCCCCATCATCTGAGTCATCCGAATCATCTGAGTCATCTACGTCACCTCCTGAACAAAATTATAGCATTTGGTAAAAACGTCCTAAAAGGCTTTTACTACTTTTTTACAAAGATAACTAAATTTTGAAACCATTTTAGATTAAATTTCGTTTTAAAAGACATGTTTCAGCATTGCAAATCAAACTCAAAATAAGCAAAAAATCAACAACAATAACTGGAAAGTGCAAGCTATTTAGCCGTCCTTCCTATATACGACAAAGCAGCGGGAAGTTTGGAGATGGAATCTTTTCATCATTTCAAAAAAAATAATCTTCAAATTGCTTATTCCGCCTGTCTTTTTGAATGTAGTTTTAAATAAAAAAGTACAAGATACTGTATTACGCTGATATTGGTAAAAACTGAGCAACGCTTTGTTAAACAACAACAAAAAGGATTCAAGAGGAACCACGTACGGTCTGTTTCTGAAACTCCGTTATCCCCATCATCTGAGTCATCCGAGTTATCTGAGTCACCTCCTGAACAAAATGTATCATAGCATTTCGTAAAAAATTCCCTAAAAAGCTTTTACTTCTTTTTTACAAAAATAGCTTAATTTGGAAACCATTTTAGATTAAATTTCGGTTGCAAATGTATTTTTAGCATCGCAAAACATACAGTAAAAAATTGTAATTGCAATATTGCAATTATCTTGGCATTGGCCTGAAGACAGCGAAGAGACCTATCGGTCTTCGAGTCAAGATAAGCAAGAAAACAAAAATAATTGAAAGGTACAAGCTATTTAGCCGTCCTTCCTATCTACAACAAAGCAGCGGGAAGTTTGGAAACGGAATATCTTCATCTTTCCAAAAAAAAATCATCTGCAAACGGTTTATCCCAGTCTTTTTGAATGTTTTTTTGGATAAAAAAGTGTAAGATACAGCATTACGCTCATTTAGTAGAAACTGGGCAACACTCCGTCAAGCAACAACAAAAAAGATACGAGGAACCACGAACCGTTTGTTTCTGAAACTCCGTTGTTCCCGTCATCTGAGTCATCTTCATCACCTCCTGAACAAAACGTATCATAGCCTTATCAAATAGATGTTCAAAAAGGCTTTTACTATTTTTTTTTTGAAATCATAAAATAATTTCGTTTTGAAATCGTTTTAGGAGTTTCGATTAAAAGATATTATTTTAGCAGCTCAACAGATACACAAAATAAGCAAGAAAACAAGAATAATTGGAAGGTGCAAGGTATTTAGCTGTCCTCTCTATATCAAAGAAAGTAGAGAAAAATTTGGAAATGAAAATGTTTTTATCAATGTTTTTTGGGCAACAAAAATACAAGTAATAATATTACGCTCATATTTGTAGAAACTGAGCAACTCCGCTAAAGAAAACAACGAAGACACGAGAAATCACGAACCGATTGCTTTTCATCTAAAACTAAAAGTGTAGAATAATTACGAGCCAATAATATTTGTATATTACATCATTATAGTTTGGTTGTAATTAAAGTGACGCCGTGGTAATAGTTATAGTGACGTTTTCGGTATAGCTTATATTGGCAGCAAAAAAAATCAGTTTTGATGAGCAAAATTTGCTGAATTTTTTTAATGCCTTCTTGCTTCAGTGTCATCACCCCGATTCTGGCTATAACGGTGCCAGGTGCACTCAAAAACACGTTAGTGCACTCAAAAACCAAGTTAGAGCACTCAAAAACCAAGTTAGTTCACTCAAAAGGCAACTTAGTGCACTCAAAAGGCAAGTTAGCTTTGGCGAACAGAATTTGCTTTTTTTATTGCCTTCTTATTGGATCTCATGCCCCACGACTTCACTTGTTCTGGCGTTGGCGTTGGGTGCACTCAAAAAGCAACTTAGTGCATTCATCCCATTTGGACATCATGTATTGTTTTGTAATATTGTTTCTGAGTACTTTAGAATTAGATAAAGTAGTAGGAATCCATGTCAATTTAAATAATTGTTCAGGGTTCTTCCCCCAAAAAGCTTAAGAAACGCGGAAACGCACTACATGACAATGGAATGCTACTTACCACAACCAGGAACGTCATAGTTTTCAAACATATCCAAGATAACATCAGCACCCGATATTATGACTGGGACAAAGCGATCGTAGTCACCAGGCACACTTGCGAGGAGTTGGGTTAAATACGGCCCAAGCTCTGTGCAGCGGTTGCGATAAGCATCTCCAACAAACTCTTGCACATCGCTCATCAATCTATAAAAGAAAGCAAAATTATTAAATTTATTTTATTACATGAAAGCTTATATTCTACATTAGTAAAAGAGCGGCAATTAAACCGTGGATATACTTAATACGCCTTCGCGTTTCAAATCTGGGAAAAGCGTACAAAGAAAAGGCCAAAATTTTGATCGATGTCGTTGTGACACAAACTAGCATTGCAGATATGTCGTTACGGCTTTGGTAAAACTCTGCATTCGTATGTTGTTGTATTGTTGTTACGTCTCTCGCAATCTTTTCTCAACGGAATAAAACATTGCGAGACACCTACTTTGATCTGCACGTCCTGAATTTCGTTACTAAAAAAACGAGCGGCAACACGTTTGTCCCTAGAAGGTAGGTGTGAGATTGAAATCTAGGGCCGGCCACATGGTACACACTTTGATAAACAACTCGCCACCACTGCAATATTTTTTTGAAAAAGCTGTGTTGATAAAGAAGGTGCAATAACGCGGAGATGGTGTCCCGTCAACTCGTTGCCAGAGTTGGATCCATTTTAATCGTTTTTAATTTCTAAATTCAAATTCAGATTCATGAACTAAACAACTAAATTCAAATTCAAATTCATTGACTAAAAAAAATAAATTCAAATTCATTGACTTTGAAAAAACTAAATTTATATTCAAATTCATTATTGACTTTACAAAGTTAATTTCAAATGTATTTTTACTCTAATTGGACTGATGTAAAATTTAAGCTTATGTATCTGTAGTTGCGATTTTTAAATTCATAAAATTCGATAATTTAAACTGTATTTTGTAAACCAGACTATAGAGAAACTAACTTGAATCGAAATAGGATTAGAAAAAAGCAAGATTTTTGCAAGCTGTGCGAAATACTTTTACTTGGAGAATTTGTAAAATTAGGTGGATCTAACTCACCAAATAAGACAGTACTACATGTGCAAACTCATCATTTTTATCAAAAAAAAATAAGCAAATAAACCAAAAAAAGTCACAATGAAAGCACATGAACAAGTTTTGAACAATTAGTTATATTCTATTCTAATTCTGAGTTTTTCTGACCAGTACATAAATCGCTACTTTCACTATGTAACTTTTGATTTGAGAAAATCCAATGCATCGAACGTTGAATTAATACATTCAAATTCAAACTCATCAACTTTGCAAAAACTAAATTCAAATTCATTGACTTTGCAAAAACAAAACTCAAATTCAAACTCGTTGACTTTGCAAAAGTCGAATTCAAATTCAAATTCATCAATAACTTGTGATAGGATTCAAATTCAACATTCAAATTCAATCCAACCCTACCCATTATACGTTTGGATGTAATACAGCACATATCATGAAAAGTTGGATTGGATTTAATAACTACTCCCGACTCGTATTTATCAAAGATTTTGTTGCAATTATCATCCAAGCGTGGGGCCCCAGAGCGCAGGCTCCTGATGGCTCTGTGACATTGTGCCACCTGGTAAACCCAGCCCAAAGTGGGTAGATAACTCCATTTATTGTACAGTTGCGGTTTTCAATTTTTTTTAGAAAGTACACTTATGACGTAAAATAAATTCTACAGAAATAATCAATTATCAAGAGATAAATTGAAACCATTTGACCCTTTAACAGTTTAACTTGTTCTGCAGCAGTTTTTCGATAACTTTTGAATAAATTCCAAATGTTGATTTGCCGTACTATTTAAAGGCGGTAAATCATTCATTTGGATTATACTGTACCTGCAAAATTGTTCATGGGTCGTTAAGTTGTAGAAAGTCTGGATGATGCTTCTTGCTTGGATCAGAGCGTCATTCAAGAATTCATTGTCGCACACTGGGTTGTTGAAATCCGGAGGAAGTCGAAGATTATTCAGTCCCATCATAATAATTTGTGGAACCTGACCACCTGGCGCTGGACATACGATATCATAAATGACGTTAGCGTCTTCAGGAGTTGGAAAGAATTGGGTAAAGCTGGTGAAACTTGTAAGTAACGTGATTGTCTGAAAAAAATAAATTTAACGAAATAAAACAAAAAACTTTCCTAGGTACCACAACTTCAAAAGCAGTTTACTGCAAAAGTGTGCAAATAAGTCCCGCACTGAGGCCGTTGGCCGATAGCCCGTAAAGAAATTTTATTTGGCCCACCACAAAATGGAGTTTTGCCGTCACAGAAATTTTCCCCAGCGATCTTGAATCCAGAGTTGTAAGTCGGCCACGGCTTTTCGGGTCGAGTTCGGGCCTAAAATTGACACAATTTTGAGCTTAATTTGGGCCTGACGAAACATGTTCTTTGTCTTCGGTGCACAAAAATGTAACTAAAATAGCTTGGCAGCAATGCTAAATTTTTCAAATCTAACTTAACTTTCGTTCTTTTTCTTGGGAAGGATATGGGCTTCAAATTAGTTTTCGGGTTCGGGCCGGGTTTGGGCCCAAACCAGTCGAACCGCTTACAACTCTGCTTGAATCAAAGGATACAAACGTGGCGAACTTTTACACCTTAGCTGATTGTCAGGCTTAACAGCAGTTGATGAGCTTTTTTTGGTCTTCACCTGTTTTCTTCACCTGAAATGCAGTTGAAAACCCTATTTTTAGGTATTTACTTATTTTGCCACCCAATTGTAAACGCAGTTAAGGATCTTTTTTGTTGCCAGCACGCACCTTTGCTGGGTCCAAGTTGGCTCGCCATTAAAAATTTTGGATAAACCTGATCTACACGATTGAGTTTTAATATTACTGCTGTCACGTGTTTGCCCATTGCTGAAAAGTTTTATTTTTATCAGTTGTGGAAAATCATGTTTCTTGGGTTACTTGAAAGACTTCATTTTGCTGTAGACAACTAAAGCGCAAAAGAAGGAAGCCATTACGAATCATGTACCATCTCGAAACTTTGCGCTACATTACACAAAAGGATAATGAGACCCAGTTCTTGATTATTGCAAAAAACGGTACAATTTGCTTCGTTTCCAACATGCTTCGTTTTTACGTTTCATTCATTTATTTATTTATTTTTTGTTTATTTTTGAATTGTTGTTAATTTTGCAGTAGTTAATACGAAGAAACTGTACTAATACTGTATTAGATATTCATCTGTCAAATTGCCATAGCCAGAAGACAGCAAAAGGGCGTTTCACTCTTAGAGTCGAGCTGCAACGTGTGCTGGTCTACCACACACCAGTGGCAGATCAAGGGGTCGGGGGCCTCCTGATCAAACAGTAGAAATATAAGAAAAATATGTAACACATAAAAATCATTGCAGCAAGGAGCAAGATCCATTTCTTGACCAGACTTAACTGTAAAATATTCGGCTGAGCTGGGAATGAGGTAGGGGAAATGGCCTTCGCCAAAATTATCTTTTTTTTAGTGCAGACAAATTAGATTAAAACTGGTGATTTTTTATTTCATGATTTAGCGGCTTCTAAGAAAAAGGTTGAAATTATATTATTAACCACCACCTTCTTAGCTCATTTACACAGCCAGCTTAATTATATTTTGCAGTGCTAATTCCCATGCCACGTTTGAAAAACATTAATTTGACCAATATAAGCCTAAAATTACTTTATTTTTGAAAAAACAATTGCTAAATCTCCAAGCGTTAGCGCAGCCTCCAGACCGCCGATAGCCTCTAGCAGCTGGGGCGAAGCACCAGACCTCCAAAATAGCTCCCCCCATTGCAGATTTCTGGCTACGACGCGCCATAGCTAAACTAACAACCAGTATAAACAAATTTATTTCGGAATAACGCATGGTGGCTAATAGTTGTAACTGAAGATGTTAATTGAAACGTATGTTGTACAAAACGTTTGCAAAAATATTATATCTTGAGCGAAATCCCCTGTAAAGTTTTTTGGATCCGTCCCTGCACACGGTGGAGACTTCACATTGTTCCTTTTTATAGCTGAACGTCAAGCAAGGAAGAAGGGTATGGCAATTTTTTACGCTTTCGTTTGACACGAACATGAATCAAACTCCAATACGTCTTGAGTTTCAGTAGCAGACGCTTTCTCTACTCGACCACTGATTGTTAAATATGAAAGTATTAACATTACCATCCTGACACCAATTAACTGAAAGTCTAGAAACTAAGCAGCAGTCAGCAAGAATAGTAAACAGATTTATTTCACCTCAAAAATTTAAGGCATCTTCAGTGTCCTTGAATGAGACACTGAAGAATGAAGATGCCTTGATTTTTTAAGATTGCTTGCTAACAAGGTCAGCTGTAGTCAGTACTTACATTGTAGGGGGTACGGGTCCCCCCATCGAGAGTTAGCGTTTCCCCATCGAGATTTGGCTTCCCCCCATGGAAAATTTGGCGCCCTCGACAAAAAAAAAGCGTTCCGGACGTTTTGGACAAAAAAATAGTGGATTTTTTATGGTTGCTTATTAACAACGTCAGCTATATTTAATTTTTAACATAACATAATTTATAGCGCTGCTCTATTTTTGAATAAATAATTTTTATAAAATAAATAACGTATTTGAGTGTTGCGACTAGGTAAATGCGAAGGAACGCATATATATCGCAGCTACCCTAATCAAAAAAAACGTGACACTTTGCAGTAATTAGATGCTAAAATCAAGGCTGCAAGTTGATAGCTAGCTGGAAAGAAGTTTACAACAAATTAGTTATACGTTTGTTTGCGTGATTTTTGACAGCGGAAAATAAATTATTAAAGCGGGATTTTATTTCGCGACTAGAGGCACACGCTTTGCTCATAGCACAGTACGATGCGAGATGCAATCCGTCAACTTCCCGGAAGCTGACTTTCAAAATTAGTGAAATCACTCATCATACAGCTATTAATCCAATAATGTAATGACTAGGGCAAGTTTTTGCAACTTTTAGAAATTTTTTTACAACTTCCGACAGCTTCCTAAATACTAAGAATTTGCGTGGTACAATGTTTTAAGCTTTTTTTAGGAATTTTAGATTGCTACTTTTTGCAAATTTTTTCTTTTGCAACTTTTTACTGCAATTTTTATTGAGTATGGCGCAAAATGTCCTAGCGATTTAAATAACATGCTATAAAACTATATCAGTAACAGTTGTATTGTCTTTGATTTGCATTACAAAGAGCTACGTAACCGATTATCTGCGTCTCAATGTTATCTAGGACGCAACAGTTGGCTTACAACTTCATGCAGTGTGGTGCGAAGTTTTTAGCTTGCTAGGCAAACTATTGGCAAAAGATCA
Organism: Trididemnum nubilum; assembly: GCA_963965965.1. Classification (NCBI taxonomy): domain Eukaryota; kingdom Metazoa; phylum Chordata; class Ascidiacea; order Aplousobranchia; family Didemnidae; genus Trididemnum; species Trididemnum nubilum. The sequence goes on from OZ014488.1 coordinate 24,727,243, forward strand.
CCATTTCTCCCCAAATAATGTTTGCAAATACAGTAGTCCCCGCTTATTAAGCCCACGGTTAATAAGCCCAACCGCTTAATAAGCCCAAAATCGTCCGGTCCGGAATTACTCCATTTATTCCTATAGATAAAAAACCCGCTTTATAAGCCCAAAACCCCGCTTAATAAGCCCAATTTTCGAACACATTTGCTTAAAACTGAGTGAAAACGAGTCGAAAGTCACACTTCTTTGTCTTGCTTTCGACGATTTCACGCTTCGTTACGCTGCTGCCCTAGTTCTTAATTCAACTGTTTCGTCACAGATCGTTTATCTGTGCGGTAATCAATTGGCAAGACAACTGGTGCTCTGAAGATTTTACTGCAGGCTACTGATTACAGATAAATTGCTTGTTTTCTGTAATTGTTGCGTACAGTATTAATAGATTCAGCAACTTTTAGCCTTAGTACAGTCGACCATATTCATTTATGCGCATGAGAGTGGCGAAAATTTGTCCCCCGGTTAATAAGCCCACCCGCTTAATAAGCCCAAAATCGTGCGGTCCCGAGGTGGGCTTATTAAGCGGGGACTACTGTATTTGGCATTATACGTATATAAATCCGATTGAGTAAATCACTGTCGTTTAAAATGTTTGAGCAAAAATGCAACTTTTTGTAACTTTCTTAAAAAATAAAGGCAATTTTTTCAAGTTTTCAGACCAACAAAAACTTGCGCTACTAAATGACTCATCGGTAATGAATCTTTAATTAAATAGATACGAAACTTCCATGAGACGGAGGTGGACGTTCAACCAACGTTTTTCTTCGCTTATTGGAGCACACTTGCTAAATTATTAGTTTTGCTACTTTTCCCAATGTTTTAACTATTGATTTTCAATAGTTCACAATCATGCCAATATGATAAATTACTTTACTTGTTCATTAAAAAGTTCAGGAAGAAAGTTGAGGATTGAGAAACAAGCAAGGCCATCATTTTCAAGGCACTCCACAAAACTGTTTATTCCACAGACCAGCAAATTATCAAGCGATGATCTAAAATTACATTACAACTAAAAAAAGCACAGTAAATGGTTAAAAGCACAACAGTCTGTTTCTTTCTAAAGACTCATCAGCTGATGAGGCCTTAAGACGAAACAAGCTGTTATGCTTTTTCAAACACTGCAGTATTTTCATACGCATTTTTTCATACACTTTCATACATTGTAGTAGCTAATTTTGTACTCAGATTCATTGTACCAGTATACATTAAGCAAAGCTTTAAGTTTCTGGAGCTTGGTTGGCCTCAGAATTGTGCCATACGTAGTGACAGGGCTTAAAAGTAATATTCAAAACTCTTGAAATTAAATACTAATATCAAAACTTTTGAAGCGTAATCAGGCTTATTACAAGTGGATGCTGCTAGTAAACATTATGTGGAATTCAAAGAAAAAACCCTCTTATACCTGCATTCTCTTTGGTCGGCAAATGGGACATTTCCAAAGTGATTGTTCATGCAATCAAAACCTTTTTGCATAGATTCTCGCATAGTACAGCTTGGCAATGCGCTGGTATCTTAAATTTAGGTAATACAAATTATATGCGAAAGACAATTCACACAAGAAGCTCAAATCTAGAGTTGGGCCCCCCGCTACTCGAAAATTTGCGCCGCTGACACAATTTAGCAACAAAATGAACGGCGACGAATATATTTGGCACAAAAAGCAGCAACTATGAATATAACTCCATAATCAAATTATCTTTCAAGCTTATTTATTACCTGGTTTGATTTATTAGTTCAATTCTCAGTGCACTATAAATTTAATTCTCAGTTTTACTGTTTACTGTTGTAGCAAAATTTATTTTGCTATGCCTTGATGTTGCTACTGTCCAACTTGCAGTGCAAGAACTATACTGTAGTCTATGTGACCAGCGGTGGGCACGGTACTTCCTAAAAGTACCGCGATACCGGTACCGCTATTTTCTTAAAAAATGTACTGTCAGTACCGCTACCGGTACCTGTACTATATTTAAAAAGTACTGCGGTACCGGTACCCGTACTCCGTATCGGTACTTCTTGCTGATTTAATTTAATTGTCTTAGAATCTTTGAAGAACGTTTGTTTTGAAAAATTTGTAATTTTTAGTGAAAAAAGCACGACAAACCAAGATTACGAGCAACCATTTAGTTTGAGAAAAATCGGATTGTCAATTTGTCACTTAATCCAACACGTCACTTAACCAAACCCTACTTTACAAAAGGAGCATTTTTGCGATACTCTTCAATTTTTTCGTGATAAATTCCTTGATAAAGAAGATTTTTTTTCAAACTGAGTCATGTTTCATCACAAATAGCTTCTAAAAAATTCAAGCTACTCAGGTAAAGGGAAATTTCCCAATTTTGAGGTTTTTCAAAGTCACTTTCCAAAATCTGCGCATTTTTTGGCCAATATTTAATTTAACTGACGTCATAAGACGTTTTTGTGACGTAACCAACTTGACATAGGCATCTTTTGATTTAGTATCAAAAAAATAACCTATGTGTAGAATTTGAACTGCCTGTAACGTTATCGCAAAAATGATGTCATTTTTCAAAGCTATGGCCGTGGCGTCACTATGTTGAAGTAATGAATTCAGAACCAGTTTTTCTGAAAAATATGGAGAACACCAACCCGCATACCAAATTTGATGTTCCATGACTTTTGATTTAAAAGTTAGGTAAGAAGATCATTTTTGCCCCTCATGTAAAATGCCGTTGGTCAAATACCCCGTGTAAAATAGGTTTATGTCTTTCCCGACAGAGAACACTCGTTCGACTACTGTACTTGTCGGCAGCGCAGTGCTATATTAATATCAAATAAAGAAAATTTTCAGCACATCATTTTGAAAGTTAGACAGTAGATGAACGAATTTTTCTTTTAGGCATTTGATCAAAGAAACTTTCAAGAATCGCTGCAGCTTTGCCTCGGCAAGTGTTATTGTTTGTTTTGCATAAAAAATCAAACAGTTTGTCCGAATGTTCACTTTCGTTCATATCGCTGCTCTCGTCAGAAGCATCTTGCTCTCCCAATTTCTCTTACAACAAATTAACTACTTTGGCTTTGAACGTTTGCAGCATTCCTTTATAGACAAAAAAGTTTCGTCATTTTCTTCTCCGATCGTTATTATAAATGATACGGAGCTGCGGAAGCAGAGATGTTGCAATTACATACTCATTGTTGGAAAGTACACCTTGACCTTTCTTTGGAGCAAACCATAACGGTATATTTCGGAGTTAAAATTTATTACCTCCACTCCAAAGAGAGAGAGAGAGTTTGTCTTTCAATCGATAAGTGATAATAAAAAAACTGAAAATACCGAATACTTTTTTAAAAAAGTACTGCGGTGCCGGTACTTCGGTACCATTTTTGAAAAAGTACCGTCGGTAATGGTATCGATACTAAAAAAGTACCACGGTACAGTTCCGCGGTACTTTTGTACTCGGTAGTGCCTACCTCTGTATGTGACCAGGAGCCACATACTATGGTCTTCGAAAAAACATGAATAATCGTATTTTGTAGAATTGGCGTATTATGTTACGAATAAAATTTCCGAATCTTCGTTTCGAAGATTTTCATTTTTTCCGATATTCCTAAATAGTTCACGTACAAAAAAATCTTTGGCCGAAAATTTTTGTGTTCAGCCGAAGATTTTTGGTTCGATAACTAACATTTTTTGATCGTACTAACAAATTTTGTTTTTCGGCAAAACAAAAAAAAAAAAAAAAAAAATGGCTCGAAATTTTCGAGAATTGTCCGAATCTTTGGATAAACTCACAAATGTAGACCACTAATGAAGTTTTCCGAAAATTTTTTTGCAAGTTATCACACTTGTTTCGCAGGTTGTTGGTAGGTAATAGAGGAAAAAGAGTGTGCTACACATTATTGCTTGCTACATTATGGCTTTGTTGTGAATTTATGAATGAAGAGAGAAGTTTTGGAATGAAGTAAACCCTAATAGTTTATTAAAGAACGAAACTAATCAAGAGTTAGCAGAATTTACGGCTTTGCATTGATCACCGTTAGTTTTTGATAGCTCTTTATTGTGAGAGTCACTTTTTGTTCACAAATGAATTTCTTCAAATAGAACCATTTTTGTTTAAGTTTTTCTTCTGAAAATGAATTGCCATCTGTACAATCGATGAAATCAGCAATCCACTTTCATTTTGATCCACCATGCCATTCGTCATGCAGGCGGAAAGAGCAAATGGTAGATAGTCATAATTCTGACTAACTAAAGATGGATTTACTCAGTATTCGCTTTTCGCTCGCGTTTGAATGTTTTGTCTTCTCCATGAAAGAGTATGTTTTTTTCGTCTGTAATTTTGGCATGGTTAATTGCCCATATCTGCACTATAAACCAGACTGTCACATGCTGGACAAAAGCTTTTCGAAAACAATTTTTTGTAAAGAGTAACATCTCTGCTTTGAAATATCGCTTTTGGAACAAAGTTTTTATCAACATGTAACAGTCGATTTAGTGCAGAAATGAACTTATAAAAATGAGGGAGAAAAAGCGCATTCTTTTTGAAGAAGCAAAAACTTAAAATAACGAACAAAGAACGAGCACTGTGTAAATTCGCCTTTAGCTCAAAGAAAATTTACTTCTTGAGTTAAATTTTTTGATTTAATTTGCATAAATAAGTTAACAAACAATTTGAAACATCCAAGTTTAATCAATTTAACCAAAATGTAACACGTCTACAAAGCGGAAGAGGTGACAATTATTTATTGTCAATAATTTTTTGTAAGAAATTTATTGTCAATACCAGTCAATTATTTAATGATTGCTACGTATTTAATGACGTTTTTTATTCGTGTTTGAACGCAAAAGCAAAGCAAATTGCTTTTACGAACACGAAAACGATAATTTTTTGTTCGGAAATCATTCAAGAATTTTTTACAAAGATTTTTGGAACTATAACTTTGTTTTGGAAACTAAATATTGAATATCCGAATACGAAGATTTTTTCGTTGTTACATTTTTTTCAAGAAAATGTCGGTCTCAAAGAAAACAAATTATAATTTTACGAAGAAAAATTGTTTCAAACTTTCAAAAAATGCTCGTTAAAATCTATTCCTAATAAAAATTTAAAACCCGAATGACTTCCGAAACATGAATGTTCGTGTTTTTCCGAAGATCATAGTACGTGGCCCCAGATAACCAACAAATCATTTGTCCTACTACATGCCAGCATTTCGGGTAAAATCGCAAAAGCCGTCATTGCGATCAGCAAGTTTACAGTAATTTATCGAACTGTAATTATCGCATTTTAGTTAAAAAGGTACTGCTCGAAATCGCTTTCATTAAAGAAATTAGAACTACCTGAGGTAATACAGAAGTGCCTGAAACCTTTTTCCGCAATTTCTTTTATTCGCAAAAATACGATTTAAACCGTTTAACTCGTACCATTGAAAACCCTGCATTTTGCAATTCTGTGACATCACAAAAAGCATAACTTTGCAAAACTCTTGCAGGCTATGAAACGCGATTACTAAAGTAGTAGCTGTGAGTAGACTAGCCTATCATCAAATCTGAAAACTTGGCTATTGTCATTGGAACCTGTAGATTTAGGCTACCAGTACTGATCTTCAGCATGGTTTTTGTGATTTTAGCGTATTGTGATTTAATGCACGGTTGCTAATGTTGCCAACGGAGTCATACGAATTAAGCGTATTTTTGTGAATAAGGGGAATTCGGATTTGGGAAAAAAGGTATGGGGCACGTCTATATTACCTCATGTAGTTTTCATTTCTTCAATAAAATCGATTTCGAACAGTATCTCTTGACAATAACGAAGAACACCTGCAGCAAAATTAACTGTTTAGTGTCGGCGTGCATTCTGTACAAGTAAGAATGGAGTGCCAGAAACCGAAAGTCAAGTAGCATTAGTACTTACTACTTGCTTTAATAAAGAAATGGTTGGTCTTGTTTTCTATGAGGTTTTGGTTGCTTGCAATACTCTCAAAACGATTACCTCTAATAAACTTTACCAACGCATTGATTGTTGCTGTATGTTAATTTACACACAAACTTCAATTTGACCCGCTACCAGACCACATTATATTGTAATATATTGCGTTAATACTACTTTGAAACCTATTTTACTTAAGAATTTAAGGAGTCGCTTCCAACCTAGTGTTTAACTTTAGCATTTTTTGATTAATACTCAAGGTAGCAAACATGAGGATGAGGAAGAAGGCCTATGGTATCAATATTATACGAAAATCTAACGTTGTCGAACTTTTGGGAAAATTTGAGGTATTCAGAAAGTAAACTTTTACTAAATGCGAACCCTTGTTGAGATAGCAAATATTAACCAATAACAACAAATTAAGACAAATTTTTCCAAGTTCGAACAGAGCATCTTAAGTTAATTTTACCTCGGACTTCATTCAGAGTCGTTTGAACAAAGTCCGCCAGTCCGCAAACAGTAGGATTAATGCAATCGGAATAGTTTTGAGTGGCATCGTCCAAGAAACTATTCAACGAATATGTACGGCCTCCAATTTCGCATTCATCTAAACGAACCAAAGTTGTGGGAATTCTGCAATAATAGAAACCAACGAGACCAACTAATCAATTTTATGGCTAAGCTTTATGACGTAAATAGGAAAATAGGTTTTGTTAATTTATTAAAGTATTTTCTCTTGACGACATAAAAATTAGCCATAAGTGCGACATAAAAACGTGGTAAATGATACTTACTGCGTGCACAAATATGTGTATTTTATGCAACCGTGTTGTGGTTTGAGTGGTTGCAAATTGCTAAATCAAAGTACAAATGTGTGTTATCCATTGAATGTGGTTTTCATCCACGTTTTGTCGTTTCTTGGTTGCAAGCTGGTATATTGGACAAGATAGCATGATATGGTTTGCGGTCTGTTCTTCTTTGCCACATTAGCTTGCTGCACAAACACTCAGTCCCCATTTGCCCATTCATGCATGTGAACCAAACCGTTTGCGTCTGTCCAACCACATCAAAGCAGAGCACGCGGTATTTGGTTCTGTTTGCAAGTTTTTCGTCAGGTTGGGTCATTGCAACGCGTAGACTGCTCGGCCCTAATGGAAAATAAGGTGAAGTGATTCTTTCTCAAGAACACAGCAACGCTTTGCAAATTCAGAAATTGAACCGTTACCCAGCAACCTTTCGAGCACAAACCCAAAGTTCTACCACTGAGCTGTCGCCGCCGTATTTGCGCATAATGAGAACGGAAGGCATCATGTGATACAACTAATTGGGCAAGATATTTTTATTTTTTTGGTTCTTTAAAAGTTTATTATCCTTTACCAATTGTAAAGACTAGCAGTTCATTTTCTCGAGAAAAATAATTTAAAACTTCCGCCAGTTCTTTTTCACCCGCATTCTCCCTTTCATTCTTTGAAGGTTACTGATATTTCTTCAAAATTCAATCATTTCAATGACAAAATAAAAAGATTGAGAGTGATTTTATCGGATGAAAAGATTTTGTCGGACGAAAAAAATGGTTAATATCAATAGTTATATTTGTGATTTGTGATCAACCAATAACTGGCAAGATATTTGAAACCAGCTCTCTTCTTTCACAACTGCTTTAAACTCTTCTTTCGCAACTTAATCACTATGCCGTTACAGCACATCAGTCCTGTCGAGCAAAATCTAGTAACCCAAATCATGCTACTTTGTGTGCTCTGATTCAGAATCAAGCAGCAGCTGCCAAAATAATTTTGAGAGTAAGAACATCATGAATTACAGTAATGTGAAGCATATTAAAACAAAATTGCAAAATATTCTTGCAGAGATGTAATCTTTACAGAGAATGAAATCTGAAATACCCTAATCATTAGTCATGCCAAAATAAAAAGATTGAATGTGATTTTGTCTGATGAAAAAAAAAAATGCTGATTTTAATCTTGGTGGTTTACGTAAAACAAATGTGTTAATTGAACCCTGCTCTGTTTAATCACGACAATTTCAAAAACTGGCCCCTTTAATCATTATGCCATCGCAGCACATCAACGCAGTTGACTAAAATCAATTAATAAAGTTCATTTAAGAAAGCACAAATAGTTTGGGGGCAATATGTTGATACCCCAAAATGCTAGCATCCTAAAATTTTGAAAATGAGTGGTGCTCATTAGGCGCAATAAATTTACAAAGTTTTAACTGATAGGTTCAAGCCATTTTGTAAAAATAAGAACTTTAAAAAATCTCAAGTTTTGGGGCCTTCCCCCAAACCACGGAACATAGCGCCTCCAAGAATGCAGGAGCATAACTTCATATACAGGCTTATCGTATCTCCAAATTTCAAGTTTCTAGCTTTGGTAGTTTTGAAGTTTTTGTACATATAACAAAGTTTTTAATAGAAAGAAAACAAAAAAAAAAGAAATAAAAAATGAATAAATAAATGAAAAAGTGTCAAAATTCAAACAATTTATAAATGGAAGCTGAAATTACATTCCCAGGCGCTTCTGAACACGAAAATTTTATTCTCCTTCTGCAGCTAGTTTTTAACCTCCGATTGGATTTTTAGTTTTTTGGCTTGGATCAAAACCTGAATTATGCGACAGATTGCCACCAAAATTTGCACGAACGTTATTCCTCGCACTCTATCTAAGTTCTAAACTTCAACTTTATACCTTTAGCTGCTTTAAAATTACAGCGATTTCGACATCTGTTTGCAAAAAAAAACCGTAAATTTTGAACGAAAAAGACAAACAAAGGAACTTCCGACGCTAAGCGTCGCAGAAGTCCCAATCATAAGGGCTTGTCACCGTCATCTCAAAGAGATACTGCTCGAAATCAGTTTTATTGAAGAAATGAGAGCTACTTGACGCAACAAACAGGTTTCCCAAACCTTGTTCAACAGTTCCCCTTATTCGCAAAAATACCATTTAATCTGTTTGGCAATCCTAATTTCGCAATTTTATGACATCACAAAAAGCAAAACTTCTCTCAAACCAGGACTAAAGGTAAACTCAATGGTAGTATCTAAAGTTAGGCCTATCCATACGACTAGATTAGTGTTGACTGCATCATTTTTGACCCTGCTGTTCTAGAGATATTCTACTTCAAACACGACGTCGTTGACTCTAATGTTATAAATGCTAATAATTTTTATTGGCAACCCTGTCGTTGATAAACATTAGCGACTTAGCGAAGCCTTCCCTCTTCTATCCTAAAGCAACGACTAGGCTACTGCATTAGGTTGTTTCGCTGCACACTAATCAGTTTGATCTTGTCAGCAGAATAGATCCGAGCTGAAAAAAGAGTACACTGTACAATAGCCTAGGTAACAAACGTCTAAGAGCAAAGGAAATTAGGCTAGTAGAGTTATTAGAGTAGGCTAGTAGCAGAGGTGGAGTCCTCGAGGACGTCCTTGGCCTCGAGGACGTCCTCGAGGACACATTTTGAAGTCCTTGGCCTTGGCCTCGAAGGTCAAGTCCTTGGCCTTGGCCTCGAGGCCTCAAGTCCTCGAAAATTGGCCTGTCCTCTGCTCGATAACAGCACTATTTTTTGAATTGTTAAAATTTTGTGGACCACCTGAAAAATTTTTTGGAAAACGTTTTTTTGTGGAGATCGCCTGAAAAATTTTTGCGAAGACCTTTTTTTTTTTGGAGAGCGCTTGTGTCCTTTGGTTCTTGGCCTTGGCCTCGAGCATTCCTGTCCTAGGCCTCGAGAGTGTCTGTCCTCGGAAAGGCTGTCCTTGGCCTCGGATCTTTTTTGTGTCCTTGGCCTCGAGCCTTGTGTCCTCGACTCCACCTCTGGCTAGCAGGCCATTGTTTTCAACTTACATGGAAAAGTTTATTTTAGGGGTACAAAGTACCTTAAGCAAATACAATAGGCTTACTCAAATATTGGTAGTCTTATCATTACGTATGAGTTTGTACTGTGTAGTCTTAGTGGTAATAACCTCATTGCTAGACTAGGCGAAGATTTAGACTGAAATGAATCTGCCAGCTTGATTTTTACTGAAATTGCTAGACTACTGAAAAGTCTGCTCTTTTTTATCAGCTCAGATCTATTGTGCTGATAAGATCAATCTGATTAGGGCGTAACTAAACGACTCAGTGCTGTAGCCTAATCGTTGCTTTAAGTTAGAACTGGGAAGGCGTGGCTAAGACGCTAACGCTTATCAACGTGAGGGTTGCCAATAAAAATTATTGACATTTGTTGTGTTAGAGCCACCGACTTCGTGTTTGAAGTAGAATATCTCTGCAATGGATGGGTTAAAAAAAAACAAAGTCAACGCTAATCTAGTCTAAAACGTTTGGCCTAACTTCAGATACCCCCATTGATTTTGCCTTTAGTCTTCGTTTAAGGCTGTAGCTTATCATGGCAGCCCTAAAACAACACCAGCCTGACCTACCAGTCTTTTTATTGCCAACTCTTTTTCACAAAGCTTAGTTATTGTACAACACGCAAAAAATAACAGAGTATAGGCCTACTGTTAAGTGTAAACCGTACGCTAATCTCAGATCTGTAATCAGAAACTAGGGCAATAACACAGTAAAGTGGGCTTAATCTAATTTACTCAAAACTTACTAACTGGTAGCAGTGAGTATATAGCCTAACCAAATCTGAAAACCTGGCTGCTGCTACTTCACCTTAGTAGACTTAAGCTACCAATACTGACCTACAGTTAGTCTTTTGTGATGTCACAAAATTGCCAAGGTACGGAATCAAACAGATTAACTCATATTCTCGCCAATAAAGGGAATTGTGGAAAAGTTCCAGGGCTCCTTTTTATTACTTCAAGTACTTGTCATTTCTTCAATAAAACTGATTTTGAGCACTATCTGTTTAAGAAATACTGTAGAAAAACCCAGAACTATTGGTAAAAATAATTTCATATACCTAACAATTGCAAATTATTGCGCAGTCACGCGGCAGTGTTTGCAAAATTTACCTGGTTCTGGACAAGCTTCCGGGTAGCAAAGCTCATACTCAAAGATTAAGCATCCTTCGAAACTATCTGAACAGTTTGTTTGGGTGAACTGAAACCCAAGTCCACAAGCTACGCTGCATTCTCCAAAATTCAGACCGCCAGGTCCAAACGACCCAAACGGACCCCCTAGCCCAGGTGGACCTCCTGGTCCTGGCCCAAATGGACCTCCTGGTCCTGGTCCAAAGGGACTTGGACCTCCTGGTCCAAATGGATCTCCTGTCGGTAGTGGCCCAAACGACCCTATAAGAAATACAGCGAGTTAATTTTTAGTATTTAAAAAAGTTCATGTACAGTATTTCATTTGTCTCTAGTTAGAGAAACGTATCTTGTGATCACTTTGCACTTTTTGTTGAGATTGCTTGATGTTGCATTTCCTATGTTATCATTTAATCAACTCGGCAATACATTATTTGTAGGCAGCGTGGCCAAAAGGGTAAAGGCGTCGTTTTTACGACGATCCAGATCGCGTGATCTGGGTTTAACCCGCACCCTGGTCACGTTCTGGCATCCTTGGATAAGACGCTTTACGATGATAGTCTCTGCTTCACGATAATTAGTGGCTTCGAGCAAGCAATAAATTCAGTGAACAAGAATTCGAAGAAATCTACAGGAACATTGGATCACTGGAAACTCCTAAGCAGGTGCGGATTTCTCCAACCACAAGGTAATCAGTGCAATGAAAAGTTTGCGGATCGTTTAATATTTCGCGTCTGACGCTGTTCGTTGACAGGAGAATAAATACGTGTTACAAGAACAATTGTTTCTGTGTGCCTGTCTTGCAGAGCAGCTTGCTTTGCAGTTTCGTTCAGTTATTACTGTTACTTTTCAATATTATCGTCAATTGTTCGACCCTCAAGCAGTATCCCTAAATATGGGGCTAAAGAAATACAATAATAGGCTGTGCAGCTGCAGTGGCGTACCAAGAAAATATAAACTTATTGTATACTAAAAGATAATTTCTAAATCTTTTCATCAAAATAGTCACTTTGGTTGAAAATATTCTACTGCATAGTGGAAAAATAAACCACATAAGTTATATTCTTCAACTTTAAATGAATGCTTTGAAAGCAGTTTTTATATTACCAACAAACAAGCTTTGAAGAAAAATACAGTTTTTTTCAACAATTTAAAATTTGAAATCATTTGAAATTAAAAAAATCACACCCAGTTTAAAAATAAATTCATTGGCCTTTGATCAAAGCAAAACCGTTTAGGCACTTGGTAATGTGGTAATGTTTATGCTTCTACGTATAATACAAGCCTAAAACATTATTGAAAAACCTATGCGAAGTTAAATTGAAAAAAAAAATTAAAATTTTTGTTCTTTTTCTTTGCATACCGGGTTTCTTAAACCACTGTTCTTCACGTGCACTATTGAAAAATTATCACAGAAAATCGATAGCTATTATCATGTGATGAGTTGTTTAGGTTGTTTTTTCGTATGGATCGAGCCATCTCATTCCATAATCAATTTCAAAGCACTATTACAATGAGCTACTATAACAATAATAACTGCTTAAGCAACTACAGACGAAGGACCAACTTGTTTCTGGATCAGCATTTCAAAAATTTTCACGCTTGCATCAATAACGAGAAGTTTTTAAGAGGCGCTACCGAACGAAATACTTGCTGAAAGCAAGAGCTTATTTTTGCAGGTGCATGTTAAGCTCCACAAGCGAGGTAACATATTTCTTTTTCGCTAAGCTACTCGGACTGATTGCGCAACAAAGTCCCAGTAAAAAAAGTCACAATTTTCTCGCCAACTTAAAGAAGATTTTGAAGCACTCTTTAAACGGGCGAATTTTTTTTTTTTCATTCAGAAATTCGATGGCGAAATGCTGAAAAATTTAACGTACTATTCAGAACCTTGCTTACCTTAGTCTGCTTCAGAGTCGGTGACGTAATTTTGATCCGTAACACTACTCTTATTGTGACGACTAAAATGGGTGCTGTTTAGGTTGCTCTTGGAGCGCTTGTCTGCGCGAGAGTGAGAGAATAAAAGAATTGAACCCTTTCAAAGTTTCTGAATTATGCAAAAGCAATGCATTCTCTCACGAACCAAAACATATTAGAATATCTGAATGTTATTTTCATCTCTTTTCTTCATTCTTTGTAGCTAATAAACTAAACCGTTCATTTTCAATTTTTGTAGCTAATTTCAGACTCAAATGCGTTGCATTAATTTACCAGGTTAAGGGGTTTGGTTGGTTTCAGAAAGATGCCATATAGCAACTGCGTTATTGCAATTATTAATCTTTCAAAACTCTTAATATTAAATAATAATATCAAAACTTTTTGAAGCTCAATCAATTAATAATATTTCCAAACTCTTGATATTAACTAATAATACCAAGACTTTTTAAAACTCAATCAGGCATGTGGAATTAAAAATACGTGAAACATAATAAAGTGGAATAAAAATAAATACATTGAAGGTCATGAAGAGGTACTAAAGTGCCTACCCAGTATTGCAGAATATAAGCAAAAACTAGTCACGATTTTTTTCGTTGCAATCTTAAATTGCAAGATATAACTTTTTTCAATGTCAGCTTGGACTAATAGCACGATAGCTAAAGAGTTTCCTATTCATTGTTTATGCCAATCATTGCACGCAAACACAATGAGCCACAAAGAGTTTTTCAAGAAACTAAAGTACTTCTTGGTTATCCGGTCTAATTGGGACAGCATTTCTTAGAAACAAGAACGGATAAGCGGAAAAACTGGATAATTGATTTCTTATATTTAAACAGTGGTGCTGAGCCGGGGTTACAGGGGCTGCATTCCTCCAAAATTTCTGCTGCATCCCCCCAACATTGGGCGTGACCGCATCGGCCGTCGGTGCAATATTGTTTCAAAAAGGTTTAACTTTTTCTGATATTAATAGAACACAAACAATGCGATTTAATTTTGGGCGATTGTTTATCGATCATATTTACTGCTATCCAATTGGCAACTGCTCAAAATACGCAATACACATCTTGACCCCTTGATCTTTTTCTCAGACAAGCAAAATCACGAAAATGCAATAAATAGTAGAATAACGGGCGGAAACGAGTTTCAAGTGCCACAAGAAAGTACCATCAAACTAACTTTTATTTTCATTTTTAGTATACGCTATATAGTGTACTTAACTAAGTTAATCGTTAAGTTGGAAGTCTTTCAGTGATGCTGAACTTTACACTATACAATTGTACATGTACGGTATAAGCAAGCATGGTTTCTTGTTTGTGGTAGTGATAAAAATTTTTTTTGGTGATTCTAAAAAATTTCTAATTTTTAGAGTGGTAACAATAATATTGTAATTCCTAGTGGCAATAAACTTATTATTTTTGTTAGTTTTCTTCAGCTGTTTTTTGTGAAATTTTGTGGTGTTGTAGCGTGTTTTTCGTTCTGAAATAACTTCAAAACTCGTTACTACACTTCGAACGGCATCACCCTCCCAATATTTAAAATTGACAAAAAATAGGTAAAATAAGCAAACCATTCCCCAATGCTCAACATGGATTGGCACCTATGTATTAAAAATCTAAACAATACAGCAAAAAAAGATTCGAAAGCGCCAAAGCTTAAATGAGAATCAACATCGAACTATAGGCTACAGCATTGGGGAAATACAGTACTTTTTTTTAAAACGATGTAGAATTGCATAGTAGTTAAAAACACTTTCAGTAAATAGCTGCCCCATATTACATAAACGGAAAATTGCTGAGGTGGTGCATTAATGGTCATTTTGTTCTGTACTGATACAAAGGCCTTTGTGAGGTTGCAATGGCAATTGACCAGCCTTGAGCGAAATTTTAGAAAATCAGTGCCTCAAGGTGACGTCATAATTTTTTGACTCATATTGGACTGATCATAATCGAATGCCAGATAAACGAGAGACTGATAATCGAAGAAGTCACTACAGAACTATGCATATATGGAATATTGCAGCCAAATTTTTTAGTATTGTTTCACTTAGGGCCGTCGCTGCATGTACTGGGAGGGCAGGAGAAGCTGTGCCATCATGCCCTTCTATATAACGGTCTTTGTGGTTCCAGTTTTGGGCTGGTCTAAAATTTATATTTCACTTATGCGCGATGAAAAAATTATTTCTTTTATTCAAATTCGCTTTCTAATTCTTATTTTAATACTGGCAGAATTTTCTTAACGGTAGTGACTATTTCATCGAAAATTTTCAAGTAAAAGAGAATTAAAACAAAAATGAGAAATATTCACCCGCGCTTTTTTTATTTGCTTTTTTAGGGGTTAAGATTAGGGTTTAAGTTGAGGTTTGGTTTAGGGTTCGATTTGGGGATAGTTTTAGAGTAAGCATTTGAGTTTGGGTTAGATTTGAGTCAGAATTAATAAAAAAGTAGATAAAAATTTCCGGTAAAATAAAGCCTTCCTTTTTTAATACCGAAGCTGCTCAATTAATGTAAGGTTTTCAATGCAACCTTTTGAGTAACACAAGAATATAAATCTAATGTAAGGTAAT
The DNA here is from genome assembly GCA_963965965.1 of Trididemnum nubilum. Classification (NCBI taxonomy): domain Eukaryota; kingdom Metazoa; phylum Chordata; class Ascidiacea; order Aplousobranchia; family Didemnidae; genus Trididemnum; species Trididemnum nubilum. The sequence goes on from OZ014488.1 coordinate 24,742,658, forward strand.
GTTTAAGAAATTTAATGTAAAGAATCCAATATCCCGATGGGATTTTCGTAATTCCGCTTGCAACTACTAAACAAGAAAACTAGTATCCGAAACTTCAACGAACTTTTTATACAATTGTAACACATCAGTTTCAAAATTGAATTGCTATGTTAATAGTAATTGCAGGTTAGTTGGGCGTTAAATTCCCATAGCTACTTTCTATAATAGAGCGATTAATCAGAAAAGTACTAAAAACTGTAGGATACCGGTAAATTAACACAAAAAATTGTCGAACGCTATCAGGCTATTCTTGCCGCCAACTAAAGCATCTTTTCTGCTCGAATTTCGTTTCGTTCTGTGTCTTTGTTCAGATACAAGGTACAAATTATCGTTTATTTGCAATAGTGTTGACAGATAAGCATGTCAAAATGCCGCCTTTATGTAGTTACTTTCCGAGTATGGCATAGAGAAAAAGCTTCCATAAAACGATCGATTTAGCAAATTCTCAAACAAGAATAACAATAAGGAAACCATAATGCTTACACATGTAATACATTGAAAATTGTGATGCGATTAGCTTACAATTAGTCTTTTCAACCACATTTTATGATGTGAGTTGCACATTTTCATGTTAATTTTCATGCAAATATGATAGATTCCTACATTGTTAATGTTTGGGATGATAACACTCAAAATTTAGTGTGATAGATTGTTTGTCCAGATCTGGAACGGGGATTGTATACCAGAGGTGGACAAAGTAGTCGAAAAATCTACTTAGTAGAAGTATTGTTACTTACTCAAAAATGCCTTTCAAGTAAAAGTAGAAGTATGGCGAAGCATTTCCACTTAAGTAAAAGTAGGAAAGTAGTCAAAATTAATTCTACTTAAGTAATGAAAGTAGAAAGTAATTTCGAATTCCACGTGTTTGTTTATTCTTCGAAGGTTTGCTGTTGTGACGCTTACGATCAGTGTTCAAGCAAAGCCATACTTACGGTAGCATATCAAAAAATCAAAGTTTTATTATTCTCTTGAAATTACACCGAAGCGTGTTACGAATACGATTTAGTAGGGACTCTGGGCTCATCTCCGCGCCTGGAAAACACAGCTTGAGAAGAAATATCGCAGCGATGGCGAGTCGTTAGCAACACTGTTCGTTAACCGGCTAGGGAATTGAACCCCAGACGGGCCGCAGCAAACGCAACGCCGTTAACCGCTAATCTTTTTCGTATGAACCAGGAGTAATGCGCATGTCTAGTTTGTCTACTGTACCATGCTAATCAGGGTTCGGTATGTTTTTTTTTTTAGTGAGACTGAGTCAACATCTGGTATTTGATGCAACGCAAAAACACACTACCCTAGATGACCTGTAAATGAATCGGCGTAACTATTCAATAAGTTTCGTAGTACTGTACAGTAAAATAAACTCGATACGTACTCATTGTACACGTTGTGAGGAGAAATAATGGCTAGGTGTTTACTTCTACGTTACATAAAAGTCATTACTACTCAAGTAGCGTTACTTCGAGAGGATTTTACTTGAAGTAAAAGTAGAAGTATCAGAAATGAAAAATACTTAAGTAAGTCGCTCGTTACCGAAAATACTACTTAAGTAGTCTACTTAAGTAGAACTACTTCGTTACTGACCACCTCTGTTGTATACTTATTTACAACCAAAAGGGGATTGAAGTTAATTGAAATTTTTTTACCTGTTCAAGAAACTTAGTTATTTAGTTAGATTTATAATAATAACTTTTAAATTTTTTTCCGGTAAATTACAAACAAATAATCATTTTAGGACACAAATGTTGGTTCTAGCAGATGTGAAATCCATGGTAAATTTGGTGATCATTTCTACATTAGTTGATATTAGCAACCATCATAAAATACAGTTTTAATGAGCAAAATTTGTTTTAGCGCCCAGTCACTTTGACATGGTACCCTTCTTCTTATTTTCTCTCCCACCGATTTCACTTGCTTTGGCGTTGGCCTTGGGTGCACTTAAAAAAGCAATTGCATTCATCCTATTTAGACAGCATATCGATTTTGTTATATTGTTTATGAACACTTTTATTGTTTTTATGTTTGTTAATCATTATGATATCTAAATAACAATCATTAAGAATTAAATTCATCATGATGTTTAAATAATGACCATCAATTTTCAGTTATTATTATTGTAAATCTTTTACAGATTATAATAGTAGCACCTAATGAGTCCCTAGAACGAAACGGACTGTTGTGATTTTAAACTTTTACTGTGATTTTTATAGTCAGTAAGAATTACTGTACATCAGCGTTTTCCGAACCTTTTTGAATAGTAGAATCTTCATTGTCATTGAAATTTACATGAAACCCCACCACAAAAATCAAACATACAATGTTAGTACCGGTATCTCTATATCTATATCACGGCTGCCCAAAGTGCAGCTGGCAGCACAATAAGTTTTTGCAGCCTGTGCTTGGTCTTGAGATGACTAAGTTTCTTTCGATGAGTGCAATTTTTTCACCGAACACATATTTTTCTGTGAAATTTGTTGACACTGGTTTATTTAAACGTTAATTTCAACTAATTTTTGTGAATCTTGTTTGGTTAATTGCATCATTAGGAGTAGATTAGAAAGTAACAATTGCTAAAAATAGCGCAGCTACTGGAAAACAAGCGTTACTTGCGGGGGCGAAGCCTTCTTTATAAGCCAAATAATCTAGAAAGTTTTATTTAAATATGATAGCTTTTAAGCGCGTTATGGGCATGATCTAAGCTAGTGGGGAGAACGCTTAGCAATTCAAGTTTTTCAAGAGCCTCTAAAATTATTCAAAATAGCTTCCAAATAGTGTAAAATGGCTAGTTCTTTTCCAGAAATCAATCACAAAAACCGCTCAGATTTCGTTCATAATACTTTTGAGACGCGCAGCAGTTTATTTACAATTCGGGTGCTGGATACTGTGCATATTTTGCAGTGACGTGCGGTGAGGCTTTTGGTTGGTGAGACACAATTTTTTACGCACATGTTTGTGCAAAAAAATTATTTAAGACAATAAATTACAAGCAAATAACTGTTTTCATAGTCCTTAAACGAAGACCAAATTTTTCGATGATTAATTATTTGTTTAATCTCTGCTTTTCACTAAAAGCCAAATCAATTTTTGAAGTTTCGAAAATCTATAAAGGTAGCCTATTATTTGACTTTGAATGCAGACATTATTGAAGTTTTCGAGCTTGCTAAGACTTCTTGGCAAATTCTTTAAGTCACGAAAACCCGGTTTTAGTCCCAACATTATTATTTATTAAAATCATGAAATCAAAAATGACAATTTTTATGGCCCAGCCACTCTTTTCTTGAGTACGGGTCTACTCTTTCTGAAATGAAGGATTCTTTCGTATTGATGTCTCGAGCAAATCTTTTAAATCGGTTTTCTTCTAGCTATAACTTCACGTTTAGATTAAAAACTTAGTTTAGAAAAGTCTCTCAGGTTTGAGACTAACTTTTCTTCCATTTTAGTTTATTTCCTTGAATAAAATTATTTTATTTTACTAGAAAAGTAACTACAGTCAAACCTCGGTTTTCGAACGCTTCGGTTCTCGAACAAATCGGTTTTCGAACAATAAATTCGAGATTTTTACGTTTCAGACTTCGAACAAAAATTCGGATCTCGACCAAACCGAAAGAAGCCGAGCGAACACGAATGCGCCATGATGCTGCATATGTCGGCTTTTTTCACACGATTTTTGGTGTAACTGAGCTGTTGTATTTTTTTTTACTGCTTGATTAGTAACTTCTGCAAATTTTTTCAAAATTTTTCGTATTGTACTGCATCTTAAACTTTAATGTTTTTGATGTTTTAAAAATAAAACATAAGAAATGTTTACTTTTGTTTTTTTTCATCATCTTAGATAGGAAATCCTTAATTAAAATAAAATACTATCTACTGTACTTCAACCCATTTTTATTTGTGGTACTACAGTACACAGTACAGTTTATGGTGTAAAATAGTAAACAATTAATTTACAAAAGTTGTTTTCTAGAGTTGGAACGGATTAAAATTATTTGCATTAATTTTAATGGGAAAAATTGTTTCGGATTTCGAACAATTCGCTTTTCGAACAGCTTTCTGGAACGGATTATGTTCGAAAACCGAGGTTTGACTGTAGTTCAATTTTGCAATGAACAACAAAAAACTACAAAAAACTGCTTTGACTTTTTCTCATTCTATGACGTCATATTTGAGGCACGCCGCAAAATCAGATTTAAAAGGATTATGCGTTGTTCGCGATTTGTCTGAGCAAAAAGGCATACTTTTAGTTCGTTTATTAAAATTTGCTTGGCCGAAGGGAAGCACAACCGCCAATGCCTCTCACTTCGCGTATTTGAACGTACTCTACCTGCACTAAAAGTATCTACTTTCCAATCGTGATTATTAGAAACCTTTTATTATTTCGTTGGTTAAAAAACTAAAGCCCAACCAAAAAGTAAGGGCTGTAACAGCCCTTTAGCCAAAACTTTTAAATGTAAACTTAAACACTTCAACAAAAAACATCCCAATAACACACAAAATTTGAGGCAAAAGCCCCTCCCCTTAATGGAGCTGTTCCACTGGCAATTTAACAAAAAACAAGCAAGCAAATGTACAGATTATCGAAGGCTACTTGTCGCAAGCAAAAAATTTTCGGTGGAACATCGCCATAACCAAAAAATTGAAAAAATCAAGTCCTCCAAATTATTCATCTGAAAAAACAGGTATTTACTTTGTTTAGCCGAGTCAGCCCCCCTTTCACTCTTGTTTAGTCAAGTTTTTAATTCTTTCTTAAATTCCCTGCTAAAGGTTAAAGCAAAATTAAATTACTAGTACCGCCAAAAGATAGCAAAGTACTGCGGTACCGGTATCACAAAAGTACCGACAGTGCCGATTCCAAAAAAGTACCGCGGTACTGCCCAAATAAACGCAGCAATTGCAGACTTTTGCTCACTAATGTGGGAGTATCTGCATGATTTACATGGGCCTGGGCAAGGTCCTTCGTAGCAATAGGCTCGCTGCGATCTAAAATGCAATTTTGGATATTCTCTGAACCGCTATACTCTGTATGAACTGGAACCCAAGTCCACACTGCATTCTCCAATATGAGCAACAAAATAATTAATTTAAAAATTTTCAAAAATTTGCTATCCTTTATCAAAACAATGTAAAGGTTAAGAACCTGTTGCGATTATTTTAGAAAATGCTTCAAAAAAGTCTGCTCTATTGACAAAAATAATTGCATGTACAATATGCGTACCGTTGAGCACAAATGTTCCAAATACATCTCCTGATCCTGACCCAGAAGAACTTCCTGATCCTGACCCAGAAGAACCCAGAAGAACTAACCCAAATGTATCTTCAGGTTCTCCTCCAGAAGTATTCCCTATTGCTGGCGGCTCAGAAGAATCTAGAATAAATACAGCAAATTAATGATTGGTAATTAAAAAAAGTCCAAAGATTTCATTTGTTTTTTGTTAAAAAATGCTGGCTTCAAAAAGCAGCGTTTACTTTTGTGTGCGTGTGTGTATTAAGTTCCACAAGAGCTTTGCATAATTTCAATTAAAAAACGGTTGCGCGTGATAAAGTGCAAATTTCGAGCTCAGAAATTTTTTGGTTAGCTTGAATCTTGATTACCGGAAAATCTTGAACACACTGTGCTCAGTTGGTTGGCCCTTCAGCAGCACTCCAACCATTTTCGGCATTTGCATAGTATACACTTATTGGTTTGAGTTTGCTAAAAGTAACAAATTCAAACCAATAAGTGTATTTTTACATCTTTGAAAAGCAACTTTTTACATCTTACAGTAGATCTCATCAAAATCACAGCAGAAACCTGGCAGAAGCCAATCCTATTCTGAAACTTACAATGAATCTGACCAAGCTTGTTTAAAATCACTAATGCAAATTTGATGTTGCCATTTTGCCGCAGCCAAATTTTTTCCCTGTACACAGTGTAGTCAAATCTTTCAATTCAAGCTATTGAACGTCGAACAATGAAAAAAAGGGACAAAAACGTTGGCAATCAATTGTTTTTCACATATCTAGAGTTGAATTCAAAAATTAGACCGCAATATCCCTTTAAGTTAAAGAATAACAAAAAGAAAACGAAGAATATTCAACTGTGCGTTTTTTAACAATATTGCAGTCTATAATCACTAGTATTTAGCTAAGTAAGAACTGTCATAGCTAAGTAAAGGCTGCAACGATTTTAAATCTTATATGAAAAACAATGCACTGAAAAATTAATGATAAGCTACTGGCGGTATCTCTAAATGTGCCTTTAAGATTCTGGATACTGTCTTTAGCTCATGATTGATTTTAAATTTCTTCGATAAAAGGTGTCAAAAGCAGGGTCGTACCAACTTTTCACTTATTTTTTTGTAGTTGATTGAATAAATGATCAACGTTTTGGGAGTATTTAATCGTTTTTTGTGCTTCTGCCCTAAAGGCTACCAGCGAAGAAGCCTTGGTAAGAGCCACCGAAATGGCGACTACTTAAAAAAAAGCAATGCGAAAAAGTTATCCTCCCACAGGATTCGAACCTGCAGCCTTTGGATTAGCCTAGAGCTCGATCCTCTAAAACGGGCAGACCACCATAAATTTGAGAGCTTGGTGCTCCTCACCAATTTCACATTACAAAGTAAAAGAGTTTAGAACTGTAGTAGCTGTTCAAAGACACTCTAATGTCTGTCTATTTACTGTAGCGGTTACCTAATTGAGCCATTGCAATGGCAAAAATACTCAAAAGACGCAAAGTAAAGCTGATGAATTTCTTCATAGTAATTCTCTTTTTTTGTGAAGAATCTTTACAATACCTAATTTTATTACAAATATCTGAAAAGCAAATACATAGCAAATATGTAAAGCATAGACATCAGAAAGAAATGACTAAATTGCTCGATTGTATCTTTTGATTTAAAGTATTCTCAGTTTTTGAGCATCGTAGTGTATTTAAACTATTCAAATCAAATCTTTTATACTCGCTACATTCCGCCGAAGAGTGTAACGAGTTTATGGGACCAATCTCCGTGTCATTGCGCCCAGAAGGCAACACAGCTTCTTTCAAAGAAATGTTGCAGCAGTGGCTAGCCGTTGGCAACGTTGTGTCCAATTTGACCTGCTCGAGATTTGAACCTCAGTCCTCTCGTTCCAGAAACGAACGCTTTATCGCTCAACTAACTGGTCAGTTATTCAAATTGTTCAAACTTAAAATTTATGTGCGATCATAAAAAGTGCTCAAAAACTTAATGCTATTAAGGACATTTTTGAGATCTTGATGTAAACCACAGATTAAATCATTAAACTATACTATTGAAAACAATCTTCCGATTTTTCAACAATCCGGTATAAGCCCAAACCCGAAAAAGGATTTAATGCCCAAATGGGCCCGCATGAAGAACGTTTTTGTTTTACGAGCTGGTGAAGTGCATTTTTGCTCACTAAAAGGCGCTAACGAAAGAAAAACTTGTTTAAGATAAAATGCCATTTACGAACAGTCTCACCCAACATCGCTAAAAATGCTTGCTCGAATTAAATTCAAATCTATTAAAATTTTTATTATATTCGCTGCATTACGCTCAAGCCTGTAACGAGTTTACGAGCCTATCTCTGCGTCATTAAGCCAAGGCAACACAACTCCTTACGAAGAAATGTCGCAGCGGTGACGAGCCGTTGGCAGCTGTGTGTCCGATTTGACCGGCTCGAGACTTGAACCTCAGACCTACCGCTCCAGAGACGAACGCATTACCGCTCGACCAACAGGCCGGTCCTCTCGACTTTCTTATCAAAGTATTGGGTAACCTGCTTCAGCATGTAATAATGCACAAAATAAGCTGGGTGATTAAAACTCTTAAGTTTATAATTTTTATCAGCTTTTTGTCAGCTTATTTTTTAACAAAAGTTTGTTTACGAGAGTTATTCATGATTGATAAGCAGTTCAGATATTGTGATTATTGGTTGAATAGGTACTGGGAAACAGCAATGTCTTTATATAGTAGATGCCTAAAATTTCAAATCAAATCTTTCATTATATTCGCTGTATTACACCGAAGCATGAAACGAGTTGGGGGGAGTCATCTCCGTGTCATTGCGCCCGGCAGCACAGCTTCTTTCGAAAAAACGTTGCAGCGGTGGTGAGCCGTTGGCAACACTGTGTCCGATTTGACCGGCCCAAGATTTGAACCTCGGACCTCCCACTCCAAAGATGCACGCCTTACCGCTCGACCAACTAGCTGGTGCTGGTAAGTCTAAAATTTGAAAAACTATTTCTCCAATCGTATTGCGTCTTCACGCGGTAATATTCTGGGGCTCCAAACTCCCTAACGGCTGACAATTAAGAAACGATAAACGACGGTTTATTTATATTTTTAGATCAATGCAAAAAAAAAAAAACTTTTTCTATATCTCAATTTTTTAAGTGACGGTGAACGCATTGAGGTTTTTGATTGGTAAACTTACAGTACTGCAGTATTCTAACATTAATAATAAATTTTAACGTTTGCCAAAAGTGAACACACTCAATTACGGTACAGTACTGATTGGCTATGTTTGTCAACTGGTGTTTCGGAATATTTCTTTATCAATCGATGCATAAAATTTTTTGTTAAGTAATACGCTTTTTTATTTGCAGTTCAAAGGCAAGTACGGCGACCATTTTAATTAATTTTCATCAAAACTTTGCTTTAGTTAAAGTTTTCAACATTTTGCCATCAGATTTATAAATTAAATAAGACTTTTCGAATGCTTAACAAATGTTCTTAGATTTTTCTTAAGTTTCTTCAAGTTGGCGAGATAAATGTGACGTTTTTAACTCGAACTGCGTTTCGCAATTCTTCCAAAAAGCAAACGAGAATGACGTTATCGAGCTCGCACAGCTTAACATACATGTGCAGAAATAACCTAATCGTTCTTGACTAAGCCATTAAAGAGATATTCTTCTTCAAACACGACGTAGGGGCCTAACTATCATAAATTTTATTAGCAACCCTGACGTTGATAACATCAGCACCGCCATCTTGGTTACATCCTAGTAGAAAACGCCGCATTGAGGCTTAGCCGCAGAAGCCTTTTAACTTTTTATAGGTTAACATTGGCCTATGTTGGACAATAATTGATAATTTTGTATTTGTGGTTGATAATTAACTGAAGTAAATGAAGTACAGTAATTGGTAATTACCTATTACTGAACAGCCCCCCCCCCCCACCTATTCCTGAGCTTATATTTGTTGTTTTAAAACCTATGTTAAGCATTTTTCAATGAGCGATCAAATTTGAATACCAAATTTGGGCTATTTTTCAAAGTTTCTTTTGATTTATGAGTTTTATTTTCGGCAAATTAACCCTCCTAAATCAACGTTTCAAAATATACTTTAAATCATTGTTTGAGTTTATTCCAGTGCAAAGTAAAGTCTGGACTATAGCCAAGTAAAGGACTATAGCCTCCCCGCTTCCCCCCTAGCTACGCTACTGTCTGGACCGATTCAATCAGAGTTGCAAACGGGTCGACTAGTTCAGGCCCGAACCCGGCCCAAACCCGAAAACTAATTTGAAGCCCAAATCATGCCCAAAAAAACCCGAAAGTTAAAATACATCTGAAAAATTTATCAATGTTTCCAAGTTATTTTGATTTTATTTTTGTACACCAAAAACAAAAAGTACGTCTCAGGCCCAAATTAAAGCCAAAATTTTTGTCACTTTTAGGCCCCAACCCGACCCGAAAAGCTCAGCCCGACGTACAACTCTGGAGTCAATTACATTTATCCAAAAAATGCTAGGTTTTAACCGTAAATTGTAAGCAAAGGGAGGACTGAACAATTTAATTTTTTTAATTGGTTTTCAAATTTTAAAGAATTAGTTCTTTTAAAAGGCCCTAAAAACGTGCAAAATGTGATCCAAATGGCATTAAATAGCTTTTTTTTCAAAAATTACAAAAAATTTTCAAAAAATCGCCCATGGCCTCGGTGGCTTGGGGCCCCGCCACCAGACCCCTGTTTGTGATATGCTTGAGTTACTTTAGTTTCTTCTCGGCGCCCCCACAATACAACACCTATTTTGAAAATATTAACTTTTGATTCCATTCCGACCCCTTTAGCAACATCCTGTTTACACTCTAACATTTTCGTGCTTCGAAAAATAATTATGTAATCAAAGAAACAAACTTGACTAATGAGTATTTTATATAATTTTGAAAGTCAAAATTTGAAAGAAAGTTTTTGAATTTGCTGCCGGGCTTACGGGCTCCGCAAACTCCTCTCTCGAATTCGGCGGAATATAGCGAGAAAGTGAGTGATTTGATTTGATTTGGCTTCGCTCAGGGGCAAAAGACTAATTATAATTGTTTTTGCTGAACGGATTATGTACAACCGTGAAATGACTGCGTTTGAAAACAACAGCTGACGTGGTTACGTAAAGCAAACAAACTCATTAAAAATAAACATTTCTTTTTAAAGGTTTGTTCAAGATTAGTGTACGGCCACTTAAAAACAGTTTAAGGGTAGTGCTTTGTGCAATAATTGAGAATGGGAAAAAGAAAGCGAATTTAAAAAACTTCAAAATTTGACTTTCAAAAATTAAATAAAATGCTCATTAGTCAAGTTCGTTTCTTTGATTACATAATATTTTCCAAAGCACGAAAATGTTAGCGAAGATGGCAGATTTACGTCTCTGCGTCCTTATGTTCTTGCGCCCTTACGTCGTAGATCGCCCCAAAAGGCACAACGTAAAACTAATGGCTACCTTCATAGCGATGCTAATTGTATCTTACAGACAAGCTTCAAAATCCCTAGTTTTTTTAGTAATATCTGAAAAAGAAATACAGTAGAGAAAACGGAATAACGCTGATATCAAAAAAAGATAAACTGCTGGGTCTGACTTTTTAATTTTGTGTATATTAGTTTTAAGCTCGGTAGAGTATTTAAACTATTCAATTGAACATTAATTTAAAATCTACGAGCAGACTTTTTCAAGTCAAAGCTTTCCTTGTTCTAAATTTGTTCTTAAATTTTGGGCAAAAATAATCCTCCTGTTGTTACAAAATTGTTGTTTTTACAAAAAAAACAAAACGCCTAGATGCATAATTGAAGGCAGTATGACAAAACGATGTCATGAAATGCTACCTACCACAACCAGCAACGTTGTAGTTTTCTACCATATCCAAGATAACCTCAGCACGCGCTATTATGACTGGAACGAAGCGATCGTAATTACCAATTAGCTCGACAAAGTCTTGGGATAAATACGGCTCAAATTATGTGCAGAAGTTGCGATAAACAGCACCAGCAAACCCTTGCACGTCTTTCATTAAACCACAGATTCTTATTTAGTAAACTAGAAACAGAAAAGCGGGGAAAAAGAGAAGAGCATTAAAGGAAAAAGAGATTGCTTTTGTTGCGAAGGTTTTTTTGCGGTCGCGCGTATTTGATTGATTTCATTCGACGTATTCGCAGAATTAGTGTACCGTAAAAATTGCTAAAATTTAAGAACAGCCTGCCTTAATCCCAAATTTACTGGTTACTTCAAAAAAATGGACTACTTGCAATGCGAGCGGTAACACGTTCGTCTCTGGGACGGGAGGTTTGAGATTTAAATCTCGGACAAGTCAGCTCAAACGTATTGTTGCTATCGACTCGCCAGCGCTCAAACATTTCTTTAAAAAAAAGCTTTTTGCAGCGCAATGATGCAAAGATAAGTTCTCATTAATTCGTTACACCCATCTGCATAATAATACAGAAAGTGGATCTGATTTGATTAGTATTCCTGGCTTCTATTTAACGAAGATGTTTTGCAGACTGTTTTCATTCTGTTTATGTCGACGCGCAACCAGGACGACAATTTTCAGTTCATTTAAATTGCGCTTTTGCGGTTGGAGCTGCGCAGAATGTAGTTTTTGATGATGATTGATAAGCTTTTTGTACAGTCGAATACACAATACATTTTTTTGAATACAGTTATCACGTGAATAACTTTTTCATAGGGGAGAAAATTGATAAACAAATGACAATATCCAAATAAGTAATTACAGTATATACGTGCGCATGAAAGCAAATATTTTGCTTACGTTGTACTGCTTTATTTTATTTTGAGTTGCGCACTAGGGATTCGCACTTAAGTTTTATGTGTGCATCATTTTGGCTGTTGCGGCCTTGTGAACTTTTGCTTTCACTTAACCCGTAATTCCTATACTGGTGCGTGGTTTGCTAAAATAATTATTGCTTTTTTGCTTGGACTGCTTTCCGCATTGCCTGCAAGGCATGCATGGCATGGAATGGAATGAAGACGATTTACTAGCAATTTTCTTTCATTCTATATCAAAAATCTTCTATTTCAAACTACTATAAAGTTTTCTTCCATATTCCATTTCATACTTCCATTCCAAAGTCTGTTTACACTGGAAGCAACGAAATGCGTAATTTGAATCTTCACAAAGTTAAGCGTACCTTTGCAAGTATGGTTGTTTGTAAAAGTAAGCCCACTTGAACAAGTGCGCGTAGCCACAACCACTATAACTATTTCATTTACAGTAATATTTATTGGCCACTAAATGACAAGTAATATTTAGTGATTATGGTGTAACAATGCAAAAATGCGTATTACACGATACGTGTCTTTTGGTTTAAACATATTTTAAGACCACCTAAGAAACAATTAAGTACTGAACTATTCCAGCAAATTTTGCTTTTATAGCTTAAGAAGCCCTCCAAGGATTTAATCGAACGGTCAGATTTTCTAACTGCCTACGCTTCTACGTATAATTCAAGTCTAAAACATTATTTAAAAGCCTATTCGAAGTTAAATCTGAAGTCAAATTAAAATTTTTATTCTCTTCTATGCATACGGAGTTTCTTAAAACTCTCGTTCTTCTCACGCACTATTAGACAAATCATCACAGAAAGCCGATAGCTGTGTCATGTTGTGAGTTGCTTTGGTTGTTGTTTCGTATGGATTGACTCATCTCATTCCATAATCAATTTCAAAACACTGTCACGATGAACCACCATAAAAATAGTAACTACTTAATCACAGTGTCGCAACTAGATTGTTGTTCTAGGGGGAGAAAGGCAAAGTTTCTCTCAGGGGAAGCAAAACAATTGCTGCCTTTTTTTACAACATGAGCAAGCTGGCCATAGGCGTAGCCAGGAGTTTTGATTATGGGGGCCCAAGCCATAAACCACATGCAATGACGCCATCAGAAATTTTCAAAAAAGAACTTTTTGTGGGACAAAGATATTGGAGATTGGAAAATCAGAAACCGTGGCCTGTGTTTGGCACATAACCTGGGTTTTTCTGAAGGGAGAGATCTTAAACCCCGAAAAAAGTGTAAATATGGGAGACGTGTTGGGCAAACTAGTGTAGCTCAAACGTATCACAGACGCGGGTCTGGCGGAGGAGCCCCCAGCCGCCGGAGGCTAGGGGGTTTTGGGGAAGAAGCCCCCAGCAGCTGGGCGATTTTTTTGTAACTTTTGGGGTAAACTAGCTATTTTAATGCCATTGGATCACAATTTACACGTGTTTAGAGCCACTAAGAACTAAATTTTTAACATTTGAAAGCCAATTGAACAAATTAAATTTTTCAATCCAACTTTAACTTACTAGTTACGTTTAAAAATTTACATTTTAAGTTTAAATTTTGTAAGTGATTAGGCCTAGTTAGGGGAAAGCAAGGTAGCCTACATTTCCTTGTGCAATATTTTAGCAGTAAATAATAATCCACCCCAAGATTTTCCTGAGAGATTTTTGTTTTGTGATAAAAATAACTAGTTGCAGAAGTACGACCAAAGGGCCCAAGCGCGCTCAATTCAAATTTTATAATTTGTTCTATGAGCATTTCCCCTACCTAATTTTTTTCAGAAGTGTTTTGTAGCGTAAAAACTTGCGAGGTGGAGGCAGATTGTTATTTCAAAAGGGTACCATAGATGTTGCGCTGACTAACCATGTTATTGCTCCGGTCGGATTTTCATTTCGCGGGGCCCTAGGCACCTTGAAGATTTTTGCTACATTTTTTCGCCAAATATAGGTGAAGATCAAAAAAAAGTCTCACCATCTGAGCGCGTGGTCCCTAGCTTGTGCTGTGCCATATTGTGGTAAATCCGGTTCTATACTTATTGCATTGCGTTCATAAAAAGGTTAGGTGAGGGGTTGAGATAGAATCTTTTAGAACAAAAACTCTCAACTTCTTCGGGGTTATACAGTATATACATTTAAATAGGTTGGCAAAACTGAATTGAGGGGGAGGCCTGGTCGTCAATATAGTTGTTAAATACTGTTGAAAGCGAAAAATGCTCGATGAAAATCAAACTGAAGAAACAACAGGTTTTTTTTTGTCACATTTTTGTCTTTGGTGACATTTCAAATGGGAGTGGGCCGAGCCTCTTGGCTCCCCTGGTTACGCCTATGTGATGGGCAGTTTCGTTTTAGAAATGAGAAAGGTTTCAGCAACTTCTGAAGCTCAGTTCAATTTATTGGTTGGTGCACGTATGGATTCGAAACTATCCAGGACGGAAGCAGCGCTTATTTTTGCCTTTCAGGAATAAATTCAAGTTTGGACGTGAAGGAGCCAGAAGTTTAAGATGACCAAGGGCACTAAAAGCATTAGCAGATAGGGCAGTGGAAGGAGTATCGGTAGCTTCAGAGGAAGCCGGATTCGGGCCGGGGTGAGGGTCTTTACTACTTCTCATGACAAACCTAACCATTACTGCCAAATAAGACTAAAAAAACGCAGTGTACAACAGTTACATAGTGTACAACAGTAACTGCTGTACACTGTGTTTTGTGTAGTCGTATTTGGCAGTAATGGATTGGTTTGCCATGTGAAGTAGTACAGACCCTAACTGTTACTAAACAACTTCTTGGCCAAGGTGAAAGCGACCACGTGCACTCATTGCAAATGCCAGCGTGCTACCGCAACCGTTCCTGAAGTAAAATTTTCGATTGCAAAACAGTTGCTATTGCATCACAATAAAATTTTGCAATATTCTTCAAAGATTTTACTTATTAAACGATTTGTAGCTTGTCACCTAAATTGAGCAAGGATTGCGAGTATGCAATATGCTTACCGGGTGCCATCACAATCAATGTACCGATATTAAAAGTTTTGCGAAACGCAATATTTAGCATCAGTTCAAATGATTAATCAACAACCTTACAATAAGCTACTTACCAAAATTTTCTCGTATTGTCGCTTTAGGGTTTGGGGGGGGAGGCCAAACTTTACTTTGGGGGCGCCGCCCTCCCTGGCCCCTAATTAACTGCGTCCCTGCTAAATTAACATACGATAGACCGACCAGTTTCTGGTTCCACATTACAGAAATTTCCTCGCTCGCATTAATAAAGAAAATTTTTTTAAAGACGCTACTGAACGAAATACTCGCCTAAACCATGAGGTCATTTTTGCAGGTGCATGTTAAGTTCTGCAAGCAGGATAACATAAGTCTCGCTCGTTAAGTTGCTTCGACCGATTGCGAAACACAGTTCGAGTAAAAAAACGTCACGTTTTTTTTGCCAACTTAAAGAAGATTTTTAAAGACTTTTTAAGCGGGCGAAAAATTTTTTTCATTTAGAAATTTGATGGCAAAATGCTAAAAAATTTCACTTACAATTCAATACCTTGCTTGAAATTTCAGTCTGCTTCTGAGTTAGCGATGCTATTTGTAGCTCTCACTGTGACGATTAAAATGGTCTTGGACTTAAACTGTTTAGATTCCTCTTGGAGCGCTGGTCTGTGTGCGAGTGAGAGAATATAAGAAATGACCACTTCAACGTTGGTGGATTATGCACAGCAATGCATTCCCTCTCGAGCCAAAGCATATTAGAATATTTGAATGTTATATTTGTCTCTTTTCTTCATTAAACCAAACCTTTTATTTTCATTCTTTGTAGCTAATTTCAGACTCAAATGCATTGGTGCAATTTACTTGGTTAAGGGTTTGGTTGGTTTCAGAAAGATGCCATATAGCGACTGCTTAATGATAGTTAATGATATTTCAAAACTTTTGATATTAAATAATAATACCAAAACTTTTTGAAACTCAATCAGGCTTGGGGAGTTAAAAATATATGGAACATAATAAAGTAGAAAAAAATGAAAACATTAAAGATCATGAAGCGCTTCATTGGCTCCAACTCAGTATTGCAGAATACAGTGTATAAGCAAAAACTAGTAAATATTTTTTTCGTTGCAAACAGTATCTTCAAGAAATAACTTTTTCAATGTCAGCTTAAACTAATAGCACGGTCACTTAAGAGTTTCCATTTCCGTTTATGCCAACCACTGCGCGCAAACGCAATGAGCCATAATGAGTTGACCAAGAAACTAAAGTACTTCTCCATTATCCGGTCTAGTTGAGACAGTATTTCTTCGAAACCAGAGCGGATAAGTGGAAAAACCGGATAATTGATTTTCTAAATTTAAACAGTGGTGCCGATCTGGGGGGATGCATCCCTCCAAAACTTCTGCTGCTTTCCGTCAACGTTGGGCGTCGGCCGTCGGTGCAATATTGTTTTGAAACAAGTTAGTCTAACTTTCGTTAGCGTTGATAGAACACAAACAATGTGATTTCATTTTGAGCGATTGTTTATCACTCATGTTTACTGCTATCCAACTGGCTACTGCTCGAAATGTACAATGCAACTATTGATCGCTTGATCTTTTTTCAGACAAGCGAAATTGCGAAAACGCTGTTTGTGTAAGTTGCAATAAATCTTAGAATAACGGGCGGAAACGAGTTTCAAGTGCCGCAACAAAACGCCATCAAACTAACTTTTATTCTCAAATTATTTCATTTTTGTATACACTGTACAGTGTAGTCTAACTAAATTAGTCGTTAAGGTGGAAGTTTTTCAGTGATGCTGAAAGATGATCTTTCACTGTACAATTGTACATGTACGGTATAAGTAGGCATGGTTTCTTGTTTGGGGTAGTAGATAAATTTTTTTTTGGTAATTCTAGAAGAATTCTAATTTTCAGAGCGGTAGCACTGATATTGTTATTCCTGATGACAAAAACTAATAATTTTTGTTAGTTTGCCATTTTGCGTGAAGTTTTACGTTGTTTGCAGCTTGTTTTTCGTTTTGATATAACTTCAAATTTCGTTACTATACTTCGAGCGGCACTCCCCCCCAATATTCAAAATTGACAAAAATTAGGTAAAATAAGCAAACCATCCCCTAATGCTCAACATGAATCGGCACCGATCACCACTGTATTTAAACCTAAACAATAGAGCAAGAATCAGATTCGAAACCACCAAAACCTAAACGAAAATCAACATCGAACAATAAACAGCATTGCGGAAATACAGTACTTTTTATCAAAACCAATGTAGGATTGCGTGATACTTAAAATCACTTACGCATTGCTGGTCATTCCAGCTGTCTCATTCTATGATTCTGTACTATGGGGCGCCGTTTGCAAAAGTATTATTTATTTTGTAGCACCTCGTTTTTGAGCTTATTTACAATAAATTTGTCGCATATAATATGTCGGAAATTTTCGACTTATTGTATACTACAAAATACACTTCAAGTTGGAACAAAAAACGCTCACATTACAATGTCGGAAATTTCCGACGTAGAAACGTTATAGGAAATTTCTTACTTATTATGCATGACTGTTAGATACGAAACTTAATTCAATTTTGGAAACACGGTTTTGTTACCTTTCACTTCGCACTTTGTCACAGTTAATATTAAACAATCTTAGCGTAAGTAATAGTGCAACCTTACGTAACAATTAATATCGGTTGCGGTCACGCCAAGGCTTTGGCAGCACGCCGCTGTCTAGTGCTTTTGAAAATGAGTACATTGATGATGCAGGTTTTTCGGTTGTCACTAACAAAAAGGGTTTAAAACGTAAATCGCAAAAGCACAAGTCATATCCGAGCAGCTCCAGTGACGAACTTTTGAACTCCACAAAAGGGCAGATTGATTCTGCAAGTAAGTATTTTAACGCGCACCACAAGATGTGGGACTCTGGTATCCCAAATCAAAATGGCAATAGCTTGTTAGATTTTATCAAAGAAAATGATTATTCATTAAAAAATACTTCCAAACCAACTCACATAGTTTTTAAAGCAGAATTAAAATGCTCTCTAATTGATCTCACCATTACTTCTCCAAGCATTTCCAACAAATGCAGCTAAGAAGTAACCAATATTTTTATGGGAAGCGATCACTGTGTCATTGATACTAAAATGAACATTAACGTTACACATTTTTCACAACATTTGCTTCAGTGGACCTTTGATCGGGCAAATTGGGATGCATTTTACCATCTATGCGATTTGGAAATTATTCGTAGTTTAATTTTGCCTGACGTTCATGATTTTCACAATAACCTTACTTCCACTATCATTGACATAGCTAAGAGAACTATTCCCACTACAAAGCCATTCAATAAAATAGCGGTTCCGTGGTGGAGCAAAGCATGTAAAATTGCGATTAACAACAAAAAGCATGCTTTTAATCGAATAAAACGATCTTGCGACACTCTAGACATCGTAATTTTAAACGTGCTCGAGTCAAAGCTAAGCTAACTTTAAACGAAGGTAAAAAATCGTCTGGGCAGAATTACTGCTCTTCTGTTTCCTCAAACACCAAACTGGGTCAAGTTTGGTCAACACTAAAAAGGTTTAACAGGCAACAGACTGATACACACATTCCTACGTTACACCAAAATTGTGAGACAGGAACCAATGATCAGCACAAAGCCAATATGTTTGCTAACCAATTTCATGCTGTCAGCAGCAATGACAATTATGCGAATGAATTTAAAAATAACTCAACTAACATTTCTTTTAGCTAGCTCACAAATTCTCTTTACAGGAATATCAACGCAAGGAGTTTGTGCACCTTTTTGTATGACAGAACTTAAGGATGCTTTAAAAAATTTCAACAATGCTGCAGTTGGTGATAATATCATTAGCACATAAATACTCTAGCACATGCCCGAGCTTTGTTACAGACAGTTTTGCTTCTCTTCAACAAAATTTGGTTTACATGTAAATTACCGATATGCTGGCTCCATTCCATAATTGTTTCATTGCACAAGCCAAACAAATCTACTAATTTACCTTGCTCTTACAGATCAATATCTCTAACCAGTCATTTATGCTAACTGATGGAAAGAATGGTTACGGCTGTGCCGTCGCCAGAGCAACCGAAGTGAGGAGGCGCTAGGCGAAAGTGAGGGCGTTAAAATAAACTGAACTTTTGCACATAAAAACTGAGATTTTACTACAACAAATTATGCGCTATTTTAACAATTTTGCATTCATGTCTGAAAAAAAAGACGTATAAGGCCGGCAGCGTTTCGTATCCATTCCATATAATCGCTTGAAAAATCTGTTCGCAGCAGTGAATGCGACCAGAAGCGCAACCAGAAATTTGCTAAGAGGGAGAGAGCTTGAACCAAAAGTAAATTTTTTGCTCAAAACATGTCTAGTTTAGGCCCCGTGCTGAACAAACTGATGCAACTTCAGCGTTTCACCCAAGAGGCCTGTTGGCGGGCAGAGCCTCCAGCTGCTTGGCGGTTTTTGCGATTTTGCGGCAAAAATAGCAATTTTAACGCCATTTCAATCACTATTCGCACGTTTTTGAAGTCATATGAATTACTAAGCTAAAATTCAGAATTCATTAAAAGAATTAAATTGCTTAATGCCTTCTGTCCCCCTTATACTTTAAGTCAAGTCCAAAACATGCTTAAACGCTTGTATTTTGGTGTTAAATTTTCTAAATGACTTGGCTAAAGGGGGCTTCAGCCTTAGCTCCTTCCCCTTAGCTCCTTCCCTCTGGTTGCGCCCCGTACTGTGACCAAAAAAATCTTGAGTATGCTCTATCAAAAATGTTCCCAGTGGGCTCAAAGTTAGTCGAATAGACGTTTAAACATGATCTACATTTATGCAAAAGACGTAATTTTTGTCTAAATGTTGTTTATTTTGCAAAAATGCATATAGCTAAAAAGAGTCTTTACAAACAAGTCGAATATGCGTAACTCATGGACCTTGACACGTTGCTTAATTTTGCGTATATTCGATGTCTTTGTAAAGATGTCTTTTCAACTTTGTGCATTTTGCAAAATAGACAGCATTTAGACCAATTTTCGTTTTAGACGTCTTTTAGACGTGTTGTGCCCACTGGGTTATTGTTTTAGGTCATATAATCGCCAACGAAGTACCGGTAACGATTCTATAGGCTTACACCTCTCTTCCGTGACATATCCATAATGCATCACATTTATGCGCAGCAAATGGCTGCCAGAATTTCGCAAAGAATTGAGAAAATTTCAAACGAGAGTCGCGTTTGAACGTAATAATTTCGATTTTTGTCTGTTGTCTTGTCGTTACGTGATGTTATAAAAACGTATTCTGAGTAAACCTAAATGGGGGACACAAGCAGTTGTTAGGGAGGGCACGGCCCCCTGGCCACCCCGTAGCGACGGCACTTGGTTACGGTAAGACTTAGGTGGTATCTGGAAAACAATAATTTTTTTAACCAATATTAATCAGCCTTTCGTGAACGCAGAAGGCCCCTCGATCATCTGTTGCGTTTACACAACACTGTGCATAATTGCACTATCCTGGGAAGCCTTGTCAACTTCCACTGGCAGTTAGGTGGCTATAACAACCACCAACCCTGCAGCTCCAATGATATTTCACATTGTAGCTCAAGTCATATAAGCACAGAGCTGGACAGCGCTGTTTCGAGCTTTTAGCTCTCATCGGCAGCCCCCAGCTATCTTTCCAAAGGTATTCCCAGCTGAACAAACATCTTGGCCTAACTGGCAAACCTTATTGGCTTGCACAGAGGCAGATGGTTTAGTAGGGAATAAACGATTTTTTCACTTGTGGTACTTTAGAAACAAGTGAAAAAGTCGCTGGATCCTTGAAGTAAGGACAGCCATAGACTATCCCTACAACAAGGATTCCCCTCTGCGTGACCACGGAAATCAAAACTGCACTATCTTGATGTCCTTCATGGTCGACTCCTGGGAAGCCTTGTCAACTTCCACTTTCCAGGAGTCCAAGGCTTCCCAGGAGTCGACCATGAAGGACATCAAGATAGTGCAGTTTTGATTTCCGTGGTCACGCAGAGGGGAATCCTTGTTGTAGGGATAGTCTATGGCTGTCCTTACTTCAAGGATCCAGCGACTTTTTCACTTGTTTCTAAAGTACCACAAGTGAAAAAATCGTTTATTCCCTACTAAACCATCTGCCTCTGTGCAAGCCAATAAGGTTTGCCAGTTAGGCCAAGATGTTTGTTCAGCTGGGAATACCTTTGGAAAGATAGCTGAGGGCTGCCGATGAGAGCTAAAAGCTCGAAACAGCGCTGTCCAGCTCTGTACTGTGCATAATGGCACTGGCCAACCAAAGATCGGTTTTAGCTGTGTCTCTTGACATCGAAAAAGCAAACGATTTAGTTTATAAAGATATCTAATTAAACAAACTATTAAATTTGGGTTTCAATGAAATTATGCTAAATTTTATTACAGGTTTTTGACCAACAGATCTTTTCAAGTTCGAATTTCTTTGGTTCATTCACAGGTTAAGAACTTACACAATGGCATTCGACAAGGGGGTGTGCTAAGCCCTATGTTGTTTGGTGTTATGATTAATGAGTCAATGACTTGCCTAAATTCCGAAGTAGCACTTTTTGCAGAGATGTGTGCTTTTGGGAAACTGATACTGATATTAAAATTTTGAAAAACTAGCTCAATCCTCACTCAACAAAATTAATGTATGGTGCTATATCAATGGTTGTAAGATGTCAATTAACAAATCTGCAGCGCTGCTATATACAAAGAAGCGTAAGAACAAACTAGTGTCTTTGATATTAAACAATCAAACAATTGAAGACATCAATTTACATACTTGGGATTTATTTTTCAGGAAAATGGTTTGTATAATGCACATGTTAGTTACGTGCATGATAAATGTTTCAAAAGTATTAATTTGCTTCGGATGTTAAAACGAACAAATTGGGGAGTGTCAAAAAACCCGCCGTGGCCGGCCTCGCCCTCGGGCAAGCCGGGCAGGAACAAGTTGGAGAGTAGGCCTAGAAAGGCCGGAGCAGCGTGGCCAAAGTCGCGCTCGAAACGGTGGCGGCCGAGCTGCTGCCGATTTCAGAGCGCCGGGGCGTTCTTTTATGCATTAAAAGGGCATAAATCCGTCCAATAATTGAATGCGGAATGGAGAATTTAACTCTTCCGATTTAACTTTAAAACAAATCGAAAAAATTCAAACTGGGTGCATGAGGATATGTGCTGGCGCAATGCGGAGCACTCCTATAAATTGTTTGCAAGTTTACTACAACAAGATGCCGTTAAAACTAAAATTTGAACAGCTGTGTTTGAATTTCAGAGCTTACTTGGAAAAATTTGACAATCACCCTAGCTCATCTGTCGTTCAGAATAGCTGGCAGGAGAAGTTTCCAGATAATCCTGGTTTCTGTTCTTTTAATATAAGACCAAACGGTTTCTTTAATAAACCTAATATGAATTTAAATACCATCATCTTGCCCGACATTCCAATTTAACTAATTGACAAACCGGTTATAAGTCCAGTTGGTCGAGCAACAACGCCTTCGTCTCTGGAGCGGGAGGTCTGAAGTTCAAATCTCGGTTGCCAAACGGCTCGCCGCTGCTGCGACATTTCTTCGAAAGGAGCTGTGTTGCCCGGGCGCAAGGACGCAGAGATTGGGCCCCGCCAACTCGTTACACGCTTCGGCGTATAGTGCGAGTATAATGAAAGATTTGACAAACCGGTTATTGATCTAACCATACTTTTTCTTCGCAGAAAAAATGAAAATAATGATTTAATTAAATATTGTTTTTATAGTAATTTATACCAATTATGCGGATTTCACTGTTTTGTATACTGGCGGTTCCAAACATCAGCATGGCACAGTTTTGCTTTCTTTGTACCGCAAGCAAAATATGAAACAATTAGTAGAGATTGATAACTTTGGAATTGCTTTCTCAGCAAAACTTGATGCTATTCTTTCGGATTTTAATTGGATAGCCATAAATAAACCATGGAAAAGCCTCCTTATAACCAATTTTTTTTTACAGGCTCTAAATTCAAAGATGTGGGATAAGCATTACATCTTAACTAAAATTTTGTTATTGAATGATTATCTAACTAATTCTAATATGAAAGTTACTTTTCTTTGGGTTCCTAATCATTCCAAGATTTCTGGAAACAGGATTGCTGATAACTTAACCAAAGATGTTTTCAGATCTGTCGTACAATGCTCATCAAATGACGTTCAAATTAAGCGAGCCTAAAGTAAATTATCTTATTTAGAAGTCAAATCATTCATTTTGGATCATATTTACGAGAAATGGAATCGTTATTACATCACGTATCCTACCAATGGCCTATACAAATTTTAATCCCAAATGTCAAAATGTACCTTCCTTTCAATCAAAAGAAACTCTTAGACTTCAAACTGCTTATTGCTGCTTAAATCAGCATCTATTCAGAATAAATTTTCATGACGCTGGTTTATGTTCCAAATGCAAAGTTCCGGAAACTGTCCCACATTTTTTTTTGTTTGCTCAAATTATTCAACTGGTCGTAATTTTCTGAAAAGTGCTGTGAAAAGATCAGGCCTAGACTTTGATTTGAAATCTGTATTATCAAACAAAGTGGTGTATCCCCATCTTACTCGATATATTTGTTCCTCCACTCGGTTCATTTAAAATGTTAATGGCTATCGCGTAAGCTTATACGCACTAGCATTTTGTGTAAAAATGAAATGTGTGATACGTACTCACTTAAAAATACTCTTAAAAGCTTATGTATTCTTTCTCAGTATGAGTTGGCAATGGTGGGGCAAAGCCAAGCGGGCATTAATTTTTAGTGAGTCCGCACGCAATGAGTTTCAACTTTCTTTTATTATGCACGAAATAGAATAATAATAAATTGAAGCAGCGATGTATATACTGCGAGTAAACAAAGAGAAGCGAGAAAAAGACTCGTTAATCAAATTCTTTTTTTTCCGCGATATCCGTTCATTATGCAATACCACCCATAACAATGAGCAATATGTGCCAATAACCAGATACCCCAACAATATTACACAAAAACAAAATAGATTAAATAATGGCTCGGCCACCACAAATTCACATTATTGTAAAACGTTGTCATTTACCTTTTGGCCTTTAGTTTCCTCCATCGCAACCCATTTCTAATTGTGTTTCTTGTTTGGTACAGTAATTTGGTAGTATATAACAAAAAAGTTATCGTTGATCCTAACCACATTTTTGAAATTACCTTTCTCTAAGAATGTTGCCTGACAAACTCATTTTGCTTATTTCCTTCTTATAGTAAAAGTGTCTTGTATTCTATAGTAAATTACTCTGATAGATGCGTGCAGTTATATGAAATGCTAAAATTTTATTTTTGTTTCTCTACATTTTCAACAAAGTGTTTAAATTTGATGTGTTTTATGCATTTAAATTGGTGTTTAAATGCATTTTATGCATTTAAAAGTACACTTTAACATGTTCTTACACCAATTTAACTGCATAAAACACACCAAATTTAAACACTTCGTTTAGAGTGTAAGTTAACTTTTTGAGCGCTTCTGTACTGATACCAGACGCCTGCTATTGCTGCAGAAGTACTGGCTCTTTTTTCTAATTTCAACCAAAAATTTTACAATGCACAGCATTTCATATAACTTATATCTTTGTGTTTTTCATTAAAATTTGTTTTGGTGCAAACAAACCACCGCTATCATAAAACACCAATATTCATGATAATAATAAATAAAATAAAAGTTGAATTTTGCCGGTATAGAGTGAGCAGTGACAATATTATTTTCTTTGAATCACACGCTCGTAGTTTTATGTGTGCCAGCTTTTTGGTTTGCTCGCGTTTGCTAGAGAGAGTTAGAGACCTTGCGTAATATTGCACGTGCATAGGCGTAGCCAGGATTTTGAGTTGGAGGGGGGCCCAAACCAGAAATCACATAGGTGAAGACCAAAAAAAAGAGGCTACACAGGTCGATTTGTGATGGGAGGGGAGCGAAATTTAGTTGGAGACTAATGTTGGATTGGGGAGGGCCCGAACTTCAAGTTACAGAGTGGGGACCAAAGTAAAAAACAACTGAACTAAAGGTCAGCATGAGCTGCAAAGAATATTTTGTCCCGAAAATTAGGTGAAGACCAAAAGAAAAAGGTCTTTACGGTGTGCGACCAAGCCACAAACCAGACTTGGAACGGGAACTGAAAACCACCAACCGTTTTGGGAACAAATTTTTCATTGCTTGCAAGGCAATTGTTGGGGGGCCAAGCCCCCTGCACCCCCCCGGCAACGCCTATATGTACGTGGCTGGTGGTTTTAGAAATAAGGTTATAGCGTTTCTTTTGTTTTAAAGCTGGAGCGGTTGAGTTTTGATTTTGTATTTACGTTTTCTAACCTACCAAATCTTATTTATTTTGATACTTTTATAGAGTCTTCTTTTCCCAAAGGCAGAAAGTGAGGTCTAGCGGAGTGCGCATTTCAAGACTTAACAGTAGTTTTTCTGTGAGCGGTAAAAGCACTACAAAATACGTTCGAAGTTGGAACAAAAAACTTTTACAAATAAGTCTGAAATTACCGATATATATATAGACCAAAATGCTTTCTATGTTGGAACAATAAAAGCCTACAAAATAAGTTGGAAATTTCCACTTTATTTTGTTAGCGTTTTTTGTTCCAACTTGAAGTGTATTTTGTCGCACATAATAAGTCGGAAATTTCTGTGAGTATAAAATTTGTGAGCGTTTTTTGTTCCAACTTATAGTCCATTTGGTCGGACTTAATAAGTCGGATATTTTCGTTTGTATACCGAAAAATTTTTTTGCAAATTAGCTCAAAAACGAGGTGTTACAAAATCAATAATATTTTTACAAACGGCGCCCCATACTGTACTTGTACAAAGACCTTTGTGTAGTTGCAATGGCAGTTGGCAAGTCTTGAGTGAAATTTTAGAAAGTTTATACTTCATTGTTAAGTCATAACTTTTTGATCCACTTTGGAAGATAATCGATTGCCGGATAAACGAGGTACTTATAATTGAGAAAGTACCGATACTGTATTATGCAAAAATATCGCAATTAGAACTATGCATATAGAACATTGCAGCTAAATTTTTTGGTTTTAGTTCACTTAGGGCCGTCGCTACCTGTGCTGGAAGGGCAGGAGAAGATGTGCTATCAATCCCTTCTATATAACCGTCTCTGTGGTTTCTGTTTGGGCCTGTTTAAAATCGATTTTTCACTTATGCTCAATAAAAAGATTGTTTCTTTGATTCAAATTGGCGTTTTAATTCTGCCTTTAATACCGGCAACATTTTCTTAATACCGAAGTTGCTCATTTAATGTTTTCAACAACATTTTATGGTGTGATTTGCACATTTTCATCATGATTTTTATGCAAATATAATAAGATTCCTATATTGTTCATATTTGGGATGACAACACTCCAAATTTAGTGTGATAGGTTTTTTATTGAGATCTGGAACGGGAATTGTTTATCTATCTACAACCAAAAGAGGATTGAGATCATAGGAAATTTTTTTGCTGTCCAAGTTTTAGGATAATAACAACTTCTAAATTTTTTTCCAGTGAATTACGAACAGATAATCGTCTTACGACACAAATGTTGGTTGCAACAGAAATGAAGCCATGATAAAAATTGGTGATCATTTCTGCATTACTTTGTTTTGGCAACCATCATAAAAACAGTTTTGATGAGCAAAATTAGCGCACAGTTACCTTGACGTGGTACCTCTTTTCTTATTCTCTCCTTTCCATCGACTTCGCTTGCTCTGGCGTTGAGTGCACTAAACAAAGCAAGTGCATTCATTCCATTGAAACAGCATATCGATTTTGTGATATTGTTGTGAGTACTTTCATTGTTTTTAAATTTGTTATTTAGAATGATATCTAACTAAAGATCATTAGGTTTAGTTATGATTATTGTAAGTCTTTTACAGATTGTAGTAGCACGTCTTGATGAGTTCTTAGGGGGAAACAGACTGTTGTGATTTTAAACTTTTAAGGTGATTTTGTAGTCATTAAGAATTACTGCAAATCAGTGTTTTTTAAACATTTTTGGCAGTGGAATCTTCATAGTTATTGAAATTTACATGAAACCCCACTACAAAAAGCAAACATAAAATGTTTGTTTTTCTAAATCAGGGCTGCCCAGAGTCCAAAACGTAGCACAATAATTTTTTGCAGCCTGTGCTCGTTCTCGAGATGTTTAAGTTTCTTTCGATGCGTGCAATGCTTTCACCGAAAAGTTGTTTTTCTGTGACATTTGTTGACGCTTGTGTTTTTAAACATTAATTAAATTTTCGGAAATTTTATTAGGTTAATTAACGTCTTTAGGAGTAGATTAGGAAGTAGCAATTATTCAGAATAGTGCAAACATTGGAAAACACGCGTTGCGAGAGCGGAACTCTCTTTATTAACCAAATACTGTAATTTAAGCCGCATTTACACGGGCGAGTTTTAGCTGCGAGAATCGACATTTTGGCTTTTTTCTTTCTCGAATCGCGTAGGTCACTTACACGGCGCAAGATTCACGTGAGATTTTGTCTGCGCGATATCGCCAGACACGCCCTCAAAAAAATCAAATCGCAGCAGTCACTTACTCGGGAGAGATTTTAACGCGACGCTCGCATACGATTGCAACTCGCAGAAGTCACTTAGGCTACACGCAGGGCCTCAGAGAGAAATTTTTCCAGGGAGTACGAAGATCGATGCCGGGCCCCCAAAATTAAGTGAAGCACTAACAGATAAATCAAAAAAGGTCTTCACTCCAATTTGGTCTTTGTTTTTGCCCAAAATTAGGTGAAGAGCACAAAAAAAAAGGTTTTCACTCAAATTTGGTCCTATTCATTGTCCAAAATTAGGTGTAGAGCAAAAAAAAAAGAAGAAAAAAAGGTTTTCACTTAAATTTTATCTAATTTGCCCAAAATCGGGGACGGATAAAGGGCAAAAAAGAAAAAAAAATTGGTCCAAAACTTGACGCGACAACCTCAACTCTTCCGGGCCCCCTAAGCCCGGGCCCGGGTACGATGTACCCCCTGAACCCCCCTCTCGTAGGCCCTGCTTACACGTTGAGACTGCGTGCCAGTGATTCTCACAAAATCAAGTCGGCGGAAGAGTCGCTATTGCATTGGTTCACTTACACGGTGCGAGATAGTTTCATAGCGTGGCTTGCTGGTTCTGAATTTGCAAAAGCCAACTGCTGCAAAAGCACTTCAAATGCGCTCCTTGTTAGCTTTCGCATTTGAAACAATCACGCTACGGAAGTTTGAAAAGAAAATGTATGAAGCCAGCGCAAGCGTAAAAAGAAATACCCTAAATACTATTAAGCAGCTAAAGTCATCAAAACTTGCAATGAAAATGCAAGGTGAAAGATGAAGCAGCAGGGTGGCGTGCTGCTAGAGCAGAATGTGTAATACGTAACCGCTTGAAATTACTCGAAAAAGCTTACTTGCTCTGTATCATTCTGAGTTGGCTTGGATGAAGCAAAGTCAAGCGGGCATTAATGCTTATAATTTATTGTAAACTTTTGTCATTTACCCTTTTAGTCTTGGTTTTTCTCAACCACAACGCATCTCTGACTGTGTTTCTTGTGTAGTTGTACATAATATTTGGTAAAATAATAAAATTTATCAACATTTTTGAGCAGTTAATTCTAAAAACACTTTTGAAATTACCTTTTCTCCAAGTACAGTATGTGTGACTGACAAATTCATATTGTTTATTTCCTTAACAGTGCACAAGTATGTTGTATTTTATAGTAGACCTGTGCTGTCATATTATACGAAATGCTAATTGGTAATTTTATTTTCGTTTTTATAAGTTTACTTTCTAAGTTCTGCGTTGATATCAGGCGCCTTTTGTCACTACAGAAGTACTGGCTCTTTTTTAATTAAACCAACATTCAAAAAATCCACACAGCATTTATATAATATGTGTTTTCATGTAATTTTGTTATGAAGCTGCTAAACCACAGCTGTTACAAAGCACCAATATCCACAATAATAAATAAGCAGCGCATGCATTTGCTAAACGCTAGGCAATTACAGTAAGTATAGTACGGAGGATGAATTAATTATTATGAACTGCGCAAAAATACGTCAGTGACTTAAGGTCAAAACTCGCTCCTGGCGTTATTCAAATGAAAACGCGCCATAAAACTACTAGAAAATGTGAACATGATTTTATTAGAAACAGCATTTTCATGAACTTATTGTTTAATTACAATATGCGGTGCAGTAGGTGTAATGTTTCTCCTCTTAAGTGTGGTTATTTTAACCGCAAGAGATGCCGGTAGGCTACTAGCAATCTCGGGTCAGAAAAGAAAGCAAACGCTAACACGTTTTTAGCCGACAAAAACCAGTGGATGGTACTTGCATACAAGGTGCTGGACCAATCCACTGAGCATACAGTAGGGTGTGAGCCTACACTGCTAGCACTGTAACAGCACCGATTGACCTTTTTTGTGTTGCCCCGCTCTAGGAACGGATGTATATTATTTTGAAGACCGCTCGTACGGTACTCTTTTAGTTCATTATTTTCTGGTTAAATTTCAGTTATTTTTTGCCATGCCGTACTGTTCCATATTATTTATTTTGTCAGAACAATACAGTTTACGTTGGAGAATTTCCATTGTGGTTTGCCCAGACGGACACGGTGAAGGTTCCAGAGTTTCGCTGGAGCACCTACAGTCAGCAGTGTTACGGAGGGCTTCTGTAACAAGCACCTTCATTTCCAAAAAATATTGTCCAAATGCCATTATTGTAAATTCATTGTCTTAGCTATTCTATGGTATTTAGATTTTTAACTTTAGTTTTTGCTGTGTCAGAATATTAACAATGACAAAATTGATTACACTTTTTTATACAAGAACAATTTTGTACGAACACCAGGCTAATTTTGCTCAAAATTTTATAACAAATTAGGAACAACACCAATCTCAGCTACAAAAAATACTATTAAGAACAACCGAAAAAGATGAAATTCCAAATCTAAAAAGAAACTAAATTTTGTACTGATTCAGAACAATTAAGCTTACGTGGTTTTCTGGTATTTACGAGCAAAATTGCTACAATTTTGGGACTATAGAGTGCTGTTGCGCACTGTGCAGGTAACAAAAAAACTTTTTGGCTCTCCGTTCGAATGGAAATCGATGCTCGCTTTTTCGCTTTCCGCAATTTTACGATGCTTCAAAAACAGCTAAAAAGGCGTTTACAAGCAGACAGATCATTTGGAATTAACAAAAATGGTCTACATAATTGACATCAATGATCACAAAATTTGAGAACCAATTACGAGCAACGAGGCTCACCATAGGCAAAAAATTACGAACAGCCAGCATCAACTCAAAATTTACTAGTTCTTATAAAAAGTGTGTACTTACGGTATTATAATAGTAGAATACAATTAAGGTACTGTAATCTGTGGATAATTAATCCTGCATTTTATAAAGGGTTAAAGTCCTGCTTGATTGGCTTCACGGTTATCAGCTCATGACTGCCGTATCTGCAGCAGACCAGTGCCAGCATCAACAAGAAAATTATTACTTCTGCGTTTCTAATATGAAGTAAATTTAGTATCGAAATCACAATTAATTACGGTAAAAGCACTACAGACTATTTTATACTATGAACACAATATTTTATGAAGTAAATTTAGGGTAATCGCAGCCAGCTTCTCGCAAAGCATTTGTGCATTGCGCTATGCCTGGGCGACTCGTAAATTGCTTACAATTTGCTGTTTACACGAGTGCGACTTTGCCCTGGTACTCTCGAGACGTTGAAATCGACCTCGTTTAAGTGATCACGAGCGAGAACGATTGTTGCATCGAGTCGCGCAAAATATTTAATCGGCATCGCAAATCGCAGGTGCTACTTACACGGCGGCGATTCTTGCCAAACGCGATCGCGGAAAGCGAGTTTCGCCTCGTTTGAGTAACCACTCGGCGAGAGAGGTTTTCACGTATAAAAAAATTTCGAATCGCGTTGCAAAAAGGTCGCCCGAGTAAATGCGGCTTTAGAAAGTTTTTCCTAAATATGTAAGCTTTTAAACGCGTTTTGAACATGATTTGAGCTAGTTGGGAGAAGGTTTAGCCATTCAATTTTTTCAAGTGGCTCTAAAATTATGCAGAATTTCTTCTAAATAGTGTAAAAATGGGTAGTTTTCCCAAAAATCAATTACAAAAGTCGCTCAGATTTTGTTCATAATGCTTTTGAAACGGGCAGCAGTTTTTTTAATCCTTCGCGCGGGTGCTGGAAATATAAATAAACGAACTTTAATTTTTTGATTAAATTAAAACAAAGTTTACTTGTATTATAGGTTAGCACCGAATTAAAAATTATTTAATTTTGTAGGACAACGCAAAGCTTATACTGTAACAGTGTTAAAAATTTAATTTCATAGAACAACGCCGAGCTTATACTGTATCAGTATAAATTTTGCTTTGGCTTATGAAATTAGATAATTTTTAATTCGGTGCTAACCTTTATGGCAATTAAACTTTGTTTTATGTTAACCAAAAAATTAAAGTTCGTTCAATTATATTTCCAGCACCCGCGCGAAAACATGTACAGTACATATACTATAGTGTTAGGGATAAAAATGTTTCACAGATTTTTTGAGTAATTGTGCTGTCCACTAAAGCTCAAAAAGACCAGTGCATTGCAGCTCGACCCTCAAAAACTTTGGGCACCCCTGACCTATAACAATTTCAAAATTTGTTTTTGGAGAGCATAATGAAAAACATTTTATTCAACAAAATGGTTATATTACTTTTCAAATTTTTTAAAGATTTATTTTCCTTTATGAATCAATAAATAAATAAATAAATGAAAAAGGTTAAGGAAATTTTGCCACTGTTTTAGAAAATACTTCAAAAAAAGTCAGCACTGTTGATAAAAATAATTGCAGGTACAATGTAAGTAGCAATTGCAGACTTTTGCACACTATCGTGAAAGTGCTTGCATAATTTATCTGGATCTGCGCAAGGTCCTAGGTAGCAAAGCTCTCTCCGATGTGAAGTGCAAATTTGGATATTCTCTGAACAGCTGCTTTGTGTGAATTGGAACCCAAGTCCATAAGGTACGCTGCATTTTTCAATGTTCGGAAAGTTTGGCCCAAACGGTCTGAATGGGCCTCCTGATTCTGACTCAAATGGACCGTGTGACTGTGGTTCGAATGGATCTTTTGGTTCTGATCCAAAGGTTCTGATCAAAATTCGACGAATCATTGGTAATTAAAAAAAAGTCCAAGGATTTTATTTGTTTTTTGTCGAAAGATGCTGGCTTCAATAAATCGCGTTTACTTTTTTTTGCGTCTGTGTGTATTAAGTTCCACAAGAGCTTTTCATAATTTCAATTGAAAAAATCTTTGTGCATGATAAAGTGCAAATTTTGAGCTTAGAAATAGTTTGGTTAGTTTAAAGCCAGTTACATAAAAATTTTGAACAAGCTGTGCTCAGTTGACTGGCCCACAAACATCATACCAACCATTTTTAGCATTATTTTGAGTACAGTTATTGGTTTGAGTTTGCTAAAAGTAGCAAATTCAAACCAATAAGTGTATTTTTACATTTTTGAAAAGCAACTTACTTCATCAAAGTCACAGTAGAAACCTGGCAGAAGCCAATCCTACCCTTTCATTAGCTTAGTTTTTCTGGATCTGCGAAAGGCATTCGATTGTGTTCTGCAAGATATCTTATTAGCTAAGCTTAAACATTATGGTACAGGAGGACCAGCGAACAGGCTCATAGAGACCTTTTTTTTAATAGATTTCAGTACACAAATATTAACGGCATTGACTTGGAAATAAAGCCAGTCAAATATGGAGTAGCACAAGGGTCAACTCGAGGACCGTAACTATTTTTACTTTATATCAACGATCTTCCAAACTCAGCTTAGCAGCCTCCCAAGATTATTTGCTGATTATACCTGCTTAATCTTGAATAGTAATACGATACCTTGCTTGGAAACCAAAATGATTCTAGTCCTACAAAAAGTTTCCCATTGGTATATGGCTAATGGAATACATCTTAATCCCACAAAATCTGATTACCTAATAATTCTACCTAAATTAAGAGAAACCCCACCCCAAAGAAACTTGTACTTAAATAATATACCCTTATCAACTTCAAAAAGCGTTAAATACTTGGGTGTTAATCTTAATTTTCAATTAAACTTCCAGGTCCATACTGCAGCAACTAAACATACTGCATATCTCAAGCAGTTGGAATAATGTCCAAACTCAAACATTTCCTTCCTCAATCTGCCATAATCAAATTATACTACGCTCTGGTTCACCCCCTCTTGCTGTATGGCTAAATAATAAGGGGCAAAGTTTTCTAATCTAACAAACTTGAGCGCGCTTCAAAATAAAGCCATAAAATTTTTTTGCGGTAGCAGCTATCAGAATCATGTTACTTCTTACTTCAAACAACTTGGCGTATACTTAAATTATCAGATTTGCGCGACCTTGAAACTGCTAAATTTGTGCATTTATATTTTCCAAAAAAAAGACCTCCACAACTGTCGAATATCTTTGTTAAAACAAGTGAAATCTAGACTCAACTAACTAAATCCACCTGTCCATCTAATAACCTATCTATCTACAAACCCAGACAGGGGTGCCGATCTTTGTTGAGCATTGCGGGGGGGGATAATTAGCAACTTTACCCCAATTTTGCCCTATTTTCAGCGTTGGAGGAATGAACCTCGACCACGAATTTTTTCAGGTGAGCGAATTAAGTGAAGACCAAAAAAAAACTTCACCAAAAATGGAACACTTTTTTCCCCGAATTCTAGTGGAAACCTGCGCTCAGGTGCACACCAGAGTCAAATTATTGGGGGGGGATGCAGATGTAGACCATACTCAAATTATTGGGGGAGGATACAGCCAAATTATTGGGGGGATATATCCCCCCGTCCCCTTTAGGTTTCGGCACCCCTGTACCAAGATTTTGAACAGCAAGACTTCAAAGATCCATTAAATATAAAGGTGTCAAGGTTTGGAATGCAATCCTTGCAAATGTCCAAACTGAACCTGAAAGGTGATTTACAACTAAGCTTACGAAACATATTGTTAGTAACTACAATGATTCAGTGTCACGACGATTTGTAACTCTCGTCGCTCAGATTTTCTGAATTAGTAAATATAGTAATTACTTAATCTCCAGGGTGGCTGCTTGACTAGAAGACCGAGAGGTCTATTCTTGCTTATACCTGCTGCCTGTGTGTTTGTGTGCACTTGGGATATTAGTATTGTTTTTTTAATGTTGCGAAATGAAGTATTTATTGATTTTTTAGTGTTCATTGATACATGTTGTGGCGAATAAACTAAACTGAACAGAGACCTAAATGATTCTGCCAAAGCTCGTTTAAAACCACCACTGCAAATTTGATGTTGTCATGTTGCCACAGCCGAATTTTTTCCCATAAAGTCAAAATCTTTCAGTTAAAGCTATTCAACGACAAACAATGAAAAAATGGAACAAAAACGTTGGTAATCAATTATTTTTCACATATTTAGAGTTAAATTGAAAAAAATTAGACCACAATGCCCCTTTAAGTTAAACAGAAATAAGGGAAGATAAAGATTATTCATCTAAGTACTTTCTAATTTGCATTTTTAAGGTTATGGACTAGGGTTTAAGTTAGGGTTTGAGCTAGGGTAATGTTTAGAGTAAATTTTAGAAGAATAAGAATTTGAGTTCGAGTTTAAGGTAAAAATTAATTAAAAACTAAATTAAAATTTTGGGTAAAATATAGTCTCTTTCTGGTGTTTAGCCAAGAACTATCGCAGCAAAGTAGAGACTTCAACGATTTTAAATCTCTTCGACAAAAGCGTCGAAAGCAGGGTTGTACCACCTTTTTTCGTAATTTGAATAAATGATCGACCTTTTTGGAAGTAGCCTAAAGCTCGATCCCCTAAAACGGGCAGATCATCATAAGTTTAAAGGTTTGGTGTTTCTTACCTAACTATTTATAACAAAGTAATAGCGTCTAGCAGTGGCGGATCCAGAAAATTTTGGTGGGGGGGATTTGAAGCACAAAACCTCAAAAATTCGGATGTCTTCACCAAAATTGAGAGTGATTTTTCGGCCGAAATCGGAAATTCAAACGTTTTTTTCGCCCACATTCAGGTGGTCTCCAAAAAAAAAAAAAAAAAAAGGTCTTCACCAAAATTGAGACTGATTTTTCGCCGGATTAGTTACGTTTAGGTCGGTGGGGGGGGATGCATCCCGAAATGGAGCCGAATTATTCGAAACAGAGGCTGATTTTTCGGCCAAAATCGTTACTTTTAGGCTGGTGGGGGGGGATGCATCCCCCCATCCCCCCCCCTAAATCCGCCACTGGCGTCTAGCACTATACTGTTTTAAAATAAAACTCAAATCTCCCATTATACTCGCTGTATATCGCTGAAGTGCGTAATGAGTTGATGGGGCCCATATCCGCGTCATTACGGCCGGGCAACGCAGCTTTTTTTGAAGAAAATGTCGCAGCGATGGCGAGCCGTTGGCAACTCCGTAGTGGTGACCTAATCGAGCCATTGTAACGGCAAAATTACTCAAAAGACGCAAAGTAAAACTGATGAGTTTCTTTATAGTAATTCTCTTTTTTTTTAATATAATCTTTAAAATACCAAATTTTATTACAAATATCTGAAAAGTAAAGTAGCAAATATGTAAAGTGTGGATCTCAAAAAGAAATGAATAATTGCTCGATTGTACCTTTTGATTTAGAGTATCCTCAGTTTTTGAGCATCGTAGTTTATTTAAACTATTCAAATCAAATCTTTCATAGTCGCGATATTTCGCCTAAGCCTGTAATGAGTTTACGAGCCCATCTCCGCGTCATTACGTCCAGTAGGCAACACAGCTTCTTTCGAAGAAATGTTGCAGTGGTGGCGAGCTGTTGGCAGCATTGTGTCCTGTTTGACCGGCTCGAGATTGGAACCTCAGACCTCTCGCTTCAAAGACGAACGCGTTACCGCTCGACTAACTGGCAGGTTATTTAAACTATTCAAACTTAAAAGCTATGAGCGATCTTAAAAAGTCCTCAAAAACTTAATGTTGTTGAGGACATTTTGAGATCTTGATACAAACCATTACACTACTATTAAAATCAATCTTTAAAATTTTTCAACAATACAGTATAAGCCCAAACCCGAAAAAGAATTTAACGCCCGAATGGGCCCGCTTTATCGAACGTTTTCGTTTAACGAGCTGATTAAGATCACTATTGCTCGCTAAAAGGCGCTATCGAACGAGAAACATGTTTAGACAAAATATCGTTTCCGAATGGTCCCGCCCAACATCGCTGAAATGCTCGCTCGAATTTCAAATCAAATCTAATTAAAATCTTATTATACTCGCTATATTACGTCAAAGCGTGTATTGAGTTTACGAGGCCCTTTTCCGCGTCATTGCGCCCAGGCAGAACAGCTCCTTACGAAGAAATGTTGCAGCGGTGGCAAACCGTTGGCAACTGTGAGTCCAATTTGACCGACCTGAGATTTGATTCTCAACATTTCCCGCTCCAGGGAGATAACGCCTTACCTCTCGAACAACTGCTGGCTGGTTCGCTGGAATTTGTTAGCGAGGTGTTACTGCGGTAGGATGTAATAAAGCATCTATTTTGATGTTATGGGTATTGATGATGATGATGTAAGATACTGTAGATAATCCACTGAAGCGTAATTGTTTTGGAGAAAAGATACCAAAGGTCATATTTGATTTTTGCAATTACTGTGCAACTATACTGTATTTCCTTCGCAGAAAAGTTCTAATAGCAATAAAATTGGTCAAAAACAAAAATGCTCATCAAAATGGTCTGCGAAAAAAGTCACAAAATCAACTCTATATTGACTAAAGCGTAAGATCAAATATTGTAGTCGCATGTGGCTGCCAGTTATCGTTCCTACAACTCTCACTGACTTTTTCAAAATAAATCATTTTCAAATTTCCAAAAAGTGTTGCACAGCTGATTATCGAAAATTTATCAAATTTTCTATTACCAATAATAAAACTGTAAAACAAATATGGTAGCAAAAGAAATTCCGTCCAATTTTCTACACTTACAAACATTTTTTTAACAGGTTAAAACGTTTACTGTTTATTGGAATATCTATTATTACTTTATTTTCTGAAATTCTGATTAAAATTTTAGCAGATATTTAGTTCTAAATAACATGTAATCCAACACAACTAACTGGCCACGAGCTGTTTATATACATTATTCTAGCGAAAATGTGCTGATAATGAGCTATATAATTTGATTCGGCCAGGGCCTTTTTTCTCCATTTTCATTTTTGCTCATGGTTAGATTACGTGTTTTTTTTGTCCAGGTTAATTTTCTAAGTAGCCAGAATTGTTTTGGATTATATTATGGGTCAGTGATCTTACCAAACTAGGGACTTATCCAAGTGGGCTGAAGCCATTTGGCTTAGCCCCTATGTTACTCAGAAAATTTAGCCCAATTAACCAGGTTTAACAAGTTTTGGTCTTGGCCATTAACTAAGGCAGTGGTTCTTAACCTAGGTTCGATCGAACCCAAGAGGTTAGACAAAGAAGCTTTTGGGGTTCTGCGCAAGTTCTCCATAATTTCGACACAGGCTGCTAAGGGTAGATTTCTAGGAGGTCTGGACCCCTCAAAGACATGCATTTAGCAGGTCCAAAAAGTAAAGAATCTCCCAATAAAAATTGAATTTGTTGGTCATTTATCATTAATAAAAACAAAGCACATATCTGTCTTGTCAGATTCTTTTCTGCTCAAAATCTTGAATATTTCAGACCACTCCCCTAGGCTGGAATTTCACTACAGTAATGTTAGGATGTGTCATCACCTAGCCTGTATAACGCACGATATTTATTTGTAGACATTACAAACTCGTCAGAGTGGCTGTCAGTAAAGGTTACAAAGCTTAGCAGCAGATGAGGAAAGTTCTGAGTGTTGTAACAGGGTAGTGAGGAAACTGCGACTCGAGGGCTCACTGAGACACAAAGTGTCAGAGAAAGGTGGCAGAGCGTCAGAGGAAGATACAGTAGAGTACCAACAAATGGAGAGTTATCTTCGTTTTGCTAAAGTTGCGTTGGATTTTTTCCGGTTATTTGTAACTACTTATTTATAAAAGCATGCATTTTTTAGTCTGATAGAGGTTAAAACAAAGAAAAGAAAAAGGTTTGCATATGAAAATGGCATGAGATTTGCTCTTTTGAAATAAAACTTTTCGAATTTTCCAGTTGGTCGCCAAAAAAGAACAACAGAAATTGCACTAATACAAAATAATTAATGATTAAATTTAATTGTTTTTCACAATAAGAAGAGTTTGAACTCAATGATTCCAAAAAGTGCTCGAGCAAAAAGTAGAGGTTGGTTGCAGTTAGGCTCTCCTCTTAGTGGGTCTGGGCCCCGGTATCGAAAGATGAAACTAACTTTCATGCTTCATACACTGTACTTTTACTTTTTAGCCCCTGATTTCAATTTTGGATTTTATACTTTGCTGTGTTGTATTGACAGACACCCC
Organism: Trididemnum nubilum; assembly: GCA_963965965.1. NCBI lineage: Eukaryota > Metazoa > Chordata > Ascidiacea > Aplousobranchia > Didemnidae > Trididemnum > Trididemnum nubilum. The sequence goes on from OZ014488.1 coordinate 24,781,206, forward strand.
TGATGATCCCGATTACTGGTAAAACAGTCTGTAGGGCTTTAAACATGTTTAAAATTTTTATGTATTTATTTTTTATATGTGACGTTTACTGTGTTGTGTTGATCATAGTTTTTTTTGGCGCCCTATTACGTAGAGTTTAATCTATTGTTCATGCAAATCACCACAAGCAAAAACAATTAGTCACTATGAGTTCATCAATAAACCAACAATAGAACTATGCGTATGGATCATTAAAGCCAATCTTTTCACTTTTGGTTCGCTCAGGACCGGCGCTACGGGTACTGGGAGGGCAGGTAAGAGCTGTGCCCCCAGATCGGTTGCTGGTGTTCCCTGTTTTAGGCTGATATAAATTCCATATTTCGTTAATGCTCAATAAAAAGATTACTTAATTTTATCGAAATTAACAATCTATTAACAATCAACGATCTATACACTGTAGAATAGCTTGCAGAGCCCTTAGGTTTCTATAGCATAGCCCTGGGGCTCCGTATAGAGAACACTGAGAACCTATGCTCTACACTACAGTTTGCAGGTTTCCAATCCTAATTTGCTTAAGATACTAAGCTGCAAAATTACGTATGCTACAAACACACTTTTGACAAGAAGAAACGTAATCCCATGCCGCCCAATATTATTGAAGTAAACAGCCGCAGCACGCAGTACAAATGCCACTAGTTATCTTAAAACCAAAGTTTTGAAAATCCTCCCTTGAAATGGCAAAATTCCTACTTGGGGAGGAATGAAAATTCTCCCTTGAAATGGCAAAATCACTACTTGGGGAGGAACCTCCCCAAGTAGGAATTTTGCCATTTCAAGGGAGGATTTTCAAAATCATTCTGTTTTGATCAAGCTGGAAATCGGACGCTTTGTTTTTAGCAGCTGTTGATCAAATTATTTAGAGCGCTGCGCTGCATTTACAGTATTTCGAAGTTTTTGTCAGCTACAGTGTTGCACTCCAATCTGTTGTTTCACCGTACAAAGAATGTATGCAAAATTGGATGAGGTTTTAAGTGCCATTCAAGCTTTAACTGACCGGATTGATAGCTTGCAATCAAAATTAAGTAATTTTGAGCATAAATAAGACACTTTAAACAAAAAAGTTCTAGAGCGAGGTGAGGTAATTACAGCTTTAGAAAATCGGATTAAAAAAAAAAGTCAACCAAGCTGATCAGTATAATCAATTACAAAGAATTGAAGATTTTGAGAAAGAAGCTTTATTACGAGAGTCATGTAGTAAAAGACTAAATCTCGTGATTCACGGTCCAAAAGAAAAGAATGGCTAGAATAAAGAAACGAATTCTGAAACCCGAGAAATTTTTGATAATTTTTTGGTTGAAGATTTGCAGTTGGATCCGGCAAAAATTGCGGTGGTTGATATCCATCGTCTTCCCAGCACCCAATTACAAAGAATGGGAAAACAGTAACTAGACCGTTAACACCGTGAAACACAATTTTTGTTTCCGGATTCTACTTGATATTTCCTGATTGGGTTTACCCTAAAACTATGAAATATCAATATAATTTGATCTAAACTTTGATTTTGTTGTCAGAAGAGCGATTTATTCAAAATTGCTGTAATTACTACGTAATTGCTTGTCATGTTGCCCAACAGCTGACCTCACACTATAACAGATGAAATATTTGGTGCAATTGGCCGGTTATTTTTTAAACTAAGTGACACACAAAGTACAAGATCTTAGCACATGCAAATAAAACTAGCAGCACACTATGTGTAGATGGGGTGCGGAGAGGAGGAGCCAAGGAATAGAAACCCAAACTGAGATTACACTTGTGCAATATCAAGAACTAGTAATATTAATGAAAATTAATTCCATGGAAGGTTATTAATGTCGAATCCAACATTTCAAGTTATAGGCCTAGTTAAACAAAGGAGCGTTTTTGATGTATACTCTGTAATTCACGTTAATATTAATCATTTTTCAAACTTCGATCGGCATGACCTTGTGTTATAGATTTTTCTTTTTCTATTACAAATTTTTCTTAATGAGCCTCTGAAAGCATTTTACATTTTGTTTGATGGGGTTGGCGACTTTTTGACGCAGTCGTTTTATTGCCAGGCCAGACGCTTTGGCCCTTACTCTAACCCAAACCCTTACGTAATCTCAAACTTAAACCTGGTGTTACAAATAATGTTCTGCATCAAAATATCCACGTAGCACAGACCATGGTTCTTGCGTGAAATACGGTACAATATTTAGTTAAAAATGTGTTGTTTTCCGGCTTTTTCGTCTATACTCCAAATCATTTTCCCGAATCAATCCTCAAATGTAATCTCCCATCATGTTTTGGTTATATTGTGTTTGATATCGGCTCTCAAAATCTTTAATGTCCTGATGAAACCGTTCACCATTTCTTCAGAATATACACTCAAGGTTTCTTTAAAACTCATCTAAATGGGCATCGAGCATGTGGACCCTTATTGACATTCTACATCCCATGTTACCATATGAATTTACCAAGTTGGCAACAAGCTCGGCATAGTTGTTCTCTTTGTTATTTCCCAAGAAATCTTGGTCAACAGCAACGACACGTATCCAAGTATCCTTTTCAACAGCACTTAGTGTTTAGAGAAACTCATCAGACTTTAGATTCAATTTTACTTGCCATCCAATAAATATGCCACCTTTAACTTTGGCCTATGAAAGTTTGGGAAACAGGTTGTGGAGATACTCAAAAGCAGCACCATCTTTGTTCGACGCTTTTACGAATTATTTTATTAGACCAAGTTTAATGTGAAGGGGCGGCAACAGAACTTTCTTTGGGTTAATTAGGGGAATATTTTTGACATTTTTCTCTCCAACAACAAATTCCTCACGTTTTGGCCGAACTTGCTTTTGATAGTAGGCCTTTGGTATCTTTGCTATCCCAAAGACAAAGGTAGTAGGGATATTTTGTAAAACTCCCTGCATTCCCATCAAAAAAGCTATTATTTTATAATCACCAATAACTTTCCAGTTATACTGGTCATATTTCTATACGTACAGCACAGTTTTTACATACTCGTAAGTTTCTTTAAGATGGACTGAATGAGCCAGAGGAACAGATGGGTATTTGTTGCCATCATGGAGTAGAACTGCCCTGAGACTCTTTGATGAACTGTCAATGAAAAGACGCCATTCACTAGGGATACAAGGAATTCCAGTTGAGTAAAAAAGCCCTCCAACATTGTTGCAAAAACAAATTGCATTTTGCATGATGAAAAAACTGGAAAAGCTTTGGTGCCGTTTACGTTGCTCAGTTATTAGAACAGAGTCATGCAGCAAATTCCACTGCTTAAGTCATGACGTTAACAACTCTGCATTAGATTTGGTCAAACCGAGATCTCTGATCAAATCATTGAGATCTTTCTGATTGGGATAATAAGTTTTTTTCTCTTCTAAGTTAGAATTTAGGACATAGTCATCAATTGTTATATTATCCTCTTCAGGAGTGGATTCATCAGCTGAGACAGGGTCTTGACAACGAGTGGGAATGGGTACTGGCAGTTGATCAGAATGTGGCACGGGAGCAATTGAGGAAGGAATACTGGGATGAACGATTGCAGGAGCATTCTTTCCAGTTCGACGTTTAGACGGATCAACCATACAAAAGTAGCAATCATTTGTGTGGTTAGTTGGTCCCCGCCATATTCTTGGAATGGCAAATTCATTGCTCTTTTTTCTCCTCGATACCACCCTGAAAAGAAATACTGTTGTCACTAGTTAAGTCTTGGATTTTTATTATAAACAGTAAACACACAACAGTTTAAATTCTACAGCAGAATATTAACAAGACTTACCTTCCAGAGTTTTTTTGCAGTAGTCACAAGCAAAATGTGGAGCCCAAGTCCTGTCTTGGTCTCCAACAGGCATACTAAAATAAGAATTATTAGTTTCGCACATCTTTGCAGATGCTAGAACAGAGTGTTTCCTTGCTCTGGTCTTGATAAATGCTCCACATATGAAACAAGAATGCTTGCAGCTACCCCTCTTAGACATTTTCAACAACAAATACCAGGCAGATGATGACTATTTTCAAGAAAAAAGCTTAATAATAAAAGTATGTAATGGTAAAAGCTAACCTGCAAACAAACAACAATTAAAAACGTACGGTACTGTGCACAACCGTTGCTAAAAAGTGGATACAACACCTTCCCATATGCTATTTAAATGCTTATGGGCTACTATATCTCAATGTAACTTATATTGTGTGATTGCAAAATTTCGCTCTATTAACTACAAAAACAAAGTTTAGATCACGTTATATTTATTTGTGTTAGTTTCTAGGTGTAACCAAATGGGAAATATCAATTGGAACCTGAGAACAAACAAAAAAAATTTTTTTTGTTAATCTGACTAATGCATTAAACCTATAATGAATCGCTGAACCAAACTACTCTCGAACCAGGAACAAGTTTCAGAGCAAAATCCATGACAAAATGTTTTTGCCGACCATCTTCCTCACAAATTCTACGAGCAAAAAAATGAATCTCATGACTAAATTTAAAGAGGCTTGGTTTGCTGAAGATCGAACCCGATGGGGAATTTCTAACGGCTCATTCTGCCTACTCATTAGCGATAAATAAGTTGAACTTTAATCCTCGTTTTAATTTTTCTCATTAGTTTTAGCAAGTCTGTAAGTCCGTCTCAAGATAATATTTTTTTGCACAAAGTTCTTTTAATGTTTTGCAGGGAGACCGGAAGGCTTGATTTTATGTTTTGTGGAATGTAAGTCGTAGGTATAACAGATAAGTCCATACGATTCTTGCTAAACATTTAACTCTCAAATTCAATAATTATAATGGTAGTTTAGAGCAAGCAATCTACTTATACTCTCTATTATTACATTAGCTTTCCCAACCTTTGATTTATATTTGCTGATTTTATGCAACCCTCTATGCTATCACTTTATCGCATAATAATAGCTCCTTTAAATTACCTATACCTGGATTAATCCTTACAGTGCTACGAATCAAAAATTTCTGGTTGACCAATTTGATTGCATATTAAGCACACGCCATTAGTAACTGGCTTGCGCTTTCCTTGACCACCTCTATTAAGAGTATAGTGTTAGTATTCTGAAGCTGGTTTTGGGCCTCTCAGTTCTGGTTCTACATTAGGCTCTGTTCTTTAGGCCTACCACCTGATATTTTTCTTTTTTATATCGTGAACCGATCTAGAGGGGAGGATGGTAAATGGTCAAGTTGAAATATTATTTATATGTACTGTACGTGTTTTTGTTACTTATTTAATTATTATTACTGTTATTTGCTTTTCGTCTCAAAGACTCGACAATTACATCGTAATAATATCCGTTGAAAACCAGCGGCTGCAGGTGCACGAGTGGATTTGATCACCTGCGAATTGGTCCAATAATTCCTTGCTTACCACCATGGCGCTTGCTAACTCGGTGGTCGGAGAATTACTAGATTTCTCTGCTCGACTCAAGCAGCCAGTCATCTTTTTCGCAACTAGGATGCACTAACTGACAACTTATTTAACAATTTAACTAACAAAATTATGAAGATATCGATAATAGCTTCAAACTTTTGAATATAGAATCCAAAGGTACCATGATTTTGCTTAATATAAACGTTCGTTCCTTGCACAAAAACTTTGACTTGTTGTGCGAATTTATTAAATCACTGAATTTTCTTCCACATGTGATATGCTTGTTTGAAACCCGTGTTAAAAAGGATCCCCTCATTAATATCGAATTAACCAACTACATCTTTGTTCACGTTAACAGCAAATCCAATGCAGGTGGAGTCGCAATTTATATTCGCAATAATCTTAACTATGAAATTTTTCAAAACCAACACGTATTACCTACTTCTGAATCGTTGTGGATCACTATCACTGAACATTTTTTGTCTTACACAGAGGGAGTAAAATATCGGCACCCTTCTTCAAGCGACGTTAAAGCATTTATCGAAGACTTGTCAATCTGCTTGAAGGAAATAAATATTCATAATTCAAATTTTTATATGAGATTTCAATATCAATACTTCTACAATTGAACGAACCCCTGTTGCTAAAAGATTCTTTAACATGTTGCTGACATGCGACGTCCTCCCATTGATAATTAAACATACTGTACAAGGTTATCGGATAAAGTAGTGCGGCAACAATTATTGATCATATATTAACCAATGATCATGGACATTCTATTATTCCGGATATTGTTGAAACATATGAAATTAGCGACCCCTACCCTGTATTGTGTCAAGTCAATTTAACACAGACTCGTAAAAAAACTGATAGCACTGTCACTTTTTACAGAGATAAATCAAAATTCGATTCCAATCAATTTAATTACGAGTTCCATACTTCTTTGAACAATTTTTTTGTCCAATTACCCTTGCTAACTAAAGACAATTTTAACGAAACATTCAACAGATTTAACCATTTGATTCTACAAGTAATAGACAAGAATGCTTCTTTAAAAAAGGTTTCTCGGCAGCAGAAAAGACTACACAAAAAACCTTGGCTAAGTCATGAAATTTTAAAGGCAATTAAAGACAAACGTAAAATGTACAAAACTCATTTTTTAAATGGAAATTCGGCACAGAAAGAATAAATACAAGCACTTTTCGAACAAATGAAGTAAAATGAACACCCGAGCAACAAGAAATCATTTCGAAAATGAACTGCAAAATCATAGTGGAAATCCTAAAAAAAACTTTGGAAATTCTTAAATACAGTAGCTTCTACTAAACAAGTCCTTTCAAAATGTACAAAATGGTCAAGCTTGCAATCCCGCTGATTCACTTTTAAAAGCAAATTAATTCAATGAGTTCTTCCGCTCAATCGGAAAAGAATTAGCAAAAAGAGCTTCTTCTAATCATTCGATTAAATACTCCACGTATCTAAAAAATAGCGTCTCATACTTTATGTATATGGAACCTCCCACCATAAATGAAATTATCAACTGCATTGGTTCCCTCAAGGTAAACAAGGCTGTTGGTCATGATAATATTTCTGCTTATTTCTTAAAAATTGCTGCTCCTACCTTAGCCTACTACCTAAGGATTTTTTTTTGATTTTGTCGTTACTCATGGAGTCATTCCCGACATTTGTAAAATAACCAAATTTGTTCCCATTCATAAGAAGGGAGAAAAGGATAATCCAAACAATTTCAGACCTATATCAATTTTTAATTGTTTCTCAAAAATACTGGAAAAAATTATACATTAGCACATTCTCCCTTTTTTAAATAATCACAAAATCTTGACCCCACGACTGTATGCTTTTCAAAAAATTTTTTAACTATGCATGCAATGCTAAATCTTATAACAGCAACTTTTGACAATAGAAAAAGATAACACTTACACGGTAATCTCTTTCTCGATCTAATCAAGGCATTTGACACAGTCAGTCATCAAATTTTTTTAGCTAAATTAGAACATTACGGCATCCGTAGTCCTTGTCTGCAATATTGTTAAAATCTTTCCTAAGAAGAAAGCAATTCGTATCACTAGATGGTGTCAATTCAGAGTTACAGTCCAATACTTTTGGAGTACCTCAGGGATCCTTACTTGGTCCTTTACTTTTTCTAATCTACGTTAATGATTTGCCTAACGCGGTTTGGGGTGCTCCTACCCTTTTTGCTGATAACACCTGTCTAATGCTAAAACATTTAAATTCTTCTACTCTTCAAAAATATTTCAATTAACAAGCTTCTTGCTCATTTGACTGGTGCAAATCCAATAAACTAACTATCAATCTACAAAAATGCCATGTTCTTTTAATCTCTCCTAAATTAAATAAAACTAGCACCGATTTCGTTGTAGAACTTGATAACACCTTCATCAAGGCTGAAAACTGTATTAAGTATTTAGGGATCCTAATTGACTCGAACCTAAATTTTCGTTTTCATCTAGAAGAAATTGAAAATAAACTTTTTAAATCTCTGGGAATACTCTATAATTTAAAACCAATCTTTCCACAAAATGCCCTTCTTAAAACTATATTATTCTTTGGTGCATTCTCACTTACGGTATGGTCTAGTTGTTTGGGGATCAACATTTCTTTCTTACCTAAAAAAATTAAACTCAATACAAAATAAAGCAGTTAAACTAATATTGGCGAGGGTAATTGCCTGGATGGAGCAACGCCTTATTATTCAAAATTGAACATTTTGAAATTTCCAGACTTATATAAACTTAAAACTGAATTTGTTTATAAGTTTATGGACAATACCCTTCCTCAATATTTTTCTGACTTTTATGTAAAGGTTAGTGAAATCTCAGATCGTACAACAACATCTTCGGGCAACCGTTACAGTCGTTACATTCCTCGCTATAACACCAACAGATTTCAACGAAGCATCAAATATCAAGGAGTAAAAATATGGAACTCTATACCTCTTAAAATTAAAAAACTCCCAATCTCTACTTTTAAAAGATATACAAAACTCATTTAATGCAAACGTAAGAAAAATAATTTAATTTACGTAATTTTTATAAATGCCTATTTTTTTGTTTTAGCTGATTGCTAATCAGTTTGAATTATTAGTTGATATATTATTCTCAAACAAAACGGGTGGCTGCGTAACTCAATGACCGAGGAGGTCCCTTTACAGCTTCCCAGTCCCCATTCGCTTCTTTATACAGTAACTGACAAGATTGCGTTTTCTTTTCTGACTTGTGAGCCCTTTTGTGAATGGTAATAAAAATAAAAACGTACTTACTTACCTCCCCGGTGGCGAAAAACTGATCTACAGTAATTCAAATTTCGATACCGGTACAATTTTCTAACTTTTTGCATTGAACATATTTCATATGCTATTAATGCACAAAATGAGTGTTAGTATTTGAATATCTAGAAATTAACCAGAAGGAGACTGAGGTCGCAGCAGCAATTAGACTTTTTAAAGGTATTACTAGCTAGTTAAATCTTTTATGTCCCCTTTCAAACACGTTTTTGCTGGAAAAGCAATTTTTTCATTTGTTGTTGAGACATACAATGTAAAATTTTTTCGTCTCAATTAAACGTTTGATTTCAAATTACGAACAAGTAATCACATCGTGGCTGCTATATTGGGTCCGCCCCGGATTTTTCCGTAATCGAAAACCCGGGTTTGGATCATTTTCAAAATCCAAAATCCGGGTGACTTTTGATGCTAACTTGGGTTTCATTGTATTGCATTATAGCACGATTTCAGTGTAATCTTGCTCGAAAATGCTAACCATTCTGAAGAATTCCGCAGAAAAACTTTTTGCAGAAAAAAGGTGGAAAATTTAGAAAAAGATTTGGAGAAAACACATGTAAGAATATCCAAAAAATAGTTGCGTGCCGTGATCATTGACGTGCTTGGGAGAATGCGGGCAGTGATGGAAAGCAAAGGAGCATGTAACTAAAGGCATGAATTTTAGAAGCAAATAAAATCCAGGATAACCCGGGTTTTCAGAATGCAAAATTGATTTAATATACTGGTCACGTTGTCGCTTCCTTGGATAAGACGCTTTAGGATGATTTTTTCTGCTTGGTGGCTTCCAACAAGCAGCAAGTTTATGTGAGAAGAAGTCCAACGTCAATCGTAAAGCTTGGAATACAGTTAACTTCTACGGGGGTGAGGAGTCGTCCAATGAAAAAAGCGCAACCGTCGCTTCCTCGTGAGTGGAGGATAAATATGGGTCAACCAATCAAAACATCAATCAACCTCTATTCTAAAATAATGCACTTCAAGTTTTTAAGCAAAAGAACCATTTAATGGCACTTTTGCGTAGTTTTCATAAACAAGCTCCAAAACAATAAAAACACAAAGTTTTTCGGCAAAAAGGCGATTTTGTTTGTAGTGGTAAAGTACAAAAGATAAAATGAATAATGCCGTCTATAGTATGAATCATACAGTAGGTGGGCACAAGTCCGTTAATCGTTAATCCGTTAATAACGAAGCTAACTTTTTCATTAACTCGTTAATCCGTTAAAAAGTTTTTTCATCTTAACGGACTAAATTAACTTCCGTTAAGTGCTGTTAACGGACTAAAGTAACTTCCGTTGAGTTCTGCTAACTTCCGTTAAGGTTTTTATTGTTAATATCTTGCAGCTTCGTTGTGCATTTCAACTTGTTTTTATCTTGAAATTAAGTTAGACTGTAAAATGTAACTTTCAAAACACAAAAAGACCACCATAGCAATAAATATTTCCTTGCAATCAGCTCCACAGCGTCAATACGTGTTCTAGAAGCGAGTGAATAAAACGAAATGTACATTACACGCAAAATGTTAACGGATTAACGGACTTTATTAACTTCCGTTAATTAAAGCTGAAAATAACGGATTAACGTTAACGGAGGTGTGAAGTTTGTTAACGGACTAGTGGTTAACGAAGCTAACGTTTTGCATTAACTTGCCCACCTATGGTATGAATACAACTACGATACAAACAAAAACTGCATTTGAAAAATGTTCCCCAGAGAGCGAATTATAAAACTTTTTTATTTTTTGGATTTTTGACGAGTAATGTTTTGCTGTTTGATTGTGCTTGAGATGTGTCAGTTTGTTCACACAACAGCCAATTTTCTCACATGACTGCAGTTAGCTTAAACGACGTCCAATGGTGCGAGTTTTTGCACAGTAAAATAATAGCTTTATTGCTTCTACTCTCTCCTCAGCAAAATCGTGGTTTCGAGCGTCAGCGTGAAATTAATGCAAAAAAAAAAGATTAAACGCTGAAACCATGAAAATAAAGTGGTGAAGGTTTTTGACTTGCATTGTACACTGTACTGTGCAATAACAGAACAATATATTAAACACCGTTTGGAAGGAGAGAAGCCAATTTAAAATTTTTTTAGCTTGACGACAGATGTTATTGACTTGCAAGTCAAGTTCATGTATAAGTTATATTACAGAATTTCATTAATTGATTTTTCCAGTAATCGGCCAGTTGGTCAAGCGGTAACGCGTTCGTTTCTGGAGCGGAAGGTCTGAGGTTCAAATCTCGGGTCGGTCAAATCGGACACAGTGTTGCCAACGGCTCGCCACCGCTGCGACATTTCTTCAAAAGGAGCTGTGTTGCCCGGGCGCAATGACGCGAAGATGAGCCCCGTCAACTTGTTACACACTTCGGCGTATTACAGCGAGTATAATGAAAGATTTGACTGATTTGATTTTTCCAGTAGGACAAGCAAGAAGGGCTATAATATTCTATTTTCTTTTGCTTCCAATCTTCTGCTATAGCATGTTTGAAATGATAAAAAAATAGTCTTTTAAACAGAAATTTTACCAAAACAGTCCTAAAATTAAATTATTTTTTCTAAAATCTTCTACAAATATTTACGTTCTGGGACTCTAAAAAAAATTTAAATCAAAGCTGCAGTTTGGGCCCAGGGATAACTAAAACTTTTTGGCTCCCCCGCAGCATTGAACTAAATGATTTGCGGTTTGTGGACCCAGGTATAACTAGACTGTTTGGTTTAAATCAAAACTATCAAAGCTCTTGACAGCATCTTTCGGGTTATACTTTTGCTCATTGCTCCGAAAATTTTCTTTAATGCGTTTTTATTTTGTTCAAAATTTTGCTGAATGGACATTTTTTGGAAAAACTTTCCTCCTTTGTGCTATACCGGTTACCCCCCTCTACCGCTAACAAAATTTCCCTCGAAACGACGTCAAAGTAAAAGGGCGATATTCTTGACTCCATTGCGAACCCAAACTCAATATTTAGAAATGACAACTATTTTTATTTTGGGGTTAACTTGCGTACAAGCGTAAGATACAAAGAACATTACAGCACTATTATTTTTTGTGTACACTGCTACCCTATGATTGTACCTAAAAGTATAATGCCGCAGTGTTGCAGATAGGTAAGCAGGCAAACGCTACTGCAGATCTACTGTAGATTAACACTAGATGTTTATTTTCCCGGGGAAAATAATACGGGACATCCGCTTGTTCCATTTCACCATCATTTTTCCCTTCATACTTTGAAGGTTACCGATATTTCTGTAAAGCTTAATCGTACACAATGCAATCAAACTGATTTTGTTTCATGTAAAAAAATAAATGTTGATTTTAAATCATTTATGGTTTAGGTAAAACCGATGTCCGACTAAGTATTTGAACCCAGCTCAGTTAATTCACAACAATTTCAAACCCTGGGGCTTTTAGTCATTATGCCAGCTCAGCATATGAACCCAACTGACTAAAATCAATTGTTAAATTTAGCTTTCAAAAAGTGATTTTTGGGGAGATTTATTGGGGGTTGGTACCCCCAAACCATGTAAAAAATTGCTCTTTAAATATTTACTGATATCAAAAAAAAACTAGAGCCCTAGCTCTAGCCGTTCAAAATAATTGATTTTTGGAGTCAATTTTGGAAGATTCTGAAGAAGAGTGCTCAGAACTATGTCACACATTTTGTCCCTTAAATATCTCATGATGTAAAAAAAGAACTGGAGCCTTAGCTTAAGTTCAACATTTTGGTTTTTGTGGGGTTCACGTGAGAATTTCGGGGGTGCGGTACCCCCATATTATGTGCAAGAAAACTGGAGCCTTAGCTTAAGCCGTTCAACGCAATGATGTTTGGGAGTTTTTGGGAGGAGGGCACACCCAAACTATGTTCAAGTATTTGTCAGTTAAATATTGACCAATATCAAAAACACCAGCACCTTAACTTAAGCCGTTAAAAAAATTGATTTTGGGGGGATATTTATGGAGAATGAAACCGGATACCCTTTGATCATATATAATGTCAAAATAAACAATTTAAAAACAATTGTTCCCAATCAAAAAAAAAAAAGGGGCTGGATTCAATATGATTTTGGAAATAGAAAACCGATGGCCAACTAGATGATTGAGCCCAGGTCTATTTATGGAGAATGAAACCGGATATCCTCTGATCATATATAATGTCAAAATAAACATTTTAAAAACAATTTTGTCCTAATCAAAAAAAAATGTGCTGGATTCAATATGAGTTTGGAAATAGAAAACCGATGGCAACTAGATGATTGAACCCAGGTCTGTTCAATCACAACGGTTATCTATGCTGGCGCCTTTAACTACTAGACCACGGCAGCACACCTGTATGCATGACGAAAATCAATTATTAAAATCATGTATTAAACTTCGTTATCGTGTTTCGTGCGTCTGCCACAAAGTACGTGACGTAGCAACTCCAAAAATGCAAGTGCACAACTTCATGCAGACTTATCATATCTCCAAAGTTCAAGTTTCTAGCTATGGTGGTGTCAGAGTTTTTGTAAAATTTGCTTTTAAAAAGTGATTTTTTTGATAGATGTTTGGTACCTCCAGACTGTGTAAAAAAGTCTGTCTCTGAAATATCTACAAATATCGAAAAAAAATAGCGTTCTAGTTCAAGCCATTAAAATAATTGAATTTTGTGGGTCCATTTGGAAAGGTTCCGTAAAGGTGGTACCCTCAAACTATGTCAACATTTTTGTCGCTTAAATACCTATTAATATGAAAAAGACTAAAGCCTTAGATTGAGTTGTTCAAAAATTGATTTTTGTGGGGTTCATTTGGGGATTTCGGGGTGCGGCACCCTCAAAGTATGTCCAACTGTTTGTCTCTTCAATAGTTTGTAATAAAAAATAAAAGTAGAACTCTAGCTTAGGCCGTTGAAAAGGTTAATGCTTGGGGGGTCCGTTTGGAAGGGAAAATATTTGCCTCTTAAATATTTACTGAAATCAAAAACACAGGTGTCGTAAATTTCGTCGTTTAAAGAACTGATTTTTGGCGGCCCACTTTGTAGAGGTCCCCGGGGGGAGGTGGCAACCCCAAAGTATGTAGAAATATGTGTCTGTTAAGTATCTGTTGATATCCAAAAACTGGCACCCTATTTTGAGCCAAGCAAAACATTAATTTCTGGGGGGTCCATTTTGGGGGAATCCCGAAGGGGTGGCACCCCCAAACGATGTCATAACATTCGTTTGTTAGATATGTGCTGATATTAAAAAAAAGTAGTGCCCTAGCTTGAGCCAACCAAAAAACTGATTTTTTTTTGGGGGGGGGTCCCGGGGAGTGGCACTCCCAAACTATGTCTCAGTATTCGTCTTCTAAAAATATGTACTGATATCAAAAAACACTGGCACCGTAAATTAAGTCGAAAAAAAAAAAAGATTTTTGGGGGATCCTCGATTGGGGTGGTACCTGAAACCACGTCAAAATATTTGTCTATTAAATAACCACTGATAGCAAAAAACACTGGCACCCGAGCTTGAGCCATTTAAAAAATTGTTTTATGGGGGGGTAAATTTGGGGGGTCTCCGGGGGTGCGGTACCCCCAAACTCTGTTAAAATGTTTGCCTCTTAAATATGTACTGAAATCAAAAAACACTGGCAACGTAAATTAGGTTGTTCAAAAAGCTGGTTTTGGGGGGTCAATTTTGGGGGAGTCCCCAAGGTTGGCACCTCCAAAGTATGTCAAAATGTTTGTCTGTTAAGTACCTGTTAATCTCGAAGAAACTGGCACCTTACTTTGAGCCAATCGAAAAATTAATTTTGTGGGGCCATTGTGGGGGGTCCCCAGGGGTGGCACCCCCAAATAATGTCATAGCATTCGTCTCTTAGATATGTGCTGATATCAAAAGAAAGTAGTGTCGTAGTTTGAGGTAATTAAAATTTGATTTTTGGGGTTCCCCGAGGGGGGTACCCCCAAACCACGTCAAAATATTTGTCTCTTAAATATGTACTGATATGAAAAACACTGTCACCTTAAATCAAGTCGTTCAAAAAATTGATTTTGGGGGGTTCCATGTTGTGGGGTCCCTGGAGGAGATGGTACCCCCAAACCACGTCGAAATATTTTTTTCTTGAATGTGTACTGATATCAAAAAAATTGGCACCCGAAGTTTTAAGCCATTCAAAAAATTGTTTTTTGGGGTATCCATTTGGGGGGTCACCGGGAGGGTGGTACTCCCAAAGTATGTCAGGATATTGGTCTCTTTATTATCTCCTGATATCAAGAAAAGTAGCACCCTAGCTTAAGCCATCAAAAAAATTGATTTTTTGGGGGTCCATTTGGGGGTTTCGGGGGGGTTGGTACCGCAAAATTATGTTAAAATATTTTTGTCTTATAAATTTCAACTGACACCAAAAAAAACTAGCGCGCTAGCTTATGGTCTAAAGAAAGTCATTTTTGTGACCTCCTCACAGAAAATGAAACCTGATACCCTCTGAATGTTCCTAGTGTCAAACAAATAAATATTAAAAGCAATTTTGTTGCAATGCAAAAAAAATTAATATGCTAGGGTCAATATAATCTCGAAACCCGACATAAGGGCGCAGACAAAGGCGCAGGACTTAAGAACGCAAGAACATAAGGGCGCAGGGACATACGGGAGCAAGGACATAAGGGCGCAGAGACGTATATCTGCAAGCTGTGCTAACATTTTCGTGCTTCGGAAATAACATTGATTGATTAGTATTTTAGTTAATTTTTGAAAGTCAAGTTTTGAAAAAAGTTTTTTCAGTTCGTTTCCTGTTTTTAATGTTCAGTTGTCGCACAAAGCACAACCCTTAAACCAGTGGTTTTCAACCTGTGGGCCATAGCCCACTGGTGGGCCACAGAAGTATTTTGAAGTGGGCCACAGAGCATTTTGGTTTGAAAAAGTCGTATTTGCACGATGAGCTATTCATTGATTTGGTTTGAAAGCTTGCAGAAAGTTGCGGTGAATGGCGAGTAGACTGTTTTTTTTTTTGGAGATCACCTGATTTTGACAAAAAAACCGCCTCAATCTAATTCAAGACTGATGAAAATTTGGATCAAGTTCGTTTACTGATGTTTCAAACTTCCAAAAAAGCCCCCCCTCCTTTGCGAAATCCTGGCTACGCCACTGCTTAGGATAGTGGAAAATCGCAATTAAGCAATACTTTGAGAATAGGGCCATAGAAAAAATTTTGAAATGAAAATGGGCCACGGTTATAGAAAAAGGTTGGGAACCACTGCCTTAAAGTGGTGTTTATTTTTTCATCATTTTATCTGCTTTACGTAACCGACGAACGTCAGCGGTTGTTTTCAAACGCAATCATTTAACTGTTTTCAAACTCTGTCATTAAAGGATTGTAGTTAATTTGTTAAGCAAACAATAATAATTAGTCTTTTGTCCCGCTGCGAAGCAAAATTAATTCTTTTATTTTCTCGCTCTACTAAGCCGAAGGCGTGTAAAGGAGTTTGTGAAAAAAATATCAAGAATGTGACAAGAAAATTTTAACTCTTACAAGTCAATTATCGGAAACGATCCTTACGCTCCTCCACAATCTATGTAGGAATTCTTAAGAAGCATTAGCCATAACTATCAAATGAATCCCTAGATACTGTCATTGTAGATTTTGTGTTGACTTTTCGGTATTTTTCGCCACGATATTGTTTGATTTTATTTGCTTTCAATAAATGCTGTAATTTACTTCACTGTGATGAGGAAGTAACTTAGAATATTCAGAATGCTTGCGTATTCAAAATTATTTTTTGTCACACTTATTCTTGAATCTTGATAATATTGTGTCTCCTAAAAATGGATCAGTTTTAATCTTCCATAAAACGAGTAATTTTTTTCATGAACTGGAAACAAAATTTCTATAGAGTAATAACCTCTGCGATAAAATAAAACCACATAAAATTTAGAGCTTAATTGCAAAATGTTTCTATCTCGTATTTCAAAACTTATTAAAAAGCAAGTATGTGTGGAGTCCATGTGCTCTCATGCGTTTAGCGCACGTCTCCGCATATTTTACACACGAAATCAGTCAGTTTTTCAAATAAATTGTGAGAAGTAAAATTTCAGAACAAAACGAAAAAAAACGATAGATTTTTCTAAACTCTGTATAACGACTACAATCAGTACATGTGCATGTGATTAGAAAACGCTTTTGCTGTTCGTCTCTGAAGTGGGAGGCCTGAGATTCAAATCTTGGGCCGGTCAAATCGTACACAATGTAGCCAACGGCTCGCCATCGCTGCGACATTACTTCGAAAGAAGCTGAGTTGCCGGGCGTAATAACACGGAGATGGGCCCCACAAACTCCTTTACACGCTTTCGGTTTAGTAGAGCGAGAAAATAAAAGAATTAATTTTGCTTTGCAGCGGGACAAAAGACTAATTATTATTGTTTGCTTAACAAATTAACTACAATCCTTTAATGACAGAGTTTGAAAACAGTTAAATGATTGCGTTTGAAAACAACCGCTGACATTTTTCAATTACGTAAAGCAGATAAAATGATGAAAAAGCTTGAATCAACAGTAGACGAACTTGACCCAAATTTTTATAAGTCTTGAATTAGATTGATGCGTTTTTTTTTGTGAAAATCACATGATCTCCAAAAAAAAGGTCTTCACCAAAATTCAAACGTTTTTTCCGGCCGAAAACAGGTGATCTCCAAAAAAAAACAGTCTACTCGCCATTCACCGCAACTTTCTGCAAGCTTTCAAACCAAATCAATGAATAGCTCATCGTGCAAATACGACTTTTTCAAACCAAAATGCTCTGTGGCGCACTGCAAAATACTTAGGTTGAAAACCACTGGTTTAAGGGTTGTGCTTTGTGCGACAACTGAACATTAAAAACAGGAAACGAACTGAAAAAACTTTTTTCAAAACTTGACTTTCAAAAATTAACTAAAATACTAATCAATCAATGTTATTTCCGAAGCACGAAAATGTTAGCACAGCTTGCAGATATACGTCTCTGCGCCCTTATGTCCTTGCTCCCGTATGTCCCTGCGCCCTTATGTCCCTGCGCCCTTATGTCTGCGCCCTTATGTCCTGCGTCCTTTTGTCTGTGCCCTTATGTTGTAGATCGATATAATCTTGGTTTGATAAAAGCGCCGGCCAAGTAGATCATTGAACCCAGGTCTTAGGCTCCACGTATTGGCACCGTTAACCATTCGGCCATAAAATCACTTGATAAACTTCGTTGTCACAAGTTTGGGGTGCATATTCCCCAAACCACGTGACGTAGCGCCTCCAAATTTGCATTGACGCAAGTTCATGTATAGGCTTATCATCTGTCCAAATTTCAAGTTTCTAACTTTGGCAGTTTTAGAGTTTTTGTTCTCATAATGTGATTTGCTTAAATAAATAAAGAAAGAAAGAAAGAAAAAATAAATAAGTAAATAAATAAATAAATAAATAAATTTTTCGGAATTGTCATAATTTATTTTTGAGAGCTGAAAGGGCATGCCCAGACGCTTCTAAATTCGAAACTTTTATTCCCCTAGTGCGATTAGTTTTCGAGCTAGAGCTGTTTAAAATTACAATTGGCATTTCAGTTTTTGGCTCGCAAACCCGTATCAAAAAATCGATTGCCTCCAAAATTTGCACGAAGAAGGATTCGTATGTGACCCATATAATTTCTGAATTCCAAGTTTCTACTTATTAGCCGTTTCAAAGTTTTAGCGTTTTCAAACTTTGTTTATGAATTCGTAATTTTTCACGAAAAAAAACATAAGGGCTTCCAACGCAAAGCGTTGCGGAAGTCCCAAAAAGGCTGCTATCACAATTGCTTAGCAAAACGTGAATAGTGAAAACGTGATTTACGATCTACGTAATGGTCGGCAATCACTGGTCTGTGGAGACTTCGTTACCGGGCCGAATGCTTTTACAGGCTAGATACTTTGAATATTTTTAACGGTAAATGAAATTTTGTTTGGGCATTATATGAAAAAAAGATTTGATTTCACTAGTTTTAACATCTTGTAATGAAATAATTTCAGTTTACAGAAAGTAGTACATAGCTAAACATTTTGTGTTTATTGTTGAAAGCCAGTCCGCGAAAAATTTTTAGTTTTTAACCGGGCTGCAGTATAAAAAAAGAGGTTGCCGATCCCTGCTTTACGGTATTGGCAGATGTAAATTGCTATAGGGTCTATATGGCACTAAATTTTGCAATATTTTGCAGTTTTGCAGTATTCTGTAATGTATTGTAAACGCCATTCTACAATATTACTGTATTTCAGATCTAGACTAATTATAAGACAATAATGGACAGACTGTTCATTTTCATCACATATACTGTTCGGTACTTCAAGTATATTTTTCTTACTTCCTTGTAAATTTGCATTTCAGCATTTTTTTGATTGTGACACTAAATTTACACAAACAGTGGTGCCGATCTACGTTGAGCATTGGGGGGATAATTTGAAATGTTAGCTCAATTTTGCCCTATTTTTAACATTGAGGGGGATGAACCTTGACCACGATTTTGTTTAGGTTTGGAAATTTAGTGAAGACGAAATTTAGTGAAGACCAAATGGAGGACTTTTTTTAGGAGAACACCAAAAAAATAAAAGGTCTTCATCAAAAATAAAACACTTTTTTCCCCAATTCTCGCTCAGATGTACACCCATTCAAATTATTGGGGAGGATACAGCCAAATTATTGGAGAGGATATATCCCCCCCCCTTGTTTCGGCACCCCTGTACACAAAAAATAAACAGGCAAGGTAAGCTCGATATCTGAGTAGACTGCAGTAAGCAAAGCGAAAGTTTAATATTATACGCTGAATGCAGAAGTTCATAGAAAAATACAAAAATAAATAGCCTTCGATTTTTGAAAATGTTATCTGATGAATTTCCATTCAATTAATTAATTGCAACAAAACTAAATCAAATCTTTCATTATACTTGCTGTATACTATGTCGAAACGTGTAAAGAGTTTGTGATGCCAATCTCCGCGTCATTGCACCCGGGCAACACAGCTCCTTTCGAAGAAATGTTGCAACAGTGGTGAGCGGTCGGCAAAGCTATGTCCGATTTGACCGGCCTGCGGTTTGAACCTCAGATATTCCGATCCAAAGATGAACGCGTTACCGCTCGACCAACTAACCGGTCCGAAAAATTTTCGAGCCCGGAATTTCTTGTTTATTTGCGAAATCCCGATCTTATATCCGTGAGTCCAATAAATTTCTTCTTGTTAAGCAAGCCCTAACTTGACAAAAGTGATTACAATGCTGCTTTTTTCAAGATTTAGAAAGAAAAAATGGAAAATTTTTTTCAAACTGAAGGTGAACATGTGTAAGCATTCATGGCTAAAGTTTAACATGTCTAATCACAATGACACAATTAATAATAAGTTTTAGTTTAATACCAGTAGGGCACGTAAGAACTTCACAATTTAAAGGGAGTGAAGCATCCGGCCAATAGGGGTAATTTACAATAGTTAAATTGAAATACGCCAAAATTTTTGAAATTTTTTGTTCTCGTTTTGGGGCTGCCGTTGCAAAGATATTCAACAAATTTAAAAAGATAGACCCCTAAATTTTTGAAGTTTTTGAATATCCTGAGTTTGTTGTTCCAGTCTGAATTTCCAGCAAAAGGAAGGGTTTTACCAAAACTGAGTAAATCATGTGATGTTATTGGAAAGGTAAATATTAGTCAGTTTTGTTTTTTTTCCGGAAGTTTAGGCCGATAAAACAGATTCAGGATTTCTCAAGATTTTCAGGGTTCCTTTTATTGGAATGTCGCTACGCGCGCTTGACCTTCATTTTTAACCGGCGATTTGCGGCATAACTCGTATTTGAAGTTCACCAAAAAGTCTTAGCGTAGAAAAAAGAAATTAAAATACAAGATGGCGATAGATAAATGACTCACGCAATAAAATTTTTGTCGCGATGGGTCTTTTCTCTTTTGGCCACAATTTTGGAGTCTGAAACTGGAAAAAAATGACAAATTAGCAAAGCCATTTTATTCGTTTGCTGATAATTCATGCATTACCAGCCGATAGATAAAAGCTACGTGCGTATCAAGTTTTTGAGCACCCAATCAGCTAAAACACGGAATTTCAAAAATCTAAAATAGAAAAAAGTGGCCAGGTTTGAACCGGTAGATCTCGATATAAACACCAAAATCAATAAAAAAAAGTTTGCGATTTCTTCTGGCAATGCCCGTTTGCCCAAATTGGGATACGTTTTTTCGTTTCCTTTTTCTTGTTTTTTTTCTTGTTTACTTCTGCTTCTGTCTGATTCAATCTAGCCCAAACCCAGACAGTTGCAATTTTGATTAACCGATGATATTGGTACCTTTTAGTGCTCGTTTAAAATTGGGAGTGCCACGTGGTAAATTTCCTCTCAAACTTTCAAAAAATCTAATTTTTTGGCAAATTTAAAATTTTTTAAAGTTAAATCGAAATCAAGGAAACTTTCAGGTTGGGGAAATAAATAAAGAAAAATAACATTTGACAAAATTTGAAAATGCCGTGCTGGGAAATTTTTTTTGAAGCTTTTAATTTTTAGCAATTGAGTTAGAAAACTAAAATTTTCAGAAAATGTTGATGTAAAAAAATATGAAGGATGAAAAAATTTAAAATACACGTTAGGTGCTTTTTCGAAATTGATCTCCCAAGTTTGAAATTTTCAACCGCTTGAGTAAGAAAGCTAAATTTTTTTAGAAAAGATCGACGTAAATGAAAAATAAATGGTGACGAAATTTGGGCTGCTACAATGGCAATGGAAGTCCCCCCACACCATAAAATTTTGATTTTTTGGAAGTATATTTATTTATGAACAGCTTTTTTTTGCAAATGTATTTAAATTCAGATTGAAAAGATTTTTTTCAAAATGAGTTTTCAAAAATGAAAATGAAAATATATTCAAAAAATTTATGCCACAGCAAAATGAGTTATTAAAGCAAAGTACACTTTTTTTTTATGAGAATCAATGCATTTTAGTTCAAAAAGTTGAGGTGGATGCTTTTTGATTAACACGAATTTTCACCCACGTTTGTTCTAAATTTATTGCAGAATTGAGTAAAACAAATTCATTCTTTGTTTTTGTTAAATAGTTGCTTTTTTGGTGTAAATCATAATTAATGTTGGACAAATTAACCATGACAATAAAGAAAAAGGCCAAAAAACGTTTGCTGATTATACTTAGAAATGCTTTATACTAGGCAGTGCTCTTAATTACAGAAATTTTTAATGCTGAGACTGGTGTTGTTCTTAATTTGTTCTTAAATTTTGAGCAAAAACAAACCTCCTGTTTTTATAACATTAATCTATAAAAAAAGTTTAATTAACCTAAACGTACATGCTATTGCGAAATCCCCATTTATCGCTTGGCGATGTCACTTTCTAGTTATTTTTCAGTCAATGATTTATACTACGAAATGCAATTTAAAACATTTTAAACTCTAAAACCTTAACCGTCTTCTATTTGTATAAAACTTGAGTTCTCTAATAAGTGTTAGCAGCAACATAGCCTGTGGAAAAGAACAGAAATTTTCACGTATATTTTATGAAGTTGCTAATTTATTTTTTTTAATGATTTCGAGAACTTTGTGAAGTTTGAACATTTATTGTTTTTGTTTCAACGTCATTTGCTATTTCCTTGCGCGTGACTGTACGTCATTCATTGCGTAATGAACGCAAAAATTGCAGTGCACACTAATAGCACTGCTGATTGCTGAATGAAACGGAAATTTCGAAACAGAGAGGGTTTTCGTCGTGTATTTGTTTGCTGTGTGGCGACACTTCTGTCACGCTAAAAAGTACCCAGCATTTAAACAGTGAAAATTAATTTTCTCATACTTTAAATGATCCAGGAATCGGAAGTAGGATAATAGCAAATCAAAATTGTAGGTTACAGATTTCTTTTTGTGTTCGCTAAAACAATGGTCTTCAGTTACTAAGCAAAGCAGTTACAGTACACGCTCCGTACCTAATTTTAATTTCTAACCAGAATATGACATCGCATGCGATATCCGGGGACTTCTCGAAAATATCTACCTTGACTGAACTAAAGAACTTCACAATCGCATTTAGCGTGTTTATGGTTGTCGATAGTAAGATCTGAATTACATCACTTTCGAATTTCATAGTGTTCTATTAACTTGATCAGGTTTGTAGTTAACGGCTTTCAAAATTTAATTGTCTAGAAAAGGTATCTATAAAGTGACAATCAAAATTTTACAACACCTCTTGGTTCTAGGTTCAAGTCTTAAGGAGTTTGTTGAAATTTCACTTAGCAGCGCAGCGCAATTGTAAAAAATGCGGCTAAAAACAAAATCCTTGTTAAAACAAATATTTGTACTGTAACCTTTTGCCATAATGATTTTTGGATTTGTAACTTGCATTATATATTTTGACCAGAAATTTGACATTCTGTCCTAAATATCAAATCTACACCCTTAACTAGCCCACTGCGATATTTTTTTAAGAAGAATTTTATATAAACACATGTATGAAGTGTTCTACTGATTTTTATCAAAATTGAAGGAACTAAATCAAAACAACGCATGCCTTAGCAATTTGCATGAAAAAAGATACATACAAAACCAAATTTGGAAACAAGCAATCAAATTCATATATAATTATAAATGATTTGGCAAAGTCTAACTTTACGATGACTTCGCATTGAAAACTTATATTAATTTAATCATTTCTATGCTTTCCAGAGCCCTAAGTGTAATGTTTAAAGACAAACAACTATTTACCAAAAATTATCTATTTCTTTTGCTCATTACGCTCTTTTCAGTTCATTTCAACAGCTTTGAGGTTATTCGCTCTCAAAGTTTAAAGGACTCGAAAAGTTATCAAAATAATCAAGTAACGCCAGTCAGTAAGCTATTAGGAGTTTTGGACAGTTTTTTACTTTTTTATGAAATAACATGAGCGATCTTTAAAATTCCACCGAGTTTATTACATCAGCCAAACTCAACATAACGCTAAAGGCCCGTTTATACAGAGCGCGAACGCGAACTCGAACCACACGGAAGACCAGGCGATTTTCCGCGCGATTTGCTGTTCTAATTGAAAGCGATTTTCCGCACGAAAACCGCAATATGTTTTATATTAAAACTTGATCATTTGCCCATGTAAATTATTATAATATGCAAACTATTGATTATAAAGACTTTTTTTTTTGCCACGGCGAATTCTACCATCTTGCAAAAGTTCTAGCTTATTTGAAATTTTAATCCTGATGAATTTTGAGAATATTTTGACTGACGGCATTCAAAAAACAACACTAATTAATAGAGGGCAATTACTTTTTTGTTTAATGCTATTTAAGACAAGAAAACAGCTCTAGTATTTCATTAAAGCGAATAATTCTTTATTTGTTTAACGTCATTACTGATCTTATTTTTTATTAGAACAATTCAATAAAAACACGAGCCAAATAAAGAAAAAGCAAAATTGATACCTTCTATTTACAGAACCGTATTGTAACAAAATGGTAACCATGTTTCATCAATCATAGCCACTGGATTACATTGTTTTGTTGAATAATAATCAGGATCAATAACAAAAAGAAATGTTAAATCAAACAAAAATGAACTTTAGTAACTCCAATAAAATATAGGGCAAATAAACTTAAAAATTGTCAACATTTAAAAACCGTCACCCTCGGCCTAAATATATTGCGTTCCTATACAGAGACAAGGTTCATTTGTCTGAAAAACAACGAAAATAATATTATGAGGTAATAACGATTAAAAAGTTTTTGCTTTTTACCAAAAGAGCAACCTCGACGTTAGCATAGTCATTTAATCATAGATTTATTTCAGCAGGAATTTAAGGGGTCGAAAAAACTAACGGTCCGCCGGTTGAAATTAATTGCAAACTTTATGCAGTGTCAAATGTTTATTGCAGTAAATAGTACGCCAATAAATTTTATGAAAATCTTTTTCGATAAATTTCTATGCCCGCATATATTACGTGATATAGCTGCGTTGCATTACATTACAGTGTTTTGTTTGTCTGTATCGCAGTGCAGTGACGCAGTATACATGGTGATGTGGCCTAAATTGAGAGCGCTCATTGGTTGAGCACAAAAGCCGTCGCGAACGCCGCCTAAAAATTCACTCTGGAGGCAATCTACGCGGTTTTCCGCGCGAGATGAATTTCGTTCGTGTTTGTGCTTTGTATAAACGAGCCTATTGTATTTATTATGACCGTTCTTCCTCGAACGCCGCCTTCTCGTTCGCGCCGCTTTTCGCGTTTGAGTTCGCGCTGTGTATAAACGGGCCCTAACCACTGCCAAAAATATGCACGTATTTGACAGCTTTTCCTACTCTAAAAAAGCTATTTAGCTGTGCGACCAAACAGCCAACATTTTAGATATTGTACAGTACAGTCAAACCTTGATTTAACGGACCTTGGTTTAACGGACTTCGGATTTAACAGACGTGGAATTCAAAAGATTCGTGAGCATAGGCAAGTGTACTCTAATCATTACAAACATATGGTACAGCGACAATCGGCAAAGCAAAAAATTGTGTAAGTAGACGCTAAGCCATCAGAACAAGACAGATTTGTAAATGGGCCGAATAGTTTAGGCTCGATATCGGCCCGAAGCCGAAAATATAAGTACGAACCCGGCCTGAACCAAAAAAGTATTTTGAAGCCCAAATCACACCAAAAAAACCCGAACGTTAAGTTAGGTCTAAAAAATTTAGCAATGTTGCCAAGTTATTTTGATTATATTTTTGTGCACCTAAGACAAAAAGCACTTCTCAGGCCCGAATTAAGCCTGAAATTTTTGTCAACTATAGGCCCAAACACGGCCAGAACCCGACCCGAACCCGACCAA
This sequence comes from Trididemnum nubilum, assembly GCA_963965965.1. Taxonomy (NCBI): domain Eukaryota; kingdom Metazoa; phylum Chordata; class Ascidiacea; order Aplousobranchia; family Didemnidae; genus Trididemnum; species Trididemnum nubilum. The sequence goes on from OZ014488.1 coordinate 24,806,697, forward strand.
AAACCTCGGCCCGACTTACAACTCTGTGAGCCATAATACACACTTTTCCGTTCACTTGTTTTGCGTGATGTCTCAAAACGTATCACCACAAGCGTAGCAACTGTCTAGCGATGCTTTTATTCTGCATGAATGCACACGTATTAGTGCTGTAGTCGCCTTAGACGTTCTCTTATTGGTCTCCTTTCAGCCAATCATGGCTCATTGGTTCTTTGGTCTTCGTCGTCGTCCCGTTCAAGATGTTGCTTCTCCTAGTCATTCCCCAGTCATTCATCATCATTCTTCGAGTCATTTTTAACTGTCTTGAAATTTTCATTTGTCCAGCTTGACTTGTAAAAATTTAGCAAGAGCCGTTTGAGAAAGACTCCCCCTAAAATTAGTCATATTTTATTTTCGTATTCTGATTTTATCTTTCTTTTATAATTACCTATTCTGAAAGTTTTATGTGTCTACCTAGAGTGGTTGAAAAGTTTGAATTTTGAAGACCCCAAATTGGTGCCCCAAATTTTGTCAAATTTGTTCTTTCCTTCTTATTTGCTTGGGTATCCTGAAACTGTGATGTGTCTAGCTTACACCACAACTAAAAGGTCTGAATTTGGCTTGCTCGTGTGAGGGGGACACTCCATTGCGGTACCCCCAATTTTTTTTCAATTTTATATTTTCGTCACGTTTTTTTATTCTGAAAATTTAATGTGGCAAGAGTGAGTGATTAAAAGGTTTGAAGTGTGGTAGCCCCATTTGAGGGGGAACCTCCGATTTTGATACCCCAAATTTTGTCATATTTTATCTTTTCTTCATATATGACAATCCTAAAAATTTCATGTGTCTTGCTTAAAAAGTTTGATTTTTGGAGGACCCGTTTGGGGGGGAAACCGCCATCATGGCATCCTCAGTTTTTGCTTTGTCTAGTTTATTTTTAATATTTACCCATTTCAAAAATTTGATCCATCTAGCTCTAATGACTTAAAATTTCAAAAATTTGGATGACCCGATTGACGGGTATCTCCCCAACCTGGCACCACCAATTTCAATCGCACACTATAGTCCTCCCTGATATCTTCAATCGCTCAAACTTTTAATACCGTGCGTTCAGCGGTTTAAAAGTAAATAGCGGCAAAAGAAAAAGAAAAAAGTAAAAAAAGACAAAAAACAAGAAAAATCGTTTTGAAATTGGGGTTAACGAACATAACCAAAAGAAAGGAGGTTGATAGTAAGCTTAAAAACCACAAATCACTTTTTATCAAAAAGTGATTACCGAGATAAATTGGTTCAAACTCGTCAAGTTTTTACCCATTTTCGGTCTGTAAGATTTTGGTCACGAGACCGGGCGCCCCCAAACTCGGTTTACACAAAGCATTTATAAGCACCCACATTGTGTCCAAATTTCAGCATTGCACATCAAGTGGTTTTGGAATTATAAGCGAATTAATAACTTTTCAAGCCCAAACTTGCCGTTTTTTATGTTTTGTTGGGTCAATTCACAATCACTTGACCTAGGACCCCCAAAATTGGCACACATGACGGTTTCATTAATTCTTATGTTACGTTTAAATTTTAAATTTTTAGGTTTTACCGTTTGCAAGTTATAAGCATAATCAATTCTCAACTGCCAAAATTCGCGAACAAAAACAAAGCTACAACGCGCTTGCGCGAAGTCAAAATTACAGTATCTTAAAACTTACTATTTAAAATAACGTACTTAGCTTACAAATTGATTCATATGAAATATCGTAATGTAGTGAAAATCACGTGACTAATATATCATTCTTAGTGTCAATTAAGCATTATGATATTCACTGGAGACAATTTCCTCTCCAAAATTTCCGAAACATTTCATATTGAGCTAAAAATGGCATTTCATAAGACGTAACAATAAACAGAGCTTTGATATAAAACAGACAATGTAATCGCTAAATTTTATTCCCATCGATTTTATTTACAAAAGGTCGTATGCACCAACGTGGAATAACTTTGATTCAAGCATTAACAAAATTTTAGGGGAATAGTTAAAGCAAAAGTTAAAACGAGAACTTAGCAGAGTTGTAAAACTTTGATTGACATTTTATAGATACTTTTTCTACACATTTAAACATTGAAAGCCGTTAATCTTAAACCTGATCAATTTATTGGAACATTATGAAATTCAAAAGCGATGTATTTCGGATCTGACCATTAGCAACTATAAATAGGCTTAACGCAATTGAAACAGTATTTTTAAGTAGAATGAAGTTCTTTGTTTAGTAAAGTTAGATGCTTTCGCGAAGTTTCCGGATATCGCTTACGATGTTAAATTCTAGTTCATCAAGATTTTGAGAATGGGTTATGGTCTGGAAAGTTCAAAACAACAGAATTGGCTAGCTGGTGAGGGCTCGAAGCTTCGCCCTTCAGATACTCTAAATTCTCGAACTCACTTAAGTGATCTTAGTGTGACTTGTTTTAAGACTTTACATTTCCTTGTGCACGAGAAACATAAAAAAATGTTCATTTACGCTGAGCTATCGCGACGCGTTTCGACCTTGGTCAAGGGTCTCATCAGGCAACAATAACACAATATATACATCACTTAAACAAAATAAACACATAGTGCAATTGAGTTAAAATTCAGGTAGAAAATTATCTCGGTATACGCATCTTTTCGGTCTATGTACAATTCCGTGGCGACAAATCCTTATGACTGTACATAGAAAAGTACAGGGAGAGCTCTAGTTGATCGTAAATGGCGACACTATGTACGGAAGTATAAGCAATTTAGCAAAACGACTACTAAGTTAAAACATTTTAGAAAGGTTTACTTTGATGTTTGGGATCTCAAACTAGATATACTAAGGTGTTTTGTCACAGTCTTATGTCACCTTCACAGCGTTACGTTCAAAAACATAAGCAATACACTGAAAAAAATTTAATGCTGTATGCTCTGAGCTATATTATTACATGAGCTATACTATAATATTCCTTGTATTTTATATAAGTAGAATTAAAGGGTTTCAACTGAATTGTATTTTTCGCAGAAACCAATATTATAAACATTTATACAGACAACTAATACGCTTAGTACGTTTTACTGCAAAATATTTAATTTTTCAGTTCCATAATGAAAATTCCAGTTTGAGCAAAAAAATAAATTCTATTGTTTTTGTTTGCTAAAATTATTTTCAGTCGTAGTCTGACAATTCTATATTATTGTGCTTTTCAAACAAATTCTGGCCTATAGAAAACTATTGTAAATCTTTGGCCTAATTTTCGTTTATAGAAAACTAGGTTGCATGAGTTTTCTTTTGAGGCTAAAGAATAGTTTTGGACCTACTGTAATATTAGCTTTATACTGGCAAGACAACAAGTGCTTAAGTCAACACTGAGGACTACAACGACAATAAAGTCTCCTTATCGTACCAATAAGAAAATTTAAAGGGAATGAAACATCCAGCCAATTTTGGTAGTTTGCAATAGCTAAAATCAAAATACTGTATAATTTTTGAACTTGTTTGTTCTTTTTTGGGACTGCGGTTGCAAAGATATTCAACAAATGCTAAAAGATAAAACCCTAAAAAGTTTTTGGAAACCCTGAGTTTATTGTCCCAGCCTGAATTTTCAGAAAAAGGAAAGGTTTTAGCAAAATTGGATAGATCATGTGATGTTATTGGTTGGGTAAAGATTATTCGGTCTTTGTTTTTTTCTGAAAGTTCTGGCTGAGAAAACAGATTCGGGATTTTGAAAAAAGTATTTAGGGGATATTTTTTCATATTTGCTAAATATTTTTGCAACCGTAGCCCCAAAATGAGAACAAAAAATTTAAAACTTATATTTCGATTTTAGCTGTTACAACCTTCCGAAATTGGCCGGATGCTTCACACCCTTTAATTGAAATTTCAAGCGTTTAAACATGTTTTGAACTTGATTAGTTAGTAAAGCTTTAACGAGAGCTGTACGTAGCTATAGTCTCAACTTTTGGGGGGAATTTAAGTTTTTAAATGCCATTTAAATTTTGTGATTATTTTTATATGTAGTTGAAAACGACTGTTTTTCTCGAAAAATTTCAAAATCTTTAATTGTTTAGTTATTCTTAGCGACTTCAAGGAAAAACAAAAAACAAAATAATGGAACTGCCTCAGTAATATTTGTTAGCACACACAAACATTTTTCATCGCCAGTTCTAGTGGCTAGCAGACACAGTTGCAGCTATTGATCTGCTATTAATAGCGTCCAGCAAGCTCGGCAAAGAGCTGCTTACGTAACATAAAATAATTGAAAATAGACAGAACCACCACAGGCCGTTTTATTGGTTAGATTTGTCCCTGTTGTGAGATTTTGTATTTTAGAAAATGTATTGTGCTTATTTCTAAGATCTATTTTAATCGTCAAAAACGCTTATTTTGAACTTAAGTTCTTTAGTTTATCTTATCTGCAATAGTTTCTTACTGCGTGCAATAGCAAAACAATATTTCAAAATTTTCCACAACAATTCATTACAACTTTATTATCAACAGCTGCGTTTTTGCTGTTTGTCCTTGCTTATAGATAAAAGTAGCCCATATTTTGTTGTTATTGTTATAGTTGTAGTTGCGAAATATTCTCCTGTCGCCTTAAAGCGTCAGACGTTAACTATTGAATGATCCGCATTGATTTAGAGGCAACCAACCCAAACAATGAAATTAATTTTAGGAGATTTTTAATGCTGTTCTCGAGTCTAGCTGCCACCTGTCTACCACACACGATGGAAACTCCACACTGACCCTTTAACTTCTAAACGTCAAGCAGGGAAGCTGTGAACACTACTTTTTATGCCCTTCGGTTTGATACGAACTGGAATCGAACTTAGGAATTCCGCTTCAGTAACAGTTGCGCTTAGGGCCGCTTGCTAGGGAATAGGATATAGACTTGGATGGTTACAAAAATTTTGGTAAAAGTTTTTTCATAGATGTATGTAGGCTAATCCTATTTTTACATCGGGCATTTCAGTAATATATTTTGCACAGGGGGAGCACACGAAAACGCCCCCTACCTAATTCTTAAACTGGAGGTCATGGAAACATTACAATTGGTGTTGGGGTTGTTCTTCACCAAAATTTTTTAGAAAAACTTGGTTTGGGGTTAATGACGTCACCACAGTACATTGCGGCCGATTTTGCTGAAAATTACGCCATTTTTTCAATGGCAGTGTGTTCAATGTATCAGTTGCATCACCACCATCGGATTAGCGCTTCTTCCTTCCAAAATAGTTCTTTTCAAGTGACTAATTTCGTTTCTTTTTTTGAAAGATTAAGCGTAAAGATTAAATACAACGGTAAAGATTAAATAAGGATTTCCAATATCGTTGATACTGGCCCAGAGTAGACAGAGCCTTAACGCGTTATGACATGTTGGTGAAAATTTTCATGAGTTAAGTTTTGAATGATTTTAAAATTCGTGAATAAAAGCACGTAGGGCTGCCCGAGGCTAAAGCAAGATAGCTTTAATGAGACACTACGTCTTTTACTTTCACAAAATGAAATAATTAATTTGAACAATTGTGAGGCGGTACAGAATTTGAGTATAGATTTCAGCAAAGTCAATATTGTTTTTGTTTGAAGCTTTTCGAACTGAACTCTTTGGTGACAATCTTAGTCTGGCTAGAACTCTTCAAGAACGATCTCTGTCTGACACTAACAAAGATCGTTACGTAACAGTTCTGTCCGAAAAGCTTCTGACATTGACTTTGCTAAAAGTCATTTTCAAATAATGAAAAGTTTATTCAAAGCGATTTACAGGTATGTCAATGCTCAAGTCAAAAAATTTGATTTTTACAAATTTAAGCGAATTGTTCTTTTCTAGTAACTTCCGGTAGGCAAAGGGCAAAATTTGAACTGCAAACTGTTGGCAAAGGTATCGAAGCGGTGTCGTAGCAGTAGCGGTACATGATGCAAGCTGCACTAATCACTGTCAAAAATGAGCATATACAACATCCAGCGCATACGAGTATGTAAAAAGCGATTAAGCTTATTTCACAGCCTTTGCGCAAGTCGCGGAAGCTACGGCAGCATAAATTTCATATCTCGTGACAAGTTGAAACTTGTGAGTGCTACAAAAAATGGTCAGCATTTTAAGATCGTGACAATGAGTTACACTTATATTGTTAGGTTGATTTTTTACAAAATTTATCGAGTAGAATTATTAGTTATTACTTTATAAGCATTATTGGATAGATTTATAACCAACTGTTAACAAAAGTTTTATAGAAATTTGTTCAGGATATTCACCTAAAATTATAAAGCTCAAAAACTTTTCCGACTTTCTAGTTTTTGTTTTTGGAAGCCCCTTGAGTAAAGATCGCGTACAATCTAAACATAAGCTGACGATATCTCGACAGTTACCCAAAACCATTGCTTGGCAATTCTTTTGAGTTCCTTGATCTCTATTGTAAATGTTCATAGTTAACTCAACAAAAAAATCTGAATAATTGAAATTTAACTAAAAAATTTGCAGCAATTTGAATCATTAAAACTTTTATTCAATGATTGTCATCCTAAAACTATAGGTTTTCATGTTTCGACCAGTAGGTTTTCGTGCTTCGGTAGCTATAGGTTTTCGTACCTATAGATTTTCGTGTTTCGCCTGATGAGACCCTTGAGCAAGGTCGAAACGCGTCGCGATGGCTTTTTCGCACTGTATATTACAATAATAAACTGAATAGATAAATAACTTATGCTTCTAAATGCTAGCCGTGAAGATTGCCTAAGTTACTGCTCGAAACACGAAAACCAATAGTTTTAGGTTGACAATCGTTGAATAAAAATTCATATTTAAATGTTCAAATATTTTACAAAGTTTTAAGGTTTTTAGTTTGTGTGCAGCGTGGCTTCCTCGTAAAGGGAGGATAAATATGCATCTATCAATCGACCAATAATAGTTTAAAGATTTCATGCGTTATAATTGTTCAATGATTTAATCTATGGTTGGTATCAAAGCCTCAAAATTCTTTAATAACCTTGAGTCGCTTGGCACTGTTCGAAGTTTGCTCAAAGATTTTATATTAATTTTCAATTGAATAGTTTAAATACACTACGATGCTTAAAAACTAAAGATACTGGTATACAAAATTAACTAATACCCAGCAACTCTTCTCTTTTTGGTTTCACTATTTTTATATATTCTCTACTGTAGGTTCTTTTCCAGATACTTGTAATAAAATTAAGTACTTTGAAGCTTATCTTTAAAATACAATTAGCATTGTCTGCAATGAAGGTAGTCATTAGTCTTACGTTGTGCCTTTTGGGCATATTTGCCATTGCAATGGCTCAGTTTCCATCAGGTAACTATAATAACTACTATCCAAACAGGCGTTTGTTTTTGTTTAAAAGAATAGTGCGAAACGTTTTTGCTTAGTAATACGATCAGGCCTGTTTGGAATGATCATAGACAAATAAATTTATTTTAAAGTTGGGTTTGATTTTTCAAATTTGAAATAGTTTCAAAATACAGAACATTTAGCCGACCCTTATAAAGCTTTTGTTTAATTCAAATTACTGAAAAAAGAGTGTAGTTTTCTTCAAAACTTGTTTGTTGAAATTATGAAAGCTATGCTTTCAAAGCATTTTTGTTTAAACATGAAAAAAGTAACTGATTGCTTAATAATCCACAACTGTGTTTAAAACCAAAGGGACTATCCCTTTCAAGAGATTTAAAACCTTTTGGTTTACAATTTAAAATTTAAATTTTTTGGTTGCGTTACTGTATAGTAGGGGGACCTTTTTCAAATTTTAGTTAGCTTGGTGTTGGAAAAGTTGCCAATCATTACTCAAAACAAATGTGTAAAGTTATAATGCCGTATGACGAGATGTTTATCTGTCACCAACTTATTAAATATTCTTCTTGCCGACCCGTTTTAACTAAGGTGCAAAGATAATTTACGTTAATGGTTGTGTCAATATTTTCATTTTCTGGTGATCAAACACGGTGAGTTACGCCGTCCATTCCGAAACAAGACCGGTTAATAAAATAACTAAGACTCTACTTTACAATCACTCTGGCAAAGTATAAAATCGTACTGGTGGCCGGGGCCACCGAGAGGGGGGTACAATGACCCCGGGGCCCATAGACTTCAGGAAGGCCGCTGGCTTCAGCGGGCCCAGCGAAGGGCCCATAAGCTCGAGAGGGGCCCATCGAAATGACACTGAAAAATCAGCATGTGAGGCCTGAGATCACCTAATTTCGACCGGAAAAACCGTTAGAATTTCCGAGAAGACCTTTTCTTTTTGGAGATCACATCATAAGTTTGACAAAACTGCGGCTTTTTCTCCGTCTGTTTTGGAGTTCACAAAAACGGCAATCCGTCATTGTTGAGCTAGCCCCAGGCGTACCTTCGGCTCTCGGCGCCCCTGCTGGTGGCATTGATAGAATCTGCTGCCACGATTGCTTTGGCCGTTCTAAAAGACATGGGAATAACTTCTCCGAAACAGCGACCTATGACCAAATAAAATCCCAAGAGAGAGAAAGACCCCCCTTAAACCCCATTGGATCTGCCACTGATAATCTCAGCCATATTTTGCCGAAGTCTCGATCTAAAAGATGTTGATCATAATGCAGTTTTGCTATTGGATGTGATGAAGGGCAATAAACATAGGAGTTACTTCTGGTATTATTCAAAGATTGGAAAAATCATATTTTCGGCATCTGTTTCAATGACTTAATCATTTGCATGTCACGCATTAAAGAACTTCCATTAAAACATTGCTTAACACTGGACCACATGGATACTCTGGACTTATCAAAAAATAATTTGTTTCATGTATGGATCCTCTTTCCGAATTGTTTGAACCGATATTTTTTGCAGTTTGTTTGTCAACCATAGACATAATTGATTATCGATTTGAACACAGATCAGGGTGGCTTGAGGATTATCTGGGTAGCGATAGACGAGAGATAGATTTGTTCTAACAACTTATAGCATTACAAAATCAATAATACTCAACCACGCTCGATGGTTAATCACTGGGAACAGAATCCTACATTTGCACGTCAGTGCCGACAGTACGACAAAAAACCTGAAGACTCTTACAACATTTATAATGGCTCTAATGAGAGTGTATGCATCAATGTGAGTTGCTATCAAGAATAAACCATGGTGAAAACATGATGCAAAACATCTGCTCTAGGCAAAAAAACAAGATGACTTGTTAAGAGGATAAAAAGCATTGTAAATGCTGTTCTCCAGCGAAACGGTTGCTTTGCCCACCCTGCAAATTTTTTGTAGGCTATGATAACAAATGAAAATCTAGCTATTCGAGAACTTCGCTTTCGATAAGCTCTAAAACCACGATCTAAGCATAGCATGGACACGAATGTTTGACTGTTTAGCGTTACTTTTTTAAATTTGGCGTAGCGAAATACTACGAGATGATTGACTGGCAACTTTTCAAAGTTACGGAGCCTTCGGTAATAAAAAATATCCCAGATATTATAAACTACTAAACAATGATTGCAGCACAAAAATTAGCCAAATATTTATCTTCCCAATTTTTTTGTCACTCGCAGGCAGTGAAAAATGCAATAAGTTGATGACAGAAGCTTCTGCGGCTGTATGCTGTGCGAATTACTGGAGTAGATTTATACGCACGCAAGTTAATATTCAGTTTAAAATGTCCAAGTTTTCTTCGAAACGTGACTACTTCATATACACCGTAAATAATTTATTCAACTTTGTATGTCCGAATCTCTTGAATTCATGTAACTAAATTGTGTTTAGTAACTGTTATAAATTGGATGCATGTTCGACTCCATATTCTATATATGGCTTTGTGATAGTTTTTTTTTTTTTTTATTCATGAAATGCAAGTTTTGACACCCCCAATAAAAAGCATTACTGCAAAATTAGTTTCGGATAGTAGCTTTGGACTTCGGATTTTTATCAGCTATCAAAAATACATGCATATCTGTTGCAATACAATGGTCATATTTATATGACGTCACAATAACGTAATCACATGTAACTCACTCCATCTTGCTTTAACACAAAGATTATCATTCAAAGCTTTGAAATATAAGAATAAAAAGCTTTCTAAAGCAGCTTTTTTTCATTTTAACGAGTAATTGCTGGTGTGTTTAAAACCGTCACAATGACGTTACAACCGGTTATCAAAAATCTTCCAAGCTTTTTCTAAGTATACTTCATAAAGTTTTGTTTGAAGCAAAGAAAATAGTATACAATGATACAATTGCTCAGGAACTATAAAACTGTTTAGAATATCGACATCTTATAGGTCTCCCCTGTCCGGCATTAAGTGTGGGCAGATTTGCTAGTCAAGTCATGAGAATTATTAAATGGCATGTCGGCAGATCAAAACTTCAACCGATTGAATTCAAAATTGGACACAATGTTATATAAATTGATTGGCAACTTTTGACACCCCAAGCTAAAGCGTAATCAAAAAAATTTTTTTGGCTATTTTCACTCCACCCTAGTGCATAACTAGTTATTGCAGTTTTTAGTCCCATATTTAAGGAGATTGTTTGAGGGCCAAATAATTGACAATAATATTGAAAAGTAGCTGTGAGAAGAGAACAAAATTTAAAAAAAGTTGTTCTGCAAGACAGACAACCAGAAAAAAATTTTTTCCTAATTGAATAAGTTGAATACATGATAACATAGGAAACATGATTTAGGCAAACGTTTTTGGCTTAAACAAGCAAGCCTTCATCAGAACATTAATACATAAGTATCTGCAAATAAAAATAGAAAGATTGCATTAACATAAATTACGTATATCTGACAAATAACCTACATAGCATCAAAAAAAAACTTATAATTGTTATTTGAAAAAATAAAAATGCTTTTACAGTTTTAGAGCAAAGCAATCATATTAAAATTTTACGCTGTTGCCTTCTTGACAGTAATTTTAATATGATTGATTTGCTCCAAAACTGGAACGGCATTTTGATTTTGTTAGATAATTTAAAGGTTTTCCTCATTTATTGTAGGTTATTTGTCTTTATACGTATAATTTGTGTTACCGTAATCCTTCTATTTTCATTTGCAGATGTTTATATGTTACTATTAATATCCTAATGAGGGATTGATTGTTTTAATCCGAAAACGTTTGATATTTTTTACTGTTTATAAAGAATGTTGAATTCAGCAAAGTTGCTGCTTATCACTTTAATTACATAAGAAATGCAACACAAATCAATCTCATCATAAAACAGTAGTGTAACCCAGAGTTGTACAGTAAGTCGGGCCGGAGTCGGGCCTAAAGTTGACAAAAATTTCGGGCTTAATTCGGACCTGAGACGTACTTTTTCTCTTAGGTGCACAAAAATATAATCAAAATAACTTGGCAAGTTTGCTAAATTTTTCTGAGGTAACTTAACTTTCGTTTTTTTCGGGCATGATTTGGGCGTCAAATTAGTTTTCGGGTTCGGGCTTATATTTTCGGGTTCGGGCCGGAACTAGTCGGCCTGTTTACAACTCTGGCGTAACCAGAGGGGTGGGGGCTGTAGCCCCCCATTGGCATGTCACACAAAATGCAGAATAAGAAATATACCACGTTTTTAGCACTTTTTAGACTGTTTTATGCCCTGGAATAGAATAAATAGTGATTAAAAACATCTTTTGAAACATATATTCAGGGGTAGGGGAGCTAATTTGTCAAAAATAAAACTCCGAATAAATGAAAACTTTAAAGAATGGCTAAAACTGGGCAATCAATTTTGATCGCTAGTGTAAAAATGCTAAACGTAGGTGTCATCAGCAAATATACCGGTGCTATAAACCTAGGAATAGGGGGGGGGGAAGCTATTCAGTATTAGTTAATTACCAATCGATTCTAAAATTTCTTTTCGTTAGCCCCCCCTCCCAATCATTTTTATTTAAAAATTGTAGACAAAATAGAATGCTCTATCTTAGTTTTATTGAACAATACGATTTCATAATTTACCATCGTCTAAACAAAAAAGAACTAAAATTTTACCATTAGCCGCATCCCAAATAGCCAGCCCATTTATGCAACCAGTTTAATCATGTTTTCACTGCCAGTTTTTGTGCCACGTTTTAAAATCCTTTTTTATCAAAATAGCCCTGAAATTAAGTGTTTTTTTTTAATGCAAAATTTTAAAGTGCTGGGGGCTCTGCTCTAAAACGCTATGCCCCAAACCCCCAAAACAGCCACCCCCCATTGCCAATTTCTGGCTATATGTGCCTGTCATGAAACTGCAAAGTGACCACAAGTCATAATTGTCTTTTAACAATGGAGACAAATGAAATCCTGTACTTGAACTTTTTTGATTACTGATAAATAACTTGTTGTGTTTATTATAGGTCCGTTCGGGATGCCACCGACAGGAAATCCATTTGGGCCCGGCCCAGGAGGTCCGTTTGGGTCAGGACCAGGAGGTCCATTTGGGCCAGGATCAGGTGTTCCATTTGGGCCGGGGCCAGGAGGTCCGTTTGGGTCAGGACCAGGAGGTCCATTTGGGCCAGGAATAGGTGGTCAATTTGGGCCAGGACCAGGTGTTCCATTTGGGCCAGGGCCAGGAGTTCCTTTTGGGCCGGGCGGTCCGACCATTGGAGAATGCAGTGTAACTTGTGGACTTGGATTCCAGCTCAGCCAAATTAACTGTTCTGAACTTAACGAAAACTGCATTCCATATCAGTACGAGCCATGCTACCCAGAACCTTGCCCAGAACCAGGTAAATTATGCAAACACTGCTTCTTTATTGTGTGTGAAAATCTGCAATTGCTACTTATTTTGTACAGTATATGCAATAATTTTTTCAATAAAGCTAGCTTTTTTCTACAGTATTTCCCCAGATAACGGCGACAGCCACTTAATCTTTAATTTGGTAAAAGATAATAATTTTTGGATTAGTCAAAAATTAAGTAAAACACCCCATCAGTTGTACAACGCCATCCCTTGCATTCTCCTTATGAACAAATGCGGCGGCGATAGCTCAATGGTAGAGCGTCGAGTTAGTGTGATCAAAAAGTTGCAGGCTCTCGCTTCGATTGTTGAACTGCCAATGCATCGTCCTATCTTTAAGAAAAACACTTCACTCTTACTTGCCATTGGAGCCGAGCAGTTTAATTCTTATGATGGCCCAGCATGACAAAAAAATTTGATTGACAAGAACTCAAAAAAGGCCGCCTGCATTGGCAGAAAGTGCTTAGTTCATACGCTTGAATGAGCAAACATGACCGGTTGCTAGTGCAACATGCTACAGTGGCGTTGAAGAACAGACCGCAAATGTATCACGCCTTCCTGTCCAAAATATACGTTTGCAACATGGAAAACTACAAACCTTGAATAGCAACACCATTAACTAGATAATAAACACTTGTCCTTTGATTTCGTGGTTAGCGAACTAATCAAACGACGAAGCGACTGCATAAAATACACACATTTGTGCACTCAATATACATTAACTGCCACGTTTTTATGTCTCACTTATGGCCAAGCTTTATAAAACCAAGTGGGCAAAACTTCAATCAATAAATAAAACGTTTCCTCTTATTTACGTCATAAAGCTTTGCCATAAATAAGCCTAATCAGTGTTGGCCTCGTTGGTTTTTGTTGCTGCTGCATTTCAACTGTTTTGGTTCGTTTAGATGAATGCGAAATTGGCGGCCGTACATTTTCGCTGAGTAGTTTCTTGGACGATGCCAGTCAAAACTACCCAGATTGCATGAATCCTACTGTTTGCGGACTGGCGGATTTTCTTCAAACGACTCTGACTGAAGTTCAAGGTGGTATTCCCTAAGTGGCCTATACTACGGTATAAAAATGGAAGTTTTAACTTAAAATGCTGTGCTCAAACTTGGAAATTGTTTGTCTTAATTTGTTGTTAGTGGTTAATTATCGCCTACCTCGTCCTCAACACAGATGGGCTTTACTTTTTCAAGTTTACTTCCTGAACATCTCAAGCTTTTCCAAAAGTTTATCAATGTTAGGAAAAGTTTGACAACTTTCCAGTAAATAATTTGATGCTATACTTTCTCATTCTCACATTTGATACCTTGTGTATGAGTCAAAGCAATTAAATATTTGAACACGAAGATGGAAGCGATACCTTATATCGGCAAGTAAAATGGGTTTCACTGTAATATTAAAGGTGAATTTACACAGTATCCGTTTTTCGTACGTTTTCGTCCGTTTTTTTACGTTTTTGCTTCTTTTTGAAAAAGTATGCGCTTTTTCATCCGCATTTTTATAAGTCCAAATCCGCACTAACCAGACAGTCACATACTGAACAAAAGTTTTCCGAAAAAAATTTTTTGTAAAGGGGTACAGCTCTATTTTGAAATATTGCTCTTATCCTTCATACACAAAATTTTTGAACAAAATTTTTACCTACATACAACAGTCTACTCAGTGCGGATATGGACTTAAAAAAATGCGGATGAAAAAGCGCATACTTTTTCAGGAAGAAGCAAAAACGTAAAAAAACGGACGAAAACGTACGAAAAACGGATACTGTGTAAATTCACCTTAACACAATATACTGCATAATCATATACACACACAAATAATTAACATTCACGCTTTTTTTAATAAGAACCAGTAAATTTCAGATTGAGGCTGCCCGTTCTTAATTTTTTGCTAATTTTCAGCCTTATTTGTTCTTATCTGTTCTTAAGTTTGAGAGCATCAATTCCAATGTTAGCGACAATGTTTGCAAAATTGTTTAGTTTCGAATGCTCTGTCAGCTTGAGTAAACGCATTTTTAGTGCTTTTATTGCAGCATCATCTAATGTTGCAAAAACAAAATAGCGAGTTTTTTTTCAATTTCAACAATAGCCAAAATTTTTTTTGATTGCCTGCGCAATGCGCAGCAATACTTTATAATTTCAGAATCGTTGCAATTTCGCTAACAAATATTGCTAAATCACTACCGGTAATATTTCACCGCTTTTAATCAGTGCAGAGTTTAGTTTCTATTTAGATTTGAAATTTATTCTTTTTCGTTTGTTCTTGATTTTTTTTTACTGCTAAAGCAAGCATTGTTTAAAACTTGCTCTTCAATTTTAAGCAAAACTGAGCCTCGTGCTCTGATAAAATTGTTCTTATAAAAAAGTTTAATTAATAGGCTTTTTTTGGCTGACAATTATTTTCTATATGCGTTTCACGCGTTACCGCGATCATCACAGAGTAGATTTAACCAAAATAACAAATTTAGAAAAGACAAAATTGTGCTCACCAGCGACAAACAATCCATTATTTCATCCAAGCTCACCTTTCTTGCCAACCGTGTGACGGATTGGTAATGCGGTAACAACGAGCATTAAAAGACTAGAAAGAGAAAAAGAAAACGATGCTCGCTCTTCCCGGCGTATAGAGATATACGTCCTACCTCTACGCTGCAAATCCCACAAGAAATTATAATAAAAAGTTTTGAAATGTTTTTGATAGTTCTTCCTGCAGTAATACGAAATTTTGATAGATAGTAATGGTCATATAATGGTTGTGACATAATAAATAAGGTGAAAAATCTCAGCACAGTAGACAGCAGTACGGTTCGCTTCCAGTAGGACAAAATTAAAACGAAATATCTGTAATACAGTACAGTAACACACACCGGAATAAAGAAAATGAAGAAATTAAGCCAGTTCTAGATGGCTGCAACACAAATTTGTTGCACATAATTGGAAAAGATAAAACTATGTGCATTAGTGTATTATAGACTTAAATATAAATATTATCC
The DNA here is from genome assembly GCA_963965965.1 of Trididemnum nubilum. Classification (NCBI taxonomy): domain Eukaryota; kingdom Metazoa; phylum Chordata; class Ascidiacea; order Aplousobranchia; family Didemnidae; genus Trididemnum; species Trididemnum nubilum. Next base: position 24,822,361 of record OZ014488.1, read on the forward strand.
AGTGCATGTGGTATTATGATGTGTCATAAAAATCCTTTGTGAGAGAGTTCATTTTATAGTTTATTGTTTGAAAAATTTATTCAATTAGCGCCTACTGAGTTTTAAACGTTTTGCATTTTTAATAAAAAGCGACAGTTTCTACTAGCATCAAAGCTAAATGTTCGGTATTTCACAGTTAAACTGAACTTGAGCTATATGAGCTCCAAGTGTGAATTATCCTTCCCATACATCATGCATAAACTTGCGATTATCTATTTAAGATTCCAGTGCATTGCCAAGCTGTACTTTGCGAGAGTCTATGCAAAGAGGTTTTGATTGCATGAACAATCACTTTGAAAATGTCCCATTTGCTGACCAAAGCGAATGCAGGTGAGAAGAATGTTTCTATTTTTATTTCACATTACAGGGTGTTTCGACATTTGAGCCCTCTTCTATAAGCATAAACTAAAAACTTTAATATGAAAAAGATTTAGATCAACCATTTATTCAAGTTTTTCACCAAATCAATGATACTTTGCGAGCCTTCACCTGCTTTATTTTCCCCAACATTTCTGTTACAAATCATTGTAGATTGTTACAACTACTCTTAGTAACGATTAGTTGGTGCACCGTTATAATTTCTTGTACGCCTTTTAAAACGACCCATTGAGATGACTACTCAAGTTTAATGAAGATTTAGGTTAACTCCTAAGCAGGTGCGGATTTGTCTAAAAAATAGCGCCTCTGTCGCTTTTTCGCGAGATAAATGCAAGGATCATTTTCATTAACACCGTGGAATTGTTCTGCACTACAGGCTAAAGTCACGCAATTTATTAAGAAAACCCTTTATGAGATATGCCAACGTGTCATTAAAAATCGCGCTGTCAGCCTAAGTGACGCATGAATTGAAATGGGTGATGTATCAAACATTTCATTCTCTGTCAAAACCAATGCTAAGAACAAAAGAGACAGAACTGTCTTTAAAAGTCGAGGTTATGACGCAATTTTTTCATGAAAATCTTCATGATATACGCAAAACCGCTTTTACGTGCAATCTGAAACAAAGATTCAATAGCAAAGTGTTAGATTTTTTTTTGAACACCCGGTAACAAGACTGGTTGAGTTTTTAAAAGTTTTGATATTGTTATTTAATTTCAAGTGTTTTGAAATATTAATTTTAATTGCCTTGTCATTACATAATATGGCACCTTTCTGACACCAACCAAACTCCAGCAACTAAAAGCTTTCCTTAACGTAAATTGGTGCGATGCATTTGACTTTGAAATTCGTTAGAGTGTATGAAAGGGCTTGATTTGATAAAAATGAGAAGCGAAAATAACACTCAGATATGTAAGTATGTTTTGTTTGGTGAGGGAATGCTTGAATTTCAAATTCTAACCTACATTCGCGTTAGTCGTTTTTGATACGGTATGAGAACATTTGTAAGTTTTAGTATGAAGCATAAACAATAAAACTATATTTTTTTAGATCATCTCTTGACAATTTGCTCGAGTGTGGAATAAACAGTTTTTTGGAATGCCTTGAAAATGATGGCTCTGCTTGTTTGTCAATCCTTGACTTTCTTCCTCAAGTTTTTAATGAACAGGTAGTTTATCATATTATACTGGCACGATTGTGAGCTATTAGAAAAAAATAGTAAAAATCGGAAAAGCAACAATACCAAGCCAGCGTGTTGCAATAGACAAGAGAGTAAAAACGTATAGTATGAAAACTGTACCTCTGATCATGGCATTTTGCAATAAACTTTTGTCTTTATTATTAACACTACATTACACGGCGGAAATGCCCCCTGTTTAAATCTTTAACCAAAAGTCATGAGAACACCAAATTTGCCATGCGGGTTGGTGTTCACCAAAATGTTTAGAATAATTGGTTTTGAGTTGATGACGTCACAGGCACATTTATGAAAAATGACGTCATTTTTGCAATGACGGCACAGGCGCTTTAAACTTTGTACATATAAGTTTATTTCTTGCACTAAATCATAAAATGTCAAAGTAGTTACGTCACAAAAACGTCTTGTGACGTCATTTAATTTAAGCTTTGGCCAAAATTGCTCAGATTTGAGAAATTGACTCCGGAAAACTTGAAAAATTGGGAAACTTTTAGTTACCGTAGCAATTTCAAATTTTTAGGAATTTTTTTTACGAATTTTGACTTAATGTCAAGTTGAATCGAAATAAAAATTCTTAATCTGAAGAGATTCATCGCAAAAAACTGGAAAGGGGGGGGGGGGACAAAAACATTGGCGTAGCCAGGATTTTTGATTGGAAGGGGCTAAACTCAAATTACATGCAATAACCTTATCAAAAATTTTCGAAAAGAGGGCCTTTTTTGGACAAAGATACCGTAGAATGGAGGATCAGAAGCTGAAGCCTAAGTGCAGTTGGCACGTAACCTGGATTTTGCTAAAGGGGGAGGGCTTGAACCAAAAATTAAAAAGTCGCGTAAAAACTGGAGAGGTGGTGGTGAATTGTTATTTAAAGTTGGTGCAATAGATGGTTACTAATCACGTTGTTGCATTATATGTTCAACAAAAAGATTAGTTGAAGCCCCGAGTTTACAATTTTTAGGAAAAAAATTTTGAATTTTTTTCGGGTTATACATCTGGTTTGGTTGGCAAAAGTTTGAAATAAAATGGCCCGGACTACTTGATTGTCAATATTAATCTTATTGTTCATTACTACTGTTGCACGCGAAAATACTAAAAGAAGCTGGAAAAGAAGAAACAATTGGCATTGCTGAAACATTTTTATCATTGCTGGCATTTCAATTGAAAAGGCCCGGGTCCCATGAGCCCAATTGGTTACGCCTATGGGCAAAAATGCCCCTCCGGTGCAAAATAGAGTTAAGACTCATTAATTTTAATAAGATTGCCAAATGCTTTTGAGTCAGTAAACTATTCCAATATTATTTTTGCGTGATGAATAATTTAAACGTTAGCTGCCATTAAATTAACGAATTGCATGTTGCATCACATTTCGCTCTATGCAAAGCGTGTACCTTCAATCGCAAAATCAAGTCCAGTTTTAATAATTCATTTTTGCTATTAAAAACTACGCAAGCAAATCTACTTCTAGCAATTGTTACAACTCTTAAATATGTTTGGTTTTAACAGCAACTTGTTGCAGTATCATGCTTCTTTAGTTTTTAGGGTAACTGCGACATTAAAATTTATCTAAAGTTTGAACGAGGATCGAAGATAAAATTAATGGCGTTATCTAAACATGTAAACAATGTCGTCGCTATGGTAGGGCAGTGCCCCTCCTAACGACTGTTTGTGCGCCCCCCTCCCCCCGTTTGGGTTTACTCAGAATACGTTTTTGGAACACCACGTAACAATAAGACAACAGACATTAACCGGAAAAGAAACAATAGCGTTGAAACATAATTCTCGTTTGAAGTTTTCTCCATTCTTTGCGAAATTGCTGTCAACCAACTGCTGTGCATAAATATTACGAAATAATCGGTCTTATTAACATGTCTTTACAGATGTTTCGCAGAAGAGAGATGTAAGCCTATAGAATCGTTGCTGGTACCTGTACTTCATTAATGAATATGACCTGAAACAAGATGCGAAAACATTTTTTAAAAGATCGGCTGTTTTTGTTTTTTTAGAGCACACTCAAAATTTACTTAGGTCGCAGTTTGAGGCGCAACCAGAGAGAAGGGGATAAGGAGGCTTCAGCTCCCTTTAGCCAAGTCATTTAAAGATTTAACCTTAAAATACAAGCGTTAAAACATCTTGTGGACTTAACCTGAAGTGTAAGGTGGGCAGAAGGTGTTAGGCAGTTTAATTCTTTCAATGACTTTTGAATTTTAGCTTAGTTAGTTATTCATATTGCTTGGAAAACGTGCAAAATGCGATTGAAATCGCGCTAAAATTGCTATTTTTCCCTCAAATTCATAAAAATTGCCCAGCGGCTGGAGGCTCTTCCCCCCCACCAGCCCCCCCCTGTGATACGCTTAATTTCCATCAGTTTGTTCAGTACGGGGCCTAAATTGAACAATTTTTGTGCAAAAAATTTTACTTTTGGTTCAATCTCCTTCCATCTTAAGCAAAACTAAGCAAAGCTAAGAAAAGCTGCCGGCCTTGTATGTGTTTCTTTTTCTGAAATGACTACAACATTTTCAAAATAGCACATAATTTGTAGGTATATAATATTAGTGTTTATGTGCAAAATTTCAGTTTATTTTAGTGTCCCACCCCACTTTCGGCTAGTGCCCCCTCACTTCGGGTGTTCTGGCGACAGCACTGTATCTAAAGTTAGGCTAGTCGTATTAGATTAGGTTGGCATTGACACCTTCCTTCTTGACCCAGCCGTTACAGAGATGTTCTCCTTCAAACACAACGTGGGGGCTTCTCTAATCATAATTTTTTTTGGCAACCCTGACATTTCGGCCACGCCATCTTAGATTAATTCTACGTCAACGCCGCTGTTAGACTAAACCACAGAGGCTTTTAGACATACATATAAATTTAAATAGACTTATTCGTGCCTGGCCACTGCATTAAAACGTTCGGGTTGCCAATAAAATTTATAATTAGGGAAGCACCTACGTTGTGTTTGAAGTAGAATATCTCTAGAACAGCTGGGTCAAGAAGGATGGAGTCAACGTCGATGTAACTTAATGCGTTTGCTCTGACTTAAGATACCCCGATTGATTTTGCCTTCAGCCCTCGTTTAACCATAAAGTTGAACACGCAGGCACTAAAACATAACTGACATTGTCAATATAACTTAAAACATTTTTGCTGCCGTAAGTAATTATTAAAAACGATCAATATTACATTTTTTTGATGACTTAATTTGAAGATTTTAAAGTTGTTTGTTTGTTTTTTGTTGTTTTTTTTTTTAACAAAAAAAGGTCAAAGTCTTCCTATCATTCACTTTTATTCTTTCAAATGACAGCAAAGAAAGGCAAAATTGTATTTAAATGGCGTTAAACGTGGCCAAAAAAACACAAATAACCCAGTGGATTGGACTACGACTTAAACTACCAACTGCTGCTTCTTCTTGTGATGCCTCGTTAATCAATTTGTTGTTGCTTATAAGACATAATATACTAGCTTTATACCCTTGTCAAGCTTTGGCCAAAAAAGTTGTTGTGTATCTGCAGCTGTACTGTAACGGTTTTCACAAAGCGTTTGGTCGTTCATGCATACCACGAGTGTAGAAATTAATTATACCGCAGAGATACATGCACAAATTTTCAGTGTACATTCTCTGTGTTGTGGTTTCGGAATGGTGCTGCTTTCATTACCAGTTTTTTCTGTACTAGTATTGCAAAGCCAGCAGCGTAAACAGGGTGGGCATTGTGCCATGGTCCTCTTCTTCTTTGGGCTATGACACGATGCAAAAAAACATTAAAATCAGCGTTCTTAGATTAAAATGGAGCACATTCATGGAAAAGGCTTTCGCTATCTGACATTTTAACACCATTTTAGTCAGTGTGAGGTAGTTGTACTCTTACTTTTTACCAGGTCTTAATTTCGCACTGTACCACAAGAAAGGGTGGCTAAATAGCTTGTTCTCTCCAGTATTGTTTTATGCTTATTTTGTGTATGTTTGCACTGCTGAAGGAGACATGTTTTTTGAACCCAAATTTAACCTAAAATGGTCTTAAAATTAGTATTTTTGTGAAAAAAAGTATAAATCTTGCTTCCGGCGGTTGGTTCATATATGGCGGGGTTATTGCTCGTATAACTTTAAATGGTGAAAATAAAAAAGCTATTTACTGCTGATCTATTGTGACGCAATAATAATCACTGGTCAACAAAAAAAATTTATTTTGAGTTGCCAAAAAAGTTTGATCGATTTTGGGGTGTATTTGGTGCGCCAAAACCGAAAATGAGCTTCTTTTTACCAGATTGGCTCCAGTTTTTGAGATACAGCAATGATCCTCTCATACGATTTTTCAATTTGTGCAATAATAATGTCAATTTTATGATTATGTTTGCCCCTGCAAAAAATAAATGATCTAGCTTGAAAGACGCTCTAAAGCACATGAGCGTTAGCAATAGTTTACGCTGATCAAAGAAAAAGAGAGTGATGTACCGCAAACTCAAAATTTTAGTTCGTTTGTATTCTATGAGCATTCACGATATGTTAGGTTACGATTTGATTAATAGCATTGTTATGACGGAATGGTGTAGGAATGATTGGTGATGTCAGAAACAATAACAATACGAAAGGAATTGTAACTTAGTCTAGCTAGTTGAGTTGCTGTAAAGCAGTGACATGAGTTCAAAAAGGAGGAAGTGTTGTAATGATCCTAATGTCTTTTGCTACATATGTGGTGATTACACTGTTAAAAAACAAAGAAAGCCCATCACTGATTTCGTCAAGAGAGCATATTATGCATACTTCGGCATCAAACTCGGAGATCAGGATAAATCCTGGGCTCCGCATTTTGTCTGTAAAACCTGCATAGAGATTTTGCGAATGTTGACCAACGGAAAGAACAAAAATATGAAATTTGGTATACCTATGGTTTGGAGAGAACCGAAAAATCATTCTGATGATTGTTATTTTTGCACAGTTAATATGAAGGGCTTTAACCGTTTCAAAAAAAGCAATTGGTTTTATCCTTGGAATCTGCCAGAAGACCAGTGCTTCACTGCAATGAGATTCCGGTGTCTACATTCACTCATTTACCAAAACTTTAATCTGATCAATTTGAAGACTGGATGAAATGCCTGGATAGTGGAACCAGCAACAGTAGCGGTAGTGAATTTAAAGGTTTTTCTTCTATTCAAACGCAATTTAACCAATCGGAACTGAGTGATTTAGTTCGAGACCTTGGTTTGTCTAAAGAACTGTCGGAAGTGCTTGCCTCTCGTGTTAATGAGAAAAACTGCTTAAGTCCCAGAACCAAGATTACATTTTATCGTAACAGGGAACAAAAGTTGTTACAATATTTTACCAAAGAGAAAAATCTTGTTTATTGTAATGACATCCAAGGATTGCTTCTTGAAATGGGGATACCAAAGTACAACCCAAAAGATTGGCGTCTGTTTTTAGACAGCTTAAAGGTTAGTTTAAAATGTGTGTTATTGCACAATGGAAATAAGCATGCTTCAATACCAATTGGCCACTCTACAACACTAAAGGAACAATATAAAAGCATAAAAATAGTATTGCACAAACTAGGTAGCTTATGAAGAATATCACTGGCTCATCTGTGTTGACTTAAAGATGGTCAATTTCTTGCTTGGCCAGCAAGCTGGCTACACAAAGTATCCGTGTTTTCATTGTCTTTGGGACAGCAGAGCCAGAGATGAGCATTGGAGTAGAAAAGATTGGCCTCCTAGGAGCACCATAAGCATTGGAACATCAAATATTATCAATGAACCACTTGTTTCCAGAGAAAACATTGTTCTTCCACCTCTCCACATTAAGTTGGGATTAATGAAGCAGTATGTAAAAGCGCTGAACAAAGATGGAGATTGTTTTAATTACATGTGCAGAAAGTTTCCTAGTTTGAGCAATGAAAAACTCAAACAGGGTGTTTTTGATGGACCGCAAATTCGTCATCTGATAAAGGACTCCAAATTTGTCAACTCTATGACCGAACCAGAGAGTATTGCATGGAAATCGTTTGTGTTGGTTGTGAAGAATTTTCTTGGCAACCATAAAGCAGAAAATTTTGAAGAACTTGTTGAAACCATGTTGATAAACTTCCATGACTTAGGCGCCAACATAAGTATCAAAGTCCACTAGTTATTTTCTCATTTAGACCGATTTCCTGGAAATCTGGGAGACCTTAGCGAGGAGCAAGGAGAAAGTTTCCATCAGGACTTTAAAACCATGGAGGAAAGGTATCAAGGTTGGTGGGATGACCACGTGATGGCGGACTATTGCTGGAGCATTAAGCGTGATTGCTCTACTACTCAGCATAAACGAAAATCATATTAACGTCGACTGTGTGCGGAGTGATAGCAGCGTAGCACAGAGATGCACATATGTGACTGTGTATACGATGATTAAACTATAATGTGTGGTTTAAGTTTATAGCATTCACAAAAGTATATAAAAGTTTTCATCACTAGTTGGTGCTTATGCTAGTCTTTGTGATTTAGGCCTAACTATTGCCGTTATAGTGGTATTCGTACTAGTAGGAGTTTCTTAACATATGGTGTACAACTGTACATGTTGCTATTAGCTTCAAAATTTCGTTAATTGTTATTTTATTGTTGATTTATGCTATTTTTAACTTGAATAAGAGCAATAACAACATATTTAAAGCGTTGGTATTGCTATTTAAGTCACGTAATAGCATTTATTTACACAGAGCATAATTGTAGAACAAATATTAGAAAAAATTCTCGTAAATTAAGCTAAACAACTACTTTTAAAATAATGTTGCAGATATCTTGAAAACTAGAGCCAATTCAAAAAAACTAATGCCATTTTCGAAATCTAAGGCCCCAATATACCCTGAAATCGATGAAACATCTTTGGCAACAAATTATGTGTTGGGCGGTGTAATGATTGTGTCGTAATAATGGTATAATGCTTAAGCAAAGTTGTTGATCAGGGTTGCAAAGTTATTTGAAAGAATTACGCTTTTTTATCACTAAATAGGCTAAAATGCACGACATGTTAATAATGTCCAGTCTTAATTAAGCCCAAATTTTACCTTCTCTAGCCCGAACCCGATCCGAAAGGCCCAGCCCTACTTATAACTCTGAGCTGTCGTCTACAGTTGCTTGCTATATTAATCTACAGTACAACAAAGTGTAATTCGTTTATAACCTGCATTCAGTACTTACAGTAATTTGTAGGGGGGACGCGGGGGGACGCGTTCTCCCATCGAGATGCAGCATCCCCCCATCAAAGTTTAAGCCCACTTCTGTTAAGCCTTCCCAAGTTTAGCGCCCTTTCATCAAAAGAAAGTTTCCTGGACATTTAGACGGAAAAGTGGCCGGTAATGCCAATAAATCCGAAAGACCCGCCGACGTTAGTCCAATACAGCGCAAAAGATATTTTTTCTTAATTTTTTCTTTTTTTTTGTCTTCACTTAAAATTGGGAGAAAAATTTGTAAATTCGGCCGTAGACAGTACCAATTCGCGGCAAAGAGCTTTACTTTTTTACTCTCCACCGGAATATGAGGTAAATTTTAACCATAATGCTGCCAAACTTCGAATGCGTTTGTCACGGCTGCAAAAGCATCCTCCCATGAAATATTTTACAGTTTAAGTGCTGGCTGCATTTCCTCCGTGAATTGGTTCCCGAAAAATAAAATGATTTGCAACTGTTAATACTAGGACGTTATAACAAGTGTCACGCACCAGAATAACCACAAGCAAAACGTAACTTCAGAAGCATAGCTTCATGAAGCATTCAGATACTGCAACTGCCAACTAAGTGTTTTCAATTAAGCCGGTCAACTGTACTCGGAGTTTGGGGCGCGTATGCAACGTAACAATACAAAAACATCTTACAGAAGGAGTATCCCAATCCAATAGACTGTTTTTGATGTAGGGATCAGTTCTCAGAGCCTTATAGGTTAGAACCATTAAGGGTACTTATTCATATTTGTGAAACTTTTTCTTTTAGACATTCGCACTACTTCGAAACTATACCAGCTTTACCCAATTCTTTCCTAACCCTGAAGATGCCAACGTCATTTATGGCATCGTGTGCCCAGTGCCAGGTGGTCAGGTTCCACAAGCTATTGACATGGCACTGAACAGTGCTCAACTTCCTCCGGATTTGGAAAACCCAGTGTGCGACAATGATTTCTTGAATGACGCTCTGATGCAAGCGAGAAGCATTGTCCGGGCTTTCTACAACTTGACAACCCATGCACAATTTTGCAGGTACACTACAAACCATATACATAAATGTTTTACGGCTAGTACTGCAAAATAAACTGCTGAGAAAGCGTCGACCACAATAACTAAAGCAAAACGAGCTAAAGTTGTTGAAGGAAACTGTTCGTTTTATTTCTGTGTAAGACCAGGCGCGTAGCCAGAAATTCGCAATGGGGGGTCTGTTTGGGGGGTCTGGGAGCAGAGCCCCCAGCGCTCGAAAATTTGGCATTTTTTTGCAAAAATAACTTCATTTTAGGGCTATTTTGATTAACAAATAATGCTTTTAAAACGTGGCTTAGAAATTGGTAGTGCAAGCATGATTGAACTGGTTGCATAAATGGGCTATTTTGGAGGTGGGTAATGGTAAAATGTTAATCCTCTTGTTTAGATGCTGGTAAATTATAAAATCGAATACTTCAATGAAACTCACACGGAGTAATCTATTTCGTATACAGTTTAAAGAGAAAAATAATTGGGGAGGGGGCTAATGAAAAGAGATTTGAAAGAAATGATTGGTAATTTACTAATACTGAATAGCTCCCCCCCCTTATTCCTTAGTTGATAGTATATTTGTTGATGACACCTATATTTAGCATTTTTGCACTTGCGATCTAATTTGATTGCTTATTTCTTACCATTTTTCAAAGCTTTCATTTATTTGTTGGTTTTATTTTTGACAAATTAGCCCCCCTGAATATATGTTTCAAAAGATGGTTTAAATCACTATTTAGTCCACTCCAGTGCACAAAGCAGTCTCAAAAGTGCTAAATACGAAGTGTTCTTCCCATTCTGCATTTTGGTCGACATGCCAATGGGGTGGGCTATAGCCTCCCTGCCCCCCCCCCCCCCCTGGTTACGCTACTGGTTAAGACATTGGCAATTGGTTTTTCCGATAGAATTTATTGTAAAAAATGTTTTACGACAATGGTTCATAAAAAGCATTAAATTGAATGACTTGGCATAATTTAATCCTGTAAATAGGATTTTTGCTTTATTGAATATTGTAATTGCTTCAATAGTTATTTTTATTTGTTAATCAATTTTCTCACCTATGAAAACATTATTTATGTCATTACTGTATTTTCAAAAAATTATTGTATATTCCACTGAGCAATAAACTTAACAACCATTAAATACCTAAACTCTCCGCAGCTTGAACCGGCAAAGTAACTTTTATTGAACTTAAAATTCTCTTTCCGATTTCACTACATGCCCGAGCAAAAAGAAGTGAAAACAGTCTGCACATATCCTCCATAAATAATAGTCAGGAGGAGTTATAAAATCAAATCAAATCTTTTATTATACGTGCTGTAGTACGTCGAAGCGTGTAACGAGTTTGCGAGGCCCATCATTGTGCCTGCAGGCAACATAGCTGTTTCGAAGAAATGTTACAGCGGTGGCGAGCCGTTGGCAACTCTGCTTTCTATTTGACCTGCTCGAAAATTGAATCTCAAACCAGTGGCGGATTTAGGGGGGAGGATGGGGGGATGCATCCCCCCCCACCAGCCTAAAAGTAACGATTTTGGCCGAAAAATCAGCCTCTATTTCGAACAATTCGGCTCCATTTCGGGATGCATCCCCCCCCCACCAGCTGCAACCCAAGGATTCTGGTGAAGACCTTTTTTTTTTTTTTTTTGGAGACCACCTGATTTTGGGCGAAAAAAACGTTTGAATTTCCGATTTCGGCCGAAAAATCACTCTCAATTCCGGTGAAGACATACCAATTTTTGAGGATATGTGCTCAAAATCCTTTCTGGATCCGCCACTGTCTCAAACCTTATGTTCTAGAGACGAACGTTTTATCGCTCGCTTTAAGAGTACCGCTGTACAGGCGTAGGGGCAATCGAGGTTTGTAGCTAGCAACGTTTGCTTCGCTAAAAAACGCAATGCAACAACGCACCGAAGCAACACATCGGCTACGTCATAGCGACATCTCCAGCGTCACTACGACATCGTGCTCGAGTTTCTTTTAGAATGTATTTTTCCCATATTTGAAACACGTTATAGGTGTATTTTGGTGTATCCACTAATATCGATCTTTTACCAATTAATAAAGAATGTAGACTTTTATTAACAAAACAAATTCAATACTATTGTTGTATTTTTTTTAGCTTGATGAACGACGTGCAAGAGTTTGTTGGTGATGCTTATCGCAATCGCTGTACGGAGCTTGCACCGTATTTATCCCAAGTTTTTGCCGAACTGCCTGGTGACAACGATCGCTTTGTCCCAGTCATAATAACGGGTGCTGAGGTTATATTGAATATGGTAGAAAACTACAACGTTGCTGGTTGTGGTAGGTAGCATCCCATTGTCATGCACTGTATTCAATTTATGCATTTTTTCGTAAAAGCAATTTTACAAAAACACAAGGCTTATTTTTATTCAAAATTAAAGAGCAAAATTAAAACAACCGTACCGGCCTCGACAAGGAAAAACAATTAAGAACATGGATCAGTGCAAAATATTATTTTGTGAATAATCCTAGCAAAGTTTTCTTGTCCTTTTCGATATTAATTGCCATTGTTAATTTATTTAAATTCTGTGTTAAAATCATGATCAATACACCAACAGATAACTTTAACCCAAGCAGAATGTATTTCTATTACTTTTTTTTTATAAAATTTAAAAATAAACGAGACCAGAAATTTGCGAAAGTTTAAGAACAGCCAGCCTCAACCCAAAATTGACTGATTTTTAGAAAATAATGGAACTTTAGTTATTTTATTCTATACAAAGGTTTCGCCGTGTTGTCTTATCTGGCTGTACTGGTACTCGATTTCCTATTTTGTTATTGGTTTGGTGATTGACTGAAAACCACGAGTGCCGCAAAATTGCTTTATTGAGATAGAATTTAGCAGCAGTGTGAGCAAAGTTCACTTCTTAAATTTTTGTAATTACGAAAGTTGCTCCAGTACGTTTTACGCTTTGATTTTTTGCTTCGTGGCATTGCAGTATAGTTGCGTTGCAAAATAAACAATCATATTTTGTTGGTGGCAATTAATCGCACTGCGCTGCCAAAGTGTTTTTCAGTTAATGGTAAAGCATTTAAAGTTAAAAGGACTCGTCCCAATTGCATCGCGACCGTTTGAGTACAACTGTACAATGTCTGAGCTGGTCGTTGAATCGATTTGGCATTTGATGGCTTGTGGGACGCGTCCCCACACAATCGACGAGCTCGATTGTACTTCTCCGCATAGCTGGCCTGCACAGATTGCTGTATAACTCTTTGCGTCTGAAATTTAGTTTCGTTTGCGGCTATGAGGAATGTTTTGTGTGCTCGTTTTGATATATGACGTCACCAGTTGAAGCAATTACGTGATTGCGGTAATAGCTCAATAATTTATTCTTTTAATTTGTTTTTGTTGCACTTACGTCTTAATTATCTCAAATTTCAGCCTTTTTTGGCAAATAATAATATGCTTTTCACACCGCATGCCTAAAATAACAAAATGCCAAATTTTCATTATGTTTGCTTAAGTGTTGTGCTTCGGACACTCCCGTCGCTCACTACGTTTGCTTTGGCGATAGCAATAGCTTTGAATTCTCAGATGAAAACACAGAGCAATCGTGGAAGTTGCACGCGCAATCAGTAATTAAAAATTCAAATTGTAAAGTCGTTGCCCTTGGTTGCGCTATACAGTTGGGTGAAATGTTTTCGTTTTATAGGTCAACGTGGATACTGACCTGTTGACTATTGTCTTCTTCTTCTTTCTTCATTGCCCACTTTTTCGTGAGAGTTGCGGGGGCAGCAGCTCGAGATTAAGCCGCCACACCTCACGGTCTTCCATTTCATCCTCAATTTCGCTTGGGCGAAGTCCCAAGCTATTTTATCCAAGATCCTCAATGTAATTGGTCCATCTAGTTCTAGGTCGTCCAACTGGTCTTCTCCCATTTGCTTTGGCAAGTAAAGCTTGTTTTGGTGGGCTTTCCTGAGGCATTCTGCTTACATGACCAAGCCATCTAAGCTGAGATTTTTTGATTCGGAGAAGTAACGGCTCGATGTTAAGAGATTTTAGAATCTCAGTGCTACGCACCTTGTTAAACAATGTATTACTATTATTACTATTACTGGGCAGCGGTGCAAGTGAATCTGCTACCGTTAGGTAGAGTCCACCTACACATTGCGTAGGCCTCGTTTGGGCCCATTGCAATTATAGCTGCTGTTATTGTTATTTTGTTTGCTCACTGGTCGAACTCAGAAAGCCTCCCAGCTTCCTTTAAGTACGTGGCCAGTTTGTTAATATTACATTTCGTTACCACATTGTGAACAGTGGTTTTGGTGATTCCAAAATATTTAACACGAATATCTTGGTAAACTTTACAATTGCCTACATGATGATTTGGTGTCTCATCCTCTAGGCTACATTTTGGACACAGAGAAGACTCAGCACGACCTGTAGTTTTCTTGTGTCGTTGTAGATTGCAGTGCCCAGTTAAAACTTGCACTACTCTATTCAATTGAGGCCTCTTAAGGTTAAGGAAACGTATTGTTAGTCGTGAAGACGTCCAATCTACAGACTCCTTCATCCTCAAGCAGTCTTTCCGTTTATTTCACATAGATTTCCATCTATCTGTGGACCAGTCCTTAACCGTGCTAACACAACTGGCATACGGGACTGTAACAAAAGGTTCAGGACCATGTATTTTTGATCTAGATCCTGATTTGGCAACATAGTCTGCCACTTCGTTACCATGAATCCCTGCATGTCCCGAAATCCAGGCAATACTGACGTGGTTTTGTTTACCTAACTGATTTAGGTTTCGAATGCAGTTGAGCACTGTAATTGATGTTACAGTGCACTTTATGAGTGCTTTGATAGCCGCCTGACTATCAACCAGCACAACAATATGTTGATTGTGCATTTTATCCAAAAGCAGGTTCTTTGCCACTTCTGAAATAGCTAAGACTTCTGCCTGGAACACAGTGCTGTAAATTCCAAGGTGGAAAAATGCTTGTTTTGGGAAGTTGTTTGGGTATTCGGCATAAAAACCCGCTCCTACTCTCCCATTTAGTTTCGAGCCATCCGTGTAAACCTTGACAGTGCTCTGGTTCAGAACGCTTTCACATCTGATGGCATTCTTTTTGTTCATAATTTGACATTCGAAATTTCTCTCAAATACCTTTGTTTTCTTTATTCGGTCAGCTAGCATTTGCAGCAGAGGTAAGAATTTCCTTGCCTCATTGCAAACATCAACATGGCTTTTTGTTTTCCCAAAGGAGCCAACGGGCTTGGCATGCCAGAGCCCACTAACAGAGATTCTGTATGACCCTCGCACTGCCTCAGCCAATAGAAATTCCTCAATGGGAGTTACGTTGAGCAATATTTCCAAAGCACCAGTAGGGGTGCCAGGAAAAGCTGATGAAATCATCAGGCAAGCAAGTCTCTGCACCTTTGTGAGTTTCCTCACTAGATACTTTTTGTTGAGACCGCCAGCCCAGGACACACTTGCATACGACATGATTGGACGTATCATAGCTGTGTATATCCATTTCATAATAGATGGTTTTATTCCCCAGGTTTTACCCACAATTTGTCTACATTGCATTAATGCTGTAGTTGCTTTGCGGGTAATTCGGGTAATATGAGGTTTCCAAGTTAGCTTGCTGTCTAGAGTAACACCTAACAGCTTTGCTTCCTTGGAAAGTTTAAGTTTTGTGCCATTCATTGACAAGGAACCCAAGTCTGGATTCCGTTTGTGAGTGAACAGTACTATCTCGGTTTTCTTGCTGCTAAACTGTAGCTCTTGTTCCACAGCCCAGTTTGCAGCAATATTTATTGCTTTCTGGGCCATACCTCTGATCCAAAGCATATCAGCACCAGTGACCAACACTGCTAGATCATCGGCATAGGCTTGAACATAAAAGCCTCTGCTGTGTAACTCTAGCAACAGGCTGTTTAAGACACAGTTCCATAGAAAAGGGGACAGGATACCACCTTGTGGGTTCCCCTTTACTACTTCCCTTTTAACTTTATCACCATATAATTTTACTTGGACTGTGCGATGTCTTAGTAGAGTCTCTATCCATGAGGTGAGAATCTCGGACATGCCCAGCCCTCGCAGAGCCGCAACAAAGCTACGGAAGGTGACATTGCCGAAGGCGCCGACAATATCCAGGAAAATACCCAAAGCCGGCTTTTTTCTAACAAGGCAATGCTTTACACGGCGTACATATTCATGCAAAGCAGTTTCCGTAGAAACTCCAGCACGAAAACCATACTGCGATGCAGAAAGCTTTGCCTGCACGTTATTATCTTCATTAACATGATACAGAACTAGCCTTTCCAACCATTTCAGTTGAAAAGAAGTTAGAGTGATCATACGGAAAGATTTAGCTTCAAAATAGCTTTCCTTACCGGGTTTGGGGAGAAATATACCTGTGCCTTCTTTCCATGCCAATGGCACATAGCTGTGTCTCAGGCATGCTTGAAAAATGACATGGTAATATCCTTTCAGCTGATTCCAACCTTTCTGTAGCAGTACAGGATAGAGCCCGTCTGGCCCTGGTGCTTTGAATGGTTGAAATTCGTTAATAGCTGCTTCCATACGCTCAAATGAACATATGTTTGCAATCATTTCAGTGTCTTCAGGTCTCATGAATGGGTTATCCACTAAATCGGACCTGGTTGCAAGATTTTCTAACTGCTGGCTACCCGGTGATAAGATATCCAGCAGATAGTTTAAAGTTTCTAGTGGAGACTTTGTGAATTCTCCGTTGTGTTTGATTACGTAGCTAACACGCACCGTTTCATTCCTTCGAATAATCTTAACCAGGCGAGCCGTTGGTGTTTGACTATTCATGCTTTCTACAAAGCTATGCCATGAATCGCGCTTTGCTTTTCTGACAGCTTTTTTGAAATGAGATAAGGCGAGCTTTTGAGCCTCCCAATCTTTTTCTTGTTTTGTTTTAATGGCTTTTCTCCAAGCTCGGCGAGCCTCTTTCCGAAGACTTGCAAGCTCAGAATTCCACCAAATGTTATCTTTCTTACGAAGCGGCTTTCGCATAGGGCAAGCAGCTTCATATGATTTAGTAATAACGGAATGAACCTTGTTTTCCAGCACATCAATGTCTTCTTTTGAGGAAGGCACTGGTACTGGTCGTAAAGTTCTTTGACTGAATTTTTGTTCGAGTTCGTTTACATACTTGTTCCAGCATGTACTACGAACATTACGAAACAGTTTAGCCTGTTTTTGGATCCTGCCTTTAACCTGGAACCTAATATACATGTGATCCGAGAAAGATGGCACGTTGCTAACATGCCAGCCAACCACTCGGTTCCATGCACACCGGTTCACTAAGGTTAAGTCTAGAACCTCTTCCCGCGTTTTAGTTCTGAATGTTGGTTTATTACCCACATTACAGAAATTTAGGTCTGCACTAGCACAATATGCTAACAGATCCTCTCCTCGAGGGTTTATATCAGAGGATCCCCATATAGTGTGATGTGCATTTGCATCGGTTCCTACAATAGTAGGAATTTGTTCATTTTCTGTGAAGACCAACAAATCCCTCAGTAAATTGGGCGGAGCTGGTTGTTCGGCTGCCATGTATGCTGATACGAAAACAAAACTGTCTCCCTTTCGGCACACATTGTTAACTCTAATTGCCACTACAGTCATGAACAAAAGTTTAAGACCACCTCCCAAAAATGCCAATTTTCAGTAATTGGCATGTTATTGCATCAGCCAAATTCCATTGTTGCGTCATACATTTTTTCTCTTCATTGTTTTGCATTTAGCACCAATTTCTACTTCTGTTCACATTTCTTGGTTGATTTTTTTGCTATTAACCGATTTTTTGAGGTGCTTCAAATGGGTAAAAAAAAGTCATTAAGCGAGGTTCAGAGGGCCCAGATAGTTGCCCTACATGGGCAAAACCTATCTGAACGGCTAATATCTGCTCAGATGGGTTGTAGTAAGACTGCAGTGCATCAAGCAATTGCTAAGTATCAAGAAGATGGCTCCTATACCGACAGGAAAAGGAGTGGAAGACCGCGAGTCAGCACTGCACGAGAAGACAATTTGATGAGGAGAATAGTTATGAAGTCGCCCACGAGTTCAATGAAGAAAATCAAGGCTGAATTGTTGCGCAGGGGTCATAAAGTCAGTCACATGACCGTTTCCCGGCGTTTATCCAAAGAATTTAATTTAAAATCATACAAACCGGCAAAAAAACCAAAGCTTACTCCTGCTATGAAAGCTAAGCGTCTACAGTTTGCTAATAACCATCAACGTTGGACTGACCAGGAATGACAAAATGTGCTTTTTTCCGACGAATCGACCTTCCAACAGTTTGCGGTTCGAAAAAGTTACGTTCGTAGATCACCTGGAAAACGTTTTGATGACAGATATACCATATCATCAATGAAACATCCTCCAAGTCAAATGGTTTGGGGGGCTATGTGCAGAAATGGTGTCGCTGCTCTCAGCTTTCTGCCTCCAGGAACCACTATGAATGGGCCAAAATACGTCCAAATGCTCTCAGAAAAGCTAAAACTTCACATGCAAGTTCACAATTATAAGATATTTATGCAGGATGGCGCTCCTTGCCACCGTTCCAAAGTTGCAAAAAACATTTTGAATGACAACAATATTCAACTTCTCGAGTGGCCAGGAAACAGCCCGGACCTTAATCCCATTGAGAATTTGTGGACCCTCATGAAAAATAAGGTATCAGAAAAGCAACCAACAAGTGGTGCAGAGTTGGTGAAAGTAATTAAGGAAGTCTGGGTAAAAGAAATTTCGAAGGAGTATTGCCAAAGTTTGATTGATAGTATGCCGAGGAGAATAGAAGCTGTGGTAAAAAACAAAGGAGGACATACTAAATATTGAGAATCCGAACATTTTTTATGTAAAGATTTGTTTAGAATGTGTCATACTATGTCCCATGTGTTAATGATTGATTATGTACAAAATAAAACAATATCCTAAATGTAAATAAAATGCTATACTACCTTGTGCTTAAAAATTTGCAAAAATTTTAAGTGGTCTTAAACTTTTGTTCATGACTGTATATCCTCATTTGAAAACATCGGGATTAGAGAACAATAGAGATCAGGAGTTGCATAAATGCACGCCCGAGGGCGATTACCCTTTTCAATACCTTGAAAGAGGTTCCATCCTCGTAGCTTACTTCTGATTTTAGTGGCATATGTCCATGGTTCTTGAGCCAACACTAACTCGGAGCGTACGCTTTTTGTAACTTCACACATGTTATAGCTTGCTGCTTTACATCTGTGTAGGTTGATTTGCCAACACTCTAAATTACGTAAGGATAACTTATGTGCCGTAATGGCTTTATTTGATTTATCGAGTTGTCCGCTGTAATCCTGAGCCATTCTTATCTATATGATAGATGTACTCAAGTATAGCGCTTTATTCTTAGAACAGCTGATATGGCTACTTCAGTACAACAGAGAAAATCTCTGACTTCTACGAACTAGAAGTCGTCGGCTTCTCTGTATCTGCCGAAGTGCCAGGCTCAGCTGTATCCATTATTGCCTCACAGGTTTCATTGTCCTTTGGCGATCGTGATGACGTCTCCAGGTTCTGAAGCTGCTTGGCACTTTTCTTCTTTTGGAACTGAATCCGACGATAACCAGCGTATGGGTTGTAGTTCAGTTCCTTCAGCGTGGTTAGCGAAGGTTCCCGAACGGATACTACATGTAGCATCCCTCCGTTCCCCTTCGCTGAATGCTTTGTTTCCAAATCCCTACGACTGATTTTGGCATTACAACGGGAAACCAGCGTAAGGGTATCGGAAATGTTTAAACCTTCATCCTCTGGCAACCAGATTCCAAAGGTTTTTGCTGGAGGCAAGTCTTTAGGGCCTTTTGCATCGTAGCCTTGATGAACTACCAAGGACGGTACAATAGCCTCAATCACTTGTTTTGCCCACTCCAAGGTCTTCTCATCCTTGCATATCATCAGCACCTTACCTTCAAAGATAAAAGTGCGTTCGATACGGACAAGAAAACCCGGATCGGTACGAAGAATCATTTTGGTGATGGCACTTTGAACTTCACGTAGATCCATGTTGTCCATACCACCATCCCCTTCCGACTCTTTTCTTGTGATGGTTAATTTTTGATTGCTGGCCTTCACAGCCGCAGCATAGCTAGCTGGGGTGCTTGTGCCAGCCATCGTTTTCTTGGCTTTGCCTCCTTGCATATCATGAACAACATCATGTCGCCCACGCTTCTGCGGGAGGTTTGTTGAGGAGGACAGAGAATCCGAAGATTTCCTGGCTCGTTTAGTTTGGCCGAAGGAATGGTCAGAAGACTCAGGGTCATGGTCTGCTAGTGTCATACCAGCCAGACCCCTCATTACTCGCTTCTTTTCCCTTCTCTTCCGGTTTTTTTCATAGTTTTTCCCCCGTTTCACCTCAGACCTGCAAGCAACATCCGAGGAGTTACTTGGATTCTGAAGCTTCACAGGAGGAGTTGAAGTGGTATTCGGTTTTACAACCGACCATGCCACTTTTGCTGTACCCTCAGCTTCTGAGACGGACTCCTTTACCAAAGGAACCTTCTCAACTTGAGGGCTCAGGTTTGATGTTTATTCGGCATCTGGGCTAGAAGGCGCAGATGGCCGAGTTTTATCTTTGTTGGCATTGTCACTCAAGAATTCACTGATTCTTGGTTGTGACAGTGCCATTTCTTCTGAATTTAGGGGTGTAATCCGTGTTACTTTCTTTTTTCTATTAACTGACATAATTCATTAAGTTGGTTTTCTTTAAACTGGGAAAAGTTCCAAAGACCAGATTATTCAGACAGACAGAAGGCTACGAAGTTCTATTTCTATCGATGGCAACAACCCAACACTGCAAATGACGGACTTTTCTCTGGAGTACTGGCCTCGGCGGAGCCCCCCCAATACAGCTGCAGACCCCTACCCAGGTGCCATCTGGAACTACAGGTGCTCGGGGATTTTCACAAGCTGATGGACACGAAGTCCTAGGTTGGCTAGACTAGGACCAGCATCCTTTCTATCTTGTGGCCGCGACACGGCAACGCGTTTTATCCGCTGTACCCTATACTCGCATAGACATTCCGCCGCAATATTGACCCATTACTACCGGTTCCATATCAGCCCGCAACCTCCTGTTGGCTTTAGAGTCAGGGGTTGGAAATTAGAAGGCAGGACTTCGCAGTATCAGGCCTTCGCTTGCGCTATTGCCTGGTTGCTAGTTCCTGCACTTCTTAACCTCGCCCATCCTCATCGGCCCGTTGCCATTGCCTCAATTAGCCAGTGTTTCCACTGTTTCCACCCGACACCACGTGGAGGTCTGAGGTTGGACTTTGTCGGGCTGTTAAACAATGTAACTCCATCGATGTTTCGTAAAAACCTCATTGCGGACGCTTGCACTTGTGATCGCACTCTTTCGGTCATTACCTAAGATTTGTGACCATAGTGAGACCATAGGGATAAAAACTGTTTTGAAAATTGAGAGCTTTGCCTTTTTCGACAATTCTCGTTTCATAACAAGCGAGTAGTGCAAAGCTCGTATTACTGCACTAGTCTTGGCTATTCGGGTATCGAGTTCTTCGTCTTGCCTTCCGTCACTCGTAAATGCAATCCCAAGATACTTGAACTTCTCTACCTGCTTTAGTGTCGCTCCATTCACTTGCAACACGCACTATTGTCATATGCACAATGTTGTTTAGATCTATAGCCAATTGTTAAATGTGCTTTTACTGTTTTTTCGTCGTTGTTTTTATTGTTGTTGTTGCTGCTTTTTGACAAGCCAGTTTTAAATCCCTCCTCTCTCATTACAGTACGTTGATTTTTTATGGATAGCTTTGAATGAAATTCAACATTATTTATAATAACTGAAGAATACAAGAAATTGAACTGGTTATTGTTATGTTTCATCGTGCTTGCTTTCAAAGCCGAAAGTCTTAATTTTCTTCTTCGATATGTGAAATTAATACGGCCTTTCAAAAGCATTATTTTGACCCTTTACCGCTTTTTCAACAAAATATTATGACATATTTTTATTTTTTCAGGAAATAACGTGGGTGACTCAAATGACTCAGATGACTCGAATAACTCAGATGACGGGGATAACGGAGTTTCAGAAACAGTCGGTTCGTGGTTCCTCGTGTCTTCTCTGTTGCTTTTTGGTGGAGTTGCCCAGTTTCTACAAAAATGAGCATAATACTGTAACTTGCATATTTTCATTCCAAAAGATTTGGATCAATTTTAGCGCAATGCAATGCTTTATTTTATGTTTTTTTTATATAATGTTGAATTTGATTAAATTTGTAACATATTATGTACTTCTCATCATTTGCTGAAAAATTACTGATGTATTCAAAAACACGTAAAAGTTGCTCTTAAAAATCGAATCAATTTAAATAAGATTGAGAATGATTTTGGATTAAACCGAAACGTTTTAAATCAATGTATTTTTGGGTTGCAATATTTCTGATCCAACATGGTGTTAAACCATCATTTTTTGGTTGCATGTTTCTTGAATATACAAGCAATATTTGACCGGGATAACAGTTAAACATGAATTTCTTTTGTGAAAAGATGAAAATAAGTTTCGCAAACTTCCCTTTGCTTTGATGTATATCAGACAATAATTTTGTTCTCTTCACAAAAGCATTCTTGCTTTGAACACTATCATCCATAGGTGGGCACAAGTCCGTTAATCGTTAATCCGTTAATAACGAAGCTAACGTTTTTATTAACTCGTTAATCCGTTAAAAGGTTTTTTCATGTTAACAGACTAAATTAACTTCCGTTAAGTTCTGTTAACTTCCGTTAAGGTTTTTATCGTTAATATCTTGCACCATTTATTCATCGTACCGGTACAAACCAATTTGCACTGGTAAGACTTATAGCGCATTAGCACGAGTTTTATAGAAGAAAGTGAAGAAAGGAGCTCTTTGTTTGTGGCAAATAATAACCGGCAGCTTCAGTGGTCTATTAATTGTTGCTGTTTGCAATTTCCAAATCGCAGATTTGTCAGTGCATTTGAGCTTAGTTTTATCTTGAAATTAGATTAGACTGTAAAATATAACTTCCAAAACACAAGAAGACCGCCAGAGCAATAAATATTTCCTTACAATCAGCTCAACAACGTCAATACGTGTTCCAGAAGCGAGTAAATAAAAGAAATGTAAATTACACGCTAAATATTAACAAATAATTAACGGACTTTATTAACTTTCGTTAATTAAAGCAGAAAATAACAGATTAACGTTAACGGAGGTGAGAAGTTTGTTAACGGCCTAGAGGTTAACGAGGCTAACGTTTTGCTTTAACTTGCCTATCTATGCTATCATCCAAGTATTCCGATTATACTCTTTATGTTTTGTGCTGTATCATTTACTGGCATATTGAGCATGTACCACGAAAACTTTATTAGAGGTGATGAATTACCGTTACAGAACGGAATAGTCTCAGCTTTTTGAATTTTGGCCAAGAAGATTTTGAAGGCCTTCACCTGGCTGGTTTGCTAACGACTGTCAAAACTGAAAGACCAGTGTTACAAGAAAACCAAAATTGATTGACAGATAACTAACTAATATAAAACCAGGCGGCAAAATTTACCAAAAGGTTTGAGGGTTTCTTAAACAAAACTAATAAAGAATTATTTTGCCCCCGACTCTGTTGAATCCAAAATGAAAACTGAACAAATCTTAAATACAGGTCAGGAAACCAACATCGTTGAAACACAAAACTAATTAGGCGTTGGCAACCTCCTAAAAAAAAGGAAGGATTTTTATGATGAATTGCCAAAAATCTTAAATGCAAATTTAGCGTGAAAAGAAGTGCAACGCAAAAAGATCATCTAAAGTTGGCTCAGAGTTGTAAACGGGCCAACTAGTTTAGGCCCGAACCCGGCTCGAACCCGAAAGTTTATTTGAAGCCCAAACCATGCACAAAAAATTGCCAAATTTAAGTTATGTCTGAAAAGTTTAGCAATGTTGCCAAGTTGTTTTGATTATATTTTTGAGCACGTAAGACAAAAAGTACGTCTCAGGCCCGAATTAAACCCGAATTTTTTGTCAACTTTGGGGCCGGGCCTAAAGTTGATAAAAATTTCGGACTTAATTCGGACCTGAGACGTACTTTTTGTCTTACGTGCACAAAAATACAATCAAAATAACTTGGCAACATTGCTAAACAGGCCAGAATCCGGCCAGAACTTGACCTGAAAAGCCCGGCCCGACTTACAACTCAGAGTTGGCAACAACGCAAGATGAGCAATTTTTTAAATATGAATAGAATTAAAATTAGCTATTAGTATCGAGCATTTTGCGCTACCTAAACGATAGTGCTTTACGCTTCCGATTTCATGAATTATCAAGAATCGCTGCCGAGTGCTCATATAGTGTCTTGGAAGGTCCAGCGTGTCCAACTTTAGCGAGCTCAGCAAAAACGGTTAGTCGCGTTAAGGCGTGTCTAGCTGGAAGCATTAGTGGATATTTAGCGTCAGTTGGGAGATCTGCATTTTCCAACCGACCGTCGTCAATACGCAAGAACACGTCCTGTCCGTCGCATGGACGTAGATTACGCAATGTTTTAAGTTCATTAAAAGAACATTCAACCCAAAATCTTAAAAAATATGTTTACCCGCATGACCCCTTTGCGATTCTTGCAAATCATACGGTTAAGAAAGTCTAAGAGAAAAAATTTTATATTTTCTCCTTAGAATCCAAATTTCGGTCATCTTGTTTAAGTAGATAGCGCAATAAATCAGTTTGTAACTTCTATTTCCGAGTCTTGCTATGCACAGTAGCGTAGCCGGAGGGGGGGGGGCGGGGGGGCTCGAGCCCCCTCCATTGGCTTGTGAAGTATTATTATTTTTGCTATTAAAGGGCAGCGGTGCAAGTGAATCTGCTACCATTAGGTAAAGTCCACCTACACATTGCGTAGGCCTCATTTGGGCCCATTGCAATTATAGCTGCTAAGTTGTTGTATTTTGTTTGGTTACTGGTTGAACTCAAAAAGCCTTCCAGCTTCCTTTAAGTACGTGGCCAGTTTGTTAATATTACAGTTCGTTACCACATTGTGAACAGTGGTTTTGGTGATTCCAAAATATTTAACACGAATATCTTGGTAAACTTAACAATTGCCTACATGATGATTTGGCGTTTCATCCTCTAGGCTACATTTTGGACACAGAGAAGACTCAGCACGACCTGTAGTTTTCTTGTGCCGCTGTAGATTGCAGTGCCCAGTCAAAACTTGCACTACTCTATTCAATTGAGGCCTCTTAAGGTTAAGGAAACGTATTGTTAGTCGTGAAGACGTCCAATCTACAGACTCCTTCATCCTCAAGCAGTCTTTCCGTTTATTTCACATAGATTTCCATCTATCTGTGGACCAGTCCGTAACCGTGCTAACACAACTGGCATACGGAACTGTAACAAAAGGTTCAGGACCATACATTATTGATTTAGATCCTGATTTGGCAACATAGTCTGCCACTTCGTTACCATGTACCACTGCATGTCCAGGAATCCAGGCAATACTGACGTGGTTTTGTTTACCTAACTGATTTAGGTTTCGAATGCAGTTGAGCACTGTAATTGATGTTACAGTGCACTTTATGAGTGCTTTGATAGCCGCCTGACTATCAACCAGCACAACAATATGTTGATTGTGCATTTTATCCAAATGCAGGTTCTTTGCCACTTCTGAAATAGCTAAGACTTCTGCCTGGAACACAGTGCTGTGTATTCCAAGGTGGAAAAATGCTTGTTTTGGGAAGTTGTTTGGGTATTCTGCGTAAAAACCCGCCCCAACTCTCCCATTTAGTTTCGAGCCATCAGTGTAAACCCTGATAGTGTTGTGATTTAGAATGCTTTCAGATCTGATAGCATTCTGTTTATCCATGATTTGACATTCGAAGTTTCTCTCGAATACCTTTGTTTTCTTTATTCGGTCAGCTGGCATTTGCAGCAAAGGTAAAAATCTTCTGGCCTCATTGCAAATATCAACATGGCTTTTCGTTTTCCCAAAGGAGCCAACGGGCTTGGCATGCCAGTCTCCACTCGCAGAGATTCTGTATGACCCTCGCACTGCTTCGGCCAACAAGAATTCCTCGATGGGAGTAATGCTGAGCAGTATTTCCAAAGCACCAGTAGGGGTGCCAGGAAAAGCTGATGAAATCATTAAGCAAACAAGTCTCTGTACCTTTGTGAGTTTCCTCACTAGATACTTTTTGTTGAGACCGCCAGCCCAGGACACACAAGCGTACGACATGATTGGACGTATCATAGCTGTGTATATCCATTTCATAATAGATGGTTTTATTCCCCAGGTTTTACCCACAATTTGTCTACATTGCATTAATGCCGTAGTTGCTTTGCGGGTAATTCGGGTAATATGAGGTTTCCAAGTTAGCTTGCTGTCCAGAGTAACACCTAATAGCTTTGCTTCCTTGGAAAGTTTAAGCTTTGAACCGTTCATTGTCAAGGAACCCAAATCTGGATTCCGTTTGTGAGTGAACAGTACAATTTCGGTTTTCTTGCTGCTGAACTGTAGCTCTTGTTCCGAAGCCCAGTTTGCAGCAATATTTATTGCTTTCTGGGCCATACCTCTGATCCAAAGCATATCAGCACCAGTGACCAATATTGCTTGATCATCGGCAAAGGCTTGAACATAAAAGCCTCTGCTGCGTAACTCTAGCAATAGGTTGTTTAAGACACATTTCCACAGAAAAGGCGAAAGGATACCACCTTGTGAGTTCCCCTTCATGACTTCCCTTTTAACTTTGTAACCATATAGTTCTACTTGGACTGTGCGATGTCTTAGCAAATTCTGTATCCATGAGGTGAGAATCTCGGACATGCCCAGCCCTCGCAGAGCCGTGGCAAAGCCACGGAAGGTGACATTGTCGAAGGCGCCGACAATATCCAGGAAAATACCCAAAGCCGGCTTTTTTCTAACAAGGCATTGCTCTACACGGCGCTCAAATTCATGCAAAGCAGTTTCCGTAGAAACACCTGCACGATATCCATACTGCGATGCAGAAAGCTTTGCCTGCACGTTTTTGTCATCATTAATATGATACAGAATTAGTCTTTCCAGCTATTCAGTTGGAAAGAAGTTAAGGTGATCATACGGAAAGATTTAGCTTCGAAATTGCTTTCCTTTCCGGGTTTGGGGAGAAATATACCTGTGCCTTCTTTCCATGCCATTGGCACATAACTGTGTCTCAGGCATGCTTGAAAAATGACGTGGTAATATTCTTTTGGTTGATTCCAACCTTTCTGTAACAGAACAGGATAGAGCCCGTTTGGCCCTGGGGCTTTGAATGGTTGGAATTCGTTGATAGCTGCTTCCATACGCTCGAGTGAGCATATGCTTGCAATCATTTTAGTGTCTTCAGGTCTCATGAATGGGTTATCCACTATATCAGACCTGGTTGTATGATTTTCTGTCTGCTGGCTACCCGGTGGCAAGATATCTAGCAGATAGTTCATTGTTTCTAGAGGAGACTTTGTGAATTCTCCGTCGTGTTTAATTACGTTGCTAATACGCACCGTTTCATTGTTTCGAATAATCTTAACCAGCCGAGCTGTTGCTGTTAGACTACTCGTACTCTCCACAAAGCTGCGCCATGAATCGCGTTTCGCTCTTCTGACCAGAGGTGGAGTCCTCGAGGACGTCCTTGGCCTCGAGGACGTCCTCGAGGACAGATTTTGAAGTCCTTGGCCTTGGCCTCGAAGGTCAAGTCCTTGGCCTTGGCCTCGAGGCCTCAAGTCCTCGAAAATTGGCCTGTCCTCGGCTCGAGGACAGCACTATTTTTTGGAAAGTTGAAATTTTGTGGAGCGGTTGAAAAATTTTTTGGAAAGCGTTATTTCGTGGAGATCGCTTGAAAAATTTTTGTGAAGACCTTTTTTTTTTTTTTTTTTTTTTTTGGAGATCGCCTGAAAAATTTTTGTGAAGACCTTTTTTTTTTTTTTTTTGGAGAGCACTTGCGCTTTGTGTCCTTGGTCCTTGGCCTTGGCCTCGAGCATTCCTGTCCTTGGCCTCGAGAGTGTCTGTCCTCGGAAAGGCTGTCCTTGGCCTTGGATTTTTTTTGTGTCCTTGGCCTTGGCCTTGGCCTCGAGCCTTGTGTCCTCGACTCCACCTCTGCTTCTGACTGCTTTTTTAAAATTAGATAGGGCAAGCTTTTGAGCCACCCAATCATTTTCCTGTTTTGTTTTAATGGCTTTTTTCCAAGCTCGGCGAGCTTCTTTTTGAAGACTTGCTAGCTCAGAGTTCCACCAGATGTTATCTTTCTTACGAAGTGACTTACGCATCGGGCAAGCAGCTTCATATGATTTAGTTATCACTGAATGAACCTTGTTTACCAGCAAGTCAATGTCTTCTATTGATGAAGGCACTGGAACTGGTGGTAATATTCGTTCATTTAATTTTTGTTCTAGTTCGTTTACATACTTGTTCCAGCACGTACGACGGACATTTCGGAACATTTTGGCTTATTTTTGGATTCTGCTTTTGACCTAGAACCTAATATACATGTGATCCCGAGAATGATGGCACGTTGCTAACATGCCAACCAACTACTCGGTCCCACGCACACCGGTTCACCAAGGTTAAGTCCAGAACCTCTTCACGTATTTTGTTTCTGTAAGTTGGTCTATTACCTACATTACAGAAATTCAGGTCTGCACTAACACAAAATGCCAGCAGATCCTCTCCTCGAGGGTTTGTATCTGAGGATCCCCAAATAGTGTGATGTGCATTTGCGTCGGTTCCTACTATAGTAGGAATTTGTTCATTTTCAGTGAGTATTAACAGATCCCTCAACAGAGTGGGTGGAGCTGGTTGTTCGGCTGCCATGTATGCCTATACGAAAACAAAACTGTCTCCCTTTCGGCACACATTGTTAACTCTAACCGCCACAATATCCTCGTCCGAGAACATTGGAATTAGAGAACAGCTGAGATCAGGAGTAGCGTAAATGCATGCCCAAGGGCGATTACCCTTTTCAATACCTTGAAAGAGGTTCCATCCTCGTAGCTTACTCCTGATTTTGGTGGCATACGTCCATGCTTCTTGAGCTAACACTAACCCGGAACGTACATTTTTCATTACTTCACACATGTTGTAGCTTGCTGCTTTACATCTGAGTAGGTTAATTTGCCAACACTCTAAATTATGAAAGCATAACTTATGTGCCGTAATGGCTTTATTTGATTTATCGAGTTGTGCTCTGTAATCCTGAGCCATTCATATCTATTTGATAGATGAACTCAAGCAGAGCGCTTTAATATTAGAACAAGCTGATATGGCTACTTCATTACTGCAGAGAAAAGCTCTGACCTCTATGCACTAGAGATCGCCGGCTTCTCTGTATCTGCCGAAGTGCCAGGCTCAGCTGTATCCATTACTGCCTCGCGAGTTTCATCGTCCTTTGGCGATCGTGGTGACGTCTCCGGGTTCTGAAACTGCTTGGCACTTTTCTTCTGGAATTGCACCCGACGATAACCAGCATATGGGTTGAAGTGCAGTTCCTTCAGCGTGGTTAGCGAAGGTTCCCGGACGGATACTACATGTAGCATCCCTCCGTTTCCCTTCGCTTCATGCTTTGCTTCCAGATCCCTACGACAGATTTTCGCATTACATCGGGAAACCAGCGTAAGGGTATCTGAAATGCTTAAGCCTTCATCCTCTAGCAGCCAGATTCCGAAGGTTTTCGCTGGAGGCAAGTCTTTTGGGCCTTTTGCATCGTAACCTAGGTGAGCTACCAAGGACGGTACAATGGCCTCTACAACATGTTTTGCCCACTCCAAGGTCTTCTCATCCTTGCATATCATCAGCACTTTACCTTCAAAGATAAAAGTGCGTTCGATACGGACAAGAAAACCCAGATCGGCTCGAAGAGTCATTTTGGTGATGGCGCTTTGAACTTCACGAAGATCCATGTTGTCCATATCACCGTCTCCTTCCGACTCTTTTCGTGTAATTGTTAGTTTTTGATTGCTGGCCTTCACCGCCCCAGCATAGCTAGTTGGAATGCTCGTGCCAGCTGTCGTTTCTTTAGCTTTGCCTCCTTGCCTACCGTGAGCGACATCATGCCGCCCACGCTTCTGCGGGAGGTTTGTTGAAGAGGACAAAGAGTCCGAAGATTCCCTGCCTAGTTTAGTTTGACCGGAGGAGTGAGCAGACGAATCGAGGTCATGGTCAGCAAGTGTCATGCCAGCCAGACCCACCATCATTCGCTTCTTTTCTCTTCTTTTTCGTTTTTTTCATAATTTTTCCCCCGTTTCACCTCAGACCTGCAAGCAACATCCGAGGAGTTACTTGGATTCTGAGGCTGCACAGGGGGAGTTGAGGAGGTGTTCGGTTTCACAACCGACCAAACCCCTTTTGCTGTACCCTCTGTTGCTGTTGAGTCCGATTCCTTTAGCAAAGGAACCTTCTCAACTTGAGGGCTCAGGTTTGATGTTTTTTCGGCATCTGGGCTAGAAGGCGCAGATGGCCGAGTTTTATCTTTGTTGGCATTGTCACTTAAGAACTCATTGATTCTTGGTTGTGACAGTGCCATTTCTTCTGAATTTAGGGATGTAATCCGTGTTACTTTCTTCTTTCGATTCACCGACATATTCATAGGGTTGGTTTTCTTTGAACTGGGAAAAGTTCCAAAGACCAGATTATTCAGACAGACAGAAGGCTACGGACTGCCATTTCTACCGATAACGACACACTAACACTGCAAACGACAGACTTATCTCTGGAGCACTGGCCTCGGCGGAGCCCCTTCAATATAGCTGCAGACCCCTACCCAGGTGCCATCTGGAACTACAGGTGCTCGGGGATTTTCACAAGCTGATGGACACGAAGTCCTATGTTGGCTAGACTAGGACCAGCATCCTTTCTATCTTGTGGCCGCGACACGGCAACGCGTTTTATCCGCTGTACCCTATACTCGCATTGACATTCCGCCGCAATATTGGCCTATCACTACCGGTTCCATATTAGCCCCCAACCTCCTGTTGGCCTTTGAATCAGGGGTCGGAAAATTAGAAGGCAGGACGTCACAGTGTCAGGCCTTCGCTTGCGCTATTGCCTGGTTACTAGTTCCTGCACTTCTTAACCTCGCCCATCTTCATCAGCCGGTTGCCATTGCCTCAGTTAGCCAGTGTTTCCACTGTTTCCACCCGACACCACGTGGAGGTCTGAGGTTGGACTTTGTCGAGCGCTTGTGAAGTATGCAAAATCGCATGTTTTTTGTGCTTTTGAGGCCGATTTTCTGTAAAAAATGGAAAATAGCCCCCCCTCAAACGTCTGAATTTGCGAAATTGGAAGAAAAATCATTCTGAATTTTGGCAAAGACCCTTTTTTTTTTTTGGAGATCACCTAATTTTGGGAGGAAAAAACCTTTGAATTTCGGATTTCGGCCGAAAAATCACTCTGAATTTTGGCGAAGACTTTTTTTTTTTTGGAGATCACCTAATTTTGGGAGGAAAAAACCTTTGAATTTCCAAGCTTTCCGAGACATTTCGTCTTAATTTTCGGACAAACCGTCTGAAACTGTTTCAAGATCAATGAAAATTCGAGGCAAGGTCGTTTGCACACTTCTCACTCTTTCAAAATAGCCCCCCCCCTTTTCCAAATCCTGGCTACGCGCCTGGCTATGCACCGAGCTTTTTGGAACTAGATGAGTGCTGAAGGTTTGTCATTGGTATAGGTAAATCAATTAGAGGAACAGCTACTGTTTGAATTCAGAGAGGTTAGATACTTTCCTAATATGCTTTGTCTGCTAAGTGCTAGCTAAGTAGTCGGAATAAGATAAGGCTTTAGGCGTAGTAGCCTATAGCTTATTGCAGATTGTGACTATTGCTTCCTATAGACAACCTATCCAAAAAAATTATTGCCTGTTGAAGGCTAAGGCATCGTAGATGACAAGATGTTAGACTTAAATCCTAGTTTTTGTGAGCCAATAAGTTTTATGCGATTATTGCGCAATTGGTTTACGCCTAATGATCAGATAAGGCCAGTTAGTTTTTCATGTAAATATGAAATTGCAAGCTTCAGTGCTAAGCAGTTTAGTTGCCATTTTTCGTTTAGGTTTGTTACGGTTATCAGCAGGTACCTACGAAGCCACTTCCTCCACAGCTGCTAATGTAGTCAGTCATTTGAAACACTTTTGCCTACGTCCTTTCAGTTGGTAATGTTCAGAAAGCGTTTCTCTTTAATCTAAGGGGAAAAAAATTGCAAATATCTTATGATTTCTTGGCCGAAGAGAATCAAAATTGGTGCGAATATGAGAAAAGTCACGTTTGAGGAAAATAATGTGTCCGATTTCGTTTGAGGAAATGCCTTTTTAATACGTTTTCGTTTGAGTTCTTTTTAATACGTTTTCGTTTGGGTTCTTTTTAATACGTTTTCGTTTGAGTTCTTTTTAATACATTTTCGTTTGAGTTCTTTTTCGTACCTTTTCGTTTTCGTTTAAATGCCTTCTTAATACATTTCGTTTGAGGAAATGCCTTTTTAATACGTTTGAGGAAATGCCTTTTTAATACAAAGTTTTTCGGCGCGGTTACTCGCGTTTTTAGTGTCACGTTTGAGGAAAGTTTGATAATCGTTAGATGAGCCGTGACTCAAAACGTCAATCGCATACCCAAAAGACTGCGATTGAACGTACGTCACAGCTTTAATAAATGCCCGATTGAGATACTCTGCATTGAGAGTAGGTTTCACAAATTTAGTGCCATCATTTTTAGCCGTAAAATATTTAGCAAATACCATCAGGTAGGCTAAACGTTTTTTCAAAGTGTAAATAAGATTACCAGCAGATTAATTATTCTGTCGAGACCGTTTTCGTCAATGTTTAAAGACCAAATATCAAATAAAGTTCTTTGAACTACAGCGACAGACTCTGGAAAAACATTAACATTTACTTGCAACAAACAACCTGGTCCTTCTAAACATAACTTGATCGACTATGGGTTTTTACAAACATTTTTACGAGTGCCCGCATCAGCTGGGTTTTGAGTTGTGTGAACATTCTGTGTACTTCCACGCCTGACTAGGGACCACATGAAGTATGCAGTCTACCTACTTTTAACCCTTACCAGAAAATACGTTGACACTTGTCAACACTGATTTTTTTATTTGATTGCACTCGCCCCTATATGCTAGCTCAGCGCCATTCACTTTTTTTCTCCTTTCCTTATTGCCCGCTTTTTCATTAGGGTTGCGGGGGCAGCAGCTCGAGATTAAGCCGCCACACCTTACGGTCTTCCATCACCTCCATCATTTCGCTTGGGTGAAGTCCCAAGCGGTTCCATTCAAAATCCTCAATGTAATCGGTCCATCTAGTTCTAGGTCGTCCAACTGGTCTTCTCCCGTTTGCTTTGGCAAGTAAAGCTTGTTTGGGGAGTCTTTCCTGAGGCATTCTGCTTACATGGCCAAACCATCTAAGCTGAGATCTTTTAATTCGGAGAAGTAACGGCTCGATGTTAAGAGATTTTTGAATCTCAGTGCTACGCACCTTGTTAAACAGTGTAACTTTATCGATAGAAAAAAGGAGGGTTTTACCAAAATTGGATAAACAAGTTCAAGCCGAAAAAACAGATTTATGGAAGTTCAAGCCGAAAAAACAGATTCAGGGTTTCCAAAAAAGTATTATAGGGATATTTTTTTCATATTTGCTGAATATCTTTGCAACCGCAGTCCCAATATGAGAACAAAGAATTTAAAACTTATATTTCGATTTTGGCTGTTAAAACCTTCCGAAATTGGCCGCATGCTGCACACCCTTTAATCAAAATTCGCAAGCTTTTAAACATGTTTTGAACTTGAATATAGTTAGTACGAGAGCTGTATACGTAGCTACAGTCTTAATTCTTCTTTTAGGAATTTAATTCTTTAAATGGCATTCAAATTTTGTGATTATTTTTAAATTAAGTTGAAAACGACTGTTTTTCCAGAGAAATTTCAAAATCCCTTCATAATTTAGTTATTCTTAGCGAGTCCAAGAAAAAACAAAAAAAAGACGGAACTGCGTCATTAATATTTGTTAGCGCATACAAACACTTCTCATCAACAGTTTTAGTGACTAGCAGAGGCAGTTGCAGCTATTGACCTGCTATTAATAGCGTTTAACAAGCTCGGCAAAGAGCTGCCAGGGTAAAATGAAATAAGTGAATATAGAGAAGACTACCCTAGGCCGTTTTATTGGTAAGATTTGTCCCTGATTTGAAAATTATTATTTCAGAAAATTTATTGTGCTTATTTCTAAGATCTATTTTAATCCTCAAAAAACGCTCATTTTGAACTTGTGCTCGTAGTTTATCTTATCTGTAATAGCTTCCAAGTCCGTGCAATAACAAAACAATATTTCAAAAATTTTCACAACAAACGCATAAGCAATTCAATAAAACTTTATTATTCACACATGCGTTTTTGCTGTTTGACCTCGCCTGTAGATAAAAGTATCCCATATTTTGTTGTTGTTGTTAAAGTTGTTGTAGCGAAATATTTTCCTGTCGTCGTAAAGCGTCAGACGTTAAGTATTGAATGATCCGCATTGATTTAGATGCGACCAACCTAAACAATGAAATGAATTTTAAGAGATTTTTTACGCTGTTTTCGAGTCTAGTTACCACCTGCCTACCACACACGATGGAAACTCTAAACTGTCCCTTTAATTTCTAAACGTCAAGCAGGGAAGCTAAGGACATCAATTTTTATGGCCTTTGGTTTAACACAAACTGGAATCGAACACAGGAATATCGCTTCAGTAACAGTTGAGCTTAGGGTCGCTTATAGAGATTAGGATACAGACTTGGATGATAACAAAAAAATTGGTGAGGGTTTTTTCATAAATGTATGTAGGCTAACGTTACTTTGCATGGGGCATTTCACCAATACAGTTTACACCGGGGGAGAAGACGAAAATGCCCCCTATCTAATTCTAAATTGGAGGTCATGAAAACATTACATTTGGCATGCGGGTGGTTGTTCACCAAAATTTTTCAGAAAAACTTGATTTCGGGTTGGTGACGTCACCACAGTAAACATCGCGGCGGATTTTGCCAAAAATTACGCCGTTTTTTCAACGACAGTGTGTTCAATGTGTCAGTTGTATCACCACTATTGGATAAGCGCTTCTTCTTTCCAAACTAATTCTTTCAAGTGACTAATTTTATTTCCTTTTTTCTTTCCTTTTTTGTAAAGATTGAAGGCGAAGATTAAATATCACGGTAAAGATTAAAATTAATTAAGATTTCCAATTTTGTTGATACCGGGCCAAAGTAGACAGAGCCTATACGCATTGTGAAATATAGATGAAAATTTTTATACGTTAAAATTTGATTAATTTTAAAATTCGAGAATAAAAGCACGTAGGGCTGCCCGAGGCTAAAGCTAAATCAGCTTATACGTGACCCTACATCTTTAACTTTCGCAAAATAAAATTATTAATTTGAACAATTGTGAGGCGGTACAGAATTTGAATTTTGCCAAAGCAAATGGGAGAAGACCAGTCGGACAACCTAGAACTAGATGGACCGATTACCTTGAGGATCTTGGATGGAATCGCTTGGGACTTCGCCCAAGCGAAATGATGGAGGTGATGGAAGACCGTGAGGTGTGGCGGCTCAATCTTGAGCTACTGCCCCCGCAACCCTCACGGAAAAGCGGGCAATGAAGAGAGAAGAAGAAGAAGAAGCTTTTCGAACAAAGCTTTTTGGTGACGATCTCTGTCTGGCTAGAACTTTTTAGGACCGATCTCTGTCTGACACAAACAGAGATCGTCACGTAACAGTTCTGTCCGAAAAGCTTCTGACATTGACTTTGCGAGAAGTCATTTTCAAATACTGAAAAGTTTGTTCAAAGCAATTTACAGATGACTCAATGCTCAAGTCAAAAAATTTAATTTTTACCAATTTAAGCAAATCGTGCTCTTCTAGAACTTCTTGAGGCAAAGCGCAAAGTTGAACAGCAAAATGTTGACATACTGTAAATATCGATGGGGCGTCGCAGCACTAGCGGTATTTCATGCAAGCTGCATTAATCACAGTCGAAAACGAGCATAAACAGCGCATATGCAAAAACCAATTAAGCTTATTTCACAGCCTTTGCTCAGTCGAGGAAGCATAAATTTCACATCTCGTGACAAGTTGAAACTTGTGAGTGCAATAAAAAAATGTTCAGCATTTTAAGATCATGACAATAAGTTACATTTATATTCATTTTCTACAAGTTTTATTAAGTTGTATTATTAATCATTGCATTATAAGCATTATTAGGTACATTTATAACCAACTGTTAACCTTTATTACTCAACGGTAGGGCTTCTGAAGCCCACACTCGTTACAAACAGTAATTACTTAAATTTGGTTCACTATAAAAACTTGAAGTTTCTTGACTTTTCCTGTTTGTTTTTTCCAATTACGATGAAACTGTTTTTGTTTATACAACATAAGGGGTTCAAGCGTAAAATGAGGGTTTTTGACAAATTTTTAAAAATTTTGCCAATTTCTAGCTTTCGGTGTAAAATTTTAATTTTACGCATAATATTTCTGGTAGAGATTAAGAGGATTAGAGTAAATTGGTGTTCCAGATTAGATGGATTACAATAATTAGTGTGACTACGTTGCGAACGAAAAGCTAGTATTACGCCCGAGGCAATAAACAAAATTAGATCCTTTGTTTTTGTTTTTACACTAATTTCGATTGAATAAAATTACAATTGGCTTGCAATGCAATGACTCCTTGCAAACTACAATCGAAAAAAACAATATATTTTAGCGGAAAACGAATTATGATTCAATGCAGTTACAGATTGTGTTAGCTGTACGTCAATGCAAAAAATCAAAATCAATTCCTCATTGGGCAATACTAGCAACATCATGTCGAAACGCGTGACAAGATGTGCGGTGCCCAGCTCCGAGTCATAGCCACTGGACAGCACAGTTCTTTTGAATAAATGTAGCAGTGGTTGCGAGCCGTAACCAAATTGTGTCGGATTTGACCTGCTCGGGAATTGACTTTTAACTTTCCGTTCCATTAGCAATTGCGTAACTGTTCAACCAACTGGCCAATGCAAAATATGAACTAATGCTCAATATAGTCTAGCTTTATTTTTAATGCCCTACATCCAATTTACAAAATTGAAAATGAAAAGCTTTGTTTTTAATTTTACCTACACATAAAACCGTCAACTAGTTCAATCACACGCCTCTAAGTTGATGTTTTTTTTTCATTATTTATTGATTTTTAGTTTTTACAAATAAATGTTTCTGTAATTAGTTTTAGGTGTCAAATAGTTCAAATTAAATCAATTAAATCTTCATTAAATTTGCTGTATTACGTCGAAGGGTGTAGCTAGTTTGTGAGGCCCATCTTCTCGTCATTGCGCCCGGGCATCACAGTTTTTTCAAAAAAAATGTTGCAACGGTGGCGAACCGTTCACAAAACTATGCCCAATTTGACCTACCAGAGATTTGAACCTCAGACCTCCCTTTCTAGAGACCAAAACGTTATTGCTTCTTGATAATAATAATCAAAGAATATTGCTACTCAAGCGTGAATAATCATCAGAGAAGTTTTCAGTTTCTAAATTTTTGCATTTCGCATTGCAGTAATACTTATAAAGCTTCTAAACTGCTTCGAAACTTGCTTTTATTAGGCCGTGCCAGGTGACCAGATCCTCAGAGAAAAATTTTATCAGGGTACGAAAACTGATATTGAGCTCTTTTGCCAAGACCAAGGCGGGAATTAAAGGGTAAGAACAACAGTACAGCTTTTTATTTGGATAAAGACAAAAAAAGCTCTTCATCGCAAACTCGGCCAGCTTTTGTTAAAAATTGCGTGAAGACCAAGATAAAGATCTCTACCGGAAATCCGGCCGGCTTTTACATGCATGCTCACCGAACTGCTACTAATTTAGTGCGCGTGAACTTATAGACCCTCCCCAGATTCCTAATCCCAGGCCTGGGTACAATGTACCCCCAGCCCCTCTCGCAGACCTTGCTGGGTGCCCCTCATACCTTGGGATATTTGTAAACTAAGCCCCATAAACGATTAAAAGTTTTTTGCGTTTTTGGCGTATTTTTACATTGTACAGAAAGTGTTTCTCATGATTAAAAAATCATAAAAAATAATAGGAATGCCGATAATTTTGTAGCGCATTCTACTTTTTATTGAACAAACTCCCAGTTTTTTTTGCAAGCTATAGCAAGTACGGTATATTATGTAATTATTGTTATATTGCAATTTTGTAAGACAAACTAGAAATCGTTAACAAGACAATATTATTCTATAGTGTAATGCGCTTTGTACATATAGATAAGCAATACTGGAAAATACTCACTTGAGTGTAAAAACCAACGCCTGATTGCTATTCCGTATTGTTTATTTAGCGCTTATTCTAATTATTGTTCTTGTCAGTGGTTTGACTTTAATTACTATCTCTATTGTTAAAATCATTATCTGAGAACTTTGTCAACGATTACTACTTGTTTCGCATGAAAATGATTTTATTTGTTTGCTTACGTTTGGGAGTAATTTCGTGGTTGATTTCAAAAACGGAGATCACAATAAATTTACGATTTTAGGATCCAAAACAATCATTCTTTTATACAATATGAGCAATTCCGCAGCATTTAATCGGAATGAATGATAGAATAAATCCTTTATTTGTATGAATTGATTTTTCCAACTTATAGTAGAAAAAACTTTAACCGCATTAATTGTATTAATTTTTTTTACTGAGTAAAAGCACAGTAAAATATTGGAAATTAAACCACAATAGCCGTTATTATTCAAATAATATGTTAGTTTGTTGTAGCAAAAATTTTGCTCCAAAAGTTTCAAATCTTAACAAATCGCGTTCATTTCTGGAACGGTAGGACTGAAGTTTAAATCTTGGGTCTGTCAAATTGGACACATTGTTGCCAACGGCTCACACCGTTGCGGCATTTCTTCGAATGAGTCTGTGTTGTCTCGGCGCAATGACGCGAAGATGGGCCCCGTCAACTCGTAACACGATTCGGCGTAATGCAGCAAGTGTGATGAGAGATTTGATTTGAATTAAATGCAGTATGACAACCAGCCAAAATTGAAGAAAAACGAGGTCAGCTTGCAGCTTATCGTTGTATTTTATGAAAAAAGTAGTGCATTTGGTTTTGCAACAACTCTTTTCTAGGTACGTCGGAGTTGTAAACGGGCCGACTAATTCAGGCCCAAACCCGGCCCAAATCCGAAAACATAAGCCCGAACCCAAAAACTAATTTGAAGTCCAAATCATGCCCAAAAAAACGCGAAAGTTTAATTGGTCTGAAAAATTTAGCAATGCTGCCAGGTTATTTTGATTATATTTTGGTACACCGAAAAAAAAAACAGTACGCCTTAGGCCGGACTTAAGCCCGAAATTTTGGTCAACTTTAGGTCCCAAACCCGACGCAAAAAGCCCGGGCGGATTTCAACTCTGACGTACATTGTCTTCAAGTTTACTGGGCTATCATTGTATGTGCAGTATTTTACCCCAAAAATAATTCAAATAATTTATTATACTGTGGGGTTTTAATTTACGGTACAGTTTTGTCCTCAATCATGAAGAAATTAATGCAATTTTGCAATGTATATCAATTCATACAACGCATGAATAGAGCTTATCATATGTCATCTAACTATGTCACATCATTAGATCAGTTCAAATAATTAAAATTGTCCAAAATTTTTGTGATGCTTGAACAATTTTGTCGACCGGCAATAAGCGCATTGTGTACGTCATTATCCTAATTACTAACATTGCCGCTTCTCACGGCGAAGCAATTATAATCTCATTTCACGCTCAACTATAATTGCACACAACCATTATAATCCCTTTTAAACGCTTATTAAGTAAGCGCTTATAATCAAAAACTTGACGACCTTGAATAAAATGCATATTTCATTAACTTTCGGGAATAAATTTCAAAGTTGTTTTTACTGTATTGAAAGATGAATAAATGCTCTACCACGCAGTGAAATTTTGAAATTTCTAGCTTGGGTAGTTTTCAAGTTATTATCAAAAAACCATGGTGGGCTTCAAAAGCCCTGCCGTTGAGGAGTCAATACCCTGAAAAAGGTTGAGGAACATAGGGTTAACAGAGGTTTAATAAAAACTCAGTCAGAATATAAGCCTAAAACTACAAAAATCAAAAAATTTTGCAACTTTCTAGATTTTGTGTTTGGAGGCCCCAAATGTAAAGATCGCGTACAATCTACACTAATAAGCTGACGATATTTTGAGAGTTACCCAAAAACCACGGCTTGGCAATTTTTTCTTGTTTTGATCTCTATTGCAAATGTTGATAGTTCAAATAATTTAAAAAATCTGATTAGTTCAAATGTTAATGTTCAAATATTTAACAAAATTTTAAGGATTTTCGTTTGTCAGTAGCGTGAATGGATGGAGCGTGAATAGCTTCCTCGTGAATGGAGAATAAATATGGATCTATCAATCAAATTTCAATAATAGTTTAAAGATTTCCTAGGTAATAATTTTTCAATGATTTGATCTATGGCCGGTATCAAAGCCTCAAAATTCCTTAATATCGTTGAGTTACTTACCACTTTTCAAAGTTCGCTCAAAGATTTTAAATTAGTCTCGGCAAATTCATCTAAAAAGTGCTTCAGCATTATTGCAAAATGGTACGTACGTTTCTATCAAAACTGTAAAACGACGTAAAGCAAAAGACTTTGGTCTCAAAGCTTTCAAACTTGCTACAAAATCCCACCTTACCCCAGCTATGAAACTGCAGAGAATACAGTTTGAACAACAACATGTTAACTGGACTAGTGATCAGTGGTCGAGGGTGCTATTTTTTGATAAATCCTGTGTATAGCAATTTGGATCTCAAAATTATTCAGTTTGGAGGTCGGCAAATAAACGATTCGATGATACATACACCCAATAAACTATGAAACATTCTCCCAAGATATTATGATATGGGGAGCCATTTCGGTTAAGGAAACAGCATGGCTTTTTTTTTCTACCTCCTGGGACAAAAAAAGAATGGTTCAAATAATCTTGAGTTGCTAAAGAACAAGTTATAGAGCTATACATGAACGTGCATCAATGCGAAATTTTCAAGCAAGATGGCGCCCCATGTCACAAATCAAAAATTTCACCAACTTTTTAAAACGTCAGAAGATCGGGTGCTGGATTGGCCCAGCAACAGCCCAGACCTGAACCCAATCAAAAATTTGTGAGTGGTTTTGAAAAGCAAGATGTCTGAACAACAACCTAGCAGTCTTAAGCACCTTGAAAATATGACAAAAACTGTTTGAACTCTTGACATAACTTCTGAATACTGTGGCAAGCTCATCCAAAGTAAGCTAAGACGTCTGAAGGTGGTTACTGAAAATAAAGGTGGAAACACAAAATGTTGAATATTGTACTGTTTATGTGAATATTAACAAATTATTTCTTGACAAAAATAGTGATTTTTATTGTTTTGTCTGCAAAACATGAAGAAACATCCAACTTCTTGCATCATTTTTAGTCATAAGTCATGATTTTTACAAAATGCTAATTTTTTGCATGGTGGTCTTTAACTTTTGTTTCCGATTGTAGTTCAAAACACTACGATGCTTAAAAACTAACGATATCGGTACACAGAATGAACCAATACCCAGCAATTGATCTTTTTTTGGTTTCACGGTTTTCATATATTTTCTACGGTAGGTTCTTTTTCAGATATTCGTTATAAAATTAGGCATTTTTAAGCGTATTTTTAAGATACAATTAGCACCACAATGAAAGCAGTCATTAGTCTTACGCTGTGTCTTTTGGGTATATTTGCCGGTGCAATGGCTCAATTTCCAACAGGTAACTATAATAGCTACTATCAAAACAGGCGTTTGTACAGTATTTGTTTGAATTTTAAAATAACAGTGCGAAGCGTTTTTGCTTTGTAATACGACCAGACCTGTTTGGAATGATGATAGGCCAATAAATTTATTTTGCAACTGTGTTTGATTTTTCAAGTTTCAAATATTTTTAAAATGCAGAAAATTAAGTCGACGCTTATTAGCTTTTGTGTAATTCAAAATCGTGGAAAAAAGACTGAATTATTCTTCAAAACTTGTTTGTTGATAATATGATAACTGCTTTCAAGACAGTTTAAAGTTGAAGAATATAGCCTATGGCTTGATATTCCACTACTGTTTTTATAACCAAAGGGCCTATCCCTTTGAAGAAATTTAAAAACCTCTTAGTTTACATTTTAAACCCCATTGGTTGCGTCATTATTGCAAAGCCTATTAATGCATTACTTAACCCCATAC
Organism: Trididemnum nubilum; assembly: GCA_963965965.1. Classification (NCBI taxonomy): domain Eukaryota; kingdom Metazoa; phylum Chordata; class Ascidiacea; order Aplousobranchia; family Didemnidae; genus Trididemnum; species Trididemnum nubilum. Next base: position 24,864,444 of record OZ014488.1, read on the forward strand.
TTAGAAAGATAGCTTGAGAGTCAAAAAATTGACGGTAATGTAAAACAATGACAGTAATAAGTGAAACAAACTTCCCAACAAATTGTTCTGCAAAACAGACAAACAGAATTAATAATTTATATACCGAGTTAAACAAATGTTAACATAAGAAATGCAACACAAAACAATCTCAACATGAGACTTCGAAGTGACCACAAGATAGAGCCAAATGAAATACCGTACTTGACCTTTTCAAATTACTGATATTTAACTTGTTGTATTTTTTTAGGTTCGTCTGGGCCAGGGCCAGTAGGTCTATTTGGGCCCGGACCAATAAGTCCTTTTGGGCAATTTGGGCCGGGTGGTTCAAACGTCGGAGAATGCAGTGTAACTTGTGGGCTTGGGTTCCAGTTCACCCAAATTAACTGTTCAGTACTTTTCGAAGGGTGCATCGGGACAATTTCTGAGTATGAGCTTTGCTATTCACAACCTTGTTCAGAACCAGGTAAATCAGGCAAGAACTGCCGCGAGTGTACAATAATCTACAATTGTTATGTACATGCAATAATGTTTGCCAACAATACTAGCTTTTTTCTGCAGTATTTCTTAATATGACAGCGATAGATTTTTAACCTTTATGTTTGATTAATGAGACTGCAAGGGGTCAGGAAAGCGTCGGAGTTGGTGATTAAAAAGTTTCGGGCTCCGGTTCTATTACCGTCGCTGTTGTTGTGATTCCGGTAGCAATGCGTCGCTATGTCCTTGAGATAGACGTTTCATGCTTATTTTCCATTGAGACCGAGCGGTCAACCCCTTGTCGTGACCCGATTTGACGAAAGAATTGCAACCAGAACCCAATAGAGGGTACTTTTACGTTGATGTGGTTAAGCAGACCAAGAGTGCTTAGTTCATTTGCGTGAATGAGCGATTGGTGACTGGCTGCTAGCACAACGTGCTAAGGTGTCATAGAGGAACAGGCCATTACCATGCCATCCTTTCCAATATACAAGCTTGCGACATGGAAACTACAAAACCTATATGATAAAATGATTTACTCGTTAAGTCACATTAATACTCACACAGTTGTGCAGTGTGCACGCAGTATGCATCAATTACTTCGTTTCTATTTCTCATTTAAGGCTGAGCTTTATGACGTCAAAAAAACAAAACTTTAACAAATAAACAAAAATTTTTCTACTATTTACGTCATAAAGTTTAGCCATAAGACAAATTAGTTGGCCCCGTTAGTTTTTATTACTGCAGTATTCCAGCTATTTTGGTTTGTTTAGCTGAATGCGAAATTGGAGGTCAAACTTTTTCGTTGAATAGTTTCTTGGACGATGCCAGTCAAAACTATCCAGATTGTATGAATCCTACTGTTTGCGGACTGGCAGAATTCGCTCAAACAACTCTGAGTGATGTCCAAGGTGGTACTTTCTTTAGAAGTCCGTGTGTAGTAGTGTATAAGAATCGAAATATTAATTTATGATGCTTCGCTCAAGCTTGGCAAGAATTCGTCTTAATTTGTTGTTATGGGTCGGCATTACTTTTTAAAGTTTACTTCCTGAACATCTTAAATTTGCCAAACGTTTGACAACGTTAAAATTTTGCATGAATGATTTGACACCATACTTCCTTATTCTCATGTTTAATTGCGTGAGTATGAGTCAAACATGCAGCATTGAACACATGGATGGAAGCGGTTCCTTAAATCCGGCAAAAGCAATGGATTTTACTGTAGTATTTTCACAATACACAGCATAATTATGTATAGCGCACATTACATATTATTCAGTACATGTGGTATTATGAAGTGTTATAAAAATCTTTTGTGGGAAAACTAGCTTTTGTGTTTGCTGTTTGAAAAATTTATTTAATTGTAACGCCTACTACAGAGCTCTTAATATTTCATATTATTATATAATACGAGACAGTATCTACCAGGTCATAACCTAATGCCTAGTATTTCATATTTAAACTGAATTTGAGCTCCATGTGTGAATCAATTATCCTTTCCATATACCTTGTATAAACCTGCTATTATCTGTTTAAGATACCAGTGCATTGCCAAGCTGTACCATGCGAGAGTCTATGCAAAGGGGTTTTGATTGCATGAACAATCACTAAGGAAATGTCCCGTTCGCCGACCAAAGCGAATGCAGGTAAGAAGAATGTTTATATTTTAATTTCACATTATGTTCACCAGCAGCGTTTACTTTCTGACCGAATTTCGCAAGTTTTGATGTTATTTTTAGTTTCGAGAGTTTGGAAATATAAATTTTTAGTGTCTTGTCTTTACATACGGCACAGTTCTGAGATCAACCAAACTTCAAAAACTGAAAGCTTTGCTTAATGCGAATTGGTGCAATACCTGAGTCTGAAGTTAACTACTAGTACTAACAGTGTATGAGGAATTAAGGTTGGACGGATTAATTTGACAAAAATGAGGGGCGAAAACAACATTCAGATATTCTAATATGCTTTGCTTGGTGAGGAAACGCATATTAAGCCCCAACTTTGATTCTATTCGCGTCAGTCGTTTTTGAAACAGAATGAAAACGTTTGTCAGTTTTAGTTGCATCATCACTAAATATAATTATTATAGTCTTGTTTTAGGTCATCGCTTGACAATTTGCTCGTCTGTGGAATAAACAGTTTGGTAGAGTGCCTTGAAAATGATGGCTCTGCTTGTTTGTCAATCCTTAACTTTCTTCCTGAATTTTTTAACGAACAGGTAGTTTATTTTTTTAATTACACTGGCATAATTGTGAACCGGTAGTTTTATCATGTATTGTACATTGGCATGATTTATCGACCAGCGAGTTGGTCAAGTGATAACGCGTTCGACTCTGGAGCGGAAAGTCTCGGGATGAAATCTTAGGACGGTCAAATTGGACTCGGGGTTGCCAACGGTTTGCCACCGCTGTGACAAACTTTAAAATGAGCTGTATTCCTCAGGCGCAATGACGCGAAGATGGGTCCCGCCTATTCGTTGCACGCGTCGACGTATTATAGCGAGATTAATTATTGTGAAACTATAACGGCAATTGAAGTGAAAGGAGCAAAAAAGAAAATGATACACGTTAGAAACAACATTTGCTTGTTCGCGCAATTAATTAAAACCTGGTCTCGTCCTCACATCTTGTTTAATACAGCTCGAAGTTTCGAGTTTTAACATAATTCAAATACTGCATTGGCTTCATGCTTTGGCGCTTTAGCTTCTACAACGAAATGAAATCTTTCAACTGAATCCAGAAAAATAATGTTCTATAACAGATAAAAATAAAATATTTGAAGAGTTGGTTGGTGGTACAGAACTTGAGAATTGCCTTGATCAAAATGTTCATGTCTTCGAAGCTTTTTGTCTGACACTTGTCAAGAAGAATCGTCAGAATGGAGAGCGCAAAAAATTTCATGTAGAGCGCAGAAAAAGAAAATTCAATTTCCAGCCAATCACGGCTCGGCTTTTTCCTACAAATAACCGCTCGCTTTTCTGCGCTTTCCATTCTGACAATTCTTTTTGACAAGTGTCAGAAGAAAAGCTTCGAAGATATGAACATTTTAATCAAGATAAAAATAAAACTACACAACAATGCGCAAACGCCTGACAGCAGTAATAATATAACTCAATCTTGTAGATCAGAGTTATCCAAATTTTTTTCAACAGCATGCCAAATTGGACCCAGCAAAGATGCGTGTGGGCAGCAAATGAAAGTCTTTAATTGCATTTAGAATTTAATTGGAAAACCGGTGAATACTTGTAAAATATGGTCTTAAACTGCATTTCAGGCGGAAAAAATAGGCGAGAACAGAAACAAAAGATCATTGACTGCAGTTAGGTCGGAGAATGAACCGAATGTAAAGGTCCTCCACGTCCGTATTTATTGATTCAAGATTGCTAGAGAGAATTTCTAATGTCGCTAAAACAGTGTTCTTGACGAGAGCCGGATAAATTTTCTTCGCGAGCCAGGCTTGGGAGTTAGGACACTGTTGCTGTAAACTGGTTTTGAAGGAATATGGTCACTAGGAATGTTTTTTATATGAATTTAATAAATTTATTTTTTTAGACAATCATGCAACTTAGAAGTCTAACAAGCTTTGTCCAATTTTTTCCTACTCCTGAAGACGCTAACATCATTTATGACTTTGTATGCCCAACGCCAGGTGGTCAGGTTCCAGAAAATATTGACATGGCGCTGAACAGCGCTCAAATTCCTCCGGATTTGGACAACCCAGTGTGCGACAATGAATTCTTGAATGACGCTCTGATGCAAGCGAGAAACATGATTCAGACTTTTTATAACTTGACAAATCATGAACAATTTTGCAGGTACAGTACAAGCCCAATAAATGTTTTACAGCTGCTATAGTCCGGCAAATAGACTGCTGGATGTTATTGAAAAGTTATCGAAACTGGAAAAAATACTCTAAAACGAGCTAAACTTGCTCAAGGTAACGTTCCGTTTTATTTCTGTAAAACATGGGAATTAATTATTCCCATGGAATCCATCGTAAATGTTTAATTTGAAATAATATTAACAACATTGGCTTATCTAAGGTAAAAAACTGATTAAATTGACCTAAATTAATATGTAAGTAGAACAACGGTGATAAGGAGGGGCAGATATCACCCTTGCCCCCCCAGGTGTGGGCTTCATTCTCAGAAATTACTCAAAAATAAATTCTACTCAAATAAGCCCCCTAGAGCAAAAACATGTTGGAAAAATTTTAAATCATACATTATAAGACCCAAACCCTGGTGAAAACCCTTTCCTTTTTGTTCTTCGCCCAATTTCAATTTTGACAACAAAAAACTCATCGAATTCTTGGTGAAGCCCAATTTTCTTTGGCTCCACTTAAACTGAACCGTCGAATATTAGAACCTCCTGAAGCTTGCCTCCCTCAGGCAATAACTTCTAATTTCATTAATTTAGCAGCGTTTTTGCTTTATTGTGAATACTTTTTTTTTTATTATTACTTATCAATTTTCTCACCGATGAAAAAAATTAGCTGCTAAGTCATAATTGTATTTACAAAAAAAAATTGAACTCCAGTATTGAACTGTGCAATGGAGTTATCAACCACCCAGAGCCGGTTTTACTATATGGAAAAATGGCTCAGTGCCAGCAGCCCCGAGCTTTGTGCACCCCACCCTCTAGGATCCCGTGCTTGGATGGTACTGTAATTGCAACGAAAATTTAACAAAGACATTTTTTGGTCTACATCTTAAATTGGGAGTTAAAGCAGCAAGAATTAGGAGAAAGATTTTTGTTAAATTTTGGTCTTCATCTTAATTTTGTAGGATAGTGAAGCGAAAATTTGGCAGAGACGTTTTGGCTTTGGAGGTTCCATTTCTCCCGAGTCAAAAGCACCACGTGCCCTCGCAGAGTAAATCCGGCCCTTCAACCACCATTTAAAACTAAATGCTGCGCGGCAACTTTATTATCCCAAATAAATATATTTCACATACCTCGTAAACTTAAAATTCTGTTCTTGTTTACTCTATACATCCGTGCAAACAGAGCGAATTTAGTCTGCTAACATCCTAGATAAATAAGGCTCGGGAGTATTTGTTAATTCGAATCCAATTTTTCATCATTTGCTGTATTAGACTGAAACGCGTAGCAAGTTGAGGGGGACCATCTTCGCGTCATTGCGCCTGGTCTGTCAACACAGCTTTTTTTGAAGAAATGTTGCAGCGGTGGCAAGCGGTTGGCAACAGTACAATGTGTGTCCCATTTGACCTGCAGTAGATTTGAAGCTCACATCTACCGTTCATAGAGATGAAGATATTAACTCTAGCTTATTTGGTACCGGGATATAGGATGGGGAAATCGAGGTTAGTGTTTCGCAATATTTTATTGTGTTGAGAAACGCAATACAATGACACAGGAAAGCAGCATATCGGATACGTCATAAAGCGACACATCCTGAATGCAGTTTTGTGTCACAACGACATCGAGCTAATGTTGGAGTTTTTTTGCACGCTTTTCCCAGATTTCAAACGCGTAGGCGCCTACTACTGCCGCTGTTTTTTCAGTACAGAATGTCGGCTATCATGCAATGAATCAAATTTAATAAAGTTGTTTTTCTTTTATAGTTTGATGAATGACGTGCAAGAGTTTGTTGGAGATGCTTATCGCAATCGCTGCACAGAGCTAGGGCCATATTTAACCCAAGTCTTTGCAAGTGTGCCTGGTGACTACGATCGCTTTGTCCCAGCCATAATAAGGGGTGCTGAGGTTATCTTGAATATGTTTGAAAACTACAACGTTGCTGGATGCGGTAGGTAGAATTTTATTGTCATATACTGGATTCAATTTATGCACTTTTTTTGAAAAAACTGTTGTATAAAAATACAAGACTTAATTTTACTCAAAATTAAAAAACAAATTGAGAATAATACTGGCCTTGGCAAGGAAAAATTATTAAAAACAAGGGTCAGCATGAAACATTATTTTGTAAAAAATCCCAGCAAAGTTTTCTTGAGCTTTTCTGTATTGATAGCCATTGTCAATTTGTTTGAAGACTGAATCAAAAATTGCGATATATACTGTACTAACAGAAGTAGAATTTATTTCTGTTACTTTAAATGAGACTAAAAATTCGCTAAAATTTAAGAAGAGCCAGACTTAACCTAAAATTTACTAGTTTTCAGAAAAAATGGGAGTTTAGTTTTTTGTTGTTTAGCAGAGATTTTGCCCTGTTGTCTTCTCTGGCTGTACCGGTATTTAATTCTCTGTTTTTTATTGGTTTGATGATCGACTGAAAACCACGTCTGCCGCGAAATTGCTTTATTGAGATACAAATTAGCAGCAGTGCCAGCGAAGTTCAGCTTTCTCCATTTCTGTAACTGCGAAAGCTACACGCTATACGCATTGATTTTTGCTTTGTAGCATTGCAGTAGTTGCTTTGAAAAATAAACTTGTGTTGGTGGCAATTAATCGCGCTGCGTTGCCAAAGTGTTTTTCGTTTGAAGAGATAATGCTCGAAATTGGTTTTGTTGAAGAAATGAAAATTACTTGAGGTAATAAAAAGGAGCTTTGAACCTTTCCTACAATTCTTCCTATTTTCGAAAATACGATTTAATCCCTTACCACACATTTAATCCGTTTGACTACGTTCCATTGGCAACCCTGCATTTTGTAATTTTATGACATCCAGAGGTGGGCAGTACCGAATTACTTTTGTACCGAATTACAGAACCGAATTACTTTTTTTGTATCGGTACCGGTACCGACCGGTACTTTTGAAAATAGTACCGGTACCGGTACCGACTTACTTGTGCTTTTGCAAAATCGGTACTTTTTTTGGTACTTTTGATTTTATTTGTGGCAACTCTTCAGTTTTTTTTTAAGATTTTGCAAATTTAGCGCTTTCGTGATTCGTGACGTCGTGTAACGTGTGCAACTCTTTAACAGTTTCGCGTCGTTCGCGTGCAACGGATCTATATTGGATTGATGGTTGATCAGTGAGTTTGCGCGCAGGTAGGCTAGGCTACCATTCTTCGCGCGGATTACGATTTACGAAGTGATTCAAAACAAAGTGATAGGCTCGCCTATTGCATGGGCTCAATTGAGATGTTATGCATTTGGCCTGTAGCCTAGCCTACATAGGCTGGCCTAGGCCTACTGATAGACTATCTCTGCTAGATCTAAGCAGTTGAAATTGACTGGTTGTGGTAGTATGGCGGTATATGTAGGCTAGTATCAGATAGCCGAAAGTATGCTATGGTTACCAGCGTACCGGGTAGCCTACCCGTACCAGGCTGACAGCCGATTAGATCACGCTTGTCCTATCATGGTAATAGGGTAACAAGTTTGTAGCCTAGGCTATAAAGACTGACAGAGTCTAGCTTACTGAATATTGCTATAAGTGATTCACTAGGCCTACCGGTATTGATGATGCATAGCACTAGCAGATAGCAGACCTAACGTTGCAATAGGCCAAGTGCAGAACTGCAGATTGCTGTATGAATGAGGATAATGACAACGTAGTAGGCCTACCGTATTCTAGTTCTGTAGTAGGCCTAACAGAACAATTTATTTACCACCATTGCGATTTAAATACACAATATAAAGCTAGGCCTACCAACCAGTGTAAGCATTAAGCAGATAGCCTAAGCTAAACCCAGCACCAACAGCAACGTCAGACTCGTAGCTAGTATACTTGTACCATAACCATGTTATTTGTTATGGCAAACCCAAACTGATGAAATACCTGTAGCCTACAGGTAGGCAGTAGACTAGCTTACAGTACCAATAGACTGGTAGCTAGTAGCCTTTACTTGTATCATTACCATGTTATGGCAAACACAATCTAATGAAATATGAGTAGGCCTACCGTTAGGCAGTAGCCCAGCTTACTAGGACTGCACGAGAGCTTCATTGGCTAGCAGTAGGCCCACCAGCAAGCCTTGGTACACAATTGTTGTGATTAGCCTATTGCAGATTACTGTATGTTCCGTGTTTCATAGGTAAATGGTAAAGCCAGCTGATAAAGTGATAAGTGTTAAGGTTAGTGAAAGACTTTAATTTATTGACTTGGTTTGTGATTGCCATGTGTCCTCTGACTCCTATTGCATTTCCATGGAAGTTCAAGTGTTAGTATCCTCTCCTCCTTTTGAACTATCAGACTCTTCCGCATCGGAAGAAGAAAAGCAACCTACTAGTGCTACTACAAGTCCAAGCAATCCTTCTGTTACAGTTAACCCATGGCCATTTCTTGAAAATTTTTTTCAATGTGTGGAAGAAAAGGGACCAAATAATTTAGTGTTTCAATGCCAATTATGTAAGCCAACCATAAAAAATTTTCAACTAGCAAGAGATCGCAAAATAATTTGAAGAAACACATCATGCGTTTGCACCCGAACAAGAAGAAAGAATACCAAGATGCTTTGGACAACTCCAGAAAAAGAAAATCTACCAATAAAGCTTGTGAACCCTCTGCAAAAAAGGCTACTACTGCTGGTAATCAAGGGCAAACCAGGCAAACAAAAATTACAGATATGACCAACAAATCCAAACAAAATGATTATGAACAGAAAGTAAGTTAAGTGTGAGTTTCAGTTGTTTGTTTAATGTTAGTCTAACCAATGTTACCTGGTTACCATAGGAGACGAAAAAATAACCATGCAGCCTTTGGATTGATGCTACCTCTTTAGGTGGAAGATTCACGCAAGTCTACCAGTACCTGTACCACTGTACTGGTTCAATTGTTATGTCTTCTGGTATGACTCGACAAGAGAGTCTTTCGACTGCAAAGCAGATGCTCTAACTGACTGAGATTGTACCTTAGTTACTGTAGTCCTTAATTTAACTATTTTTTGCAAAACTAATGATTTGAGTAGGTGCTACTATTTGCAAAAATGTGTGGTAGAAACAGATAAAGTACAATCTAGATTAATTGTGACTGCTTATTTCTGTGTTTTATCCAACATTTCATTACAAAAAGTCTGAAATGTTAAGTAGTGCCTAATGGTTATGATGACAGCTGTGGTGCAATGGCCATGTTATCAGTACTTAAGATCTGACTCACAAGTCATAATTTTGCTGATTGTCGAGATTTTGATTCATTCTACCCAACAGCAATAGCCTGTTGGTGTTCATCGAAAGGATATTGGAACGTAAAGTGATGCAGTGTTTTGAAGAATTTAGTAACAAATAATATTTAAGCCCTTCGTAAATTGGCGATGCTCATCAGATACTGTGGTAGGCAGCAATGTGAACAACATTAAAAGCCAGTAGCTTTCAAATATATTCTCACTGTATTTATTTGAATTGTGTTACTAAGAGTTAGTGATTTCAATCTCCTTAACAATGGCTGTACTTGGTCTGATTTGGCCAGCAGAGAATTTTAAAAACCCTCCTCTAAAGACAAGCACATACAACCATACCAGTTGGTTGGTAAGGAACATCCGTGATGAAAAGTTTGTCCTATCGAGTACCAGCAGCCTTGATCATAAAACAAATCCAAAGATATATATGCTACATTTGTAGCCTATTGTACGCTGAATAATGCATGTCTGTATTCTATGCTCAGTTGCTGATATGTTGCTTATGTAGGTTGTTTCTTTGTTTGTTGAAAACATGCTGCCATTCCATGTAATAGAGTCAGATTCTTTTGCTTCATTTGCTGGATTGATATCTGGGGTGAAGATGATATCACGAAGAACTTTGACACGACGAATTGAAACTAGGTACGGTAAATAAAATTAATCAGTTAACGAGTATTGTGTAGCAGATGTACACTAAACATATGTAGGTAATAGGAGATATCGCCAGATCAAGCTCACATAAAAAGTTAAAAATTTAAAACCTCACTACTGCCTGTTCCAGAAACATGCAGTAGTGAGGTTTTAAATTTTCAAACTTTTAACTTTTTACGTGAGCTTGATCTGACGAATGACGATATCTTGTTAAGCTCTGACTCAATAGTCATTGAGTACTTTTTCAATCAAAGATACCCAAGTTTAATATATGTAGGTAATAGAATATGTTGTATACCAGTTCTGTACAAATATATGTTGTACATAGTGCTATGAACTCATTAGTACGATTTCTTATTCTATTACCAATATATATGTGCAGCCCAATATTCTGTTAATCTGTGATCAACAACCAAAGTGTCATTTAACGCATAATTTTCAATCAGCTTGAAATGGTTGGTTAAAATGGAGGGTCTCCTGCTCATTTCGTGCCACGTAAAGAGGCTTAAAGTTACCCGATAGGTTACTTATTTTAGCAATGCAAAAAAGTCATCTTTTACCATACAATAATGCAAAATTTATTAGTGATACCATATCATCATCATTCTTATTTTGAGACGCTGGTTCTCAAGCCGTTCCTTCCATTATTTTTAATGTTCCAAATATTCTTTTATGCGTTTTCTTACTGCGTTCTTCAGTCTAATGGGTTACCAATGACCATGTGTCTTACCCATACTGCAGAATAGTACTGACATACTGTACATAACAAAATATATTTACTGGTCCATATTATATTCGCAGAATCATATGATATTTGCTAAATTAAAAATTTTAGAAAAGTTGAGTAAGAACTTCTTAAAAGCATTGCATAAGTCTTTAATTTTTATGTAGGCTATATTCTTCTGGTAGAATAGTGAAATTTCCACTTTCCAAAATCGGGATAGGGAAAACTACTTTATATGCTAATAATAGGGAAAACTACTTTATATGCTCGGCTAAATGTTTCTTTTCGCTTCTGTTGAATGGTTTGTTGCAGTGTTAATATATTACACAGACGCTTTTGGTAAGAGAATGTGTAATTCCATGACCGAAGATTTTTATTTAGTCAGATTTGTTAAATGAGATACTTTTTAACAGTTTACTGACTACAGCTGCAATGTTTGTAGATGGCTATACTTATGTTTTTTTTTTAAGGTATAAAACAGAAGTTCACAACTTAAAAACTACATTGCAAAATGTCTCTTTTGTTGCAACTACTGCTGACTGCTGGTCATGCAGAAATCGGTAAGCTCAGGCAAATATCTTTTGATAATTTTAATTGTCTTCCAAGCGTATCTCAATGCATAAATTAATTCATAAACTAACTAATGGCATTTCTTGATGAACGTTAATCACTTTAATTTAACTGCAGATCCTACATTGGCATGACAATACATTGGATTGATCCAGAAAGTTTAAGTAGAAAGAGTTCAGTATTGGCTTGTGATCGGCTACTAGGAGTTCAATCATATGATGTAATTGCGAAGAAAATTGTGACATGTGCATTGGAATTTTGCTATTGCCACTACGGATAATGGTTCCAATTTCGTGAAAGCATTCAGGTTAGTGTGTTAGTGCTATAAATTGTTGTAAAGATGTGTAATAATGCATAAATGAATATCTACATAAACTTGTGCAGTTGTGCAGACAGTATCTGATCTTATTCAAATAGAATTGAATAAGCTTAGGTACTGTCTCCCCTGAAGATCGCATTCGCGTGAAACAGGCTCTAGGGAGAAATAAATGAAATGTTTGCTTTGTAGTGTTTTTAAATACCAATACTTAGTTTTAATTAAGCTATTGTTATTACTTAGCATCGTTATTATTATTTTGGTTCAGAATATTTGCTTCACTTCAAGACTTGACTGATGATAATGAGAAGGTGGATGCTGACCCCGTTCATATGACGGATGTAACGTCAGTCTTAGGTTTGTAACGTATTGAAGGTTTTAAAACAATTGCAGTATTATTAGCAAATTGTTTCTTTAATGGCTTTTTTCTTTTTAACCTACGTTTAAAAATTGTACAGTCGGTCTCACGGATATTAAATCGCGGATGTTTTATTGGAAAGAATAGTGAAAGCTTTCTAGTTTGTATAGTTAAACAAGTTCAAGTCAAGTAATAACATGCAAACGATGCGAGAAATGGCTATTTACCTTGATGACAATTGGTTTGTTGGTGCTCATGTCATTTGTTTGCTTTCCTTATAACCCATAGAAAAGTGCTTCCTTTATTGCACATACTTGTGAAGTACAGCAATATGATGGGCATATTTCTATACATTCGCGTTTGAACAGAGTTTAAAAAATATGCTATGTGTAATATGATTGCTGGCATTACATGACATAGCATTATGGCTTGCTGCTTTATACACAGAGCTACAGTATTTAGATTTAGGATTTGTGGATGACTTGCAAAATTACGCATTGCCGAAACACCATCGTTGTGCTGCACATACGTTGAATTTGGTTGCAAGTAGTGATGCATCAGAGGCGTTGAAACGTTCCTGCTCTTATAAAAGAGTGTATTACAGCGCTTTTGGAAAAGCTACTGCACTCTGGAATAAACAATCTAGGTAAAGTTAATATGATACTCTAGTTAAGTAGTATCATTACATACTGATAAAATAACAAACTTCCTTGCAAGCGTATATATCTTTTATTCAAGCAGGGGCTGGCCCTTTCCCCCATAAAAAACTTCACTTAGCACGTTTACTTCCTCCGCTACATGCCACATACTTCAAATCGCTTTCCCTTTTGCCATCCAGTTTTTAACATATTTTTTTTATCCTGCTTTTTCAAAATATTGCTCCGTAATTACATGTGCTGACTCTACAAACTTTTCTGTAATCAAAAATTTGTTTGTAAATGGATCAGATGCACGAGTCCGAACTTCAGAATTGTGTAGCACCTACGAAGTGATGGTCAAGTAGGAAAGCTGAAGAACAAAAACGTGATTTTCTAGCTTATGTAAAGAACTCCGTGAGATGATTTGTTTTAAACTAAGCTTGTTTTTATAGAAGCTCTCAAGCAGCTGATATCATCGAAAATACTTTGGAACAAAAGCTATTGGTCCCTTGCATAACCCGCTGGAATTCTTTACATGATTGTGTTGGGCGCCTTTTGTCGATGTTTGAGTGTCGCGAGAAGCTGGATGACCTGAACAGCATATGTGATAAATTCAAAATTGCTCCTTTTACTTATGGTAAGTAGTGGTTAGAGCGTCTGCCTCACAGTTGGTAGACCTGGATTCACTTCTTAGTCGAGTCTTACCAAAAAAGTTTAAAAATTGGAACTCACAGGTTCCTTGCTTGACGCTCAGCATTGAAGGGATAGCGTGAAGCTTCCACCTTAACGTGGTAGACAGTAGACACTAGACAGGTGGCATCGCCTCGAAGACAGCGTGGTTAATTAGTTGTCTCTTGTCCAGCGTAACTGGTTTAATAAACAACAACAATAGTTAGAAAATAAATTTAGAAAAATGTTTCGACTAAGGACCAAGCAGCTACATTTGGGCTGCGATGCTTGTGTAAACGAAGTATTAGTTTGATGTTGTAATTGGCTATATCAAACTTACCGATTTTCATTACAAATTAGCTAGTTTAGGTCGAATGACTGTCACACAGAGAGTTTACTATATTTCTGTTCTCTGCTTAGAAAAGAGATAGTAATAGTCTTGCTTTTTTTTTGTAGGTGACATAAAGTTCTTCAAACAGTACTATCAAGCAATGCAGCCGATCTGCGTGGCGCTTGATATACTTCAAGGAGAAAAAAACGCTTACATGGGCGTATTACTTCCCACTATTGCCATGTGCTTGAAAAGGTTATTTTTTGTCCAAGAAAACGACAGTCTTCGCTTAAGCAAGCCATTGCTCGACGCTGTTACTGCTGGAGTAAAACAGCGTTTTTTGGCTAAGTTTGAGGACTTAGACTTGTTGTTAGCCAGCGCTTTACATCCCCAGTTTAAACTTCATTGGATTAAATGGCTGTGTGACGTTGGAATTGTGGAGCAGATAGAAAATTTGCAAAAAAGGATCAAGGTCAAAATGATATCGCTGGTTGATTCGGAATTAAAACAGAGCGAAAGTGACGATAGCTCTGATGGTGGTGCAGAATCGCGCTGTTCCAATATGGAATCGTTTTTTGAGCCACTTTGTCGCAAATCTGAAAATACGCGAACTGGATATAACATCGTACAGCGATTTCTGGATGAAAATACGAGTTCTGCAGTAACAGCTGAGGCTTTTTTTTCTGTTGAACTGAAAAACTTGTTTATCTTCTACAATACACCAATTCCATCAAGCGCCGGTGTCGAGAGATTGTTCTCCATCGGCAAGGATATTTTAAAGCCTAAGCGAACTGGGCTCAGTGATGAGCATTTCGAAATGCTCTCTTATTTAAAGTGCTTACAGTAAACTTTTATAGCCACATTGGCTACGCTTATGCACCAAGTTTCCTAAGCATGTTTTAAGTTAAAATCCTGTGGGAGTTTGAACTTTTATTCAGTGATGCATATCTTGCCCTTTTCTTTGAACAAATTGGTCGTTTTTGTGTCCTAAACCGGTGAGAAAAATTTTAAGGAGGGGGCAATTGAGCATTCGTCATACAAAACGCTAAGTGAAGCTTTGCTTTTATGATGATTAATTTCTTTTATGACGACGTCATTATTTTTTATTTGTTTCAAGCGACTTCAAAACGATTGCCAGTAAAACTCTACTGATAGCATAATAGCTAGTAGCTGCCAATAATTCTGTGTTTTAACATAATTTTTAGCACCGGTATTGCTTTTTCCTTTTAAGTTGTAGTTGTTAATTATTTAACCTGTCTTAATTTCATTACTAGTTTTTACGCCACTGATGTTAACACTTAACAGTTCATATATCTTTACGAAATATTTAATCAATTAATGCCATTTAGCAATAATCCTGTCATTTCTACAAGTTTTTGTGAGCTATTTTGGCTTTTTACCTTAAAAACTTACCAGTACGTGCTATTTTCTTAATTCTGAAATTTTTTGAATAAAATTTGAGAATCTCAACTTTTGCACTCCTGATGTTGATTGTATTCTTTTAATTTCCTATTAAGTTAGCTGTTGTTATTATATACTGCATATGGTTGTATATCCCGTCTAATGGTGCCGAACACGTGGGTATTGGAGGGTTTCATCTCCCAGTATTTTAGTCACATCCCCTAACATTAAAGGAAGAATATCTATAAAGAGGTGCACTAATTTGGGGAGAAAATTTACTACATTTTTGTTGGAGGTAGTCACTCTCATTTAACCTTGAAAGTGGCAACCCCACGATGTTCCAAATCGGGTAAAGTATCAAAATTCCCTCCTTATGCTCAGCATAGTTGGACACCAGTGATCCCGTTTGAAGATTGAGGGTGGAGAAACTCTACGAAGCTAGCTACCCCATCAAGGTCTTGACCGTAAGTCCCACTCAAGCAAAACAGCTACCCCATCAAGCGAAAGTAAAATTCCAAATGTAGCTCTTCTAAGAGTTTCAGACGCAGCATTGTTGTGACATGTGTAGGTTAAATTTCTGCACACCGAGAGCTAGTAAATGTTTGTTTTATTAAGATTCACTACTTCGATGTCTTGTCTAAATTATTAAATTTTTGCGATTTTATTTTAATCTAAATATCTAAAGTAAAAGCACCATTTGCGCTGTTTGAAACTTCGTTGAAACTTTGAAATATCCCGTAGTTCATGACCACAGGTTCTGCAATAAGAAGTCTCCGACCATTTCTGCGACGACATGAGCAGAACTTGAAGCTGTGCCTACAACACGTGTGGCAACGAAGACGAGAGAGGACACCCCCTAACCGGAATAATGCATGAAGTTCACTTTTTTTTGCCACCAACGGTCGAACTTTGATATTGCACATTTTTTTCAAAAAGTACCGGTACCGCAAAAGTAAGTCGATACATTTTAAACGGAGTACCGAATACCGGTACCGAATTACTTTTAGGGGCAAGTACCGAGTACCGGTACCGACTTACTTTTAAAGTACCGATGCCCACCTTTGATGACATCACAAAAGACTGATTAAAAACAGTAAAGCCTTTTTTAAAATAATAAAATTTTTAAACGTTTCGGACTTAGCTATGTCCATCACCAGTAAAAAGTAAAATCTTATTCAAATAGAATCTTCAAGTAGAGTCAATCATCAGTAAAAAGTAAAATCTTATTCTATCTAAATAAGATGTTACTTTTTACTGATGATGGACATAGCTAAGTCCGAAACGTTTAAAATTTTGTTATTTTAAATAAGGCTTTACTGTTTTTAATCAAATTAAGCAAAACTGCCATTCAATCGACTGATTTTGCAAAACTTTATCCGAACTGTAGGCTGTTGCATACGATAGCTGCTCTAAAACAAAACCAGCCTGGCCTACTAATCCTGTTCTTGCCAACTTTTTTCACTAAGCTTAACTATTGTTCAACAAGCAATAAAATAACATTGCTTTGTTAAAATGTTCATACCTTCCAAGCGTTTCGTCTGACACTTGTCAAGAAGAATCATCAAAATGTAGAACGCTGGTGATAGAACGACTATTTATAGGAAAAAGCAGAGCCGTGATTGCCTGTAAAAGGACCAATGAGAGAGCGTCATTAGTGCACAATCTTTGAACTGTACACGAATTCTTTTTGTCGGCAGAGGGCACAGACAGCAGTTTTGATGAAAGTGGCTTCAAGAGCAGATAGATGGAAAGGAAAGCGGCCTTGGACAAGAAAAGAGAATCTGCTGTCTTCGTAGTGTCTGACACAGACAGGATTTTGTAAAAAGTGAAGTACAATGGCTGTATCAGAAGCAAGAGACTGGGTATTGTTCTAGGTGGAAAATTTGCATCGACGAGCAGGCAGTAAGCGTTTCTGGAAAAATGAGCAAAAACGGATAGATTTGGGGATGTTTTGTTTAATTCTGTCTTGCAGCCTTTGAGAGGTACAGCCTACATAACGACTATCACAGAGGCATAAGAATTGATAAATCACGTTGCTTTTCTGTAAAGCAGGTAGTACATCCTTGTTGGTAGCGGAGAGATGCTTGTTGGTAGAGTAAACAACACGTGGTTCCACTGTGGAAAAGCACTGCTTGAAATCAGATTTTGCTTGCTTTTCAAACCTGATAGAAACCAGGGTCGCTCTCTTTTCCATCTATCTGCTCTTGAAGCTACTTTCATCAAAACTTGTAACCTCGACCTCTGCCGACAAAAAGAATTCGTGTATAGTTTAAAGATTGTGCAGTAATGATGCTTCCTCATTAATTCTTTTCCAGCCAATCACGGCTCGGCTTTTTCAATGAATAGCCGTTCTTTTCCCGCGCTCTCCATTTTGACGATTCTTTTTGATAAGCGTAAGACGAAAAGCTTCGACGATACGAACATTTTAATCAAAGCAGTTCTCAAGTTTTGTACCAACAACCAACTTTTCAACAATGCAACAGAAAATACTGTAGACTAATTTTAGATCTGTAATCACAAACTAACTCAATAACACGGTATTGTAGGCCTAATCTTATACCCATAACTAATCAACTGGTGTACCAGTGAGTAGCCTAATCAAATCTGAAATTTTGGCTACAACTTCTGGTGTTCGATCGTAGTCCTAGATAGACTACCAGTACTGATCTACAGTAGGCTTTTTGGGTTGTCACAAAACTATAAAACGCAAGGTCGCCGATGCTCTGGAGTCAAACAAATTACATGGTATTTTTGCGAATAAAGGAAATTGTGGAAAAGGGTTTGCGGCACCTTTTTATTACCTTAAGTTGTAATATTTCTTCAATAAAACCGATTTCAAGCAGTATCTCTTTAATCATGCTATTGTCATAATCACCGAGACAATTGAAAACTAAATTCGCGGTTTTAGGTAAACGAAAGGGTTTTCGAAGTAATGCTTATGCTGTTGGGTTCAAAAGTAATTTATCTCTATTTTTGACATATTTTTCTAGTTCCAGTATTTTGTTTTACACAGTATTCATCTGGTCCCTTAAAGTTCCTTAACACGCTTCTACATTTCTTACAAACAAAATTTTTATTCAAATAAACTGCAACTCTTTTCTTATCCGTGCATCTTGCGTGAACCCACTTACCAGATGCTGTGCGTAACACCGAGTTAGATTTAACTCTTGTTTCACACACTCCACAAGGATCAATCTTACGGTCGAACGTTTCTTCCTCCATCCCACTTACCATCAACTTTGTCTTTTCAAGATTGACTTTCCAAGACTTTCTGATCAATCCCTCCTATCTTTGTACAGTACGTTGGTTTAAAATGCAGCATTTCAAAAGTATGATTTTGTTCCTCTATCGCTTTTTCAACAAATTAATATGACGGATTTTTTTTCAGGAGATACCGGTAGCGTAGGTGACTCAAATGACTCAGATGACTCGGATGACTTCGATGAGCCAGAGGACGGGGGTAACGGCGTTTCAGAAACAGTCGGTTCGTGGTTCTTCGTGTCTTTCCTGTTACTCTTTGGTAGAGTTGCTCAGTTTTTACAAATATGAGCGTAATACTGAAAATCTTGTATTTTTTTCATCCAAAAAGACTTTCAAAAAGACAGCGATGAACATTTGAAAATGATTTTTTTTAAATTACGAACATAATTTCATTTCCAAACTTTTCTCTTTGTTGTACATTGCACTAATTTTTTTTTGATTTTATCATGCTTGTAATATACATTTTAATGTTTTTTGTTTTTTGGTATCTTTTATCAACTCATATGCTGATTTGTTGATAGATTCTACAGCTGCAAATGGCTATGGTTAAAAGCAGCGAAGTAACCCTAAAATATTCAGATCAAACTGCTGCTTGCCCACTTGTTAGCCCAGAGTTGTGAACGGGATGACTATAGTATTTTAGGCACGAAACCCAAAACCCTAAACCAAACTCGGTTCGAACCCAAAAAGTATTGGAAGCCTTACCCTTAAATTAAATATAGTCTAAAAAACGTATGCGAAAAATATAGTGATCTTTTCTCCATTAATCCAGTTTTTTACAAAAGATCAATTATACTGTATAGTTCATTTTATGATTTTGTCCCATATTGATTATTGCAATCTTTGTTTTACAACTTACCTTAATGTTTATTGCACAAGTTGACAAAACTTTTATTTGCTGCAGTGAGATTTATTTTTGAATTCGTGGTTTTGGTTTGGGTATGCATGTTACATATACTGCCATGCTAAAAAAAGCTGTTATTTTTTTGTGTCTTAAATTTTCTATTTGGTTCAAAATTGTTTTGCTCATGCCCAAATGTCTGCATTTTTATGCTCCTAACCGGCCAGTTGGTCGAGCGGTAACTCGTTCGTCTCTGGAGCGGGAGATCTGAGGTTCAAACCTCGGGCCGATGATATCGAACACAGTGTTGCCAACGGCTCGCCATCGTCGAAACGTTTCTTCGAAAAGGGCTGTGCTGCCCGAGCGTTATGACACTGAGAGGGGTCCCCGACGTCGTTACACGTTTTGGCTTAGTACAGCGATTACAATGATAATTTTGATTTGGTCATGCTCCTATGCATGATATTGAAAGAAGTCAGTTAACTCTTGTCCTGTTTCAGCTTAATGCAGCTTGTGTGTCAAAGATGATATTTGGTTCCTTCAAAATTCAACTAACTTTAACTTGGAAAGATTCCAATTCGTATTTTTGCATGCGTATATGAAATTCATTGCTACTATCTCTGCGTAAAGTTGAAACTCTTGAGGATGTTTGTACTGTTTGATGCCAATAATTTGCAGCTTATTGTCGTAGACTCAATACCTTTGCTATGATTTTAATAATAAGTCAATTATGTTGTTCCTGAAGTTTGCAGGCCAAAGTTTGTTTAATCATTTTGTGTGCTTCTGGCCTAAAGGTTACCCAGCGCTCTTCCCTGGGCTTCCGCGCTGGTAGCCTGTAAGCCAGAAGCACGCAAAACGATTAAACTCAATACCTTTGTTGTGTATTAGGTTTATTTGTCTGAAGCTACTTCCTTTGAATGTCACTACGGGCCATAAAATGCATCGAATCCTGTTTTTGTTATCTCTAGGGAGATACAAATTGTTTGACGCTTATTATTATTTTTTTTTTATCGGTCTACTTTGATACTGCTTATTAATTGTTATCGATAAATTTTGAGTCAATCATACTTAAGCCAAAAACCAAACGGTAAAGCTCTGCCCGATTTAGAACTTTGTATGCAACACAGCGGCCTTTTTAACCCATCAATACCCAGAAAAAAAACTGTTTTAATTTTTGAATTTTTTTTTATGTATGTACAATGAGTATCAAGTACTGAGCCATTATACGTTGAAAAAATTTTTGCGTCATTTGAACTTGACGAGATATGACCCGTGCCATATATGTTCCACTGGGCATTAACATGTACACATTTTTACTGTAGTGAGCCAATAGTCTGGATTCCAATTGCACGATCGACTCTATTTACGCAGTCACATTACAATAATTTGGTTTTTTGTCTACATTTATTTAATCCCTTTGCAAAACAAACAACACAGTTCTGGAATTGTGTTACGTACAAGATGGTGTTACACACAAATACAATGCTGCAAAATAATACAAAGTATAAAGTTGTTCATACGATTTTCAAAAAATGACCATTGCGATATAGTTCGCTTTCGTATAGCTTTTACTTTTATGAAAGGACATATTACACTCTTAAAAATAAACCAACCTTGCATTTAGAGCTCTGGCTAAAAACACGTTTAGATTAAACCCTGTACATCCTTTGCGCGATTTTGCGAGAGTCTCAATTAAATAGTGTTCAACGCCATCGTATTGCAGTTCATCCGCAACTTGCTTTCTTCTGCCGCTATGAGAATATTTTGTTTATTTTTGATCTTGGTGATCAGTTCCTCCCATATGCTTGTTATATTCCTGCACTATATATACTGGATTTCGTACCGGTAGAAAATTGCCATGTTTCAAGTTTAGTTATTCGTAAATTTTTGCCTCATGGATACTTTTATTGCTTCGGTCAGTTTGACAAATTTTTATTCGACGTCCATTGTAAAGCAAAGCTTTAGTTGGTGCATTGAGCACTTCCGGGAAAATTGTCAATTAGATCTCCATCATTTTCGTTTGCAGAATCTTCATTTGAAGCACAACCATCATTCGGTTTCATAAAAATTACTGCTGATGCGTCCCCATCTTAAAAAATAGATACATATTATTTTAAGGCACGTGCATCTAAAAAAGTCCAGAAAAATGTACTCTTATCTGCCCGTTGGGACGTATATGTTCCAGTAAGTTTAAATGTAAATACCGGAGGTGCAGAAAAAACGAATATCAAATTTTCATATTAGTTAGCATTAGATATTAGTCTTCAACAACATTCAGATACAAAAAATTCAAAATGTTATTCTAAGTTTGAAATAATAACAAAAAACTAAAACGTACGTTTCCATAGCGACCATTTTTCCAAAAAAATTTTCTTCGCCTATATCTGTCTGGCTGATTTCACACTACTATAATTGCAACTACGGAATAAAATCATAAGAACATCTTGACTGCAGTCACAGACATTTTAAAAACTCAATAGTATAGTTCCTAAAATGTTCTTCTCCTTCTTCTTTTTTCTTCTTTCTTCATTGCCCGCTTTTCCATTAGGGTTGCGGGGGCAGTAGCTCAAGATTAAGCCGCAACACCTCACGGTCTTCCATCACCTCCATCATTTCGCTTGGGCAAAGTCCCAAACGATTCCATCCAAAATCCTCAATGTAATCGGTCCATCTAGTTCTAGGTTGTCCGACTGGTCTTCTCCCATTTGCTTTGGCATGTAAAGCTTGTTTGGGGAGTCTTTCCTGAGGCATTCTGCTTACATGGCCAAACCATCTAAGCTGAGATCTTTCAATTCGGAGAAGTAACGGCTCGATGTTAAGAGATTTTCGAATTTCGAAGCTAAGCACCTTGTTAAACAGTGTAACTCCTTCGATTCTTCGTAAAAACCTCATTTCGGACGCTTGCGCTTGTGATCGCACTCTTTCGATCATTACCCAAGATTCATGACCATAAATGAGAATGGGGACGAAGACTGCTTTGAAAATTGAAAGCTTTGCCTTTTTCGACAATTCTCGTTTCATGACAACCGAGTAGTGCAAAGCTCGCATTACTGCACTAGTCTTGTCTATTCGAGTACCGAGTTCTTCGTCTTGCCTTCCGTCACTTGTAAATGCAACCCCAAGATACTTGAACTTCTCTACCTGCTTTAGTGTCGCTCCATTCACTTGTAATACGCACTGATCAGGGTTTCTTGAAAGATGAAATACCTCAGTTTTGGCCGTGCTTATTTTCATTGCGGCGGTGTTGCATGCATCTGCAAAGCTATTTAATGCGCGCTGGAGTCCAGATTCTGTGGAAGAAAGCAGAACCAAATCATCAGCGAATAGCGGACGACTGATTTTCAAATTGTTTGAAGGTCAAAAACTGCATTTATTTAATGATATTCTGAAAGTTATCAGAAAAATTTTGATTCTTGGACACATTTTGTTTGCGTAGTGTGTTTGCAAAACTTCTTAATACTAGACATATTTAGACGGAGCAGTTGTGGCAAGCGTTGTGACAACAAACAAAATTCTACACGTAACAGCACCTTCCAAAAGTAAATAAAAACTCCTAACCAAGTTTGAATCTTTTTTCACAAAGCATAGGCGTAGCCAGGGGGGGGCCCAGGGGGCCCGGGCCCCCCCCAATCGAAATACCACTAACGACAAAAAGTTATGACAACATAGCCTGGCGATGTTTAGTTGCAGTTTTTTTTTTCGGTAATTACGCACATTACAGTAATTAACAATAATATTAATGACAACAAGTGAGTCCAGGGGCCCCCAACTAACAACCAGGGGGCCCTTACTAACAACTAGGGGGTCCTGGAATCCTTAACCGACAACCCAGGGGGTCCGGGACTCCTAACTGAAAACCTGGGGGCCCCAGGGCCCCTAACTAACAACCAAGGAACCCTTAACCAACAACCAAGGGGCCTCTTAACTGACAACCAGGGGGGCCCAGGCCCCTAACTGACAACCTGGGGGCCCCGGAGTGCCTAACTGACGACCAGGGGGCCCCGGTGCCCCTAACTCACAACCAGAGAGCCCCAGGGTCCCCAACTAACAACCAGGGGGCCCCTAACCAACAACCAGGGGGCCAGGAGCCCCGAAGCGACAACGAGGGGCCCCGGGGCTCTCCTAACTGACAACCAGGGGGCCCCAGGGCCCCTAACTAACAATTAGGGGTCCTGGAGTCCCTAACTGACGACCAGTGGGCCCCGGGGCCCCTAACTCACGACCAGGGAGCCCCAAGGCCCCTAATTAACAACCAGGGGGCCTCGGCTGCTAACCGACATGCAAGGGGCTACGGGGCCTCCAACTGGCAACCAGGGAGCCCAAGGACCCCTGACTGACGACCAACGTTTCCGGGCCAGGGGCCCCTTAATGCAAATTTTTAACAATTTACAGTCATGAACAAAAGTTTAAGACCACTTAAAATTTTTGCAAATTTTTAAGCACAAGGTAGTATAGCATTTTATTTACGTTTAGGATATTGTTTTATTTTGTACATAATCAATCATTAACACATGGGACATAGTATGACACATTCTAAACAAATCTTTACATAAAAAATGTTCGGATTCTCAATATTTAGTATGTCCTCCTTTGTTTTTTACCACAGCTTCTATTCTCCTCGGCATACTATCAATCAAACTTTGGCAATACTCCTTCGAAATTTCTTTTACCCAGACTTCCTTAATTACTTTCACCAACTCTGCACCACTTGTTGGTTGCTTTTCTGATACCTTATTTTTCATGAGGGTCCACAAATTCTCAATGGGATTAAGGTCCGGGCTGTTTCCTGGCCACTCGAGAAGTTGAATATTGTTGTCATTCAAAAAGTTCTTTGCAACTTTGGAACGGTGGCAAGGAGCGCCATCCTGCATAAATATCTTACAAATTGTGAACTTGCATGTGAAGTTTTAGCTTTTCTGAGAGCATTTGGACGTATTTTGGCCCATTCATAGTGGTTCCTGGAGGCAGAAAGCTGAGAGCAGCGACACCATTTCTGCACATAGCCCCCCAAACCATTTGACTTGGAGGATGTTTCATTGATGATATGGTATATCTGTCATCAAAACGTTTTCCAGGTGGTCTACGGACGTAACTTTTTCGAACCGCAAACTGTTGGAAGGTCGATTCGTCGGAAAAAAGCACATTTTGTCATTCCTGGGCAGTCCAACGTTGATGGTTATTAGCAAACTGTAGACGCTTAGCTTTCATAGCAGGAGTAAGCTTTGGTTTTTTTGCCGGTTTGTATGATTTTAAATTAAATTCTTTGGATAAACGCCGGGAAACGGTCATGTGACTGACTTTACGACCCCTGCGCAACAA
Source organism: Trididemnum nubilum (assembly GCA_963965965.1). Classification (NCBI taxonomy): domain Eukaryota; kingdom Metazoa; phylum Chordata; class Ascidiacea; order Aplousobranchia; family Didemnidae; genus Trididemnum; species Trididemnum nubilum. The sequence goes on from OZ014488.1 coordinate 24,889,058, forward strand.
TTCAGCCTTGATTTTCTTCATTGAACTCGTGAACGACCTCATAACTATTCTCCTCATCAAATTGTCTTCTCGTGCAGTGCTGACTCGCGGTCTTCCACTCCTTTTCCTGTCGGTATAGGAGCCATCTTCTTGATACTTAGCAATTGTTTGATGCACTGCAGTCTTACTACAACCCATCTGAGCAGATATTAGCCGTTCAGATAGGTTTTGCCCATGTAGGGCAACCATCTGGGCCCTCTGAACCTCGCTTAATGACTTTTTTTTACCCATTTGAAGCACCTCAAAAAATCGGTTAATAGCAAGAAAATCAACCAAGAAATGTGAACAGAAGTAGAAATTGGCGCTAAATGCAAAACAATGAAGAGAAAAAATGTATGACCCAACAATGGAATTTGGCTGATGCAATAACATGCCAATTACTGAAAATCGGCATTTTTGGGAGGTGGTCTTAAACTTTTGTTCATATATGCAAAACCTGTGAGAAATCTAAGAGTTTTGACCTAAAAGTTGCCACCCCAGGCCCTCGTTTAACGTTATTGTGAACTTAATTATTTACTGCTAAAGTACAGTCATGAACAAAAGTTTAAGACCACCTCCCAAAAATGCCGATTTTCAGTAATTGGCATGTTATTGCATCAGCCAAATTCCATTGTTGCGTCATACATTTTTTCTCTTCATTGTTTTGCATTTAGCGCCAATTTCTACTTCTGTTCACATTTCTTGATTGATTTTCTTGCTTTTAACCGATTTTTTGAGGTGCTTCAAATGGGTAAAAAAAAGTCATTAAGCGAGGTTCAGAGGGCCCAGATAGTTGCCCTACATGGGCAAAACCTATCTGAACGGCTAATATCTGCTCAGATGGGTTGTAGTAAGACTGCAGTGCATCAAGCAATTGCTAAGTATCAAGAATATGGCTCCTATACCGACAGGAAAAGGAGTGGAAGACCGCGAGTCAGCACTGCACGAGAAGACAATTTGATGAGGAGAATAGTTATGAGGTCGTTCACGAGTTCAATGAAGAAAATCAAGGCTGGATTGTTGCGCAGGGGTCGTAAAGTCAGTCACATGACCGTTTCCCGGCGTTTATCCAAAGAATTTAATTTAAAATCATACAAACCGGCAAAAAAACTAAGGCTTACTCCTGCTATGAAAGCTAAGCGTCTACAGTTTGCTAATAACCATCAACGTTGGACTGCCCAGGAATGGCAAAATGTGCTTTTTTCCGACGAATCGATCTTCCAACAGTTTGCGGTTCGAAAAAGTTACGTCCGTAGACCACCTGGAAAACGTTTTGATGACAGATATACCATATCATCAATGAAACATCCTCCAAGTCAAATGGTTTGGGGGGCTATGTGCAGAAATGGTGTCGCTGCTCTCAGCTTTCTGCCTCCAGGAACCACTATGAATGGGCCAAAATACGTCCAAATGCTCTCAGAAAAGCTAAAACTTCACATGCAAGTTCACAATTTGTAAGATATTTATGCAGGATGGCACCCCTTGCCACCGTTCCAAAGTTGCAAAGAACTTTTTGAATGACGACAATATTCAACTTCTCGAGTGGCCAGGAAACAGCCCGGACCTTAATCCCATTGAGAATTTGTGGACCCTCATGAAAAATAAGGTATCAGAAAAGCAACCAACAAGTGGTGCAGAGTTGGTGAAAGTAATTAAGGAAGTCTGGGTAAAAGAAATTTCGAAGGAGTATTGCCAAAGTTTGATTGATAGTATGCCGAGGAGAATAGAAGCTGTGATAAAAAAACAAAGGAGGACATACTAAATATTGAGAATCCGAACATTTTTTATGTAAAGATTTGTTTAGAATGTGTCATACTATGTCCCATGTGTTTATGATTGATTATGTACAAAATAAAACAATATCCTAAACGTAAATAAAATGCTATACTACCTTGTGCTTAAAAATTTGCAAAAATTTTAAGTGGTCTTAAACTTTTCATGACTGTATTGCAGGAGGCAATGTTTGTTACTTGCCCCTATAGACTAAATCACTTACAATTAAAATTTTACACCATAATGCAAGATTCTAAGCGTGTTTTGGGATTTAATTGCAAAAAGAGGATTGAACAACTAAATTTTTTCGATTGGCTTTGAAATGTTAAAAATCTAGCTCTTTGAAATGGCTCTGAACTCGTGCAAAATGAGATCCAATGGGATTTAAATAGCTTTTTTTTCCAAAAACTTACAAAAATCGCCCAGCGGCTGTGGGCTTTGACCCCAGCCCCCATAGCCACCGGCGGCTGGGGGCTCTGCCCCCAGACCCCCGTCTCTGATACGTTCGAGTACACTAGCTTACTCAACACGTCTTCCAAGTTAGACTTTTACACTTTTCAATAATTGAAGACCTTAGAGGCAAATGTTGTTAAGTCACTTTTTGCTGTTTTGAGTAAATTGAATTTAAAGGTTTTGCAATGTCACAGACGTCAAACGAAACGTTTTTTTCGTAATTTTTTAGCAATATTTTGTGCCTTTGGGGCGTCCAATGGTACATGTCAAGTTTGGTGCAAATCGCGTCACAAATGGCCGAATTATGGCCAAAAAACGATTTGACTTAACAACATTTACCTGTCACATTTTGGAGGAGAATAATATTTCTGTTGTTACGTAATAAAAAATTAAAATTACAATCAAAAATTAAAAATTTTTACGCGCATATATAAGCACGAAAGTGTTTCGATTCAATATCAGTTACAACTAGTTGTACCGGTAGTAGTGTAGATTACCAGATAATGAAGCCTACAAGTAAATTATCTCCAGGGCGTCCCTCATGGGCACCACCTTTTCTAGTTTCGGTTGTTAATTGGGTTGCAAGAATTCCGGTGATTGTTGCAAGCTGCTTAATGTAGCACAGCAGTCATTTTAGAGTTGATAAGCCTACTTAGATAGCCTAGTAATTAGAGATAATATTCCTTGAAACATCAGCTGTACTTGGCTGCTACATTTTGTGGGTAGGCTGAGATGACAAATGGTGTAAGTCATGGGGTGGTTCATTTATTTTTTTGACTTCTCTTCAAGAAAATTTAGCTTTATCAAACAGCCGGATTAAGTGCCTGTCAATCTTAAGAACTGGAAGCAGTTATTGTTATGCACAGAGATGAACAGCGCTATCTCAAGCTTTTATCTCTCATCAGCAGCCTTCAGAATATCTAAACTGTCTAAACCAAAAAATATTCCCCAGCCAGCTCTCGGTCAAACTGAACAAGCTTTTTCAGTTATTGTTATATTATTTTCTAGTTTGCTTAATTTACTCGAAATTTATAAGTGGTAGTAGGCTAGTATTCTAGCATTATACAAATATTTTGTGCATAATACTGCATTAACAAACAACAAACATTAAAAACATAACCATTCTAAACGTTTTTAGCCCTTTCGAGTCGGATTTTGTTTTAGGTTAATATTTATTTTTTTCATCTCTATGTCATGTATATATTTTTTTCTCTATGTCATGTCGAAGGTATGCTGCCAATTATGATGACAATTTTTTTTCTAGTTTCTTTAATCGTGGGACACTAAAAAGAAGATGTTACATAAGTTTGCGTTCAATTGCGATCAAGCTACGAAACCAAAAAAGGACCCTTATTAGCTGCTCAAAAATAACGTTTAAATCCTGAAGCAAAATCCCAAATGCAGTACTAGCAAATGCCTGGTTGTTTAAAACTAATAAGAGCCGCAAGTAACTCATTCTAACTACTTTTGTTAGTATTCAAATCTTTACTACAAATAAGCTTTGTCGAGGTGATTTGGGAATTAGGAAACCCATTCTGAATATTTTATCAACCTTGCTTTAGCTAAAATTTGCTGAGCGCGAAAACAATAGATTTTTGTTAATCTCTGCTGTCACCTAGCGACAAAATATTTGTGAGCATGGTTTAAGCATATTGAAGTACACAATATTAATTGTAACATATTACAGTTGCAATACTTAAATTTTGGGGGGAATGCGTCCCCCCATTGAGAGTTAGCGTCCCTATAATAATCAAAAGAATTTTTCCACGTTATTCAAAGGGTCGAACAGTATTAAACGAGCACAGAAGTGGAGATATCCAAAGCTAGACGAATCCTAATTGATAGCGTTGGCGTTGACATCAACCTTCTTGACTCAGCCAGTTCAGAGATATTTTACTTCAAACACGACATAGGAGCCTCTTTAATCATAATTTTATTGGCAACCCTGACGTTTATTATATCGGCGACGCCATTTTAGTTTATCCTAAGACAATGCCGCAAATCATTCTATTAATTAAGATAAGCAGCATAAGTCTTTCAACCAATATACATTATAGGTTGATCTTGAAGAGCCTAACGGCGAAACAGCCTGTCGGGGGCATCATTTTAACGATGTTAGAGGTATTTTTATTATTTTTGCCGTATAGGTTTACGTAGATCATACGTCGTATTTATGGAGGACCTTAATTACGTCGTGTTTGAAGTAAAATATTTCTGGAACAGCTGGGTCAAGAAGGATGGAGACAGCACTAATCTAATCCAATACGATTGACCCAACTTTAGATACCCCCATTGATTTTGCTTCTAGTCCTAGTTTATGTAAAGTAGGTAATCAATATAAAAGACAGCTAAAATAAAATGTTTTCAAGGAGCAGAGCAATTAACTAATTGATAGAATCTTGTTCGTGAGGCCGAGAAAGAATGTGCGACTCAAGCGTTTTATAGAGTGAGTATGAGGGTGAAGCATCTGTTAAGGCAATTATAGTGATATTTTGGCAAATAATAGGCTTTGAAGCACCATTTTGATCAATTTTTGCAGATTTTTATCGCCATTTGAAAGATCTAAATTGTTAAAATTCAGAAGTCATTTAAAAGAGTTAAATTTTCAGCCCCTTCAGCACCCCTTACTTACAGGTCAAGTACAGCTATGACCAAGGGTCCGGGTCCCCTACTTTAACTAACCGCCTGCGGTAGTTTGATTTTCAGGTAAACTTTACAAATTTTACACTTTGGAATCACTACCATTCAAATTTAATAATATGTTCAGTATGCATTTCCCATAGTTGATTTTTTTTTTTGAAGTTTGTCGCGTAAAAATTGACGAGGTGGATTGTTATTTAAAGTTGCTCCTGCAATAGATGATTAATTGCATTGATTCAGCTCATAAAAAGATTACATAAGAGTCAGAGGTTGACTTTTAGGACAAAATTTTGTCTAAATTACTGTATCCCTCAAATAACGAGAAATTTAGATACTTCTCCAGATTTTTCAGTCTTGTAAACTTCCCAGTCACAAATTACTTATAAACTTTCGCGATTCTTTTCGTGTTTGAAGTCGTCTTTTAAAGTGACGCTAAAAACACTTTTTAACCAATCAGCAGTGGTCGAATGAATAGAGCGTCTGCTACTCAAACAGTAGACTCGAGTTCGTTTCTCGGCGGGGTCCAACCAAAGACTATATAAGTTATAAAAACTGGTACGTAATCACAACTTCTCTGATTGACGTTCAGCAATAAAAAGGAAAAGTGTGAAGCCTCCACCGTGTGTAATAAATAGGTGGGCAGATGGCAACTTGATTCGGAAACCGAAAGGCTCCTTCGCTGTCTTTCAGCCAAGCCAATTTGGCGAATAAACTGTAATTGCAATTTCAAAAACTAATCTCAAAAGTAACTTAACCAAGGGATTTTTTCTTTATAGCTTTGCTCAGCTGTGAACAACTAGGCTATACGCTTTCTGAGATAAAGTCAGAAAATAGATCGTATATTATAGGGATATTTTGCGATAAGCTGGAGCAAAGTGTCCCCTGTTGATATAGAGGTCAACAAGAATTTCCGAACTAAGTAGATCCACCTTCATTCAGCAAACAAATGTTTGGTCGACACGAAATTCGTGTTTCTTTATTGTTGAAATACACTACATTAAATACAAGTAGCATTAAAATAAAAAGCACACGAAAAAGTCGATGTATAGCTTAATATATAGCTTGACACTAATAGTTCTCCAAGTTTTAATATGTGATCTCTAATCTACAACAATTTCCATTTCATATAGCGCAAGCCCAGGTGTTTGATATAAAAATTCAGAACTTATTGATGTCATACTGTAAATTAAAAATTGGATGAGAATTAGAAGAAGAGCTTGGAAAATAAGTCACCATGGTTTTTCAAGGTTGATTTTTTTCATTTTTTATGAAAGCTGGCAATCATGGAATCGTGATGTTCTGCTAATCAAGTTTTGTGCATACCTAAAAAATAAAACTTTTTATTGTTAAACTCCAAAAAATAAGTATGGAAAGATACCGGTAAAAAAAAAAAAGTAAAAATATACAAGCTGAAGTTGTACCGCTGGAAACCGCAAGTCTTTATCATGTAGACGTGCTAACGATACAATGCGAGGCCATATACAGGGTGTCCCAAAATAAATGAAAACCATAACCTTGCTAATAAATATCTTGATTTATTGAAACCCTATTTTTGCTATTTTTCAAATTCAATAGGAGTTACAAATAACAATTTTTAGTTAAAATCCCCTAGGCTTGGAAATCAGAAAAAAATTTTTTGCGCTAAGGCTTAAATAGAGACTAGATCTAATAAAACTGTTCAAACATGTTTCCGCAAAAAGTTTAATTTCAACACTTGTCCTGGAAAATACCAAATAGTCTTGTGGTATCGTAACTTTCCAACCTACATAACTGTTAACACTAAAAGCCCGGACCGGTCATTTTTTATAGTTGGTGAGGTTGTAAGCTGACGCACGTGCCTGGTATACAAGCATGAAACAACTAATGGGCACTGGCAATTACAACAGCTTCATTTACTTATAGATACTGTACCACTGGTAAGTACAACGTTATCAAAAACCAAACTTTGTTTTGCCGAAGGCCGTGATTCAAGAGTTTAGCTGCAACGGTTCCCCTCCCCTCCTCTTATACAAGCCACTGTAATGAAGCTATTGGTTCTTTTTCTCTGGAAAGTAAAAAAAACTGTAAAAATTTAAACAGTGTTTAACGGCCGGAATTTTTCTAGGGCTTGTTATTTTATTCTTGTTATAGCATTCTGTGTGACGTACTGCCTTACAGTTTTCAATTCTTACGTATGTAGTTTTAATTTTGCTGATTTTTTTACACCAAATAGCTACCGAAGATTTTAGCTATTGGGGCCAAAATTGAAATTTTTTTATTGAAAAATTCGCACTTGTGTTTTAACAAAACCATAGTTTCATTTAATGCATTGCTTGAAGGCGTAAAAGTTTTCCCACCCACATTAATTTATATAATCTAGATCTGACAGTCAGTTAGTTAAAAATTGAGACCGTTTATTACGAGTGTGACATTTCCAAAGCAAAAAATTCCATAATTTCGGCATTTATTCGATTGCGTATTTGCTAAAAAATTAACTTGCAATATTATCGGCAATTTTTAAATTCCTATTGAACATCTATTAGTTGATGAATTATGACGAAACACAGCGAAACTGAAAACTTTTACTACATGCATTTTTATTGTGATAAACGAAAATAAGGCAAGTAATGAATATTTTTATTACACCGTCAAATAACCCTTTATTGGCAAAGGCACAAATATCGATTTCAACTCAGTTTGGTTAAAAAAAATAAAAATCAAAATTTCAAAACATTAATTTCGTTTTGTTGCCAAACGTTGTTTTTCATATATTCACAGTATTTTATCAAAAAAATAGTGTTTTCTCGTTTTGAACATGGCCTGTAAGTAAGGGAAACGGGGGCGTGAAGGGGCTGGGCAACTCAATTCTTCAACTGGCTTTCAAAATTTAGCGCATTATTTTTTTCAGATGGCTCTAAAAAATACAAAACTTGATTCGAATGGTGTTCAAATAGCAAATTTCTTAATAAAAAAAAAACAAAACATAATTGCCCGGCAGCTTGGGGCTCTACTGCCAGGCCCCGTCTGTGATGCGCAGGAGTTAAACCCCTATACTTAGCACGGCGCCCAATTGCGACATTTTTAGGAATAACTTGATCTTTGGGTGCACAGAGCTGGACAGCGCTGTTTCGAGCTTTTAGCTCTCATCGGCAGCCCTCAGCATCTCCAACAAAGTTATTCCCCAGCTGGACAAGACTCTTGGCCGAACTGGACAAACCTTAAGGGTCGAGCTTGGGAATAACTTTGTTAGAGAAGCTGAGGGCTGCCGATGAGAGCTAAAAGCTCGAAACAGCGCTGTCCAGCTCTGTGCATCTTATGACTCGAGCTGCTTTGTAGCTGCAGGGTTGGTGGTTGATCTAGCCACCTAACTGCCAGTGGAAGTCGTTACGATTTCCTAGGAGTCGACTACGAAGGACGTCAAACTTGTTGGTTAATCTTTGGGTTTAAGTTCCCCCAACCGCCTGAACAAAATTCTAGTTGCGCACCGGCAGTGAACACTAGAAATTGTTGTATTCATTCTTTTCATGAAACTTAAAAAATGATTTCCGAATACCAATTCGTTAAGAAGTTTCTATTCATTTAAAATATTGTTTAAAATTTGTCAAAAATCATATAAAATGGTTGGCGTGCGAGCTTCCGTGTAATCTATACGCCGAAAAAGAACAATATTTACATGAAACGCTGGCAAATAAAGCCCAATAAAAGAGTACTTTAGGTTGTTGTGATGTTAAACAGACGCACGTGCCTGGTTTACGAGCATGAACCAACGAGGGAGTGCAAGCTATTACAACAGCTTCATTTGCTTATAGGTTCTTTACCACGGGTAAGGTCAAGGTGAACAACAACTTTTGGCATTGGGCAGAAAATATTTGAAAAATGTTCGGTCTAAGCTATATAGAGCTGGTTGAAATGCTACTGTGTTACACAAGTCATTTAGGGTCACTATTTTTCCTTGTCTTTGTTTTTTTTTTGTTCCAATATCGTGGCCGTAAGTTTTGTGTGGTCTTGTGTTCGCGCTTGGTCGTGGATCAAATGTATGGAAGCGATTTAGAACAATTTGGCTCGCTTTGATAATGTTTTTGAGTTCAATTTTGCCGAAAAAAAGATTTTCAGCTTGTTGCAAGCTAAATTATCGCGAGTGAGGCAGCACCATAAGCAGAGGTGTAAAGTAACGAAAGTAGCTCTACTTAAGTAGCCTACTCAAGTAGATTTTGCGGTAACGAGCACTTTTTAAGTAATTATATTTTTGGATACTTTCTACTTTCACTTGAGTAACATTAACGTAACATAACGCTACTTACGTACATTTTATACTAAAAGTAGTTTGTAGGCTTAGTAAGGCATACCTAATTTTTTTTTTTTTTTTTGGCAACGTCGGGCAAAATATTCGAACCGTGGTGAAAATTATGAATGAGCGCGAGCTCGACTAGTACAGACAGGTCCAAGTCCGCGCTTCTTCACCTTAAGGTATTGTTGGAAAAGAGACGAGATTTGCGTACGGCACTAGCGATTACTGCGCCACGAGAATATTAGTTTAGTTACTGACCACTGTGTAACACATTAAACTGACCATAAGGGTGGCTGTGATGCTCGGTGCTAGTGACGTGATATTTAATTGCGAGGTTGAAAGTTTCTTAGTTTTTAGGCTAGGCTATAGATACCAGTAGCCAATAGTCAAGGCCTGCATGCTTGGTAAATTATTTTACTCGGCTAACAATTGCAAAAATGCGCAAGTTAGTGTAGATATTGTAGTCAGTGGTCATGTTGCCTAAGTTTATCCCACAAAACCTTAGTTCCTAGTAGTAAGGAACATAGGCTGCTGGTGCAGTTACTGTAGTCTGAAGCATATCGGTTGGGTAAACACCATGAAAGCTGTAACATTTTGATATTAACAGAATGGCTATTGCTCAAGTCATTTTCATGTTTCACTGTTTTTTGTGTATACTGAATAAATTGCACAGGTTTCATATATGACGACATCACAACTCACCACAATAATCTAGCGAGGAAAGGACACAGCTTGGTAATTAATATTAGTAGCCAACTAATCATGTTGCGTTACTACTATTAAGTGTTATAATTGAAATACTTTACCACATTCATGCTTTTGGTACGATTAACAATGGAGCCGTTTATAGTACTGAACTACTGATATACGTCCGCATTCAAAAATTGCTAACTTTTGGGCAGTTATAGTGGTTTGGGCTCTCATTTTAAAGCGCGATATCGCATGTTTATACGTGGTATTTAGCAACATTCATAGACCAGGATGCAGAAAATACAAGGGTCGTGTGAAAGAAAACTTTCTACTTGGCTACTTGAGTAGCTTAAAAATATGTTTACTTTATACTTTTACTTGCTTAGTTAAATGGTTTAGTACTTTCTACTCTACTTGCACTACATTTGATCGTCAGTAACAACACTTTTACTTGACTATTGTTTCTGACTACTTTGTACACCTCTGACCAAAAGCATAACGTAGGTATTGGCTGAAAAAACTAAAGTTATCGAAAAGATTTTTCACTCTGGTTTTTACGCTCTTGCAGAAATTTGCAAATTAAAACAAATCTTTCATCATACTTTTACTGTTTTCGCCGAAGCGTGTATCTAGTTGGAAGGGCCCATTTCCGTCTCATTGCGCCTGCGCAAACATACGTTCTTTGGAAGAAACGCAGCAGCGGTGGCAAGCTGTTGCCAAAATTGTTTCCGGTTTAAGCGGCCCAAGATTTGAATCCAGCGCTCCAGAGACGAATGCAATACCGCTCGACCTTCTGGACAGTGCTGAAATTTGCAATAGATTATAATCATTGCAAACTATATGTGAATTATGATAAAACATTTTATATATGTTTGTAAATTGCTGTCAAAGATGCGCCTTACTTTAATTATAACTTACATGTAAAGTGATTCATATATAATTCATATACAGTTTATAATAATAATAATTTTATTCCAAACTTTTGCAAGTGCTATGTGTATGAAGAACAGAGCTTTCTCCATTTAATTTGCATAGCCCCTTTTCCCATCAAAAACTTTCTTAAATGCATTGTTCTAGTGTTCAAATGGAATTGAAAAATTTACTTATTTGAAAAAGATAATAATTTATTGAGAAAATCTGCAGTAATAAGCTGAGTAAACTAGGCTAAATCATACCTGTTTTGGATTGTTCCTGGGCAGCGCAGCTGTTTCATATTAACATCGTCACAAACAAACTTGATGTAGTAAGATTACTTGACTCTTCCACAACACTTGAATTTGCGATCAAAATTCTTTTGAATAATTAACAGTACTGCTGCATGTTGCGGTAACAAACAATACAATTTTAAACCACTAAAACAGAGTCGATGCTAGCCTGTGGAATCATTAAATATGTACTTGTCTTTGTCAATAAAGTTTCTTGCATTATAGTCTGCACTGCATTGCTATTTCACATTTCAAAAGAAGATTTTAAAACGATTTTGAATGAACAAATGCATCATCCAAGGGAGTTTCAAATAAAACAAAAAGGTCATAAACCATTCAAATAGCTCAAAACAAAAAGTTCATAAAACAAACCTCACTCTTTCAAGCTATTAATAATAAAACAAAAATCAATTATGATCGATTTTGTAGCTCTTTGTAACTTGTCAATACTTGACTTTAAACGACATTTATGTCAAAAATTTTCTTTTCCGTTTTCTCTCAAAAGATATAGAAATTTCTTGAAATTGTAATTTCCAAGTTTGAACCTACCCTTTCGATATCTTTCTATTTTCAAGATATGCTGCAGGCTGACAGTCAGTGTTTTACCTCCAAAAGTTTTAATTGAAATCCAAAAAATGTATATTGTTAATTCCCAATTAGTATAATTGTGTCAGCGTTGCTGCCAAACAAAGTAAAAAATTATAATATTGTAAAACAGCAACTTTTGGAGTAAACACTTTCTAAATTTTAAACAACTATAATTCAGTTTCTTTGGAAGAACTGGCCTTGCATGACTGCAACATACCAAACGCAGACTTTGACTGCAGATATCGCGTCTCGAACACAGCATACAGCTTTCCTTTATACTGAAGGCTGCAAAAAATTATCTTTGCAGCGCGTGTGGTTACTAATTCCAGGATCTCAATTATTTTCTTCTGAGAGTTCATCTTTTGAGTCTCTTAAAAAAACGTCTTTGGCTCTTCCTTTTTGTCTCTGATTTCTGACCCAGATTTTAGGCTGTGACCAGCAGGCTGGTGTGTCTCACCGGAGTTTCTCTGCGCACCAATTTTTTGGATAGTAAAGAAGCAGTGGCGCAACTATAGATTCGAGCCAGGTGAGAGGAGCTTAGACTAAAGAACCTACTTACTATCGTTACCTGCGTATGTGACTATATACGCATTGTGACGCCAAAAAAATCTGAGCATGTAGTGGCAGGAGCAGGCACGCAAGCAGTATTTTTCCAAGAAGGGGTTTGAACCAAAGGTTAAAATTTTTTTGTTTGAAAATGGCTTCGTTTGTCGAGCAGAATGGCCACATTTGTTGTGCAGAATGGCCCAACTCAATCGTATTATACGCGGAAGCCCCAGCGGCTGGGCGATTTTTGTAAATTTTCAAAAAAAATCCATCTGAATCACATTTCACGCGTTTTTAGAGCTATTTGAAAGAACAAAATTGTTCTGATTCCGAAGCCATTTAATATAACTAACTTGCCCGACTCCTTCAAGTTCCCTTTTACTTACGGTCAAGTCAAAGACACGTTTAAACGCTTGAATTTTTAAGATCGGGGAGATGGCTGCAGCCCTCTTAACTTCCCTGGTCGGGCACTGCCCAAGAATAACGTAAGTTCAGTAGAAATGCCAATTTTATGCTAAATTTGGAATGTGGAAAAATGTGAAAAACTGTTTTTTCTAATTTTACTTATACGGTATCTTCTCTTCTTAAATAATTGCTTTGAAAACATATTATTGCAAAAAAATTCCCAAATTGCTATTTTTCCGACAAAAATTACTAACCTTGTTTAGCGGGGCATGGGAACTTTTTTGTCCTCGTCCTCAGAGCTACGTTTTTTTTTGTTTTTTTTAAGGCCAATAAAGACTTGGCGCTCACAACTACGGGTACGGTGGTACCTCAATTGATTAATTCAAATTAAGAAAAAATATTTACTTTGTAACAATTTGAGATATTATCGTATAATTAAAAAAAATTTCGTTAAAATAAATAAACTAGAAATAAAGTTTGCGTTTGAAAAACTATTGAAAAAGTGGGACTCCACTATCAGTGGACATTTGCACTTGGACCTTCATTGCCTAAAAATATATTATTTCCACATTTAGAATTAAGTTATTCCCTTTCACGAGTTACCGCCATCTTTTGTTACGGTTTTTACCACGATACTGCTTCGCAGTATATATCGAAACTGCTGCCAACGCGTGAAACTTCAAAATGGCGTCTGAAGTCATTTCAAAAACAGTACAACTCTTTTCAAATTATCATAAAAAACTAACGAAATGCAATATCTTAGGCACGTGGGCACCCATTGCCTTTTGAGAGCGGCTGTCCTCAAAAAGTCGGTCCAAGGCCTTGCCCTCGGACTTTTTTGAGTCCTGGGCCTCAAACTTTGGGTGCTCGACTCCATCTCTGATATATTGTGTAACTCCAAGAAGCTCATGCATATTCATGCACTGCAGCATTAACCAACCGACTAAGCAGCTTATAAATCACCACTAGGAAAAAGCACTATAGTTTAAATCAGCTTAGCAAGACACGAGTAGCAGTAGTAAAATTTTATCATGGCCCATATCAGAGCTGCCAGAGGAGAATTTCCTGAATATTATACTATAGCCTAGAGACTAAATTTTACAGTATTTTTATGGTAGCATCAGCACTACATCAGGTTTAGGCGAATTAGTGGAAACAATTAGGTTGGCTATAATTCATCTTATCATCGCCCCTTTCACTGTTTCATGTTCATTCGCCCAACAGAAATGCAGGGAATAGGGGGCAATTTTAAAATACCGAGTAGGGTACCGGTTATTAAATTACAGTGCTCTTGGTTTTCAATTGACTAAAAGCTTTTATCCAACAAACCTGGTTTCCGCCAGTTGAACTGTACGGTGTTTGGTCACTAACTGGAGATTTCTATTTCAAGACCCATAACCCAGTTTGTGATCTAGCCCGACTTTAATCCATGACTCCAAAATCCTTTCTGCTAAGCCAGACCACTGCCAATACAAATGCCACGTTTTGCATTAAAGTAAATTGATTTTCACATGTTGCTTGAATTTTATACTAGGCATAACTAGATACTAATGCTGATTCTATAGTTGTTTTTTTTACGATAGACTACAATTAGATCTATGCTTTTTCATAAGTCTGGGGTCTAAGAGGTTTGGAAGCGAAAACTGCTGTATACTGTTAGAAACATTCAGCCTAGCTGCTTACAGTCTGCTGTTTTTGGTTTTCCATAGCCCAGTCCTAACCTGTAAGTTAACCTTTTTTCATTTCTTAAAACTGGTCGGCCAGTAATTTTTGAAACGTCGGTCGAATATCAACTGCAATGACCCTAATAAACCCTTTTTTCCAAGTAGGTTTGCCGGTTCTGCCGGTAAAACGCAACTGACATAGAATATGTCTAACCATTGCTTTTTAAATTTCTTAACAATCACATGTCTCTGTTACAACATAGTTATGAACCTGAAAAAAATAAATTGACTTAACAACAATTTCCTCTGACAATGGAACCTATAAACAAATCTTTGATCGCTAATTTTTCAGGGAAGGAAACGAGTTTTTTCTTCAAAATTTTGCCAAAAGTTGTATTTTGCACCACAGTACCAGAATATGGTCATAACTCAATTTGCCAAAAAACTGACTTAACAACTTTTGTCTCTCAGGTCTTCAATTAGTTTTCGCCCTTTTTCTTTACCAAAATCCTGGCAAAGTGCCATCAGGCTACGGCTTCAGATCTTCCATTCTACGATATCTTTGCCCCACAAAAAATTACTTTTTCAAAAATTTCTGATGACGTCATTGCGTGTGATTTGTGGTTTGGGCTCCCCCAATCAAAAATCCTGGCTACGCCTATGTCACAAAGCCATATATAACAAAAGTATAAACAAAAACTGCAAGAAAATTTGAATCTTTTTTGCGTACGTACGCATAAAACCATATTTTTCAAGCAAATTTTGGTAAAACCTGGTTCGCATTTTTTTTAATGTCCTTGGTTAATCAGAAGGAACTTCATCTCAATCTGATTTGTCCAGCAGCGTGGCTCTGTATCGTTCTTAGGGAGAAGTAAAAAAACAGTGTGAACTTTGTAAGAAAGAAATCAGTGGACCCGGAGCTAAGCAAGCTAAGGACAAGCTGTCGAAAATTCTTAGCTAATGCCAAAACTGTGGCAAAGCCGTATGTCTTCGTCATTCAATGCGTTACTGCTTAGATTGCCGATAATAACACTACAGAAAGCATACAGGCTTAACAGAGCTTGCCTTTTGGTCACTGCATGTTTTTTTGTTTTTTTTTAAGCATAACATTTATAAGCATACGGAGGCCGGATTTTAGAAAACGAATTCCCAACGATTCAGACATAATGCTAAGAAACTGCAAATGAAATAACCAGCCATTGTGTACCAAAAATAAAAAAATCATAATTATTGTATACGCTATACAAAACTCTATCGGTCTATCAATTCATAGAGCCAAGGCTGTTATTAGTACTTTGCAAAGATATGGTGCTACAAACTTTGCGATTTTCTCAGGAGTTTTAAAATTTTAGCGGGCCAACATAAGCTTTTGTTAAGCGTAATTTGAGCTTCAAATTTGAAAATCGCTAAACATACCTGAGCGTGATCTCCCAATATTCATATGCTTATAAAAAACGTGTATCTTATTTCCTGCTACCACATACATTGCTGTGCTTTGCATAAGATGCTTTTTGCACTGCGGTGATGAGACCGACACCACTAATTTGTGTAAAAGAGTTTTGCTTTTTTTATTGCGGTATCCAGGAAAATAAAATTCTGAAACTGCGTAAGTGCATATTATTGTCTGTCTACTGTCTACCACCCAAACCCAGATTACCGCTACACCGTAGCCTACGTTCTTTGTGTTTTAGTATTGGTTGCGCTATGCCCAGACCACCGAGAGGAGGGGGCAGGGGGTGTAATGACCCCGGGGCCCATGGACTTTAGGGGGCCGGCCCATGGGCTTCAGGAAGGCCGTTGGCTTCAGTGGGCCCAGCAGAGGGTCCATCAAAATGACCCTGAGAAATCAGCATGTGAGGCCTAAAAGCATTTTTTTTTTGGAGATCACCAAATTTTGACCGGAAATACCGTTAAAATTTCGGTAAAGACCTTTTTTTTTTGGAGATCACATCTTAATTTGGACAAAACTGCAGCATTTTCTCCGTTTGTTTTGGAGTTCACAAAACCGGAAATTCGTAATATTTGTGCTGTTAACTCTCGGCGGCCCTGGCTCTGCCATCACGATAAAACCAGCGGAATATCACGAGAAATGCAGAATGCTTGTCATTTAAAATTTTTACAAACAAAAAAAGCTAAGCTACAATAAGTAAAATATCGTTTGCATATAGATTCTGCAAAATGAAAACCTTTACTTTATAATAAACCCGAACCAATTAATCGCTGATTTACATGCTCATTTTTTTTTGCTTATTTTTGAAATGCTATGATGATAGAGCTCTGCTTTATATTCTTAAACAGCTTACATAGTACCGGTATGAATTTTGCATGACGCCTCGAATGCAGTTTTTTGTGTTCTGTGAGTTGGATGTTTTCTCAAATTTACAACCACTCATTTTTTTTTTATTGTACAGTACATACATCGCATTTACCTGTCTAAAAAACGGTGAGTAAATTTTATTGATAATCTTCTGAGTACAAAAATTTTGATATTCTACGGACTATAAAAATACTTTGTTGATATTTATTTGCCAATTTGCTTTCGCCATGAACGAGACACCAAAATGACCATGTAATCTTCGAGTCGCTGCCATTTGTCTATATTGTATTTAGGAGAAACTACCAGAGGTGGAGTCGAGGACACAAGGCTCGAGGCCAAGGCCAAGGACACAGAAAAAATCCGAGGCCAAGGCCAGCCTTTCCGAGGACAGACACTCTCGAGGCCAAGACGGGAATGCTCGAGACCAAGGCCAAGGACCAAGGACAAAAGCGCAAGTGCTCTCCAAAAAATAAAAAAAAGGTCTTCACAAAAATTGTTTAGTAGGCGATCTCCAAAAAAAAAAGGTCTTCACAGAAATTTTTCAAGCGATCTCCACAAAAAAACGTTTTCCAAAAAATTTTTCAAGCGCTTCACAAAATTTTAACAATTCAAAAATAGTGCTGTCCTCGAGCCGAGGACAGGCCAATTTTCGAGAACTTGAGGCCTCGAGGCCAAGGCCAAGGACTTCAAAATGTGTTTTCGAGGACGTCCTCGAGGCCAAGGACGTCCTCGAGGACTCCACCTCTGGAAACTACCCCTATTTTTCAAATGCTGAGTGCCAAACAAGGCTGCGCTGTGAATACTATTTTCTAAAACTTTTGGTAATAACTCGACAAGGAAATAAACCGGTGTTTACAGACTGCGAGACGAACGCTCCAGCCACTACACGCCCCACGCTCCGTTCGCTTAACACGCTTTCAACCACCATGCTGTGCTAGTAAAATTATGCAATTTTTTTTAGATAATAATCAAATAAGCAAACTTGGATTGATTGTACAGTAAAAGAGTATTCATAGCTACACAAATCAAGGCGCTGCAGCAGATGTCAGTTTGCCACTATTATTCTAAGTCAATGAATTCATTACTGTTTCTTGACCACAGAAATAAACAATAACAATGCCAATCCGCTCAGAGTTTTTTTTATAATTTATAGTTTTATGTGCTTCTAGTAACGATAGAAGTTTTCTACAGGATTTCGATTCAACTAAAAAATAATGCAAACAGTGCCAAACTTATAGCGACATGATTACTACAAAACAGTATCATTATTATAAAGAAAATCAAAACAGGAAAATTTATTAGCTAATTCGAAAAAGCATTTTAATTTGAAGTAGCGTTTTGCCAGCTAGGGATTGGCTGATTGAATTCCTCTGAACTATCAAATTTTGCCATAGACCTGGTCATAAATTACCAGAAGTAATTTATTTTAATACAACTGTATCAACAACCACGTGTCAACTACCACACACAACACACACTAAAATGTTTTGTCTATATTTTTGAATGGGGAAAAAAATTACAATACCACAAAAAATACAACATCTCATCTAAGCAATATTTGAATTTAGGACAAAAACTTCGCATCAAAATAAACAAACTCCAAAGACTGCTGCCTTCAGCCCGTCGTTTACACAACGCAAGTTGACGAAGTTGGTATACACAAGAAATTAAATTGAGTCGCCAAATACTGCAACAAGTTAATTGGATTAATCGGCTTTCTGCGCGCATCAAAGAGCACTATAAGAATATTTCGATGAGTTTTGTTTAAAGGCATAAACCGAGAAATTAAAAACCAAAATTTGATCACAAAAGTAACAAAATAACAGCTGTTGAAATTTCGCACCAGCAACAATTTTAACCACGATTCTAGCTTTAACAGAAGCTAAGCAATAAGTGTTCAAAAACGGCGGGCAGTTTCGACCCCCCCCCCCCCCCAGGTCTACAACAACTTTTAGAGCCCAAGCATTATAGGGTTAATAAATGCCCGATCCAGATACTCTGCATTGAGAATAGGTTTTACAAGTTTAGTGCCTTCACTTTTAGCAGTAAAATATTTAGCAAATACCATCAGGTAGGCTAAACGTTTTTTCAAAGTGTAAATAAGATTACCAGCAGATTAATTATTCTGTCGAGACCGTTTTCGTCGATGTTTGAAGACCAAATATCAAACAAAGTTCTTCGAACTACAGCGACAGACTCGGGAAAAGCATCAACATTTACTTCCAACAAAGATTCTGCTCCTTCTAAACATAACTTGATCGACTATAGGTTTTTACAAATATTTTCACGAGTGCCCACATCAGAAGGGTTTGGAGTCGTGTGAACATACTGTACCTCCACGCCTGACTAGTGGCCACATAAAGTATGCAGCCTACCCTACTTTTAACCCTTATCAGAAAATACGTTGACATTAGTCAACACTGATTTTTTTATTTGATTGCACTCCCCCCCTGTATGCCAGCTCAGCGCCATTCACTGACGAAGGAAAACTTCTTACTAGCTTCCTGATGCAGTGATATCAAATTTCAAAATTGTTTCTACAATGAGTTATTTGCGTTTTATCTTAATCGGAACACCTGTTGACAAATGGCAACGAAGAGGAACAGTACCAGATTTACAACGATACACGGCTTTTGCGATTTAAAAATGCACAATTGTTTGAATATCTAGAAATTAGCCAGAAAGAGACTGAGATCGCAGCAGCAATTTGACTTTTTAAAGGTATTACCAGCTATTTAAATCTTTCATGTACCCTTTCAAACACGTTTTCATTGAAAAAGCAATTTTTTTCACCAGTGGTGGAAGCATACAATGTAAAATTTTTTCGTCTAAACTAAACGTTTGATTTCAAATTACGAACAAGTAAACATATTGTGACTGTTATATTGGGTCCGCCCCGAATTTCTCCAAACCCGAAAACCCAGGTTTGGAGATAAGTTTCAAAATCCGAAATCGGGGTATTTTTTTATGCTAACTTGGGTTTCATTGTATTGCATTATCGCACGAATTCAGTGTAATCTTGCTCGAAAATGCTAACCATTCTGAAGAATTCAGCAGAAAAACATTTTGGAGGAAAAAAGTGAAATTAAAAAAAAAAGATTTGAAAAAAACACTCGTAAGAATACCCAAAAATAGTTGCGTGCCGTGATTATTGACGTGCCTGGGAGAATGCGGGCAGTAATGGAAAGGAAAAGAGTATGTAACTAAAAGCATGAATTTTAGAAGCAAATAAATTCCAGAAAAAAACGGGTTTTTAGAATGCAAAACTGATTTAATATACTGTTCACGTTGTCGCGTCCTTGGATAAGATGCTTTACAACGATCGTCTCTGCTTGTTGACTTCGAACAAGCAGCAAGTTTATGTATGTGAGAAGAAGTCAAACGTTAATCGGAAAGCTTGGAATACAGTTAACTCCTAAGCGGGCGAGCATTCGTCCAATAAAAAGAGCGCCACTGTCTCTTCCACGTGAATGGAGGATAATTATGGATCAATCAATCAAAGGATTAATCAACCACTATACTAAAATAATGCACTGCAAGTAACGCGTTCGTTTCTGGAGTAGAAGGTCTAGGTTCGAATCTCGGGTTGGTCAAATCGGACACAGTTTGCCAACGGCTCGCCACCGCTGCGACATTTTCATCGAAAGGAGCTGTGTTGCCCCAGCGCATTGATGCGGAGACGTGCCCCGCCAACCCACCACCAACTGCGGAATCTATGAATCGGTAGTTCTACTTGAACTACCGATTAAAAGCCATCTTTGGGCTTCTCATAGGCCCTGCAGCGTCGCATTTTATTTTATTTCGTTTTAATCAGTTTTGTAATATTTGACGCCGAAAAAAATAAATAAATAAAGTTACACGCTTTGGCAGAATATACAGCTAGTATAATGAAAGATTTGGTTTGATGACGCTATTGCGTAGTTTTCATAGACAAGCTCCAAAACAATAAACACACATTTTTTTGGCAAAAAGGCGGTTTTGTGTGGATTGGTAAAGTATGATAAATAAAATATAGTTTGAATCTATCTGTCTATAGTTTGAATAACATCTATAGTTTGAATACAACTACGGTACAAACAAAAACTGCATTTGAAAAACATTTTCTAAAGAGCGAATTATAAAAGTTTTTATTTTTTGGGTTTTTGACAAGTAATGTTTTGTCGTATGATTCTGCTTAAGATGTGTCAGTCTGTTCACACGACGACCAATTTGCTCACACGACGGCCAATTTGCTCACACGACGGCAGTTATAGCTGAGTCGACGTTCAATGGTGCGGGTTTTTGCACAGTAAAATATGAGCTTTTGCTTCAACTCTTCCTTCAGCAAAATCCTGGTTCTGAGCGCCTACGCGGAATTAATGCAAAAAAAATAATGATAATTAAACTCTAAAACCATGAAAACAAAATGGTGAAGGTTTTTGACTTGCTTTGTGCACTGTTCTGAGCAAAGGCAGAACAATATATTAAACACCGATTGGTGGGAGAAAAGCCAATTTAAGATTTTTTTAGCCAGGCCAATAGATGTTGTTGATTTGCAAGTCAAATTCATGTATAAGTTATACTACTGTATTTCATAGTTTGGTTTTTCCAATAGGAAAGCAGCAAGGGCTACAATATTCTATTTTCTTTTGCCCCCAATCTTCCTGTTATTGCATTTTTGAAATGATAAAAAAAGTAGTCTTCTAAACAGAAATTTTACCAAAAAACAGTCCTAAAATTAAACTATTTTTTCTAAAATCTTCTAAAAAAGCTTAAGTTTTGGGACTCTAAAAAAATTAAGATCAAAGCTGCGGTTTGGGTCCAGGGATAACTAAAAGTTTTTGGCTTCCCCGTAGCATTGAACTTAATGATTTGCGGTTTGTTGGCCCAGAAATAACTAGACAGTTTGGTTTCCCCCAATCAAACTCCAAACAACGCCTTTCAAATTATACTTTCGTTCATTGCTGCAAAAATTTGCTTTTATACGTTAATATTATGTTCCGGACATTTTTTGAAAAAACTTTCATCCTAGTGCTATACCGGTTACCCCGCTACCGCTAACGAAATTACCCCCAAAACATCCTCAAAGTAAAAGGGCAATATTCTTGACTCCATTCCGAACCCAAACTCAATATTTGGAGCTGATCACTAATTTTATTTTGGGGTTGCTTTGCGTGCAAGCGTAAGATTCAAAGAACATAACAGCATTATCACTTTTTGTGTACACTGCTACCCTTTGATTGTACGAAATAGTACAATGCCGCTGTGTTGCAAACAGGTAAGCAGGCAACCGCTACTGGAGATCTGCAGTACTGTAGATTAAAAAAGGCTGCTGTAACAATTGCTTAGCAAAACGTGAACAGTGAACACGTGATTAACGATCTACGCAATAATCGAAAACCACTTGTTCGAGGAAAGTTGGTTACCAGGCCGTATACTTCTACAGGCTCAGGCGCGTAGTCAGAAATTCGCAGTGGGGGGGGCTGTATTGAGGGTCTGGGGGCGGAGCCCCCAGCGTTCGAAAATTTGCATTTTTTTGCAAAATAACTTCATGTTAGGGCTATTTTGATTAAAAAATAATGCTTTAAAACGTGGCTTAGAAATTGGCAGTGCAAACATGATTAAACTGGTGGCATGAATGGGCTATTTGGGAGGTGGCTAATGGTAAAATGTTAGTTCTCTTGTTCAGATGATGGTAAATTATAAAATTGAACAGTTCAATAAAACTCACACCGAGTAATCTATTTGGTATGCAGTTTATAGACAAAAATAATTGGGGAGGGGGCTAATGAAAAGAGATTTGAGAGAAATGATTGGTAATTAATTAATACTGAATAGCTCCCTCCTATTCCTTAGTTTATAGTATATTTGTTGATGACACCTATGTTTAGCATTTTTACACTTGCGATCAAACTTGATTGTTTATTTCTTACCATTTTTCAAAGTTTTTATTTAAATGTTGGTTTTATTTTTGATAAATTAGCCTCCTCCCCCCCCAGAAAATATGTTTCAAAAGATGTTTTAAATCACTATTTAGTTCACCCCAATGCATAAAACAGTCTCAAAAGTGCTAAAAACTTTGTGTTTTTCCTATTTTGTATTTTGGTCGACATGCCAATGGGGGGCTGTAGCCCCCCCCTTCCCGCCCCCTGGCTACGCTACTGTACAGGCTAGATACTTTGAATATTTGTAATGTTATAAATACAATTGTGTCAGGACATTTTATAAAAAAAAGATTTGATTACTCTAGTTTTAACGTTTTGTGATAAAATAATGTCAGTTTACGGAAAGTATATACATTGCTCAACATTAGGGCTTATTGTTGAAAGCCAGTCTGTGAAAAATTTTTAGTTTTTAACCGGTCTGCAGTGTAAAAAAGTTGCCGATCCCTGATCTACCGTATAACGGCAAATGTAGATTACTGTAGGGTCCATATGGCACTATAATCACGTAGAAATGCGACAAAATACATACAAACCCGGAAAAAATTTATAATAAGCTGAAATTAGGCACGATGACTCAGGACCATCTCCTGAGCCACCAAAAAAATCCTAATGATTTGGATATGGGACTTCTCCTATTTCCGGCCTTTAAAGTCTGCCATCTAGTGTCAAAGAGTTTTTAGTGTCCAACAGCCAATCCAAAAGTTATCGAAGGCCCAAATTTTGAATCGAAATCGATTTTTAAGTGCAGTTATAAACAAATTTATTTTAAAATTGATTACGTCATTTTGGTGACGTCATTGCCAAATTTTAAGTTTTGGAAAAATGACTTGGGCTATTCTGCATTGATGACTCTAATTGTGAATGAGAGTTAGCTGTTTGGCTCCAAACCAAAAATTGCTTAAATCAAAGTGATGACGTCACAAACGTTTTTGATGACATCATTTGTCAAGAGTTTTGATCGTACATTAGAAAAAGAGTGTTTGACCAAATGAAACATTGCACCGCTTTGAGAATATCACCACCATCATTTTGAGGTTCTAAGGCATCTTCGAGTCCTTGGCCAAGGACTTTAACCGTCCTCCTATATGCAATGGTTCTAGAAAAATAACTAACGAAATTATATGTCAATTAATACGCAGAGCGTAACTAGAACGTTGTTCTTAGGGGAGCAAAATTTTTTTCTGGAGGAGCCAAAATTTTTGGGTTGGTCTACTTTTCTCCGAGTTCTCTGTTGATCTCCAAAAAATAAAAGTCATCATGCCGATTTGGCAACTTTTGTCCAAGTTCTCTGTTGATCTCAAAAAAATAAAAATGCCAACATCTTAAAACTGCAGCAAGGGAAAGGGGAGTTCGGTTGGGCATGCTAAATATTTTAGGGGGGCGGAATTTTTGTTTAGGGGAGCGCCGCCCCCTTTTGGCTCCTCGTAGTTGCGGCCCTGATAATACGAAGATGTCCCGAGCACGATAATATATCCGGTAAGAAAAGAATTTCTACCGTTTTGAAATGTCTGACAATACTATTATCTTACGCAAAATGCTTTGTTAGCATTCTTCTACAATCTGTGGTACTAAATTTATTATAAGATAGGCCTGGCATCTGAACTGAACTTATCTAATTAATTAGAATAACAGTTGAACAAACTTATCGGGTTAATCTAAAATAACACCTGATCAAAAACTTATCTAATTAACCAAGATTCTTGAATTAACATCTGAAACAAATTTATTTATTTAATCTATAATAACCTCGCTAATATTTGGCAATTTGCAGTCTTAATAATTCTTTTATCTTTGCTAATGCTTGCATTTTAAATGCATATTAACTTTAACTAAGCGAGGAAACTTTTGGATAAACATTCATAGGCTTTCTTTCTCTAACTGCAAAATGCATTCATTATCTTATTTTAATCCCATATAGATGGATTGCAGCTACGTCATAGCTTTTTTCCGCCAAAACGATTGGACGTCAAAACGCCATTATAAAGCATTGGACGTTACCGTAAATCAATATATTATTCATTCAGTGAGCATATTTAAACAATTTGATTGTAAAGTAATAGTTTTGTAGATACTCTGGCCTTAATTGAAAGTTACCACAATCGATTTAAGCAGCTTACAAAGCTCAGCGGGTCTAAAAAGTTTCGCTTTTTGTGAATATTCTCATCGTCTATTGCCTGCTATTGCCAACTTTAACCGGTTTTTTGCTTTGGTTCACATGGTAAATTTAGCCATATCATAAAATTATTTAAATTCTACGCCACAGCTGTAACACATGGCAGATTAATGTTTAGTTTAAGCACTATTTATAAATGATATTTAACATAACTAACTCAAGTCGAAAAAATCCCAATTAAAGCTCGATCAAAGTAACACTGAGGCCAGTTAAATCATTAATTTAAAATTTAAATGACAGACATCTCTACGACATAATTCAATGAAAACAACTGCTTATGCGTTTTAACTCCTATAGCAACCGATAATCATAGCGGTAAGCCGCTAATGACAACACAAAATGCCAAAAATCACCAAGACCCTGTAAAATAGACTAATGAAATCACAAAAGTTTAAAAATGCGCTAATTTTTTCACAAAGGAGATGCAACTGTTCCACTATAGCGCCGTGAGTATTAAGCCTGAAATATTATAACCGAAACCAGTGGCGCAAATCCGTAAAAATTATTGGGGGGGATGAAACTGAGCCATCAAAAGTTGCACATATAAAAAAGCGAATAGTTGCGTACAGGCGCGAAGCCAGGATTTGGAAAAAGGGGGGGCTTTTTTGAAAGAGTGAGAAAAGTGCAAACGACCTTGACCCGAAATTTCATTGTTCTTGAATCAGAATCACACGATTTGTCCGAAAATTGCGACGGAATTTCTCGGAAACCTCGGAAATACCTTAGTTATTTCAGCCCAAAAACAGGTGGTCTCCAAAAAAAAAAAGGTGTTCAACAAAATTGAGTCAGATTTTTCGGACAAAATCGGAAATTCTAACGTTTTTTCTGCCCAAAATTAGGTGGTCTCCAAAAAAAAAAAAAAGGTGTTCAACAAAATTGAGTCAGATTTTTCGGACAAAATCGGAAATTCTAGCGTTTTTTTCTGCCCAAAATTAGATGGTCTCCAAAAAAAAAAGGTCTTCATCGATATTGATTCTGATTTTTCGGCCATAATTTTACGCTGAGACAATTTTACGATTTTTGCAGGGTGCGATAAACAATTTTGCAGGGTACGATAAATTATTGGGGGAGATGCATCCCCCCACATCCCCCCTCAAAAATTATTGGGGGGTTCCATCTCCCCCGGGATTTACGCCCCTGACCGAAACTAGCTACCATCTATGTTACATGATTCTAATGGGTTACTTAATCGTAAGCTGGATTTGCATCACAGAAAACAAGCAAAGAAAAACCGAATTCTTACTAATTTAAATCTTTTTCAGTTATTACCGGTTTTTATCTAGCACTTAACTTTAATGTTACAAAGAATCAACTTATTTAGAGCCTGAAAATACGCTCTATATCTTTGCTAACAGTGTGTTTGCATGCATTTACATAGCGCCGATCCGCGATTTGACGTCCAGCGGCTTAGCTAGCTACGCGATGACGTCACGTGCAATCCATCAATAGGGAGCTTTAAGTTTTATCTACTTGACTACTACCACCGGCGCTGCCAGAAATAATAAAATGGGATGAAAAAAAATTTTTGTTGGGATTAAAGCATATGCAAATCGAAAAGTTTTGGTTTAGGCAAATTGTATCAAACTACTGTACAAAGCTTAAGCGATAACAAGTTGAAGTTCTGCCGTCGTTCAGGGCATGGTATGGAATGGAATGGAAAATGGAATGGAACGGAAATTTCGGTATGGATTATGGAAGACGCCAGAATGGAATAGAATGGAAGATTTCAAGAATGGAATGGAAAACAATCTTCCATACTTCCATACCAATTCCCTACTAAATTTTGCTCATGGCATTTACAGAAAAATATCTCGGTCATGAATATTGCGCAAACAGTAGGGTGTTGCAGTTGCCCCGACCTCTTCGGATTTTTCCTACCTTCTTCAAAATAGGAGGTTGCCAAAAAAAAAATCAAGAATACAAAGTTTGAGGAAAAAAATTGAGGTTTAGGGGTTGCACAGTGACCCTTTTTACCCAGGATTTGGTATTTGTTTTATCTTGTGTCGCTAGATGGTGCTATGTGAAATCCTTGTTACTAATGAGTCATTGCGAACTTGAACATTAACTTTTGGTCTTATACATTCAAAAAAACTTCACTACAACTTCTAAAACTGTTCATATTTATGTTTTTTATTTGTTTTTTTTTTCAAATCAATGGTGGTCAAAATTGATGACGTTTCTGAACTGGGAAACTGCAACAGAAACTCTATTTGGGTCAGACCTACAGTAGCCTATCTATTTTAGCTGGCTGTGTAAAACAGAGTGAAAAATAGTCTACAATGTTACTTTCTTAAAGAAAGACGATGCAGATTATGCTTTAGGTCTAGTTATTGAAATCTATTAAACTGCTGTTATAAATTAACTACGGTTACAGCAGCAGTTTACTAAAAACCATATTTGTTATGTTTTGCTGTGTAAGATACGGAGTTTAGTCCAATCTACTCAGCATAAACTCTATAAAATATGAACATTAGTAGATCTTCTAGCAATATACCATTACTAGATCTGCAAATTCTTGCAGTTGGCAGCCAGGAACTATTTCTAGACCTGATAACAATACTATCAAAAGCACATATTTTCCCACCACAAAGCTGGAATTCCTACAATTAGTTAATTAAAAATGATTGAGGAAGTAAAGACGCTGGTAGATGAAATGAAAAGTTTGTACAAATGCAACTTTAACGAAATCAACAGTAGAAAACCAAGCAAAATCATTAAAAACTTCAAGGAAAATTCCCTCGCTCTTTTTTGCCCTCTTTTCCGTGCGGGTTGCGGGGGCAACAGCTTGAGATTAAGCCACCACACTTCACGGTCTTCCATCACCTCCATCATTTTGCTTAGGTGAAGTGTCAAGCAATTCCACCCAAGATCCTGAATGTAGAATTGATTAATCTACAGTAGTTCTAGGTCGTTTAACTGTTTTTTCCCCATTTGCTTGGCAAATAAAGCTTGTTTGGGAAGTTTTTTCTGAGGCTTTCTGCTTACGTGGCCAAACAATCTAAGCTGAGATCTTTCAATTTGGAGAAGTAGCAGCTCTAGATTTTCCAATCTCAAGAGATATGCACTTTGTCAATAATGTAACTGCTCTGATTTTTTGGAGAAATTCCATTTCCTACGCTTGCACTTGCGATCGCACCCTTTCAGTCATTGCCGAATTTTCATGTCCATACAGAGATGCAGTAGGTGAGAAGGGACAAAAACTGTTTCAAAAATTGAGAGCTTTGCTTTTTTTCGACAATTCTCGTCTTACAACCACTGAATTGTACAAATTTCTCATTATTGCAATTGCCGTGCCGATTCGGTAATCCAGTTCGTCTTCTTGCCTTCCGTCACTCGTAAATGCAACCCCAAGATACTTGAACTTGTATTTGTTCCATTCTGTTGCAACAAGCACTAATTAGGGTTTCTTAAAACATGAAGTTTTGACCGTGCTTATTTTTATTCCTGCAGGGTCATAAGCAGCTGCAAACTTATTTAATGTGCGCTGAAGGCCAAATTCTGTAGAAGCAGAATCAAATTATCTGCACGAATAGCAGGCAACTGATTATACAATTTCCTATCGTGGCAAACTCATCAGCTTGGTTGCATTTGTCAACCAAATTCAAGTAAACAAATGAAGAAGAGAAGAAACAAAACGCATCCTTGCTGAAGTTCAACGCCTAGATGGAGAGCTGTAATTGCATGCCATTTACTCAACCACGAAACTCCAGTCGGCAACCTTAGAATGCCTAAGTGGCCTGTAATAAGTGACCATTAACGCCATTCTCCTGCAGAACTCTTCAAAATTAGAAAGGGAATCATATTGTACTTTTTCGAGATCGACAAAGCATACAAAATGATCTTTGCCATATTTCCCAGATTTCTCAAAAATTGAAAAAATTGAACTCCAATGAAATCTTAATCATCAAACCAACGCCTTAGCATGATTTAAAAATGAAGAAGAAAAAGCATTTTTGCATAGCATGCTGATGTCTGATTGAAAAACCAGGGTCGAGAAAAAGGGAAAAACTGTGGCTGCCAAAGAAAAGAAACGGAAATTATAACAGCTTATCAGTAAGATTAACACAGCAGTCTAAAATAAAAGGAAAAAAGACTGACATTAGGCAAAAAACAATAATGAGCGCTTTCGGTTTGAAATTAGAGCCAGATATGAAACTAACCATTAAATTAGAAAAATATGCAATAATTTGATATTATTTATGCTAGTGACAGTAGATCTTTAACGCAACTTTTGATAACTTTGATTTAAGAAGTTCTTTTGTTGGCTATATGTACTAAACAACAACTCCAAAAAAGTAGAAATGATCAAAAGTGATCACAGGTTCGACTTATAGTCCGAAAACATTCAAAATCAAAAAAACTTTTTTGTGTGAAATTGCCAAAATTTTGATGTCACTGTGCGACCCCGAAACATTGACAAATTTTTACGAAACTTGACCAAATGGGTTTTTGTGCAAAGCCTCCAACTTGAGTTAAGGTAGAAGTTGCCACGATAAAATTTTCAAATTTATGGGGCGGCTGCTAGAGATGGCGTGGATAACAAAAAATGCATCCGCATGCTGCGCTGCATCCGCAAACCTTGTCCGCATGCTGCACCACACCGCATCCAAACACAAGTAAGATCACGCTGCACCGCGCCGCACCGCAAGTTAAATATCCTTTAAATTTCCACTAAGATCGGAAAAAAATTAGCCCTCTAGCTTACGACATATAAAAAATTGATTTCAGGGGTAATATTTTGGAGAGCTTTCAAAAGGGTTGCTCTTTCAAACCATGTCAAAATATTTGTTTTTTAAAAATCTGCCAATATAATAAAAAGTAATGCCCTAGCTTAAGCAGTTCACAAAACTAATTTCTGGGTAGTCCATTTGGGGGCCCATGGGGGGGGTGTGGAATCTCCATACTATGTCAAACTATTTATTGCTTAAATATCAACCAATATAAACAAAAAACTATCACCCTAGCTTGATCAATTAAAAAAATTAGTTTTTTAGGGCCCCATTTTGGGGGGGTTCTGGGGAGAAGCCTCAAAAAATTTCAGGAGACAAAATTGCATTTGCAGCTCAACAAATTTACACAAAAATTAGATATCGATGTTGTGTGGTTTAGAAAAAGAAGAGTGCACAAAATTTAGGAAGCAAAAAATGGAAAAAGAAAAAAAACTCAATGCCACTGAAAGTGTAGATAGGAATGAAAAGGTATCTTACGACATATAACCATGTGAAATATTTTTTGCTGTACTTAAGCTGTTTTTGAATAAGACCACTTTTTACACCAAACTTTTGAAATAGTTTTCGGGTCCTAAACCTGAAGTTACGGGACTCATTGCCTTGAAATTTGGCACACACCAATAACTTATGAATCTCAAACTGCTGTAAAAAATTTCATTGAGCTAAACCAAACCATTATCGAGTAATAAATAAAAGTCTAAAACTTCGCACTTGTTAACTGGATAAGTAAAAACTAAAAAACATGCGACGTGAGATCACAGATCAGTCGTTTCAATTATATAGGCCTTCAGATTTAATCTGCCTCGTGTGCTTTCTATCAGTTTTTCTGCACCATGTTTTGGCAATCAAAAACAATCTACCAGTCTACCTGATGATTCCATGCAACTACTGTACTAATCCTGAACCAGTAGCTCAAATAATGAAATATAAGGTATTACCGCACGTGCTCTGCATGTTGTCACAAGCTACCGTACTACACTTATATGAAACTACCCTATGTATTATACCTTTGCTGTTCGCATGTGTGTTTGATTGTGGAATAAATTTTGCTACTACGTAGACTATTCTGTCATTGGAAATTTGTGTAGCCTAGTCGTCGTACTCTACTACATAGGTCTACCAGATCTGAGATAGGCTACAGACATAGGACCGAAAGGCTAATTCTTGATGCCATGACCTGTTGACAAATAGGCTACCCTAAACTAACTCTGTCACTTTGAAATGCAAGCGCATGTGTAGTAGCAACTGTTGTCTAGCCTTGGGCTTGTACCAATACCATAGGCCTATTGCGTACAGGGTGGGTGTGTCACTAGGCTTTGTTTTGTGCCTCTACTCTAATGATTGTTTTCCACAAACTGACAAACCTGTTTCTTCTACATTTGTCTGCCTTTGTTTTATCTTCTCACCCAACGTCCTAAACCTTTCCCAGTCTAGCCTACCAAAACCAAAATCTTTTTGTAGGTGTCAAAAAACACGTTCAGGCAATCAAAACTAAGTTTTTCGTAGCCAAAATAGCCGATTCTAGGATGCTTCGCATTCTGAAAAAATAAACTTCAACTGAAGGCACCTTTTACTGTTTTAGTAGCATGCATTGTCTTCAATTCATACAATAGTTACATCCAGACTAACCATTATTGTTCATAAAGAAAAAATCACCAGCAATAAATGCAAAAAAAATGTAAAAAATTATTGCACGCGGCGCTGCGCTGACGCTGTGACGTAATGCAGATTTTAGTTGCCACGCTGCGCGGCGCGGTACACCAACAACAGAGCGCGGCCGCTTACGCTGCGCTGTTGCCATCTCTAGCGGCTGCAACACCCTAGCAAACAGTGTAGGCATTGCATCATCAGATCATATAATATGTTCATTACAATTTGCAGCTGCATTGATGCTGACTGGCTGAATTTTTGTTTTGAAAATTAAAATTTGCCTAGCGCCGTCGCCAGAGCAAACGAAGTGAGGGGTGCGAAGATAGACTGAACTTTTGCATACTTAAACTGATCTTGGAGTTGTACCCCTGCAACTTATGAGCAATTTCAAAATTCTGTAATCATGTCTAAAAAAGAGACATGTAAGTCTGGTAACGTTTCTTAGTTCCTTTTGTTTCCGGTCCATAATCACTTGAAAAAGTTTATCTGCAGCCGTGACTGCGACCTAAACAACTTTGAGTGTGCTCTGAAAAACAAAAACAGCTGGTCTTTTAAAAAATGAAATAAACAATTTTGTTGGTCTACATTTCTACTCAACGACACTCCCAAAAACAGGCGTGCAACCAAGATTTTGCTTAAGTGTGGGGCTTAGAAGTTAAAGTTCTTTGCTTGAAAAATGTCTCGATTGGGTGGCAAGCTGATCAAAGTGCTGCAACTCAATTATCTCGTGTACACGGAGGTCTGGGGGTGAAGCTTCTGTCGCAGGGCGGTTTTTTGATTTTTCGAGAAAAAATATCTATATCAACGCCATTAGAATCATATTTCGCACGTTTTTAGAGGCCAGTAGAAAAGTTAAATAGCTTAGCCCATACTTTATACCCTTAAGTCAATTCAGAAACACGTTTAAACGCGTGCTTTTTGGGTTAAATTTTTTGAGTGACTTGGCTGGGGGGGGCTGAAGCCCTCTTTGCCCTCGTAGTTCCGCCACTAAATCCGTAGACGCTTAGCGGCCCGTTGAGCATCCCGACGTATACTTTGAGAAACACAGGCTTCGGGCTTAGAATACTTTGAATTGATTATGTTGCAAACGTTCACGATTTAAAAATTGATATGACTAGCGTTAGTGGTACTTGATGACATATTACTGATTAGGTTCAAAGGTGTAAATTTTGGATGTAAAATTTGGTGTTTGAAACTTGAACCACTAAACTTTCGATATTTATAAACTTTAATATACTGCTAATGTAGGTAACTTTAATCAAGTAGATAGGATTGAATGTTATTATTACTTTTTGCATCATTGTCGGTTTTCTAGACCTTACATGATGTTCCAAAAAAACGTATTTTAGTAAACCAAAATGGAGGGTAAGGCTTCCCCGGCCCCCGGTAGCAATGGCATTGAACTTGTCTAGTGACTAAACTTTTTCTTCCACTGTAACAAAAATTTGTGTTTACGTTTCTATCCCCGAATGAACTTAATTCTTTGTTGATCTTTTTTTTGCGTTTAAACTTTTTTTCGGTGTTTTTATAAAGTGTTTTTGGCAGTTTGGCTATGCCAAATTTCATAGTTTGTGTGATCACAAACTTGCAATCAGTAAACTCAGAGCATCCCCATCAACCTATATTGTCTGTTGATTAAGTGGTTAATATTTTCATGCTGAGTGAATTTTTATGGTAGCTCATTGCGATAGTGCTTCAAATATGGGATAAGATGCATTGTACCACGCTGCTTACCTTCGAGAGCGACTACTTGTAAAGGTATGCTTAACGTTGCAAAAGTACATTACAAATTACGCGTAGCTTCCGGTCTAAACTTACCTTGGTGTGGAAGTATGGAATGGAATATGGAAGAAAAATCGTAGTTTGGAATGGAATATGGAAGAAAATTTTAGTATGGAATGGAATATTGGATGGAAGATTTTTAGTATGGAACGGAAATGGAATGGAAGAAAATTGCCAGTATGGAATATGAAAAAATCGACTTTCATTCCATTCCATACCACGCCCTGCCGTCGTTCATGCAGCAGACGCATAAAAAAATAACTAAACGAAAAAAATAACAATAAAAGTAGTTTTTACGATTTTACTTTATTTAACGATGCAACAGCAGATACAAAAACCCGCGTTTTTTCGCTTAGGCCATACGAGAAAATTGCTGATTACCGTTATTATTTAAGCAAGCTTACATAAAAATATTTCAATTTTCGAATAATTATAATTACATTTTATTCATCAAGTTCTCTTGGCCAGGAGACAGCGAAGGGACCTTTTGGTTTTTGAGTCAAGCTGCCACCTGTCTATCACAGTATATTATGACAAACTAAGAACAAATGAAATGCACAATTCGCAAAAACATACGAACAACTCCCGCCTACACCCAAAAATAATTGGTTTTTGAAAAAATCAGTGCTCCTTATTATAATTTATGTTAATTGACAGTTGGCACCAGTCACAACATACTGCTAGCTATCTTCAACCAACCAAAAAAAATGCGTTGTATTGTGGCTTGCCAATATAAAGTTTCGTTTACTGTAATTGATTACTGTACTCACTGTTATAATTATCGTTAATAGGAAATAGGGATCAAAACATTAAGCAAGAATAAAGCGATAGCGACCGACCAATTCCTTGTATAGTTGGTTTAATCAAATAATGCGAATCTAAACGCGGCGTTCGCGGAAAACTGGTCATAACGAAATACAGTAGGTTTATTTTTATTTATATGGCACGCTTGCAAACAAAATTGCTTACAAAACTGCAAATAAAATGCTTCCAGAGCAAAGTTTTAGGCCCGGCCGAAAAATCGGGAACCTACGGGCATATTGTTAGTTTGTTTTAAACAACTGGCTGCTTGTACGCTGGTTAGGGGATACGCCGAGCTTACCGAGTTTCGGTTTAAAATAAACGAAAGACGAGCTTTTGCGCTCACGATTTTACGCACAGTGCCTAGATCGGGATTAGGCGGACGGCTTCTGCGCGACTTTTTGCTCGCAACCAATCAGCGCGCTCAATTTAGACTTCGACACAATTTGGGCTACGTCGCCGGACTAGCTGCTCTGATAGACAACAAGAACATTGTTCATAATCAACACAGCTATACTTTGTAATTGATTGACACAGATTTCCTAAAAATAAATTAGCGAACTATTAACTGTATTAAACATTTGACAATGCTCAGATTGAAGTTGTTAGATTAATTCAAACCAGCCGATCGCGTTCCCCAACTTCAACTGAAAACAAAACTATAGGATCAAGCTGACTTTGTAGTTTCGCTTTTGGTAATTAACAAAAACTTTTTGAGCAATAAAATTTAGATTTTGTGATTTTTCAGATAAACGGGTCCACTAAGCTGTTGGTCTAAATGTAGGCCTACATAAAGCGGTTTAGACCAATAACGTCTGATATCTTATTCCATATAAACCCAAAAAAAAAAACAGTAAAAATGCATGCAATCAAATGACATGCGTATATTTATACGCATAAATACGCGTGATCGGTAAAGCGGACCTAATACAGTATAATAAAAAAATCTATTTCGACGTTCACAATAAACAGCTTTCGACGTTCACAATAAACAGCTTTCGACGTTCACAATAAACAACGTTCACAATAATCTTATTTCAAAGCATTTGCAAAAAACACTGATCGCATAAGGAAAGCAAATCTCTTCTACGAGAATGATTCTCTAGAGAATCATGATTCTACGAGAATGATTCTCTAGAGAATTATGCGATCGCATAAGGAAAGCAAATCTCTTCTACGAGAATGATTCTATAGAGAATCATTCTTCTAGAAGAGATTTGCTTTCCTTATGCGATCAGTGTTTTTTGCAAATGCTTTGAAATAAAATATTCTCGAAATTTATTAGGGTCCAAATACGATTCGACTATGGTGATTCGTGCACTGATACGCGTCAGATCTCGGCCACCCCGAACCCCAAAGACAGCGCGAGACGGGCTACGCAATGATCTTATTTCACCAAAATTGATTTTTTGATAGTGACTCTTCATTTCCATTGCTACGTTAAAAATGATTCACTTAGCCATTTTTGCTGCAAACGTTTTTTCAATCCAAATATCTCGCAAACAATACAAGCTAGAGGGCTGAAATTTCTTGTAAAAGATAGAGGAGCTAATGACCTAAGAAAAAATTTAACAAAAAATCCAAAAGTTCATTTGCAACTCTGGGTAGAATTACACTTGAGTTAATTGTTTTTCGATTACAGTAGTTTTTCACATTTTGTCTTTTAAATAATTTTTGTGAAATTGTGCACTTTAAAAAAGGAAGGGGACTGGTCCCCCAAATCCCCCCCTGGCTCCACCGCGTTGTCTACACTGTTAAAATTTTTTCCCGTAAATATTACAAAAATCCTGGCAGCAATTTGAAGGTCCACCCGTACGCAAGAAAACGGATTTTTACCAGTAACTTTTCAACCTAACAATAGCTAGTAAAATTTACTATATGGCTTGGCAGCAATTTGAAGGTTCACCAGTATTTCAAAAAACGGGGTTTTACAAGTAACTTTTTAACATAAAAATGTTGAGTTAAATTTACTGTGCTGCTTGGCAGCAATTTGAAGGGACACCCGTATTTTAAAAAACGGGGTTTTATCAGTAACTTTGTAACCTAAAAATGTTTAGTTAAATTTACTTCGACGCTTGGCAGCAATTTGAAGGGACACCCGTATTTTAAAAAGCAGGGTTTTATCAGTAACTGTTTTACCTAAAAATGCTCAGTTTAATTTACTATATCGCTTGTCAGTAACTTAAAGGTACACACGTATTTCAAAATACTATAATTTATTAGTAGTTTTCACATACCGGTAACAATTAAGCAGTTGCATTTACAGTACCTTCAAATTAATGTTTACTACCAACTTGAAGAAATATGAAAATACAGTTTGAACTATTATACTTTCACTTTGGACTCGATCAATTCAACACAGTGATAATTTTCTATAGGCACAAGCTTTCGCGGAGTCCCGCAGGTTGTAGTACACTTCCTAAGTGAAGTTAAAGTTGGTTCTATTTGGTTCAATTTTTTATGGCAAACCGAAGAAGCAACTGTAATATCGCTCAGGAAGTCGACTACAACCTACTGAACTCTGTGAAAACTTGTGCTAAAAGAAATTTATCACTGAGATAAACTGATCAAATCCAAAGTGAAAAGAACAGATTCAACAAAAAACAAACAGATGAACTATAAAGTACAATATGCCAATATTTTCTTACGACTGTTAGGGGTTAAATAAATGGTGAAACACAACAACATGCACATTGCACAGTGATAAATAAAGCACAAAAAAGTTCAATAAAAAAGAACCCCATAAGAAAGTCAGCGATGACTGCAAGACTTAAAAAGATATTTAAGTCAAGTTGTTCACTTTTGACCAAAATGTTGAAAAAAACCTAAAACGCATTCCTACCAAATTTGAACTTTCTACATCTTGCCGTTTTCGAGATATTACTGTTCAAAATTAGCAATTTTCCGCTAACTTCAGTGTTGCCATTTTGTCAGCATTGAGACAGAAGATTAACTTTTAGAAAGTTCGCTTGAGTTTACTTGAAAAGCAGCTAATTTACAATTCTAACAGTTTACATTGTTTTGACAACAACAGGGCCGAAAGCACTTATTGAGAGTTAAGAAAATGCAGAAACTTTTTGAAAATTTGTTTATAGCATTGCAATGGCAACCCTGGCAAAATTTTTAAGAAAAAGCCTTTCGAAGTGGAAATCTACACTGTTATAGCTCAAGAACGGAAGGGTATAGAACGCTCAAATTGGGTGAAGTTAGTTTTCAGATAGCCAAAATATTTAGAAAAAACGGAGCAAACAATTTTTCGACTAGATTGCCCTTTTAACATTTTTTTTTTTTTTGTATACACAGTTTTCTACTCAAAAAGCAATTGTTTTTATGTATTGTGCCTCAACATAAAGCATTAAAATACACAAAAATAATACAAACGAAAGGAAACCTGAAGTTTTAAAAGGATCTAAACTCTAAAGTCAGCAAGTGTTGAGGTTGATCTAAAAAATCTTAAAATCAAAAATGAATTATCGCAATATGATCCTATTCCCGCTCCTAAGCTCAACAGCAGAGATGAAGCATACGAAGTCACGTTTGTGACCCTATGATGAAAAATTTTTTTAATTAAAGATTTTTTGAACAAATATAATACTTCTTGACTGCGGACAAGTTCATAATTATTTCTTATGCTTTCGCTGAGGTTACTTCAGTTGAAGCCTTGTTTTTTCGAATAAGGAATAAGATTGTATACTTGGGATTCATTCTGACTTCTTTAAATGACTTTTTTTGTCTTTGATCCACGCGAAATACCTGAATACAAAAATCTTAAATTGGCAATTTTACTGTATAGTGTAACATGCTGATATCCCCATCTTTGAATTATAGACAGATAACGGGCTGACCGATGATAATGAGGTTACTTTAATTGCTTTGCGTGCTTCTGGCCTAAAGGCTACCAGCGCGGAAGCCTAGGAAGAGCCACCAGAACGGCAACTACTTAAAACAAGCAATGCGAAAAAATTGTCTTCCCACAGGATTCGAACCTGCAGCCTTTGGATTACCGGTCCACTGCTCTACTACCTGAGCTAGAGAAGACGTCTCCTTACATGCTTAATTTAGGCCATTTAAATCCAGCAACGTGCTAGATCTATAATTTTAATAATAAGACAATTATGATGTTTTTTAAGTTTGCAGGCCAGAGTTTTATAATGTTCAATCGATTCGCGTGCTTTTAAATTAAGCATGCAAGAAGATGTCTTCTCTAGCTCAAGTGGTAGAGCAGTGGACCGGTAATCCAAAGGCTGCAGGTTCGAATCCTGTGGGAAGACAATTTTTTCGAATTGCTTGTTCTAAGTAGTTGCCATTCTGGTGGCTCTTCCTAGGCTTCCGCGCTGGTAGCCTTTAGGCCAGAAGCACGCAAAACAATTAAACATTAAAACTCTGGCCTGCAAACGTCAGAAACATCATAATTGACTCATTATTAAAATCGTAGAGGTCACTTTGTCATCTAGCCTAACCACCGAATTAACTAGGCAAACATTATTTATGCACATTATACCTACGCTGAATTGAAAGAAATATATTAATCTAAAAAAAAACAAGAAAAAAACTATACCTATGACACAGACTAAGAGATACCTTCATATAAAATTACCTCTGAAAAATTTCTGTGTCAGAGCAACAGCCGCAAAGATATTCTATATCAATTACATAGTAAGCCCAAAACTGAAGAACAAAAACGTGGAGAAAATTGCCCATCTTCAAAACAACTTTATTTTCAATTGCAACATACACATTTTTCAATAATGACAGAGTGTCATCTAAAAATAAATACGGATAAGTTTTTTCTGTGCTAATACAACCCAAGCCAAATCTATTGGTGTCCTTCTTCTTTTTCTTCTTTTCTTCTTTCTTCATTGCCCGCTTTTCCGTGAGGGTTGCGGGGGCAGTAGCTCAAGATTGAGCCGCCACACCTCACGGTCTTCCATCACCTCCATCATTTCGCTTGGGCGAAGTCCCAAGCGATTCCATCCAAGATCCTCAATGTAATCGGTCCATCTAGTTCTAGGTCGTCCGACTGGTCTTCTCCCACTTGTTTTGGCATGTAAAGCTTGTTTGGGGAGTCTTTCCTGAGGCATTCTGCTTACATGGCCAAACCATCTAAGCTGAGATCTTTCAATTCGGAGAAGTAACGGCTCGATGTTAAGAGATTTTCGAATTTCAGAGCTACGCACCTTGTTAAACAGTGTAACTCCTTCGATTCTTCGTAAAAACCTCATTTCGGACGCTTGCACTTGTGATCGCATTCTTTTAGTCATTACCCAAGATTCATGACCATAGATGAGAATGGGGACAAAAACTGCTTTGAAAATTGAGAGTTTTGCCTTTTTCGACAATTCTCGTTTCATGACAATCGAGTAGTGCAAAGCTCGCATTACTGCACTAGCCTTGCCTATTCGGGTATCGAGTTCTTCGTCTTGCCTTCCGTCACTCGTAAACGCAACCCTAAGATACTTGAACTTCTCTACCTGCTTCAGTGTCGCTCCGTTCACTTGTAATACGCACTGATCAGGGTTTCTTGAAAGATGAAGTACCTCAGTTTTGGCCGTGCTTATTTTCATTCCGGCGGTGTTGCATGCATCTGCAAAGCTATTTAATGCGCACTGGAGGCCAGATTCTGTGGAAGAAAGCAGAACCAAATCATCTGCGAATAGCAGACGACTAATTTTGCAATTTCCAATCGTGGCACACTCATCAGCTTGGCTGTATTTGTCGATCCAATTCATGTAAACAATGAAAAGGAGAGGTGACAAAACGCACCCTTGCCTGAGTCCAACGCCCACATGGAATGGCTTTGATTGCTTGCCATTTACCCGAACACAAACCTCCGGTCTGCAGTAAAATGACTTAATAGCGCGTAACAATTGACCATCAACGCCATACTCCTGCAAAACCTTCCAAAGTTTATCCCGAGGAACTCGGTCATATGCTTTTTCAAGATCGACAAAGCATGCAAAGAGATCTTTGCCATACTCCCAAGATTTCTCGAAGATTTGCTTCAGAGTGAAGATTTGGTCCGTGGTGCTGCGACCCGGACGAAAACCGCACTGACCATCTTCCAGTTTTGATTCCACTATTTCTAGGCATTTCTCTTCAAGGCATTTGGCATATACTTTCCCTGGCAAACTAAGGAGTGATATCCCTCTGTAGTTCGTACATTGCTTGCGATCTCCTTTCTTGAATATCGGAATAATCACACCTGTTTGCCAATCTCTGGGAGTTTTGCCAAGCTCCCACGCAACTTGACACACTCGCGTTAACCAGAGAATTCCTTCTCCAGTCAGCGCTTTCAACATCTCGGGTCTGATTTCATCTTCACCAGCAGCTTTTCCAGATTTTATCCCTTTAATTGCAGTTGCCACTTCTGCTGCAGTGAAAACTTCGTCCTCCCCTAGATGTGTCACTTCGTGTGTGTCACAAGTTGATGCCTGTACAGGATTCAAAAGATCTTCAAAGTATTCTCTCCATCGTGAAAGGATTTCATTCTCATCCGTTAGAATGTTACCGTCAGAATCCTTGATGGAGTACGTGATACTCGATCTTTTGCCACGTAAACGGCGGATGGTCTGCCAAAATACTTTGTTTGCCGAAAAATAGTTGGAATCCAACCGACGACCAAACTCTTCCCATGACTTCTCCTTGGATTTCTTAACTGCCGAAGTTGCCGCTTTTCGCGCCTCAGTGTACCGGGATTGCAAATCAGATGACGATCTGTCCTGTAACCAGGCCTTGAACGCATCTTTCTTTGCTCGAATAGCTTCTTTAACCTCTTGGTTCCACCAAGGTGTTCTTTTCTCACTATCGCCCGCCACTCTAAGCCGTTTTCGCCCACAACTTTCAGCAGCTGATGAAATGATTGCTGATCTGAACAGCAGCCATTCCCTCTCAATGTCCTCGGATACATCAGGAAGTTGTCTGAACTTAGATGATATACTGGATGCAAACTGTTTCCTTACTTCTTTGTCCTCCAAAGCCTCCCATTTGATCCGGTAAGTCACAGACGACCTGTTGGATCTTTTGTTTGGCCAAGGTTTCGAAAGTCGTAAGGAACATACTACCAGATGGTGATCAGTTGACAATTCAGCACCTCGCTTCACTCGAACGTCCAGCACATCAGAAAACAAATCTGACGAAACTATGCAAAAATCTATCAAAGATTTTTGATCCATACTAGGTCGATACCATGTATACTTGTGAACCTCTCTGTGCTGGAAAAAGGTATTCATGATGCGGAGTCCGTTGCTACAACAGAGCTGCAATAAATACCTTCCATTCTCATTCAGTCCAGTGACTCCATGTTTTCCGATCACACCCTTCCACGTATCTGTGTCTGTTCCAACATGTGCATTAAAATCCCCCATAAGGACTGTAGATTCAGTAGCTGATACTCGTAGAAGAGCATCATTTACTTCATCCACAAAAGTCTGATATTCACTCGTGGCATTGGGGGCATATACCTGCAATAGGCACAATGACCGATCCAATACCTTAAGCTTCAACATACAGACCCGTGATCCCAAAGGAATCCAATCTGACACACAGTCTGACAAACGGGGGCTTGTGAGAATCCCCACACCCGCTTGTGCAGACATACTAGGATCAGCACCAGAATAGAAGAGTTTCCATCCCCCATCCAGATCCACAGTTCCAGAGCCACGTCGTTTGGTTGAAGAAACTCCGATAATATCGAGATGATACCGCTTTGCTTCCTCAACCAATTCTAGCTCTTTTCCTGTGAGGGTGAGGATATTCCAATTGCCCAACAGCAGTTGGTGATGGTTGACCGGTGAGTGTGCGACATTATCTCGAGTACGAATACTCTGCGCTGCCTCCATTCGCCTCTCCAAACGTGTAGCGGGCACATTGGTGGAGCTGCCACTAGGGCTGGCTGGTGGAGATTGTCGCTTATTTTTCGAACGAGCCCCTCTGCCTAAGACTCGAACGCCATAGGGGTTTCGCTGAATGACGACCTGGGAGTCCCTAGGCGCTCCCCTGCCGGACGAGGTTCCACTTGTGAAGGTGGCCCCATTAACGTCGTTCACGTAATTTTCATTATTTGTGCTCATCATGATTTGTTTTGCAGTTTAATCTAACTGCGGAGAGGTTTTATATCAGAGTTGTCCTTCTCCTAGGTTATATGCTTACCACAGCTGATGGGCATAACCAACCCAGGTTTTAAGTTTTCCAACTATTTTGATTTGAACTATACTTCGTCTCGCTTCTACCATTAGACCTATCTGGCATGGGTAACCCTTTCAGGAGAATTGAATCTCCAGCCAGTACAGCTCTGCAGGTCATTGAGGCACATAGACTTTTCCACCTCGTTACGGTGATAGTTCATGGAAAAGCTATGCATTGTAGGTCTAATTGCCGAGCTATGTTATTCTATGCCTACTGTGCCATAATAAGCCAATTATATGTCATACTATGCCTACTAAGCTACGGTGCCCACTTTGGCCTACTATGCCTGTTGTGCCATAATAAGCCTACTGTATGCCATACTATGCCTACCAGGGTGCCATGTTATGCCTACAATGTCATACTAAAGCTGCAGCACCTACTGTGGCACACTATGCTTACTAATACTTTGCCTGTTTTCCATAACAAGCCTCCTGTATGTCATAATCTGCCTACTAAGGTGTAATGCTATCCCTACTATAATATACTACGCTGCAGTGCCTATTGTGGGATACTGTGCAATAATAAGCCAACTATGCCATAGTAAGTTACAGTGCCTACTGTGACATGCTATGCTTACTAGGGTGCCATAACAAGTCTACTTCATGTTACACTATGCCTACAATGCCATACTAAGCCTACTATGACATAGTACTCCTACTAACCTATGGTGCCAAAAGCCCACTACAGTATATTGTTGTTGTAGCGCATATTTATCCTCCAGTCACCAGAGAGCATCAGACGCTAACTTATTGGACGATCCGCACATTTTGTTATAGCAGTGAGTACTTCGTGATTGGAGAAATCTGCACCTGCTTAAGGAGTTTCCGATGATCCAACGTTCCTGTAGATTTCTTCAAATTCTTGCCCACCGAATTTGCTGCTTGTTT
The DNA here is from genome assembly GCA_963965965.1 of Trididemnum nubilum. Classification (NCBI taxonomy): domain Eukaryota; kingdom Metazoa; phylum Chordata; class Ascidiacea; order Aplousobranchia; family Didemnidae; genus Trididemnum; species Trididemnum nubilum. Next base: position 24,931,755 of record OZ014488.1, read on the forward strand.
AAAGCCACCAACTAGAGATAATTATCGTAAAACGTCTTATCCAAGGACGCAACGGCGTGACCAGGGTGCGGGTTGAACCCAGATCATTCAATCAAGGTCGTCTTAAACAATTCGCCTTTACCCATTTGGCCAAGCTACCAACTATACTACACTCGAATGCTATAGGCCTGTTATGTCTACAATGTCATACTACGCCTACTATAACAAACTAAGCTGTAGAGCCTACTGTGGGATACTATGCCTTCTGTGCCATAATAAGCCAACTATATGTCATATTCTGATGTTGTACTATGCCTATTAAGCTACAGTGCCCACTGTGGCACACTATGCCTACTGTGCCATAATCAGCATACTATATCTATTGTGCCATTATTAGCCTACAATGTAGCATAACTATACCCATTGTACCATAATAAGCCTACGATATCTACAATGTCATACTAGCCTGTAGCGCCTACTATGGTTTTTAATAATATGCGTACTGTTCCATAACAAGCCTCCTATATGCCATACTCTGCCTAATAAGGTGTCCTTCTATCCCAACTAAGTATACTAACCTCCAGTGCCTACTGTGCCATATTAAGCCAACTATGCCACAGAGTCTACTGTGACATGCTATGCCTACTAGGGTGCCATAATAAGCCTACTTCATGTCATACTATGTCTAAAGTGCCATACTAAGCCTCCTATGACATACTACGCCTACTGTGGTATACCATGCCTAATGTGCCATAAGGGTACTATTGTATATGCCACCCTATACTCGCATGCTGTACTATGTCTACAATGCCATACTACGTTTGCTATGATATAACCTCCAGTGCCTACTGTGCCATATTAAGCCAACTATGCCACAGTGCCTACTGTGACATACTATGCCTACTAGAGTGCCATAATAAGCCTACAATATGTCATACTATGCCTAAAATGCCATGCTAAGCTTCCTATGACATACTACGCCTACTGTGGTATACTATGCCTAATGTGCCATAAGGCTACTACTTTATATGCCACACTATACTCGCATGCTATACTATGTCTACAATGCCATACTACGTTTGCTATGATATACTAACCTCCAGTGCCTATTGTGCCATATTAAGCCAATTATGCCACAGTGCCTACTGTGACATACTATGCTTACTAGAGTGCCATAATAAGTCTACAATATGTCATACTATGCCTAAAATGCCATGCTAAGCCTCCTATGACATACTACGCCTACTGTGGTATACTATGCCTAATGTGCCATAAGGGTACTACTGTATATGCCACACTATACTCGCATGAAACCAACCATACGCCATACTAGACTTGATTTGATTTGATTTGATTCTATTGGTGTCCTAACTAGGGGAAATTTTGGTTTAGGAAGAATTTTTAATTCGTTACTGGGACACAAGCATTTAGCTCCTGGTATGGCCATTAAGAAAGAAATGTTTTGTTTCATGTTGTGCATTCACGTGCAGACACAGCAAACCTTGAAAAGGATCAAAAATACGGCAAATCTTTAGCAATGTATGTTACGGCGAGTTTTACTTAGAATGGCTTGTTTTCTCCATTTTCGTGCGGAATCGATTTTAGTTGTGACTTCGGGGATTTCCCACGAAGTCTTTGTTTTGTTTTGCGCCACTAACCACGAGTCAGTCGTATGAGTTGTTAGTAGTGGCAGGTGTGTACTCAATATTGCTTGGCGTAGACTACTCTATAGTTTAAGTGTATAAATCAGCGTTTAGTGCAGCTGCAGTTTCACTACAGTACAGCCTAAAGCTGGTTTAGCCTTCGGGCAGCTATCACTGGCTGTTTGGTTTGAGTTGGTTTGGATTAGCCTACTGCAGATGTTTTCTGAAGTGTAGTTCTGTAGCATGCAGTTGCCTATTGTAGACTGTTGTGTAGTCTAGTTGTGGTTACTGTATTGCCGGTTGTATGGGATGGTTTAGTTGCCTTTGAGCTACCCCTCTTGGGCTACTTAGTACTTACGTATTGCTGCAGTTACCGTAGTTTTTCATTTGGGCCTAGTTGCGGGCTAGTAGTTTACCGATACCGATTTGGCTGTTGTGTACCGGTATCTGTTTGCCGTCTGTTATGTTCGATTGTAGTAAGGTTTGGTACTGTACCCAGGCGAGTGTATGTACTGTATATTGTGTTTGCTTTACTGCGTTGTGTTTAGATCTTTGCATAGCAGACTTTAACACGTCTTCGATAGATAGGTAGGGTTGCTAACTGCGTTTTATTAGCTTAGTGAGTTAGTATAGGTTGGTGATTCTGCTTGTGACTGTGTCGATTACTGGCGATTTGGATTTTGAACTGCCTAGAACTTCATTACAATACGTGACCGAATTTCTGGGGTGTTGGCTGCTCTTATTCCTTGTTGTCAGACGTTGAGAGCAGAAGGGTTTTATTCAAGTAGATTCTACCGCAAGGTTGTGGTGTTGTTCCCGCTATCTGACGGTAACAATGTAGAAACAACATTTAAAGCAAGCTTACTTAACCAGCATAAATTGCCAAAAAAGTAATGCAATGAACAGATAACAAAGCCAACTCAAGTCCTCTTTCACCTTTCGATAATTAGTTTATGAATTATATCAACACTATTCTGGTTGCAAGCAGTTCTTTGAGCATTGCAAACCATTTGCAGCGAACTATAAATTGTTTCGCACACAAGGTGTATTTGCCTGCGAATTGCTACAAAAACATAATGACAAAAATAATCTCTCTTGTACGAAGATATAGTACTCAAGCATATATCCAAGAAAATTGCACAATTTTCTGCAGCCAAACCCTTTGGACCAGAAAAGTGCCCAGTGTACCTTAGAGCCCTGTAGATAGGCTCAGCTTCTCAGCAATTAGAACATCAAGTCAAAAGTGCTGTACAAAATTGCTACGGAGCAGTGTCACCACGCTTGATTTTCTCAAGGCAATGCATGCTACCTGCTGCCAAAAAGGATGTGCTACCTGCCAATCAAAGAAGTATGGTTATTTATGAATATGTGTGCCACTGTGATAGTCAGTATGTAGGTCGCACTACTCAAAGGCTTTAGGAACGCATCAAGCAACATGTTCCAAAAGCAATAAGGCAAAAAACCACTCTAACTCAGGAACAGGGAACCCATCGATCTCAACCAACTAGAACTCAGCCACATAGAAAGTGCAAAGCAAAAAGTAAGACTCAATTCGAACCAGAGAGCGATTCAGCCATTGGCCAACATTTGTTGGAATCCAATCAGTGCGCACGCAACTATTCTGATTCGCAGTTTAAAATCCTAACCACAGCTCGCTCTCAGTTTCACTTGAGTCTATTGGAAGCGGTTTATATTTCACGGAAAAAACCAGATTTGTGCAGACAAAAGCACTTCGTATTCACTCTACAACTGTTTCGGTAAGATCTAGCCTGTTGGCATTGGGTAGATTGCGTTTCTCCTTACTATCTTGCAATCCCCTTGAAACGCATTTCTCCTTACTGCAGAGTGCATTTCTCCTTACTGCATTTGGTCTTAAAAAGATCCTGCTCACCACATACCAAACCAGACAGAGATCGCAACTGAAGAGTTCTGTCCGAAAAGCTTATTGCGAAAGCAAAATGAAATCGACTTTATTAAAAGTCATTTTCAAATTCTGCACCACCTCAAAATTGTTCAATAATTTAATTGGGATATTGTGACGTTTGCACGCCAGGGTTTTAATGTTTATTTGCTTGCGTGCTTCTGGCCTAAAGGCTACCAGCGCCGAAGTCTAGGGAAGAACCACCAAAACAGCGACTACTCAAAATAAGCTAAGTGAAAAAGTTATCCTCCAACAAGATTTGAACCTGCAGCGTTTGAATAGATAGCCTTTGGATTACCATTGCAGGTTCGAATCCTGTGAGAGGGTAACTTTTTCGTATTGCTTTTTTAAAGAATTTGCCGTTCTGGTAGTCTCTCCAAGGCTTCGACGCTGGTAGCCTTTAGGCAAGAAGCCCGCAAAACGATTAAAAAAAAATTTGGAAAAAAATTGTTTTCAATTTTTTTATCTCTGGCGCCTAAAAGTTCCCGAGACTAATCGGTGGAGAATAAACGTCCCGCATCCAAACGTCCGTGCCTAAAAGTCACTGTCCACACATACATGCATGGACCGAATGATGCTGTCGATAATACTGATAGAAGTTAATCACTTATTTTAACTCACTTTATATGCTTGATATATCACTAGGCTCTCTTCTTCAAAACATGTTGCAGCCAGCTTCGGCCAACTTTTGTCATCACAAAAATGTTGAGCAGTATGTTTCATGACAAATAAGCAGCAAAAGTTGAAATCACTTTATAAGAATCAAAGCCAATGTAAGGACATCTTACGTTGAATCCTTTTTTGATGTGCTGTTCAAATGCGAGATAAGTCGTCGTGATGAGCAAAACTTTACACAGCAATACCAAAGGTTTCAATCAAAATTCATTGATAGCAAATTTCAGTTATATTATGACAAATCAATCACAAACTAAAAATAAAGTATTATCACTAGGTTTTGTATCGTATTTTTCAGACTATAAGACACACCGATGTATAAGGCACAGTATCAATAAATGGGCTTTTTATTTCCATTATTTCTTTATATAAAGCTCTTTAAATAAAATGCAGCTTACAAAGCTATATAAACTGTTCAACTGTAAAGCTCTAAATAACTCTGAATTACGTAAATGATGACGAGAAAGCGAGTATAGCATGATTCATATATCAGACACACCTTCAGTTTCTTTGAAATTTTGAGTATTTTAGGTGCGCCTTATCTATTGTCCAAAAAATGGGTATTTTTGGAATAGCCCAGAGCAAGTCAAACTGTCAAAAACCAGAGTGGTTTCTAGAGTAGTTAGACTTTTTTTTTAAATCTGCAGCTCTATTGAATTACGCCATACTCATCTCCACCCGACACAAATATACTTTAGTGCTACATGCATATCCTAATTTCTCATTGGCTACCACATTTTTCGGACTCTAAGGTACACCAGTTCATAAGCCGCAGTATTGAACGAGAAGCTAGTCATGCAAAACTCACGCAGGGAGCCGCATTCAAGCGTAATGGTACGTCGCTTACGCGATGTTGGCGGTAAGTTGAATTTCTTTGGGAAGTAGTTCAAGGGAATTCTTAGAACAGAACTAGAATACTGCATTGAGCACTGTAGGCCTACTACTGTTGTCTGGTAGTAGCTAGCATTAGAAAAGTTACGGTATGCTATGCAGTAGGCCTACAGAGCAGACTGATTGACAGATATAGGTAGAGTTGATTTAGGTTAAAAAAGTTATGCAATGCACTATGCAGTAGGCCTACAGAGCAGACTGAGTGACTGATGTAGGTAGAGTTGATTTAGGTTAAAAAAGTTATGCAAAGTTGGTTTAGGTGTATTACATACTAAATTATTACACATTCCGGTTGGTAACAACAGAAGAACAGTAGCCTAGCCTTACTCATTAGGCTAGTACTGTAAATCTGTAATTGTATAACTCAAAACTGCATATAAGCTATGTTACAACAGTGCAGCAGCACTTACTGTCAGAGGCGAGCCAGGCAGGCTATGTACCGTAGCTTTTACAGTTTAAACAATCCTGACAGACCTTTTGTAGAAAAGTTTATCACAGATTAGCTGTCAGTTAAAGGGCAAGATAAAACCTTTGGTCATCTGATTTGGTCAAGTTAAATAGTTTCAATGTTGTGATTAAGCTATAAAAGTTGCTTTTCAAAGCTTAAGTTGCATGTTCCAGATTTACTTATCCAGCAGTAGAGTAGCCTACCATGTTTTGGTAGAATTAGAATAATCAAAATAAATGTATTGCCAGTTCTTGATTTGTATGGCCTACTTATTTATAATTAATTGTTTGCGTGCTATCTGGCCAAAACGCTGCCAGCGTGGAAGCCTAAGGAAGAGTCACCAGAACGGCGACTTCTTAAAAGCAGCAAGCAATCGCTTAATTATAAAAGCTCTGGCCAGCAAACGTCAAAACATCACAACTAAATTATTATTAACTACTTATTTATTATACATTTGTTGAGATTGTAAAAAGTTGTTTTGATGGAAAATCTGTCAAACAGTAATGTAAAACCAAATCTTTTTTGAAAATAATTTGATTTAAAATCAAGATTGTCTGGGTAGCCATCTTGTTTATATAACTAAACTAAGAAAAATAGAAAGTGTATCTCACTATCTCAGATCTTATTCAAACACTGAAAAAGATAGTGGTCGAAGGAATAAAGCGTCTGCTACCAAAATGGTGCGCTCTGATTCGATTTCCGGTCAGGTCAAACCAAAGACTATAGAAATTGATACGGTATTCACAGCTTCCCTGCTTGGCGTTCAGCAATTTAGGGGACAGTGTGAAGCTTCTGCCAAGTGTGGTACTGGTAGACCATTCTCCATCAAAACAACATATTACAATCTGTGTTCCCTCTAACTTTATGACTAATCAGCAAGTGCCTAAATTTTCTTTAAACAATTGTGCCCAAAGCTCTAAAAAGACAATTATGTGCCCTAAATTTTGTACCGTACCAATGCAGTATTAAATACCAAATGTCATATTTCCACAAATTTGTCAAATTTCTAAAGCTATGTTTACTATGATGCCAAAAATTATTTGCCCTTGCTCCAACAAATTGCCGATTTGCTGAAAAAAAATAGGTATTCATTGCATTCTTTTCTTTTTTTGTCTTACTGGTGATATTAATGGTAGGATTTATGTGATGGATGATAACAACATTTGCTGTATAATGAATGCGGACTTTGTGTTGGCAAGCAACTCAACTAATACTAATCAACAATCCAGCAGTGTTATCAAGCTACTAATTGATCTAACAACAGGCATGGAAATACTAGTGCATTTTTCTTCATTGTTTATCATTTTAAATGGTATACGGAATACAAGTTGAGTTTGTTGAAAAGGCTCGTCTTCTTATTATTTTGTCACCCAAACAAGAATCTCCCAAAAGTATCTACAGTATTATTACGATAAAGAATTGATTCATTTCACCAAAAAATTTGATGTAGTGTTTTATTACTTTTGATTCAGTTCAGATGCTTACTCAAAATAACTTTAAATCTAACCTAAAACGTACTGTAATCTTAATCTTTAAAGCAGCAAATAAAAAAGAGTGCAGAATATTTCTTTTTTTTTTTTGCTTTCTTTGATTTTCCATTAAATTAGTCACTCTCAGTCTGATATGGCTCTGCTAAGCTTTTAACCAATCGTGGCATTTCAGTAGTAAATATGCTTCATGGCATATTTTAATTTGAAATGAGCAAATTCATCAGAAATAACCAATACTTTTTGTAGATTTCGTCTTGCAGTATGTTGTTTTGCTGAAATCATGAATCTGATGTCATGATTGGTGTTTGAAGTTCTGTTATGCGTCAAGAAGAATATTGGTCAACGACCTGTTTCTATAGTCCTGGTACATATGTTTTTCTTTTTGTTTTACAGCAAATTTGTATATTTGAGTTAGTATTGTTCTGTTGTGTATGGCAAAATTTAGTCCACTAGATTTGTTCTGTGTAGTCAATGTGGAGTTTAAGACATAGTAAATAGTAGAGACACGGTACAAATCCAGAATTACCCAACTTTGTACACTACTACAAATATGGATGTATTGAAGTTTCCATAAACTATTGTACTTATGTATATATAATTTTACAAAATCCCACTTCTTTTTATTGAGTGCAATGGCTATCACACTCTACTTGCGTTGATTTGTTGCTAAACATATATTAAGTTGCTTGCTACTGGGGTATAGATGTTCATTTGAGAATACCAAATTCTACAAAACCGCTTCCTATTTGGAACCGGTGCCGTTTTTAGAATTCGGTTTAGTTGTGAAGAAAAACTGCAAGTAATAAATTTGTTTAACCAAGCCGGTCGACCACGTTGAAAAGTGTCCTTTTGACGTGAATGTTACAATGGCATGATTTTCTCCAGCAGGGCTAAGCCCAACCTGGTTGCGGGCCTGTTTCCTTTTCCTGAAAACAACTAGAAATGACTGCTAAAATGAAAACGAAAAATTCAGAGAAACTGATGAAACCATTGCAGAATGAGAATATCCAATCAATAATCATGTGATTTATAGTGCTGTAATTCTTGTATCATTTATTGAAAACGAAAGTAAATGTTGGACTTCTTTTGTTTTGCAGTAGTCGAGTAGTTAAGTGCTGAATTGATATCAAAACAGCACTGACGGCCACTTTTTAGATTTAGGATTCGGAATTCTGGATTGTGTAAAAAAGATTTAAAACTATTCTTCTTCTTTCTTCATTGCCCGCTTTTCTGTGAGGGTTGCGGGGACAGTAGCTCAAGATTAAACCGTCACACCTCACGGTCTTCCATCACCTCCATCATTTTGCTTGGGCGAAGTCCCAAGCGATTCCATCCAAGATCCTCAATGTAATCGGTCCATCTAGTTCTAGGTCGTCCGACTGAGAATTCTAGAATACATAATTATTCTGAAATGAACATTCCTATACTGGGGTTGAAAAAGAATTAAAAATCACGTTGTTTTTTCAAAAAAGTTAATGACAAGTTGAATGTAATTTTTATGTTTAAAAATATTTTTGTAATTTTGAAAGTTGTTGATTTTTTTTTGGGGGGGAGGGGGGCGGAGGGGAATAAATCAATTACACTTTATTTTCTATGAACAATTTTATAAAAACACGAGGCTCATTTTTGGTTTAAGAACAATGCCGGCCTGAGCAACATAAAATAATATTAAGAACCAGAAGCGTCGCTAAGAATGGTGGCACCCGAGGCGGGATTTCATGGTGACACCCTTTATCAGCCAAACTATTCGTGAAAATCAAAAAAAAAAGTTTTTGCCTACCAATCAGTGGGTTTTCGATTTCAAAACAAAAAAAACAAATGGTGTCACCCCAAAATGGTGACAACCATGGCAGGCCGCTCCCCCTAGCGACACCACTGTTAAGAACAGCCAAACAAGAATAAATTTCATATCAAAAACAAAACTAAACTCTGCACTGATTCAAAACGATAAAGTTGGAGTGATTTTCTGGCATTTACAAGCAAAATTGCACTAATTTCGAAAGTATATAGTGATGTTGCGCACTGCACTGGCAACTAAAATGTTTTTGGTGCTCATTCAAATAAAAATGCTTGCTTCTTCGCTTTTGCAATTTTACGATGCTGGGAAAACAGCAAAAAAAGCGTTTGCTCAAGCACACTGAGCATTGGAAGTACAACAGTTTTATGTAATTGGTATCGATGCTCTCAAAATTTATGAACAAATGAGGGTAAAAATTGGCAAAAAATTAAAGAACAGCCAGCCTCAACTCAAAATTTACTGGTTCTTATAACACAAGTGCATTGAAATTCTTATAACACAATGTTTTTGAAATAAATATTTAATTGGGATATGTTGGGCAAAGTTTTAAGTCAACTCTGTGCTGCACTGTTAGGGTTGATAATTGCATAGTGAATCTAAAAGAAACTCTAGTATGTTTCATAAAGTTTAGATTAACAATTAATTGTTTAAGATAGGTTAAACACGCATTGAATTGCTTTCAATAATTTTGAATCCTGTTCAAGTAAATAGTTTAGAGTTCAACACACTTAAGTTTAGAGTTTCTAAAGTTTTCAAAGATAATTAAAACTTTTTTCGTAACTTTAGTGCATTTCTTACGCTTACAATGATAGTAATTGACTGAACCCTAAAAATAGTTTACTAAATTTTGTTACCTACTAAATAGCTCTGTTACTTTTCATGGATTGCATAAAAGTAATGAGAAATGTGAAATGCTTTCTACCTAGTGACGGCAGGCTCTGATCTTATCGTAACAGTTGAAGGGTAAATACGAAATGCTTTTGCCTGCACAAATCTATTTTTCTCCATGAAATATAAACCGCTTCCAACAGGCTCAAATAAAATTGAGAACGAGGTGTGGTTAGGATTTTAAACCGCGAATCAGAATAGTTGCGTGCGCACTGATTGGATTTCAGCAACCATTAGCCAATGGCTGAATCGCTCTTTGGTTCGAATTGAGTCTTACTTTTTGCTTAGCATTTTCTATTTGGCTGTGTTCTTGTTGGTCGGGATCGTTGAATTCTCTGCTCCTGAGTAGGAGTGGTTCTTTGCCGTATTGCTTTTGAAACATGCTGCTTAATGCGTTCCTAAAGCCTTTGGGTTGTGCGACCTGCGTACGGACTAATGGAAGCGGTTTATATTTCGCGGAAAAGAACAGATTTGTGCAGGCAAAAGCAGTTCATATTTACCCTTCGATTGTTTCGATAAGATCACAGCCTCTGTCACAAGATATATTGCATTTCTCTTTACCATTAATTGTGCAATCTTCCTAAAATATGAAATGTATAATTGTGTGTATTACGTTTTTAGCGAAATGCATTTTTTGTTTCAGAGCTAAGATAACACCGAGCTATATTCTTCCTCTTAATGCTCGTCGGTGACCATCGTAAAGTTTGGTTAGTCTCCACAATGAAATGACTGTGCCCTGCGGCCGAGTGAAGAATGCCAAACATGTCCACATGCGCATATTCTATACTAGCATATTTGGGACTTTTGTGAAGATTTCTGAATAATACCATTGTTGTTAATAAAATAACTCTTCATTAGCATTTACGGTATTCGCTCAAGTCAGATGGTTTTGCTTTAAGTTTGCACTTACAATGCGACCCTTAGTCTAGATTGTGGACTAGAAGGTTTATGCACAGATAATGCATTTGTGTAATTGCTTATATGAGTCTTACAATATATTAATTAAACCATTATTACTCGAAAATACGTAGTTCTTGCTGACTGTCCTTCACGCCCGATGATGTGGCTGACAATTTGTTTGTGCTGGTAAATAACATATCGTTTAAACTGGGTGATGACAGTGTTAAAGAGTCTAATTCAAAATATAGATTAGGTAAAACGTAAAAAGAAATCAACGCAAACAGCAAAAGTATATGAACAGCCAAGAAGCTTACCGGCATCCACAAGACAGGCATTATTGTAATAAAATAATGTGCAAGTTGTTGCGCTAATACTACCATTAATGGCAGAATGCCTCTAATCTATTTGTGGCTAAAATCTTTTATTTTTAACTTTCATATTGTGTTCATATGAAAGCTTAATCAGCTTTGCAATTGCAACATTAATTTAATAAACATTCTTTATCACTCTTGCTTAGAAGTACTCAATGATGTTGAATATTTTTAAACCATACTAACATTTAAAACTACCGGTACCATTTTCATAATGCAAGCAGACCAATATATTAAGTGAAGCAAAAAAAAAGATACTGACAGCGAAAATATGGAGCGTATTTTCAGGCTGTAAAAGAGTTGATTCTTTGTAACGTTAAAGTTAAATGCTAGGCAAATGCCTGTAAAAACTGAAAAAGATTTTAATTAGTAAGAATTCGGTTTTGTTTGCTTTTTTTCAGTGACGTAAATCCGGCTTGCTGTTGAGTAACCCATCAGAATCATGTAATATGGATGGTGGTAGCTAGTTTTGGTAATCAAATTCGTGGCTTACTATTGATGGCGCTATAATGGAACAGTTGTATCTCCTTTATTTGTGACAAAATTAGCGCATTTTTAAACTTTTGTAATTTCAGAAGTCTATTTTGCAGGATCTTGGTGATTTTTTGTATTTCGTGTAGTCATTAGCGGCTTATCGCTATGATTATTGGTTGCTAGTAGTTAAAATGCGTTAGCAGTTGTTTTCGTTGAATTATTTCGTAGATATGTCATTTAAACTTTTAAGTAATGATTTAACTGGCCTCAGTGTAACGGTGTAACTTGATCGAGTCTTAATTTGCATTTATTTCGACTTGAGCTGGTGATGTTAAATATGATTTATAAGTAGTGCTTGAACTAAACATTAATCGGCCGTGTGTTACTGCTGTGACATAGAATTTTACGTATTTTAGGATATAGCTGAATTAACGATTTGAACCAAAGTTAAAAACCGGTCAAAGTGGACAATAGCGGGCAATGGACGATGAGAATTTACAAAAAGCGTAACTTTTCAGATCCGCTGAGCTATGTAAGCTGCTTAAATCGCTCCTGGTAATTACCAATTAAAGCCAAGGTATCTACAAAAGTGTTACTTACAATCAAATTCAAGTCCAAAGCTTTGTAATGGCGTTTTGGCGGGAAAAAGCTATGACGTAGCTGCAATCCATCAATAGTTTTACAGTAACATGCTAAATCAATAATTACGATAAAATGCGTTGAATAAAAAAATGATTGCAAAAAAATGTGCATGATGTTTTCAAGGCAATTACAGAAATATGCAACAAACAACATTTACCAAATTCACACACATTAATCAGCTTCTTATCCTGGACATTTTAACATTGGTTATAGAATAAAATTTTTTTGCCCTTTCGAGATAATCGAAAATGAAATCGGAAACTCAAAATTTTTTGAATCAATTAAGCTCCGAAAAGCGCCCTCATGTGGCAAAATTATAACGAGGACAACTCATAAACTGCTCATTTGTAAGCAATCAATCAAGTTTTGATTTTGTAAGCAATCAATCAAGATTTGTAAGCAATCAATTTGTAAAGCAATTTGTAATTGTAAGCAATCAATCAAGATTTCTCACCCTTTACTATAATGCCATTGTTGATGTATCTGAATACTAGACTAGGTATATTTCAAGAATCATCATCTATACTAAAACACAATATTTAATCAAGCATGAATAAATTTGTCTTTTTATTCTTCAAAAAAGTTTAACAATTAATGATGCTGAAATTCATGAACATTAAAGAACAGAACATAGAACAGTCTGCTTAAACTCAAATTTACACGTATCACATACTCGTATTGCCTACATGCTGGGTCGCTTCCTTCTTCCATACTCCGACCTGTGATCTGCTCAAGATACAAATTACTCAACACATGGCGGTGATTAAATCCTTTTTCATTGTGCTGGATCGCTTAAAGAGATTTTCGGGCAGCATGCAAAATCGTGTAAAAAACAATCACTCACATTTTTGAGCCCGAGAAAGTACAAAATAGACAGGCCATAATTAGCAGCGTAGGCAGGATTTTCGAAACGTGGGAGCAAACAATGAAAATCTACTGGATGCAGTGAAGACCTTTTTTATTTTTGGTTATCGCCTAAATTCGAACGAAAATAGGGAGACTTCTTTTTATCTTCGCCTAAATTCGAATTACAGCAACTACGAGAATAGCGAGAAGACCTGTTTTTTAGGACTTCGCCTAAACTGAATGCGAACCAAATAACTACGAAATTAGGTTTTTTGGTCTCCGCCTGACTTCAGATGAGAAGAATTTATGAAGTGAATTCTCAGGGTTACAAAATGCAATAACAGTACGCCTCATGAGTCTGGACCCAAAAAAGACCATGGCCCGATGCCCCCCCTGTCTACGCTCTGCCATAATCACGTTTGCATCGAGACCTCCAACTAACAAAGCTCATGGTATTTTTCAGGTTTATCTTCAACATCTACTCTAATAATTAATTGTACATTGGTATTTTAATTCCACACTGCAAACGTTGCGTAAATACATTACGGTACCGCGGTGTTGCGGTAACAAACCAAAATGCAAAATGGCGAAAATTCTTCAACGTAGAAAACAAAATGTTTTCAATGTAAAAAATACTACAAAAAACAAAATGTATTTACAAATTAAAACAGACTCATTAAAACAAAAGAAGTGAAACAAAATGCAGTATAGTTAGCAGTGCTGGACAAAAGCCTACAGCAACTTATTGAACAGTACAATTGACTTCACAAGTACCATAGCCGAGAGAGACATAGAGCGACCCTTCATTGCTTTGGTTTTTTTTTCAAACAGAACAGCCACGTTCTGAAATTATTTTTTCAGGTTTCGCTCATCGCAGTATAACAGCACCTTCCTGCAAAGTAGTATAAAACAACATATTGCAGTGTTTGGAAAGGTTGACGATGACTGTTAATTATTTTTATGTACAGTAAGTTACTACTGTAGCTACACGCATGTAGTGATGAATGTAGTTTGTGAAAAAAATAGGCACGACAAGTAGTATACAATATTCTTTTTTTAATTCAAACAATGAATTCAACAAGCTTATTTGAAAAGTTAAATGAACAACAACAAACATGTAGCCCCTTTACTGCCGGATTCGACTACAGTATTGCAAGGACCTACGCGCCGTGCGCGAGTAAACTTTTTCTTCGCTATAATGCTGTGCGCAATCGCAAAATCTCTTTAACAGAATGTCATGAGCGCAAAAATGTCACTAAAACCTGAAAACGTTCAACAACAACAAAACCGAAATCCTTGGCTTTTGCAATTTCGTTTAGCTTATATAAATGGTATAATGGGGGGTATAAGCGTTAACCTCCCTCATAAATCGACCCTTGTTGCAGCCAGAAATAATACAAAATATCAAATCAAATCTTTCATTATACTCGCTGTATTACGCCGAAACGTGTAACGAGTTTGAGAGGCCCACCTCCGCGTCATTGCGCCTGCGGGCAACACTGTGTTTGATTTGACCAGCCCGAGATTTGAACCTCGGACCTCCCGCTCCAGAGACGAACGTGTTACCGCTCGACCAACAGGCCGGTAATAAAATTTGCAGTGCTGAAAGCGCAATAAAATTAGTTGATAATACAAAACAAGATCAACAAATTTTATTGCGCTTTCAGATCTGCAAATTTGCAAAAAAAAACAAAACGGTAGATCAGTTTCGAAAAAGCCCTCCACCCAGCATACCCCCTCTTAGAACGGCCCCTGAAACTTATGTTCACCAAAAAGTTACGATTTGGCAGTTTCCATCACTTTTACAGCAAATGAAATGATTTCAGAAACATTTTTATAAACGTCATTTTTCCTGACATTCCGGCACTTTACGATATCGGCGATTTTACTAGCCCGGCAGCGAAAGGGCTAGAGAAAGAATATTGCAAAATACCTCCATTCTCTAACCACTTTCCAAAATAATATGTTTGAACTCATCTCTATAATCCAAGCATGCATCTGAGCTGTAATGCAACGACTTGACGTTTTTCAACTTTAGATACAGCTCAACCGCTTTTAGTGCCAAAACACCACAGTTGGTTACGTCTTGTTGTCGCGGGTGCTTCTCAAATTTTATTGAAAAACTTTTACAGTTGGTTGTAGATCATTCTAAACAATTTGTATTGTGATGAAAATTGGACTCTGTCATTGTCATATACAGTAGGTACAAGTACAAAACATAGCAAACACATTAATTTAAATTTTCAATGACTACAAAAAAACTTCTGTTGAAACAGTGTTCAACCAAGTTTACAATGGGTGCCCGATGGAAATTCAACAAGACTGCCCAGCGCCAATCCATTTTGTTTTCGTGCGGGGCATTATATCTTGATTATCACCACACGCACCGCAGTAATACTTTGCAATGCATCATGCAGCATTTAAATATATGCTGCCTGATTTGTATTGACAAACCTCACACATTGGTACAAAACAAAGCGATTAAATTAATAAATCGCATATTTACGTGCAAGAAGAAGCAAGAGACTGAACGTCCACACAGGCGGAGCCATAACTGTCGGAGGCCATAGAGTCTGGTGCTATCTCAAGGCGCAGATCAGAATTAGTGAGTTGAGTATAAAATTTAATATATTATGCTGCACAAATATGCAGCACTTTAAATTATTAGCCGCAATTGCCGTTGCACCTCAAAGCATGCTATCGAACTGCTTTGCTATTCCACATACGCTAAAGGTTAGGGGGAGATTACGTAAAAATCTTTGCATTTCAAAAAAATCACCCTTTTAAATTATGTTACCTATCTTTCGAAAAGGGTTATTTTAATGGGGTTCCCATCTTTCCGGGCCAAGGGGAACATTTCCCCCTTAATATAGCCTGGATTGGTTACTTTTCGCTTGTGGATAGAGCTACTGCAACTCACACGTATGGCGTTTTTTAGGCAGTGCTAGGCAGCAATTTTGATGTTTTTTTTTTTTTGAAATTTATTTACGCTCATTAACTAATGCTTTAAGTTCATTGACTTACCGCAAATTAGACAAAATGGTACCGGCAATAGCACCCTCGTTTCCCATCGAATCATATAGAAAGACCATGCTGTCTTCTTTTATCTGTCAAACATAACCATCTGTATAGCTCATCGGTCCTTAAACTGGGTGGCGCGTCTTCCTTGGAGTAAGGAAAAAGTTTTAAAGGAGGGCATGAAAGGTGGCAAACTTGCTAGAATCTACGACTTACTATAACTACGAGGCTGGATGAAACACGAGAAAATCAGAGGATAAAGAGTAGCTACGCCTGGTGGCAGACATCGTGCTGCTTCTATGATGTAATAAATCGTTGCAATGATAAAAATGCTTGTTCATAGCAATAGCGACCTCTACAGTAACTCCATACCTAGGCTAAATGGTTAGGCAAATTGAGAACGAGTGTTTTTGATATTGTGCAGGTTTGGACAACTAAGCAAACCAAAAACCCAGACCAGGTCTTCCAACACATCGATACCTCATGTCGGCTATGAAGACGATCTGAGTGTGATTTGTCGGCCACTAAGTCTCGAGTTAACCTGATGGTCTTGCAAAAAGCAGCTACTACCTTCCACTCATGACGTTTTAGTTGCAATCACTATGCTGTATTTGCGATTGATGTGTTTGATTTTTGAAGAGGCAGGAGCGCGGGTTTGCTGGTATGGCCAAACTATGGCTAATTTCAAAAATTTTATGAACGCTTAGTTTAGCGAAAAATGTTCTTGAAATCAAGCCTAGCTTTATAAACACAATCGTAAAAGAATTGCTATATTGCATTATTTACTGCAGTCGCGCTGTAAATTAGACACCTGTTTATCAAAATATGTCGCTAACACTTGAAAATTTTGCAAAATTTACTATAACTCAGAGCAGTGTTGGTAAATGCTACATTTTCACTTTACAGTCCTTTTATCTATCACTACAAAGTTGTACAAAGTGTCTATGTACATTGCACGAGTGTGTAAAGTGAATACTAGGGTTTGGCTGTAGGATGAATAACAATATGGGATATTAACGAGACGTGTTGGCAATTGGCCTGTCACCAACGACCTTTCACATGCTATTTGCTTTTAGTTGGAGCGTTGACAAAAGTTTACGTAAAGCTCTAGCACCGTTTTGTGTAAACGTTCGATTGTTAATTTTTTTCGCAAAACAGATGAAGTCTTCTTAAAAAATATTTTGGTCTCTTACGCTTATGGTTACAGCAAGCAGCAAGCAGGCCTACTTTGCGACAATTGCTCTTTAGATATATTTAAAGTGGGTATAAAGCGTTCACCCAATTTTTTTCAAATTCCTACAATTCAAAATAATGTTTAAAATTTTCGGCTTTTAATTTGATGCTGCAGGTGTACAAAAGATTCAACAAATGATCAAAACGATCTTCCAATTAAAAACATATCGGAAACGTCAAGTCTGATTTTGCATCTTTTGACTTTGTGTTTTAGCGAATTGGTAACTCACATTCATGTGCGGTTGCTAAAGACTTTACTTGATCTGTCTACTTCTCATGTATAACTTTAAGTTGCTGAATGAATGGCAGTAAAAAAAACAAAAACAGATGATGCAAAAGCATGATTTCAAGAAAGTATTTAAGCAAAAATCTTTTTGGACTATAAGATGATTTTGCGAATCGTACTTTTAAACTGAAAAGAAAAAAACTATTACGAAATCTGTTTTTTGATTGAATCTGAGTTGACCACATACTTGACACCCTTTACAAATACAAATTTTTACATCAGTTTTTACTACCACAAATTACCATGCTGATCCAATGAGACCCCGTGTTTATAATTGTGACGACGTTTGCACTCAAGAGAAACTTCAGCTGAAAAAGAATTACACAGCTTAACAAAAAAGCCCATGCAAAAGTATAAAATGTTTGTATATAGACAATTACAGTGCAGAAGGAAAATTCAACAGTGTTCAAAACAGTAGTGGCTTTAGAAACGTGCTAAGTCCTCTCCAAACCCCTCTTTTATGCTCAGTGCATAAAAAGTAACCTGTCCTTCTTTGTACGCTACATCATAAAAATCATTGCTAGCTTTAGTCGTACGCAAGCGAGCAAACAAGTAATGCCTAAAAATTGTGTTTTTTTCTAAAATCTGCAAATTATAGCTAAAAGTTTATATACTGTAAGCCTAATTATTTTTTATAGTTTCATGTTGTTTTACCTTCAAATGGCTTCCGATTATGAGCAAATTAGCTCATTCACATGGCTCTAATAACAACGCGGCAAACTTTTTCCCAATGGCGTTAAACTTAAAACCCCATTAATTTCAAAAAAAAAAACACAAAACTTGTCCAATACGTTGTGATTGTAAGCGTGTTTAAGTTTATCATCATAGTGTCCTCAGCAAGAGCCCTGCCGATCTAAAAATTTTTAGAGCGAGCGGCACGACTTGTTCAGAAGATTTGAAAGTTTGAAGAGTTTGTGACATCAGGTATACGTATTCAAAAAGATATACTTTATAAAACCTAACTTTAAAAGGTCTGAAATTGCTTGGGAAAGGAAAGCAAAAAAGTTTATTAGACAAATTACAACGGTGACCAAATTCATCTTATGAGGAAGACCCCAGAAATAAGCAAAACAAAAATGCATCCACTAATACAATACAGAATTAAACAATACACATACATCTCAAGACTTACCATCCGCTTATGAGTTGCTAATGGCTTTCCTTTGTAAAAGAAAAGTGTGGCGTAATGCGTCGAGAGTGGGTACCAGCACTTCTCTTTTACCTGGGTGAATAAAAAAAAAAGTATATAGATAAATGAATCGTAAAGAGATTTTACAAATTTACTCTACGTTATAAAGTTGCTCAATGATAAACAAGTATAAAGGCATTAAAATCATAACAATCTTCAATAACAGTTACAGCAATATTAAACAATATTCGCCACAATAATGCTACAGCTGTACATTACCATACGAAAAAAGCTATTGAAATAGCTTGTAACCCAGTTGTTTTTTATCTTTAGTTTGTAAGTTTTGCTCTGCTAAAAGACACATTTTCCAAACACAAACTAGATTAAAAATAGTCTTCTCGTCAGGCACTCAACCAGAAATCTACTGAAGGGAGAATGCTTTGAACCAAATGCAAACGATTTCTGTTTCAAACATGTGTCCAACAAGCAAGGCGTGTTGACAAACTGATGCATTTTAGACCTATACCAAACGGGTAGTTAGAGGCTTTCGAGGCCCAGAGCCTGGAAGTATTTCTATAATTTTGAGAAAAAATAGCTATTGAACGCCATTTTAATGGCAATTGAAGCTTTAAGACCCATTTGAAAGAACTAAATTGCTAATATTTGGAAGCCTTTTGAAAAATATAAATTACTCAACTCTTTCAGTCCCTTCACACAGGTAAATTTTAAAAACTGTTTAAAAGCATGCTTATTTTGGTTAAATTTAAGTGCCCCTTAGAGTACCATAGTTGCGCCACTGCTCCTCTTAAATGCCTCCAAACGCTGGAGGCGTAGAGCAGTTACTTTACAGCTATCTCACAACACACTTACGTCGGAGCTTATCTTCCAGGTTATCGCATCAATGATCTAAACACAAATATTCCACGCCATATTTACAGCGATATTTACTAGTACAGAGTATATAATAAAAATCATTGCCAACAGCTAACAGCAAGTACAGATTCGCACTGTACATCATATACCTTCGTGATCTTAATCAAATGTAGAAGTTTTCAACTTCATAACAGAATTAAATTCAAAAGCACGATCAAAAGTTTGTATTACCGGTAAAGAGTACTACACAAAAGCTAGAATTCAAATGATTTAAAAAACTGCTCCATAGAGGAATGGTTATTATTTTCTTCAACTCACAAAACGATAAATTTTACATTATACTGTGGACAGGCTTTTTCATCAGATCGAGTTTCTTAAACAAAAACACGCCATTTTCAACATACCACATCATCCAAACATTTGCCATCTTCAAGAGTTGCCATTGATTGATCATTAATGGAAAATCTTCCCACTGTGATTGCATGTTTTGATGATTCTGTAAACGGAAACATTAAAAGAAATAACCCTTAGTTATGTAGAAATAGAATGCATTTCCACAGTTGCACTGGATTTTGTAGTTGCACTTATACGCTGTAAACACTCAACCCGAAAATGGTTTAACATTTCTATGAAAAAATTCTAATAAATTTAAAACGTCCAAAGAAATTCTAAATCTATTAATTAAAAAGACAAGACTGTATGCATGATATTTTTATTTCTCCCGCTCCAGGGACAAACGCGTTACCGCTCTCTCAGTTTGGCACTCATCCAATGACAGTTACGTACCGCAACGAACACCAAAGAAGTAAAATAACTTACAATATGATAATTCTGTTGAAGATTCCTTTTCGAGCTACTTTTGCTGTGATATGGCCGCATGGCACAGTCATTTCATTGTGGAGACTAACCAAACTTTACGATGGTCACCGACGAGCATTAAGAGGAAGAATATAGCTCTGTGTTATCTTAGCTCTGAAACAAAAAATGCATTTTGCTAAAAACGTAATACACACAATTACACATTTCTTATTTTAAGAAGATTGCACAATCAATGGTAAAGAGAAATGCAGTCTATCTAGTGACAGAAGCAGTGATCTTATCGAAACAATCGAAGGGTAAATACGAACTGCTTTTGCCTGCACAAATCTGTTCTTTTCCGCGAAATATAAACCGCTTCCATTAGTCCGTACGTAGGTCGCACAACCCAAAGGCTTTAGGAACGCATTAAGCAGCATGTTTCAAAAGCAATACGGCAAAGAACCACTCCTACTCAGGAGCAGAGAATTCAACGATCCCGACCAACAAGAACACAGCCAAATAGAAAATGCTAAGCAAAAAGTAAGACTCAATTCGAACCAAAGAGCGATTCAGCCATTGGCTAATGGTTGCTGAAATCCAATCAGTGGGCACGCAACTATTCTGATTCGCGGTTTAAAATCCTAACCACACCTCGTTCTCAATTTTATTTGAGCCTGTTGGAAGCGGTTTATATTTCATGGAGAAAAATAGATTTGTGCAGGCAAAAGCATTTCGTATTTACCCTTCAACTGTTTCGATAAGATCAGAGCCTGCCGTCACTAGGTAGAAAGCATTTCACATTTCTCATTACTTTTATGCAATCCATGAAAAGTAACAGAGCTATTTAGTAGGTAACAAAATTTAGTAAACTATTTTTAGGGTTCAGTCAATTACTATCATTGTAAGCATAAGAAATGCACTAAAGTTATGAAAAAAGTTTAAATATCTTTGAAAACTTTAGAAACTCTAAACTTAAGTGTGGTGGCATCTTCAAAACTCGAGTTTAGAATAGAGCCGATATCTTCTTGATCAGATTTAATTCCCAACGACAACTTGATACAGTTATTTTCTTTCACAGTATTTAAATTCAACCTCCCGATAGGTGAACTCTAAACTATTTACTTGAACAGGATTCAAAATTATTGAAAGCAATTCAATGCGTGTTTAACCTATCTTAAACAATTAATTGTTAATCTAAACTTTATGAAACATACTAGAGTTTCTTTTAGATTCACTATGCAATTATCAACCCTAACAGTGCAGCACAGAGTTGACTTAAAACTTTGCCCAACATATCCCAATTAAATATTTATTTCAAAAACATTGTGTTATAAGAATTTCAATGCACTTGTGTTATAAGAACCAGTAAATTTTGAGTTGAGGCTGGCTGTTCTTTAATTTTTTGCCAATTTTTACCCTCATTTGTTCATAAATTTTGAGAGCATCGATACCAATTACATAAAACTGTTGTACTTCCAATGCTCAGTGTGCTTGAGCAAACGCTTTTTTTGCTGTTTTCCCAGCATCGTAAAATTGCAAAAGCGAAGAAGCAAGCATTTTTATTTGAATGAGCATTGAAAACATTTTAGTTGCCAGTGCAGTGCACAACATCACTATATACTTTCGAAATTGGTGCAATTTTGCTTGTAAATGCCAGAAAATCACTCCAACTTTATCGTTTTGAATCAGTGCAGAGTTTAATTTCGTTTTTGATAGGAAATTTATTCTTGTTTGGCTGTTCTTAACAGTGGCGTCGCTAGGGGGGAGCGGCCCGCCCCGAGTGTCACCATTTTGGGGTTACACCATTTGGTCGTTTTTTTTTGTTTTGAAACCGAAAACCCACGGATTAGTTGGCAAAGAGCTTTTTTTTTTGATTTTCACCTTAGTTTGGCCAATAAAAGGTGCCACCACGAAATCCCACCTCGGGTGCCACCATTCTTAGTGACGCTTCTGGTTCTTAAAGGCGGTGAATCATCCAGCCAATTCCGGTGGTTTACAATAGCTAAAATTGAACTCTAATTTTTGATATTTTTTGTTTTAATTTTGGGACTGTGGTTGCAAACGTGTTCAACAAATACAAAAAGATTTCCCCCGACAGAAAACTTTTTGGAAACTCTGAGTTTCGTTCTTCCCTCCAAAACTACAGTTCTCTAAACTATTAGGCCTACTGCAGTTTTGGCGAGACGAACAAAACTCTTTTCAAAAAGTTTTCAAAATCTTTCAAAATCTTTTTCAAAAGTTTTCAAAGAGTTTTCAAAAAGTTTCTGTCGGGGGATATCTTTTTGTATTCGCTAAATATCTTTGCAACCGCAACCCCAAAATCAAAACAAAAAATACCAAAAATTATAGTTCAGTTTTAGCTATTGTAAACCACCGAAATTGGCTGGATGATTTACTGCTTTTAATATTATTTTATGTTGCTCAGGCCGGCATTGTTCTTAAACTTTGACCAAAAATGAGCCTCATGTTTTCATGAAATTGTTCATAGAAAATAAAGTGTAATTGATTTATTCCCCCTCCCCCCCAAAAAAAATACAAATTTAACAACTTTCAAAATCACAAAAATATTTTAAAACATAAAAATTACATTCACCTAGTCATTAACTTTTTTGAAAAAACAACATGATTTTTAATTCTTTTTCAACCCCAGTATAGGAATGTTCATTTCAGAATAATTTTGAATCTTTTTTCCGAATCCAAAATTCTGAATCCTTAATCGAATCCTAAATCTAAAAAGTGGCCGTCAGTACTGTTTTGATATCAATTCAGCACTTAACTACTCGACTACTGCAAAACAAAAGAAGTCCAAGATTTAGTTTTATTTTCAATGAATGTTACAAGAATTACAGCACTATAAATCACATGATTATTGATTGGATATTCTCATTCTGCAATGGTTTCATCAGTTTCTCTGAATTTTTCGTTTTCATTTTAGCAGTCATTTCTAGTTGTTTTCAGGAAAAGGAAACAGGCCCGCAACCAGGTGGGGCTTAGCCCTGCTGGAGAAAATCATGCCATTGTAACATCCATGTCAAAAGGACACTTCCCAACGCGGTCGACCAGCTTGGTTAAACAAATTTATTACTTGCAGTTTTTCTTCACAACTAAACCGAATTCTAAAAACGACACCGGATCCAAAAGATTCGGTATTCTCAAATGAACATCCCTACCCCAGTAGCAAGCCAACTTAATATCTGTTTAGCAACAAATCAACGCAAGTAGAGTGTGATAGCTAATGCACTCAATCAAAAACAGTAGGATTTTGTAAAATCATATATACATAATAAGTGCATTACTTTATGGAAATTCTGATACATCAATACTTGTAGTTGTGTACAAAGTTGGGTAACTCTGGATTCTCTGTTATGAATTTAAACTTTGTACCATGTCTCTACTATTTACTATGTCTTAAACTCCACATTGACTACACAGAACAAATCTAGTGGACTAAATTTTGCCATACACAACAGAACAATACTAACTCTAATATACAAATTTGCTGTAAAACAAAAAGAAAAACATACATACCAGGACTATAGAAACAGGTCGTTGACCAATATTATTCTCGGTGCATAACAGGACTTCAAACACCAATCATGACATCAGATTCATGATTTCAGCAAAACAACACACTGCAAGACGAAATCTACAAAAAGTATTGGTTATTTATGATGAATTTGCTCATTTCAAATTAAAAGATGCCAATGAAGCATATTTACTACTGAAATGCCACAAGTAAAAAAAGAGAAATATTCTGCACTCTTTTTTATTTGCTGTTTTAAAGATTAAGATTACAGTACGTTTTAGGTTAGATTTAAAGTTATTTTGAGTAAGCATCTGAACTGAATCAAAAGTAATAAAACACTACATCAAATTTTTTGGTGAAATGAATCAATTCTTTATCGTAATATTACTGTAGATACTTTTGGGAGATTCTTGTTTGGGTGACAAAATAATAAGAAGACGAGCCTTTTCAACAAACTCAACTTGTATTCCGTATACTATTTAAAATGATAAATAATGAAGAAAAATGCACTAGTATCTCCATGCCTGTTGTTAGATCAATTAGTAGCTTGATAACACTGCTGGATTGTTGATTAGTATTAGTTGAGTTGCTTGCCAACACAAAGTCCGCATTCATTATACAGCAAATGTTGTTATCATCCATCACATAAATCCTACCATTAATATTACCAGTACGACAAAAATGTAAAGAATGCAATGAATACAAATTGTAATATGTTGTTTTGATGGAGAGTCTGCCAATCAGTCAAACCAAATCCTTTTGGAAAATAATTTGTGTATGTAAAATTTATTTCGGCTGAGTAGCCATGTTCAGTATGGTAGCTTAACTAAAAAATAACTATTGCAATTGTATTAAATTTCATTCACCAAGATGTCTTGGCCAGGAGACAGTGAAGGGACCATTCAGTCTTCGAGTCAAGCTGCCACCTGCCCACCTGTTTACCACACACAGCAGAGGCTTCACACTGTCCCCTAAATTACTGAAAACCAAGCAGGAAAGCTGTGAATACCAATTTCTCTAGTCTTTGGTTTGACCCGACCAGAAATCAAACCTGAGCGTACCGCTTTGGTAGAAGACACTTTATTCATTTGACCACTAGGCTAGCTTATCTTTCTCAAACAGTATTTGAACAAGATCTGGTATGTTTACTTACGGTAGTTTAGTTATATAAACAAGATGGCTACCCAGCCAATATTGATTTTAAATCAAATTATTTTCAAAAAAGATTTGGTTTTACATTACTGTTTGGCAGATTCTCCATCAAAACAACTTTTTACAATCTCAACTAATGTATAAGAAGGCCATACAAATGAAGAATTGGCAATACATTTAATTTGATTATTTTAATTCTACCAAACGACGGTAGGCTACTCTACTGCTGGATAAGTAAATCTGGAACATGCAACTCAAGCTGTTGAAAAGTAACTTTTATAGCTTAATCACTAAACTAAAACTCTTCAACTTGACCAAATCAGATGACCAAAAGTTCTTTCTTGCCCTTTAACTAAGCGGTAATAAACTTTTTTACAAAAAGTCTGTCAGTATTGTTTAAACTATTAAAGTTAAATACCGTAGCCTGCCTGGCTCACCTCTGACACTGACAGTGAGTGCTACAGCACTGTTGTAACATAGCTTGCAGTTTTGAGTTACCGGTATACATTTACAGTACTAGCCTAATGAGTAAGGCTAGGCTACTGTTCTTCTGTTGTTACCAACCGGTATGTGTAATAATTTAGTATGTCATACACCTAAACCAACTCTGCATAACTTTTTTAACCTAAATCAACTCTACTTATATCAGTCACTCAGTCTGCTTTGTAGGCCTACTGCATAGTGCATTGCATAACTTTATTGCATATTGTAACTTTTCTAATGCTAGCTACTACCAGACAACAGTAGTAGGCGTACAGCGCTCAATGCAGTACTCTAGTTCTGTTTTAAGAATTCCCTTGAACTAGGCTACTTCCCAAAGAAATTCAACTTACCGCCAACATCGCGTAAGCGACGTACCGTTACGCTTGAATGCGGCTCCGTGCGTGAGTTTTGCATGACTAGCTTCTCGTCAGTATTGATAAATGATCTTTATTGCTTTTATTTCTTTATGTAGGACGCTCTAAATGATTTTCAACTTACAAAGCTCAAAAAACTGCAACAAAGCTCAAAATAACTCTAAATTAAATTGTAGGGAGAAAGACTAAAAAGAGTGTAACCTGACTTAGATAGCACAACTTCAGCTTCTGAAAAATTTCGAGTATTTTAGTTTTACATACACCTTATGGTCTTAAACAAGCGTATAAAAATTTGCCAAATCCTAATTAGCAGGCTACCCTAACCTTAACATAAATTGTTACCAATACCCTGTAACATAACACTATCTGCTATGACGTACCAGTTACTGTAAATAAATGCAACTTAAATCAATGCAGCCCCAAAAACATTTGCCTTCCCCTCTCGAGAAAATTACAAGTACGGTTTTGCTGGTAGCCCTATGGAAACCTGGCAACCATACTACTTTTTACTCTTGTTGTTAAGTGCAACCATACAGTTTGAATGTAGGCTATCATATCGAACAAACTAAAACTATTTAACTATACCGGTACCGCTGTAGGCTACCGAATAGCAGAATAAGCAGTTTCATTTTTTAATTGCTGTTAGCTATTTTCAACCGGTTCTTTGAATCTGTAATCCAGAATCTGGTAATGAAATTCTACGAGCGTCTTCGCATGAACCGGATGAATTGCACCACTAGCCTAAGTCTAGGCTACTGATCTGGCATCTGTTGATATTCTACCCTAATCTACTAATTGTAACCTACATTCAAGTAAATACAATGTCGAGTAATAAACCCGAATACTGAGCCTTAACCAACTACACTAAAACTCCACAATCCTTCGCCCCCACTTCAACCAAGCTTCAACCGATAACTGATCAAAGTGCTAACTCTTGAAACTTTGCTTTCACCTTATTGGACTTTGGCATATCACGTGACCTTCGAAAAATGGCAAGTTGGTAAAGTTTACCACGTTTTTGCCGTTTCTGAACAATAAGGGCGCAAAAAGGCGTTTGCTAAATTTCATCTCCACAAAGTTGTATTTTGAAGCTTTTCTCATTTGGATTTTGGTTTTTAGGCCAGTTGTTACTGGCTGAATGCAGCGACTCCATTGAACTCTGATTAAACAACTACTTTTAAACAAATTTATTTTACCTCTTCCGTCATGGAATGATAAGAAGAAAAAAATACACAAACAGCAATATTTTTAAACAGTTCTGGATGACATAGCAGTGGGATTTTTCTTCGATGAATTTGTGGATTTGATGTTCTAGGTTTTTAATAGTTTAATTCGGACATCTCTGATTGCGATCTGAGCTGTGTAGTGTGTAACTTGGATGCAGGTCAGGATTTTAACACCTGGATAATTTTGTTGTTTTTTTCACATTGGGTTTGGAGGCAGATCAATTATTTTTAATTCTGGATTTGCATTTTTTTTAAATGCAGCACCTACAAAAAAAGGGGAAATTTTTGTTAAACTATTTTAAATGCTCCGATAAATACCGCATCAAGCTTTTATTTGGTGTTGTAGTTATATTTAGGCTGCACATTACGCTGTAGCTATTGTTTCATAGCCATAGCTTAACATACAAACTTACGATACAAGCTACATAAAATAGTCATGTTCTGTAATTTTACTTGCAAATAAAATGTAAAAAATTTAAACCAATAATAATAGTATTTTTTATTCGAAACAAACCGTAAAAATTATCTGGTAAACGAATGTTAATTTTACAAATTAGCTGATTAAAACAAACATTAAAACCGTAAAAACAACTACATGTTAACTTATAGTATAAAGTTGCTGCAGAAGTCACTGTAAAAGCATTTACTAAAATTGTGTAATTATTCTTACAGTTAAAAAGTAGTAACAATTAATGCAAAACTAATCATAAAATCGTTTATCGTAAATATATTGTTCAAAAATTCACGATTTATGCATGCTAATTTTACAAATTAGCTAATTAAAACAAAAACTATATTCTTAAAAATAATTTCGTATTAACTTGTAGTTCAAAGTTACTGCAAAAGTGACTGTACAGAAATGTACCAAAATTTTGTAATTTTGCTGAAAATTAAAATGCTAAAGCAGTTAAGGCAAGCATAACAGTAAAACTTTTTATCGTTAATAACCCGTTCGAAAAGTTACCGTAAACGTATGTTAATTTTACAAATTAGCTAATTAAAATAATGATTGTAACCGTAAAAGTACTTACAAATTAAATTGTACTTCGAAATTACAGCAAAAGTTTGGTACAAAAAAATACCATTATTTTAGTAATTTTGCTTACAGCAAAAATGTAAAAAAAATGCTATAAACCTTATAGTAAAACGAGATACTCTACATAAAGTTATGAAACTTTACGGTAAAAATATGTTAATTTTACAAAATAATTAAGTTAAAGCAACTAACAAAACCGTAAAAAAAGTTACTACTTAAGCTGTATTCAAATTTTACTAAAATTTTTACCGTAAAATGTACCAAAACACCTGTGATTAAAAAACCGTAAATTTAGTTACCCTTTCTGTTAAAGTAAATATTACGAAAATTTTTAACAGTGTACTACTCCAGACGTTTACTGACAACACAGTTTTTGACTTTCAATCGACTGAATTTACAAAATAATACTACCAAGTTTAAAGCTAACAAAAAAAAATTTTTGCAATGTTTCGTTTTGTCAAATTCTCTTTCAAATTTACGATCAAAACTCGTGACAGATGACGTCATCAAAAACGTTTGTGACGTCATCACTTTAATGCAATTTTTGGTTTGCAACCAAAAACCTAATTCTCATTTCCAATTTGAGCCATCAATAGATCATTTTTTCAAAAACTTTGGCTACGACGTCACCAGCAATGACGTCATCAACTTCAAAGAAAAATGTTTAAAACCTGAACTTAAAAACCAACTTTTATTTAAAACTTGGCACTTCTGCAACTTTTGGATTGGCTGTTGGATTGTAAAGACCCTTTGACACTAAATGGCAGATTTTAAAGGTCGAAAATAGGGGAAGTCCCATGTCCAAAACATGGGGATTTTTTTGGTGGTTCAAGACATGGCCCTGAGTCATTGTGCCAAATTTCAGCTTATTATAAATTTTCTCCTGGTTAAAGCTATTTCTACCGGACTCTAAATTTTGCAATACTTTGCAATTTTGCAGTATTCTGTAATGTATTGTAAACGCAATTCTACAATATTACTGTATTTTAAATCTAGACTAGTATGGACAGACTGTTCATTTTCATCACATATACTACTATGCTTTGTAAGACAGCAATGGACAGACTGTTCATTTTCATCACATTAACTGTACTTTGAGTATGCTTTTCTTACGTCCTTGTAATTTTGCATTTCAGCTATTTTTTGCTTGTGACACCAAATTTACACAAAAGTAAGCAAGCAAGGTAAGTTCGATATCTGAGTATAGGCTGCAGTAAGCAAAGCGAATGTTAAATATTACGCTGAATGCAGAAATTCACAGAAAATAAATAGCCTTCGATTTTCGAAAATGCTATCTGATGAATTTCCATTCAATTAACTAAATGCAACAAAATTAAATCAAATCTTTCACTATACTTGCTGTATATTACGAGTATGTCGAAACGTGTGAAGAGTTTGCAATGCCAATCTTCATGTCATTGCGCCTGGGTAACACAGCTCCTTTCGAAGAAATGTTGCAACAGAGGTGAGCATTCGGCAACACTACGTCCGATTTGACCGGCCCGCGGTTTGAACCTCAGATATTCCCCTCCAAAGATGAACGCGTTACTGCTCGACCAGCCGGCCGGTACAAAAAATTTTGAGCACTGAATTTCTTGTTTATTTGCGAAATCCCGATCTTATACCCGTGAGTCTAATAAATTTCTTCTTGCTAAGCAAGCCCTTATAAGTTGACAAAAGTGATTGCAATGCCGCCTTTTTCAAGATTTACTTAGAAAAACTAGAAAAATTTATTCAAACTATAGGTGAACATTAAGGTTATGAGTTTTTCAACTTTTGAAATGAAATGAAATTTCTGGATTTGAAATCAATGAACTTTTATGTATCAAGTATTTGTACACTAATTTTTCATCCTGAAACGAAAAAAAGCTGGCGCACTCAAGATTTTTGGCATATTTCCACATATTGTCAATCATGCTTGTTTCAAGCAATTTTACCGCTTGATTTTTAAAGACTTTTATAATTACAAGAAGGACCGCAACCAGAAGGGTTGAGGGTGGGCTAAAGCCGTCTTAGAAAAGCTAAAGCTATATTGTTGCTCCCGGTAGATATACAGACAAAATAAGTATGCTCGAAGGACGTTTCTTTTGCCCCAAGATTTTGTCTAGCTAGCTGCAAGTCAACTCTTTTTTTCGTTTGGTTTTGACCAGCTTTCCGACTGTAATACGTAAAGCTCACTTAATAATATAGGCTCTGTTTACGGCCCGGGGTAATTTTATAGAACAAAGAATCACAACCAAGCTTTCAAAAATAACGGAGACTAATAGTATTTGCAATGAAGCTGAGGTGAAATTTTTGCGTTAACAAAATTTTTTCTTGCAATTGTTATGAAAAACAAAGAGCACATTAAATGTTCAAAAAATTCAACTTTTAGGTAAGCCTGCTGGCCTATAATTTACGTATAAGTAGCCAAAAGTTAATGAGTGACATAATTGCTCTTTCAGCATTATATTTAGTAGAAAGTGACACAACGATAAAGTAAAGCTGTAGTTGCGAACGAGATCCACAAAATACGGCAGAATGTTGGCTGTTGTAATCTTTTAGCTCGATTTTCTGGACGGGTTTTAAGTTAGTAAGGCATAATTTGCATATTAAATTTGTTCCTTGCATGAGCGCTACAAAAAATTACGCAATCGCTGTTCAAAAAAACTGAAAGCTGTGATAGATTGAAGCGCCAATTAAAAGCACAAACTTTGAAAGATGACGGTAAACAGAAGAAAACTCATTGATAGGAGTATATTAAAATTTGAAAAATTTGTACAGAATGCCTATGGAAAAGCAGATTGTTGGTAAATATTGAAGTCTTGGATTCATTTTTCACTCAGACTTTTAGGTCGAATGTCCGATTTTGTAAATTTTTCGCTATTTTAAAAGTCTTAATGTCATTTTTGGAATTGCTAGAAGGCTATTTTCCGGATTGTATTCAAAAATAAGCAGAAGTTTTTCAATTTTTTTTTTTTTGGTCATTTAGACCAAAATGGTTAATTTTTTTCGGGAATTTAAAAAATTAAGGCAATGATTAATTAATAACCGAAAAACAAAGGAATTTATAATTTTGATTTTTTAACAACATGAAACAACAAGGCCGAAAGAAAAGCAAAAAATTCTGAAAAATTATTCCTCATGGAACGTGCAATGATCTAACCTGCGACAAAGCTTATAAATATAGTCAAGCATATATTGTATTAGCTCGTAGCTAAATAGTCGTTAAAAATGGCTTTTGTAGCTAATTTATGTATTTTGGTGAATGTCCTCTGAAAAATTTTTGCTTGCAAGTGTTTTAATTTTTCGAACCTTGTCAAAGGTTAAATTGTTGTCAGTAAGCGACAGCCTTTGCACCCTAAAAAAACTTTTTAAGCAAAAGCGAAATTTTTCGGTTCAAAACAAGTCAGTACAAAATTATCTCCTGTAAACCGTAACTGTGTGAGCAGAAACTTGATTCAGATATCAGTATTACTAAAAGAAGGTGAAAACTGATATTCTAACCATTAACCAAGCTCTTTTTTTACTAGCCCTAACTCTTCATAGTATGCCCAAAAACACGGACATTCATACTCATTGCATTAATGTTCCATCAGCAGTTGAGATAGTACGAAGAAACGTGGGAGCCAAAAGAGAAATCATTATCATGGAAAAAAAATTAAAAAATTGTTAAACATTACAATTATTTAGGGGTATATAGTTTTTGAAGTTATCATAAACAGAATAATTCTCTTCACTAACAAACCTTATTCGTATGATCGGGAATGTCACCAACTTACTGATTCTGTTATACATGCCGTACATAGCTATTTTCTTTCTGTTTTAATGGGTAATTTAAATATGGCTTTTCACTGATTCAGAAGATATTTTCGGAGCATAGGTGTGCGAGGTTTTTGTAATGTTAACCAAAAAGAAAGTGATTTTCGTCATTAATATACAAAAGTTCATTACTTCCAACATCAGGCATTTGCAGATAAAAAAAAATCATAACCCTAGTGAACAGTGTCAGCATTATTAGCTAAACTTTAACATGTCTAACCACAATGACACAATTAGTTATAAATCTTAGTTTAATACAGTACCAGCAGGGCGCGTAAGAATTTCAAAATTTAAAGGAAGTGAAGCTTCCAGCCAATTAGGGTAATTTACAATAATTAAAATTGAAATTTTGTATAATTTTTGAACTTGTTCTTGTTTTGGGGCTGCCGTTGCAAAGATATTCAAAAAATACAAAAAGATAGACCCCTAAAAAAGTTTTTGGATACCATGAGGTTGTTGTCCTTGCCTGAATATCCAGAAAAGGGAGGGCTTAACCGAAACTGAATAGATCATGTGATGTTATTGGAAGGTAAATATTATTCAGTCTTTTTTTTTTCCGGAAGTTCAGGCTCAAAAAACAGATTCCGGTTTTCCCAAAATTTTTTTAGTGGGGTTCTATCTCTTCATATTGTTGAATATCTTTACAACCACAACCCAAAATGATTGAAAACAAAAAAACTTTAAAAATCTAATTCGATTTTAGTTGTTGTTTACCACCCGACTCGTTGATGGATGCTTCATGTACTTGAAATTATGCAAAAAAAGGTTGGAAATCCTGCGTTTCTAAAATTAAAACGCTATAAAGTTGTTGCATTTCTTATAACCGTTTGTTTGTATTTCAGCAACAGAATTTAATTGATTTTCGCTCGATTTTCCACAAACTCCAAAATTTACTTTTATTGGAACTTCGCGACAAGCGCATGACCTTTGTTTTTAACCGGCTATTTGCGGCATACCCGCATTTGAAGTTCACCAAAAGAGCTTAGCGTAGAAAAAAGAAATTGAAATACAACATGGAGATATATAAATGAGTCACCCAATAAAATTTTTGTGGCGATGGGTCTTTTCTCTTTTGGCCGCAATTTTGGAGTCTGAAACTGGAAAAAGAAAGCAAATTAGCATACCCATTTTATTCGTTTGCTGATAACTCGCAATGAACATACAAATCTGAAATTTATGCATTGCCTGGCGGTAGATAAAAGCTACGTGCGTATCGATTTTTTGAGCACCCAATCAGGTAAAACAGAGAATTTTAAAAGTCTAAAATACAAAAAAGTGGCCAGGTTGGAACCGCTATATCTCGGTAGAGGCACCAAAATTAATAAAAAAAGGTTTGCGATTTCTTTTGGCAATGCGCGTTTGCCCAGATTGAGATACAGTGTTCAACTGTTCATTTCTTTTTTTTCGTTTTTCTTTCTTGTTTTTTTCTTGTTTACTTCTGCTTCTGTCTGATTCAATCTAGTTCAAACCTAGACAGTTGCAATTTTGATTAGTCGTCGATATCGGTATCTTTTAGTGCTCGTTTAAAATTGGGAGTGCCACATGATAAATTTCCTCTCAAACTCTAAAAAAAATCGAATTTTTAGTAAAATTAAAAATTTTTTAAAGTTAAATTGAAACCAAGAAAACTTTCAGGTTAGAGAAATAAATAAATAAAGAAGAATAAAATTTGACAAACTTTGAGGATGCTGTGTTGAGAAATTCTTTTTCAAGCTTGTACTTTTAGCAATTGAGTTAGAAAGCTGAAATTTTCAGAAAAGGTTGATGCAAAAAATATGAAGAATGAAAAAATTTGGAATACGCGTTCGGTGTTTTTTCCAAATCGACCTCCCAAGTTTGAAATTTTTAACCGCTTGGGTAAGAAAACTGAAATTTTTTAGAAAAGGTTCACGTAAATGAAAAATAAATGGTGATGAAATTTGGTGCTGCCACAATGGCAATGGAAGTCCCCCACACCACAAAATTTTGATTTTTTGTAAGTAAATTTATAAACAGCTTTTTCTTGCAAGGGTATTTAAATTCAGATTAAAAATATTTTCTCGAAATGGATTTTTTTATTTTAAGTCAATTATTTTTTATTTGGCTTAGGAATAATCGAAAATTTATTGCGTTTGTCTAAAAAAAAAATACATAAGAAAACCATTACCATTTACCATAAGTGGGCACAAGTCCGTTAATCGTTAATCCGTTAATAACGAAGCTAACTTTTTCATTAGCGTTAATTAAAGCTGAAAATAACGGATTAACGTTAACGGAGGTGTGAAGTTTGTTACGGACTAGTGGTTAACGAAGCTAACGTTTTGCATTAACTTGCCCACCTATGGCATTTATCGCGTAGCAACTTTTTTGTCAGATGGTTGAATAGTTTGTACCTTTGTCATTGCAATAGAAATTTAACATTAATTTATGTCAAAGCAAAATAAGGTATTAAAGCAAAGTACACTTTTTTAAAAGAACCACAGCATTATAGGTCAAGGAGTTGAGGTGGCTGCTTTTTGATTAACGCGAATTTTCACCCACGTTTGTTCTAAATTTGTTGCAGAATCTGTTAAAACAATTTCATTCTTTGTTTATGTTAAATAGTTGCCTTTTCGTTGTAGATCATAATTACTGTTGGACAAATCAACAATGACAAGAAAAAGGCCAAAAAATGTCTGCTGAGTATACTTAGAAATGCTTTGTTCTAGACAGTGCTCTTAATTACAGTAGTTTTTAATGCTGAACTGGTGTTGTTCTTAATTGTTCTTAAATTTTGAACAAAAACGAACCTCATGTTTTTATAACATTGATTTACAAAAAAAGGTGAATTAACGTAAAAGTGCACGCTATCGCGAAATCCCCATTTATCGCTTAGCGATGTCACTTTCTAGTTAATTTTTAATCAATGATTTAAACTACAAAAAGCAATTTAAAGCATTTTAAATTCTGAAACCTTAACCCTCTTCTATTTGTACAAAACTTTAGCTCTCTAATGTGAGTTAGAAGTAACATAGCTTGAGGAAAAGAACAGAAATTTTCCACATTTATTTTATAAATTTGCTGATTTATTTTTTTTAATGATTTCGAGAACTTTGTAAAGTTGAACATTTATTATTTTCGTTTCAACGCCATTTTCTATTTCCTTGCACGTGACTGTACGTCATACGTTGCGTAATGAACCCAAATATTGCACTGTGCCCTAATAGCACTGCTGATTGCTGAATAAAACGG
This sequence comes from Trididemnum nubilum, assembly GCA_963965965.1. NCBI lineage: Eukaryota > Metazoa > Chordata > Ascidiacea > Aplousobranchia > Didemnidae > Trididemnum > Trididemnum nubilum. The sequence goes on from OZ014488.1 coordinate 24,966,866, forward strand.
AAATTTCGAAACAGCGAGGGTTTTGTCGTATATTTGTTTGCTGTGTGGCGACACTTCTGTCACGCTAAAAAGTACCCAGCATTTAAACAGTGAAAATTAATTTTCTAATATTTAACCAGGAACCTGGGACCCGAAGTAGGATGATAGCAAATCATATTGTTGGTTACAGATTTCTTTTAAGTTCGCTAAAACAATAGTCTTTAGCTGCTAAGCAAAGCAGTTACAGTACGCTGTACACGCTCTGTTCCTTATTTTAATTTCTAACAAGAATATGACATCGCAAGCTATATACGGGGACTTCACGAAAGTATCTAACTTGACTGAACTAAAGAACTTCACAATTGCATTAAGCGTGTTTATGGTTGTTGATAGTAAGATCTGAAATACATCACTTTCGAATTTCATAGTGTTCCATTAACTTGATCAAGTTTGTGGTTAACGGCTTTCAAAATTTAAACGTCTAGAAAAGGGATTTACAACATTACAATCAAAATTTTACAACACTGCTTGATTCTCGGTTCAAGTTTTAAGGAGTTTGCTGAATTTTCACTTAGCAGAGCAACGCAATTGCAAAAATTGCGGTTACAAACAAAACCCTCGTTAAAACAAATATTTCTAAAATAACCTTTATCCAATATGATTTTTGGATTTGTAACTTACATTATCTTGACCAAAAATTTGACACTCTGTTCTAAATATCAAATGTACACCCTCAACAAGCCACTGCATTTTTTTTTAGAAGAATTCTCTATATTAGCACTAGTATAAACAGTTCTACTGACTTTTCTCAAAATTGAAGGAACTAAATCAAAACAATGCCTGCCTTAACAATTAGCATGGAATTAAAAAGATACGTACAAAAACAAAATTTAGAAACAAACAATCAAATTCTTATACATTTATAAGTGAAATGGCAGAGTCTAACTTAACGATGACTTCACATTGAAAACTTATATTAATTTATTCAAGTCTATGCTTTCCAGAACCCTACGTGTAATGTTTAAAGTCAAACGACTATCAACCAAAAATTATCTATTTCTTTTGCTCATTACGCTCTCTTTAGTTCATTTCAACAGCTTTGAGGTTAATCGCTCTCAAAGTTTAAAGGTCTCAAAAAGTTATCGAAATAATCAAGTAACGTCAATCAGAAAGCTAGTAGGAGTTTCTAACAGTTTTTCATTTAATTACGAAATAACATAGAGCGATCTTTAAAATTCCAACGACTTTATTACATCAGCCAAATTCAACATAACGCTAAAGGCCCGTTTGTACAGAGCGTGAACGCGAACCCGAACTCAAACCACGCGGAAAACCAGGCAATTTTCCGCTCGAATTGTTGATCTATAAAAGCGATTTTCGGCGCAAAAACCGTAATATGTTTTATATTAAAATTTGATCATTTGCCCATGTAAATTATTATGATTAACAAACCGTTGATTATAAAGACGGTTTGTTTGTCACGGCAAATTCTACCATGTTGCAGAAGTTGTGGCCTATTTGAAATTTTGATCCTGATCAATTTTGAGAATATTTTAACTAACGACACTAAAAAAAAACCAACACTAAGTAATAGAGAGCCATCACTTTTTTGTTTAATGTGATTTAAGAAAAGAAAGCAGCTCTTATATTTCATTAAAGAGAACAATTCTTTGTTTGCTTAACGTCATAACCGATGTTTTTTTCGCAAAATTTTTTATAAGAACAATTCAATAAAAACACGAGCCAAATCAAGAAAAAGCAAAAACAATACCTTTTATTTACGGAATCGTAGTGTAACAAAATGGTAGCCATGTTTCAACAATCATTGCCACAGGATTGTACTGTTTCGTTGAATAATAGTCAGGATCAATAACAAAAAGAAATGTTTAATCAAGAAAAAAATGGGGTTGAGTCACTCCAATAAAATTTAGGACAAATGAAGTTAAAAATTGTCAGCATTTAAAAACCGTCACCCAGCCTCGACCTAAATGTATGGGGTTCTTATACAAAAAAAGATTGTACTCCATTATTAATATTTAGACCAACAAGATTTATTTGTCTGAAAAATAACGCAGTAATTTATTGCAGTATATAGCACGCCAATAAATTTTACGAAAATCTTTTTCGATAAATTTCTATACTCGCATATAGTACTTGATATTGCTGCGTTGCATTACATTACAGTGTTTTGTTTGTCTCTATCGCAGTGCAGTGACGTAATATACGTGGTGACATGGCCTAAATTGAGAGCGTTGATTGGTTGTGACACAAAAGTCGTTGCGAACGCCGCCTAAAAATTCGCTCTGCAGGCAATCTACGGGGTTTTCCGCGCGACTGAATTCCGTTCGTGTTCGCGTTCGCGCTTTGTATAAACGAGTCTAATTTCGGAGCAGAATAACGGGACGATGTCAAGAGCTTAGACAAAAAAAACAGAGCCAGGATAAGATGAATCATTCTATTTCGAGACGTTTCGACTTAAACTAAAGTCATTATCAATCTATAAAAACCATGACGTTAGAATTGTTGAAAGACCATCAATATAGACCAAAACGATAAACCGGAGGTAGCAGTTAATAACCGGGTCAAGGGTAAAATCTAAAACTAAACCAAAATAGAAATGGAAAAAACATATTAATAATTTGCCACAGATAACCCTAATTTAATGAATTTAGGCAAAAATAAAAACCCTCTAACCAGGATGGTTAAAAAAAAATAATAATAATAATTACAAAACTTACCTTGGGTATTAGAATTCCAAGTGAAGACCTGGTTATTAACTTATCTCTCTTTTTAAATCTGTTCTGTACTGTCGATAAAATTTGGCACTAAATTCAAAGATCTACAGGTCAAACTGGCAACTCACTTACAGTTTAGAGACAAGACTAATAACTGAACTAATAAAGTACACTTATGGAATAGTAAAATTTTCAAGAACTAAGATATTCAACAAATTTTTGAACCGGTTTTTTGTATAATTTAAATTGAGTAAATTTGGGAATCAAATTATATAACACGCATTTTTGCAAAAATATTGCGTCGGCTTCACGCTTAGCAATGATGCGTCTTAGTCTTTCTAATCTTCTTAGCGTCATTAACGCTTGGTGCCCATAGTGGCTCGCAATGTACTTCGGATTAAAGATTAAACATTTGTTGAATATCTTAGTTCTTGAAAATTTTACTATTCCATAAGTGTACTTGATTAGTTCAGTTATTAGTCTTGTCTCTAAACTGTAAGTGAGTTGCCAGTTTGACCTGTAGATCTTTGAATTTAGTGCCAAATTTTATCGACAGTACAGAACAGATTTAAAAAGAGAGATAAGTTAATAACCAGGTCTTCACTTGGAATTCTAATACCCAAGGTAAGTTTTGTAATTATTATTATTATTTTTTTTAACCATCCTGGTTAGAGGGTTTTTATTTTTGCCTAAATTCATTAAATTAGGGTTATCTGTGGCAAATTATTAATATGTTTTTTCCATTTCTATTTTGGTTTAGTTTTAGATTTTACCCTTGACGCGGTTATTAACTGCTACCTCCGGTTTATCGTTTTGGTCTATATTGATGGTCTTTCAACAATTCTAACGTCATGGTTTTTATAGATTGATAATGACTTTAGTTTAAGTCGAAACGTCTCGAAATAGAATGATTCATCTTATCCTGGCTCTGGTTTTTTTGTCTGAGTCTAATTTATTTTATTATGACCTTTCTTCGGCGAACGCCGCCTTCTCGCCCGCGCTGCTTTACGCTTTTGAGTTAGCACTGTGTATAAATAGGACTTAACCACGGCCAGAAATATGCACGTATTTGACAGCTATTCCTATTTTAAAAACTCTATTTAGCAGTGCGACCAAACGGCCAACATTTTAGATATTGTACAGTACAGTATATTGTACTATCCATTATTTAGCATTAAAGCTTTCTTAATAAACTTTATCAAAAACTTTAAAGAGCAAGTAGGTAGAAGATTTTTTCAACGTCACGAGTGACAGTTTAGCAAAAAACTCGACTATCCAGCTTAAATCTAACAAAGCCATTAAATTCAAGTACTTCAACGTCTTAAATGTTGGAGTAATCCCATAAGTTTGACTCTTCTACTTTTCTGTGATTCCTATAATTATTGCGAGAATTCATCGTATTGTTTGAAAGCCCATTTAAGGGCTAATTGTCCAACATGGCATTGCCAAGTTTGGTATGTTTTATCTTTTTCTTATATTAACCTACCGCCACCGGTTATCTAAAAATTTGATGTGTCTTCCTTGAGTACTTTGTAATAAAATTTTTAATTGGCCAATTTGGCAAGGTCTCTTCAATGTGGCAAACCAAATTTTGTAATCTTTAATCTTTGATTCATATCAACCTATTTAATTTAATTTGATTTAATTTGTTTAGTTTTTGCAGTTAATGGGGGAGGTGTCGACATAATTGGAGGACTCCTATAATATGAAACTCTCAATAGTTTTCTATCGTATTTTTACTTATCTTAAAATTTTTATTTGTCTAGCTTAAGTTGTTAAAAATTTTGCACGACCTGTTTGAGGAGGACTCCCCAATGTGGCACCTGAAATTAATCATATTTTATGTACCTATTTTGATTTTATCTTTTTTAAAAATTTACCTATTTTGAAAGTTTCATGTGTATAGCTTGAATAGCTGAAAAGCAGAGGTGGAGTCCTCGAGGACACATTTTGAAGTCCTTGGCCTTGGCCTCGAAGGTCAAGTCCTTGGCCTTGGCCTCGAGGCCTCAAGTCCTCGAAAATTGGCCTGTCCTCGGCTCGAGGACAGCAGTATTTTTTGAATTGTTAAAATTTTGTGAAGCGCTTGAAAACTTTTTTGGAACACGTTTTTTTGTGGAGATCGCTTGAAAACTTTTTGTGAAGACCTTTTTTTTTTTTTTTTTTTTTTTTTGGAGAGCACTAGCGCTTGTGTCCTTGGCCTTGGCCTCAAGCATTCCTGTCCTTGGCCTCGAGAGTGTCTGTCCTCGGAAAGGCTGTCCTTGGCCTTGGCCTCGGATTTTTTTTTTGTGTCCTTGGCCTTGGCCTCGAGCCTTGTGTCCTCGACTCCATCTCTGCTGAAAAGTTTGAATTTTAAAGGACCCCATTTTAGTGCCCCAATTTTTGTCAAATTTGATCTTTCTTTCTTATATTTGCTTGGGCATCCTGAAATTATGGTGTGCCTAGCGTACGCCACAATTAAGCCTGAATTTCGGCGTCTTCATTTGAGGGGGACACTCCATTGTGGTACCCCCAATTTTTTTCAAATTTTATCTTTTCGTCATATTTTCCTATCCTGAAAATTTCATGTGTGTAGCGCGAGTGATTAAAAAGTTTGAATTTAGGTGGCCTCGTTTAAGGGAAACCCCCATTTTGGACCCCTAAATTGTTTCAAATTTTATCTTTCCCTATTTTTACTTACTTTAAAAATTTCATGCATCTAGCTTAAAAGGTTAAAAAGTTTGAATTTTGAAGGGCTCGTTTGGGGGGAGAACCGCCTTCATGGCATCTTCAATTTCTGTTAGGTCATTCCAAAAATATGATTCATTTAGCTCTAACGGTTTAAAAGTTCAAAATTTTGGATAACCCAATTAAGGGGAATTTCTCGACCTGGCACCTTCGATTTCAGTCGCACGCTATAGTCTATCCTGGTATCTTCAATTGCTCAAACTTTGAATACAGTGCGTTCAGCGGTTTAAAAGTAAACAGCTGCAGAAAAAGAAAAAAGCAAAAAATCAGAAAAAAATGCAAAACAAGAAAAATAGTTTTAAAGTTGGGGTAAACGAACATAATCTAAAAAAAGGCAGTTAATAGTGTGCTCAAAAAACCACAAACCACTTTTCATCAATATAGGTGATTATCGAGATATATTGGTTCAAACTCTTCAACTTTTTGCCCATTTTTGGTCAGTAAAATTTTGGTCACCTAGCCAGGCGCTTCTAAACTCGGTTTGCATAAAGCATTCATAAGCACCCACATTGTGTCCAAATTTCAGCTCTGCACGTCAAGTGATTTTGGAATTATAAGCAAATTATTAACTTTTCAAGCCTAAAATTGCCGTTTTTTATGTTTTTTTGTCTCAATTCACAATCACGTGACCTAGGATCCCCAAAATCAACACACTTGACGTTTTTATTAATTTTTATGTCAAGTTTTAATTTCAACTTTTTAGGTTTTACCGTTTGCAAGTTATGAGCAAAATCAATTCTCATCTGCCAAAATTCGCGAACAACGACAAAGATACTACGCGCTCGCACAAAGTCCCAATTACAGTATCTTTAACTTACTATTTAAGATAACAAACTAAGCTTATACAAATTAATTCATATTAAATACAGAAATGTTGTGAGAATTACGTGACTAATTTATCATTTTTTGTGTCGATTAAGTATTATGATATACATTGGGAAAAATATCCTCTCCAAAGTTTCCAAAACACTTCAAATTGAGCTAAAAATAGCATATCATATAACGTAACAATTTGGTATAAAATAGAGAACGAAATCGCCAAATTGTATTCGCATCGATTTTATTTACGACGAAGGGTCGTATGCACCAACGTGGAATAACTTTGATTCGAGCTTTAACAAGAAATTTTGGGGAAAAGTTTAAGCAAAAGTTAAAACGAGAACTTAGCTAAGTTGTAAAACTTTGATTGACATTTTATAGATACTTTTTCTACACATTTTAACTTTGAAAGCCATTAATCTCAAACCTGATCAAGTCAGTGGAACATTATGAAATTCAAAAGCGATGTATTTCAGATATGACTATTAACAACCACAAACACGCTTAACGCAATTGAAACACTACTTTTAAGTAGAATGAAGTTCTTTGTTCAGTAAAGTTAGATACTTTTGCGAAGTCCGCAAAAATCGCTTACGACATTAAATTCTAGTTCATCAATATTCTGAAAACGGGTTAGGGACTCAAAAGTTAAAAGCAACAGAATTGGCCAGCTGGTGAAGGCTTGTAGTTTTGCCCTTCAGATCCTCTAACTTCTTGAACTCACTTTAACTGGTCTTAGTGTGACTTGTTAGTAAGACTTTACATATTTTTCTTCTGCATGAGAAACATAAAAAAATATTTATTTGCGCTCAGCTATCGCGACACGTTTCGATCTTGCTCAAGGGTCTCATCAGGCAACAATAACACAATATATACGTCACGTAAACAAAATATACATATTGTGCGATTGAGTTAAAATTCAGATAGAAAATTATCACAGTATACGCATCTGTTCAGTCTATGGACAATTTCGTGACTACAAATGCTTATGACAGTACATGGAAAAGTACAGGGAGAGCTCTAGTTGAATGTAAATGGCGACACTATGTACGGAAGCTTAAGCAATTTAGCAAAACGACTACGAAGTTAAAGCATTTTGGAAAGGTTTACTTCGATGTTTGGGATCTCAAACTAGTGATACTAATGTGTTTCGACACAGTCTTATGTCATCTTCACAGCGTTACATTAAAAAACGTAAGCAATATACTGAAAACAATTTAATATCATATGCGCTGAGCTATATTATTATATAAGCTGTATTATAATATTCATCATATTTTGTATGAGTAGAATTAGCGGGTTTCAACTTAATTGCACTTTTCGCAGAAACCAATATTATAAACATTTACACAGACAACTAATAGGCTTCGTGCGCTCTACTGCAAAATATTTAATTTTTCAGTTCCATAATGAAAATTTCCCTCAGAGCACAAAAACAAATTCAATCGTTTTTGTTTGCTAAAATTGTTGTCAGTCGTAGTCTAACAATTCAATATTATTGTGTTATTTAAACAAATTTTGGCCGAAAAAAAACTAGACTAAATTTTTGGTCTAATTTTGGTTTATAGAAAACTAGGTTGCTTGAGTTATCTTTTAAGGCTAAAGAATAGTTTTGGACCTACTGTAATATTAGCTGTATACTGACAAGACAACAAGTGCTTAAGTCGGCATTTGGGGCTACAAAGGCAATAATACCTGCTGATCATACCAATAAGAAAATTTAAAGGGAGTGAAGCATCCAGCCAATTTTGGTAGTTTGCAATAGCTACGTATAATCTTTGAAATTTTCTGTTCTCATTTTGGGGCTGCCGCTGCAAAGATATTCAATAAATACAAAAAAATAAATCCCTAAAAAGTTTTTGGAAACCTTGAGTTTGTTGTCCCAGCCTGAATTTCCAGAAAAAAGGAGGGTTTTACCTAAATTGGATAAACAAGTTCAAGCCGAAAAAACAGATTTTTGGAAGTTTAAGCCGAAAAAACAGATTCAGGATTTCCAAAAAAGTATTTAAGGAATATTTTTTCATATTTGCTGAATATCTTTGCAACCGCAGTCCCAATATGAGAACAAAGAATTTAAAACTTATATTTTGATTTTGGCTGTTAAAACCTTCCGAAATTGGCCGCATGCTGCACACCCTTTAATCGAAATCTGCAAGCTTTTAAACATGTTTTGAACTTGACTATAGTTAGTACGAGAGCTGTATACGTAGCTACAGTCTTAATTCTTCTTTTAGGAATTTAATTCTTTAAATGGCATTCAAATTTTGTGATTATTTTTAAATTAAGTTGAAAACGACTGGTTTCCAGAGAAATTTCAAAATCCCTTCATAATTTAGTTATTCTTAGCGACTCCAAGAAAAAACAAAAAAAAAAGACGGAACTGAGTCATTAATATTTGTTAGCGTATACAAACACTTCTCATTAACAGTTTTAGTGACTAGCAGAGGCAGTTGCAGCTATTGATCTGCTATTAATAGCGTTTAACAAGCTCGGCAAAGAGCTGCTTGCGTAAAATGAAATAATTGAAAATAGAGAAGACTACCCCAGGCCATTTTATTGGTAAGATTTGTCCCTGATTTGAAAATTATTATTTCAGAAAATTTATTGTGCTTATTTCTAAGATCTATTTTATTCCTCAAAAAACGCTCATTTTGAACTTGTGCTCGTAGTTTATCTTATCTGTAATAGCTTCCAAGTCCGTGCAATAACAAAACAATATTTCAAAATTTTTCACAACAAACGCATAAGCAATTCAATAAAACTTTATTATTCACACATCCGTTTTTGCTGTTTGACCTCGCCTATAGGTAAAAGTAGCCCATATTTTGTTGTTGTTGTTTTAGTTGTAGTAGCGAAATATCCTCCTGTCGCCGTAAAGCGTCAGACGTTAAGTATCGAATGATCCGCATTGATTTAGATGCGACCAACCTAAACAATGAAATGAATTTTAAGAGATTTTTTACACTGTTTTCGAGTCTAGCTTCCACCTGCCTACCACACACGATGGAAACTCTAAACTGTCCCTTTAATTTCTAAACGTCAAGCAGGGAAGCTGAGGACATCAACTTTTATGGCCTTCGGTTTAACACAAACTGGAATCGAACCCAGGAATATCGCTTCAGTAACAGTTGAGCTTAGGGTCGCTTATAGAGATTAGGATACAGACTTGGATGATAACAAAAAATTTGGTGAGGGTTTTTTCATAAATGTAAGTAGGCTAACCCTACTTTACATGGGGCATTTTATCAATACAGTTTACACAGGGGGAAAAGACGAAAATGCCCCCTATCTAATTCCTAAACTGGAGGTCATGGAAACATTACATTTGGCATGCGGGTGGTTATTCACCAAAATTTTTTAGAAAAACTTGATTTCGGGTTGGTGACGTGACCACAGTAACATCGCGGCGGATTTTGCCAAAAATTACGCCGTTTTTTCAATGACAGTGTGTTCAATGTGTCAGTTGTATCACCACTATTGGATAAGCGCTTCTTCTTTTCAAACTAATTTTTTCAAGCGACTAATTTTATTTCCTTTTTTCTTTCCTTTTTTGTAAAGATTGAAGGCGAAGATTAAATATCACGGTAAAGATTAAATAAAGATTTCCAATTTTGTTGATACCGGGCCAAAGTAGATAGAGCCTATACGCGTAGTGAAATGCAGGTGAAAATTTTTATACGTTAAGTTTTGATTAATTTTAAAATTCGTGAATAAAAGCACGTAGAGCTGCCCGAGGCTAAAGCTAAATCAGCTTATACGTGACCCTACATCTTTAACTTTCGCAAAATAAACTAATTAATTTGAACAATTGTGAGGCGGTACAGAATTTGAGTATAGATTTCAGTAAAGTTAATATCAAACTTTTTGTCTGAAGCTTTTCGGGCAAAGCTTTTTGGTGACGATCTCTGTCTAGCTAGAACTCTTTAGAACCGATCTCTGTCTGACACAACCAGAGATCGTCACGTAACAGTTCTGTTCGAAAAGCTTCTGACATTGAGTTTGCGAGAAGTCATTTTTAAATACTGAAAAGTTTATTCGAAGCAATTTACAAATGACTCAATGCTCAAGTCAAAAAATTTAATTTTTACCAATTTAAGCAAATCGTGCTCTTCTAGAACTTCTGGAGGCAAAGCGCAAAGTTGAACAGCAAAATGTTGACACGGATATCGAAGTGGTGTCGCAGCACTAGCGGTATTTGATGCAAGCTGCATTAATCACAGGCGAAAACGAGCATATGCAGCACATGTGCAAAAACCAATTAAGCTTATTTCCCAGCCTTTGCTCGTGTCGAGGAAGCATAAATTTCACATCTCGTGACAAGTTAAAACTTGTGAATGCAATAAAAAAATGTTCAGCATTTTAAGATCATAACAATAAGTTACATTTATATTCATTTTCTACAAGTTTGATTAAGTTGTATTATTAATCATTGCATTATAAGCATTATTAGGTACATTTATAACCAACTGTTAACAGAGGTTTAATAAAAACTCAGTCAGAATATAAGCCTAAAACTACAAAAATCAAAAAATTTTGCAACTTTCTAGATTTTGTGTTTGGAGGCCCCAAATGTAAAGATCGCCTACAATCTACACTAATAAGCTGACGATATTTTGAGAGTTACCCAAAAACCACGGCTTGGCAATTTTTTCTTGTTTTGATCTCTATTGCAAATGTTGATAGTTCAAATAATTAAAAAAATCTGAATAGTTCAAATGTTAATGTTTAAATACTTAACAAAATTTTAAGGTTTTTCGTTTGTCAGTAGCGTGAATGGATGGAGCGTGAATAGCTTCCTCGTGAATGGAGAATAAATATGGATCTATCAATCAAATTTCAATAATAGTTTAAAGATTTCCTAGGTAATAATTTTTCAATGATTTGATCTATGGCCGGTATCAAAGCCTCAAAATTCCTTAATATCGTTGAGTTACTTACCACTTTTCAAAGTTCGCTCAAAGATTTTAAATTAATGTTTTATTAAATACTGTATTGCTATGAGGTCTCGGCAAATTCATCTAAAAAGTGCTTCAGCATTATTGCAAAATGGTACGGACGTTTCTATCAAAACTGTAAAACGACGTAAAGCAAAAGACTTTGGTCTCAAAGCTTTCAAACTTGCTACAAAATCCCGCCTTAACCCAGCTATGAAACTGCAGAGAATACAGTTTGAACAACAACATGTTAACTGGACTAGTGATCAGTGGTCGAGGGTGTTATTTTTTGATAAATCCTGTGTACAGCAATTTGGATCTCAAAATTATTCAGTTTGGAGGTCGGCAAATAAACGATTCGATGATACATACACCCAATAAACTATGAAACATTCTCCCAAGATTATGATATGGGGAGCCATTTCGGTTAAGGAAACAGCATGGCTTTTTTTTTCTACCTCCTGGGACAAAAAAGAATGGTTCAAAATATCTTGAGTTGTTAAAGAACAAGTTATAGAGCTATACATAAACGTGCATCAATGCGAAATTTGCATGCAAGATGGCGCCCCATGTCACAAATCAAAAATTTCACCAACTTTTTAAAAGTCAGAAGATCGGGTCCTGGATTGACCGAGCAACAGCCCAGACCTGAACCCAGTCGAAAATTTGTGAGTGGTTTTGAAAAGCAAGATGTTTGAACAACAACCTAGCAGTCTTAAGCACCTTGAAAATGTGACAAAAACTGTTTGAACTCGTGACATAACTTCTGAATACTTTGGCAAGCTCATCCAAAGTATGCTAAGACGTCTGAAGGTGGTTACTGAAAATAAAGGTGGAAACACAAAATGTTGAATATTGTACTGTTTATGTGAATATTAACAAATTAATTCTTGACAAAAATAGTGATTTTTATTGTTTTGTCAGCAAAACATGAAGAAACATCCAACTTCTCGCATCATTATTAGTCAAAGTCATGATTTCTACAAAATGCTAATTTTTTGCATGGTGGTCTTTAACTTTTGTTTCCGACTGTAGTTCAAAACACCACGATACTTAAAAACTAACAATATCGGTACACAGAATGAACCAATATCCAGCAATTGATCTTTTTTTGGTTTCAAGGTTTTCATATATTTTCTACGGTAGGTTCTTTTTCAGATATTCGTTATAAAATTAGGCATTTTTAAGCGTATTTTTAAGATACAATTAGCACCATAATGAAAGCAGTCATTAGTCTTACGTTGTGTCTTTTGGGTGTATTTGCCGTTGCAACGGCTCAATTTCCAACAGGTAACTATAATAGCTACTATCAAAACAGGCGTTTGTACAGTATTTGTTTGAATTTTAAAATAACAGTGCAAAGCGTTTTTGCTTTGTAATACGACCAGACCTGTTCAGAATGATGATAGGCCAATAAATTTATTTTGCAACTGTGTTTGATTTTTCAAGTTTCAAATATTTTTAAAATGCAGAAAATTAAGTCGACGCTTATTAGCTTTTGTGTAATTCAAAATCGTGGAAAAAAGACTGAATTATTCTTCAAAACTTGTTTGTTGATAATATGAAAACTGCTTTCAAAACAGTTTAAAGTTGAAGAATATAGCCTATGGCTTGATATTCCACTACTGTTTTTATAACCAAAAGGGCCTATCCCTTTGAAGAAATTTAAAAACCTCTTAGTTTACATTTTAAACCCCATTGGTTGCGTCATTATTGCAAAGCCTATTAATGCATTACTTTAACCCCATGTTTAGAAAGATGGCTTGAGAGTCAAAAAATTGACGGTAATGTAAAACAGTGACAGTAATAAGTGAAACAAACTACCCAGCAAATTGTTCTGCAAAACAGACAAACAGAATTAATAATTTATATACCGAGTTAAACAAACGTTAACATAAGAAATACAACACAAAACAATCTCAACATGAGACTTCGAAGTGACCACAAGATAGAGCCAAATGAAATACCGTACTTGACCTTTTCAAATTACTGATATTTAACTTGTTGTATTTTTTTAGGTTCGTCTGGGCCAGGGCCAGTAGCTCTATTTGGGCCCGGACCAATAAGTCCTTTTGGGCAATTTGGGCCAGGTGGTTCAAACGTCGGAGAATGCAGTGCAACTTGTGAGCTTGGGTTCCAGTTCACCCAAATTAACTGTTCAGTGCTTTTCGAAGGGTGCATCGGGACAATTTCTGAGTATGAGCTTTGCTATCCACAACCTTGTTCAGAACCAGGTAAATCAGGCAAGAACTGCCGCGAGTGTACAATAATCTGCAATTGTTATGTACGTGCAATTACGTTTGCCAACAACACTAGCTTTTTTCTGCAGTATTTCTTATTATGACAGCGATAGATTTTTAACCTTTATGTTTGATCAATGAGACTGCAACGGGTCAGGAGAGCGTCGGAGTTGGTTATTAAAAAGTTTCGGGCTCCGGTTCTATTACCGTCGCTGTTGTTGTGATTCCGGTAGCAATGCGTCGCTATGTCCTTGAGATAGACGTTTCATGCTTATTTTCCATTGAGACCGAGCGGTCAACCCCTTGTCGTGACCCGATTTGACGAAAGAATTGCAACCAGAACCCAATAGAGGGTACTTTTACGTTGATGTGGTTAAGCAGACCAAGAGTGCTTAGTTCATTTGCGTGAATGAGCGATTGGTGACTGGCTGCTAGCACAACGTGCTAAGGTGTCATAGAGGAACAGGCCATTACCATGCCATCCTTTCCAATATACAAGCTTGCGACATGGAAACTACAAAACCTATATGATAAAATGATTTACTCGTTAAGTCACATTAATACTCACACAATAATATTGTGCACGCAGTATGCATCAATTACTTCGTTTCTATTTCTCACTTAAGGCTAAGCTTTATGACGTCAAAAAAACAAAACTTTAACAAATAAACAAAAATTTTTCTACTATTTACGTCATAAAGTTTAGCCATAAGACAAATTAGTTGGCCCTGTTAGTTTTTATTACTGCAGTATTCCAGCTTTTTTGGTTTGTTTAGCTGAATGCGAAATTGGAGGTCAAACTTTTTCGTTGAATAGTTTCTTGGACGATGCCAGTCAAAACTATCCAGATTGTATGAATCCTACTGTTTGCGGACTGGCAGAATTCGTTCAAACAACTCTGAGTGATGTCCAAGGTGGTACTTTCTTTAGAAGTCCTGGCGTAGTAGTGTATAAGAATCGAAATATTAATTTATGATGCTTCGCTCAAGCTTGGCAAGAATTCGTCTTAATTTGTTGTTATGGGTCGGCATTCCTTTTTAAGTTTACTTTCCGAACATCTTAAATTTGCCAAACGTTTGACAACGTTAAAATTTTGCATGAATGATTTGACACCATACTTCCTTATTCTCATGTTTAATTGCGTGAGTATGAGTCAAACATGCAGCATTGAGCACATGGATGGAAGCGGTTCCTTAAATCCGGCAAAAGCAATGGATTTTACTGTAGTATTTTCACAATACACAGCATAATTATGTATAGCGCACAATACATATTATTCAGTACATGTGGTATTATCAAGTGTTATAAAAATCCTTTGTGGGAAAACTAGCTTTTGTGTTTATTGTTTAAAAAATTTATTTAATTGTAACGCCTACTACAGAGCTCTTAATAGTTCGTATTATTATATAATACGAGACAGTATCTACCAGGTCATAACCTAATGCCTAGTATTTCATATTTAAACTGAATTTGAGCTCCATGTGTGAATCAATTATCCTTTCCATATAACTCGTATAAACCTGCTCTTACGTATCTATTTAAGATACCAGTGCATTGCCAAGCTGTACCATGCGAGAGTCTATGCAAAGGGGTTTTGATTGCATGAACAATCACTTAGGAAATGTCCCATTCGCCGACCAAAGCGAATGCAGGTAAGAAGAATGTTTATATTTTAATTTCTCATTATGTTCACCAGCAGCGTTTACTTTCTGACCGAATTTCAGAAGTTTTGATGTTATTTTTAGTTTAGAGAGTTTGGAAATATAAATTTTCAGTGCCTTGGCATTACATACGGCACAGTTCTGAGACCAACCAAACTCCAAAATCTGAAAGCTTTGCTTAACGCAAATTGGTGCAATACAGCTGAGTCTGAAGTTAACTACTAGTACTAACAGTGTATGAGGAATTAAGGTTGGACGGCTTAATTTGATAAAAATGAGAGGCGAAAACAACATTCAGATATTCTAATATGCTTTGCTTGGTGAGGAAACACATATTAAGTCCTAATTTTGATTCTATTCGCGTCAGTCGTTTTAGAAACAGAACGAAAATGTTCGTCAGTTTTAGTTGCATCATCACTTAATATAATTATAGTCTTGTTTTAGATCATCGCTTGACAATTTCCTCGTCTGTGGAATAAACAGTTTGGTGGAGTGCCTTGAAAATGATGGCTCTGCTTGTTTGTCAATCCTCAACTTTCTTCCTGAATTTTTTAACGAACAGGTAGTTTATCTTATTATACTGGCATGATTGTGAACCGGCAGTTTTATCATGTATTGTACATTGGCGTGATTTATAAACTTGCCAGCTGGTCAAGTGGTAACGCGTTCGACTCTGGAGCGGGAGGTCTCAGGATGAAATCTTAGGACGGTCAAACTGAACTCAGAGTTGCCAACGGTTTGCCACCGCTGTGACAAACTTTAAAATGAGCTGTATTGCCCACGCGCAATGACTTGGACATTGGTCCCGCCTATTTGTTGCATGCGTCGGCGTATTCTCGCGAGATTAATTATTGTGAAACTATAACGGCAATTGAAGTGAAAGGAACAAAAAAAAAAAAAAAATGATACACGTTAGAAACAACATTTGCTTGCTCGTGCGATTAATTAAAACTTGGTCTCGTCCTCACTTCTTGTGTATTACAGCGCAAAGTTTCGAGTTTTAACATAATTCAAATACTGCATTGGCTTCCTGCTTTGGCGCTTTAGTTTCTACAACGAAATGAAAAATCTTTCAGCAGACTCCAGAAAAATAATGTTCTATAACAGATAAAAGTAAAACTACACAACAATGCGCAAACGCCTGACAGCAGTGATAATATAACTTAATCTTGTAGATCAGGGTTATCCAAATTTTTTTTAATGGCGTGCCAAATTGGATCCAGCAAAGATGCGTGTGGGCAACAAATGAAAGTCTTTAATTGCATTTAGAATTGGATTGGAAAACCGGTGAATGCCTGTAAAATATGGTCTTAAACTGCATTTCAGGCGGAAAAAACAGGCGAGAACAGAAACAAAAGATCATTGACTGCAGTTAGGTCATAGAATGAACCGAGTGTAAAGGTTCGCCATGTCCGTATATTTTTTATTCAGGATCCTTAGAGAGAATTTCTAATGTCGCCAAAGCAGTATTCATGACCAGAGCCGGATAAATTCTCTTCGTGAGCCAGGTTTGGGAATTGGGACACTGTTGCTGTAAACTGCTTTTGAAGTCGTGTTCACTAGGAATGTTTTTTATATCAATTTATTAAATTTATTTTATTAGACAATCACGCAACTTAGAAGTCTAACAAGCTTTGTCCAATTTTTTCCAACTCCTGAAGACGCTAACATCATTTATGACTTTGTATGCCCAACGCCAGGTGGTCAGGTTCCTCAAAATATTGATATGGCGCTGAACAGCGCTCAAATTCCTCCGGATTTGGACAACCCAGTGTGCGACAATGAATTTTTGAATGACGCTCTGATGCAAGCGAGAAACATGATCCAGACTTTCTATAACTTGACAAACCATGAACAATTTTGCAGGTACAGTACATGCCCGATAAATGTTTTACAGCTGCTATATAGTACGGCAAAGAGACTGCTGGATTTTATTGAAAAGTTATCGAAAATTGAGAAAATACTCTAAAACGAGCTAAAGTTACTGAAGGTTCCGTTTCATTTTATTTCTGTAAAACTTAGGAATTAATTATTCCCATAGAATCCATCGTAAATGCTTAATTTGAAATAATATTAACAACAGTGGCTTATTTAAGGTATTAAACTGATTAAATTGACCTAAATTAGTAATGTAAGCAGAACACCAGTGATAAGGAGGCGCAGATGTCACCCTTGGCCCCCAAGGTGTGGGCTCCATTCTCAGAAATGGCTTAAAAATGAATTCTATTCAAATAAGCTCCCAAGAGCAACAAAATATTGGAAAAAATTTTAAATCATACATTACAAGTCCAAAACCCCGGTAAAAACCCTTTCCATTTTGTTCTTCGCCAAACGTCAATTTTGACAAAAAAAAAAACAAAAAAAAACATTAAATTCTTGGTGAAGCCCAATTTTCTTTGGCCCCACTAAAGTTGAGCCGTCGAATATTGGACCTTCTTGAAGCTTGCCTTCTTCAGGCACAAACTTCTAATTTCATTAATTAAGCAGTGTTTTTGCTTTATTGTGAATCGTTTTTATTTATTATTATTACTGATCAATTTTCTCACCGATGAAAAAAAAATTAGCAGCTAAGTCATAATTGTATTTTTCAAAAAAAAATTGAATTCCGTAATTGAACTGTGCAATAGAGTTATCAACCACCCAGAGCCGGTTTTACCATATGGAAAAATGGCACAGTGCCAGCAGCCCCGCACTCTGTGCACTCGCTGTCTAGGATCCTGTGCTTGGATGGTACTGTAATTGCAACGAAAATTTAACAAAGAAATTTTTTGCTACATCTTAAATTGGAAGTTAATGCTGCGAGAATTGGGAGAAAGATTTTTAAAAATTTTGGTCTTCACCTCTATTTTGCAGGATAGTGAAGCGAAAATTTGGCGGAGACGTTTTGGTTTTGGAGGTTTCATTTCTTCCAAGCCAAAAGTGCCACGTGCCCGCGTAGTGTAAATCCGGCCCTTCAACCACCATCTAAAACTAAATGCAGCGCGGCAACTTTATTACCCCAAATAAATATATTTCACATACGATCGAGTTATGTTCTTGTTTACTCTGTACATCCGTGCAAACAGAGCGAATTCAGTCTGGAAACATGTTCGATGAATAAGGGTCGGGAGTAGTTATCAAATCCAATCCAATTTTTCATCATTTGTTGTATTATGCTGAAGCGTGTAACGAGTTGAGGAGGACAATCTTCGCGTCATTGCGCCTGCTCTGTCAACACAGCTTTTTTTGAAGAAATGTTGCAGCGGTGGCGAGCGGTTGGCAATAGTACGATTTGTGTCCCATATGACCTGCACTAGATTTAAAACCAACATCTACCGTTTATAGAGACGAACATGTTACCTCTCACTTATTTGGTACTGGGATTTAGGATGGGGAAATCGAGTTCATGTTTCGCAATATTTTATTGTGTTGAGAAACGCAATACAATGACACAGGAAAGCAGCATATCGGGTACGTCATAAAGCGACACATCTGGAATGCAATTTTGTGTCCCAACGACATTGAGCTAACGTTGGAGTTTTCTTGCGCGCTTTTCCCAGATTTCAAAAGCGTAGGCGCATTTAGTATGCCTACTACTGCCGCTCTTTTTTCAGTACAGAATGTCGGCTATCATGCAATGAATCAAATTCAATAATATTGTTTTTCTTTTATAGTTTGATGAATGACGTGCAAGGGTTTGTTGGAGATGCTTATCGCAATCGCTGCACAGAGCTTGGGCCATATTTAACCCAAGTCTTTGCAAGTGTGCCTGGTGACTACGATCGCTTTGTCCCAGCCATATTAAGGGGTGCTGAGGTTATCTTGAACATGGTTGAAAACTACAACGTTGCTGGATGCGGTAGGTAGAATTTTATTGTCATATACTGTATTCAATTTATGCACTTTTTTTGAAAGAACTGTTTTATAAAAATACAAGACTTATTTTTACTCAAAATTAAAAACAAATTGAGAATAATACTGGCCTTGGCAAGGAAAAATTATTAAAAACAAGGGTCAGCATGAAACATTATTTTGTAAAAAATCCCAGCAAAGTTTTCTTGGGCTTTTTTGTATTGATAGCCATTGTCAGTTTATTTGAAGACTGTATCAAGATTTGTGATCTATACTAACAGAAGCAGAATTCATTTTTGTTACTTCAAACGAGACCAAAATTCGCTAAAATTTAAGAAGAGCCACACCTAACCCAAAATATACTGATTTTTACAAAAAATGGGAGTTTAGTTTTTTGTTATTTAACAAAGATTTTGTCCTGTTGTCTTCTTTGGCTGTACCGGTATTCAATTCTCTACTTTTTATTGGTTTGATGATCGACTGAAAACCACGTCTGCCGCAAAATTGCTTTATTGAGATACAAATTAGCAGCAGTGTCAGCGAAGTTCAGCTTTCTCCATTTCTGTAACTGCTAAAGTTACACGCTATACGCATTGATTTTTGCTATGTAGCATTGCAGTAGTTGCTTTGAAAAATGTACTTGTGTTGGTGGCAATTAATCGCGCTGCGCTGCCAAAGTGTTTTTCGTTTGAAGAGATAATGCTCAAAATTGGTTTTATTGAAGAAATGAGAATTACTTGAGGTAATACAAAGAAGCTTTGAACCTTTTCCACAATTCCTCCTATTTTTGAAAATACGATTTAATCCGTTTGACTCCGTAACATTGGCAACCCTGCAATTCACAACTTTATGGCATCACTAAAGAATGATTTTGCAAAATTTTATGCAAACTGTTGGCTGTTGCATACTATTAAAAACAGATAGGGGTTTTCAATTTGATTTCACTGATGACCAACTTAAAGTTGTAATTCCGGACGGATTCGGGCACAAAGTTGACAAATTTTCAGGTTTTTAGAAAAGAAAAAATTAAGCGTTTCCGAGTTTAAACCTAACTTAATTGATTTTGTTTTATTTGGGGCTAGATTAGATTTCAAATTATTTTCTGGGTTCGGGTCTGAGCTTGCAGCTTGTTTACAACTCTGGACCAACTAAAATTGAAAATAATTTGTTGTGGCCCAGCTGTTGGTAAACAATTTTTGCGACTTTATGCTAAATCTGCTACAAAGAAGCCTGTTGTTCAAGCAACAAAACTATAAGATAAAATTTCTTGTTGCTGTCCACCAGGTATAATCAATTTAATATTTTTTTTCCTTTTTATGGTTGCTAATGATGCTTACTCATTTCTCAGCAAGCTTCATTTTGCTTTAAAAAACTTCTCACAGGGAGGACCTCGAGAAAGTGTTTGCTTTTGTCCTTGGTTCACCTAGTGAAAAACAGTCTCATCAACACATTGGTGTTAATCTTGGTTTGTTGCTGTGGCAGCTTCTCAACCGCAAAAGAACGACAAAATTCAATTAAAACCACATATTTGGCCAAAAATTGGAGTTTTAATATTATTGAAAAAATATTGTATGCCTAATCTGTAGCCTGAAACATTATACTTTTCAAACATATCAAAAATGACGTCAATTGTCTTTGTTATTACTGGTCCAAAGCGGTTTGTAGTCAGAAGAAAGGACACTTGCCTGAAATGATTGAAGATTGAAGCAACAATTGCGATAAACTGCACCAATGTAACTTTGTACATCAACAAACAAACTGCAAAAATAAACAACAGGATTTTTCAGAATAGGAATTGTTTGCAATCATACAAATTAATTTGATTGGTTTTGTACACAACAAATTTATTTACGTTTTTGAATTGGCACAAATCGTTTGTGTAGAACTCCATCGTGGAGTAGGGCTGAAGCCATACTTGTTAATACAGGTGGATCTCAGGCCCGGCCCCAGGATAGCGTGACGGAGGGGACAGAAATAAATTTTTGGGGGAGACGATAAGTTTATTTATGTGAATTCGAGAGTGTGAATCAAACGAAAAAGGTGAAGACCAAAAAAAAAAGATCTTCAGTTAAAAAATTTCCTCAAACTCTGGTTTTTAACTCAAAATTCTTGCGTAGCCATCTTGCGATTTTCTACGAATTCTAAAGTGAAGACAAAAAAAAAAGGTCTTTGTCCATAAACTCAACGTGAGTCCACAAAAACCAGAGAAAAACAGTTCTTGCTCGCGAATTCTAGGGCGATTAACACCAATTTGGGAGTCTTAGGCCTCGATTTGCACACAAGTAGCCCCGAGCCTGTTAATTTCTTTGGGGCACAGTCCTCAATGGGAAGGCACAAGCAGTCATTTGGGGGGCACGGCCCCGAAATGCCCCCCGTGGCGCCGGGCCTGGTGGATCTTAACGTGCCTGTAAATTGCAGTTTACTGCTACAGTAATATTAAGTTCAAATTTTCCAGCTCTGGTGCATTTTCTGGATTCACTTAGCCCTGCCTAGCCTTTCTGACAACGAACTTGCATGGCCTGGATCCAGAGGCGTAACTAGAGGTTTGCACCAGGGGGAGGCAAGCCTCAGCAAAAATTTTGTTGCCTTTTTCTGTCAAAGTTATGTGCAAATATAAATGCCCTCTCCTCCATCAGTTACGCAAGTGCCTTGATCCTGCCGATCAGTTGATCTATCAGGTGACATGAAAGACTCTTGCCTCTAAAGCTCCGCCTCAAAAGTAAAAGATATTTTTTTATTGGACTTCACTCTAATAGGTCTTCAGGCTAAGCAACGTTATGAACCAGAAAGCTAAGCAATCCTTACTTAGATCCGAAAAAGGGGGGGGACAACTGCTAGCTTACTTTCTCTCTAATTTGTTTCAACATCTCTCTAAATTGTGTCAACAGCTAATGCTAACATAAGAATGACAGGCAAAGTTTGGAAAAACCAAAACATGAAAAATGTTTCGAGCTCTAGTACTGGTTGCAAAGAGCTAAGCAACTTTACTGAAGCTGACTGGCAAAAATTAAGCAAAATTTATGATACGGTTGAAAACCTGACAAGGCAAGTCTCAAATCTACGAAGGAGCCTTAAGAGAAGCAATCAGAAAACCAAAGAACTTAAATCAGAGAATAAACAACTTAAACAAGCCGTAAACATGACCATTCTGGAGATTGATAACTTAGAACAATACTCTAGAAGAGAGAATATAAGGATTCATGGTGTACCTGAGCCCCAGGGGAAAAAAGATGATGGAGAAGAAATGGTTGTTGAGCTGGCTGAAAAACTAGGTATCAACATTGAAAGTTACGATATACAGAGGGCCCACCGTTTGGGCAGAAAACGATCACCATTGGCAAAACCTCGTCCAATAATTGCCAAGTTTGTCAAATACAAGCATCGAAACGACATCTCGTTTTCAAAATCAAAGCTGAAGAATTGCATTAATGGAAAATTTAATAATGAGTTCATTGCAGAAGATTTGACGCAACTTCGCTCAAAACTTTTGAACTACGTTAAAAATGACAGCGATGGGAAATTCGTTCTCTGCCATACATATAATGGCACAATTCGAATGAAAAGGTCTGCTCGTGAGCAGGGTGTCTTGACTGATGGTGGTAAAGACGAGGGTACCGGCAACGGGATCGTGATTTCGTCCCCAGATGATCTATTTCGCCTGGATGTAGATGTGGATTTTGCTAAACTGAACTACAAACCAGTGCTTATTAATAGGGATGACCGCTATGACAGTGTAAGTAGTGATTCTAGCAGCAAAAACGATGTTTAGTTTGTTAACTGCTCGTAAAACTAGCTTTTGGCATGTACTGTTGTACTGGAACCTCTGGCAAAATGGAGAACCAAACTATTTGCATTGTGTGTGCGAAATCATGCGTTACCGCAAATGACCACGCGACCTGTCGTAATTGCTCGCATAGTTTGCACAAATCTTGTTCGACTTCTAAAATCCGAGATAATCCATTTCAAAACAAAAAATTGGTCAGCAGTTGTTTGCTTTGCGACTCGCGAACAATTAATGCAAGCCAAGATAAACGTTTTGATTTAATGAGATCTGAAAACTTTACTTTAGGAACTTGTGATGATAACTCAAATTATTGTGATTTTTTTGACAATTGCGTGTATCATGATATTACGTCGTAAAATAATGTGGTAAATCTTAAACCAGATGAGCTATTTATCTTGCATTTGAATGTTCGCAGTCAGCAAAAAAATATTGACAAGCTAATCAGCCTTTTGGCTACTTTTTCAGAAGCACCGGATATCATTGCAATGTCAGAAACAAAACTTACATATGGTCAACCACTGGTGAACGTTGACATTACTGGATATGATTTCATCCATCGTGCTAGCTTAACAAAAACTGGTGGGATCGGTTTTTACATAAAACAAAACTTGTTTTACAAACAAAAATCTGACATTAATATTAATTTAAATTTTGTGGAAAATATGTGGATTGAAGTTAAAGCTAGCCACGGACCTTTAGTGATAGGGGTAATTTATCGACATCCCACAGCACTTGTGAATGACAATAAAAGCTTTTCCACAAATTTATGTGACATTTTCGCTGATCTTCGTGATAATAACACCGCCTTTTATGCTGTCGGAGACTATAACATTGACCTAATGCAAATTAATAGCAATCACAACTTTCGAAAATACGTGAACAATATCTTAAGCACTTCGACCAAGTGTGCCATTGATCTCCCGACCCGCATAACTGATCACTCGAAAACATTACTGGACCACATTTATGTTAACGATCCAAAACACTCTTACACTAGCGGAGTGCTCTTATGCGATCTGAGCGACGATATGGCTGATTTAGTTTGCATTTCCACCAAAAAAACTCGTGCTAAAATCAAACACCAATTTCTAATTCGAGACATGAAAAATTTTAATTTAGAAAAAATTTTAAAGGCACTAGAACATGAGTTAACTGCTGCGAACCTAAACAGTATTGAATCAGCTCAAGATGCTTTTGATAATTCGAAGAAGTGCTTCATATCGTAGTAAACAAATCTGCTCCTCTGAAAAAAGCTTCAAGAAAAGAAAAAAATCTTAGTCAAAAACTTTGGTTGTCACGTGAACTACTAAGTTTGATCAAACAAAAAAACAAACTTTTTAAACAACTTCACAAGAAATTTGATGAAGATATATTCCAAAAATATAAAAAACAAAGAAATACTTTTAATCGAGAACTCAAACGTGCTAAAGAAAACTACTACAAAGATTTAATTGATGATAGCAAAGGCAACTCCAGTACGCTGTGGAAAATTATTGGCGAACTGGCCAACTTAAAAAAAAAATAAAAAGACATTTCCTAATCAAATAGTCACCGACAAAGAAGTGATAGATGATCCACAAAAAATTTGTGAAACTTTCAATGTTCACTTTGCAACAGTTGGGGAAAATATTGGTAAAAACATAACATCTCATGAATCTACCCACTCTTTATTTCCTAATTTCCCCAACTCGTTCTTTTTTTCTCCTGCTACTACTGAAGAGATTTACTCTCCAATTGGTAATACAAAAATTAAAAAAGCAGTTAGAGAAAATGACATAACCAATAAACTACTAAAATTGAGTAATGCTGTAATCTTTCCATTTTTATGCAACATTTTTAACTCTTGTATTCATTAAGGAGAATTTCCCAATTCCTTGAATATTGCAGAAGTAGTTCCAGTTTTCAAAAAGGGGGATTCAAACTTCCTTCCAAACTGTTATCTGATTTCAATTCTTTCCCAACTCAGCAAAACTTTTGAAAAATTAATATTCAACAGAATCAACAATTATCTTCAAAAATATCATTTAATTTCTTATAAACAATTTGGTTTTAGACAAAATTCTTCTACGTCTCACGCTACCAGCAATATTTATGAAAAACTCGTAAAAAAACTCTGATGCAGGAATGTACAATTGTTGTATATTCCTCGACCTCACCAAAGCTTTTGATACTGTTAATCACGATGTTTTGCTGCACGAAATGAAAAATTTCTATGGATTTCAAGGACTGGCCATAAAACTAATACAAAGTTATTTGAGCAACAGAAAACAATATACAAAGATGGAAAATTGCAAGTCCGATTTGACAAAAATTGAGTATGGCGTGCCACAAGGTTTTTTCCTTGGGCGCTGCTTTTTCTTTTGTATATCAATGATCTTCCTTTGGCTAGTCAATTTGACACTATTCTGTTTGCTGATGACACTTTCTTGGCCGTGTCAGACAGCAACCTTTCTAAATTACAAAACAAAGTGAATACTGAACTTAAAAAAATCGGTTTCCGGATGAAAAAAAAACAAGCTTCAGCTAAATTATTCCAAAACTCATTATTTACTGCTTGACAAACAACTCAATTGCTCATGTTCGACAAATTTTAATTTATTCTTGAATTCAATCAATATCAAACGTAACAAATTCATAACATACTTAGGAATTTGTATTGACGAAAACCTAAAATGGTCTTGTCAGATTCAATATCTTTCGTTACAATTAGCACACTATTCTGGATTGTTACGTAGAATTCGAACTTTCTTAGACCGGAAGACTCTGTGTATGTTATATTACTCGCTCATTTACTGCCGTATTCAATATGGTACAGTTACATGGGGTACGGCAAACAAAACACTTATGCAAGAACTCAATGTGAATCTAAATAATATAGTTATAATAGCAAATACTGTCCGGTGACTTCTTTGTACAAAACCTTAAATTTTTTCAAATTAGATGACATTTACCTTCTTGAACTTGCCAAATTCATGTATCAGCTTCATCACAAGAAATTTAAAACTGCTCTCAACGATTGTTTCGTTGATATCACCAAAATTCACTGCCACAATACTAGAACAAAAAATAACTTAGTATATTTCAAACCTCGCGTTCGAAAGTCAGCTGGGAAAAAGTCTCTGACTTATAAAGGATTTGAATTGTGGGGAAAATTTGAACCTGATGTAAAACAACTTTCTTGGTTATCATTCAAAAAAAAGATAAAACAAAAATGCTATCCAAAACTATATATCATTTTGACCTTCTTTGCTTCATATTTCGAAATTTATCATTTAACTGTGTTACACTGTGCATTAATTTTCTCTTGCGATAATACCAGTTTAACAAAATAATTGTCTGTTACTTTTCAATTTGATGGTTTTTTCTTCTCTAAATTTTCACACCGTCAAGTAACAAGCCAGGAAGTACCTTGGATTGAGAAACCTTCGGGTTCGTCGGTGCTTCCTGGCCTGAACAAACGTACCGTAATTTTGTTTTATGTGTGTTTGTATTGCTCAGGCAAATAAACTATTTTCTATTCTATTCTATTATCTGTTAATCCACGAAAACTTTACTAATCACTGACTCTGCCAAAGCCGAATTAAAAATAATTTACCATGATAAGAGAATTTTGTTAAAAAATAAGAATAGAAAGCTTACCTACAGAACTGGTGATGATTTGTCAAGCAATAAAAAATTCGATGCATTAAGCCACTGTCTATTACGTCATCGTCGCATAAAGGGTTGGAGAAATTTTCTGGTATAGAGAGGTTCTACACTTTCGTAAAAATATCCGACACTTGGCTGTCGGGAACAGGCCATACTATATCGTATAAAATTTGAAATTCATCCGGGTCGGAAAAAATAACATTCAAATTGAAATTTTCGATTTCTGGAATAGTCTGAAGAGATACAAAAGTTGTTAAATAATGAAGTTGGCTGAAGATTTTAATGTGCGGCGGCCGTTTTTTGAATTACTGCCTCCATAGTTCATCACTATCGCAGAATAACTGGTAATGAGAAAAAAAGAGGAAGAGTCCATAAAGATTTGATTGTTATTAAGTAAACAAATGCACAAAAATTATTTTGGTTATTACCTTTATGCATATTAAATCATAAATTAAAACGATCACATTTTGTCGCAGATGTATTCCCATTTTAGCAGAAATACAACATTACATGACCCCATATTGTTAATTTGTGATTACATATTGATACCTCAGATTGGATTCAAACACAATACGAAGATTATTTCCATACAATCCTACAATAAATTCTATACAGACATTACTTGCTTTTTTTTTAGATGGCTTTAGGCATTTTCAAACTAGTAGATAAAACAAAAAAAAAAGAACGTCTTATTTATTTGAATCAACAAGCTTTCAAATTAAAGTATCTTTCCAAGCAAATAGTTCCTTTATTGAACGCTGGGTCCTGATATCTATTATAGTAATACTCCATCATTATTTGGATATTGAACAATCTTGTGCAATTTATAGCAAATAAGAAATACCTGTTCATTAAAAATATCGGGCGGAAAAAAGTTTAAAATTGAATAACAATTTGATCCAACTTTACCTAGAAATCCAGCAAAAGTCGTAGTGCCGCAAGTTATGAAATTGTCTACAGAAGTCCTAAATCAATAAGTAGATTTGCTAACCAAAATATTACCAAGTTACAAAATACCGCAATTTATTGAACCACAAATTTCCTTTTCCTCATTAGAGCTCTTTTTATAGCAACGTGATTAAGTATAATTTAATGACAAACCATAGACACTATCCAGAGTCTTAGAGCTACATTCAAGCCTTTGATTAACAGTCCAAAACATTTGGTTCGGAATCGACTTTTGTCTTTTGTTCCTCGTCAGTATAGCTAGTATGTCTAAGGCTGTTAATTAAAGGTTTGATTGTGCCTCTAAGACTTTGGATGTTGTCTATAGCTTATCAATAATTTCTTCGTACATTGTTCTTAATAAAGTATAGTTTGATTCAAAAATAACTGGACTAAAATTGAATTAAAAAATAGGCACTAAACTAGACAGATTGTTTCACGCCTAAATCTTTCAATGATGCTGATTTTTGAAATTTTACTTGGACCTTTGTAAATAGAAAGATGAAATTGAAACAAAACAAAAAAAAACTGTCTCAAAATGTTTAAAACTATATAACATATATACTGCTAAAGTGGCTAAAAAGTTGTAAAGCACTCTTGCCATGTACATATACTGTACATAAAACACTATTGATAATGTAATGGCCATGATGTGATGTAATAATAAGAATAATAGTAACAATAATAGCTATAACAATGGGCAATGTGCAATAACATTAAGTGCAATGGTGAAAGTAAGCCGTAACGGTCCGAAACGCCTTTCGGGTAAAAGGTTTACTGCCAAAACGGTGAAAGATTTCTAAGCTAAATCTAGCCTGTAGGGTTATTTTAAATTTAACAAGTTAAATTATAAAAAAAACTCATGATTGGGTCTTACATTTATTGAATAAATTTTCTTCTTAAAATTGATTTTGACTCAAGATCGTTTGCAGTTATCTCAATTAAAAAGTATCTACCAGTAGAATAAGTAGCAGGTAGCAGGCCTTGACTGTAACATCTACAAAAAGCAGGCTTTTATTACATATCATAAATAGTAGTCCATCTTCCTTCTAGTCTGTAAAGTTTATTCCCCTATCTCATGTTTTTGCTGCGAAGTTTTTGCCAAATTACAAAAATCTTGTTGCCAAAAAGCAACGTGAACATTTTCGAAAGTTTCATTTTGGACCATTACTAAGCACTTATAGGAAAAGGGAAGAAGAGCCGCTCAATCAACAAGCGGCATGGCTCGGCAAAACTTGAAACTTGGTAATTATTATGAACCTTTATTTGTTATGGAAAGTTTATAAATAACTGTTTGTTGATTTGGGTGTGTAGCTAATGTACTTAATTGAAAAAGTGTTCTTAATGTTTGTTGTAACAATAGTGAGCCAGAAGTAGATTTGGTGGATCTTTAGAACTTATCCCCAACTAGCTTTTATAAACACTTTCGCAACTGTTCTAGCACCATTCCGCTAGGAAAATAATTCCATTTTCACCATATTGATTAAGAGCATGAACCTGAAATGTTTTAAATCCTTTATCTGATCGCGTTAACGTACTTGCAAGCTTTTTGCTCATGATCAGGAATACCAAACAAAAATCCGCCCAAACATCTCAATTCCTTTGTGACTATTTCTTTTAAATTACAGCTGGATAGAAGATTGGTATCTATCAAAAAAAACAGAAGTTGTTTGAGAAGACCCTCAGAAATTTTAATCAGATTTCAAAGATTTATAGAAAGTGCATGATGTGCAAAATTTCAATTCACTTCGTTCTTGACTGAGTGTTGTGTAGAGGAACTCCGCCAACCCACACACCACGGGGTTTTCACATTCTGGGTAGACTTGAGCAGCATCTTCCAAAAAGCTGGCCAAGGAATAAGTCTGACCTCCAATAACGCATTTATCTATAGTAATGCAACGGTACAAGAAGTTACCAATTTAATACAGAAACAATTAGCTTTCAAAACATGAGTAAGTTTTTTTTAGGAAGGCTAATGCAAAGCCTGAGTATTTTTAATTTTTCAGTAGACATAAAGCGATTGGTATATATTCTGCAAACGCTTATTGAAGCTTGCTAAAGTTACCAATTTTTTCTAGAGATGGCACAAATCTTGCATGCTTAGGTTTGTTTGAAATCAAAGCTTCTTCGTATACCAACAGCTTGTAATACATAACCTCCGATACAGTTTAGGATATTTAGGCTGGTTTACACGAAATATAAGTGAAGCTTGATTGAGAGAAACGTTGTTTTGTTTCATTTCCGCTTGACTTCATTATAATTCGCTTTATTACAATGAAACCAACAACAAAAAAAGTTTGTTTTGTTAAAATTATAATTACGACCAAAATTTTTGTTTATTTATTTAAATTGTACTTTATAAACATCGAGAAATTTTGACATTTTAGAAATGACATAACGAAGCCCGTCAAAAATACAATTTGTTTGGTAGCGGCGACAGGTCAAAGGTAGAGCATCGGGTTTGTTTTCAAAAACTTGCTGATTCCCGGTTCGATTCTCGAACTGACAATGCGTCATTGTGTTCTTGGAAAGACGTTTTACGCTTATTTTTTATTGGGAGCCACTATGGAGGCTTATCTACCCGTTGTGGTGACCTATTATGACGAAAGATTTTCAAACAGAACCACAAAAATTTGCTCTACGTTGATGAGGTTGAATAAATGCAGAGTGCCATGTTCATACGCTAGAACGAGCGAACAATACTATTTGTCTCAAGTAATGTATTTAAAGGATTACTTGGTGCTGGGCAAGATTCTAGACAACACGGCTCATGTTGGGATGACGGTCCACTACAAAGAGATTAAACGGAACACGTTCTTGTATCCGTTCTAATTCCAGTTCCGTAAAATTTTGCTGCGTTCTCCAATTGTCCAATTGCTCCATTTTCGTGATAACATTCCCCAATTGAAGTTTTTTATTTCACTTCTAGAAGTACTTTTGGGTTCCAAAATGTCCAAGTGGGCCAGATGAAAATAATACATTGCTTTCGCTTATTTTCTGGGCTTTTTTAGGTGAAAAAACTACGACAATGTTCTACATCGATTTAATAAAAGAAATGCCAATATATACGTGTGTAAACTGTGTATAAGATCTGACGGTAATTATATCAGGACATTCTCGCATTCAGGGCCCACATGACAGAACATGTTAGCGAGTTTGAAAAGGTCATTTTTGCTCGCTAAAAGGCGCTACTGAGCAAAAAACTGCGTAGGCAAAATGCTTTTTCCCAACCGTCTCGCCTAACATGCGTTAAAAATGCTCGCTCAAATTTCGAGATGTTGAGTCAGCACCTAATAAATACCTCTTCGTGACGTCAGATGCATTTCTACTTCAAAATAATGCGTTCAAGCGTTTTGTGTCTGTATGACGGTATGCCCTGCAATTGTTATGGAAAAAGATACTACGCACATTGCAAAATCCTCCATTGATAATAATGAGCTAGTGAACGGAAGAGTTTAATTGTATTTTTGGATCAATGTAAAAAAAAAGAACAAATTTTACCATATCACACTTTTTTAAATGACATAAAGCGTTCTTGAGGTTGTTGGGAGGTATACTTATATGTTAACAGCAACAACAGGTTTCAAAATTTTCCTAAAGTGAACAAGTTGAAGTATATACACTGTTCTTTTTTGGAACTAGTAAATCAAGAGTTGAGACTGGCTGTTTTTAATTTCGCCGATTTTTAGTCTCATTTGTTGTTGATATTTTCTTAAATTTTTGATTATCGATGTCAATTTTAGCGACTATGTTTGCAACAGTGTTAAATTTCTAATGCTCTGTTGGCCTCAGTAAAGGCTTTTTTTCTGCTTTGCAGCATCGTAAAATTTTTTTGGCAATCGTTCAACTTGAAAAAAGCAAGCTTTTTTGAACATGTGCCAAAAAAATCTCAAAGAGCGCTCTATAATCTTGGAATAATTGCGATTTTGCTTGCAAACAGAAAAATATCACTAAAACTCTATCGTTTCGAATCAATACAAAATTTTGTTTCTTTTCTTTGATTTGAATTTTTTTTTGTTAGCTTTTGATTTGTTTTGCTGCCGAGGCTGGCATTATTCTTCATTTGTTCTTAAATTTTGAGTAAAAACGAGTTTCATGTTCTAAGAAAATTGTTCTTATAAAAAGAGTGTATTTTGTTTTTGTCAACTCGAGCTACTCACTATTTTTGTATCAGTCGATACTACCAAACGGTTCTCAATGCAATTTTCTTTTTTCTTTGCAATCTAATAGCAAACACGAAGACCATTTTACGTAATTTTTTGGAAAAAGTCGCTTTTGTTAGAGTTTATAACATTTTACCTTTAAATTTCTGATCAAAAAAATTTCTCGTGCGCTTAAAGGGTGCTTTAAAATCCTCGTAAAGTTTGCACGGAAAATGTGACGTTTTTAAATCTCGCAATCGATCCAAACAACTTAGCGAGCGAAAATGACGTTACCCTGCTCGCAGAGCTTCAGATGCACGTGCAAAAATATAACCTATTGCCTTTAGCGTGTATTTCGTTCGGTAGCGCCTCTTAAAAAATTTTCGTTATTAATGCGAGAGAGAAAACTTCTGTCATGTGAGCCCAAGTCTGGCGTAGACTTTTTTTAAGCTGATTTGGAAGGTAAGATTTAACAACACATGTTTAGACGTTGATTTCGTGATATAACTAGCTCAACACTCTTATATTCAAAATTAAAAAAAAGTTTTTCTATTTAAGGAATAGGTTTTGCCAGAACAAAAATTATAGATATTCAAATATTTTAACAGAAGATTGGTTTTAATTTTTTACAGGCCCAGCGCCAGAGTAGCGTGACTGGTAGGGCATAAACAATTTTTTGCGGGGCACAAAAACCTTGTTCCCTCGAATTCGAAAGCGAATACCAAAAGAAAAAAAAGGTGTTCACCGCACAATCTGCGAAAAATCGATTCTTGCTCTCGACTTCTGGGGTAATGATTAGTATTTTGGGGGTCTCAGGCCTCGAACTGCACTCCAGTGGCATCGAGCCTGTTACTTTCTTTGGGGCACAATCCTCGCTTGGGGGGGCACAATTCTCGTTTGGGGGGCAAAAGCAGTGATTTGGAGGGGGAAGGCCCCGGAATGCCCCTTCCCGGAGCGCCGGGCCTGATCTTTTATAAACCAAATATTTAAATACCTGAGAAATGCGCTGGTACAACTGAATAGATGGTTACCAGGACTAAGCAATGCATGTGAATCTTCACTAATTTTTTCTGTTACTCTTAGTACAGAATGTGGTCTGGCAATAATCTGAATAATTTTAGCGAAGTCATCTCGGACACGGTTTCTTCCAGTGAATAATGTCCGATTATCGAGGTTGTCAGATTAACGAGTTAGCCTAGTTTGTGGTTGGTAATTCCGTTCCTTGACAATTTGTGTCCGATGGCAAGGGTGTCCGATTAACGGGAGTTGACTGTAATTACTCAGTTGCTCAATCAAATCAAATTTTTCATTATACTCGCTGTACTACGCAAAAAGGTTTAATGAGTTTGCGGGGCCCATACCCTTGCCATTGCACCTGCAGAAAATACAGCTTCTTTAGAAAAAATGTTGCAGCGTTTGCGAGCTGTTAGGAGCGATTCCACCGACCCGAGATATGAATCTCAAACCTCCCACTCTAGAGACGAATGCGTTACCGCTCGACGTACTGGCCGGTTACTCAGTTGCTGATTGTACTACAGTACTGTATATTAATATGAGCTTTAGATTTAGTCACATAGACAACGATTTGGAAGTTTATGCATGCAGTTATACTTATACACTTAATTATGTTTTACAGCATGATTGCATTATGCTATCTATCATTTATAGAAAGGATCGATTATTTCCCTGGAAAAATTTTGAGTTAAATATAAAAAAAATGAGAATAATAATTCGCGCAATTTTGTTCTGCTTTCTCAAGAGTTGAGATTTGGGTTTAGTTAGGGTTCGATCTAGGGCTAATTTTACGGTAAAGA
Organism: Trididemnum nubilum; assembly: GCA_963965965.1. NCBI lineage: Eukaryota > Metazoa > Chordata > Ascidiacea > Aplousobranchia > Didemnidae > Trididemnum > Trididemnum nubilum. Next base: position 25,000,122 of record OZ014488.1, read on the forward strand.
TTTGAGTTATAGTTAGAGTTGGATCATTTTGATACAAAAGTAAAAATAATTTTTCAGCGAACTTTTTCTGACTTCATACTTTGTATGATATTCTAACCACTAACTTACAAAAGACTTGAAACATCAAATATGAAAAATAAAAACATGAAAACGGCAAGGACCAAAATCGAGTATCTAAAACCGACATATTGATTAATTCGAGCTATATGAAAAAATAATGCAGTGAGAAAGTTTTGATGTTAGTCCTCAATTATAAGCCATGTGTTTTTAACATGATTTCAAAAAAAGTTTACACTTTTATAGCCATTTTTTGGAGTAACAAAGATTAACCAACCTCTAAACTTAATTGAAAATAGGTTTCCAAGTGTCACGATTGTTGATACTTGGCTAGAGTGCAACCTTTAATCTCTAGAATTGCTCACGTCAACCAAAACTAAAGAACGACTGAGATGTTAATTGACGAATCAAAAATGGCAGTTGATAGTTCCTTTAGCTTCTTGAATCTCAGAAAGCAGCGAACCGATCTTAAATTATAACTTCTATTTAACATTGAAACACAAACGCTCTCACTGAGTTAAATCGCTTCACTAAACTTCTCACAATCGACCAATTCAGATCGTAGAAGACCTAACAGCGACCGACCAGATTCAAGCCTCACCTTACACACTCTCGCGATTGACCAATTCAGATCGCCAACAATACGGCTACACAAGCCAACTGCAGATACACAAACTCGGCAAAATTGCCTACGAGATTAATATGTAAAATCACTCACTCTTAAAATATTAGAATCTTAGAATGCAAAACGTCCCGCCTATTTATACTACGGCAAAAGCTATCAAATATCCCTGAACAATTCTTGATACGTCACAATAGCAAAAATACACGAGCTTACAATAACATAACTATGACGTCAAAAACTTCAAGTCTAAATATAGCAATTAAAATGGTAAACAACTAAATATTCCGGTGACTAATAGAAGACAGTAGAGTATATTAGAAAAGAATCATCTCGAATATTCCAAATCAAAAAGGCCGCAAAACAAACAAAATAGTCACGTACACGTTAAAACACAGCAAATAATTATATCTCAGGCATTCAAAATTATTATTCGTGTCACCAAGTCTTCAAAAAATTTTAAGTGACATTGGATGGACTTGAAGGCCAATTTTTGTCTGAACTGTATGCAAATTATACGGTTAGATTACATACAGTATTTTACTCATACCTATCAATATCTTGGTTTTTATTGCGGCCTGAATAAGGTATACGAATATGTTTGCATTGGTTGAGCATATTTGATCTGAACTGTATCCAACTTAATAATGCCGTTAAATGTACTCCATAACTAACTAACTGCTGGGGGTTTATTGCTGTCTAAATTACGTACGGATAAGTTTATAGCTATGTACATAATTCATAGCAACATAACGAGTGGTTTGTTATAGAAACTGAGAAAAAAATATTGTTTTAGTTCAGTTTGTTCTTTATTAGAAATTCTAAACAACAATAGCATTGTGTAATTATAGGCGTAGCCAGGATTTTTGATTTGGGGGGCCCAAACCACAAATCACATGCAATGACGTCATCGGAAATTTTCAAAAAAGGAACTTTTTGTGGGGCAAAGATATCGTAGAATGCAAGATCTAAAGCTGTAATCTGTTGGCACTTAACCAGAATTTTGGTAAAGAGAGAGGGGGAAAACTAATCGTTAGAAAATGCAAATGTCTAAGTTGGGAGACGTGTTGAGTAATCTAGTGTATTCAAACGTATCACAGATGGGGTCTGGGAGCGGAGCCCCCATCCGCCGGTGGCTATGGGGGTCTGGGGGCAAAGCCCCCAGCCGCTGGGAGATTTTTGAAAGTTTTTGGAAAAAAAGCGATTTTAATTCCATTGGATCACATTTTGCACGTGTTTAAAGCCATTTGAAAGAACTAGATTTTTAACATTATAAAGTCAATTGAAAAAATTTAACTGTTCAATCCTTCTTTTACTTGCAATTAAAGTCCAAAACACGTTTAAAATCTTGCATTATGGCGTAAAATTTTAATTGTAAGTGGTTTGGCCCATGTAGGGGTAAGTAAGGCACATTGCCTCCTACAATATTTTAGCGGTAAATAGTAATCCACTCGATGATTTTCCTTCAAGATTTTTGTTTTGTCATGAAATTAACCAGTTATAGGAGTACATGTACGGCCAGGGGGCCCAGGCCCCCTCAATTGAAATTCAATGATTTGTTCAATGAGCATTCTCTCTAACTATTTTTTTAAAGTATTTTGTGCGTAAAAACTGGCGAGGTGGAGTTGAATCGTTATTGAAAAATGGTACAATAGATGATTACGCTTACTAAACATGTTATTCCTGGGCAGGACTTACATTGCGCAGAGCCCCTGGCATTTAAAGAATTTTTGCAATATCTTCCTGCCAAATATAAGTGAAGACCAAAAAAAGTCCTATCATCTGAGCGCTGGGCTCTGGCACTGAGCCATATGGCAAATACGGCGCTGGTTATTGCGTCACGTTCTTGGAAAGTTTAAATGAGGGCCTGAGGGAGCAATTTTTAGGACAAAAACCCTTGATTTCACCCGGGTTATACATTTAAACTGGTTGGAAAAAATTGAATTAAAGGGGTGCGCCGGGCCCCCTGGTCGTCAATATTATGGTCGTCAATTACTGTTGTACGCGTGTACTTTGTACGCAAAGATGCTAAACGAAACTGAAAATGAAGAAACAAGGTTTTTTGTTCAATTTTTGTCATTGGTGGCATTTTAATTGAGGGGGCCCGGGCCCACTAGGCCACCCCTCCTGGCTACGCCAATGATTTTGAGATAAGATCGCGCCCTTAAGTTCTTTCATAAAAAAAACATTTAAAGCAAAATTTAAAAGAAAAATTTTTTCAAAACGTGTAGGACTCGAGTCAAGTCACTTGACAGGTTTTTGAAACCTCCAGGAATAGCATGACATTATTATGACGTGGACAGGTGGTTGCCATTATTTTTACTTGCTTTTGTACGCGTAAATCCTAAATTAAAGAAACTACAATTCCGGACAAGGACAACATACTGGCGTTGCTTTCATTATATTTATCATTGGTAGTATTTCAGTTGGGGGTTTGCATTACCGCCTGTGTTATAGCATTAAGTTCATAATAACGTTAAACGAGGGTCCGGGAATGCAACTTTTAACACAAAACTTTTAGATTTTTCACAGGTTTGCGTATTTATTGTTAAAAAATTGAATTGCGGGGCTCCTGGTCCGGGACCCTTGGTCATCAGTTAGGGGCCCCAGGTCCCCCTGGTTGTTAGTTAGAGGCTTTGGGGGCCCCTGGTTGTCAATTAGGGGCCCCAGGGCCTCCTGTTTGTCAGTTAGGGGCCCCCTGGTTGTCGGTCAGGGTCCCCTGGTCATTACTTAGGGGCCCAAGGGCCCCCTGGTTGTCAACTAGGGGCCTCCTGGTCATCAGTTAAGGGATCCAGAGCCCCCTGGTTGTTAGTTAGGGGCCCTGAGGATCTCTGATTGCCAATTAGGGGCCCCCGTTTGTCAGTTAGAGGTCTCGGGGCCCTGTTTGTCAGTTAGGTGCTTCAGGGCCCTCTGGTCGTTAGTTAAGGGCTCTGTGGCTCCCTGGTCATCAGTTAGGGGCTCTGGGGGTCCTTGGTCGTCAATTAGAGGCCCTCAGGACCTCCTGTTGGTCAGTTAAGGGCCCCCTGGTTGTTGGTTAGGGGCCCTGGGGTCCCCTGGTTATTAGCTGGGGGCCCCAGGGCCCCTGGTTGTTAGTTAGGGGCCCTGGGGACCTATGGTTCCCAATTAAGGGCCCCCTGTTTGTCAGTTAAAGGCCCCGGGGCCCCCGTTTTTCAGTTAGAGGACCCGAACTTCCTGGTTGTCAGTTAGGGACCCCGGGGCCCCCTGGTTGTGGGCTAGGGGCCCCCTGGTTGTTAGTTCGGAGCCCTGGGGGCCTCTGGTTTCCAATTAGGGGCCCCTGTTTGTCAGTTAGAGGCCCCGGGGACCCCGTTTTTCAGTTAGGGGCTCCAGGCTTCCTGGTTGTCAGTTAGGGGGCCTGGGGCCCCCTGGTCGGTAGTTAGGGACCCCGGGGCCCCCTATTTGGTAGTTAGGGGCCCTGGGGCCACCTGGTTTTTGGTTAAGGGCCCCTGGTTGTTTGTTAGGGGCCCCCTGGTTGTTAATTAAGGGCCCAGGGCTCCTTCGTTGTCCGTAACTGCAACTAAACATCGCTAGGCTATGTCGTCATAATTTTTTATCATTAGTGGTATTTCAATTGGGGGAGCCCGGGCCCCCAGGCCCCCCCTGGCAACGCCTATGTGTATAATGTATAGATTGTATACGTCATGTTTTTTTACGATATCACCATGAAAATAAAACAGAAGTGTATAAACACAATTATAACTATCAATTATTCACCAAACTCAAAACAGTAACTGTAGAAACGATACAAAACCCAAGTAAAATGTAAATACTTTACGTTTCATTAAGAATAAAAGAACCGAAGCTGTCCTAAACTTTTTTTAAAGTGACATTTTGGTTAGATACTTAACTCATTAAATTATCGATTGAATTTAAATAGTGTACTGTGAGTATAAAATTAAATTGCAATTTAAAATTTGCTGTGTATTATTAATGTATATCTCGAATAAAAGCAGCTAAATTTATCTATTACCAAAACAAAAAGAAGAAATAAGAACACAACAATCTCGGGATTAAAAAAAAACATCAACAACAACGTCACGTTTATGTAGATGTTGGCAATATTATACTGTAGGCTGTATAGTAACACAAAAATTTTTCCCACTATGATTGCAGTGCCATTGAGCAAAAGCATGGTGTTTTTCTTTTACTTCGTTGATCTCCAATTATATTCCCAGATTAACACGTTCAGTGAAGTAAAAACTGAAGAAGTCCACCAATCAAAGCCACAAAACATGTTGATAACAATGAACCTGAGATTTTTCCCAAGCCATTGCCGCCATTAAAACTTCTAAAAACAAAACAAATTAAAAATACATAAAAGTGCCATAATTATTATTCATGCAGAATCGTATTTTCATCCAAGCATGTTTTACTTGAGATTTGAGAATATATATTGCAAGCAATAAAATTAATAACGAAACTCAAGTTTGGAACGTTAATGCAGTTGAACACAGTGTAACCGATATGACTGCTGTGTGTCGAAAAACAAGAAAAAAAACATAAACTGGCATTAAAAATTTTAAGGCAAATTTTAAAACGTATCGCAAAAGGTCTGGTAAGCAAAAAAAGCAACGAGACGCAATAAGTATTGTTCGATTTTTAGGCCCGTCTAAACTATGTGCTTAAAATCATGAGCGGTCAAACGTAGTTTTAATTCATTGTAAACAAAAACTCGACAAGCCAAAAACGTAAAAGCCTTTTAGGACTTTTTTATCAAATGCAATGATAGATTTTATTCAGAAGGTGACATAAATGACTCAGATGACTCGGACGAGTCAGATAACTGGGATAACGAAGTTTCAGAAACAGTCGGCTTGTGGTTCCTCGTGTCGTTTTTGTTGCTCTTTGGCGGAGTTCCCAGTTTCTACAGATATAAGCATAATACTGCACCTTGTATTTTTTCATCCCAAAAGACTTGGGTCAAATTTAACGCGATGCAATGCTTCATGTGTATTATGTATTATATATATTTTTTTCTCAACTGTGAGGTAGCTCTTCCCTCATATATCTATTTTCCCACTAGGCTAGTGCTTTTTCAGCATCTGAATTCACACATAACCTATCCTGACAGCCCATCCAACTTTCAAAGCACACATGAGGACAATTTCTGCACTTGTCATCATACCTTCTTCTCAGATTACTCTGATCAAAGTCTGAAAACAAGGTCACCAAAACGAGGATTCTTGACTAGTATCACACTGGCACTCCATTTCGCTCAACCGCATTTAGCTCAATCCACTTAGAATGCATCAACCACTAAGCTCAACCGCACTTATTATACGATCTTGTTTTTGATTAGCTGTTTAATATGTTATAAGCTTTTGCTGAAGAACCGCTGATGTATTTAAAAACACGTAAACGTTGCTTTCAAAATTGAATCAATTTGAATAAGATTGAAACTGGCTTAGGAATAAACCGAAACGTTGTAAATTAGTGCATTTTTGGGTTGCAATATTTCTGATCAAACATGGTCTTAAACTGTTATTTTTTGCTTGGATGTTTTTTAAAAACAAGCAATATTTGACAGGGATAACGATTAAAAATGAATTCCCTTTGTGAAATGATAATAATAAGTTTCCCAAACTTCCCTTTGCTTTCATGTATATAAGACAATAACTTTGTTCTCTTCACAAAAGCACTTTTGCTTTGAACACTACCATCCAAGTATTCCGATTGTACGGTTTATGTTTTGTACTGTATCATTCACTGATGCGTTGAGCATGTACCACCAAAGAATAATTAAATGTGATAAATCACATGATATTGAAAAGTATTTTGTATATTACAGTCTTTTTGTGCGACATATTCAGCAGCAGTTGCTAAATTGATTTAGTGACTCATATGATTTTGAAATAAATAAAAATCAAAATATCGATTCAGCAAATTGCAATGCTTTTACAAACTATTCAACAATGTTTGTTGCATGCTGAACGGCAAAAAAAACATAAGTAAAAATTTAGAAATATGAGTGCAGTCCGTTGAAAACACCAATTTAACCCTTTTTAGGCTGCTCAATTGCATATCTTTCAACTTCTTGAGAGAAAATATATTTTTTTCAAAAAAAAATGCAATTAAAAAGCTATACATAGCAGTGGTTTTAAATTAGAATGCCATTTGAGCTTTGCTAGGGCAAGAGTGTCCAGAGTCGGGCTTGCGATGAACTTTTATCAGCTCGCATCCAATCTACGCCTTTTTTCCGACTAAATTTTCTCCTGCAGATATTCGATCGATTCAGCCCTGAAAATTTTATTTGCTGGGAAAGCATACGGTCATCACCGTACTTTAAAATTAAAAATGTCTCAAAATGAGGTCTAAGAGTGACCTTTTTGGTTTTCAAATTTTACTGGACTCATTTACACATTGGTCATTGGTTTGACCTGTTGGTACGCGGGCACCTTTGAGGCTCTCATGGGGCAATTCTTCAAAATAGTTTGGATACTGGTTACTCCCGTCATTTTGCAAAAGGGAACATCTCAAAATGTTCCCTTTTGTAAAAATTGATCTTTTTGTTCAAAGCCAGTGGTTCAGATCTGGTAAAAATTTCAAGCCTCTAACTCGTTTAGTTTGCGAGTTATCGATTATCTCGATAAATAATTTTGCAAAAGGGAACATCTTCTTCTTAACTATTACGTCACAACAGCTGTTTTTCACAATTGAAAACTTTAAAATTTTATATGCGGCAGTCATTGATGCAAGACAATGCGGTGTTTAATCATTAACGCGTAGCGTGTAAAAGCAAAGACAAATATTAAGAGATGCAATTTGTTGTTTTTTAAAACTTTAACTTGATTGACGACTCCAATAAACAGCGTTTTTAAATCTGATGTAGGACTATCTCGACTGACTGACCGGGCTATCAAAACCAACCGCTAATTTAAATACGAAGTTTTTGTCGTTAATGGGCAAAAGTTTATTTCTTTTTAAACGATTTGCGTGTCCTTTCTTAGCAAAATCCTAGTTGCGCACTTGCTGGACACTGAACCAACTACAAAAACTACCAAAGGCCATATAGTTGAGGTCTACCAGCGACTGGAAGTTAAGACAAAAAGCAAGCAGCTGAGGAAATGCTTCCAGTCGCTAAATGTTAGCTGAAGGAACCAAAAACTTGCGCAATATCTTTTGCGACTTTGCGCATAAGTACTGCAAATAGATTCTTGAATAGAGTGCAAAACATACTGTACAATATATCAAGAAGGCTATACTAGGTTTGAACCAGTTTATTTGGAGAACAATGATGTTTTTATGTATCGTTTTTTCTTTAGTTGATTAAAACACAACTTACAACGTGCATAAGAAATGTGAATTCATCTGATTCAAAAAAGTGCTCTGTACCTGAGACTTGAGGTTATATTACAAAACAGACCATGTCCAGGGCCGAATTTAGGAGTCTAAGATGCCTGGGCCCCGGGGTCCCCACCATTTACCACTAGCAGCTAGTATCTTTGCGCGGTGTTGCGCAAAAAATACTTGTCTTGACTTGCAGTAAACTATTTTTGTCAACTTTTTCACTTTCTTTCGTAATAGCTTAATTTTGGCATTTTGATGTCACAATCGCAACTTTACTGGAGTGGCTTGACAATAAATAATTTCGTAATCTGCTTGACGTAAGTTCCGTAACAATCATGTTTTTTCGCTGCTTAGGCTGACGAGTCAGTGTCGCAACCAGCTGGGGGGGTGGGTGGATGATGGGCTTCGTATTTCTTCCTTCTTTAGCGAAGTCACTTAGAAAATTTAACTAAAAATTGTAAGCGTTTAAACATGTTTTGGACTTGACTTGTGTGTAAGGTGGGAGCTTGAAGAAGCTGGGCAATTCATTTCGTCACAGGATTTCAAATCCGAGCTATTTTAGTTATTTTAAGTGGCTCTAAAATGGTACAAAATTTGATCAAAAAAGCGTTAAAATTGCAATTTTTTCTGAAAAATTCCAAAAATTGCGTAGCGGCTGAGTCGCACCACTTGTCTCAGCACGCTGCTCAATTGAGACTTTTTCAAGCAAAATTGTTTGACGTATGGGTTCAAGCCCCCTTTCAACAAAATCCTGGTTGAGCGCCTGCAACGACTAACCTTCGAGCTATATTTAATTTTAGCACTATCAAAAATGGGAACCCTATCAAATTTGGGCCACAGGGCACTTCACCTCATAAATCCGACACTGTATAGATTTTATTAACGAATTGAATAAGATTTTATTTAAATAAGATACACCATATGATCCCAAATACGGTTAAAACAGAATTTAAATTTTTAAATAGGGTTTAAAACTTAAATTGTGACGTGTATTGCTTCATAAAACCACAAAATTCGTATCTAACGAATTAACAAAACACCTGTTTAAATCTTTTTTATTCGCAGGTTTGCGTTTTTTCATGCTTTTGTAAAATTTGGCCACCCCTCAACTTTATCTGAGTTTGTTATACACTATAGCAATTTTCGCGTGCAGCCACTTCAACGATTATTCTTTGACAACAATGATGCTTACCATATAAGTATCAGAAGTAATAAGTATTCAATGTTAAAAAAGCAATATTAGCGATATCAAAACAATGTTAATAAGTGATTAACGATAAAAATCACTCCTGCAGTTTAGACAGAAGTGTTTTGAACAGCGTTTTGAAACTACATTTGAAGCATTTTTGTGATGTCTGAATGCATAAAAATAAAAGTAATTTTAACAGCTAAAAATGATTGCCTACGTATGCATGTTGAGATTTAATTCTAATTTGTAAGTTAGGCTACTCTATTGAACTTGTATACATTGGGTTCAGCAAAAGGAAAACGTAAAAAAAATCGGTGAAGGATGGAGTTCTTACATCCTGTGAGTCATGGCACGTTTTTGCTGACTGACAGAGAAACGGAAGATCAAGGTAAAAAAAAACTATAACCTGCAAAACTTCGTCATATGAAGCAGAAGAATTTATCGTTTAATTATGTGTTGTTTCACACGCAAAACTTATTGTTGTCTAGTTATGATAAACGATCAACAAAATAATTGTTTGGTTTTGATGACAAATACTGCGTGAAACTTTATAACTATGCAATAGCGTTTCGACATAATGCCAGGAAGGTCGCGATCAATCCTGTTAGTCCTTTATTCTAAAACGGTAACCCCAAACACGTAATTGCAATGGGGTTCATTAGTTGAGTCAGCGTGCAAAAGTGATTCGAGCTTAGCAACATTTTTATTTTTGATCAATCAAAATCAATCCGTTATGCTTACTTCGTAAGAATGGAATGCACAAACGACGATTAAGTTAATCCGCAGATTAATTGTTTTGCTATTCACAGTCATACCGATGAACAAGTAAAGAGGAAAATAAAGGAGGTTATTTCATCTACTTTTTTTAATTTAAATTTTATCTATTTTTATTTACTTATTTTTGGCCCGAATTTAACCCAAACTCAAATTCTTTTTCTAAAACTAATCCCAAACTTATTCTTAAGTGGAGTGCCAAGATATTTTCAACTAAACTTGCATTGCCTGCATATAAAGGACTGTCAGATATAATAACTTTAAATGTCGTTATTGTGTGCCTTAACGTGACTGCTTTACTAGTTTCGACGCCTTTTGTGGTTTGGAATGTGCGAGATAATTGACTTTTCCTGTATGTTCTACGACCTACTGCAGTTATCGGGGTACTTCGTTGTTTATGACTTTTAATTGCTCTATTTGGACTTGAAGTTTGTGACGTTATAATTACGTCGCAATTTGTTATTGTAAGCTCATTTATTGCTTCTCTTGTAACGTAATGTTCCAGGATTTCTCTGGAATATTCGAGCGCTGTTGCCGTTGGTATAAATAGGTGTATTTTCCTATTTTACTATTCTGATAATTCCAGGATTCTAATAGTTCTAGTGGTAGGGATATTAGTTTTGTAAACAGTTTAGCGGAGATTGTGCATCAAAATTTGGCTTGTGTAGCAGTAGTGTGCGATTGAATTGGTCGATCGCGATAAGTTTAAGTGGAGCGATTGTGTTCGGAGAGATTTTGTTTTTTTTTCAATAGAAATTCAATATTCAATAAGTCAAACTTCGCGCGAGCTTTAATTGGGACTTAATTTGGACTTTACCATTGGTTTTGTTCGCGAATTTTGGCATACGATGATTGATTTGCTTGATACTGTAACTAGCAAACGGTAAAACTTAAAAAGTTGAAATTTAGACTCAACATAAGTATTATTTAAAGCGTCATGTGTGCCAATTTTGGGAATTCTAACGTCATGTGATCGTGAATTGAGACACAAAAGAACAAAAAATTTGGCAATATTTGGCTTGAAAAGTTATCGATTCGCTGATAATTCCAAAACCACTTGACGTGCAGAGTTGAAATTTGGACATAATGTGGGTGCTTACTAATGCTTTTGTGCAAACCGAGTTTGAGAACAAAAATTTTACTGGCCGAAAATGAAATCCCCAAAACGGGGCCGCCAAATTTCAAACTTTTCAACCACTCACACCAGACACATGAAACTTTCAAGGTCGGCAAATAAGTAAAAAAGATAAAATTTAGGGGTATCAAAATATGGGGTCCCCTTCAAATGGGGCCGCCAAAATTTTAAATTTTTAAACCGTTACAGATAGACGAATCAAATTTTTGGAATGGGTTTATATTGAAAATAAACTAAACCTAAAAATTGGGGATTCCAAAATGGGGGTACCCTTAAACGGGGCCGCCAAAATTCAAACTTTGCAATCATTTAAGCTAGACTCGTAAAATGTTCAAAATAGATATAATGTGACAAAACTTGGGGATACCAAAATGGGGATATCCCCTTCAAATGGAGCCACCAAAATTCAAACTTTTTAACCTCTCAATTTTGTCTTTTTACTTTTTTACCTTTTTCATATTTTTATCTTTTTCACGAAAAAAAAATTTGTCTTTTTACCGCAACTAGTAGGCTATACAAGTTTTATACCTTTCTAAACAGCCAAACAGCTTTTATATGCGCTTGCTTAACTGCTTAAATCCATTCGGTATCGGCAGCTTAAAATGCATTTTATCAGCAAAAAAAAAATACAACAAAAAACACGCCACAAAATGCATAGTCTTCACAAAAAAACAAAACGATATATTGTCACAATAAAACTCAATTCAAAACTTTCACTCCATCTCGATTGTTGATTTCTTCCTAAAACACTACCCAGTCTAACTTTGACAATTCATCATTCTGCCAAGCATTTTATCAATTTGTCTTCCAGTGCTTCAGAAAATTACATATATGCTATTGCAAAACTACTCTTTATTACTTAACAAAGTGCGAGCAAATGTTCCCTCATGCTAAATTATGTTCGAAAAAAGTCGATATCTCAAAATCTAGGAAAGGTAAAATCTTCAAATTTTTACCATTGGCTAAAAAATTAGCATAAACTCCAAAAAATATTCAGTTTTAACCCAATTTACTTCACTAAAAATGAAAAAAAATTTTTTGAAAAAGTTAATGTGATGGTTAATGGTATGAAAAAACAAAAAAAATTGAAATTTGCCTGTTTGCCTTAATTCCTATGAAAGTTTTATGGCTTGTTAAAGAAGCTCGCATGCTAACTGGCTAATTTAGTCAAGTTTCGGGAATTTGTTTGATGTTTGCCAGGAAATAACTTGGAGCAACACGCAATTGTTTGCAATGAACTTAATTTTTGTCTTTGGTTGCAATTTAAATTTTTGTTTTAATTCAATAATGATAAATATAATCCGCAAAATATACTTTAGTCACATTTTGACAATGTCAAATGCCCTGAAAGTATAAGCCAAATGCCTTGACAAGAAATGCTGAGCATAGGCGTAGCTAGGGGGGAGGCCAGGGGGCCCGGCGCCCCCTCAAATGAAATGCCACCAATCATAAAAGAGTCACAAAAAGACTATTGTTTGTTCAGTGGCGATTCTTTTAACACCTTCGCGTGCAACATTACACGCGTACAACAGTAATTAACAATAATGTTGGTCCAGGGAGGCCCTGGCCCCCTGAATTTAATTTTTGCAATCAATTTAAATGGGCCCCCTACAATAATATTTAAATGGTCCAGAACTTAAATGGGCCCCTAACACTAATATTGATCCCGGAGACCCAGGCCCTCCCAATTTAATTCATGCCAACCAATTTAAAGGGGCCCCTACAATAATATTTAAATAGCCCCCAATTTAAATGGGCCCCCAACAATAATTTTGATCCAGGGGGCCCTGGCTCCCTTTATTTAATTTTTGCCAACCAATTTAAACGTATAACCCGAGTGAAATAAAGAGTTTTTATCCTAAAAGTTGCTAACTGAGGCCCTCATCTAACCTTTTTATGAACGTAATGCAATAACTCGGGACGGATTTAACATATGGCAGAGTGCAAGGGGCCCTGCGTTCAGATAAGACTTTTTTTAGTCTTCCCCTATATTTGGCAGGAAAATATTGCAAAAATTCCAAAGTGCCAGGGACCCAACTCAATGTAAATCCGGCCCGGGCAATAACATGGTTTGTAGACGTAACTATGTACTGTACATTTTACAATAACAATTCACCTCCACCTCGCCAGTTTTTATGCAACAAAATACTTTTGAAAAAAATTAGCTACAGTAAAGGGAATGCTAATAGAACAAATTATTGAATTGAAAGGGCCTCTGAATACGGGCGAAATGTGATCCAGTGGTATTAAAACAGCTTTTTTTTCCAAAAAATTACAAAAAATCGCCAGGCGGCATGGGGCCTTCGCCCCCAGACCCCCGTCCGTGATAAGTTTTAATTACAGTACACTTCTTTACTCAACCGCGTCTCCTTATTTAGACAATTTCGCACCTAAATGTTACATTTAAGCCCTCTTTTTTGAACGAGTTCCTAGGTACAACACCACGCCATGGCTTCTGATCTTCCAATCTCCGATATCTTTGCCCACACAAAAATTTTTTCTTTTGAAGTTTCTGATGACGTCATTGCATGTGATTTGAGGTTTGGGCCCCCGCCCCTCCCAATCAAAAATCCTGGCTAGCTTATGATGCTGAGAAATAGTGGAATCAAAACTGGAAGATGGCCAGAGCGGTTTTCGTTTGGGTCGCAGCACCATGGACCAGATCTTCATTCTGAAGCAAATCTTCGAGAAGTCTTGGAAGCGTGGCAACGATAAGTCGTTCTAATTGTTCCATGTGGGTGTTGGGCGTCCGCAAGGGTGCGTTTTGTCATCTCTCCTTTTCATTGTTTACATGAATTCGATCGACAAATGCAGCCAAGCTGATGAGTGTGCCTCGATTGGGAATTGCCAAATTAGTCTCTGCTATTTTTTCGTCTGTTTGCTGACGATACATGCTTAGTAATCCATGCAACTAATCCAATTATTCTCAGTGAAAAAATGAATCTTGAGTTACAGAAAGTTTATGAGTTGACTAAAGCAAATAAAATTACTGTTAATCCCGAAAAATCACATGTGTTAGTAATACCACCTAAAAGAACCAATCAAATTCCTATCGTCAAAGTGTATATGTATGAATCTCCATTAAAAGTTTCTGTAAAGTACTTAGATTCTGTAAAGTACTTAGGTGTCACGATCGATTCGAGACTAAATTTTGATAACCATATTAATTTACTTTGTGGTAAAATCTCAAGATCTATTGGAGTATTGTCCAAACTACGGCATGTTTTACCGTTAAAAGCTTTACAAAATTTGTATTACTCTTTAATTCACCCTCATCTCCTATATGGAATTATCATTTGGGGAAACACTTATAAAACGTACTTAAAAAGGCTAACTACACTGCAAAATCGAGCAGTTAAGTTATCGGTAGGAGCTCATTGGCGAGACAATACCACGAATTGCTATTTGCAACTGCAAGTTTTTAAGTTAAACGAATTATATACCTATGAGGTTGCTAAATTTATGTATAAGTACACGAGAAAAAATTTGCCTCCCAGTTTCTCTTCCTTTTTTATCTCAATCGCCTCGGTACACACACGATCAACACGTTTGGCGTCATCCCAATATAGTTTGTACTTGCCCAGATATAAAACACTTACGTTACAGAGAAATATTAAATTCCAAGGTGTTAAAATTTGGAACTCAGTACCTTTAGAAATAAAAAAATTATCCTTCAATCGATTCAAAATACAATATAAGAAGCATTTGCTGTCAAATTATACTTGATGTTTTCAGTTTTATATTATTCGGAACTTTGATAGGACTACAACTTCTGTGACTATTATCGGACCAGTTACTATACCGCTTAGGGATTCGTACGCAGATTATGCTGGAGGCTGGCTGGTGGGTTGCGTCTCTTCGTTCGGGTTCGCTTCATTTTACCTTACGAATTTTTTGTTAAGAATTTTTTCATCAATAGTTGAGCGAGGTTGGCCGAGAGGGTGGAGGCGTGTTCGCTTGGGTGGTCTTCGCGGGTTTTGCTGGCGCTTCTCATTGAGCATCTTACTGCTACTTCTCAATTAATAAATTACATTCGCACTGCACGATTGCTATGTTCATAGGTGGCTGCTCGACTTGATGACCGAGAGGTCCCTTCGCAGCTTCCTGTCACAACTCAATTCCCTGCTTTTTTGTGCTGTGTGTTGTTTTGTGCTAAAAAAACATGACTATGACTATGGCTATTTCGTAGTTTACATGAATTGGATCGACAAATGCAGGCAAGCTGATGAGTGTGCCTCGATTGGGGATTGCAAAATCAGTCCTCTGCTATTTGCTGATGATTTGGTTCTGCTTTCTTCCACAGAATTTGGCTTCCAGCGCGTATTAAACAGCTTTGCAGATGCATGCAACACCGCCGGAATGAAAATAAACACAGCCAAAATTGAGATGCTTCATCTTTCAAGGAACCCTGATCAGTGCGTGTTGCAAGTGAATGGAGCGACACTGAAGCAGGTAGAGAAGTTCAAATATCTTGGGGTTACATTCGTGAGTGACGGAAGGCAAGACGAAGAACTGGATACCCAAATTAGCAAGGCTAGTGCAGTAATGCAAGCTTTGCCCTTTTCTGTTGTCATGAAACAAGAATTGTCAAAAAAAGGGAAAACTATCAATTTTCAAAACAGTTTTTGTCCCCTTTCTTCTCATTTATGGTCATGAATCTTGGGTAATGACCGAAAGAGTGCAATCACAAGTGCAAGCGTCCGAAATGAGGTTTTTAAAAAAGTTACACTAAGGTGCGTAGCTCTAAGATTCGATAATCTCAACATCGAGTCGTTACTTTTTCCAATTGAAAGATTGCAGTTTAGATGGTTTGGCCATGTGAGCAGAATGTCTCAGGAAAAACTTCTCAAACAAGCTTTACTTGCCAAAGCAAATGGGAGAAGAGCAGTTGGACGACCTAGAACTAGATGGACCAATTACATTGAGGATCTTTGATGGAATCGCTTGAGACTTCACCCAAGCAAAATGATGGATGAGATGAAGGACCGTGAAGTGTGGCGGTTTAATCTCGAGCTGCTGCCCCCCAACCCTTACGAAAAATCGGGCAACAAAGAAAGAAGAAGAAGCGCGTAAGAAACTTACAAATTTTCCATGGCAAAACTATTCTTTATTACGTAATAAGACGTGAGCAAATGTTTCCTTTTGCCAAATTATTTTTGAAAAAAGTCGGATATGTCAAAAACTAAAAAAATAGGCTTTCCAAATTTTCACCATCAGCTTAAAAATCAACATAAACTTTTAAGTTTATTTTACTTAAATAAACTCAAAAGTTTATGTTGATTTTTAAGCTATAGCTTAGCTTATTTTACTTAAAAGAATGAAATTTTTTTGAAAATTCTGTAACGCGAGTGGCTATAGGCGGACTTCCGTTCCAAAATCCTAACTTCTGGTAGTTGAGGGTTGCATCCCAGATTTACAGTATAGCGAGGTCCACAAACTAATTTGAGGTTTATGCTTTCAAATCACGTTAAAATTTAATTTTCTTTCTAAAACGATGATACAATTACGGGACTTTTCCTCAAGCCACGACGAAGAACTTAAACTTTCAGTGAATAAAAACATAAATCCAAAAAAGTTGCGCATTATAAGTTAGCAAAATTTTAGAGCGGCTGGAAACTCTGAATTCAGATCTCTGTACTCAAAACGCAGGGATATATAGAATATCCCTGTCAAAACGTAGCAATATGGATACTTGATTTATTATAAATTTTTGCTTCGCTCTCCCACCCCTCTAAAATTTAATAGCCTCTTCCTGATTTTGTCAATGGCTACGATCTCGCTAAGCGAGTGCGGATTGATCCGAGAGAATCGGCGACACTGTCGCTTTCTCTTGACATAATGAAAAAGATCAAAAAAATTAACTTACCGGTTCTGTTAAAGATGACGTAAGCATATTAACAAACAAACTTTCAAGACAAACTATAAATTGAAGTAAACTTTTTATGTCCAACATCGCCAAACTTAGCAAACCAAAACTAGAACGAAAGGTTCGAAAATGTCTGTTTTAATTTTGTTAACATTGAAAGTAACAACAACACTTTTTGACCAACAAGCATCAGAACTACCAGTATTATTTTTTAACTTATTTCGGCATTGTAACTTAGATACTTGACCAGAAATTTGACAGCAGTATTTTCCTAGCACCCAAACCTACACCCATAATGTACATATAGCCCTGTTGCGGTATTTTTTTAAAGAACTAAATTATATGAACAGTCTACTCAAACGTTAAAAGCAAAATCATAACAATGTCTGCCTCAGTAATCATCATGGAAAAAGATAAGAAAACCGACGAAATTCATGAATATAAATCAAATTCTTATATCAATGATAATGCAGTCTAGTTTGAGCGGTTAAAAGTGTTAAGTTTTGGAGGGCCCTTTGGTGGACCAACTCAATCTCCCCCAATCTTCCAAAATTGTTATATGCATCATTTATATCTAGTTACATCAACCTATCCTTAAAATTTTATTTTTTTACTTCAAATAGTAAAAAGTTTACAATTGAATGGGCTTGTTTGGGACGTTCCACCGTCGTGACATCTCCAATTTTAGTATATTTTACATCTCTTTTATACTCACCTTCACTTATTCTGAAAATTTTGTTTGTCGTGCTTGATAAAAAAAACATTTCATTATTAGGGGGAATTCTCTAACATCGAACTCCTAAATTTTGCTATACCGTACTTTATCTTCCCAAAATTTTCGCAATCTTTTCTTTGCATAAATTCTATTCTGCTTGTTCCCTTTGGTTGAATTAAAATAGTACTGGGAATATACAAAATGCTGGCGTTTTTTACACTAAAACCAGTACATGTTGTCGACTATGATAGTTCCAAATCCCTAAGATACCGTATCATGAAAAACAAAAACAAATATGAAATGAAATTTATCATCAACGGTAGTCTTCGTAAAACTTTTCTTCAAACTTAAACAGGATAGTTAATTAGACCCCAAACAACTTCTAGACAACGCAATGTCATTTAAATTAGGCCTGATTTTCTGGTTTTAAATCAAAAAAGATTTTACGCCATTAAATGTTAGGTTAGTGGAAGAATTCTTGGCAATTTAAAAAAACTAACGCATGTTTTATTTAATCTAAAACGCATTTTTTTTGAATTTAGCAACAGGGAACATATCTTATTCAGCTTAAAAAAACGGTTTTTAATTTAGCAGAAGGAAACAATCTGATTTTACCTTATGGCATAATAAATAAAAATATGCCTAAAATTTCAGGGCAAACTTCATTATACCATTTATTACGTCATAGTTTGACAACAAAGGCGCATAAAAACTAAATTATTTCGAAAAGTTAAAATTGAAAAATTAAAAATGTTCCCTTTTGCAAAATGACGGGAGGGTACTCAACCCATATGCTATGGGATGTCGCTATCAATAATTGCACACTGATAGAGATACAGTATACGGTAATATGGTGTCACAATATGGTATTTTGGAGGCATCAACTTAACTTACAAATTACTGAAATCCCCAAACACTACACTTGAGCCTCGTCTGCTGTTCATTGTGACCTCTCTGCGGCTTGACCGTGGATGCCTCAAAATTTTGTAGTTTGAAAGAAGAGGAATGTAAAAAAAGGTTGAGAACCATTTGAGCTTTAACATTAAAGAAGCGTTCAACGTGGCCAAGGGCTGGGCATTATAGTCTGTTGAAATCATCCGGCTCAGTTCTGTAAGTGAGAACATTGTGCAACTGAATGTTACACCATCGAGCTCCAGTTATACCCTGGAGAACCCAGAAAAAGTGGTCATTTCCAGCTCACCTTTCAAAAAGTGGGAGGCTGTGGGTCATTATAGAAAACATTGCTTGTTTTTACTATATTACGACTAATACCACTGGTACAGATGGAAAAAACGCGCTTGTCATTTTGCTCTATTGTAACTTTTGTACTGATATGTTAAAAGGGCATTCAACCCAAATTTTGAAAAACTGAAAAAAAATCTTTGAAAAATATGTTTCCCAGCATAACCCCATTGTGATTCTTGCAACTCATTCGATTTTTGCAACTGATATGGACCAGAAAAACTGGTTCTCAGCCAGGGTGAAAAACTTTTTTTAGATCACCCGAATTTGGGCGCAAAAACCGACTCAATCTGAGTAAAGTCCAACAAAAATCTGGGTCAAGATCGTTTGATGTTGTTTCCAGCCTCCAAAACAGTCCCTACCCCAATGCAAATTTCTGGCTACAGAAGTTCGGAATGGGAGGGGGCTGATTTGATGGTCTGGGGGCGAAGCCTAGCCGCCGGAGGCACGGGGGTGTGGGGGCGGAGCTCCCAGCGTTCAAAAAATATGCATTTCTTTGCTAAAATGACTTAATTTTAGGGCTATTTTGATAATAAAATAATACCTTTAAAACGGGGCTTAGCAATTGCAAGTGCAAACATGATTAAACTGGTTGCATAAATGGGCTATTTGGGAGGTGGCTAAGGGTAAAATTTTGGTTATCTTATTCAGATGCTGGTAAATTATAAAATCGAATAGTTCAATAAAACTTACTCTGAGTAATCTAGTTCGTACACAGTTTCTAGAGAAAAATAAATGGAGGAGGGCTAATGAAAAGAGATTGGAGAGAAATGATTGGTAATTAACTAATACTGAATATCCCCCTTTCTCCCTCCCCCCCATTCTTTAGTTTATAATATATTTGTTGATGACACCTATGTTTAGCATTTTTACACTTGCGATCAAATTTGATTGCTTATTTTTGACCATTTTTCAAAGTTTCCATTTGTTTGTTAGTTTTAGTTTTGACAAAGCATCCTCCCCTTCCCCTGTTTCAAAAGATGTTTTAAATTACTATTTGGTCCACTCCAGTGCATAAAACAGTCTCAAAAGTGCTAAAAACGTAGTGTTTTTCTCATTTTGCATTTTGGTCGACATGCTAATGGGGGAGGCTATTGCCCCCCCCTGGCTACGCTACTGGTGAGAGCTGAAGGTATAGGTAAATAAATTAGTGGAACAACTACTGTTTGAATGCAGAAAGGATAGATGCTTTCCTACTCTGCTTAGTCCGCCAAGTGCTAGTTAAGTAGTCGGAATAAGAAAAGGTTTTTTAGTGCTTTACGGATAGTGGCCTATAGCATAATACAAATTGTGACTATTGCTTACTATACATAGCCTATCCGAAAAAATAATTGCCTGTTGAAAGCTAAAGCATCGTAGCTGACAAGATATTAGACCAAGATTCCAGTTTTTGATGAGCCAGTAAGTTTTATGCGGCTATTGCACAATTGGTTTAGGCATAAAGATCAGGTAAGGCCAGTTAGTTTTTTACGTAATATGAAATTGAAAACTTCAGTGCAAAGCATTTTAGTTAGCATTTTTCGTATAAGTTTGTTACGGTTATCAGCAGGTACCTACGAAGCCACATTTTCCACAGCTGCTAATGTAGTCAGTCTTTTGGAACGATTTTGACCTGCGTCCTTTCAGTTTGGTAATGTTCGGAAAGCGTTTCTCCTTAATCTAAGGGGAAAAATAATTGCAAATAACGTACGATTTCTTGGCCGAAGAGGATCAAAATTGGTGCAAAAAATTCTAAAGAATTGCTAAAGTTGTTTTACTAAGGTTTCGAGGAAAATTATTTTACACAAAAACGTCCTGAATGACCTTTTGAAATGATGTGCCTACGTGCCCATTGATAAGAATTACACGCAAGAGAAGTCACGTGCGCTAATGTCGTACAAATTTCCGCCGACAGAACGTGTGCATCAACTAGAAGAAGTTTAAATAAAATAAAAACGATTTAGATAGAACAAAACGAAATTTAATTAGAAGTTTAAAGGCGCAGCAATAAAGATTACTTTGACTTCAATTACAACCCTAATTTTAACCTAAACGTAGATTTTAACCCAAACCTTTTGTCCAAGCCTTAAGCTTCAATTAACTTCATTTCAACTTATTGTGTAAAATTTTTAGATGAAACTTCTGTTCTCTAAGTCTAATTTAAAATGTGGTGTAGCGCAATAAGTTCTTTTACCCAGAATTTTGTTTGAAAATTACACCAAAAAAATTTGTGATCTACAATAAGCAGAAATCCAATCAAAATAGCGATAACAGCTTTTGATCTTAATCAATGGAATAACTGAAGCGTGAACTGCTAACTTTGTCAAGAGTTTTTTTTAAATCTACACCTACTGCACAGTCCTAAACAGGCGCGTAGCCAGAAATTTGCATCGGGGGGCTGTTTTGGAGGCTAGAAACAACATCAAACGATCTTGACCCAGATTTTTGTTGGACTTCACTCAGATTGAGTCGGTTTTCGCGCCCAAATTCAGGTAATCTCCACAACAAAAAAAATAGGTGTTCACCAAAATTGAAGCAATTTTTCTGTCCAAATTTAGGTGATCTCCAAAAAACAAAAAAGACAGTTCTTCATCAAAATTGAAACGGTTTTTCTGTCCGAAATTAGATGATCTCCAAAAAAAAGGGGGGGCTGAGAACCAGTTTTTCTGGTCCATAACACATCCGGTTCTTGACCAATTCTTGTTCCAAATACCATATGGGGGCTATTTTCGTTTTTAGTGCAAAAATTGGCCTCAAAAGTGCTAAAAACAGGCTATTTTGCATACTTTTCAGGCCAATGGGAGGGGCTCGAGCCCGCCTACCCTCGCCGTGGCTGCGCTACTGGTCCTTAACCTTTTTAAATTATTGGCAATGGTGTAAATTTAAATACGTTGAAGTAAATTCACTGAAAAACCTCTAACAGCTTTCAGTATTTTTGTTTCTGGAATTCTTCTACAGAGAGCTTACAAAGCTGAACTATCCTTCAGCCAAGTCGCATTTTTATACAAGAAATACGTCAAAGTTAAAGTTTATTTTGCATCTGACCAAGGATATTTTTAAGGACCAACAGGCAACAGGCGTACAATCATGTTGTAAGACTGGGCCCTAATCTGCGATTGGCTGAAACTCCCCTTGGTCAAATCGTTTACTTCTATTGTATGTACAGGGTGGCCCAAAACCCCAAAAGTAGTTTTACAGCTATTATCATTGTTACCCAACGAGTATCAATATTATTAACCTAATTTGGCCACCTTGTATTTTGCAAGCTTTCATATATGTTTTTGGTCTGAATCGTGGGCGCGGGGCTACCCAAAAAATTTGTCAACTATGTATAACTTGGTTGAAAAAATTCTTGAAAGTATAATCTTTTTTCTTTTTTCGGAATCTTTGAAATCAGAAAATTAGAGCATTTTTGATTCAATTTTTGTGACAAATAGTTGATTAATTTGTTTAACCTACTATTAGAAAATTTGGACGTTGATCCAAACCAAGTGTGGTTTTGAACATAGTAGATTTAAGTTGGCTCGAAAAATTGAGCATTATTTCCAATCTTGCTAGTGTATAATTTCTTCACTTTTCAGTGGTAGCATGTTAACATACCGATGTATTGTTTTTAAGTACGATTAGGGAAATCACGATTTGTTGGAAAGTAATTTGTATTTTACGAAATTTTTCGAATAAATTATACGTAAACACCGGTATTCAGAAACGATTTTTGAAGGTCGGAAGTAAGCCTAAGCCACTTAAAATAATTTTTACAGATAAAAAAAAATACATCAAAACAACACATTTGTGTGGTTTTTAGCAAATTTTAGGAAATGCTTAAAAGCAAAGATTTAGCAAAAAACTTCTACATTTTCAACTAGAAAATTTCTGATTTTTTTGAGATATAGGTGAAATAATTTTTGGGGATATGTTAGCCAAAGAGCTCAACACTGTTACAAAAGCTTGTGCATTTTTGAAAGGTCATTTTAAATTCGTGTTGTAGTAATAGTTGGTATTGAATTGTATTGACCATAAGGAACCAAATAGCAAGAGATTCTGTAAATGCTACAAAAAAACTTTTGAAACGGAGTAATTAATCTTGGGTTGTCTGTTTTATGTGTCTTTGCCGTCACAGCATGTGCACAAGTTCCAGCAGGCAAGGAATATGCACGTTGTAATTCTAAAGCTAAAAGAAAAGCAATATTAATAATATTGCGATAATTGTTGCATTTTGTTGTCAAACGTGACAAACTATACGCTGGAACTGCACCCGAGCCGTTGATCTTGTGCAATTTCTAGTTAGAATATTCCCCTCAGACTACAATGGGTTTGCTCCTGCCATTATTGACGCTGCTGATTTCATCCATAAAATAATTCTTGAATACTACGTTCCAGGTTGCGATGGTAGGTAGATAGTAGCTTAAAAGATTATAATTATGTCTGATTTGCCAAATTGCTTTGGCCAGGAGACAGCGAAAAGTAGCCTTTGCATTAAACTGCCACCTATCCGCCTGTGTATCACACACAATGGAGTCTTCACACTGTCTCTTTTAAAGCTGAACGCTGAGCAGAAAAGTTGTGATTATGCAGCTTGTGTTGTATAGTTTCTGATGGTTATTTGATACAACCAGGAATTGAACTGAGTCGATTACGGTCTCCGTAGATGCTCTATCCGCCGACCACTGATCAACTCAAAAACAAGCTAGTAGTGAAATCAAGCTTGGAGTTTCATTGCTGATTGCTTGTTGAATGTTGACTACAACGGAAATCTCAAAATCCTCAAAACAATGTATCTTCCAATAAAACAAAAAATTCTTCGTTCTTTTTTTCGTTTTGTTTTCGTACGAACTAAGAACTTTAATGCCATATGGTGTTTAATATTTTATTCTTCTTTTTTTCGTTCTTGAAAACAAATTGAAACACAGAACAAGAAAATGGACAGCTAAAAAGGGTGATCTATGTTACGATAAGTTACTTCACACTTAAGTTTCAGCTAAAATTTGAAATTACACACATCAGGAATGTAAATGTGAGCGAATGGTTTTTTTAGGTGAAAAAAACTTTTGGTACTTTTTTAGATGTACAAATTTTGATTCCGTATTATTTTACGGAACTTCTCTATAGTATATGCAGTGTCGTCGTCAGACCAACCAAAGTGAGGGAGCAACCACAGCCGAAAGTTGGGGGCTCTAAAACAAACGGAAGTTTTGCACATATAAACTGATATTTAAATATTTAACTAATTTTGCTGAATATTTTGTTAAAATACTTAACAAATTTGCTAAAACAGCGCATGATTTATAATAAGCTATAGAGAGTACACAGAGTCTTATAGGCACAATCAAACCTCTGGTTAACAGCCTAAGACATACTGTTTCGGAATCGACATTTGTCTTTTATTTCTCCTCAGTATAGCTAAGACTACAGGTGTGAACATGAACGTAGAAAGGCAAAGAATCGCAAATTAACCATATCATGACACAATTTTTTTTTCCCCCAGAACATAAAGTAATCACAATATTACAATAGATAATTCTAATAGTTTAATGCAAAATAATTTCCAATAGCATGCCTTAAACAGCTGTTTCGCCCAATCTCAGGGCTCATCAGTAAGGCTAGCAAGGCCAAAAAGACAAATATCACCAGTGATAAAAATCTTCAAAACAAGCATCTTTACCAATTTATTAATCAATGAATAAATCTTTACCGATTACGTTTAAAATACGTAAATCTTTACCCAAAGATAAAGATTTGCGTAAAGATTTATACGTATTATAAACGTAATCGGTAAAGATTTATTCATTGATTAATAAATTGGTAAAGATGCTTGTTTTGAAGATTTTTATCACTGGTGATATTTGTCTTTTTGGCCTTCCTAGCCTTACTGATGAGCCCTGAGATTGGGCGAAACAGCTGTTTAAGGCATGCTATTGGAAATTATTTTGCATTAAACTATTAGAATTATCTATTGTAATATTGTGATTGCTTTATGTTCAGGGGGAAAAAAAAATTGTGTCATGATATGGTTAATTTGCGATTCTTTGCCTTTCTACGCTCATGTTCATACCTGTAGTCTTAGCTATACTGAAGAGACGAATGTCGATTCCGAAACAGTATGTCTTAGGCTGTTAATTAATGGTTTGATTGTGTCTATAAGACTTTGTATTCTGTCTATAGCTTATTATTGATTTTCTCAGTACATTGTTCTTAATAAAGCGCATAATTTGTTTGCGCTATTTCAACAAATTCTTTGTTCATGTGCGAAAAAAGAGACGTTTAAGGCCGGCAGCGTTTCTTAGCTCGTTTTCTATCAGGTTCATATATTCGCTTGAAAAAGTAAAAATTTTTGCACAAAAATTGTCTAATTTAGGCCCCATGCTGAACAAACTGATGCAATTCAAGCGCATCACAGAGGAGCCGGTGGGGCACAGCCTGCAGCTGCTGAGTGATTTTGCGGCAAAAATAGCGACTTTAACGCCTTTTTAATCATATTTCGCGCGGTTTTGAAGCCATATGAATACGTACAGTAAATAGCTAAAAGTCAGAAGTCATTGAAAGATTAAATTGCCTTGCCCCGTTTGACCCCTTATACTTTAGGTGAAGTCCAAAACTTGTTTAAACGCTTGTTATGGGGTTAAATTTTGTAAATGACGCGGTTAAATAGAGCTGAAGCCCCCTTAGCCTCTTCCCTTTGGTTACGCCACAGACTGCATCCTAAAAAAATCTTGAGTGTACTAAAAAAAAAAAAACAGCTGGTCTTTTCAAAACTGTTTTCATGTGTCGTTTCAGGTCATAATTACTAACGTAGTACTGGTATCGTTATCGATGCTGTAGGATTACATCTCTCTTTCGCGTCACATCCGTAAAGACGTGTTAATAAGACAGAATATTGCGTCACATTTATGCACAACAGCTGGTTGCCAGCAATTTTGCAAAGAATCAAGAAAACTTCAAACAAGATTTATATGTTTGAATGTCATTAATCCTTTTTCCATTATTGTCTGTTGTCTTGTCGTTACGTGATGTGGCAAAAACTATTCTGAGTAAACCGAAATGAGGGGCACTAGCAGTCGTTAAGGGGGTCACAGCCCTACGGGACCCCTGTAGCAACGGCACTGAATATACAATGCATATTATATTTTTGCAAAAATAATTTTACAAAAATAATTAGAGCAGTGTACCGGTAATCCAAAGGCTGCAGCTTCGATTCCTGCGTGAAGACAACTTTTTCGCATTGCTTGTTTTTAAGTAGTCGCCGTTCTGGTGATTTTTCTGTAGGCTTTCGCGCGGATAGCCTTTAGGCCAGATAGCATGCAAGAGATTAAATATTAAATGCTCTGGCCAGCAAACTTCAAAACATTACAACTAAATTATAATTAAAAAGAATTTTCTAAAACAGGAGGCAATTCGCCCAAAAATTAAGAACAAATTGTTAACAATGCAAGCTTTGGCATTAACAAAATAATATTGAGAACACTGTCTAAATATAAGTCAAAGATTTGTAACCCAATTCTGTTATGCATTTCAGTATCGTACCAAAATAACCACATTATTACAAATAACACACGTGAACTTTATTGCTTTGTTCTTGCATCTTTGAAAACCGACAGCACTTTTACATAACACAAGTTTTTATCACGAAAAAATGGTATTGTGTCACCTTTTTTTCAACAAAATTTAAGAACAAATTAAGAACAAACGAGGCTGATATTTCATAAAAATTTAAGACCATCTAGAGCCAGCAGCATCTTTCTGCCAAATACAAGTTATTGAAGACCAAAAAAACTCTTACCATCTGAGAGCGGGGATCCTGGCATTGTGCTGTACGGTAAATCCGGCCCTGGTTATTGCAGTAGGCTCATCAAAAGGTTAGATGAAAACCTGAGGTGGCAACTTTTAGGACGTTAACCTTTAATTTCTTCCGGGTTATGTATTTAAATTGCTTGGCAAAATCGAATTGAGGTGGCTCGGGCCTCATAATTGTCAATATTATTGGTAATTACTGTTGTACGCGTGTACTGTTGTACACAAAAAATGCTGAAAAAAACTGAAATTGACGAAACAACTGACTTTTTTCTCATGTTTTTATCATTGGTGGCATTTCAATTGGTGGGGTCCCTTGGGCCCCCTTTAGCTGCGCCTACGTTTGCTTCACCGTTAACAGAATGCGCACCGCCAGCATTTATCTTTAAATTTGCCGAATATCAACGGTGCACTTTTTTTTATCAGAACCAGTAATCGTTGAGTTGAGGCTGGATGTTTTTAATTTTTTACGAATTTTCAACCTCATTTTTGTTTTTATTTGAAAATAAGATGACAGAAATTTATTTTTGCTGAATTAAAAATTGTC
This sequence comes from Trididemnum nubilum, assembly GCA_963965965.1. NCBI lineage: Eukaryota > Metazoa > Chordata > Ascidiacea > Aplousobranchia > Didemnidae > Trididemnum > Trididemnum nubilum. The sequence goes on from OZ014488.1 coordinate 25,027,341, forward strand.
TTTTTTTATAGACCATCATTACTGTTTTACAAACTGACAACAGAAATGCAAAAAAAAGCAAACAGCTCTGCCATTAAGAAAAACGGTATACAATCAAAATGTGTTCTTAAATATTTTTTTTCATGCTAAGTCTGATGGCATTGCTCTTAATTTGTTGTTAAATTTTGAGCAAATAGTGAGCCTCGTATTTTTGTATAATTCTTATACAAAAAGGGTCATGTGTTGAATGACTATTTAGTTTATTATAAAACTCAATTTTTAGGAAACGGATTTCTAAACATCGTAAGCTCATGGCTTGTTACGTTTTTTACGTTTTTCTTGCTGCTACTTGGAGGACTCGTACAGTTTTCAATTCTTGCATAGCCAGTAACCTACATTGATTTTATTTATCACCGTTTTGCAACCCAACCAACAATTATTCAACAATACTATATAAAAATTATTTGCCATTTTTTTGTACCGGTAACAATATGCTTTGATAATGTCTGTGCAAAAATAACCCATATAGGCTGAATGCTTTTTTTTGTAATAGAGTTTTTTGCCAGACTTGAATGCTGTAACAATTATTGCGTTCGTATAATAAGCATTACGATATTGTTTAATCCTTTTGACGAGGGCTATATGACCAACGAATTTTACAGCACAGGAACGGGGAGCAAAATATCCTCATTATCTAACTCATAAAGCAAAAGTCATACAGTAGTATCACGAGATTTGGCAAGCTTGTTGGTGTTCACCAAATGTTTTTTAAAAAATTGGTTTTAACTTGATGATGTCATCATGGAGACGTCAGAATCGAATGTTCGAAAAATGACTTAAATTACGGTTCAAATTTTGTACCTAGATAGGTTAGTTTTTTAAATTAATAATTAATTAATCCATTAAAGCGTAACTGTGTGGAAGAAAAGATACTATAGGTCATGTGTGATTATTGCAATCGTTGTGTAACTACTGTATATTTTCCTTTGCCGAAAAGCTTTAATAGCAGTATGAGTAGTTTATTCTTTCAGCATGCACAAAAAGAGGCGCACAATGACATCTGTAAAAGATAACTAATGCGAAACCACAGTCTACGCATGCTGTGGATGAAGCAAAGGAGCAGTGCTCATCAAGTCAGCTTCACCCACACTCCCACTTCATAATTCAATTCTAAAGCAAATGGTGATAAGAAAAGCGCAAGAAAAACAAGCCAAAAAAATAAGGCACCGTGTAATAAACAAAGTAGTCAACTGCTGCAGCTGCAAAAAAAGCACCTTATACAAGTTCAAAAAAGGCAATAAATACATTGTTACATGCAGTAAGTCATATCTATGTAAAAGCACAGTATAAATATCATACAGTACTCTCACTCCACGCAAAAACTATTGTGACGTGGTCCGCATTGTTTGAGAGGTGAAAGCAGAGCTGGTTTTTTTTTGACGTCATAATAGTGACATGGTGAGCGGACGAAGATAACGCCAAAAACTAGGAATTGTTTTGAAATTTTACGTGTGTTTTCTTGGCTTGACGACGTTACCGTCTTCATCCTTTTTTGCGCCCCTAAACGTTAGAGGGCAGCATTTTTCCCCTCTGCATTAGTCCAGATATATCGCGGTCTAGCTCCTTTTGTAGAGTTCGCACGGGATCAGAATTAATCTCGATGGAACCGTCAAAGCTCGGAATTCGACTGCCGATAATTTTGACGTCACTTTCTTGTGACGTCACAAAGTAGTACGTTTAAGAAGCAAAAAAATCGGAAATTTTCTTTACATAAACAACCTTTAGTTACTTGGGGTTTTGCTCGCAGCCGGAGCCCAACATTAAAAGTTTGTCCACATTTGGTTCGTATCGTTAACTAACTATCCTGCAAATTTGGTTTCAATAGCTTAACGTTTAACGAAAATATCCTTAATTGTTTGCTTTGTCGTTGTAAAATTCGTCTTGAATTGCACTTATATGCAGTGATTGTGTTATTGCTTAGGCCTATCACCAAATAGACTGTGACATCATTATGATGTAGTAATCGTGAACCTCTAGAACTATTGATCGAAAAAAAGCTTTCATAGACTGTATGAGTTATCGTTTATTGATGCAGACGTTCAGTGTAATTCATAATAAAACTTTAATTTAGCTGCAATAATTTTACCCAATCCTAGTTATTTTCTTCTAGTTGTAGAGGTATTGAACAAAACCATTTATTAATTGCTTGTTTAAATGGGTTTGGTATTAGTCACTTTTTTGAAATCGTGTCCCGCTTGAATATTAGTTGGTCTTCATCTCAAATCCGCAAAAAATTGTGATTTACATTTTACCTACGATGAAGATGCTGACCTTTTGGTAATTTTTTTTATTTAACTTCACCTCATATTCGAACAAAATTGCAATTTTTCTGCCGTGAATAAACATCGTTTTTTCTGATTTTTGTTTTTTTGACTCAAATTCAGGAGAAAATGCAGTTCTCTAATAATTCTGTTTTGCGTTTCTACTTCAAAAATATGGCAACCGTTCATTTGAGCAAAAATAAAGTGGCGCAGCGAGAATCTTGCTGAGGAAAACGGGGGATTGAACCTAAGTTTTAAAAAAATTTGATCAAAACATGTCATTTAAGCGACGCCCTGAGTAAACTGGTGCAAGTAAGCTTGTCACATACAAGGGTCTGCGGGTAGGCACCCGCCGCCCGAGGCCATGAGGTCATTTTGTGCGATGTTAGTGATTTTTCCCAAAAAAATACCTATTTTAACGCCATTTGAATACAATTTTGCACGTTTTGGAATCATTTGAAAGAAAATAAAAATAAAAAAAAAGTATTCACCAAATTTTAAGGTAGTTTTTGGCCGATTTGTAGTTGAGGACCCTAAGAAAAAAAAGGTTTCGACAACTGTTGGGGTAGTTTCTGAGCAGGATTTGGTTGCGTGGCCAACGACTTCCGGAAGTCACATAAGGGATCTCGGATGAATGTTTGAGATCATGGGCCGGATACAGCTCAAGGGATATAAGTTGCCGACCCCTGTTCTAGAGGCGTACGCAGGATTTTTGAAAGGAGGGGCCAGGCGCATAGTCAGAAATTTGAAAAGGTAGATAAAAACCAGATGAGAAACAAGAAGACCAAAAAGATAAAAATAAAAAACAAAGGTTTTCACTTAGATTCCGCTTGTTCTTCTGTCCAGATTTAAATGAAGACCAAAAAAAAAAAGAAAAAGGTCTTCACTCAGGTCATAGTCAGATTTAGTCCGTTTTTCTGCCCAGATTTTCTTTCCAAATTCCAAAGAGGGGGGCATGGCTCAATTTTACGTACTATTATGAGATATTCAAACATTACTGGCGACCCAAAGGGGGGGCTTTGGCACAATGCCCCCCTACTAAATACGCCCGTGCCCTGTTCAACGAAATAGTTTGCAACAGGTGCAGGCATAGTCAAGAATTTACAATGGAGTGTTGAACCGATATCAGAGATAATAATGATTACCGCATGATCAGGGAGACTAGCTCATTATAACCTTTGGAAGTCGATGGGGAAAATTAAAACTCACGTTAAGGGAGATATAATTAACTACCAAGCAGAGCTGTAAACGGGCCGAGTAATTTAGGCCCAAACCCGAAAATATAAGCCCCAACCCGAATACTAATTTGAAGCCCAATTGATGCCCGAAAAAACCCGAAACTTAAGGTTGATCTGAAAAATTTAGCAATGTTGTCAAGTTATTTTGATTATATTTTTGGGCACCTAAGACAAAAAGCACGTCTCAGACCCGAATTAAGCCCGAAATTTTGTCAACTTGAGGCCCGCACCCGACCTGAAAAGCCCGGCTCGACCTATAACTCTGCTACCATGCAGTAATTAACTCTTTACGTCCATGGAACTTCTTTTAGATCGCTTGTTGTCATGAATATTTTTTAAGCGGGTTAATCATACGGCTAACTAAAAACTTTCATAATGATGTCACAGTCTATTTGGTGATAGGCCTAAGCAATAACACAATCACTGCATATAAGTGCAATTCAAGACGAATTTTACAACGACAAAGCAAACAATTAAGGATATTTTCGTTAAACGTTAAGCTATTGAAACCAAATTTGCAGGATAGTTAGTTAACGATACGAACCAAATGTGGACAAACTTTTAATGTTGGGCTCCGGCTGCGAGCAAAACCCCAAGTAACTAAAGGTTGTTTATGTAAAGAAAATTTCCGATTTTTTTTGCTTCTTAAACGTACTACTTTGTGACGTCACAAGAAAGTGACGTCAAAATTATCGGCAGTCGAATTCCGAGCTTTGACGGTTCCATCGAGATTAATTCTGATCCCGTGCGAACTCTACAAAAGGAGCTAGACCGCGATATATCTGGACTAATGCAGAGGGGAAAAATGCTGCCCTCTAACGTTTAGGGGCGCAAAAAAGGATGAAGACGGTAACGTCGTCAAGCCAAGAAAACACACGTAAAATTTCAAAACAATTCCTAGTTTTTGGCGTTATCTTCGTCCGCTCACCATGTCACTATTATGACGTCAAAAAAAAACAGCTCTGCTTTCACCTCTCAAAAAATGCGGACCACGTCACAATTGAGTAAGATTACTGTATGATATTTATACTGTGGTAACAGGCGCGTAGCCAGGATTAGGAAAAGGAGTGGGCTATTTTGAAAGAGTGAGAAAAGTGCAAACGACCTTGACCCGAATTTCCATTGTTCTTAAATCAGTGTCACACGGTTTCTCCGAAAATCACGGCGGCATTTCTCGGAAATCTCGGAATTTCAAACGTTTTTTCCGCCCAAAATCAGGTGATCTCCAAAAAAAAGGTTTTCACCGAAATTGAGACTGATTTTTCGGCCAAAATCGGAAATTCAAAAGTTTGAGGGGGGGCTGTTTTCCGATAGGGGCTATTTTCAACTTTTCACCAAAAATCGGCCTCAAAAGCACCAAAAACGTGCGATTTGGCATACTTCACAAGCCAATGAGGGGGCTCGAGCCCCCCCGCCCCCCCTGGCTATGCTACTGTGTGGTAATAGTCAGCCTACTGATAATTCACCAGTAATCATACTCTCCTTTTACGGCAACAAACTTAAAATATAAATCAAGTCGTACAGAGTATTAAATTTAATTCAGGGAGCACACCCACAAACTTTAAAAGGAACAGACTTAATTTACTGATAACCTTCTATCGAAATTTTCTCACAAACGAAAACAAAAAAATCCCCTTATGCGCTACCAGAGCATCCGACCCACTATGTAATAACTTATACAGTCCCCGAGATTCGACCACTCAATCTCAAAAATGCATTAAAGATCAATAAGTCAAAACCTAGAACAACATCCTACCAAAAATTTAACATCCCTTACCAAGACTCTTCAAAAGCAAACACAAGAAATTTCTTTCACCAAATTATAGTTGAAAATTTACGTTTCTTATGATTGCACTATCTTGTTTTTGATTTATTGAATGAGAGGTAACCTTAATAAATTAAGTTGTTCTTAGGATGAACATGGGGGCTGCAGAATCAGAGACGGAAAGATCAATTCATTGCCTCCCTCCTGTCAAGAATTATTGTAGTAAATGTCTCAATAGAATTGTCATTTTGTTGTTTTTGACAATGTAAATAATTTATTGATTGAATAAGTTAAAAAAAAAAATTAATTAAGGTAGCACACCCACACATATCCTTTTTTGAACCTAAAGTAAATGGCAATAAATAGCATATAACATCGGTCAAAAACAAAAATCCTCCTCAAGAACGCAATGTTGACTGACATGGAAGATAATTCTGCGAATATCTTCGGTTTGTTTTTTACTCCAGATAGTGCTCAATAAAAAAATGCTGAGTGATACCATCTCTCAATTTAGTTTTTTATCATCTTTTGTCGGCATATTTAAAAAAAAATTGTTTACCAGTGTTATTTATTGTTGATTAGCACAGAGGCGGCTCATGCTTATTTGAAGCGGGAGGACTGCAAATGTTTTTGTTTCGTAATATTGTAGAGAGCTTGTTTGCGTCTTTCGTACCAATGTACGAAATTAAACAGTTGCCGGAAGGCCTAGGTTAACCTGCACACTTTTCGCTTTATTTTAACTCATTTTTGCCTTTGCTGCGGTGCTTACGTCATATATTGCGTAATGAATCGTAACCCAACGGAGAAATTGCGCTGTACTACAATAGCAGTGCTGATTGCTGAATAAAACGGAAATTTCGAAAAAGGTGGGATTTTTGTCGTATGTTTGTTTGTTGTCTGGTAATACTTCTGTCACACTAAAAAGCATCAAGCATTTAAAAGATAGTGACAATTAATTTGCTTATACCTGAAATCAACAAGGAAGAGGAATCTGTAATTGAAATTAACGTAAGTATGATAGCAAATCAAATTGTTCGGTTACAGATTTCTTTGTGTTCACTAAATAGTCTTTAGTTGCAAAGCAAAGTAGTTACGCTTGGTACCTTATTTTAATTTCTAACAGTACAGTGTCTTAAACCTACTATTTAATCTAACGCACGTACAAATTGATTCGTATAAAACATAGTATTGCAGTGAAAATTACGTGACTAATTTATTATTCTTAGCGTCGATTAAGCGTTATGATTTGCACTGGGGACAATTTCCTATCCAAAATTTCCGAAACAATTCAAATTGAGCCAAAAATAACATTGCTTATTGCGCAATAATACATTAAAATTTGGTATAAAGCGGAGAATGTAATCGCCAAATTTTATTCGCATTGATTTTATTTACGAAGAGTGGTATATGCACCAACTTAGATTAACTTTGATCCAACGATTAACAAAACTTTAAGGAAAAGAATAAACAAATAGCTGGCCAATTGCTACAATTTTGAAGTAATTCAAGAATAGCATCTTTGAACTTGCAAATTCAGCTTATATTAATTTAAAAACTTTATCTATAGAAGATAGAAAGTTGACAATACGAGAATGAAAAATAATCCTCTTCAGTGCATATGACCTTAAACCTTGGTCATCCAATATTTAGATATCACCACTGATTAATCAGAAATTCCGATTAAAAATTACAATTGATAACGGATTTTCTTGCGTCCAAGCGACGTTGAATCATCGAAATTTTGACAGCAATATACCTGAGCGCGATAATTTACTGCAGCACATGTCACGAAGCAATGATGCAATTGCTAGTCTGGAGATCACTATTAAAAAGCGAAGCACGTTAGTCTCTTTGTGTTCATAGCAGCTCATGTATCAGCGTTCATAAGAAACATTTATGAACAATCAGCATCATAAATATAAAAGCAACCTCATGAATGCCATATTTTATCCAGTACTAAGGCAAAAATCTTCTGATTTCATGATGTTGAGACGAACTATAGTAGTACAGTCAACCCGAACCTACCCGAGTTGTTGCATTTTTCGGAGTAAGATGATTATCTCTGATAATTATCTCTGCTTGGTGGTTTCGCACAAGCATCAAATTTACGCTGCTAGAAGGCATACGTCAGTTGGAAAGCTTGGAATACGATCAAGTCTTAAGTGGGTCCTAAGGATTCGTTCAAAATGTAACCGCTGCCGTTGTTTCCTCGTAATGGAGAATAAATAAGGATCAATAAATCTTTTCAGTACTAGTATTTGGTATTGCAGTATTGCTAAAAAGCGGTGTTTTCACAATTACCGACTAATTGTGGCAAATACTCTACTATTCTGATTCTTATTACAGCACATGCTTTAATGTCAATGTTGTATAATCTCAAACTAATTCTAAATATGATTTAAATTTTAGGTTTTTGTTCGCTTTTTTTTACTGCGTACAGAATGCCCTTTAGATTCTCTAACTTTTCAAAATTACGTTCAGTGATCTTAGTGCGATTTGTTAGCACGACTTTAAATTTCCTTCTGCACGAAAAACATAAAAAATTTAAATTATATTTTATTTAGGCAGAATTAGGGAGTTTCAATTTAAATTGTACTTTTCGCAGTAACCAATGTTATCAACATTTATACGGACAACTAAATAAACTAATAGGCTTAGTACGTTCTACCAGTAGCGTAGCCAGGGGGGGGGGGCTATAGCCCCCCCCCCCCATTGGCCTGGCGACCAAAATGCAGAATAAGAAAAATACCACGTTTTTAGCACTTCTAAGACTCTCTTTTGCACTGGATTAGACTAAAAAATGCTTTAAAGCATAGTTTGAAACGTTTATTTAGAGGGGGGGGGGGTAGCTAATGAACTGCCGACCAAAATGCAGAATTAGGAAAATACCACGTTTTTAGCCAGTAGCGAAGCCAGGGGGGCGGGTGGCTATAGCCCCCCCCCCCCCCCCATTGACATGTCGACCAAAATGCAGAATGGGAAAAACACTACAGTTTTAGCACTTTGAGACTGTTTTATGCACTGAAGTGGACTAAATAGTGATTTAAAACATCTTTTGAAACATATGTTCAGGGGGGGGGGCTAATTTAGCAAAAATAAAACCAACAAATAAATGAAACCTTTGATAAATGGTAAGAAATAAGCAATCAAATTTGATCGTAAGTGTAAAAATGCTGAACATAGGTGTCATCAACAAATATACTATAAACTAAGGAATAGGGGGGGGGGGGGGCTATTCAGTATTTGTTATTTACCAATCATTTCTCTCAAATCTCTTTTCATTGGTCCCCCCCCCAATTATTTTTCCCTACAAACTGTATACGAAATAGATTACTCCGTGTGAGTTTTATTGAAGTGTTTGATTCTATAATTTACCAGCATCTAAACAAGAGAACTACATTTTACCATTAGCCATCTCTCAAATAGCCCTTTTATACTTTCAGTTTAATCTTGTTTGCACTGCCAATTTCTAAGCCACGTTTTAAAATCATTATATTTTAAGCAAAATAGCCCTCAAATGAAGTAATTTTTGCAAAAAAATGCAAAATTTTCGAGCGCTGGGGGCTCCGCCCCACACCCCCGTGCCTCCGGCGGCTGGGGGCTTAGCCCCCAAACCCCCAGCTTCCGGCAGCTGGGGGCTTTGCCCCCAGACTCCCCAAACAGCCCCCCCATTGCGAATTTCTGGCTACGCGCCTGCGTTCTACTGCAAAATATTTAATTTTTCCTTTCTGTAATGAAAATTTTCTTCAGAGCACGAAAACAAATTCAATCGTTTTGTTTGCTAAAATTATTGTCAGTCGTAATCTGACTATTCAATATTATTGTGTTATTCAAATAAAGTTTGGTCTATAGAAAATAATAGTTTCAGTTTATTGCATAAGTTATCTTTTGAGACGTAAAAAATAGTTTGGATCTACTGTAATATTAACTGTATAGAGGCAAGACAACAAGTGCTAAATACGGGAATGGGGATTACAAAGGCAATGAAGCTTCCTGACCATATCAATTAGAAAGCTTAACGAGGGTGAAGCATCCAACCAATTGCGGTAGTTTGCAATAGCCAAAATCAAAATACTGTATAATTTTTGAAATTTTTTGTTCTCAGTTTGGGTCTGCGGTTGCAAAGATATTCAACAAATAACAAAAAGATAGCCTTTTAAGAAAGTTTTTGGAAACCCTAAGTTTGTTGTTCCGGCCAGAATATTCGAAGAAAGGGAGGGTTTTAGCAAAACTGGATAGGTCATGTGATGTTACTGGAAGGGTAAATATTATTTAGTCTTTCTTTTTTTTGGAAGTTCAGGCTGAGAGAAGAGCTTAACGGTTTCTAAAATCCTTTTAAGGTTAATTTTTTTAATATTTGTTGTATATGTTAGAAACTGCACAGCCCCAAAATGAAAATAAAAAATTTCAAAAATTATACTTTGATTTTAGCCTTTATAAACTACCGGAATTGGCTGGATGCTTCACCCCCTTCAAACAAAATCTGCAGGTTTTTTAACATGTTTTGAACTGGTATAGTTTGTGAAACTTTAACAGGAGCTAAGCGTAGCTATAGCCTAACTCTTGTTTTTGGAATTTAATTCTTTAAATGGCATTCAAATTTTGTGATTATTTTTAAATGGAGTAGAAAATGACTGTTTTTTCAAAAAACTTCAAAATTCCTAAATAGCTAAAGTGATTTGTTCGAAACCTCTTCCTCAGATTCATTGTTTTACTCGAAAATTGGACTTTTTTCGTTGGTGATAATTTCAACTTCAATGCCGAGTTATACGAAGTTGGATTGCTAAACTCTTGTACTAGCGGCTTAGACTATAGTTACTTTAAACTATAGGCGACTAGTGCAAGGCAAAACTGGATGAAAGTTGAGTATTAGAAAACAGCTACAGTAGGAAAAGTTGAATAGTGGAATACTGCTACAGTAGTATTGTAATATTTTGCATTATCTTTCTTTTGCTTGACTATTTTTCTTTGGTTTGTTTGACCGGTAGTAGCAGTAGCGTACGCAGGATTTTCGAAAGGTGGGGAATCAGGAAATTTAGAAAATTTGAGAATAATAAAGACCAGAATGAAAATTTTCCAGCTCAAAACCAAGTCCGTTTCCCTGGCCAAAATTAGGTGAAGACCCAAAAAAAAGCTCTTTACTCAAATTTAGTCCGGTTTTTGGCTCAAAATAGGTGGAGCCCAAGAAAAAAAATCTTCGCCCACCGTTTCTGCGCTCAATCCCTCTGCCCAAGTTACAAAAGGGGGGCGCATGCCGCAATTTTGCTTTTTTTCTATGCTAATTATACTATCCTGGCAACCCAAAGGGGGAGCCATGGCTCAATGGCACCCCCTAATTACGCCCCTGGGTAGTAGAGTGCCTAGCATCCAAACAACTAGCGCGTTAGTCGTGTTAGCAACAAGCAAGAATTTGGTCACACAAAGCGAGTTTGCAATTTTACTAGCCACTAATTATTGATTAATAGCTTGCAAACTAGCCTCGTGTGACTTGGCAAAATTCCAATTGCGCACCGGCGAGAAAACTTGATAATTACCGCTATCAGAAAAATCTTTAAATTTCACCCACGAATGAAAATACCCGTTTTAGCAAGCAAAGTATCTGATGAAAATCACGATAAGTCATTAATTATTTAGTTATTCTTGGTGACTTCCAAGAAAGAAACAAACAGCAAAAAACGGAACTGCATCAATAATATTTGTTTGCATATGCAAGCACTTTTCATCACCAGTTCTAGTGACTAGCCAAGGCAGTTGCAGCTATTAATTGATCTGCTATTAAGAGCGTCCAGCAAGCTCGGCAAAGAGCTGCTTACCTAAATAAAATGATTGCATAAAGACAGAACAACCATAGACCGGCTAAACAAAATAAGCATTTTTCTAATTTTTTTCTTGTTGAAATTTACACCTCCACATTGTCGTCATACTTTTGTTAAATGAAATAAACAAATCTTTGTTTGGCAACTTTAGCTTGCTTAAAGATTATAGCTGCAGATTAATTTTCCGTCAAGTCATTGATTTTTTCAGGCAGAAACAATACATGGTTCAGACTTTTAAGGGCCGGTCTACCCTGTGCGTAAAATCGTGATCGTACGAGCGTAACCCCAGCTTGTTTCAACAAAAATTCTGTACGCCCGGCGTGCTCCTTTACCAGCGTGCAAGCTGCCAGTTGGTTAAAATAAACTAAGAATACTTTTGTATGCTGACGATTTTACGCTCAGCATAGACCGGGCCTAAAAAGTTGAAGTTATTTGGTGATCGAAACATTATTAATGCCATTACTTAAATTTTTTCATAAATTTTGGATAGGATTCATATCCGTAGATTTTGTAAGCTATGGCTGCACTTTAGTGAAGTTTTTACTCATGCAATCGTAAACCTTCCTCGCAGTGTGGCATAGAGCAGAATCAGAGATGCCGGAACGGAAGGGCAGGGGGCAGCTGCTCCCCTGCCCTTTTACCAGGGGGCAAGAGTGGCAGTACAGCACGACTAAACTGACAATCAATACTACAGGTAGGCTAGCCTACTGTTCTTCCGGTAAAAGGACACACGATTAGCATAACGCTAATTTATTCCCTTGACGTTTCGCTCAGCTGAAACGCCGAGCATCTTCAGAAGTTGAGTTGGAGGAGTGTCAAGCACTCCTCCAATACTAGCACAAACAGTACATATCGCAGATAAGTTACAACTAAATGAGTTGTAACTTATCTGTTGTAACTTATCTGCGATATGTACTTATCTGCGATACGTAACTTATCTGCGATATGTATTATCTGCGATATGTACATTTAGTTGTAACTTATCTGCGATATGTACTGTTTGTGCTAGTATTGGAGGAGTGCTTGACACTCCTCCAACTCAACTTCTGAAGATGCTCGGCGTTTCAGCTGAGCGAAACGTCAAGGGAATAAATTAGCGTTATGCTAATCGTGTGTCCTTTTACCGGAAGAACAGTAGGCTAGCCTACCTGTAGTATTGATTTTCATGCCCGGTAGACCAGATGGTTCTAGAAACCACTCTTATTCAGTTTTTAAACTGACAAGACGCAGAAGAGTACTCGAGCTACAGTAAACATTCTAGTGATTAAAGTTTAGTGTTTTGTGAACCAAAAGAGCCCTTTCTAGAAATAAAACGTAAAAAAATTTTTGTCGATCCAAAAATACATTACAATGTTCAACATACGAAAAAATATCCTTTTTTATTATAAGCAAATAATCTCCACTAAGTGGCGCAAAAAATTCATTAAAATTAATAATAGCAAATTGAAAGAGGTAATTTTACCGGAAATTTTTCTTTAATTGATTAATTGTGATCAGTGCTGGGCACCGCAAATTCAAACTGTATTCCGCAACCGCAAATTCCGCAAAATAGCAATGGGTGGTCCGCAACCGCAAATCCGCAAGTTTGCGGTAATTTTTTGCACTTCCGCAACCGCAAATGACTTTTCACTTCCGCAAACTTGAACCGCAAACTTTGCTGTTTTTTTTTGGTTTGATAAATAGAGAAGACCTATAGCATTATAACAATGCTTGATATTTTCCATATCGGCTGCAGACCTGTAATAAACATTAGCAAGTTTTTTTCGGTTTATTTAATATTCTGTTTTTGTAAGTTATAATATACATGTCAGCAGCAGGGCCGAGTGGAAATGTACGCAGGTTTTGTGTAAGCAAAACTGCGGCCGGAGTTGGATTACGGCAGCGACTCTGGTGGATGGAGTAAACACTTGGAAGAGAGTAACCACAACTGCCAGTTACTTTCGTCGCTTGTTCTAACTACAGAATGTTCGTTGAGTTAAAAATCCTTATTTGATTTGCATACTTATACAGTACATGTACTTGTCATATAGGACAAACAGAGATGCACGAATCTTTAATTGGTCGCGGAAAAGTAAAAACTCGAGACGCACGAACTTGCGTATTGCGTTCTTGAAAATGAAACTTTACAGGCATACAGGCTAGGATTTACTGCTTGAGTGACGGAATGGAGGAGGGATTGTTGTCGATGTCACTTTCTGCTCCTTTAATCACGCATGGCAATTTGCAGATCACGATTAAAATAATTTAGTTTCAAACGTGATAATTGCAGTTAGCGTTTTTTTTGCTACTGTACTGGTGCAAAAAATGTTTTAATTGTTTTGAAAAGTGTTCATATAAAGGTAAACTTTAGCAAAGATGAAAGGTGCTAGGTGTAAGAAGAACATGCCAAAAGTTCGGTTCCTTTGTTTATTTTATTTCAGTTGCAATACAGTCCGGATCAATGGTTACGTGAAATTCTAACGCTTGAACTTCAAGTCGGAGTTTGGATTAGAGCAGCCTTTCAAAAGCTTTCAAATTTCATACTAAATAATTACGGTGCAGACACCAGCGTACCTAGGAAGAAGGCCACTGTGCCATGGCCTTCCCCTTAGATCCTAAAAATGAAACAGATAAAGCAAAACGAAGCAGTTCTAAGAGGGTGTACGTTATTACTGCATAATGCAAAAATAAATCGATCCTTATTTTGGTTTGTTTTCTTCCTTCACAAATGACTTAACTTTTTTAATTCCGTAATGTTTTTGAACCATTTTCATTTTACGATATCATTCTTCTAGTAAGTCTCGTAAAAGCATTATGCTAAAACTTGCTTCCAGAATGCACAAAAACGCGTAGTTTTAGGGTAATTTTGCAAACTTTTTTCCGTAGCATGCCCCACGGACCACCCTGCAATGGTCTTGCCTTCGGCACTCTCCATAACATTGATTTGTGGCGTCACAGTGCGACGAAACTTAAGGCCCCTGGGTGCGTGACTTTAGACCCCTTTAACTTTTTGCATACGCCACTGAGTGCAGATATTAATTTTGTTTAAAAACTCGCTCTCTTAAAAAATTTTATGTTCCTCTTTAGCGCTGCTGAGCAGTCAGCATTCAACACTTAAAGTAATTGCAGAAATAGAAAACTTGAGTTTTAAGTCTGGGTTAACGGAATGTAGCATAGGTTCAACTAATGGTCACTGTTAAATAAAAAAATTGTTTCGACAGCGGCCAGTTTGTTGGTGGTGCCAAAAATCGACAAGATCAACGTGCCGTAGTAATTTACCCGCCAAAAAGTTTGTCAATATGATTAACTTTGCTCGTGAATTATGGAAATTTTTGGAGTAACGCCGCCAACTGCTCAGAAATTTATGCCATTTCTTAAATAAAAAATAGGCTTTGTATTTTAACGCATCATTTGCACAATACACAAACTTTGGAATATCAAAAAAGCAAAGAGTTGTATTATGTATACATTACCAAATATGACAAAATTATTCAGGATACAAAATTTTTTTTTCAGGATTCTAAAGCGGGCAGTAATATTAATTTCCAAAAATCTTTGGAAATTTTTTGAGCGGCATCGTATGTAGTCTAAAGCATGCCTTCCAAATAGACAATCAACGAAAGAAAAAGACTAAACAGATAAAACTAAGACTAAAAATGTTGGTAGGCCTGCAGCCTATTTATTCACTAAATGTGCTGGACATGTCATCAAACTCGCCTTATGCAACCCTTTACCACTTCAAAAAGCCTAAGTTTTCCTTCACAAAAACAAGCTGTTGGAAGTTTCTTGACCTTATGCCAACTCATTTTGCTGTAAGAATAGTAGCACCTCTGGGAAATAATCGTTCCACAGCAGAGGAACTTGGTTAGAGGGTGTTGTACTTTAGAAATACATCATCCACCCAAATCTGTCGATACATTGAATCGTAAAAACATATTCTTTTTTTGGAAATTGCAGAAACGTTCCCAGGGATGTTGTTGATTTGCGGATTTGCGGTAGAATTTAATTTTTTTACCGCAAATCCGTAAATGTTTGCGGTAAGAAATCGGTTCGCAAATCCGCAAACCAAAACCTTAAGTCCGCAATTTGCGGATTTGCGGACTTGCGGACCGGTTTGCGGAAGTGCCCAGCACTGATTGTGATGTTTTGACGTTTGCAGGCCAGAGCCTTAATGTTTAATCGTTTTGGGTGCTTTTGGCCTAAAAGCTGCCAGCGCGGAAGCCTAAGGAAGAGCCACCAGAACAACGACTATCTAAAAACAAGCAATGCGAAAAAGTTACCCTTCCATAGGATTTGAACCTGCAGCCTTTAGATTACGTAATCCAAAATCTGCAGGTTCAAGCCCTATAGCAGGGTAACTTTTTTCGCATTGCTTGTTTTTTAAGTAGTCGCCGTTTTGGTGGCTCTTTCTTGGCTTCCGCACTGGTAGCCTTTAGGCCTGAAGCACGCAAAACGATTAAAAATTTTTATCAAGTTTTGTATTAATTCTTACCCAAATCTAACCCAACTCAAAGTCTTACTCTAAAACTACCCCAAACCTAAACCTGCCCCACACCCTAACTCAAGCCTTAATCTTAACCCCTAAAAAAAGCAAATAAAAAAGCGCGGATGAATAGTTCTCTTTTTCGTTTTATTCTCTTTAACTTGAAAATTTTCGGTGAAATAGTCATTAACTAACAAAGTGCGTGTGTTAATGATTTCTAAATAACGTAAAATAAATAAACAATTTTGTTGAAAGCAGTTGGTTAGCCTGTGACATCCGGTTTAGTTCCGTCAGTTTAAATTGCCGCTAGGAAGATAGGATGCTACAAAATTTCAACTTTAGAAATCAAGAATCCTATGTCTGTAAGCCTTAGCATTACTTTGAAGACATTCGAGTTTCTAACTGTATTTGTAGCCCTAGTTGGAACGATCGACGCTGGCGGTACCAGTAGCGGATTCAAGGGGTCCGAACCTCCTCTGCTCAAACCGGATAAACACAAAAAAACTCTAACCTATAAAATGCATTGCAATTACTGGAGCAAGATTCGTTTCTTGTTCAGACTTAACAGTAAAATACTCGGTGGGGGTGGCCGGGTGGGGATGATCATATCCAAAATTATCTTTTTTTTGTAAACGCAGCCAAATTAAAACTTTTGATTTTTTCATTCGAAGCCACTTGGCGCACGTAAAGTGCGCGGTAAAATAAACAAAGATTCCGGTGATGTCACTTGTTTTCGGAAATTTTTATTTTAATTATTACAGTTATAAGTTTGGGTTAGGGCTATGGTTAGAATTAGGGTTTAGGGCCGGGGTTAGGTTTTATTACGAAATGTCTGCGCGCATGGAACGTGCGCCAAGACGTTTCTTTTTTTATTTTATGATTTCCCAGCTTGAAATAAAAAGGCCGATATTCACCGTTAACCACAGCTCTAATATCCTATTTACGCAGCCAGTTTAGTTATGTTTTGCACTGCTAACTCTTATGCCACGTTTTAAAAGCATTTATTTTTGCTTAAATAGGCCTAAAATAAAGTTATTTTTACAAAAAAAAAAAGCAAAATCTTCGACCGTTGGGGGCTCTGCCCCCAGACCCCCTTGCCACCGGCGGTTAAGGGCATTGCAATCAAGCTTCCAATGGCTTCCGGCGGCTGAACCTTCCCTTACTTAATTGGTAATTCGTTTGTTATCATTTTTTACTGT
This sequence comes from Trididemnum nubilum, assembly GCA_963965965.1. Classification (NCBI taxonomy): domain Eukaryota; kingdom Metazoa; phylum Chordata; class Ascidiacea; order Aplousobranchia; family Didemnidae; genus Trididemnum; species Trididemnum nubilum. The sequence goes on from OZ014488.1 coordinate 25,044,121, forward strand.
TTATGCGACGTACTCAGAATTCTGGCTTTGTTGAAGTGTTTAATTGTTTGATAGTGTTAGAGACCAATGTTGGTCGTAATAACTGTACGACTGTATTAAAAGTGCCCTTTGAAAAAGCTGTCCCCCCCCCCTTGCCCTTCTTACGTTCCCGCATTTCTGGGCAGAATCTCGTAAAGATATGTAAAAGCTTATCTCCAGACCATTTTCAGGTTTGTGACTTCAATCGCGAATTCTGCATCTTTAATTGTACGTTACTTCTGTTCATCGCTCTGTGGAAAGAAGTCACTTCCTTATTGTCTAAACCAGTGGTTCTCAACCTGTGGTACGTGTACCACTAATGGTACGCAAAGGCTTTTTAGGTAGTACGCGAGTCACTTCCATTGTTTTTATAAAAAATCTTGGATTCACAGCTTTCTGGCATTTTATTTAACGGGTTTTGTTTCTAAATAAATTAGTTTTTCGAAAGCTTGCAATTGTTATTGTTTCGTTTTCTTGCAATCTTCATGCACGTAAAGCAGCGTAAAATTATGCGCCACAAACAAAACTATGACTTTTGCGTGACGCAAATTTTTTTAAAAAATATAATTAACTTTAGTTAACTTTTTATCACCCCTGCATCATGCGCAAGCGAAAGCGTGATCGGCGTACGTTAAATATGGTTTCATCTCAGTTGATGGCTGTCGCGAAGTTTCTCCACAATATGCGGGTTGCATGAAAACACTCTTTAAAGCTATTATGAAGCCCAGGCACCGGCTCGAACAAACCACATTGATAAAGCGAATCAAGATTATAGTTAGTTCTAGCGACTGGATGGAAACACCAAGCAGCAAAGCATGGACTAGACAACTTGCTAAATCTAGCAGAAGGGTGCAAATCTTATCAAGTCACTACCTATTGGCAAAAAAAAATATGTTAGCCCACACAATAGCGAAGTTCAGGAGTGTTTATCAAAATTTATGTTTAGCAAAACTGTAACTCACAGCATTGCGACAAAGTGAATACAGGACTAAAAGTTCAAAGTTTAGATTTGGCAATGACCTTCGAATCTGTGAATTTGATGTCACTGCTCACCAGCTATCAATAAGATGTTCTACAAGAAGTGGTACGCGTTGACAATTCGGTTGCCCATGTGGTAGGAGGTCGTAAGAAGGTTAAGATTCAGTGGTCCAAACAAACCAAGTTTTTCTACTCAATCTCCTTCTGTCACTAAGAGTCATCTTGTTTAATCGTTTTGCGTGCTTCTGGTCTAAAGCCTGCCAGCGCGGAAGCATAGGAGAGAGCCACCAGAACGGCAACTACTTAAAAACAAGCAATGCGAAAAAGTTATCCTCCCACAGGATTTGAACCTGCTATGCAACTCTGGCTTGCAAACATCAAAACATCACAATATCAACATCATAGTACTGCGTTTAAATAAAAAAAATTAAGCTTGCGAAGAGAAATCCTCTCTTGTTCAAGTGGTAGAGAAGTAAAGGCTGCAGATTCAAATCTTGTGGTAGGTTGACTTTTTCGCATTGCTTGTTTTCAAGTAGTCGCCGTTCTGGTGGCTCTTCCCTAGGCTTCCGCGCTGGCAGGCTTTAGGCCAGATGCACGCAAAACGATAGAAAATGTCTCTTAATGACAGAGGGAGTTTATGTAGAAAAACTTTGTCTGTTTGGACCAGTGAATCTCAACCTTCTTACGACCTCGTACCTCTTGGCCTGCAAACGGTCACAATCTCGTAATTATTAAGAGACATCCTTTCGATCTTTCTTGAGAAGTCTGGGAGGGGAGTGCATTTTATCAACATTTTCCTACCTTCTCAGAGTATCCAACGTTGACTACTTTTTAGTTTCTTCTTAATTCGACTTACTGCAAAGCAGGCGCTTAGCCAGAAATTTGCAAAGGGGGGTGTTTTGGAGGTGTAAAAGTAAACTACAACGGTTTTCAGTTGGAATTAGTACTGTTTTAAGTCCGACATTAAGAGAAGACCAAAAAAAAAGCTCTGCACCTAAGCCGGGATCAATTTTGTGACAGAATTCTCTTTAAGTCCAGGTTCAACGTAAACACATTCTCAATGCCAATTTCAATGGGGGGTTATTTTCTCTTTAAGTGCAAAAATCGGTCTCAAAAGAGCTAAAAACGTGATATTTTGCATGCTCTGCATGCCGATGGGGTGGGGCTGTAGTTACCCCCGCTCTCCCTGGCTACGCTACTGCTGCAGAGAAAGAAATACAGAATGCAACTTTTTCCTAATTTGTTTTGCTAAAAACTGTGGCTTTTGAACAATATTTTATTCAATCCTTTTTTCCGGGGAATTAAACAGCAAATTTACCAATTCTTAAAGAGATACTGGTCGAAGTCGTTTTTCTTTTAAGAAACCAGAACTAATTGAGATAATAAAGAGTTGCCCAAATCTTTTTCCACAGTTTCTGTTCTTCGCGAAAATACGATTTCATCCGTTTAAATCCGTTACATTGCCCATTGGCAACTCTGCATTTCGCAATTTGTGACATCACAAAAGACCGAATTTTGCAAAAATTCTCACAGACTAAGAAAACGCGATTACCGACTGGTAGCAGCGAGCTGTTTACAACCAAATCTGAAAATTTGGCTACTGCTACTGGTACCTGTAGACCTAGGTTACAAGTACTGGGTCCACATTTCAGAACACATTTCCGAGCTCGTAAAAGCCATTCTCGCTCGCTAAAAGGCGCTAAAAAACAAAAAAACTTCGTAGACAAACTGCCATTTCCTAACCGTCTCGCTCAACATGCGTTGAAACTGCTTGCTCGAATTTCGTTGCGAGATGTTTGCAACCTGCGTTAGTACGTAATAAATATCGCATTGTGACATCTGATGCTTTCTACTTTAAAATAATGCGTTCAAGCGTACTGTATGTACTGCATTGCTATGGAAAAAGGTACTATGGGCCATGCGTTGTTATTCTAAGCTTGCAAATTCTTCGACTGATAATAATTAGTAAATGAACGACAGAACTTAATTATATTTTTGGATCAATCTCAAAAAAGAACAACTTTTTTCACACTATAATTTTTTTAAATAATGTTAAGCGACATTGAGGTTGTTGGTGGGTAAACTTATACGTTAAAAGTACCTTTAGGGTTCAAAATTTTTCAAAAGTGAACAAGTCGAAGCGCACTCCTTTTTCTAGAACTAGTAAATTTTGAGTAGAGACTGGCTTTTTTTTTAATTTTTTGCCGATTTTCGGTCTCATGTATTCTTGATTTTTTTTTAAATTTTGAGAGCATCGATGTTAATTTTAGCGGCCATGTTAAAAACACTGTTTAATTCCTATTGTTCCGTCTGCTTAAGCGAACACTTTTCCCTGCTTTTGCAGTATCATAAAATTGCAAAAGAGAAAAAGCAAGCTTTTTTCAATCTGAACAACTGCCAAAAAAATTTCTCAATTGCTTGCGCAGAGCAACAGAGCTTTATAATCTCGAATAGTTGCAATTTTGCTTGCAAACACAAGAAAATCACTGAAATTTTATCGTTTTGAATCAGCACAAAATTAAGTTTCTTTAATTGATTTGAATTTTTTTTTGTTTGTTTTTGGTTTATTTTGCTGCCGAGGCTGGTATTGTTTTTAATTTGTATTTAAATTTTGAGCAAAGGTAAGCTTCGTGTTCTTAGAATATTGTTCTTATAAAAAGGCTATATTAGTCATTTTTGTCTGGCTATTTTTTGTCAACTGGCGCTGCTCAATATTTCTTTATCAGTCGAAACAGCAAATGGTTCTCAATGCAATTCGCTTTCTTCTTAGCAGTCTAATAGCAAATATGGAGACGATTTTAATTAATTTTCAGCAAAAATTCGCTTTAGTTATAGTTTTCAACATATCGCTGTTAAATTTCTGAACCAAAAAAGATTTCTCTCTCGCTTAAAGAGTGCTTCAAAATCTTCCTTAAGTTGGCGAGGAAATGTTGCGTTTTTTTTGTACTTGAGTTATACTGTATCTCGCAATCATTCCTTGCAACTTAACGAGCGAAAATGACGTTATCAAGCTCGCAGAGCTTTAGATGCACGTGCAAAAATGACCTCTTACGTTTAGCAAGTATTTTGTTCGGTAGCGCCTTTTAAAAAATTGCCATTATTAATGCAAACGAGGAAATTTCTGTCACGTGGGCCCTAATCTACAGTAGGCCTTTTGTTATCTCACAAAATTGCAAAATGCAGGGTTGCCTATGGTAAGGAGTCAAACGGATTAAAACGTATGTTCGCAAATAAGGCGAAATTGTGGAAAAAGATTTGGGGCACCTTTTTATTACCTCAAGTACAGTAGTTGCCATTTCTTCAGTAGAACCGAATTCCAGCAGTATCCCTTAAAGCATTTTTAAAAAATAATATTTATAACCTTTCAGCGCTAAAATTGAAAAACGATTTTTTGGCTATGTTGATGAATTATGCATTCAAACCGATGATATAGAAGCAACTATTAAATAACGATATTAAACAAGAGTTTCTCCATTAACACTCGCCATATTCATTGTACCACCAATAGCAAAAAATTCGATTTGTAAAAAAAATAACTAATAATTTGTCCAGTACTGTATTTTTATTGAAAGTAATTGATTTTAGATCACGAAGTTTGCCAGGATAATCTAATTGGGGAAGGAGGGACGATCCAGCTTCATAGTACTGTATTTATTTTTTTGTATAAAGATTTTCGCTAGCGTTTTCGGAAAGAGGGCCACTTGGTTTATATCCGCATTACCTTGGAGCAAGGAAGAGGAAAATCACAGTCGTACGTCGGGCCGAGCTTTTCGGGGTGGGTTCGGGCCTAAAATTGACAAAATTTTGGGTTTAATTCTGGCCTGAGATGTGCTTTTTGTCTTAGACGCACAAAAATATAATTAACATAACTTGGCAACATTGCTAAATTTTTCACCCCTAACTTAACTTTTGGATTTTTTTGAGAGGATTTGGGCTTCAAATAAGTTTTCGGGTTCGGGCATGAACTAGTCGGCTCGTTTACAACTCTGGGGAGAATAAGTGAGCTTCAACCTCCTGAGCTTTAGCCAATTAGTCACTCAAAAAAATTAACCCCAAAATGCAAGCGTTTAAACGTGTTTTGGACTTGATTAGTGTAAAGGATGGGCTGAACAATTTAATTCTTTCTACTGGCTTCCATATCGTAACAATTTCTCTGCTTCAAATGTCTCTAAAAACGTGCTAGATGTGATCCAAAAAGGCGTTAAAATCAATTTTTTCCTAAAACCACACTCAAATGATGACAGCTATTTTAAACATTAGTTTGTTCAAAGCGATTTTCGGATGGTTCAATGTGCAAATCAAAAACTTAAATTTTTACCAACTTAAGCAAATCGTGCCCTTCTAATAACTTCCGGGAGGCAAAACCTTGGCAGGGATGTCGAAGCGATGTCGTAGCAGTAGCGGTATATGATGCAAGCTGCATTAATCACAGTCAAAAATCAGACAAACAGCACATTTTGTAAACAGCATTTAAGCTTATTTTATAGCTTTTGCCCACTTAGCAGAAGCCGCGGCAACATACATTTTGCATCTCGTGACTAAGTTAAAACTTGTGAGTGTATGTATTCAGCAAAAAATGTTCAGCATTTTAAGATCATGACAATGAGTTATGCTTATATTGTTAGGTAAATATTCTACAAGTTTTATTAAGTAGTATTACTAATCATTAAATCATTCAGCATTATTAGGTAGATTTGTAATCAACTACAAACAAAAATTTTAGAAATTCTTTTAGAAAATAGGCTTAAAATTATGAAATTCAAAAAATTTTCCAAATATTTAGTTCTTGTTTTTAGAGGCTCCCATAAGTAAAGATAGCGTACAATCTAAACATAAGCCGATGATATCTAGATAGCTACCGAAAAAAAAACACGGCTTGGCAATTTCTTTATTTTATTTTTGATCTGTATTGTAAATGGTATATAAGCAATAGTTCTAAGCAATGAAAAAAGCTTAATAGTTCAAATTTTAATGTTCAAATATTTGACAAAGTTTTAATTCGAAAGTTTCAATTTCAATGATAGTAGTTTGTCGGCAGCGTGGCCGAAAGGGTAAAGACGACCGAGATCGCATGATCTCGATTCAACCCCACACCCTGGTCATGTTGTTGCATCCATCGATTAGGCGCTTTTTGATGATTATTTCAGCTAGGTGGTTTCAAACAAGCAGCAGATTAACATTGGAAGAAGTCAATCGGAAAGCAGTATGGCCAACCACAAACGCGGGTTAGGATTCGTCCAAAATAAAAGCGCAACCGTCGTTTCCTCGTGAATCATGGAGGATAAATATGAATCAATTAATTAATAATTGTTTAAAAATTTCAAAGTTAATAATTGTTCAATTATTTAATGTATGGTTGTTATAAAAGCCTCAAAACTCCTTAATAACGATGAGCTACTTTGCACTTTTCGAAGTTTTCTCAAAGATTGTAAATTAATGCTTTATTGAATAGTTCTAAACACTACGATGCTTAAAAGTTAAGGATACTGGTACACAAAATTAGAAGCTGATACCCAGCAATTCATCTTTTGTTTGGCTTTGCAGTTTTTATACTGTATATTCTCTCCAGTATTTGCAGTACAATTAAGTATTTTGAAGCTTATCTGCAAGGTACAATTAGGATCGCCATGAAGGTAGCCGTTAGTTCTACGTTGTGCCTTTTGAGTATATTTACCGTTGCATTGGCTCAATTTCCAACGAGTAAGTACTGTACTATCAAAACAAACGTTTGTATATGTTTTAAGCTGTAGCGCTGAACGATTTTGCTTTGTTATTCAGGGCTGTTTGGAATAATCATAAATCAATCTATTTATTCAAACACTGGGTTCAATTATTCAAATGTCAAAAAATTAAAAAGTACAGAACATTATGTCGACGCTTATTGCGTTTTGTCTTTATCTATCATCATTCTTCATCCCCCCCTTTTCCTTAAGGGTTGCGGGGTAAGCAACTCCAGATTAAACCGCCACGCTTTACTGTCTTCCATCACTTCCATCATTCGCTTAGATGAAGTCCCTAGTAATTCTTTGCCAGACCCTCCAATGTAATTGGACAGTCTACTTCTAGATCGTCTATATTAATCGTCTTTACCCATAGCTTTGGCTAGTAAAGCTTGTTTGGAAAGTCTTTCCTGAGGCGTTTTTTTGGTTTTGCTTTCTTTAGCCCCACATTTCGAGAAATTGTTTGAAAGTCAAATAATTGACTATAATAAATAAACGTAACAGTAATAAGTGAACGAAACTACAAAGCAAGTTGCTCTGCAAGATAGACAAAGAGCAAACATTTAATACCAAGTTGAATGAATGATAATTGTAATTGCAGTTACATTTTGTTCACTAAGTTGCTTTGGCCTGGAGACAGTGAAGGGACTTTTCGGTCGTCGAGTCAAGCAACCACTTGCCCATTTCTCAACCACACACGGCGGAGGCTTCACACTGTCTCTTTAATTGCTGAACGTCAAGCAGGGAAGCTGTGAATACCAGTTTTTACAGTCTTTGGTTTGACCCAGTACTTGACCTGTAAAATTTTGCATGGGGGACGCTTTTGCAGCCTTGACCAAACGCATTCGGAATGCGAATGAAATTTAGTGGAAATTATTACTCAAGTTGTACTTTTTTTTACCTAAATCGAGTGAAGACCTACAAAAAAGGTCTTCACCGCAAATTGAAGGATTTTTATCCCCTAAATCGGGTTTGGGTAAAAACCAAAAAAATATCTTCACCGCAATTTGGCACTATATTAGGCCGGAACTGGTGGGATTTATTCGTGCTAACGGGCACTTTTTCATCTGATCATCCAGTGCTGAAATCTTGATGGAGGGACGCTAAGTCTTGATGGGGGACGCGTTCCCCTGCAATTTAAGTACTGGTTTGAACCGACCGGGAACCGGACCCGACCGGGAACCGGACCCGAGTCTACCGCTTCAGTAGCAGACGCTCTATCCACTCGACCACTGATCGGTTAACATAAAAAATGCAATGCAAATCAATCTCAACGCAAGACTGCGAAGTGATCAGCAGGTACCATTGTCCTCTAACTAGAGACGAATGAAATACTGCACTTGAACTTTTTGAATTACTGATAATTAGGGCCAGTTTTTATTTTGATATAAAAAATTTAATTTTTAATTTATTTTAGATAAATTTTGACTTTATTTTGAGCTAAACCGTTTTGGTCTTATCATAGACTTTTTGGAGCAGGCAACCTTCTTCACTTTTTGTTAACAGCATCGAGAAAAAGTATCAATCAGTCAGTCTTGTGATTACAGTACCTAATCGCTGCAGAACAAAAACCTAAGAATCTGCGCACATTTCCTTGTCAATTACACTTTTTTTAATAACCAGTGGTCCGAACGATGAATTAATATTTTAATGACTCTCCTGCTGAAGGAATGCTATTCATCCCTCGCTACGATAACGTTGTTTATAAAACTATGTTTATGAGGTAGCGAATGTTCATTTTTGATCCATAATGGTAATTGTCGCTATAATTACAGCAAAGTGATTTATATCATTTCTCACTCATTTAAAAAACCAACTTTGTGGACAACAGGACTGCGCTGTTTTTAGCGGCTGTTTTGATTCGTTAGGAGGGTCAACCTGCGTTGGCCTCAGCCAAATATTGATCTCGTTTTGAATAAATCTAAATAGACAGGAAGTTTGAGCTGAAGCAAAGCACAGTTTGGTGAATCGTAATCAGCAAGATCCACTTCAGTTTACTCACCATAGGCAGCCGACCTCAGTGAGCCACCTACTAGAGCAGCCAGTCAAACGTTTCCGTATTCGCAATTCAAGATTGATCGACTGTTGTTATTTCAACACAGCAGTCGCCACCCAGCGCCTTAACGTCAGAAAGAAACACATAGAAACAGCAATACCGAGATTTGCTCCAGCCAGTAAATTTTAAATTGAAATTTGCTGTTCTTAAATTTTTCCGAATTTTTGGCCTCATTTGTTGTTGAATTTGTGTTAGAAAATACATTGACACAATTTTAATCTTACTTGGTAGAAAGTTGCGTTGTGTAAAAGTTTTGTCGATGGCTAAAGCTGTGAAAGCAAAGCAGTACAATCCTAAGATTTAAAAAATCTGGTTAATTCGTCGTGATATAGGGTACTGTATAATAAAAATTGAGTTGATTTTTGCATTTGGACTTATAGCATTTTTATTTATTTTATTCATACTGAGGCTGGCATTCTTAATTTGTTTTTAATTTTAAAGAATGAGTTTTGTATTATTATAAAATCATTTTTAGAAAGAAGTTAACCCGGACAACTGTATTGCGGCATATTGCATAATGCACATATTTGCATAAGTTTGAGCAGCCAAACTTCAATCAAACATAAATAAAATTGCTCATAACGTTTCATTGGTTCTCAAATATCCAGAAAAATGAAGAAAAAAACCTTTTCTTTGCTTTTGAAGAAGAATTTTTGTTCTTATACAATTTTGAGAAATTTTGACCTAACCCAAACTTTTGACTTTATTTTGACCTATGAAATCTACCAAAACTGTCTCCAGAGCACCCGAATGTTGGTGTACGTTTGACTGTACAATAAAGCCCTGAAAAAATTATGACTTTATTGAATTTTGTGGGCCGTACTGATAATTAACTTTGTATTTATTATAGGGTCGTTTACGCCACCGACAAGAGATCCATTTGGGCCAGGACCAGGAGGTCCATTTGGGCCAGGACAAGGAGATCCATTTGGTCCAGGACCAGGAGGTCCATTTGGGCCAGGACCAGGAGGTCCATTTGGGTCAGGACCAGGAGGTCCATTTGGGCGATTTGGGCCGGGTGGACCAAACGTTGGAGAATGCAGCGTAACTTGTGGATTTGGGTTCCAGTTCACTCAAATTAACCGTTCAGATATTTACGGTGGATACTTGACCTATGAGTATGAGCTTTGCTACCCAGGAGCTTGTCCAGAACCAGGTAAACTATGCAGGAACTGCTGCACAAGTGTACAATATTTAATCTGCAATTGTGACGTAAATATAATTATTTTTACCAACAGTACTGGCTTTTTCTACAGCAATTCTTAAACATATACTGCTCAAAATCGGTTTTATTGAAGCAACAAGAACTATCAGAGGTAACGAAGAGGTGCGCCAAACCTTTTTGTACAATTTCCTTTAATTGCGAAAGTACTTTTAATCCGCTTTACTCCGTACCATTGGCAATTCTACGTTTTGCAATTTTCTCCTATTTACGTGTGACATCATAAAGCTTAGCCATATGAGCCTGATTGGTTGGCCCGGTTGGTTTTTATTAATGCTGTAGTCCAACTATTTTGGTTCGTTTAGATCAATGCGAAATTGGAGGTCAAACTTTTTCGTTGAATAGCTTCTTGGACGATGCCAGTCAAAACTACCCAGATTGCATTAATCCTACTGTTTGCGGACTGGCGGATTTCGTTCAAACGACTCTGACCGAAGTTCAAGGTGGTATTCCTTAGTGGCCTAGTGTATAAGAATCAAAGTTTTAACTTACGATGCTTCCCTCAAACTTGGAAAAATTTGTCTTAATTTGTTGATATTAGTTGATAATCGGCTACCTCAACAGAGGTCAGTATTTTTTAAAGTTTACTTCTTAAATATCTCAAATTTTTGAAACGTTTGATAACGCTAAAATTTCGATTGAATACTTTGATTCCATACTTCCTCTTGCTAATGATTGGTACCTTGAGTATGAATCAAAACATGTAACAGTTGGTTTTACTCCGTACTTAAATTGTAGGGGGGACACGAGGGATGCATCCCTACATCGATAGTTAGCGTTTCTTCATCGATATTTAGCATCCCCCATCAAGATTTAAGCATCCCCCCCAAAGAGGTTTAGCGCTTTTCCCACCAAAAGTAAGCTTCGTACATATAATAGATAAAAAAATGGCCGGTTATTACAAATAATTCGAAATTCCGCCGAAGATAGTACCAGTTTGGGGTGAAGACCTTTTTTTTCGTCTTCATCTAGCGAAGCGAGAGGACAAATTCTGAACCAAAGCAAGAAAATATAGCATATGGGACAAATTTTTCTCCACATTGATGCTGCACTTTCCATTCATCTGGCCAAGGCTGCGAAAGCGTCCCCCCATGCAATATTTTACAGTTTAAGGCTCGTTTCACTCTGGCGACAGCTGTTGTGCGTCTTTAAATTTTTGCAGTCATACGGCTAAAAAGTGCCCGTTTCACACTGGCGACCAATTTCGAACGAACAAATGCACGTACTAAAGATGGAGGTTGAAGAGGTGACAGCAGTAGCTGCTGGTGTTGCTCTGATTTTTTAATATTGCAAGAAAATTAGGAAGCGAAAGCGAGAGTGTTGGGTTCATTCAATAGTACATTGTCGATCAACATAAGGAAGATCAAAAAAAAGGCCTTCGCCGATGTTGGGTGGATTTTCGATTGACGGGCACTACATCTTGATGGGGAAGGGCTTTTATTCATGAAGTATACTACATAGAAAAAAAAGAATGTCGTTGGCCTCCTGGTAAATGCACCTCGGCCCTCGATTGAGAACTCATTTTTTATAGATTGTAACTCCAGTAAGCTACAAAAAACACAAAACTTCTGCAGTTTGCACTGCTTGCAGTTGCATAAAATCTGTCGAGTACTGTATTGTGAAAAAGGCCATTCTTTGGCGTTTAATCAAGTGGTCGTATAACTAGACGCAGGGGGATGCGACCAAAATTTGTGCCGTTGAACCAAACGTCCGACGACAACCCAGACCCGGCGCCACTGGGGGGCATTCCGGGGCCGTGCCCCCCAAACAGAAATTGTGCCCCCCCATTCGAGGACTGTGCGCTCAAGAAATTTACAGGCTCGGGGCTATTGGAGTGCAAATCGAGGCCTAAGACTCCCAAATTGGTGTTTACCGCCCGTATTTTCGTAATTTTTGTGGAATTTCATTAAAGTTTTGGGACGAAGACCTTTTTTTTTTGGTCTTCACTTAAGAATTTGTGAAAAATCGCAAGAATTTTGAGACGATAACCAGAATTTATGGAAATTTTTGAACAGAAAATCTTTTTTTTTGGTCTTCACCTTGTTCGTTTGATCCACACGAGAATGAATTTCTCGTGCCCCCGTGCCCCTCTCGAATTCACATAAATAAACTTCTCGTGTCCCCACAAAATTTATTTCTGCCCCCCCCCCCCCCCCAGTCACGCTATCCTGGCGCTGGGCCTACCACAACCAAATGTGAAAGGCTCCATTCAAATCAATGCAATCACCGGTCTGACTTCTACTGTCGCACCAAATTGATTGCCAGTGTGAAACGGGCCTAAATGCTGGTTTTACTAAACTATTTTCACAATACACTGCATAATTTAGAATATACATTATCCATTGAATATTATTCCGTACATGTAAAATTATGGTGTGTTATAAACATCCTTTTTGAGAAAGCCGGTTTTCTCATTTCTTGTTTGAAATATTTGTTTAATTGTAACCCCTACAGAGTTCTAAATGTTTCGCAGTATTTAATAAAAAGTGACAGTTTCTACCCGTCTCATAGCCGAATGTAGAGTTTTTCATATTTAAACTTGATTTTAGCTTCAAGTGTGAATTGTCCCAGGGACATAGCCAAGGGAAGCAGGGGGTAACTGCCCTGAAAAAATTTTACTTTGCCCCCCAAAATAATTTCAGTTGAACGTCATTTTTAACAAAATTCCATGCATTTTGTGCCTAAATGCGTTACTTTGCTCCCCGCAAAATATTTTTTGCCCCCCCCCAAATGATTTGGAAGAAAATGTTGTAAGCCAGCCAGTCACGAGTTGAAGCAAAATTTCACTTCTTTAAAACAGATCTGTAACTCGTGAACACCTTTTTTTTTGTTTATCTTGATCTTTACCTAAATTTGGCGACAGAGGCAGCTCATATTTTTCCTTTCCAAAATCATTTGGGAAGGCATTGCGCCACCAAAATTTTGGTTGCTCCAAGAAAAATTTTTGTTCTGGCTACGTGCCTAAATTTCCTTCTTAGGTAACTTGTATTACCTAAATTTAAGATACCAGCGCATTGCCAAGCTGTACTATGCGAGAGTCTATGCAAAGAGGTTTTGATTGCATGAACAATCATTTTGGAAATGTCCCATTTGCCAGCCAAAGCGAATGCAGGTGAGAGAAAGTTTTTTATTTTAATTCTACATTATTTTCTCAAGCGGTAACCACTTGACTGTTAAGCCTGATTGAATTTCAAAAGTTTTGATATTATTATATTAATTTCAAGAGTTTTGAAATATTAATTTTCACTGCTCTGTCACTAGTCACTACATATGGCACTGTTCTAAGACCAACCAAACTCCAAAAACTAAAAGCTCTGTGAAATACAAATTAGTGCAATGCTTCTGAGTCTGAAATTAGCTACTTAACAGTGAATGAAAATGGACGGCTTAATTAGATAAAGACGAGGAGCAAAATTTCAGACATTTTAATAAGTTTTGGTTGGTGAGGAAATGCATAAGTCCCAATTTCTAACCTATTTGCATCAGTCGTTTTTGAGACGAAATAAAAACGTTTGTGAACTTTAATTTTGTTGCATAAATACTAAACATAATCTTGTTGTAGATCATCTCTCGACAATTTGCTCGTCTGTGGAATAAACAGTTTTGTAGAGTGCCTTGAAAATGATGATTCTGATTGTTTTTCAATTATCAACTTTCTTCCTGAACTTTTTAATGGACCGGTAGCTATGTTATATTATGTTGGTATGATTGTAAACTATTTAAACAAAAAATGGTTAAAAATCGATAAAAGTAGCTGTACCAACTAAAGAAACTCTGCTAAAAATCGGTTTTATTGAAGAAATGAGAACTACTTGAGGTAATAAAAAGGTGTCCCAAACCTTTTCCAATTTTTTCTTGTTTGCGAAAATACAATTTAATTCGTTTGACTCCGCAACACGGGTAACCCTGCATTTCGCAATTTTGTGACATCACAAAAAGCATAACTTTGCAAAAAGTTTCGCTGACTTTATGCTATTGCCTAATATAACAGCCCTAAAACATCACCAGTATTGCCTACTAGCCCTATTCTTCATCTTGCCTACTCTTTTTCACTAAGTTAAGGTATTATACAGAATACATTGTAAATACTGCCAGGTAATCTCAGATGTACTGTATAATCAGAAACTAGCGCAGTAATACTGTACCGATACTGTAGACCTATTCTACTGCAATACCCGTAACCTACCACCTGGTAACAGTAAGGAGCTTAACCAAATCTGAAAACTTTATTACTGCTACTGTTACTAGACCTAGGCCAGTGCTGCGTAGCCGATGTGTCGTGAGACCATATCAGGTGTGTTGCAGAGTATTTGTGATTTTTCTAGAAAACTAACAAAAATGCTTTATATCTTTTTCCAAATCTGAGCATTTGTCTACCTACTATCTGTGACGTAATAGGCCCAACCTCAAAACCAACAGATGATAGTGAGTTTCCGGCCCGAAGACGTGTTTTTGTTTTTTGCTTTTTCGAGATGACCTCAAGAATTGTAAAAATTGGTTGTTTTCCAGACTGGGGATCTTTTTTTAGGGCTAAACTAGATAAAAAAAAAGGTAAGAACATCTTACGTAAAATAATAAATCCAAATTGTGTTTTACATTTTTTGTGTTTGACTGTCATTGTTTGTTGCAGTGTGCCTCCAAATTCAGCAAGTTGTATAAGTGTGATGCAGATTAAAAAAGGTTGCGAAGCACTGACCTAGGCTACCAGTAGGCCTACTGATCTATTTTAGGTTTTTGGTGATGTCACAAAATTGCGAAATGCAGGATTGCTAATGGTACGGAGTCAAATGGATTAAATCTTTTTCTGCAAATAAGGGGAATTGCGGAAAAAGGTTTGGGGCACCTTTTTATTACCTCAAGTACTTCTCATTTCTTCAATAAAACCGATTTCGAGCAGTATTTTTTCAAGCAAGTATGTTGAAACCAGCGAGGAAAAACGTTGGTAAAATATTGTATACTAGTATCATAACATTTTTTTGGGGAGGTCTCATTGCCGATGAGTCTCTGTACATTATGGCAACATTAGGGTAACTGCGACATGAGGTTCAAAATATTAACTGTAGCTAACCTATAAAAGCAATCGTCAAAAATCAGTCGTAAAAAATAGGCAATCGTCCAAAATCAAAGCATCTTCAGGGTCTTATTTAAAGTTACCAAAGCTGTTTGCTGCTTTACTGTTGTCCAAAATGTTGAGATAAGGATAAGCCTAAAATGTATTCTCATCAAATTTGAGCTTTCTAATGCTACGTCTTGCCGTCTTCACGATATTGCAGTTCAAAATTAACAATTTTCTCTTTCCTTCAGTGTTGCCATTTTTCCAGTATTTTGAAAGAAGACTGACTTTTGAAAAGTTGACTTACATTTATTGAAAAGCACTTAATTTTACAGTTCGGAATCTTTACTTTAATTTGGCACTAACTCTGCCGCAAAACATTTATTGAGAATCAGTAACATGCAGTGACTTTTAAAAATTTTTGTTTCTAATTGGCAATCTCAGCAAAATATCTCATAAAAAAAAAGTCTTTCTCGGGCGAAATCGTACTTGTTGTATTTGGGAACGGAAGGTCATAGAAAGCTCAACTTGGTAAAGTTAGTCTTCAGATGTGTTAATATTTTTTTTGAGAGAAAATCGAGCAAAAGAGTCTCCCGACCTGATTGCCCTTATAACGATCAGTGATCAAGTGGAGAGAGCGTCTGCTACTAAAACGGTAGACTCGGGTTCAATTCATATTCAGGTCAAACGAAAGCGTAAAAAATTAGCATACGAGGGGTGTATGAAAAGTTTTAAGCATCAGAAAAACTAAAAGGAATTTGAGATTAATAATCATTTATTTTTCAACATAGTCCACTTCAAGGGCTGAATACTTGCTCCCACGGTGCTGAAGCGCTTTTATCCCCGTGTAGAACAACTCTTTTGCTTGAGACTCAAAAAACTCCTCGACTGCAATTATGACGTCATCGCTGGCAAAATGGCAACCAGCCAAGGCTTTTTTTGTTTGTGGGAAAAGATGAAAGTCGGAGGGGGTCAGGTCTGGCAAATAAGGTGGATGGGGGTAAGTTCAAATCCGCAATCGTGAATTGTTGCCATGGAAAACCACGGAGGTGTGATGTGGTGCATTGTCTTGGTGGAAGAGGATTCCTCTTGTGAGCTTCCTTGGCCTTTTTTCTTTGATTGCTTCCCTTAGACGCTTCAGTTGTTCAGAATAATGGTGTACAGTCACTGTGTGGCCCTTCTGAAAGTATTCAATCAGTATGATACCCTGGTAATTTAGTTTTTTTGATACATAAAACTTTTCATACACCCCTCGTAACCTGCTTCCGTGCTTGACGTTCAGCAATAAAAAGGAACAATATGAAGCCTCCACAGTGTGCAGTAGACTAGCAGGTTGCAGCTTTCTTTTCTATTGTATACTGTATTTATCCTCCTGTCACCGAACAGCATCAGACGCTAACTATAGGGCTTGTTCCTGAAATTCTCAAAAATCTTGGTAAATCGATGAATACGAATGGAAACACGATTATTCGTAGTTGGTATGCATTCCTACTCTGTTCGTATTTGCATATTTCAAAAAAATTGAGCAAAATAATAGTGATGTAAAGATGTGTTTAATGCTACTTGAATTAGTTGAAAATTTTTATCCTACATACGAAAACTTAGAGAGATTTTAAACTTTTTGACACTGTTAGTGTTTTTGCTTAGCGTAAAAAAATATCAAATAGTCAATTAAAAACTATTGCTAGACAATGCAAAGTAGTATATCAAGTACGATAAATATTGAACTTCTTGCTCGTAGTAATTTTGATCAAAAATCCAGTTATTATATCGTGTTTATAAATAAAAAATACTGGTCTCTTCAATCTCCTTCAAGTATTATTTAATGATTGGTAGGATAACTTGGGCGGTCTAATAAAGTTTTATTTTATAATTTTAACTAAACGTAGCAGTAACAACGTTTAAAGCTTTTTTGAAGTTGCTTTGTTTATAAGCATTTTTTCGTATTTTTGCAACGTGATTTGTATTGCCTTGCGATAATTTTTAACTTTTACGAAAATATTTACAATGATTTACATCCTAATTACTTTCAAAATACTAGAGTAGTATTAAGGAACAATGTTTTTGGAAAAGGTTACTCCCCATATTTCATTTATTGCACAACAGTTTGATGTGGTACGAGTTGACGCAGAGCACTACTCCAGAGATGGAACCGGTCAGGATTTTCTCGACCCGACCTGACCGGTAAATTTCAAAATCATCCCCGGCGGACCTGCCGGTTACCGGTTTTTGACCGGCCAGGTCGAACGTTTTTTTTACACAAGGTTTTTGTTTACTGTTCAATGTATCTAATGAAAAATTTTCAAAAGGGGGGCATGAATGAGGTGTTAAAATTTGTGACTTTGGACGGAGGTCTCAGAAAGAAACGCGAAAAAAGTTTGTTTTTAAATGACTAAATTTTAAGACCTTTTTATTTAAGTTTCGGTTTGAAAGATCTGTTTTGAGCAGCGCAAAACGTGCACAAAATAAGCATAAAAACCACAGGAGAGCACTAGCTAAATTATTAGACGTTCTTTTCTAATGATATTATTTGAAGGCCAAAAAATTAAGTTACAATTTTTTAGCTATTTGTGACAGATTATTTGCAATTTGCCAAGCAGCAAACACTAAACTTTTTTTCGGCAGTGCTACTTTTGCAGTTACAAAAAGATAAATGAGAAAAAAATAACAGCAAAAGATAGGTAACAGTAAAAACATACGAACATCACAATACATGTACTATTATACCCAAAACATTAAAGTGATGGAGCAATAACATTATATAATATTGAAATTTTTATTGCTTACATAAATTGGATCGACAAATGCAGCCAAGCTGATGAGTGTGCTACGGTTGGAAATTGTCAAATTAGTCTTCTGCTATTTGCTGATGATTTGGTTCTGCTTTCTTCCACAGAATCTGGCCTCCAGCGCGCATTAAATAGCTTTGCAGATGTATGCAACACCGCCGGAATGAAAATAAGCCCAGCCAAAACTGAGGTACTTCATCTTTCAAGAAACCCTGATCAGTGCGTATTACAAGTGAATGGAGCGACACTAAAGCAGGTAGAGAAGTTCAAGTATCTTGGGGTTGCTTTTACGAGTGACGGAAAGCAAGACGAAGACCTGTATACCCGAATAGGCAAGGTTAGTGCAGTAATGCGAGCTTTGTACTCCTCGGTTGTCATGAAACGAGAATTGTCGAAAAAGGCAAAGCTCTCAATTTTCAAAGCAGTTTTTGTCCCCATTCTCACCAGAGTTGTAAGTCGGGCCGGGCTTTTTGGGTCGGGTTCGGGCCGAGTTCGGGCCTAAAGTTGACAAAAATTTCGGGCTTACTTCGGGCCTGAGACGTACGTTTTGTCGTAGGTGCACAAAATAATAATCAACATAACTTGGCGACATTGCTAAATTTTTCAGACCTAACTTAACTTTCTGTTTTTTTCGGGCATGACTTTGGCTTCAAATTTATTTTCGGGTTCGGGCCGGGTTCGGGCCTGAACTAATTGGCCCGTTTACAACTCTGATTCTCACTTATGGTCATGAATCTTGGGTAATGACCGAAAGAATGCGATCACAAGAGCTAGCGTCCGAAATGAGGATTTTACGAAGAATCGAAGGAGTTACACTGTTTAACAAAATGCGTAGCTCTGAGATTCGAAAATCTCTTAACATCGAGCCGTTACTTCTCCGAATTGAAAGATCTTAGCTTAGATGCTTGGCCATGTAAGCAGAATGCCTCAGGAAAGACTTCCCAAACAAGCTTTACTTGCCAAAGCAAATGGGAGAAGACCAGTTGGACGACATACAGTAGAACTAGATGGACCGATTACATTGAGGATCTTGGATGGAATCGCTTAGGACTTCGCCCAAGTGAAATGATGGAGATGATGGAAGACCGTGAGGTGTGGCGGCTTAATCTTGAGCTACTGCCCCCGCAACCCTCACGGAAAAGCGGGCAATGAAGAAAAAAGAAGAAGAAGATGTCACTACCAGCGTAAAAAAAAGGAATATTGAAAAATTATGTCACTAACAGCGAGAAAAAAGGAATACTGAAAAATTATGTCACTGGCAGCGAGAAAAAAATTAATAATATTCATAACAACTAGGCTGCTTCACTAACAGTTTGAGAAAGTATAAAAAGGATCTATTGCAAAACATTACTTACTGGAAAGGTTTTTAGCTCCACAGAGATTTATGTACGGACGGAGCAATTAATATAATGCTATGTGGAGCTAAAACCTTTTCCAGTACATGATGTTTTGCAATAGATCCTTTCCATACTTTCTCAAACTGTTAGTGAAGCAGCCTAGTTGTTATGAATATTATTAATTTTTTTCACGCTGCCAATGACATTATGTTTCAGTATTTCTTTTTTCACGCTGTTAGTGACATAAATTTTCAATATTCCTTTTTTTCACGCTGTTAGTGACATAATTTTCTATATTATAGAATGTTACTGCTCCATCATTTCAATGTTTTTGGGTATAATAGTACATGTATTGTGATGTTCGTATGTTTTTACTGTTACCTATCTTCTGCTGTTATTTTTTTCTCATTTATTCTTTTGTAATTGCAAAAGCAGCACTGCAAGTTGTTCTGAAAAAGCTTCCCGGATAGGGAAGCGAAACGTCAAACCGGTAGTACGAAGTGTTTCTAAATAACTATTCCCGATGAACGCAACGCGTCCGTTATTTTCATTGAAACACTAAACTGTCATGACATTGGCTACAAAACATTCCAAATATGATGTGCCCCAGCAGTTTGTAGAAATGCTGCTACTTCAGAACAAGCTATGGCTAGTTAGATATAAAAAAAATAAGAGCTATATCTTTCTTGCCCAGTGTAGAGTGTGGTAAATTTAATGGCGGTGAATCATCCAGCCGATTACGATGGTTTATAATAGCTAAAATTGAACTATAATTTTTGATATTTTTTGTTTTAATTTTGAGGCTGTGGTTGCAAAGATATTCAACAAATGCAAAAAGATATCCCCCGAAAAATGTTTTAGGAAATTCTAAGTTTTGTTCTTCCCGACAAAACCACAGTAGGCCTAGAAGTTTAGAGAACTGTGGATTTGGCGGGAAGAACAAAACTCCGAGTTTCCAAAAACTTTTTTTGGGAGATATCTTTTTGTATTTGTTGAATATCTTTGCAATTGCAGCCCTAAAATTAAAACAAAAAATATCAAAAGTTATAGTTCAATTTTAACTATTGTAAACCATCAGAATCGGCTGGATGATTCACCGTTTTTAAGTTGAAAAAAGCTTTTCAAAGTGGCAAGATTTTAGCATGTACTAAAAATCTGTAATCAGCGCCACTTCTACTCTTAAGCTGATTAAAATGATGCTAAAATGCAGCTCTTCCACGTGCATGCTTTATTAGAATCTGATTACGCGATTTTAACGCATATTTTGCACTTTTTTGCTTTGTCCCGTGGCCCAAAGTGGGGGGGGGGCATGGCACAATACTCCCACCCTAAATATGTTCCTGAATGTGCATGTCTTAATGGTCACAGCATATTAGTCACAGCTTGAAACCATTCAGCAAGTGTTTTTGAAAGGTGTGGTTTGTTAATACTGTTTTTTTTATAAAAAGTTTCTTTTATAATATAATATATCAGTATATTTCGGTTGGTGCTTAGATGTCTTTTAGTTGCAAGGAAGGATAATTTGACCGATTTTTCAACATGCTTGACCGGCCGGTCGACCCGACCGGTTTCCATCTCTGCACTACTCTTCGAAGCGTTAGAGCAACAACACTGCTGAGTTATGCTTTCTATAGTGTGTGCTATAAACAGTAATTATGTGAAATGCATTTTATTTCTTCTTGAATGCCATATGATTTATATTCCGTTTTTTCTTTTCTTCTGATGCTCAATGTTGCTGTTGTCTTTTTTCTCAATTTTTTTAAAGTTATGTTATGGTTAGAATAACGCCAGTTTTCAAGCAATTTCAAACATTTTTGAAATGTTTCATAATAATAATAATAAACCAAAGGAGTTTCATAATTTTATTTGAAGCAACGTTCTCCGAAGTATTTTTATTTAAGTTGACGTTTCGCTCCACAGTCCGGGGAGCATCATCAGAACAGTAAGGCATTTCTTGTTTGCAAAAATGAAAATAAAAGTAGTAAGAAAAATACAGGTAACCGGGAATAAATTCTTGTGACGTAACAAATAAAAAATATACATCATTCATTATTACAGCAGTTTGCATACAATATTACAGAGTTTAAGATTTTTGGGTCAAGTCAAAAAAGTTGATTATTTTAATGCAAATATGTCAAAATTGGCCGACTTTTTTTTGAAAATTTCAAAATAATTCCCGAGGTTGGTGTTTGTGTCTCTGACTTCTCTTGTTATGCGCACGAGCAGCTTTATTCCTCCGTATGTCGCAAAAATTTGAACACTCCTAATATGCTTGTTTGATTTTAACTAAAAACACATACACCATTCTTTGAACCTACCGCAGTTGAAATTCACAAATTCTTTTCAACAAGTTTGTGCCACGCTCCCCTCGATGCCTTCTTTAATACGGCCCTGCTCAGCACAAATGCCCAAATTAAATAAAACTACGGTGTAAAACTATTTAAGTGTTGTTTTGCTGCAAAAAACACAAAGGAGCATTTAACTTGAAATATTTCTTGACTTTTCATAAGTAAATTGAGCTTCAAAATACTGATGCAATTTTCTGCGCTTGGTCCAGACCACTTGCAGAAAATCACGAAGATTTTGCCTAAAGTGCGAAGATTTTCAGAAACTAAAAAATGTTCGTGTGAATATTTCTAAATTTATTCGCACGAAGACAGCAGAGCACATTAAATCTTCGCAGACATTTTTTACTTCATTTTTGCGACGATTTTTGTTCGTACGATGAGCATGTGATCCCTGGTCTCGTTTTGATTTTTTGTATGATATAACGTAGAGTTTCGAGTTTGTCACGAATCATATGGCTTTCTTCTTTTGCGCTCGTGTTAATGGAATTGCTTCTAGCAAGCAAAAAGTGACATGTGGAGTGCCTTACGGCAGGGCCTCAGAGAGAAATTTTCCAGGAGATACGAAGGTCGGTATCGGGCCCCCAAATCTTGTTGCCCCCCCAAGCCTTATCGGGGGCCCATGCCGTTAAATAATTTTTGTCCGATGGGTGTAGATTTTCGTTTAAAAGTGAGAAGATAACGATTTTCGCATACAGTTAGGACCTATGAAAAACACAACTAAACATAAAAGTGGTTTAAATCCAGTTTGGGTGAGCGCTATGAGCTCCCCCATCGGGGTCCGGAGCGGAGCCCGGGAAGCTTTAGCACTTTTTATGTTTCTCGAGGGTAAAATACAGCATTTGATCAACATCTCAGCACCGAACTTGCTTAAATTGACCAGCAAAAAACGCGATATAGGCCTACATGAAAGAAATGTCTTCTGCTCCACATTTGTGAGAAAACACTTCTAATATTGAACAATAGTTTAGTGAACGCACATACTCTATGGGATTTTAGCATTGGGTTCAACAAACCATTCAATCTTACAGCCATTGCAAGTCCTTCAAAACAAAATTTTGAAAATTATATGCAATTTCATCAAAAACAAGCTGGTTAAAAACAATAGCTTGTGTCATGAATTGAAACTTTTAAAAGTTAAGAATGTGTATCATTTCGAAATGACAAAAAGTATACGTCTTTTTCAACGCAAGAAACTTCCTAATCTATACAATCAATATTTCACATTCTCTAAGACAGTGCACGAGTACAACAAAATATCACGAGTTACAGCAACTTTAAGCCGATTTAATTTTAAAGTTCAAATCAACTTAGACATGTTTTTCTAATGTTTGATATACTTTTACAAACAATCATTTCGTTTGCGATTGCATGAAAATCTAACCTTGACAAAACAGCACATTGTAACGAGCTATTTTTATTTTGGGAAAGAGGTGGGTTAGCAGCATCGGCGTAGCCAAGAGGGGGTCTAGGGGGCTTCCCCTGCAATTGAAATGCAGCCAATGACAAAAATGTGACAAAAAATGGATTGTTTCAGTTTCTTTTAGCATTTTTCGCGTAGAGCAGTACACACACACAACCAGTAGCGTAACCAGAAGGGGGGCGGGGGGCTCGAGCCCCCCCTTATTGGCCAGAAAAGTATGCAAAATCGCACGTTTTTGGTGCATTTGAGGCCGAGTTTTGCTCGAAAAATGAAAACAAGCCCCCCCATAAAGGGATTTGGGAGCCGAAGTTGTGAAGGAGTTGCCATGCTGCGGACAGAAGAATTCTTGAAATTTGAGATTTTGGCCACAAAATCCGTCTCAATTTCGGTGAAGACCTTTTTTTTTTTGGAGATCACCTATTTTTGGGCGGAAAAAACCTTGGGATTTGAGATTTCGGCCGAAAAATCCGTCTCAATTTTGCTTACACTTTTCTCAACCTTCCAAAAACGCCTCCCTCCTTTAACGAAATCCTGGCTACGCGCCTGCACACAACAGTACTTACCAATAATATTGACGACAAGAAGGACCGGGCCTACTCAATTCAATTTTTGCCAACCAATTTAAATGTATAACCTGGGAGAAAATAGGGCTTTTTGTCCTTGAAGTTGCTACCTCAGGCCCTCATCAAACCTTTTTATGAACATAATGCAATAACCAGGGCCGGATTTACCATATGGCACAGTGCCAGGGGCCCTGCGATCAGATGGTAAGACTTTTTGGTCTTCACCTAAATTTTGCGGGAATATGTTGCTAAAATCTCGAAGGTGCCCGGGGTCCCACGCAATAACATGGTAGGTAGGTGTAACCATCTATTGTCCATTTTTATTAGGAACAATTTCCCTCTACTTCGCCAGTTTTTACGCATCGAAATACTTTTGAACAATGAATTAGCTAGAGGAAATGTTTATTGAACAAATTATTGAATTTGAATCAGTAGCGTAACCAGGGAGCACGGGGGTTTAGCCCCCCTTAGCACTTTCTGCACAGGAATAGGATATAGCTCCCCCCCCCCCCAATTGACAGTTCCTATTTTCGATGAAGACCTTTTTTTAATTGTCTTCAACTGAATTTGGACAGAAAAATCGTTCCAATTGAGGGAATAACTTTTTTGGTTCTAGATTCTCACAGCAGCCCTCCCCCAGATCCTGCGCTAGAGTAGTGTGACTGGAGTCCAGAAAAAATATTTGGGGGACATTGATATAAATTTTACTCTCATCTTCTCGAGAGAAGACTAAAAACAATAAAAGGCTTTATCCTGGTCGTTTACCTTCTTTCGGGGCACAAGTCTTGTTCGAGGGGGCACGTTCATTGCCTGGCGGGGCGTGGCGGAATTTAAGGGTGCTGATCTCGCTTCTTGCCCACAAATTCTGGGATGAAGACCAAAAAAAATTTTTTTGGATGTCTTCGGCGTAAAATCTTAGGCTCGGTCTTCGTATTCACTCGTGTTTTTCGTGCTGGAACAAAACTTTACTAATGCGGGGGAGGGGGGACACAAGCTCCATTTTGGGAGGTACGGGCCTTGAAATGCACTCCAGTGGCACCGGGCCTGTTATTTCTTTCTAGCACGATCCTCGCTCATGAGGCACACTTCTCGCTTGGGGTGGCACAATTAGTGATTTGGGCGGCACGGACCCGGAATGTCCCCCCATTGCAGATTTCAGGCTTCGAACCTGATTCAAATTGATGGGGCCTGGGGCCTCTGGTCGTACATGTACTTCTACAACTGGTTATTTTCTTGACAAAACAAAAATCTTTAAGGAAAATCAACGAGTGGATAATTGTTTACTGCTAAAATATTGCAGGAGGCAATGTACCGTACTTTCCCCTACCTGGGCCAAATCCCTAACAAAATTTAAGTCCAAAATGCAACATTTCAAACTTGCTTTGGACTAGAATAGAAAGTAAAAGGAGGATTGAGAAATTTTAATTTTTTCAATTGGCTTTCAAATGTTGAAAATCTATATAGTTCTTTCAAGTGGCTCTAAGCCCGTGCGAAATGTGATCCAATGGCATTAAAATAGCTTTTTTTTCCAAAAAATTGCTAAAAATCGAGCAGCAGCTGGGGGCTTTGCCCCTAGACCCCTTTTTGTAATTCGTTAGAGTTGCACTACTTTACTCACACACATCTCCCGATTTCGACTTTTTAACTTTTGGCTAAAGCCTACTTCCTTTAGCAAAATCCTGGTCAAGTGCGAAATCAGGCCACAGGTTCTGATCTTCCATTCGTCGATTTATTTGTCCCACAATAAGTTCCTGTTTCAAAAATTTCTGATGACGTAATTGCATGTAATTTGTGGTTTGCACCCCCGCCCCCAATTGAAAATTCTGGCTACGCCTAAGGTTAGCAGAAGCAATGCCTGCCTCTGTATAATTTGATCTTTAATAAAAAGAAGAAAAAAAATACAGCGATATTTGTGGAGGTTGTTGTGAATTAGTGCATGCCGCAAAGAAAAAATGAATGTTATACGCAAAGAAAAAATGAATGTTAAGTATTTCTTTGAACCCAAATCTATTCATACTGTGTTAGCTATTGCAAGAAATTGAGATTTTTTTAGTCGAGTGCTTTGCTCTGCTTATGTTAAAAGAATTGTGAAAGCATATCAGAGATGGAAACCGGTCGGGTCGACCGGCCGATCGGGTTACCGGTCGGGTCGAGATTAGGGATGGCCATTTCAGAATACCGAATCCTAAGAACCGGTTCCAATTTGGAACTGGTTCCATTTTTAGGATTCAGTTTGATCATAGAACAAAACTGCGCATGCTAAATCTTTGCAAACTTTTTTTAAGCTTGCGAAACGTAAATCTACGTGTGTGTGCGACGCCATCTCTTCACTGCAACAAGGCATTATTGGATACTTTGTAAAGCTTCTGTTTCCATGTACACACCATTAACGACTGATAGATTGTATGCTACAGTAATTTGAGTGCAAGTAGCTGTTTGATTAGAAAGGCTTTAAGCATCGCAGGGTATTCAATAATGACTTGAATCATTTGGCTTAGGCTATGGACTGTGGTGCTTTATATGTTAACCTGGCTAGAAATACATTAAACTGTTAAATTGACACAAACTGTTGTTTAACTGAGCTGAGGGCTAATTTAATGTCAAAATGATACGGAGTGTTATTCTGAAAGTTAGGATTCGGTTAGGGATTCGGAAGTCTGGATGGGAAAAAAAGATCCGGAATTATTCAAGAATACCTAATTATTCTAAAATGGCCATTCCTAGTCGAGATTCTTCGACCGGCCGGTCAAGCCGGTTGAAACACCGGCCAAATTCTCCTTTCTGGCAGCTAAAAGACATCTAAGCACCAACCGAAATATACTTATATATTATATCATAAATAAAACTTTTTATAAAAAAAAAACAGTATTAACAAACCACACCTTTTGAAAACACTTGCTGAATGGTTTCAAGCTGTGACTAATATGCTGTGACCATTAAGACATGCACATCCAGGGACGTATTTAAGGTGGGAGTATTGTGCCAGGACCACGATACAAAGCGAAAAAGTGCAAAATATACGTCAAAATCGCGTAATCAGATTCTAATAAAGCATGCACGTGGAAGAGGCTTGCGCTACCTGGCATTTTAGCATCATTTTAATCAGCTTAAAAGTAGAAGTGGCGCTGATTACAGATTTTTAGTACATGCTAAAATCTTGCCACTTTGAAAAGCTTTTTTCAACTTAAATTTACCACTCTCTTAACTGGGCAAGAAAGACGTAGCTCTTATTTTTTTATATCTAACTAGCCCTGGCTTGTTCTGAAGTAGCCGCATTTCTACGAACTGCTGGGGCACATTATATTTCAAATATTTTCAAGACAATGTTATAAAAGTGTAGTGTTTGCGGCTCGGCAAATTGCAAATAATCTGATACCAATTGTTGAAAAATTGTAACTTCATTTTTTGGCCTTTCGCATAATATCATTGGAAAGAACGTTAAATAATTTAACTTGTGCCCTCCAGTTCTTTTTATGCTTATTTTGTGCACGTTTTGCGCTGTTCAAAACAGGTCTTTCAAACCGAAACTTAACCAAAACAGGTCTTAAAGTTGAATTATTTTCGCAAAAAACGCGAACAATTTTTGGGTCTATTTTTTCTGAGATCTCCGTCCAAAGTCACAAACTTTAACACCTCACCCATGCCTCCCCCCCCCTTTTGAAAACTTTTATATAGATACATTGAACAGTGAACAAAAACCTTGTGTAAAAAAACCTGTCGACCGTGCCGGTCAGACTCGTTGAGCGTTTTGCTCTCTTGTGGTCTCCTTGTGTCAATTGTGTATTCAAATCAAATCTTTGTTGTACTCGCTGTATTACGCCGAAGCGTGTAACGAGTTAGCGGGACTCAACTCTGCATCATTGCGCCCGTGCAACACTGCTTCTTTCGAAGAAATGTCACAGCGGTGGCGAGTCGTTGGTAACACTGTGTCCGATTTGACCCGCCCGAGATTTGAACCTCAGACCTCCCGCTCCAGAAACGAAAGCGTTACCGCCCGCCAGCTGGCCGGTATTGTGTATTTCACATGTGTATTGTAAATGTGGATTTTTCTTGTTTATGTGTACTGATAAATGAATAAACTGACACTGAATAGTTGTCTACTACAAAATGAAATCTTTCAACTGACCTCAGAAAGTTAATGATCCGTTACTGTACTGATAAAAATAGAACTTTACTACAGTGCGCGAACATCTGACACCAGTAATAATATAACTCAATCTTGCAGATCAGGGTTATCCAAAAATTTGAATTACGTGCCTAAATCTACTTAGCGAAGGTGCTTGCAGGCCAACAAAAAAGGTCATTAACTGCACTTAGGTTTGGATAGGAAAACAGATGAATACCTAAAAACAGGGTCCTCAACTGCATTTCAGGCGGAAAAAAACAGGTGCGAACAAGAAAAAGGTCAACGACTCCTGTTACGTATGAGAATGAATTGAGATGTAAAGGTTTGCCTCGAACGTATCCTTCGTTCAAAAATGCTGGCGAAAATTTCTGGTAACGCAAAACTGCATTCTTGACGTGAGCCGTCCGTAAACGGCCCGTTGGCCGGATTTTGGACACCTTTGCTTTTGAAATCGTGATCACCAGAAATGTTTTATATTTTAATTTGTTAAATTTATTTTGTAGACAATCACACAACTTACACGTTTCACCAGCTTTAACCAATTGTTTCGTAACTCTGAAGACGCCAACGCCTTTGTTTATGACTTCGTATGTCCAGCGCCAGGTGGTCAGGTTCCACAAGTTATTGAGAATGGACTGAATAATCTTCGACTTCCTCCGGATTTTAACAACCCAGTGTGCGACAATGAATTCTTGAATGACGCTTTGATCCAAGCGAGAAGCATGATCCGGACTTTCTACAACTTGACAACACATGCACAATTTTGCAGGTGCAATACAAACCATTCAAATGTTTCACAATTACTTTGTAGTATGGCAAATAGACTGGTGGATTTTATCGAAAAATTATTGAAAATCGAAAAAACTCCTGCAAAACGAACTAAACTTGTTTACGGAAATGTTTTATTGTATATCTGCAAAACTTGGCAAATTGATTATTTCGATATAATCCATTGTCAATGTTGTAGTTGAAATATAAAAACTAACGGTAGCTTATTTAAGGCATTAAATTAAATAAATTGACCTAATTTAAAAATCTAAGAAAGACACGGGAAATGAAGAGAAGTAAATGTCACCACTGTCCCCCTCCCCAGATGTGGGCTCCATTCTCAGAAATTGCTTAGGAATGAATACTCCTCAAAAAATCCCACTGGGAGCAATAACTTTTTGGAAAAAGTTTTTGATCTACAGTATAAGTCCAAAATCCTGATAAAGACCTTTTTTTCTTTGTTCTAACCTAATTTCGATTTCTATTGAAAAAAAACTGATTGTTTGGTAAAGCCGAATTTTCATTTGGTCCCACCTAAATTGTGCCGTCGAATATTGGGTGCTCTTGAAGCTTGTCTCCTTTGCACAAACTTCTAACTACGTTAATGAAGCAGGGTTTTTGTTTTATTGTGGATAAAGTACTTTTTATTTATTGTTGTTGCTGATCAGTTTTCTCACAGATGAGAAAAACAATTATTTAAGCCGTAACTATATTTTCTAAACAAAAATTGAATTCCGGTATTCAACTGTGCAATAGAGTTATCAACCACCCAGGGCAGGATTTATCATATAGTAAAATGGCACAGTGCCAGGAGCCCCGCTTTTTTGGACCCCGCGCTCGGATGGTTAATGCGTCAAAAAAAAAGCAAAAACCTTTTTTTGGTCTACGCCTTAAATCGGGAGGTTAATGCAGCAAAAATTTAAAGAATTTTTTTATGGTCTTCACCTCTATTTGACAGGAGAGTGAAGCGAAATTTTAACGGCGACTTTTTTGCTTCGGTGGTTTCATGTCTCCAAAGCCAAAAGTGCCACGAGCCCGCACAATGTAAATTTGTCCCTGCACCCATCATTAAAAACGTAATTGTGCGCAGCTTTGTTACCGAAAATAAAGGTATTTCACAAAAACTTGAAATTCAGGTCTAGTATACGCTGTTGATCAGAACAAATACAGTCTAAAAACATCCTTGATAAATAAGAGTCGGGAGTAGTTACCAAATCCAATCGAATTTATCATTATTTATTATGTGCTGTATTACGACGAAATGTGTAGCAAGTTTACCTGGCCCATTTCCGCGTCTTTGCGCCTGCTCTGGCAACCCAGCTTTTTTGAAAAAAATGTTGCGGGGGTGGCGAGTTGTTCACAACAGTGTGTCCCATTTGACAGGCCCTAGATTTCATTCTCACTCATATCTTCTATGGACGAGCATGTTAACGCTCGCTTTTTTAGTATCGGGATTCAGGACGGGCAAATCAAAGTACGCGTCTCGCAGTGTTTTATTGCGTTGAGAAAAGCAATGTACCAACATACGAATACAGCATTTTGGAGACGTCATAGCGACTTATCTGCAATGCAATTTTATCTCACATTGACATCGGGCAAGTGTTGGACTTTTCTTTGCACGCTTTTCCCAGATTTGAAACGAGTTGGCGTATTTAGTATGCCACTGTTGCCGCTCGTTTTCCAATACAGAATGTAGACTTTCATTTAACAAAACGAATTCAACAGTATTGTTTTTCTTTCATAGTCTGATGAATGACGTGCAAGAGTTTGTTGAAGATGCTTATCGCAATCGCTGCACAGAGCTTGGACCGTATTTAACCCAAGTCTTTGCCAGTGTGCGTGGTGATTACGATCGCTTTGTCCCAGTCATTATCACGGGTGCTGAGGTTATTTTGGATATCTTTGAAAGCTACAACGTTCCTGGTTGTGGTAGGTAGCATTTCATTTTCATACTGTATTCAATTCATGCACTTTTTTCGTATGAATAATTTTATTGGAATACAAGGCTAGTTTTTACTTAAAATTGAAGCACAAATTAAGAGCAATACCGGCCTTGGCAAGGAAAAATAATTAAGAATATGTGTCAGTACAAGACATTATTTTGTGAATAATCCCAGAAACGTTTTCTTGGTTTTTTCTATATTGATTGCCATTGTTAGTCTATTTGAAAACTGTGTCAAAAACCATGATCGATATACCAACAGATGACTTTAACCAAAGCAGAATGTATTTCTGTTACCGTTTTCTTTGTAAAATTTGAAAACAACCGAGACTGAAAATTCGCGAAAATTTTAGGACAAAATTTACTAATTAGTAGAAAAAATGGAAATTTAGTTATTCGTTACTAAACAAATTAGTTATTTGTTTCTCCCTGTTGTCTTATCTGGCTGTACCGCTATTCGATTCCCTACTTGTGTACTGGATTGGTGACTGACTGAAAGCCACACCTGCCGCAGCATTGCTTTATTGAGATAGAAACTAGCAGTAGTGTGAGCAAAGTTAACTTCCTCAATTTCTGTAGTTACGAAAGTTACTGCAGTGCGTTTTACGCTTTGATTTTTTTGCTTTGTGGCATTGCAGTAGTTTCGTTGCAAAATAAACAATTAAACAATCATATTGAGTTGTTGGCAATTAATCGCTCCGCGCTGCCAAAGTGTTTTTTGATTAATAGTAAAGCATTCAGAATCGAAATGTCGCCTCCCAATTGTATCGCTACTGTTTGTGTACAACTGTACATTGTCTGAATTGGTTGTTAAATCGATTTGGCATACAGTATGATGGCTTATGGAACGCGCCTCAATGCAATCGACGGGCTCGATTGTAGCCTACAACCTCCTCGCCGCTAGTATGCGTAGATTGATTTATAACTCTTTGCGTCTGAAGTTTAGTTTGGTTTGCGGCTATTAGGAATTAGGATTATTTTGTGTGCTGGATTTGATATCTCACGTCATCAGTCGAAGCAGTACGTGACTGCCACAAAAGCTTAACATTTTATTCTTCTAATTAGTTCTTGCTACACTTACGTTTTAATAATGTGAAATTTCAGCCTTCTTTGGCAAATAATAATTATACGATTCTCACACCGCATGCCTAAAATAACAAGCCAGAATTTTGATTATGTTTGTAATTTTAAGCGGAAGTGTTGCGCTTACACACTACCGTCGCTTTGGCGACAGCACTGGCTTGGGATTTGTAGAAAAACACACAGAGCAATTGTGGAAGTAGCACTGCGTAATCAGTAATTAAAGATTCAAATTCTAAACTCGTTGCCTTTGGTCGCGCTACACACTTTTGGTAAAATGTTTTCGTTTTAGGCCCACATGGATACTGACCTGCTGATTATTGTCATATGAAAAATGCTGTTTTGGTCTTTGCCAAGGGTTAGATGTACTTTTACTGTTTTTTTTTGTTTTTTTTTTTGTCATTGTTTTGTTGTCGTTATTGTTGTTGTTGTTGTTTTGACATACCAGCATGAAATCGCATTTCGCAAAAACACGGTTTTAAATCAATTGTTGAATCAACTTTTTAAATGGCTTGAATTTGGTGTACGGTAAGTTATTTCCTCAGCAGCTTCTAAACATGGCAGATATTTTTTTGAGAGATTGAGGTTTACTTTTTGTCAATTTGGCGAACATGAAGCAGTATTTGATATCCCTCCTATCGCAGTACAGTACGTTGGTTCAAAATACTACGTTTCAAAAGTATCGTTTTGACCCTTTACCGCTTTTCAACAAAATATTATTACAGATATTTTTTTCAGGCGGTAACGTTGGTGATTCAAATGACTCGGATAACTCAGATGACTCGGATGACTCAGATGACTCGGATGATTCGGATGACGGGGGTAACGGAGTTTCAGAAACAGTCGGTTCGTGGTTCCTCGTGTCTTCTCTGTTGCTCTTTGGCGGAGTTGCTCAGCTTTTACAAATATGAGAATAATATTATAACTTGTATTTTTTCATTCAAAAAGACTTAGGTCAAATTTAACGCAATGCAATGCTTCATGTGTAGCCTATTATGTATTTTATATGACTTTGTATTTGATTAAATGTGTAATATGCTGTAAGCTTTTGCTGTAAAATCGCGATTGTATTCAAAAACACGTAAAAATTGCTCTTTAAAAATTGAATTAGTTTGAATAAGATTAAGAATGGCTTAGGAACAAACCGAAACGTTTTAAATCGATGCATTTTTGTATTGCAACGTTTCTGATCAAACATGGTGTTAAAGCTTGATTTTTTGCGTGAATGTTTTTTGAAAACGAGCAATATTTGATAGGGATAACAGTTAAAAATGACTTTTCTTTGTGAAATGATGAAAATAAGTTTTTCAAACTTCCCTTTGCCTTGATGCATATGAGACAATAATTTTGTTTTCTTCAAAAAAGCCCTTTTGCTTTGAGCATTATCATCAAAGTTTTTCGATTGTACTGTTTACGTTTTGTAGTGAGCACGTTCCACGAAAAAATTACTAATTGCGAGGAATCACATGATATTGAAAAGTATTTTGTATATTATTGTCTTTTTTTTGTGACATATTCATCAGCAGCTGCTAATTGATTTAGTGTCTCATATGGTTTTGAAATAAATAAAAATTGAAATATCGATTGAGCAAATATCGATGATTTTACAAACTATTCAACAATGTTTATTGCATGCTGATCGGGAAAAAAAAAACATAACTAAAAATTTAGAAAATATGAGTGCAGTCATTTGAAAACACCAATTTAGCCCTTTTTAGGCTGCTCATCGTTCAACTTGTTAAGAGAAAAGTTTTTTCCTTTGAAGCAAAAATTCGCATTTAAAAAGCCATAGCAGTGGTTTTAAACCACAGTGCCATTTGAGCTTTGCTGGGGCAAGCGTGTCCAAAGTCGGGCCCGCGATGAACTTTTATCCAGCTCGCATCCAATTTACACCTTTTTTTCCGATGAAATTTTCTCGTGCAGATACGCGAGCAATTCAGCCCTGGAAGTTTTTATCTGCGGAGAAGCATATGGTCATCGCATTACTTTACAATCCAAAATGTTCCAAAACTAGGGGTCAGAGTGATCTTTTTGGTCCTTACCTTCCACTGGGCTTACTTACTTATTGATTATTGGTTTGATCGGTTGTTCTACGAGCACCTCCGCGAGTCTCATTTGGCTCTTACTCAAAATAGTTTGAATACCGGTACAAAACCCATGTGCTAACTGCACACTGCTAAAAATACAAAATACAGTAATATGGTATCTATACATGGTATTTTCGAGGCATTTAAACTTATTCTGTAAGATTTTTAGATGAAGCTTCTGTTCTCTGAGTCTAATTTGAAATGCAGCGAAATGTAATAAGCTGTGGTAGGCAGTAACGAATTACTAAAGTAACGAAATACTGTAACGAATTACTTTTCTATTCATTTATACGGTAATGACACTACTTTTTCTAAAAAGTAATTTTGTGGTAATTTTATCACTTTTTTTAGAGGTGTCAAAATTACTAATTACTTTTTAAATGTTACTTAATGACAAGGTGCAGATCACAAAACAGTGTTTGCAGTTGAAACAACGCGACGTGTATCAGTTCGCAACGTTTGTGATGACGTCGCCGTTCCGGCATTAGCGAGGAGTAACACTTGATTGGCTGATTATGCTAGATTTTTAACCAATCAAAACAGGTTGTGTCTGAGAATGACGCAAGGTCGTGCCAGTGGCCTCATACCTTTTTGCACGTCAAAACACACGACGACTATGATAGATTAGTTTAAATATAAGCAACACAAGCGCAATAGCAATAGAAAAATTACAGTCAGGTGTTGTAGTTTCGCAGTTATATTTTGTTGTCGGTTTGCAGTGAAAAATAAGTAGTATTCTGGTTTTGTTTACGAAAGCTTTTTTTTTTTGGTTTCATACTGGAAGATTTGGTGCTGTTAAACGTACAATAGCGCAGATAAACAAAAGTCAATCATGTTAATAACGGGTATCGATCCGACCATCTCAATAATCTAGACTTTCTAGAACTGGCCCGCACAACATACGGCCAAGCGAAGCCTTTTACTGCGGTCCTCGAAATCATTTTACGTGGTCTCAAGCATACTCTCTTTTAAGCAATTCATATTCGCGGTATTGTGATGGGATAGCAGATGCAATTGCCTGTATGTGCGTAAAACTGGAATCTACAGCGTGTGCTTTTTTGACCAGCATTTTACTTTCAATTTATTTGTCAGCAAGTAGTAGTAGTAAAATTTATTCCTCATAAAACACACGCAAAAGTATAATAGCACTGCTCATGACGTAATATAAAGGAATCAATGTGGTGTTGATTGAGCAGGAAGCACCAAATAAGCTTGTGGTTTTCAGAGTCAAGATGCTTCCTGTCAACGTACTACGAGTTTTGTTGCAGTAATATTTAAAATCAAACTACAGTTAACGTTTCAGTTAATTTCAAAACAAAACAAAAAAAATCTTAACCCAGTTAGTTGTGTTACTTGTGTAGCATACCACTACGACTGAAAACAAGAAAAGAAACATCAAAAGAGAGGGCAGAGTGTTCAACTCAAAATGGACAAACCAATACTTGTTTACAGTTGTAAGCCCAAAAGTACTGTGTTTAGTTTGCCGAAACGTGGCTCCAGTTCCAAAAGAATATAATCTTAGACGCCATTTTGAAACCCAACATCTAAATCTCGCAGAGTTCAATGCTAATGAAAAGAGACTTAGAGCATAAACTTTAGGTACGCTATTCTTTTTTCACGATCACCAGACGCCGTAACGATGGTAGCTACAATAGCGAAGCATACGGCCTGCGACAAGTAGGGCTGCGTTGTTAATACGAGGGGTGCATGAAAAGTTTTAAGGATCAGAAAAGCTAAGAGAAATTATAGAGATTTACAATTATTTATTTTTCAACATAGTCCCTTTCAAGGGGCTTTCGGAGCATTGTTTAGCCCTCGAAGGGGACTATGTTGAAAAATAAGTAATTATAAATCTCTAATTCCGTTTAGTTTTTCTGATGCGTAAAACTTTTCATACACCCCTCGCATAATGGTCCTTGAACTGCAGCGAGTTGTGTTGGCCTTTTCCTTCAGTATTTTGAGTTAGCATTGATCTATTACTGCATTGTGTCGCATTCCAAATTCGTGCAAAAAGATTAAGTCAGTAACTGAATAACAATATACTGCTCCATTTTCGCGGCAATAAGTAAAATTCTTGTCATAGCAACTAGCCAACTACCGCACATCAAAAATTTGAAAAACAGTTTGTGCAATACAATTCAAACAATATCAGAAAAAAAATCACAGATAAATACTGCATTGATTAAAATGTTCATTAGGGTGGTACAAAAAAACTTTTTTCCGATATGTTTTTCTCCATGGGGCTTAAAAGGTGTGTGTTTTGGTGCAAAAATAATCCACGTAAATTTTTTGACTTTAATTAACATTTAGGGGTCGCCCCCCCCCCCCCCCCCCCCCCCCCGCATTCTAAGCGTGCCCTCCTAAATTACAAAATTGCCATATCTCATTAACCACTTGAGATAGAAACTTCAAACAAAAACCAAAAGATGCAGAAGAAGTGATTTTCCATAAGTATTTAATATATTTTATTACCGGTAAACTTTCTGGTCAAATTTTCAAGATAAAAGTAACTGTTTTTGTTCAAAATTTTAGGTGAATGTTAAGAGTATTGTGATATGTGTAAGTGAATGTGCTAATTTTTTACCGTTGAAAATTTGTCTAAAATAGCTCTTGATTGATAACAACAACTGAACTTATCTGCCATTTTTTAATTAAAATGTTTACGTTTGCTATTAATATAATCTATGTAACAACTGGGTTTGAAATATTATACATGACGATTGACACTAATTGACTTTTCTTCGGTGTCTCAACATTCTATCATTTTACCGCTTGATATAATTACTGGCTGCAGCGCTTGTTCGCAAACTTACCGGTGACAGCATCAACGTGATATCGCATAAAGTTGAAGCTGAGTAAAAAACGAATGACGACATGTTGTTTTGATCGCTTTATTGTTGGTTTCAAAAGTTTGTGACTGTGTGTTAAGGATTGCGAAGACTGAAAACGTGGAATCACAGTTGCAAGGACCAGTTGGATATTATAGTTTCGATATGATTTAAATACAAATATAATAAAATATGTAACAACTATGAATTTAATTTTAGAGGCTAAAATTTATGCACTATGACTAACTTACGTATTTGCAGCAAAACAAACCTTTGGCTTATAGGCCCCACGTCTGAAAATATTCTTGGAGCAAGATTGCCGACAAATGAAGCTGTTTTAAAGTACTTTTTTTTCTTCACAGAGACAAGAGATTTACGATCAAGGATAGTGCTAAACACACTGTACAAAAAGTTCTCAGCTTTTGGGATAAGGCAAAAATTCCAACCCAACGAAAAGATTCTTGCCAAGGCAAGTTAATAACATTTTTCAACTCTTATCAAAAGTTACAAAAGAGTCGCTACAAAACGCAAACGCGTTATAAGAAAAGGGAAAAGCTTTTTGTTGACAAACTGGGTGAACTGTTTGACGTACTGTAGCTGCACAAAATGCTCTCTCATTAATAACCAATAAGGATGACAGGGAGTTTTTGCTGATGCTTAAAAATGATCCAATTAGCTGTTCTATGGCAGGCCGTGACATGTCTCTGGCCGCTTTTGAGGACCGGAAAAGAAAACGAAATGAAATGAAAAAGAAGCAAGAAAATCAAGGGAAAGATAGAAAAAATTGTGTTCAAACAGCTGAGTTTGAAGATTATTACAGTAGTGATTCGCAAGACAATTTGTCATCTGAAGAATGCAGCAGTGAAGCTCCTTTTCCAACAAAAAAAAGCTCTTGAAAAAAAGATAAATTCAACGCAAATCGTAACATCCGAAGTCGCGACAGTACTGGACCGAGTCAATGAAAGTGATCGAAAAGCAACAATGATTATTGCTGCTGTTACCAAACACTTAGGTAACGAATTGGAAGAGGTAACTTTCTCACGCAGCACTGTAAGAAGAGCGAGAAAAAGCAACCGACAAAACTATGCACTGCAAAAAAGAAATGACTTTGTCCCTACTGCTCCTCTTCTTTTGCATTGGGATGGGAAATGTTACCCGGCCTAACTCGAGTGCATGCGGATCGAGAAAATAGAGTTGCGGTAGTGGTATCTTGGAAAAATAATGAAATGCTGTTAGGGGCTCTTTATATTCCTTCTGGTACTGGGAAAGATCATGCTAATGCGTGTATTGAACTCTTATACAAGTGGAATATAGCAAAACAAGTAAAAGGATTAGTATTTGACACTACTGCATCTAACACAGGCATTAATACAGGTACATGTACTTTAATTGAAAAAGCTCTTGGTAG
The DNA here is from genome assembly GCA_963965965.1 of Trididemnum nubilum. Lineage (NCBI taxonomy): Eukaryota > Metazoa > Chordata > Ascidiacea > Aplousobranchia > Didemnidae > Trididemnum > Trididemnum nubilum. The sequence goes on from OZ014488.1 coordinate 25,081,864, forward strand.
AGAATTAGTTTGGGTAGCTTGACGTCATCACGTTATGGAGGTAGTACTTTCATCTGTTTTCAAAGCAATAATGGGAGATACAACTGGACCATGTGTTTAAGTATTCAAACGGTTTAAAAGTCAATGGGATGTGATTAACAAAGAAAATATTGATCTACCGGACAAAGCGGATTTTTTCGGGAATTCGTCATTTGCGGGAAGAAGAAAAAGAAACTTATACCGAATTATTTAATACAACTTTTCCACGTGATGATTACCGAGAATTTTTGAAACTTTGCGTGATTTTTGTCGGTTGCAATAAAGAAGGCTATATTTAAAGCTCCAGGTGGGGTCAGCAACGCTCGATGAATGTCGAAAGCAATATATGCAATAAAAAATGTGCTTTTTAGACGCCAGTTTACGCTTCCCCCTGAATTTCTTATTGAAGGATTTACGTCTGTCGCTCTCTTTGTTGCAGTAGTTTACGGCAAGTTTTGGTTTCAGGCGCCATTGGCACATTTGGCAACTTTTAATGATTTAATATTCCTCAGGGGAATGAATCACTATTCTCACGATGTTATAAGAGCTGCTGGAACCAAATCAATGCTTCGTCATTTATGGTATTTTTCGGAACGATTAGTTGCTTCAGCTTTCTTTCATGACCGAGTTTCAAATAAAACTAAAGAGTCAATGGCTAAAAATTTGCGAAGAAATTGTACAACCACAAACTTGGCAAGGTTGAGTGGGAAAGATTTTGATTGCACACTGGGATTAGAAAATTACGGTACGTTACGAGGCGGTCAATGTGCATTTTTGATCTGGTTGAAGCAAACGGACAAAAAAAAGCAAAATCTTTCCTGTCTCAACCTCTATCAACCAGGCTGACAGACAAAAATTATACACAAATGAAATTAACTGTGCATGAGCTGAAAGTAGTAAACGATACAGCAGAAAGAGGTGTTACTCTCATTCAGGCATACAGTGGCAGCCTTACTCGAGACGAAGAACAACTACAATACTTGCTCCAAGTGGTTGCAGCTCATCGTCAAGTTGTTCCCCAACCTAGCAAAAGATATTTGACATAACTGAGTTCAGTCAATCCATGACTTGTTTTAGAAACTTGTTTTTAATTTTGCTGATAATTGCAATTGCATTTGCATATTTGTAAATTTTATACCCATTTCGTAATTTTTGAAGTGCATTTATTTTTTTCTGATGCGCAGCATTGAGTCACAACCAGTGGCGGATCTAGAAAATTTTGATGGGGGGAGATTTTAAGCACAAAACCTCAAAAATTCGGATGTCTTCACCGAGATTGAGAGTGATTTTTCGGCCGAAGTCGGAAATTTCAAGGTTTTTTTCGCCCAAGATCAGGTGGTCTCCAAAAAAAAAAAAAAAAAAAAGGTCTTCACCAAAATTGAGAATGATTTTTCGGCCGAAATCGTTAGCTTGAGGGTGGTGGGGGGGGATGCATCCCCCCCATCCCCCCCCCCCCTAAATCCGCCACTGGTCACAACATCTATTGTAATGTTAGACTATCATATTTAGTGCGTTTTTTGAACAAAATGAACAAAACTTGGATGTGAGTACATCCTATAAAGATGTAAAAACAGTTTTTTTTATTTATCTTGAAAATTTGATCAGATAGCTTAATAAAATGTATTAAACACTTATGGAAAATCATATCTTCTGCATCTTTTGGTTTTTTATTTGAAGTTTCTATCTCAAGTGGTTAATGAGATATGGCAATTTTGTGATTTAGGGGGTACGCTTAGAATGCTTGGGGGTGCGCGATCCCTAAATGTTAATTTAACTCAAAATATTTTACGTGGATTATTTTGCACCAAAGCACTCCTTTTAAGCCCCTTGGAGAAAAACATATCGGAAAAAAGTTTTTTTGGACCACCCTAATGTTCATATCTTCGAATTTTAATCAAAGCAATTCTTAAGTTCTGTACCACCAATCAACTTTTCAAAGAGATAAATATGTAGAAAGCGATTAGGATCTTATAACTTCGTCTTTCTAACGTCTTTTTTGTAAACTTTTAATGATAGAATTAGTGACAAAGTCACAATAATACTGGTAATCACTATTAAAATAGGAAGAGGCTTGGCGAATGGAACATTCGCGGTACTTTTTTTTCCTCGCGAATGGAGCAGGCGCTATGAATAGCTACTACAGGGAATAGCTATCCCCTCAGACTGGCATCGCTGCCCTAACCCTAACTGTAATGAAAGGTTTAGAAGTAAAAAACGCCTGATTAAACAATAACCTTCCCATATCTGTCTATTCTGCGAAGTCTTCCAATGCGCGCATTAGCACCTCCGCCGGGAGTCGAACCCGGGTTCGTTGGTATGCAGATATGCGCTCGAACCATTCTGCTACACAGCTTGTACGACCAATGCGATAAAATGACGTGTTTTAACTAAATGTATGAAAAAGGCAATGTCTCCATTCGCGAGGAAAAAAAATACCGCGAATGTTCCATTCGCGTAGTCACTTCGATTAAAATAAGTAAAAAAAAAATTACGATGAGAGGATTACCGAAATCGTGATATTATTATTAAGATTGCCACAAAAAGATAGATCAGTTAGTGTCTACAATGCAAGCAGACTCGAGATCAAGACCAACTGCTGAGAGTTGTAATGCTGCAATTGCTGTTAAAGAGAATACTTCAGACTCTAAATCAGCCAAAATTACTAAATTTTTATTTCTCGATTTTGCTTCGTACGTTGGTGTTGAAGGCGTTGCTTTAGCTTTAGCGGAAACAAATAATCCGAAGTTCAAAACCTGCTTAGTAATTTCAAACAATTCTGTTCTCACTCAGGTTAAGTAATTAAAATAATACTTTTTAACGCTGTACCGTGTCGAAGTGGCAGCATAATGAAAGCCATCATCTGATCATTGCACATGCGTATCACGATCCTGCTTGAATCATAGACGAGATCCAACATTTTCTTTCGTACTTCGTTATTAGAAAAGTTGACGCAGACCTCTGTAATTTTGTCTGAATGTTTCATTTAAAGTAATTTGTAATTTGTAACGATGAATTACTTATTACTTTTTTTGAGAAGTAACGACTACGGTAATTTCATTACTTTTTTAAAGTAATTTTTAGTAAAGTAATTTTATTACTTTTGTGTAGTAATTTGCCCACCACTGGTAATAAGTTCTTTTATCGTCAATTTCGATTGAAAACTACACCAAGGAGAATTGTAATCTACAATAAGGAGAAATGGAATCAAAATAGCGGTAGCAGGTTTTGATCTAAATCAATGGAATAACTGAAGCGCGAACAGTTGACTTTATCAAGAGTTTTTTGTTTTTTTCTTATTTGAATACTTGCACCAATATTTTCAATGGATAGCGATTTAAATTGCTATCATCGTACAGTATTATTTGAATTCATATCATATTGCTTACAGTAAATTTAAATTTAAGTTCTACACCACCTTAAAATTCTTCATGCAAATCTAATTTAAATGATATACAGGGTGGACCATAAGTAGGTATACAGCCATCGCTCAAAAGAGCTTCAATTTTTTTTTTCCATTACGGTTTTTACTTGATTTTAAGTCATATAACAGTTCCTAGTGCTGAGCAAGTAATGCGAAGTCTTTTGGAATGCGCTGCTTATTAGAAGTAAAAAGAAATTTTAAGTGTTTATATTGTGATTGCTGTATACCTACTTTTGGCCCACCCTGTACTCTAAATGCAATTACTTACTAATCACTTTTTTACTTTTGCAAAATAGACTTAAAATCTGTGATATTTAAGTCATAAAAAATAAATATTTAAGTCATAACTGTATTTGTTTTTAAATTGAACACCGATATTGAATTGTGCAATAGAGATACCAACCACCCAGAGCTGGGTTTACCATATGGCACAATGGCGAAGTGCCAGGAGCCCCGCGCTTTGTGGGCCCCATCGTCTAGAACCTAGCGCTAGTATGGTAATTGCAACAAAAAGCTAACTACGACACTTTTTGGTCTACGCCTTAACTTGGTACTTAATGCAACAAAATCTGGAAGAAAGATTTTTTTGTTTTTGGTCTTCACCTCTATTTAGCAGGATAGTAAAGCGAAGCTTTGTAGGAGACTTTTTGGCTTTGGAGGTTTCGCCTCTGGAGAACCAAAAGAACCACCTGCCCGCACAATCTAATTCTGTCTCTGCAACCACCATTTGAAACTTAATTCTGCGCAGCTTTGTTACCGAAAATAAAAGTACTTTATATAAACTTAAAATTTTGTTCTTGTTTACACTGTACATCCGTGTGAACGAAAAAAAAAATACACTGTGCAAACATCCTCGATAAATAAGATTCGGGTGTATTTGTCAAATCCAGTCAATTTGTATTCATGTGCTCTGTTATGCTGAAACTTGTAACTAGTTGACTGGGCCAATTTCCGCATCATTGTGCCTGCTCTGTCAACGCAGCCTTTTTTGAAAAAATCTTGCAGCCAGTAGCGTATCCAGGGGGGCGAGGGGCGATAGCCATAACCAGAGAGGCGATAGCCCCCCCCTTCCCCCCCGCCATTGACCTGCCGACCGAAATGGAGAATGAAAAAAATAACTCGTTTTTAGCACTTCTGAGACTGTCTTTTGCACTAGAATAGACTCCAAAATAAATTAAAGCACATGTTTAAACGTTTATTTAAGGAAGGGGGGTAATTTTTCATTAATCAGAAAAAAAACTGTAAAAATGGCCAAAAATTGGTATTTAAATTTTATGATTTACCAGCTTGTAAATATGAGAGCTGAAAGCAATAGCTACCTCCCACGTAGCCATCTATGCAACTAGTATAATCATGTTTTTGCACTGCTCATTTTTATGTCACGTTTTGATAGCATTAATTTTTATCAAAATAGGCCTAAACTTAAGTTAATTTTGCCAAAAAATACAAAAATTTCCAGCGCCGGGGGTGGAGCCCGCAGACCCCCATGCCTCCGGCTGGTAGCTTATTCTGGCATATTCGGTAAATTGCGTCCGGCCCACAATTGCCTCCAGTTGCTAGAGGCTTTACCCCCAGTCCCCCGCAACAGCCCCCATTGCAGAATCCTGGCTATATGCCTGCTTGCAGCGGTGGCATGTGGTTGGCAACTGTACGAAGTGTGTCCCATTTGACCGGCCCTAAATTTAAAGTTGTTCTTACAGACGAACATGTTACCTCTAGCTTTATTACAACCGGGATTCAGGACTGGCAAATCGAGGTTTGTGTCTGGCAATGTTTTATTGTGTTGAGAAACGCACTACAATGACATACAAAAGCTGCGTAGTGGATACGTCATAGCGACACATCTGCGATGCAAATTTATGTCTCAACGACATCCAGCTAATGTGGAGTTTCTTTGTGCGCTTCTCTCAGATTTGAAACGCATAGTAGAATGTTGCAGGCGCTCCATAAAAATTAAAAACTTGTTTGTTTAATTTGAGCTATTTTTTTGTATTGCAGTTTAATTAGGGGATTATGAATACCAAGTTTCAAAAGTTTTCATCAATGTTTACCTCCCCGGCCAAGCAAATTTTGAGGCCCACTTTTTCAAAAATTTGCAGTTTTTCGCCACTAGAGAACGATATGGACAAGTTGTGTTAGTAGCCTTGTTTTTAAAAAATCACCCATGTTATTCTCTATCTTTAAAAAAAAATTGAACAAAATTGAGTCGTCCTGTCCATAGATATTGCTAATTTATTACACTTTTAGCAAGCGTTGCTGCCACCAAATGGAGAAAATTAAAGTTTTATGTAACAATTATTAAGCATTTCATTGCTAAATTTGTGCACACTGTCCACTGCAAAGTTGCAAAGTTTTATTTTGATGTTTGATTTTAGGCATTTAATCACAATTGAGAATGTAATAGATATTGCACAGTTGTAATCTACAATTGATTGAAATCAACAAGATTGCTATAATGTTTAAGTGCTGGTCGCTGTGTGTTATCGATTTCGAACATCCATCAGTTTGAGCTAACTTTTTTGATTTTAGAAAGGCAAAATTTGACTGGCAAAGCAATACCTTCTTCCTATATTTTAAAGGCAAAGTTTATTCAGCAGCAATGCAGAAGCACCACATTAAACAAATTGGAAAGGCTAGGGTTTTTTCTAAAATTGTCTTCTACAATGTATGTATACACGATTTCGTAGATTTTCTTCCTTGTGCAGCAGGTGAAAAAAAAATCAGTAACCAGCTTGACCACTCTTGCTGTGGAGTCATTGCACACTTGCAGGCTGTAGATAGTAGCTTTTGCCAAGGCACAACCACACACAAATTTTTTTTGAAATTATTTTTCTTATAAACCGGCTTTGGAGTCACTTTATTCTCGAGCTCCTCATCACGCGGGGCTAGGGTAACCAGCTCTCCAGTTAAATACCAGGTATGTCTGATAGACTTGATGTTTTTCATAGATCTGATCGACTTGTTATCTGATAGACCTGATAGACTTGATAATAGACTATGGATGAATTTATTTCATCCCTTGGTGACAGCGCAAAGTTAAAGTTAATAGGCATTTGTTTAAGAAGGCAACAGGAAAGTTGCTGAGAGCCTTATGGTTATTGAGTCAAGCAACCACTCTCTTTATCAGAGAAGAAATTCATGCCAGTATCATGCAAGTTTTTGATTACTTTGGCTACCCAGCAAACATGCAAGATCGGGCCAATGTTGGCCATCAGTTGGCAGTGTTGGCAAAACGTCGGCAAATTTGCCAACGCTTTGCCAATGTTGCCAATGTTTTGCCAACATCTTTGCAAACGCTGTAATTATTGTAGTAGTAAGTTTCCTCAAATTTTTTCACGATTGTGTAATGATTCTGGGCCATTTTCTTTTACTTATAGCTTTCCGATTTGCCAAAAATACTTTTTTTTTATTACGATTCAGCCAACGTTGGTAGAATATTGGCTCAACATCGGTTGCCAACATCGGCATTATGCATTTCAGCCAATACAGGGCCAACGTTGGATGCCAGCCCCAGGCCAACATTGGTGGGTAAAATTTTTTTTAACTACCGACAATTTTTTGTAATTAATTTAGGTTGTTCATTCCAAAAGTGCTGAACAGGGATCAGAATTAGCTGAATTATAAACAAAGCCTAGACATTTTTATGTCGAAAATCCATGTTTATTTTTGTGATTTTTCAGGAGCAAGCACTTGAAAAAACTTTGTTATGGTGAGGCCAAACCTTACTTAAAACTTATGTCTTACTTTTTTGCAAAGTAATCTGCAACACCAATCAGTAATTTTTATATATTTTAGTCTAATTTCTTTGTAAAACAAAAGATGTTTGAGGTAAACCCTTCACAAATTTCAAAAATGAAAAAACAAAATTACTGAAGCGGAACAGCATCGCATAATCTAGTTTTTCAAGTATTTACAGTATAAGTAGCCTATATACCATTATTAATGCTTGTGTGGATAGTTTCAAGCAAAAATTTACAGGTTTAAGCAATTGTTAGAGTTACCGGTGGTTTAAGTTTAGGATTGGAGGTAATGGTTCCAACAGTTTGTGTTGCAGTGCTGGGGTTAGTTTTACCATGCCATGATTCAGTGATGTACCGGTAGCATTGTCTTGTAAAAATGGCTTCTAGACTACTGGACTAAGTTACAGTAGGCTGTCCGCTATTTATTACCGGTACTATATTTGGAAGGTTTTATTTCTCCGGAAATGTTTATCTAGCCTACTTTTTTATTATTTCTGACTCAAATCTAACCCGAACACTAATGCCTAATCTAAAACTATCCCCAAATCGATCCCAACTAATAAGCTGATAAGGGTAATTTCGGACATAAAACAAAGCAAAATTTCAGTTATTACTGGTTGGCTACAGCCCACTTATTTAATTGTTGATTATTGTTTCGATAATTAGCCCATTTCATTAGGCATATTTAAACTAGGAGGAACTTTTTCCCAGACCTATCTTGGGGTAAATTGTGCCCCAGAAGTTTGTGCAACTGTATTACCGATATGAAATAGGCCTACATATGTCACGCACCATAGAAAAAGGCTGTGTCTAGAGCACCGGTCCAGTTTTCAACATGAAATTGCTGCTGCACCAATTGTTTGTGTTTGCACTTCAAGTTACTATCTCTCAAGCTGGCATTGCTGCCCAAACCGGGAACCCTATCTGTAACTCTAAGTCTAATGCAAAATTTTGAAGAAAAAGAAATAAAAATAACACAGCATGCTTGTGTTCAATCGCAAGACGAGCCTAGCGCGTTCAGCACAAATGGAACTCAAACGTTGAGTTTAACCAGCGAGTGCCTTACCACTACACCACCGGGGCTACCAGTACGCAGTTCAGAGTTGATGCGTCAAAGTGCTGTATTTAAGTTGAATTAATGAGAAAAAAGCAATATAACTGACTGCAGCAGCTGGTGCAGCAGCGTTTTTGTATCAAGAACTGGACCAGTGCAGCAGACACTACCATAGAAAAAATTTAAACTTGTATGGTAACTTGTACTTATATCAAATTTCAGTGGCATTAGCTATTTTGTCTCAAGAGGCAAAATACCGATAGTATTTTCCTTTCTTTTGGTTAGGATTAAGAGTTGGGGTTAGCGTTAGGGCTAGGTTAAGGTCTGAGGCAGTGAGGTTAGGCTTACAGTTCAGGGTTAGGGCTACTGGTCTATGTAGGAGCTGGAGGCAAAATAGCTATAGGACTATTTTGTCTCCAAATTTCGAAATAACGCCAATGTTAATCATAGTCTTTTGCCATGAATGTATGATTTGGTATCATGATAGGTGGCCAAGTCAAAGAAAATTATGGCTTAGCGTACTGGTACCTTAAAAGAAACAAAAATTTCTGCCGTAAGCAAAAACAAAAGAACTGGATATGTGCAAATTGTTTAGGCATGACTGAATTTCAATCATCATGCAAAATTGGCAAAAAGATTAGGTCTAAAGACATAAAGGAACAACTTAGAGTAGGCTTACGTTACATAACTAGACCTGCGGAATAGTATCCTTGGTAAAAAAAGGGCTGCTTATTTTGATTTTGTTAACGTACTGTATTTGTATATGCGGCATCATACAGTTCTACAGTGTACTACTAAAATATTTTTTGAATTTTCAGTATTTTTTTTTTGGACAATTAAATGAAAAGTTTTCAAGTTATGTAAATATTTTTACTTCATTGAACTTCAAAAAACCAATCAAAATTAAGAAGGGACCTTCCTACAGTAAATAAATAGATTTTTCCCAGCAATGATCTGTAGTTGGTAATTTTCTGGAAATAATTAGTTTCGTTTATCACGTGTTCAAACTTCAATTTTGGAAATCATCGCACATAATATTTCAAAACTCATCATTCTACGAAAAGCATTGAATTGGTTGTACAGTATAAGCCAGATCGCTAATGGTAATTTTTTTCGCTTTAGTAATATTGTAATTATAATGCAGGTTTATTTGCCAAGTTGCCATTGACCAGGAGACTGTAAAGTAACCTTGCGATCTTCCAGTTAGTAAATATAGGTAGAGGCTGCTATTACGTTATGTAAGAAATAAGAATAGTAAAATTGCTATTCTAGCTCTAAACCTAACCCAAACTCTAACCCGAATATTGGTCTTAATCTAAACTCAAAATCTAACCCAAACCATATCGATAATTTAAAAGAGTAAATGAGTGCTCACTTTTTGCTCTCGTATTTTCTTCATGGGCATTATGTTACATAACACCAGCCACTTCCATCAATGTAAAGGTAACAAAAAGCCACCATTTATCTCAAAACAGTTTGCACAAAATATGCGCTCAATTGAATAAGTCAAAAATTTCCCTAGCTGTTAAAGTTAAGAAAAAAAGTGAGAACATTTTTTAATTTTTGTACAAAGGGTTAAATACTTGGCATGTCAATAACACACAGTAAAATGCTTTTTAGTAAAAAGAATTGCAAAGGAACACGAGATTTATATTTTTGCTTTAGGTTTAAGAATAATTTGAGAATAATGCCAGCTTCAGCATGAAAAAAATAATGTTAATAACACGTGCTAGTACAACGCATTTGGACTTAATCAGCAGAGTTTGCTGGGCCTTTTTGGTATTGCCATTTTTGATTTGTTTAACAGCAATCATGATTAAAGTTTGTTTAATTTACTGGTTTTTATAAAAAACAAAAAGTGTATAGCTTAAACCATGTGTTTTTGTTTAAAATCCTTCTTTGTTCAATACTGTACTATACAAAACGATTTTGGACAACTTTTAAATTCCTGCAACCCAGTTATAGGTATCGCATTTTTTTGCAAACTTAAAGTAAAAAATTGAGTGGTTTGGATTTTGAAATATCAGATGCATGCATTTCATACGACACGCTAAATTTATAGTCAGAATCCCAAGATAACAATTAGAAATGATTTTTATGTTTGTATAGACAATGTTTTATCATTCAAAATTATCTTAACAAACATATTGTAGTTTACAACTACTGCACTGATCATTAGTCGAGTGGATAGAGCATTTGCTACTGAAACTGTAGACTTGGGTTTAATTCTTCGTCAGAACAAAACAAAGACTATAAAAATTCAGTATTTACAGCGTTCTTGTTTGAAGTTCAGTTAAAAAGAGATCAGTGTGAAGCCTGTACTTTGTGTAGACGGATGGGCGAGTGGCAGCTTGACTCAAAGATCAAAATGTCCCTTTGCTGTCTCTTAGCTAAAGCAACTTGGTAACTAAAAATGTAATTACAGTTACCGGTACTTCATTGTTTCCAGATCAACTAGATAAAAATCCCGAAGCTGGAATCCCTCAAAACTTTACAAAAGTTGTTTTTTTTGCAAAAACTCGTAATAATCGGTTGCAGAATAACTCTATCTCTAAAAGTTTTAAAAGTAAAATGATGAATAAAATAAAAAAAGGTCTGTATCTGCTCTAAAGTCAAATTATCCTCAAAAATCTTTGTTTTTCTTTAAAAAAAAAAACAACGAATGCTTCGCATGGGCTTCAATAATATTCTGGTTTCCAAATAATTTCAAAAACACTAAATTTGAGTTAACGTGAAGAATAAGATTTTACAGTAGTTACATATATACAGCAAAGATTTGGAATTTGGAGTATAATACTTCAAGTTTAATTCAATTGAAATTGTCTTAAACTTGATTTAGCTCACTGGTACATTGCTGATCAGCTTAACCAATTGCAGGCTGAGTTTTTTGAACTATGAGTACAAATTGTCAATAATTGAAAAATTCTTTCAGATGCTCTTCAGTCGGGTACCGGTAGCCACTTAGCAGACATTCTGAAAATAAAATGCTTAGAGCTAATGTAGTCTTAATCCACCAAAGAAAAAAAATTGAGATAAGTTACTTCATCTACAAATATGAATATTATTTGTTTGGAGTAAATGAAAGATAATGTGCTTTTTCGGTTAGCCCACTGGTATGGTTTTTTAAAATATAAAGACTGTAATTTTTCCACAAGATTTTTTTATCCCAAAAAGGTCTAACCCACTGTCCTGTTGTTACGTCATAGCATTAGCCTAGTATTGTCATTGAGCAATATTGGAAGTGGTTAGTGTTATGTTATGGTTGTTATGTAAGTCCCATAAAGAGAATGAAAGAGCACAGAGTGAGCACTCATTCATCCTTATTTAAAGTTATGGAGGATTTGGGTGAGATTTTGAGTCTAGGTTAGGATTAACATTAGGGTTGGGATTAGGGCTAGAATAGCAATTTTCTTATTCAGTATTTTGCGTAGCATAAAACTAAAAGCCTCTGCCAACAATATTAGATTTGAATGTATCAATCAAAAATTGCAAACAGCTCAAAACACCACAATTAATTTATGATAAACAAAAATTACCAGTTTTCTACATCCATATGTGTACCGTAAAGTCCTACATCCTTGGTATGGAGGTAACTTTGATAAAAAATCAGAAAAGTATTTTGATCACTGATATATGTTGGCTCAAGTTGCATATTAGATGGTAGGTATGTACAATATTCTTAACGTACTCAAGCGACTTGGGCATTTCTTTATATACCATTGGTGAATAAACAATTTTTATAGGGGGTAAAAGGCACATTTAAGAAAGTTGCCTGCTAAGCCTCAGTGTTCCAAAAATGAGCTGCAGTAAAAGTGCCAAAATAACTTGTAAACAATATGTATGTGTATCAACTAAGTTGTTATCTGAATAAAATTGAAAAACATTTTTTTTGGGTTAAAGTATGGTAAATTTTTTATTGAGGGGTCAAGTGTTTAACTAAAAGAAAAAATTTTGGTACTCATAAAGTCACCTTTCAGAGATGTCAGGGAAATTATTTAGCTTCTATATAGTAAGTATTTTAGCTATGAAACCAGTAGTTAGTTGGAGATTGTGCTTCTTATGGCTTCTCAAAATTTTGTTGCCTATTCTGAAAGTCCGCTTAAAACAGCTTTTTTGCAACTATTTGCCAAAACGCATTTTTATTGCTAAATAATTATAATAACTGTATTGCTTTTTTTTATAAGCACAACTAACTTTTTCATTACCAAATGAATGATTACAAATTTTTACTGTTCTGTTAAAGTCGCCTTGAAGCTTTAAAGCCTGTGAAATAATCATAAATTGCCATTGTTTTTTGTTTCCAGTACCTTGTTTTCTTATTTCTTAAAAACTGTGTCCACTATTAAACTGTGCAATCTTTTAGAGTTTGCTGCAGTGTTTTTTTATGTAGTTCACAGCCACCTTGATCCGGTAATATGAAGTGACGGCATAGAAATGAATCACTATAGCTGGCCCCTATGTTTTGAATGTATTTTGCCAGTTACTATTTATCAAATTTTTTTCTTTTTTTGGAAACACTTCTGTAAGTACCAAAGTTAAGTATTAGTAACCTTATCTTCATACCAGTGGCCTGCAATAGACCTTTTAAGCAGAAAATCTAGTGTGTACCAAAGTAAAGCATTTTTTGCAAAAACTTTGGTTCAGGAAAAAGTGTTTTAAAAAATTAGGCCTTATGACCTGGCACTGTTTTTTGAACTGGGACTCTATGCCATCTGTACTGGATCTCAGTCTAGTCCAAAACATCAACCGAAAATCAAAGTTTTAAAACTTTACCAATAAAGGGTTTTATGACAGATGTTTAAACAAAGAAAAATCAAATTTTTCATTATACTCAGTGTGTTACGCTAAAGCGTGTAACAAGTTGGCAAGGCCTTCTCCACGTCAAGTCGCAGAGCAAAGAGAATGCAGAAATTATTCTGGCAAATTGTATTTGTGTAAATTGCACGTCAAGTCGCAGAGCAAAGAGAATGCAGAAATTATTCTGGCAAATTGTATTTGTGTAAATTGGCACAGTGCAAAAATTATATGGATTTAAGGATGGCGCAAAAATTTGTGCTTTGTAATTAAACTTTCCAACCTGTCGTAAGATGATTAATTTTTGGCATGTTTGCAAAGTGGCTACCCAACTGTACAATCTTTTTTACCTCAAGCTAATGAAAAAGTAATACAACCAATGGTGACACGATGTTCTGTCAGTATAGCGCTGTGGAAAAGACTTATGAAACCAAATCTGAATGCACTTTATTTTCAAGAAGTGACTTTACCTGTATAGTGTATATATAAGCTAAAAAAACAGTCCTTTGCTAGAAAGAAGAGATTTTCCAGAATCTTTTGATGAAAAATCGATATGTTTAAAGGCAGCTAATCATCGTAAAAAGTGGTGATTTATAAACAAAAATAATTTGGCTTTGTGTAAAGGTTAGATTTTTGTCTTCAAAAGAATAAAATGCATGTCTGCAAACTGCAAAGTGGCTACCTGGCTGTAGTTTTTTTCTATGTTATTGCTGTTAAATACATTTACTGCGCCAGAGAAGTCTAATGCACAAAATTAAAATTTTTCACCAATTTGGCATAGGCAATGCAAAAATATTTTTGGCACTGCACAAAACGTCCTCTACAACTTAAAAAGGGAATCACTTTGGGCCAAAATGTTGGATAAGCCTCTAACGCATTCTCACCAAATTTGAACTTTCTATTATGCCTTCTCGTTTTCAAAATTAGCAATTTTCCCCTTAGTTCAGTGTTGCCATTTTGTCAGCATTGTGAGAGAAAATTAACTTTTGGAAAACTGGCTTAGGGTGCGTTTAAACTGGACGCGAAGCAACGCGAAGCAACCAAAATTTGACGTCATCGACAGCTCGCAAAAGGTTGTGACCCGGTTTCAACCTTTCGCGAGCTGTCGATGACGTCAAATTTTGGTTGCTTCGCGTTGCTTCGCGTCCAGTCTAAACGCACCCTTACAGTTATTGAAAAGCAGCTCATTTTTCAACTATGGCGCAAAACATTTATTGAGAATCAAGAACATGCGGTAACTTTTGAATTTTTTTTTCTAATCAGCAACTATGGCAAAATTTCAAAGGGAAAAAGCCTTTTTATGGGGGAATTAAATTTGTTATATCTCAGGAATAGAAGGTTGTAAAAATCTTAAATTGAATAAAGTTAGTCTTCAGATTTGTCAAAATTTGCTGGGAGAAAATCAAGCAAAAAAATTTCCGATTTCATTGCCCTTTTAAATTAGAGCACGGATGGTGGGAAACTTTCTAATTTGCTTACGCATTTTGTAGAAATGAAGACCTCTAACTGAAGAAATAAAAATCTCCAGATATTTACCTTTTTTTAGTAACTGTCTTAACGTAATGTACGTTAATGATATAGTCTTTAAGTAGCTGTTGCAATCTATTGATGGTCAGTCACCATTAGTGATAATATGCTCCTACTTCATCTGATCTGAGCAATGAAGAAACTGGATGTAATGAACTTGAAGATAAATTTTGTTGTTGACGAAGCTCTCTGTTCAGCGTTCAAGTTCTAAGGTATAGTTGAACGTGTTTATTTTTGATGAAGTTTTTATTTAAATCTGATCAATTAATTGTTTAATTTACAACACATGTAAACATTTGATTAAAAGTAAAACTGTAGCAGCTAACAAGTTGAAATGCATGGCTATGAAAAGATCTTGGAAAAAGCATATTTTATTACGAATCGTGACGATTATGCGTCGCCAGGACTTTAAAGGTGGTGAATCATCCTGCCAATTCCGGTGGTTTACAATAGCTAAAATTGAACTATAATTTTTGATATTTTTTGTTTTGATTTTAGGGCTGCGTTTGCAAAGATATTCAACAAATACTAAAAGATGTCCCCCGACAAAAAGTTTTTGGAAACTCTGAGTTTTGATGTTCCCGCCAAAACCACAGTTCTCTAAACTATTACGCCTACTGTAATCTTACTAAACTATTAGGCCTAACTATCTCTAAACTATTAGGCCATAGTTTAGAGATAGTTAGGCCTAAACTAATAAACTATCTCTAAACTATTAGGCCTACTACAGTTCTCTAAACCATTAGGCTTACTGTGGTTTTGGCGGGAAGAACAAACCTCAGAGTTTCCAACGACTTTTTTCGGGGGGACATGTTTTTGTATTTGTTGAATATCTTTGCAACCGCGGTCCCAAAATTAAAACAAAAATTATCAAAAATTATAGTTCAATTTTAGCTATTGTAAACCACAGGAATTGGCTGGATGATTCACCGCCTTTAAGGCCCCAGAAATTTTACGTGCAAGACCAAAAACATTTTTTCGAATTCAAAATAAAATTTAAAAAAATTTTTTCTGGTGTTTTTAAATAAGATTTGAAGTCCTGGAACGTAATAGTCCCGGCGCCTAATCGTCCTGCGTCTAAACACCCTGCACTTAAAATTCGTTGACCGATTTTAAGAGTATCAACAATAAAGTACTTTTTTATTTGTGGCAAACTGACATCAGAAATCAGGTTGATCAAATTATACAAATATACATCTGGCCTTTGAACTGACTCAGAAAATTGTGCTTTATACTTTTGTCATTGTTTTTTTTGCATATCGTAAAAGTAAAAATCAGCAAGAAATGCTGGCCATATGCTAAGTAATCAAACTGATATGCAGTAAAAGGTCATTTAGATTGAAAAAAAATTTCTTGGTTTTCTCTCAAAAAACTTTAACAGATCTGAAAACCAACTTCACCAAATTTAAGTTACTACTACCTTCCGATTCCAAGATATGATAATTTAGATTTTCACTAAAAAGGCTTTTTCCGTTTAGAAATTTTTCAAATAAATGTAGGCCAACTTTTCAAAAGTTAATCTTCTGCCACAATAATGGCAAAACGGCAGCACTAAAAACAGAAGAAAACTGTTGACTTTAAACTGCTATATGTTGAAAATGGCAAGATGTTAAAAGTTCAATTTTGCTATGAATGTATATTTTAGGCTTTCAACATTTTGGTCAACAATGAAAAACTAGACTTGGATGCCCCAAGTTGGGAGAAACTGCGGTTATGTGGTAGATGTAAAACAGTAATCAATCAATTTTTGCCCTGGCAGCTGAGGATTTTTTTTTTAACACTGTACCTTATTTTGATTAATTTTACAAAAGTCATACGCTATAATTCTTTTTACCCAAATAATAAAAAATTACCAGGTAACTTTTATTTCAGATGAGTGAGAAAAGATTACAAACACAGCACTTTCAAATTGGCTAAAGAAACTGGAAGGACCGCCATGGTGGTCGTAAGCATCGTGCAGATATAAAACGGATGGCTTTGCAAACTCAATAAAGGTAATAAGCAAACGAAGTATCTTGGCATCGTTAGTTTAAAATTCTATTAGGATTAACTTATCCTATCTTTCTCAGATATTTTCAAAGTTCAAAACTTAAAAAAAAAATTTCTGGAATAATTCAGCTGCTACACAGCTGACGTCAATTACTTTGTCTCGGCATTTCGGCTTCTATTACAATTCAGACCGAAAAAGTTAGACCTTGGTAAACAATAAAAACTGGTGTTTAGTAGCGTTGTTATTTACTACGACAAATAAAGTTTTCGTAGATCCTAAATTTTTTTTGGTTCTAGAAGTACACTATTTCTGGAACCGACTGGGACAAAAAAGATGGTGTCACAACTAAATGAAATAACACTAATTTTAAAAATATTATTTCAGTTAGTCTTATTGTTCTCCATTTAATTTGACTTAAACTAACTAACTAAGGCTAAGTTAATATGTATTACATGTTGGTTATGGGCACAGTTACAAGCGATTTGACAAAACAGTTTTGGAAGAACCATAGTCTTTTTCAAGCTTTAAATCAATTGGGTTCACTTATTAATTCAAGCAATTTTTATACCTGGGACTATCCACTGCCACATTTCATAATAAGTTTAAAATAACTTTTTTCCAACTTCTTGAAAATTAAATCCTATGTCAAAAGCCATGCCTGCAACTAGCTCCGTTTATGCTGTCGATTTCCAAAGCCAAAAGGTAGTTTTAAGTCAGTTTTCTGTGATAAACACAGCTTCAGTGTAATTGTGCTCCGAATTGATAATTTTTCCATCAATGTGATTTATTCTGTGTACAAAAATCGGAAGCAAATGCCTTAAGCACGGTCTACACTGCTTAAAATCGTGAGCAAACAAGCGTATTTATTTTAAACAGAAATCTTTACGTCCGTCGTATCATCTTACCAACGTTCAAGGTGCCAGTTGGTTAAAATAAAGTAGCAAAAAGCTCATACACTCCTGATTTTACGGACAGTGTAGACCGGGACTAAAGCTTGTTTAAAATTTACGCTCTTTAGACAATACCTTTTAGTGGAATCAGTTAAGAAATTCTTAAACGAAGCTTTTTGAACTATTTAGTTACATTTTCGAACCTAGTGTGAATTTGAATCTATTTAGGTTCGACTTCATTACAAAGACGACCTGTCAGGGCAAAGAATTCAGTAATCACCGATCGTGACCTGATAGAATGAACCCTCTGCTCAGTCTACAGGTAGTTTCATCTTTTCTCAATACAGTAATCCAGCGTCGGCACAATGTAGTTACTGTGTCGCCCGATCTTAATTTCGCTTGAAATTAGTCCATAGTTGTAAGCATTGATCCAAGATATCTAGCTTTGATTAAGTGAAGTCTGCATAGGTTTATTAAAAGGCAAACACTAGCGACTTCCGGACGTCAAAAACACAAAACTTACGCGCAAAGTTATTTTTCTTGCTCATTGCTATTTTATCGGTTTAGTTCCTTCATATTAACCAGACACTCTGCGTCTGTCTAACCATAACTGAACTATTGCAGAGCCTTTTTTTGGGTTTCTTTTTTCTAGTCTTTTGTTAGACTGGGCCACTGTCAAGTGTCTTTCCCAAGGACACAACGACGCATTGCCAGTGTGGGAATCGAACACCGGTTGAGTAACGCTTCATGTTGTCTTATAAAGCAAGGGTTGGCAACCTACGGCCCGCGGGCCAGACCAGCCCGGCAAGCAATTTCATTCGGCCCGCGATCTTTTTCTTATGATTGAAATTCATCTGCAACCCCGCCGAAGTGCTGTTTTCTTTGGTCACTGCCATTGAATCGGGTGCAAGATGCCTAATTTTCAGTCGAAGACTTTTTTTTTCTTGGGTCATCGCCATTAAAGCGGCTGTAAAATGCCTAATGTCCAGGCGAAGACTTTTGTTTTGGTCCGCTGAAACCTTGCTGGGTCTGGATGTGGCCCATGGGACTAAAAGGTTGCCTACCCCTGTTATATAGTCTCATTGCTCTTATTCAAATTCACTTACGCTTTGTCGTTTTACTCTATATGGCGTTAACTACAAGCTTGTAAGTAAACTGTCAAATGTATAAAAAGTTAAATTTTTCGCGCGGGATGTCGGAAACCAAAAACACTCTTGGAGAGGCGTTTCACCAGTTTTTCCAGAGACTGTTTATATACACCATTTTCATGAATTACATGCTCATTATAGAAAGACTAGAGAACATTTATTCACAGTTACGTAAGTTATGTCATTCGCTTTAACTGAATTATTTTTTGTGTTTGCAGTTTCTATAACTTCCAAATCCGTCCTATCTTCAACAAACCCATGGTCTGAATCTTGAACGGCAGTCACGACCAAAATTTCCAAAGGAACCTGTGTTTTTTATTTTCAGTTAGCGAAATTTTACGTCTTGCTTTTTCTTGCGTTATTTACCATCTTCAGTTTTTTGCCTTGCAATAAAACTTTATTTATACGACGCAAGATGGATGAAGTTAGACAATCTCACCAATGCCATTGTAACAATATGTGCCAGTACTGGATTCTTGCAGGCATTACCAGCTAGTGGGATGCAGTTCCACAACATATAGGGCCACGCAGCTTCCGATGTTGGCTAGCTGCAGTTTCACGACTCTGGGTCATCGTTGGCAACATTATTCCGCCACAGTTGGCGCGACGCAGGTTCCAATGCAGGCTAGCTGCAGTTTGACGACTTTGCCAACGTTGGCAACAGTATTCCGCCTGCAGTTTGACGACTTTACCAACGTTGGCAACATCATTCCGCCATTGTTGGCGCGACGCAGGATCCGATGTTGTTCGCTGCAGTTTGCAGTCCGATATTGGCTAGCTGCAGTTCCGATGTTGGTTAGTTGCAGTTTGCCAACTCCGGGCCGACGTTGGAAACATTATTCCACCATTGTTGGCTGACGCAGGTTCCGATGTCGGCCCGCTGCAGAATGCCAATGTTGGCTGAACGCTGGACTTTGGTGCAAAACCGCATCGCCCCAACATTGGCTGCCGCGGTGGGGCCGAAGTTAACAAATGTTGGCAACTGCATCTAGCCAACATCGGCCCAACAATGCAATGTTTGCTGGGTACGAGAACTGCATTATTTTGAAGATTTTAAACTTTACTGCCCGTCGTCAGCATGTGTTGCATCTTTATATGTACACAGAGAACAGTCAATAGCATGAAAAAAACATTTAAACCCAATAAGAAAGTTTTTTTAACAAGATTTGAACTTTTTGTACAACAATACTTGGATACCTGCCGGAATGCAATTCCAAATCTTGGTTCCTTGGTGGTGAATACTATTCTGTTATTAATTTTGTGCAGAAACGAAGAATGTGTACATTGCTGCAGTCAGCCGACTGCGTCATGGCTTGACTGGAACGATCAATAGTTCAATGAAAACAATGGTGAAATGAATTTTTGGTTTGTTTTTATGAAAAACAAGAAACAAATTTAGCACCTTCAAATTTAAACAATGTAGTATATTCCTGAAACCAGTCAATAGTGTTAAAAAGTCCTGCAATTCATTTTAAATTTTATGAAAAGATAAAATCGATTTTGGTCTCAAACGACCATTGTCAGTTCCTGCAAAAAAGAGGTAAGTTAGAGAATTAAAAACACGCGAAAAAGTGCATCAAACCTGCTTTAAACTTAGCTATACAAAATGAAGTCACTGCGTAAAAGATTGAAAACAAAAGCGCAGTGCCATAATGTACTCCATGTTTCACCATTCATGAAGTCCATAATGTTTCACCATTCATGAAGTACACAATGACGATTTTGTGATGACGATCTTCACAAAATCGTCATTTTGTACTTCTTTGGTCTGGGTTTGATTTTCTGGATCTCCTCATCAACATTCACGTTACGTGTAGACGTATTTAGTAGGCCCACTAATGCCACTCTTCTTGCGACACAGAATGTCGGCTTTTATGCATTGAATCGAATTCAACATTAATGTTTTTCTTTCATAGTTTGATGAATGACGTGCAAGAGCTTGTTGGATATGCTTATTGCAATCGCTGCACGGAGCTTGGGCCGTTTTTAACCCAATTCTTGGCCGGTTTCTCTGGTGACTACGATCGCTTTGTCCCAGTCATAATAACGGGTGCTGAGGTTATCTTGGATATGTTTGAAAACTACAATGTTGCTGGTTGTGGTAGGTAGAACTTTATTGTTACATACTGCATTCAATTTATGCCCTTTTTTTGAAAGAAGAATTTTTTCAGAACATAAACAAGGCTTATTGTTACTGTACTGGTATTCGATTCCCTATTTGCTTAATGGTTTGGTGATTGACAGAGAGCCACACCAGTTGCAAAATTGCGTTATTTAGATAGAAATTAGCAGTACTGTTGGCAAAGTTCACTTTCTCAATTTCTGTAATTCTGAAAACCACTGTACATTATACGCATGGATTTTTTGGTTTGTAGCATTGCAATAGTTGCGTTGTAAAATAAAAAACATGTGCTCGTGGCAATAAATCGTGCTGCGCTGTCAAAGTTTTTTCAGCTGATAGTGAAGCATTTAGAGTGTATGGGTTGCGTTCCAATTGAATCGTTTCCGTTCTGAGCTGGTGATTTGTTTTGTGAATTTGGGCTGTTGAATCGGTTTTGCATTTGAGGGCTTGCAGTACACGACCCAATGCAATCGACGGGCTCGGTTGTACTTACTACTTTTGCGCAGCTGCTGTGCATGCAGGCGCGTAGCCAGAAATTCGCAATGAGGGGCTGTTTTGGGGGTCTGGGAGCAAAGCCCCCAACCGCCGGAGGCACGGGGTCAGGGGACGGAGCCCCAAAGCTCAAAAATTTTGCATTTTTTGCAAAAATAACGTAAATTTAGGGCTATTTTGATAAAAAATAATGCTTTTGAAACGTGATTTAGAAATTGGCAGTGCAAGCATGATTAAACTGGTCGCATAAATGGGCTATTTGGGAGGTGGCTAATAGTAAAATGTTAATTTTCGTATTTAGATGCTGAAAAAATATAAAATCGTATAGTCCGACAAAACTCACATGGGGTAATTTATTTTGTCCACAGTTTATAAAGAAAAATAATGGGGGGCTAATGAAAAGAGATTTGAGAAGAATGATTGCTAATTAACAAATACTGAACAGCCCCCCTATCCACTCTATTTCGAAGTTTATAGTATGTTTGTTGATAACACCTATGTTTAGCATTTTTACACTAGCGATCAAATTTGATTGTTTGTTTTTGGCTACTTTTCAAAGTTTTCATGTATTTGTAAGTTTTATTTTTGACAAATTAACCCCCCTGAATATATGTTTTAAAAGATGCTTTGAATCACTTTTAGAATCCATTCCAGAACATAAAACAGTCTTAAAAGTGCTAAAAACGTGCTATTTTTTTTATTCTGCATTTTGGTCGACATGCCAATGTGGGGGGGCTATAGCCAGTTCCCCTGGCTACGCTACTGTCTGCATAGATTGCTTTGTAATTCTATGCGTCTGAAGTTTAGTTTCATCGGCGGCCAGGAGGATTATTTTGTATCCTGGTTTTGATATATATGACGTCATCAGTCGGAGTAGTTACGTTACTGCAGCATAGCTCAATATTTTATTCCTGTGGCAAATATTAATTATGCTTCTCACGCCACATGTCTAAAATAACAAAATACGGAATTACCATCGTTTTTATAACTTTTAAGGCGGAAGTGTTGCGCTTTGGACACTATCGTCGCTCACTACGTTTGCTTTGGCGACGGTATACTGGTTTAGGATTCGTAGAAAAAGATACATTGCAATTGTGAAAGTCGCGCTACGCAATACGTAATTCAAAATTCAAATTGTAAACTCGTTGCCCGTGGTTACGCTACACAGTTTTGGTATAATATTATCGTTTGGGTCCATGATGATACTGCATGTTGACTATTGTCATGTGCAAAATGCTAGTATGGTTTACTGTCTCGGGCTAGGTGTACTTTTGGTGTTTTTTTTTTTTTTGTCCTTGTTTTTTTATTTATTTTTTGTTGTTATTTTTACACAAACCAGCATAAAACCGCATTTTGCAAAAAACACGGTTTTAAATAAAATGTTGAACCAACCTTTCAAAGGGCTTGAATTTTGTGTAAGATAAATTATTTCCTATTTAGTTTCCTAAACATGACAGTGATTTTTTTTCGAGAAATCAAGGTTTTCTTTTTGTCAATTTCGCGAATATAAAGCAGTCTTTTAATACCTCTTTATCTCAGTGCGGTACGTTGGTTTTTATGCATGACTCCGAGTGCAATTTAACATTATTTGTAACACCTGAATAACAGAAGAAATTGAACTGCTGCTGATTGTTACGTTACATCATGCTTACTTTTAAACCTGAAAGTTTTGTTTATCTTATTGGACACGCAAAATTTATATAGCGTTTCAAACGATATCATTTTGACCCTTTGCCGCTGTTTCAACAAAATAAAACTTTATTTTTTTCAGATGACGGGGGTAACGGAGTTTCAGAAACAGTCGGTTCGTGGTTTCTTGTGTCTTCTCTGATGCTCCTTGGCGGAGTTGCTCAGTTTCTACAAATATGAGCATAATATTAACTCCTATTTTTTCATCCCAAAAGACTTGGGTCAAAATTAACGCAATGCAACGCTTCATGTTTGCTATGTATTTTATATAATTTTGCATTTGTGTAATTGTGTGACATGCTATACTTTTGCTGAAGAAATGTTGGTATATTCAAAAACACGTAAACGTTGCTCTTAAAAATTGAAAAATATTGAATAAGATTGAGAATGGTGTTGGAATAAACCGAAACGTTCTACATCAATGCATTTTTGGGTTGCAATATTTCTGATCAAACATGGTGTTGAACCATCATTTTTTGCCAGAATGTTTTTTGAAAACAAGCAATATTTGATAGGGATAACAATTAAAAACGAGTTTCCTTTGTAAAATGATGAAAATAAGTTTCCCGAACTTCCTTTTGCTTTATTGTTCATTGAGACAATAATTTTGTTCTCTTCACAAAAGCACTTTTGCTTTGAACACTATCATGAAAATATGTCCATTGCACTGTTTATGTTTTGTAGTGTACCATTTACTGATGTATTGAGCATGTACCATGAAAAAATAATTAAATGTGATGAATCACAGAATATTGAAAAGTATTTTTAAATTGTCTTTTTTGCAACATATTCAGCAGCACCTGCTAAATTGATTAGGTTACTCATGTGATTTTGAAATAAATAAAAATTAAAATGTCAATTCAGCAAAATGCGATGCTTTCACAAACTACTCAGTAAGGTTTGTTGCTTTTCTGGAGAAAAAACAAAAAAGAAAAAAACACAAATAATGTTTAGAAACATGAATGCAGTCAGTAAAAAGAGCATCTTAACTCTTCTTGTAGGCTTGTCATCTTTCAACTTGTCAAGAGAAAAGTTGTTTTCCTTTAAAAAGAAAATCCGCTTTTGAAAAGCTTCAGCAGTGGTTTTAAACCAGAGTGCCATTTGAGCTTTGCTTGGGCAAGTGTGTCCAAACTCAGGCCCGCGATAAACTTTTATCCAGCTCACGCCCAATCTACATCTTTTTTGATCAAATTTTGTCCTGCTATTACGCAATCGATTCAGCCCTGCAAGTTTTTATCTGTGGGGAAGCGTACAGTCATCGCATGATTTCACAATTCAGAATGTCCCAAAATTAGACCTAAGAGTAGTCTTTTATGGTTCTCATTTAGTTTTTACTGGACTCATTTACACACTGGTTATTGTTCTTATCTGTTAAAACGCGAGCACTTTGCGGGTCTCATTTGACACTCAAAATAGCTTTAATATCGGTACCCAACCCATGCACTGTTAGGAATACAAAATACAATATTATGGTTTCACAATATGGTATTTTGGAAGCATCAACTTCTTACAAATTATTGAAATTCCAAAACACTGCAATGGAGCCTCGTCTATCGTCAGTTGTGACGTTATTTTGACTTGATCGTGGATACCTCAAAATGCTTTTGCTTAAAAGAAACGTAATGTCAAAAAAGGTTGAAAACCATTTGAGCTTTAACATCAAATAAGCGTTCAACAAAGAATAATCCGGCTTGGTTATGTAAATGAGATCATGATGCTACTGAATCCAACCCAATCGAACTCATGTCATACCTTGGAGAACCATGAAAGTGGTCATTTCCAGCTCACTACTCCAAGAGTGGGAAGGGCATGAAGTATTATAGAAAATATTGCTCGTTTTTACAATATGTATGATAATACCATTGGTGCAGGTGGTGAAAAACGCAATCGTCATTTTGCACTATAATAGCTTTTGTACAAATATGTTAAATTTAACAATGTGCCTACGTGCCCATTGATGAGAATTACACGCGAGAGAAGTCACGTACCGGTACGTGCGTTATATCGCACAAAATTTCCGCAAATAAAAAACGTGTGCATAAATGAGAAGTTTGAAGACGTAGCAATAATGTTTACGTTAACTTTAACTTTAATTTTAACCAAAACATTAATTTTAACCCCAATTTTAACCTAAACCTTGGTATTAGCCCAAACCTTTCGTTTATGTTTTAAGCTTCAGGTAACTTCCTTTCAACTTAATCTGTAAGATTTTGAGATGAAATTCCTGTTCTCTGAGTCTAGTTTCTAATACGATGTAGTGTAATAAGTTCTTCTATCCACAATTTTGATTAAAAATTACACCAAAGAGAATTGTAATGTACATTAAAGAGAAATGCAATCAAAACAGCGGTAGCAGGTTTTGATCTTAAACGATGGAATATCTGAAGCGCGAACAGTGGACTTTGTTAAGAATTTGTTTTTATTTTTAATTCTGTGCCTACAGTACAGCCTTACACCCAGTACTTAACTGTTTGATTTTGACTAAAGACACATACACCATTCTTTGAACCTACCACAGTTGAAATTCACAAATTCTTTCAACATTCGTTTAACAAATTTGTGCCCCGCTCCCTTCGATGCCTTCTTTAATACGGTCTTGCGCAGCACACATGCCCAAATTAAATAAAAGTACTGCGTAAAACTGTTTAAGTGTTGTTTTGCTGCAAAAAACACAAAGGCGCATTTAACTTAACAAATTTCTTGACTTTTTACAAGTAAATTGAGCTTCAAAATACTGATACAATTTTCTACGAGTGGTCCAGACCGCTCGAAGAATATCACGAAGTTTTGTCGAAAGCGCGAAGATTTTCAGAAACTAAAAAATTTTTGAGTGAATATTTCTGAATTTTTTCGCACGAAGAAAGCATAGCACACCAAATCTTCGCAGACAATTTTTACTTTATTGTTGCGATGATTTTTGTTCGTACGAAGAGCATGTGACCCCTGGTCTCGTTTTGATTTTTTGTATGATATAACGCAAAGTTTTGAGTTAGTGCATGATTCACACTGACTTTCTTCTTTTGCGCTCGTGTTAATGGAATTGCTTCTAGCAAGCAAAAAGTGACATGTGGAGTGCCTTAGGGTTCAATCCTAGGTCCTACTTTATTTTCTTTGTATGTTAATGACCTCGCTTAATTTGCTAAGTGCTGTCAGACTATTTGCTGATGACACGATGCAGCCATATTTATGAATGACAATAGCTTAGATAAATTAAACAAAGCAGCAAATTATGAGCCTTGGAAAATTGATAAGTGGTTAAAAAGCAGCTTTTAGATTTTCTCAGTCTGCGACTTTCTATGATAAAAATTTTTATGCAAAATTAGAACAAAATGTTCCAAAAATATGTACACTTTGTACAGTATATACACAAACTCACAGTCAACTTGTAAAGAAAATGCAAGGCAACATTAGAATCGTACTAACTCTAAGCATACTAAAAAAATAACAAAATAAAATAAAAATAATACTGTAACTACACATTGGATAGAAAATAAAATCAATAAAGTTTAATATGCTTATTTATGTTTTATATAGAATTTAAAGTGGGCAATTCTACTGGAAAAATATTCCTTGCTTTGTTTTGTATCGTTTGCCAATATGTCATCAGTACTGGTACATTTTCCAATACCAGTATATATCAACCTCAGTCAGTTACTGCAAAATTACTTATAATTGAGAGGCATATCAAAATGAGAGATGACGTATTGTATAAAAGTGTGATAAATGAATGTACCAGCTCCGCCATTCAATCCATAGAATAGGTTATTGTTGAACTCAAGCATAAATATGCAACTATGTTTACTGTAATTACTACTGCATTGCTGATAAAAAGTTGTTATTCTAGCTTTTATCGGTTTCATAGATTGACAAAAAATGAGCTTTAACAGCTTTTTTAAATCTGTGGAATGAAACTTCTTTTATACTGCTAGGAATTTCATTCCAAATTTTAATTCCTGCGTATGATAGAGACTTTTGCCCTAATCTTGTTCTAGTTCTAGGAAGAAAGAAGTTGTTTTTGTGGCTCAATCTTGTCTTATGTGTATAACAGTTTTTTATTAGATTAAACTTATCTAAATTTGCAAAAGACAATACATTATTGTGAATTTTGTACATTAGCTTTACAGTTTCCAGAGAGTAAATATCCTTGAGTTTTAAGCATTTAGTTCGATAGAACAAAGAATTAGTATGCTCTTGATATCCACTTCCAGTTAACATTCTAATGCTTCTTTTTTGCAGAATGGAGAGAGGTGCTGATGTTGATTTTGAAGCAGTCCCCCGACTACTTAAGCAATATTGTAGATGAGAGTATATGAGGCAGTGGTAAACAGATCGTAGTGTTTGCTTATCTACAAAGTGTTTTAATTGATTTAGGGCCCAAGATCCCCTTGCTACCTTTGAACATTGTTCCTTGATTTGTTGTTTCCAGTTTAGATTGTCGTCTATGAGAACACTTAGATACTTGACATGATGTGATTGCTTGATTGGATTATTATCTATTGATACTTTGAGTTTAGGTTTATTTTGTTGTGTTGTCAATACCATAAACTCAGTTTTATTATAGTTAATTGATAATTTATTTAACTTGTCAATACCATAAACTCAGTTTTATTAAAGTTAATTGATAATTTATTCAACTTGAACCAATTGCTTACATTGATTAATTCATTATTAATATTTTGTTGCAGTGTTGAATAGTGACGATCGGTGAGGGGCATCAGGGTATTCTTTGAATACCCAAACAAAATCATCTCATCTGTATTTATTCAAAGTAATGTATCTTTTAAATAGGATTTTATAATTTGGTTATTCTTGCATTCATGGCTAGTTGGCCACAAGCATAGCGTATTCTGCGTAGCAATTGGCGAAACCTAGTGGCAGGCAGTCAATTATTTTTTTCGGCATTGTGGCGCTAGACGTTGGTATGCAGTCGCTGTAGGTTGACTGCTCTGGAAGGTATCAAAGCGAAGTTGTGAAAACCCAAAATGGCGTAGCAAAGTGAAACCATGTAACGCCCCGCCTCTGTATTAACCAATCAAATTTGGTCAAGTGAAAAAACGTCACGATTGACGTCATCTTGGGTTTTCAGATAGCGAGCGTGATTACCTTGCCTTCAGCTGCCTTTGTCTGTGGTTGTGCGATCGACCGTTACAGACCTGTCAATTAAATTAACTACCCTGAAACATCATAATACTTTCTCCGTATCAAACAATTGACAGTAAAAGACTTGGAAGGTTTTTTAGCAAAAATAACCTACCGTACTATGAGGAAAACTTAAAATTCGTCAAAGTAAATTACAACAACAATATAACGCAACGAATGCTGTGGATAGTTTATTGGGATGTTCCTTCACTCAAAAAACTTTTGAAGAAAAAAAAAGCAGTCGTTGCTGCAGGTAGACCCGAATCCGTTGAAAGATCGTTTTCTTCCTTAAAACGTATGAAATGATTTTCTCGAAATAAAATAAAACAAGACAGAGTTTCAGATTTAGGCCTTGTTCCATGGAGTCACAATTACTGACAGAAGTCATGGAAACCAAATCTTTTCACTATTCAGTCATAACAGAATTTGCTTCAGCGGAAAAGCGAATGGAATTTACTTTTAAATGACTTTCTTATATCTGCAGTGATTCTGAAACTTTGCCGATTTTAGTGCTCTGCTCTTTGTAGTAAACAGTTTTGTTAGAATTGCTAATCAAACGGCCAAAGCTGTTTCAGCTTGTACTATTTCTTTGCTTTTTGTAGGCTTTTTGCTTTTTGTAGTAGATCATTGGATGAGGTAAAGGCGTGTTAAAAGTTTTAATTAAGTGCTTGAAATGAGTGTAGAAGTTATAAATTATCTTTTGCATTTTTTTACACCTCCGCTATACTCATTTCACTCAACAGCTGAAGCGAGACGAGAAAAATTAACTTCAGCTTCGCTACCCTCAATTCGAGCAAAAACTTTTTACTCCCAAAACGTGTTTTTGCTACTCCCCCCCAGTCAAACTTTGTCTTTCAATTTTTATTTTTAAATAGTACAGTACAAATACAGTATAAATATCAAATGCCACCTATACGTATGGACATAATTCTATATGCGCAGACCGGATGCGCAATTACTTCAGGTACGAAAATAAACGACGAAATAAATTTTGAATTGAATACCCAAAACTTTTTGCCACCGATCGTCACTGGTGTTGAAATATTGGAATGGGAGAGAGTAACGTTTGCATTATCGGCAAAAAGATGAATTGTGGAATTTGAAGCAAGTGGAAGATCATTGATATAAATATTAAATAACAACGGACCTAAGGTTGAGCCCTGAGGAATACCGCAAATAACATCTCTTGACTTGGATTTATATTGATTTACAATTGTATACTGTTGCCGGTCAGTCAGGTAACTTGCTAGTAACTGTAATGGTCATCCTCTAATTTCACACTTTTCTAGTTTTTTGATCAGTATTGTGTGATTGATGGTATCATATGCTTTTCTTAAATCTAAGAAAATAGAACATGTAATGAGCTTTTTATCCATATTGTCAAAGAGCTTATTGTATATATCTAAAACGGCTTCATTTGTTGAGCAATTTTTCTTAAAACCATACTGGTTTGGACTAATCAAATTATTTCTCACAAAATAATTATTTAGTTGATCAAGCAGACACTTTTCAAATAGTTTGGCAAAAGGATTTAAAATAGAAAATTTAATAGGGCAATAATACTGCATAATTCTCTTTCGTTTTTTGGAAAATTGGAACAACTTCAGCGGTTTTTAACACTTTTGGAAAAAAGCCTGTTGAAATGCATGCATTAAAAATGTTAGTTAGAACTGGAGCTATAATAGAGCCTGACACTTTTATATACTTTGCAGAAATTCCACTTCTTCCTGTACTTTTTGATGAATTCATAACTCTGATGTAATTTGCTACTTCTTCTTCAACTATTGGTGCTAGAAAAAACGAATTGCAACTACTCTGAATCAAAGACGTGGCATTAAATTTGCCATCAATTATAGTTAGTGTTTTGATTGTAGATGCAAAATTAATCCTATCTCTGTGAAATATTTATTGAACAAGTTACTAATGGCCTTTGGACCTTGTGTACTTTCACTTTTGGAAGCATACATTTAAATTGGAATGTTATTTTTCTTCACATTTTTGCAATAATTTTATTTATAATTTTCCAAAGCGACGAGGTGTCACGCTTATTATCATTCACTAAATTTTCAATTTAAAGTCGTTTTGCATATTCCTTAATATGAGCCAGTTTATTTCTATAGACTTTGTATTGTGCCCATGTATTGTTATCATTTAATTTAAGAGCTCTTTTGAACACTAAATTTTTTGGCTGGATTGATTTAAGGATTTCTTTGGATAACCATGGTTTGTTTTTTAGGTTTGTTTCCTTTCTGCTTTGTTTTCGTAATGGAGGATGTATGTTTAATATCTTATGAAAAATATCAATAAACTTTTCAGTGTAGTTGTCAATGCATTTTCTTTGATATCAACTACTAGCTCCATTCCTTCAGTTAATTTGACTAGAAATTTTTCTATATCAAAATTTTTTGTATCACAAATTAGGGTGGCAGTTGATTTTTCACTCTTAAGCAGGTTTAAATTAGAACACACCATTACTGGCACGTGATCACTCACATCTTCCACCAAAATAAAACTTTTGTGTTTACCCAGTACATTGTTTGTATAAACATGATCTAAAAGAGTTGAGCTTGTAGTGCTTATTCTTGTTGGGTGTGTGATTAAGGGAATGCAGCCTAAGCCACAGTATATGTTAAATTCATAAAATCTTTTATATTGGTATCAGAGTTACTTTTCAACAAACCTGCATTGAAGCCTCCTCCGATATAATACATCAATTTTCTACTGTTCAATTTTTCAATGGTTGATTTAAAACTGTTGCAAAACTCTGATAATTTCTGTTTAGGGTGTCTGTAAATTACTCTCACTACACATTTTTTGTTATTCTCTAAATCTAATTGAATCCACATATCTTCACAGTTAGGAATGTTTAAATCAAATTCCTTACAAATTGAAATGGATAAAGACTCCTTAATAAAAAATCCTACTTTTTCCCAACTTGTGGATGTGCCTTTGTGGTAAAAGTGGTACCCACTTAACTTTGCATTATATACCTGTGACAATTTAAGTTCGGTTTCACTCATAGCAATGATATCAGGTAAGATACCGTAATTTGTTAAAAGTTCATTCAGTTTTTCAAAATTCGCATTTAAGCTTCTTACATTCACCCAAAGCAAAGAAAATTTACACTTTTTGTTAATAATATTGGCTTCGGCCTGTGAGCAGTATTTTGAGTCATCCAAACCAGTATCTATATCATTTAGTAAGCTTTTCATCTTGTTGTCTACCTGTAAGCATTTAGCTGGAAAAAACGATTTATTTGTGTGATTAATATCAAAGTTTAGTTTGTCGTCACTTCTCATTTCATTTAACAATTGCTTATCATCTAGGGTTTGAAAAGGAAACAATTCACTATAACAATTTTGGCAGAGGTATGATTCAGTAAAAGAACAAAGAGTGTGAAATTTAAGGGGACTAATGACTGTGCATTTGAGGTGAATCCATCCATCACACATATCACCCTGAATAGCACACTGGTTCGTTTTACAAGGTCTTAAACATATTTCACATGGACATTTAAGGGGCATTATGAAGCAATCAAACAAATAGAAGATATTACACTAGTTAGACAAAACAGCAAAATTTAGAATCAGCCACAAAAATATACAGAAAAAGTAGTGTTGAAAATAAAATGAAAACAGCTAAAAGGTATCTTTTAATATACTGGTAATTATAAATTTATACACAAAGGTATAGAAAAAATGTCAGATCCTACTATAAACACAAATTACAAAACTATAAAACTGAATGGGTTGTACACTATGCTACTCTGGCCTATAGGCAGCTCAAAAATAAAAACCTTTATTTTAAGGAAAAATAAGTTCACACTAATGGACTACTGACTATATAAAAAGACGGTAGAGAGACAGTATTGACTATACGCTCAGACAGCAGAGTGTCAGGTTTGTGATTGAAAGATTGCTAATTCCTACTTCGATTCTCGAAAGATTTGCAAGCAGTACCAAAAAAAGTACTTTGCTTTGTGCTGGTGTGAAAGACAGATGCAAGTGCCTAGTTCGTACCGTTAACGAACGAATTAAAAACTGTTCAATTGCAATGCCGCTGTCACACTGCTGGGAACAAAAAGTGACCAGTTTACTTTCTTGACCGTTAATTATTGTGCAAGTGTGCCAGGTGCGCCGATGCAAACAAAATAGCGGATTTTTGCTTCCCATTGGGCGGTTCTACTCATACTTTCTGCATCTCTACAGCATAATTTTGAATTTACTGCTTGACAGTTTTCAAAAGCAGATAACGGTTGGTAAGCTAAGGGCCACTTAATTGAACAAAAGTTGATTTAAATTTTCAGAGTTATCATCAAGTTTCAAACAAACTGGAAACTTTCTGCTCTAGGCTGGAGACTCACTCTCCGTAATGCATAACAGTGTTTCAATTGAAATAATACAAATCCTTTATGCAGTTTAACGCAAAAAAAAGTAAAACGTCGCGGTTTTATTGGTCCAGTATCCTCTAATTAAAGACGAATGAAAAAACTGGACTTATTTTAATTGTCGATATCAAACTTGCTGTAGTTAGGAGCGTTCGGGCCACCATCATCAAGAAATCCTATTGTACCAGGCCCAGAAGATTCATTTGGATCGGTTGTTTCATCTGGGCCAACTCCAGTGTTTGGGCGATTTAGGCCGGGTGGTTCGAACGTCGGAGAATGTAGTCTGTATAGTTAAAATCATTATCAGAGAAGTTTGTCGACGATTACTACTTGTTTCGCATGAAAATGATTTTATTTGTTTGATTACGTTTGGGAGTAATTTCGTGGTTGATTCCAAAAACGGAGATCACAATAAATTTACGATTTTAGAATCCAAAGCAATCATTCTTTTATATAATATGAGCATTGAGCAATTCCGCAGCTTTTAATCGGAATAAATGATAGAATAAATCCTTTATTATTAGTATATATTGTTTTAGCAAATTTTTAAAAACTATGTACGTAAAAAACTTGATTTTTCCAACTTTTAGTAAAAAAAGAGTTTAACCGCATTAACTGTATTAATTTATTTTACTGAGTAAAAGCACAGTAAAATACTGTAAATTAAACCGCAATAGCGCCGTTATTATCCAAATAATATGTTAGCTTGTTGTTGGAAACATTTTGCTTCAAAAGTTTCAAATCTTAACAAATCGTGTTCATTTCTGGAACGGGAGGACTGAAGTTTAAATCTGGGCCGGTCCGGTCTAAGGCGTTCAATGCAGGCCCGAACCTGGTTCAACCCGGAAAATATAAGCCCGAACCCAAAAACTAAGTTGAAGTCCAAATCATTCCCAAAAAACCCAAAAGTTTAGTTAGGTCTGAAAAATTTAGCAATGTTGCCAAGTTATTTTGATTATATTTTGGAACACCGAAAAAAAAACAGTACGCCTTAGACCGGATTTAAGCCCGAAATTTTTCTCAACTTTGGGTCCTAAACCCGGCTTAAAAAGCCCGGCCCGATTTACAACCCTGACGTACGTTGTCTTCAAGTTTACGGGGCTGTCATTGTATGTACAGCATTTTACCCAAAAAGTAATTCAATTAATTTATTATACTGTGGGGCTTCGATTTACGATACAGTTTTGTCCACACTCATGAAGAATTTAACGTAATTTTGCAATGTATACCAATTCATACAACGCATGAATAGAGCTTATCATATGTCATCTATAACTATGTCACATCATCAGATCAGTTCAAATAATTAAAATTGTCCGAAGTTTTTGTTATGCTTGAACAATTTCGTCGACCTTCAATAAGCGTATTGTTTACGTCATTATCTTAATTACTAACGTTACCGCGTCTCACGGCGAAGCAATTATAATCTCATTTCACACTCAACTATACTTACGCACAACCATTATAATCCCTTTTAACGCTTATTAAGTAAGCGCTTAAGATCAGAAACTTGACGACCTTAAATAAAATGCATATTTCATTAACTTTCGGGAATAAATTCCACAGTTGTTTTTACTATATTAAAAGATGAATAAATGCTCTATCATGTCGTAAAATTTTGAAATTTCTGGCTTGGGTAGTTTTTAAGGTATTATTGAAAAACCATGGTGGGCTTCAGAAGCCCTGCCGTTGAGAGTCAATGCCCTGAAAAAGGTTGAGGAACATAGGGTTAATTTGCATTTATTTTGACTTGAGCTAGTGATGTTAAATATTATTTATAAGTAGTGCTTAAACTGAACATTAATCGGCCATGTGTTACTGCTGTGACATAGAACTTTAAGCATTTTAGGATATGGCCGAATTTACGATTTGCACCAAAACTAAAAACCAGTCAAAGTGGAAAATAGCTGGCAATGGACGATGAGAATTTACAAAAAGCGTAAGTTTTCAGATCCGCTGAGCTACAGTATTGTTCAAATTAATTGAAATCAAGCATAAAATGGATCAAATTTATTTATTTTTTGTTTATTAGTCACATAAATCAATTTAAACAGCCCTTAATACTTGATATGTTCTCCACCATTCTTCAAGAACTCAGTAACTCGATTTGGCATCGATTCAACAAAGTGTTTGCACTTTTCAGCAATTTCTTCATCCCTGTACCAAACTTCTATGATTCCCTCTGTAAGCTTCTTTTTTGTTGTGCAATCCTTGTTTAGGAAACGAGATTTGATGATAAACCACAAATTTTTGATTGGGTTTAAATCCAGTGAATTTCCAGGCCAATCTAAAACCTTGACATTGTTTTTCCTTATAAATTTTGGACATTTTTTTGACTTGTTGCAAGAAGCCAAATCTTGCTGGAAGATGCCTCACAGGAAAAAATAAGGGCTTGGATCAAGCCATTGAAGTCATTTACTGGCTATCTTTCAGCCGATAGCTTATATGTAGCCAATGACTTCTTTTCAGCCAAAAAATGGCTACGTATAAGACAAATTTATGCAAATATTTGATTGGCTTAAACATATCCAATTTTAAGTCAGCTTTTTGGCTTATAAAAATAATGGCTAAAATTAAGCCACTACAGTTATTTCGTGGCTATCTTTAAGCCATCAACTTACATTTAGCCAATGGTTGTGTGTTTAGCCAATTCCTGACTGTTTATCTCGCAAAATTGATGCTTGCGTTTGTTTGGCTTAAATCTAGCCAAAATTGTTTCAAAAAAAAGCCATCGTGTGGCATACACGTTACAGTCGGCTTTATAATAGCCATTTTTTTGTGTGATTTTGTGAGCCAAAAATTTGACCAAACATTTGGTGATACGTGATTAGTGGCTAACAAAGAAACAGTTAAATAAATCAATAAACTATTTATAAGCCATAAAATTGGCTAAAAAAACTAAACAAAACAAAAAATTAACTCTGGCTATTTGTGAGATGAAGTTTATTTGACCATCGATGAACTTCTTATTTAGTAGACTAGAAACAGACGCGCGGAGAAAAAGAGGAGAGCATTGAAGAAATAAAGGTTGGTCTTGTACTTGCGAAGGTTTTTTGTGGTCACGTGTATTCGACCAATTTGATTCCACATATTTGTAGAACATGTGAACCGTGAAAGAAAAAAGTCATGCTGATTGAACTAATCGGCACATTCCAAGAACAATAAATGAACCGTAAATCAAAAAAGATAAAACTGTCAGTTTCCAGTCTACTAATAAAGAGTCTATGGTATGACTGAAATGAAGCCAAGATTGTTCAAAAAAACAACCCATTATATGGCTTACAGATCAGATTTAATAACCAGAAGAAGAGTCCTCGAGGACGCATTTTGATGTCCTTGGCCTTGAAGGTCAAGTCCTTGGTCTTTGCTTTGGCCTCGAAGCCTCAAGTCCTTGAAAATTGCCCTATCCTCGGCTCGAGGACAGCAGTATTTTTTGAATTAAAATTTTGTAGATCGCGTGAAAAGAATTTTTGAAGACCTTTGTTTTTGGAGATCGCCTGAAAACTTTTCTGAAGAAGACTTTTTTTTCGGAGAACACTTGCGCTTGAGTCCTTTGTCCTTGGCCTCGAGAGGGCCTGTCCTCGGAAGGGCTGTCCTTGGCCTAGGACTTTTTTGTGTCCTTGGCCTCAAGCCTTGTGTTCTCGACTCCACCTTTGTTAATAACAGGCAACTTGTTTTAGGGATTTATGTGAGCCATTTCCAAATTATGAATTGTGTAAATTGCATAACTTCATATGTTGATTTATTGCAAAAAAAAAAAAAATTAAACTATAAATATTCTATATAGGCCTAAAACTGCCATTGAGACATATCGCTGACCATCCGATGAAAAGTGATTGAAGCAGCCAGTTGGTCGAGCGCTAACGCGTTCGTCTTTGAAGCAGGAGGTCTGAGGTTCAAATCTTGGGCAGGCCAAATCGGACACAGTGTTGCCAACGGCTCGCCACCGCTGTGACATTTCTTCGAAAGAAACTGTGTTGACGGGTTCAATGACGCGGGAATGGGCCCTGCCAACTCGTTACACGCTTTAGCGTAATACAGTGAACATAATGAAAGATTTTTGATTTAAGTTTATTGGCCAAAAAATGGCAATAACAGGCTGAAAAAAATTAAGGCTTTAATGGAAAGCGAAAGCACGAGCAAAAATATGGCCTTACTCGACACAAAAATTATTAAAAACTCCATGCGATAAGCAAGCCGTTTCG
The DNA here is from genome assembly GCA_963965965.1 of Trididemnum nubilum. Taxonomy (NCBI): domain Eukaryota; kingdom Metazoa; phylum Chordata; class Ascidiacea; order Aplousobranchia; family Didemnidae; genus Trididemnum; species Trididemnum nubilum. The sequence goes on from OZ014488.1 coordinate 25,118,480, forward strand.
CCACCAACAGACTTGGTACCAGGGCCTCAGAGAGAAATTTTTCCTGGGGGTACGAAGATCGACGTCGGGCCGCCCCCCCAAAAAAATTTGTCTGGTTTTTTGCCCAAATTTAGTCTGATTTTTTGGCCTTAATTCAAATTCAGTCTGACTTTTTGCCCAAAATTAGGTGAAGAGCAACAAAAAAAGTCTTCACTCAAATTCAGTCTGATATTCTGCCCAAAATTTGGTGAAGAGCAAAAAAAAAGGTCTTCACTCAAATTTAGTCTGATATTTTGCCCAAAATTTGGTGAAGAGCAAAAAAAAGAGGGTCTCCACTCAAGGAGATACGCTTCTGGGTGCGTACATCAAAACTTGACGCAGAGACATCTGAACTCTTTCGGGCCCCCTGAGTACTCCGTGTACCTCCCACTCGAAGGCCCTGCTTGGTACCAGTTAGCTTTGGTCGACCCCCAGTCTTACTAGCTGTCGGGATTTTTGCGACACATCTTTCTGCAAACTCCATCCGCTAGATACCCAATCCTTCAGCTTAGGAGGCTCTTCGTCAGCATTAACTTGAAGTTGGCTAACGACATCAGATATGACTGTAAGCAGTGGAAAACATGCAAAAAATTACTACACACTAACACCTATAAGTTACTGGGTTGCCATAAATTAACAGAGGTGGAGTCCTCAAGGACGTCCTTGGCCTCGAGTTAAAATTTTCTGTTAAAATTTTCGTTTTGGCAGTTTCGCTTATTTCGAATCTTAGAAGGAACACTGGTTGAACCTAAATCGCTTTTGCAAAGTGATGTACAGATGTATTCCTTTTTTTTTTAAAGATAAAGAAATCAGTCAAGCATAAAATTGCTTTTTTTCAAACTTTTGTCTTTCACGAAATGAAATGCGGTCAGAAGCGAAATTACTTAGTGAAAAGGCGAAATCACTGTGACGAATTCACTTTGTGGCAAGGTTACTGGCAACCGTACGGATATGCCTATTGTATTAAGCGTAACCACTATGGAAAAGGTGTCACTTAAGCAGAAATCAGTTGCTCTTTTCAGGTTTGAGGGAGATCTAATTTACCAGTAGCCTAGGCTACACAAACTGACAAGGTAGGTACTTTTTGCTATTGCTAATCCAAAGTTCTTGTGAACGCCAAATAACTTGCACTCTAATGGTGTGAATAAAAACAGCGGATATAGCATATTAGAGTGATAGCAGATATAGCTCAGCTAGGTGGTCTGGGGAAGCCCTGGTGTGCTCCCAGATCCCCTGAAGTATTAGCCTTTTAATGTTCTTAAAAAGCCGACTGGTAGGTTCTACAGTATTTTGTAGGCTGTTTGTTTAGAATTACAGACTGTGTCAGTAGACTTTGAGGACTGCTTATTGGTAGTCACTTCCAGCTTCAACTGACTGGTGGTGTGGTACACACCACAGAATCTTAAATTACCATACCGGTATGTCATAGAATAGGCTATCAAATAAACCCATGACTTATCATTTGCTGTTAATTGAAGGTAACAATTTCTGCCTGCATTTTCAGATTGTAATGTTGTTTTTCATTCTTGTTGTAAAATTACAAGATTGTGCAGGCTAAGAAATTTTGATTGATAATGGTACTGTAGGTACCTGCTAAGTCCAAAGCATAGGCTACTACCGTACTGTAGCAAGCAAAACATTTGTGCAGAAAAAAAAAAAATCTGCAGCTCAGTAAATTGAATTTTGAGAATGTAACTATTTTGGTCAATACCAAACCTCGTTTGGTAGCCTATTGCTTACAAATGTGTTGCTTTTTTTTTTTTGGCTTACAAATGCAATTGCTACTGGCTCATTTCTTCATTTTGTCGGCAGCGGAGCAGAGAGGGTAACGGCGTAATTTTTACAAAGACTCTGGTCGAATGATCTGGGTTCAACCTGCACCCTAGTCACGTTATTGTGTCCTTGGATAAGACACTTTACGATGATTATCTCTGCTTGGAGGGTTTGAACAAGCAGCAAGTTCAGTGGACAAGAATTTGAAAAAAATCCACAGGAACATTGGATCATTGGAAACCCCTTAGCAGGTGCGGATTCCTCCAATCACGAAATAGTCGTTGTAATGAAAAGTGTACGGATCGTCCAATAAGTTAGCGTCTTGCGCTGTTTAGTGACAGGAGGATAAATATGTGCCACAACAAGAACAAATAAATACTTTTTTCATGCTGTGGCTGGCATTGTTCTTAGTTTGTTCTTAAATTTGGAATAAATATGGAGCCTCATATTCTTCTAAAATTGTTTTACCAAAAAAAATTGGCTACTTTGTTTGCTAATTTTAATTGGTAGTGTGCATAATTTGTTTTGAATAATGGTTTCATACCATAGTGCAATTTGAGCAGTGAGTTTATTACAATTATGCTACTGTATTTTTTAAAACTTCACATTTGTGCTTGTGAGCACAATTATTTAGGGGGGCTTGCGGAAATCCTTGTAGTGTAAGAATTTTTGGAGTAGGCCTAGTTGCCCTACGGGCATTGATTTTATGACTTGCACTGCCCACCTTTAACGTTAACCTGGATTGAAACATATGAGATTGCCTAGGTCAGAGCTGGTGCAAAAGTTGTTCCTCTCAGCTCTTGCCGTAAGGTTGAAACAAAAGTTACCTTATATACTCATGAATAGGTCGCAACTTTTTCTTATATTTAAAAAAAATATATAGGTGCAACCAATCCGCTCGACAGTGCAAATCGTCACCAAGTCGGAACAAAATCAAAAGTTTTCGGCTATTGCAAGTACCTATTTTTTAGCTAATAAGCCGTTATAGACACAAATTATAGTGGAAATGTGCTATTGCCACTGTGGTTCCATGAAATACGGGTGCATGCGCTTGTGCACACACATACCAATGCGAGGCAGTTTCATGAGCACACACGCACATGCGATTGCTCAGCGTGCATTGGATTTTCCCGCTTTGTTAAGAAAAAACAGCTTTGCGATTTCAATGCAATGCAGTTCAATGCTAAAAAAACAACCAATTGCAGTAATTTTCGAAGTTATCTGTGCAAAAAAGCTAGGGAAAGGGCCTTTTAAATCCCTAGATTTACAGAGCGACTTATGTGCGAGTCAACTCTAAATTAAACTTTTTTAACACAAAACTAATAGTGCGACCTATCGGCGAGTATGTATGGTAGTTGTTTTTTTTGCAGCTTCGGGTAATCTAGTTGTGTAAAATATGCCTCGCTTAGCTATACTTGCACAAATAATTGGTTTGTCTTCTGATGTAATTGCAGCTTTTGAAGGTAAGGTGTTCCTAGATGTTATTTTCTTTAGAGTTTTTGTAAAACATTGTATAAGTACAGTTGTTTAAACAAAAAAGATTAACCAACACGTTAGCAGTTGCCCGTAGCCTATCATTTAAAGGTGTTTTGTAGACACAAGTTTTTGTACTATCAACAAAAAGTAAATCTACGCTAGCCTACTCTTCAAATTAGCGCAGATAGCGTTTTAACTGATGATGCTTTACGTACTTTTAGCAAAATGTTTTGAAAAGAGTTATTGCTTATGTGAACACTGTACTGTATGATATTAGTTTTTCTTAAGGCCGGGATCACACAATCAAGATTTTGTACAATTTTCTTGCATTAATGTTTTTGGAGCTGTCGCATCTAGTCGCTATTTCCTTGCACAGTTTCTTGCCAGACAGAAACGTCTGGGTTTTTCTGCAAACAAATTGCCGAAGCTGTCACTAGTATTTTTGCATTGCGTAGTAGTTAAGGAATTTTCTTGAAATTTGCAGTGGCGATAGTAATACTATGCACTTTGGCAATTATTCATTGTTATTTCTCGTTTGCCAAAATGATTTGAGCACATTCACAAAAGCAAAAAGCTGCAGCTATACAATTATAAATAGCTATATGAGTTCTGTTGCAAATTGCGTGCGCAGACTATGAAATCTTTTTTCGACCTGCATTGAAATGAATATATAGATGGAAAATGTCAAAATAAGTTTGTTTGTGTGGGACTCGTTAGCGTATATCGTAGCATTTTTCATGCTATGTTATCTATTAGATCAATAAAATGTGCATAACGTTGCATGATTGGTCAAGTTATATTAAACCAGGTATGTTCTTTCGGGTACTTGCGGTTACAGAGGGCTCAATAATTGGACATCAGGGTAAATTGAAGCTTTTTTTATTTTTAAATAAGAATAACTAAATAAGAGCGGTTTTGTTTGGTTTCTTACAAAATCAGCTTGAAATAGCTGAAAATTATCTGCTGAAATTTATCTTAACTACTTAAAAATGCAACAGGCTCTTTTGCCAGTGGACATGTCGAGTTTTAACTAAAAAAATATTAAAATTATCAAAAATGTATCTCTAATTGCATAATCTCGGCTCCAGCGAAAGCTGGGCCGGAAGAATTTTCTGATCAGATGGAAATTTTTAATATTTTGGTTAAAGCCAGATCACACATTGAATACTTATTAAAGTTTAATTCTTACTAAATAGTCAGCAAATGCGTACCTCCATTTAATCTGTATCTAAAATTTCCAAATCTTCCTTTTAAGAATCTGATATTTTTGCTCTATTCTTGTACTCAGAATTAAATGTGTTCCACAAGCACTGCCTTTTATTGATTTTGCTAATTAAAACATCAATTTCATGAATTGACCACGACGGCATGTTGATCACACTATACTACAGTTATGGTTAATAACTTTTCAGAATCATTTTCGAAAAGGCCAAGCTCAAGTTTGAAGTAGGAAAAATTGGGTTATCGATAAGCGATTGTGAACAAAATAGCAGGCAACACATTTAGGTCTTTAAAGAAATATGAGAAAAAAACAGGCACAAAGTTATATTATGTCATTGTTGATTAAATCAAAAACGTGAAATTTCTTACAGCATTTTCGCTTGATAATTGTGACGCATTGATTTTTTGCATTGACTTAGGCGACAATTTTCGTATTTTGCGGCTCACAATTTTCAAAGGCACATCTAAAAGCTCAGTTTTCTTTGTAGAGAATGGCGGCTTTTTGAAAACTTTCTGGCAAAATATAGCTTGGTTCTATTTCCCTGCAAGAACTTAGTTAGACTTTCTAGACCCTGATTTTCATTCTCACACAGGCTGTGCAATATAACTGATGACAGGTGCCCGCAATACTATGCCATGGACTTGCGTGACATTTTTCACGATTGATGCAAGAAAATTGTGCAAAAACTTAATCATGTGATCCAGGCCTAACAAAAAATTGTGTTTATGAAATTCATATTCAACTAGTAATTTCTGGTGTCATGAAGTTTATTTGGGGTTTTTAGATACCAGTATTCATAAAACTTAGCATTTGCCAGACAATGTTAGTTGAACACATGAAATTCGTAGTCAGTCAAAAATAGCCCAGATAATCCAGAAAAATACTAGCCTACTATTTTTGATTACTTACCATGCAGTTCAGTGTGTCTTTAATACAAGAGCCTAGCAATACTATTCTTTCTGTTGAAATTAGCTACAAAAATAGCATCGTTTACTGTTGAAATTACTGAAGTGGCTATTTAACCTGTAGCATACGGCTGATAAGGTTGCTATAGTTCTATTCTATGCAATTCTGAGGCTAGCTGATGAGAGAGCACTTAGACAAAACAGAACTGTTTGGTTCTGTAATCTTTTGTTCATTTAAGCTGTTGCAGTTCTGTTGTTCTGGCTAAGCCTGCAGGGAATATTGTAAGGTGTGTCAAAAGTAAAGTGCTTATTTCAGAAATGATATATAACTTATTGCTCAAACCAAACCTTTTGTAGCACTGGTACTAAACGCTGATATGGACAATCAGCTATGCACTCTTCCTTTGAAACAATCTTGTAAAATGAACCCAAGCATTCTTTTGAAAATTTGAAACTGTTATATTTTTGCAATTTTGTTAAATATTTTGCTTCATATGTTTTCTCGTTAACAAGAATGGCACTACATTATGATAAGTTCATAATTTACGTACTATTTACTTCGCGAGTTTTATTATATCGTAACAACGTAACATACTGGTATCAAAATTCTACGTTTAAATCATATCATAAACCAGAGTGAATTTGGACTATTGCAAAAGTTTGTTTTTTTTTAATGAAATTTTTGTGAAATATATTTTGCTGAAAAAACTTCAGATCGTTTACCATGCATCCACTTTGTTAATCAAACATTTGCTTCAATTTTTAGTATTTTCTCAACTGCTAATCAAAATCTGTTCAAATTTACCCTGCTGTCCAAATCCATCCAAGCTTACGGTATAATATCTACGTACTGCACTTTTACCTAAAATTTGGAGTAGAATGTAATTGCAAACCATACTGCCTTGTTTAGGGTTTACAATGTGCGCTGTATGTATCAGTACCTCAGAAATTTAACTGTATTGCTCAAGCATGACGTACGCTAAGGGTACTTCTGCTGACTGATAAAGAGTACTTTACTTGTATATCATGTGTTGTACTGCCGCCCTTACTCATCAATAGAAAAAAATTACTTTCAAGAGTATAAAATCATATCTGCTTAGATGCTGGCATAGCTGTTGAAGATCTTCCTCTCATTGAAGGAAAAATGAAAGCAGAGTTCAAAAAATTTTAAATTTCTACACGAAGAAGGTTTAAAGAATTTTTTGATTCTTTAACTCAGGTTAGTATGATTCAGACATCAAAAATCAATTTTTGTTTGAATAATAGCATTCAACATTTTTCAGTTGCGAGGATGTGCTTTTCAATAATTCCAATGTGGTTGCTACTTTGAAAACAAAACGTACAGCACCTTAGAGTCTTAATGAAGTAGATTGATTAATTTCATATAACTGATATATACTTTTACCTCAAATCACTAATGCAAAAATAATACTCAAAAGTTTGCATTATTTAGTATCATTTTGCACTTACAACATCGATTTTGATTAGTTGGCTGTGATGTGTTATTGTTTCACAGTTCTAAATATAAAATATCGAACCACTTCATGAGGCTATGCTAATCGTTTATTAGCCACTATGAGTATTTAATTGCAGTTTGTCAGTTTCGTACTCTTGAACTGCACACAAAGAACTTCAGTGAACTACTTACTGCTTGGCAAGTCTACTTCTCTCTATTTTGCAACTAAACGTTTGTTATTGTGATGCTCTAGGTTTCAGGTGTTCTTGTTTAACAATTAACGTGCCAAACAAGTGTGCTTTGTCAAAATCTTTACATAAATCAGTTGTCGGTATCGGTCATGTGCTTACCAACTGACACAAGCTGCCATTTTTATGTTTAGAGGGTTTAAATTGAACTGGGCCACAGTCCACCAGTATCAAGACTACGGTCTTGCTATAAAATATCGTACGTGGTTTTACCGAAGACAAAATGACGCTATTCATTTCTTGCTTAGGAAGACTATGATGCCACATGAATGCGATCATAAGCTGAAGTTCGTAATAGAAGTTTAATAGCAGCAAAGATTGTATGTAAAATGCTAGAAATTTAGTTCTGTGTATTGAATTATGTTGTAGCTCATACTCTGTGGCTTCTTATACAGGTCTTTGTATACCTTGTCGAATATCAAGTTAGCTTGTTCAATGTTCAGCAATAAGCAAAATAATTCATGTGCTTTTGATATCTTTAAAAATGTCATTTTTGTTTTAGCTTATCAAAGAATTACTACGAAAAGAAAAGATTGTCGACAACCAGATACAGCAATCCAAGCAACATTGGGAGGTGTTAATACAAAAATCTCTTGAATTTTTTTATACCGATGCCGAAATCAGCGAGTTTCATGTAATGCAAAAGTTTCTTGGCTACATGATTTCAGATGCCGAGTTTTTGATCGTGTTCTATGAATTGGCTAAGAATCAAAATCATCCGCATGCGGTTGCAATAGAAGATTCAAAAGGCGTGGAAAAGGCTTCTCTCATCATCGAGCGTTTCATTGGTCCCGATCATCCACGTATGATACTATTACAGTACGTATATCTTGGCTTCGTATAAAGTTTTTTCACCGCTGTTTTCACCTGGCTGCCGAGTCGACTAAACTGCAATGGTGAATGGCACTGTGTTTGACCAAGCCTAGAAAAGCAAAAAATCAGTGAATATATTTGAGTAATTGCTGGAGTTGGTGGTGTTCACTGTTCATTGACATTTTGTGTTCGCATGCGTAGGGATGTTTTGTCTAGATTTAGATTGAAAAATGCATTGATGTCAGGACAGTAGTTAACTGGCTATGACTTATAAGATCAACCCCGTTTTTAACATTCCTGGCTTGCTGTTCACGCCGGTTTCTAGCATTCGCTGTTTGTAGCAAGACCTGCAAGAGTGCAAGGGCAATTCTCCAAACACCGCCATACGAAAGACTACGCCTAATGTAGCCTATAGTCATCAGTATAGGCGTTAATTGATATCGGTAAGCCTAGTATGCTTACCTTAACATGTTGAATTTAATATCAACAGTCGTCAATTTTTGCTAAAAACAATAGGCTTAGCTTACCAGTATAGTTTCAAAAGTAACCATTTTTTTTATTGCAAAATTTGTCTAAATTAAACTAATGTAAAATTTTTGGGCAAATTTTTATTTACGGTATATTTGGGAAATTCCGCACTGTTTTCTCCAATTTTGAATCTTAAATGGAGCTCTGACTATAGGCTACTGGTAGTTCAGTATTTGCGCTTGAAAATGCATAACTGATAAAACAGTGTTTTTAGATCTGATATTGATAGGCTACTGGTAGCTTTATTAATCAGTTATCATATTTAATTGCAATTTATGCCGTGACAAGTTTGCTGATTTCTAATTGTGTTGTGTTTCAAAGTTCTTCAGTTTTTTGTTTGTTTTTTTTCTGTACTTTGAACGTCTGTAATATGTAGCTAGTAGCACTCCTTCTATTAGGCTGCTAACAGTGAACATTAGAGTGGCTCAAAAAATACACTTTTGTTTCAAAACCAAGAAGGTGCCCCTAGAATTGTTCAAATATAAAACCAAACATACTACATAGAGCCAAGATAATAATAAGCGATAAAGCACTTCACTCGAATCAGCGTGAAACATGCAATAACTGACTTTTTTATTAATATCTCTGAAGTTTTTGTTGTTTTTTTTATCAGACTTTTATAATAAAAAATGTGAACTTTTAGTAGAGGCGTAATTCGCAAAAATAAAATAAAATTTTCCCAGGCCTAGGCCTCAACAGTAACTTAGTCGCAGTTATATGCCATTACTTTCCGTAGATTGGAGCACTTGCAGCAATGTCTGCTGTCATGATTTGAAACTCAGCAAACTGGTGATACCTACTCTACTCATAAAAAGTTTTAAAATGTCGTGCTTGTTGCTTCCTTTGTCGCAATAATCAGTATAATAATGAGTTGCTTTCTCGAATTGTTTTTGCCACGTTTGCTCTAGTTATTATCGTGTTCATTTATTATCAAGCTTGGAGCGACAAATTTGAGAAACTGAACTTTTTTTGAGAGTGTAGAAATTATTGGAGTCTTGTTGTTTTACCTCTTGATCTTGTTCGAGATTATATTATTCGTAATTGGCAGTTTACGAGTCTAGCTATAGTATTATTGTTGTAGCTTGGTTTAGCGAATGCCGAGATAAGAATAGAGTTTGGGATGTTAGCATATTCGTAGCTTTTTAAGTGCAAGTTTTAAATTGGTTGGCGTAAGTTTGTCTTAATACTTTCGATTATTGCTTTTGATTATTTTTACTAAATTTCTTTTAATTGATTATTTTGATATATTTTATATTTGCGCTAATTATGCTTTTTTTTTTTCTTTGAATAAGATTGAACTGTTACCGTAGTAACTAAATGTTTGAGAATTCGAAAAACCTCAGCAGCGACGAACTCGCGTTTTTAAAGATCCCGCCGTCCTTACAGTATTTCGCTTTTTGCCATGTGGGGCATTAGTGTGAGTGAGTTTGTGACACCCTCCCAGTTAACAGATAAATTTGTGATACTGAATGAAAAAAATTTTTGACTTGGTTTGACTAAACTGTTTAGTTCTTACCACAGCTTTTTAAAATTATGTTACTGCAAAAGTTCATATTACCCTAAGATGCAGAAATTGAAAATTGACAATTAAGTTGGTTCTAGTCCAGTTCTAGCTTTTCAGCGGTTCAAGATGACTGCTGAAGACAATAAATTTTTCACAACTTGTGCATATAAATTGTATAATCACTGAAAACTTTTCAAAAATGTAGTTTCTTGACTCGTGACAATAACTTGACAAAAGAGGTAACAAGTTGACGATAAGCTTTGAGACAACTTATCCTGAGTAAAGTTACGAGGAAATATGTTCGTAAAACGTTGCGAAGGTATCCAGAATTAAAAAAGCCAAATTTTACTACTTGTCGCAAAATTTAGACTAGATTTTAAAACTTACGCAACAGCGCTATGACACTGCTTTTCAAAATTCTAGAAACTTTTTTAGTCTGGTCACTAAAGTCATAACGAAATAATCCAAAAAGAATTGGTTCGCTTTTATTGGTTCTTTGCTTCTTTAAAAAAAACAACTCAAATCAATTTTTTATCATATTGCCAATCGCAATAAATTTTTTTTTTAAATTTTAATTTGATATATTTTTTGTTTTTTTCACAAAATATGTTTTATAAAAAATGCAAAAAAGCAATCTTGGTCGTCATGAATGCAAAGCAACGGCGATTCTGAACATTTTGAGGGGTAAAGCATGAGTTATGCGCTGCCAGATTAGAAAGTTTGTTTGTTTTTCTGGTTTGGCACCCCCAAAAATTCAAAGTGGATTCGCGCAGCCAATTCTCAACCAATCGAGCTGAATTTTTTTGAGTGGAGTTTTTCATGAATTTAAACAATTCTCTTGATTTTGAAACAAAAGTGTACTTTGAACCACCCTAGTGAACATGAAACTGCATGGTTATACCATTTTCAGGTGGTGTCTTCATCATTTTGCAACCTAAAGTGCACAAACTCAACGAAGACCTATGGGTTTTTTTGTTAATAAATTTCGTCTGTGCAAATGGTTTGTTTTTTCTTTGAAAGAAAAATTTATACAGTTTTTTCTGTCTTTCGCCTAAATTATTATTAGTGCTATGTTTGCCGATTTGGGCTGCTGCTGCTCCTCCAATATACCTTTGAAACCAAATTTATACTGTAATTGCTGCTGAAGGCTTGCACCATCCCCACGGGTAATCGATATAGCAGTTTTCCGCCAATTTTTTGACCTACTTTTTCGTAAAGTGCAATTCGTTTTAGCAATCTATATTGGTTTGTATGGTGTGCTATTGCTATTGGCTGATGGGTAAATGTGCTTGCTGCGATTTGCGACTGCTGGCTTAATGTTGGTCACTAGGTGAATTGCAATGCTGTTCAATATCGTCGGACGTTTCAAACGTCATTTGTAATAGTGAAAAGATGAGAATGTAGCGCTATGTTTGCTTTTATATATCTTGAGTTTCTATCCCTGTCTTTTGCTGCTATGCAAATACGCTGTATCATGTTGGAATATATTTTTCCTATAGCCGACCAACATCCGACTAATTAGAAAGTGATTCGATAGCTGCAAAAGGTGAGACAAAACGCAAGGTGGTATACAAGCAAAATGTATAGCGTTGTTAAATGTTCTCGTGATTTAACTATTAAATGGCGATTAGAATGCCGTACTATATTTTCCAGCATTGGAAACATGCACACATTCCACCTATTTGTGACTAACATTAAGCCAGTAGTCGCAAATAGCACATCTTATGCAGCCGACAAATGGCTTTCCGAAAGCCGAAAATGTAAGCCAAACGTTCGCTGAAACGTAGCCTATTTATGACTAAAAATTAGCCAATAAATGGCTATCCGAAAGACGGAAAGTTTAGATAGTTGGAAAAATAAAGCTCCTTTTGTGGCTTGAATGAAGCCAATTTAGTCGCCTTATCGGCTCGTAATTAGCTAATTTTTGTACCTTATGAAGCCGTCAAATGGCTCGCCTCAAGCCGGACAAATTATCCAAAGTTTGGCTTAAATATAGTTAGTTTTTGGCTTTTACTTAGCCAATTTCTGCATTGTATAAAGCCGTCAAATGGCTCGCCTCAAGCCGGACAAATTATCCAAAATTTGGCTTAAATATAGTTAGTTTTTGGCCTAAACTAAGCCAATTTTTTTTCCTGTGCTTCTCCTCCTGGAAATGCGTTGTTTAGGTTTGGGATCACTTTTTTCTTAATCACTTCAATGTAGTGGTCAGAGTTCACCATGCACTCCACAGGAAAGAGGGATCCAGCACCTGCATAACTAAAGCACCCCCAAAAACATCTTTTTCTGAGAATATTTTACGGTTTGATTGACATGACGGCGGTTCAGTGGCTCTCCGATGCTTCTTCGTACAAATCTGCTGTGTCCACTTTGGACGTAAACGTGACTCTCATCAGAAAAAGAACCTTTTACCAGTCTTCAGCTGTCCAGGTTTTATGTTCTTTTGGCCCAACTGATTCTTTTTGATTTCATCTTTTTGGTTAAAAGCTGTTTCTTAAGTCGACGCATTGCTTTTCTTCCACTTTCAAGACGACGTTTACGGACAGTGCCTGATCTAATTTTCACTCCTGCATGGGCTAAATCTTTGGCTAGTTCGTCACTTGTTTTTCTCGGATTTTTCTGGCTTTCTCTCAAAATTAATGTATCACCTCTACGCAGTAGCGTACGCGGGATTTTGAAAAAAGGGGGGGGGGGGGGGGGGGCAGAAACTAGAAAATATGAGAGGAACATAGATCAAAATTTGAAATAGTCACACTCAGATTTCGTCCCATTTTTTGCCCAAAATCAGGTAAAGAGCAAAAAAAAAAAGAAGAAAGGTCTTCACTCAAATTTCATCCCAATTTTCGCCCAAAATCACTCAAATTTCCAGCTGAAAGCCTGATGCCCAACTTACAAAGGGGGAACTAAATACGCCCCTGTCTCTAGGAGAAGTAATCCATTTTCTTCCATATTTTCCTTTTCTTTGGGAGGTAACGGATCCTTTTGCATTAAATTGCTTAATAATTCGGCAAACAGTTGCCTTACTCATTCCAAAAGATTCTGCAATATGTTTTTGGTTAAGTTCAGTATGTTTGTACAAACTAATGAAACTAGCACGTTTTCTAGGAGTAGTATCTGCCATGACAAACTTTTCTAGTCTAATTTGTTTCAGCTGAAGCCACTCACTTTTTACTTTAGGTGCTCGTTATGACGTAATAATGTAGTACATGACGTCACAAACTTTCTTGAAATATTGACCTGTTATATTAGAAGTCTACAATAACTGTACTGCAAACAGTATTTTTGTTGCAAAAAAAAACTTGAACAAAATATGAAAAAAATAGTCGATTTCAATTAATTTGAATAATACTGTATGTAAGCTGCTTAAATTGTTTTTGGTAATTACCAATTAAGGCCAGGCTATCTACAAAAGTGTTACTTTACAATCAAATTCTTTAAATATGCCCACTGAAGGAATTATACGTTGATTTACGGTAACGTTCAATGCTTTGTAAAGGCAATTTGACATCCAATCGTTTTGGCGAAAAAAAGCTATGACGTTGCTGCAATCCATCAATAGCCTAGTCTGTACAATAAGACAAGCGTTAAAAATGATGATTATCTCCAACAGGGGCGCATTTTGGGGGGAGGATGCATCCCCCACCAGCATAAACGTAACGTGCATGTGAATAATATTAAACTTATTTGAAATAGAACAAAAACAGCAATCATTCATTTGCGGGTAAAATCTACTCATTGAACTGTCAAGACCTTTTTTTCCGAGATCGCTTCAAAATCCGGAAAAAATAATGTCAGCATCATTAATCATTAACGTCCGAAATTTTGAGATGATAGTAAATACACAACTTCTGTTTATAAATTTTGTCATCTCCCCACCGAAATTTTCTAGACCCGCCATTGATCTCCAATCGATCATGACGATAAGGCTGAAATAGTACTGGCACTGTCCACTAACTAGACCACTATAATTGACACTTGGTTTAACTAGACCACCAGTTAAATCCTTGGCTTGATTTCTGATGTTATTTCTTGTGTTGTAAATATGTACGCTAGGCCTACAGTTTTAGTAGGTGCAAAAAAAATCAACAAATCCGATTGTATACGCAGATGACTCATAATAATTGATTGGCTATGCAGGTGACTCATAATGCAGGGCTTTGTTGGGCATGAAGTGAATTAATTTTCAGGCCAATACGGTATTTTAGTTCAGGCTCTAAAATTCTGCTGCCTGAAACCAGTTGTGTCACGTAAAATGCACGACAAGTGCGAAAACCTCCTTTTAGTTGCGTGATATGATGGTGTCACGCGACTAAAAAGTCGCCCAGGAGTCGCTCACCTGTCGCCATGAAACAGCGACTAAATTTGTCGCCGGGCGACAAAAGCGCGACAGCGGCTCTGTGTGAACAGCTTCATTTAAACGAAAAGCGCGACAGCTGCACTGTGTGAAAAGCTTCATTTAAACCAAAGCAAACATACTGTCGTGCGACAGAATGCTTGCATTGGTTTAAATTTAGCTTTTCACACAGTGTCGCTGTCGCCCTGATGTCGCCTGGCAACAAATTTTAGTCGCCGTTGCACGACGTCAGGTTGGCAACTCAAGGGCGACTTTTTAGTCGCGCGACATTACCATAACACGCAAGTAAATGGAGCTTTTCACACGTCGCGCATTTTGCGCGACACAACTGCTTTCAAGTAGCAGAATGCTAGAGCCTGAACTGAAATACCGTATTGGCCGAGAAATTAATTTACTTCATGCCCAGCATTAAGAGTCACATGCATAGTCAATCAATTATGAGTCATCTGCGTAGACAATACTGGATTTATTGTACTTTTCGTTTGCACCTACTGAAACTGTAGGCCTAGCGTACATATCTATAACACAAGAAATAACACCAGCGTTCAAACCAAAGATCAAACTAGTGGTCTTGTCAAACCAAGTGGCAATTAAAGTGGTCTAGTTAGTGGACAGTCCCGGTACTGTTTCTGCCTGATCGAATGGAGATAATCGTCACTAATAACGCTAATTTTATCGCAGAGAGACTATAGGCTATACAAAGTTTTTTTAAAGTTACAGTATTTCCTCCCTAGTAATCATGAATGCTGATGACATAGAAATTGATACAGAAAGATTTGTTTACGAAATTCAAATGAAGACCTTAGAGGCAAATGTTGTTAAGTCACTTTTTGCTGTTTTGAGTAAATTGAGTTTAAAGGTTTTGCAATGTCACAGACGTCAAACGAAACGTTTTTTTCGTAATTTTTTAGCAATATTTTGTGTCTTTGGGGCGTCCAATGGTACATGTCAAGTTTGGTGCAAATCGCGTCACAAATGGCCGAATTATGGCCAAAAAACGATTTGACTTAACAACATTAACCTGTCACAAGAAGGTTTGACTTAACAATATTTACCTGTCACATTTTGGAGGAGAATAATATTTCTGTTGTTACGTAATAAAAAATTAAAATTACAATCAAAAATTAAAAATTTTTACGCGCATATATAAGCACGAAAGTGTTTCGATTCAATATCAGTTACAACTAGTTGTATCGGTACTAGTGTAGATTACCAGATAATGAAGCCTACAAGTAAATTATCTCCAGGGCGTCCCTCATGGGCACCACCTTTTCTAGTATCGGTTGTTAATTGGGTTGCAAGAATTCCGGTGATTGTTGCAAGCTGCTCAATGTAGCACAGCAGTCATTTTAGAGTTGATAAGCCTACTTAGATAGCCTAGTGATTAGAGATAATATTCCTTGAAACAACAGCTGTACTTGGCTGCTACATTTTGTGGGTTGGCTAAGATGACAAATGGTGTAAGTCATGGGGTGGTTTATTTATTTTTTTGACTTCTTTTCAAGAAAACTTTGCTTTATCAAACAGCAGGATTAAAAGCCTGTCAATCTTAAGAACTGGTAGCAGTTATTGTTATGCCCAGAGATGAACAGCGCTGTCTCAAGCTTTTATCTCTCATCAGCAGCCTTCAGAATATCTAAACTGTCTAAACCAAAAAATATTCCCCAGCCAGCTCTCGGCCAAACTGAACAAGCTTTTTCAGTTATTGTTGTGTTATTTTCTGGTTAGCTTAATTTACTCGAAATTTATAAGTGGTAGTAATATTCTAGCATTATACAAATATTTTGTGCATAATACTGCATTAAGAAAGAACAAACATTAAAAAAATAATCATTCTAAACGTTTTTAGCCCTTTCGAGTCGGATTTTGTTTTAGGTTAATATTTATTTTTTTCATCTCTATGTCATGTATATATTTTTTTCTCTATGTCATGTCGAAGGTATGCTGCCAATTATGATGATGATTTTTTTTCTAGTTTCCAAAATCGTGGGACACTAAAAAAAGATGTTACGTAAGTTTGCGTTTCAATTGCGATCAAGCTACGAAACCAAAAAAGGACCCTTATTAGCTGCTCAAAAATAGCGTATAAATCCTGAAGCAAAATCCCAAATGCAGTAAGCAAATGCCTGGTTGTTTAAAATTAATAAGAGCCGCAAGTAACTCATTCTAACTACTTTTGTTAGTATTCAAATCTTTACTACAAATAAGCTTTGTCGAGGTAATTTGGGAATTAGGAAACCCATTCTGAATATTTTATCAACCTTGCTTTGCTAAAATTTGCTGAGCGCGAAAATAATAGATTTTTGTTAATCTCTGCTGTCACCTAGCGACAAAATATTTGTGAGATAGATTGTTTTAGCATATTGAAGTACACAATATTAATTGTAACATATTACAGTTGCAGTACTTAAATTTTTGGGGGAACGCGTCCCCCCATTGAGAGTTAGCTTCCCTATAATAATCAAAAAAATTTTTCCACGTTATTCAAAGGGTCGAACAGTATTAAATGAGCACAGAAGTGGAGATATCCAAAGCTAGACGAATCCTAATTGAAGCATGTTTTGGCAAAAGCTGATAAGTGACATTTTTCAAAAAATGAGTTTTCCTTATTTTTCAAGCTATTTACTAAAAATGTTTTACCTGAGAAGAAACTTATGCTTACTTTCTATTATTTTTTGGTAATATATAGCTCATTACGTTGCACTTGACAACAGCGCCAAATGGAAGTTTAAAACTTTAATTGCGATTTTCCCGAAACGGCGAAATGCGACTTATCAACTTTTGCCAAAACGCGCTTCAATTGATAGCCTTGGCGTTGACATCAACCTTCTTGACTCAGCCAGTTTAGAGATATTTTACTTCAAACACGACATAGGAGCCTCTTTAATCATAATTTTATTGGCAACCCTGACGTTTATTATATCGGCGACGCCATTTTAGTTTATCCTAAGACAACGCCGCAAATCATTATATCAATTAGGATAAGCCGCATAAGTCTTTCAACCAATATACATTATAGGTTGATCTTGAAGAGCCTAACGGCAAAACAGCCTGTCGGGGGCATCATTTTAACGATGTTAGAGATGTTTTTATTATTTTTGCCGTATAGGTTTATGTAGATCATACGTCGTATTTCTGGAGGATCTTAATTACGTCGTGTTTGAAGTAAAATATTTCTGGAAAAGCTGGGTCAAGAAGGATGGAGACAGCACTAATCCAATCTAACACGATTGACCCAACTTTAGATACCCTCATTGATTTTGCTTCTAGTCCTAGTTTATGTAAAGTAGGTAATCAATATAAAAGACAGCTAAAATAAAATGTTTTCAAGGAGCAGAGCAATTTACTAATTGATAGAAACTTGTTCGTGAGGCCGAGAAAATATGTGCAACTCAAGCGTTTTATAGAGTGAGTATGAGGGTGGAGCATCTATAAAGGCAATTATAGTGATATTTCGGCAAATAATAGGCTTTGAAGCGCCATTTTGATCATTTTTTGCAGATTTTTATCGCCTTTTGAAAGATCTAAATTGTTAAAATTTAGAAGTCATTTAAAATAGTTAAATTTTCAGCCCCTTCAGCACCCCTTACTTACAGGTCAAGTACAGCTATGACCAGGGGTCCGGGTCCCCTCCATTCAAATTTGATAATATGTTCAGTACGCATTCCCCATAGTTAGTTTGTTTTTTGTTTTTTTGAAGTTTGTCGCGTAAAAATTGACGAGTAGGATTGTTATTTAAAGTTGCTCGTACAATAGATGATTAATTGCATTGATTCAGCTCATAAAAAGATTAGATAAGAGTCAGAGGTTGACTTTTAGGACAAAATTTTGTCTAAATTATTGTATCCCTCAAATAACGAGAAATTTAGATACTTCTCCAGATTTTTCAGTCTTGTAAACTTCCCAGTCACAAATTACTTATAAACTTTCGCGATTCTTTTCGTGTTTGAAGTCGTCTTTTAAAGTGACGCTAAAAACACTTTTTAACCAATCAGCAGTGGTCGAATGGATAGAGCGTCTGCTACTCAAACAGTAGACTCGAGTTCGTTTCTCGGCGGGATACAACCAAAGACTATATATTTTATAAAAACTGGTACGTTATTACAACTTTTCTGATTGACGTTCAGCAATAAAAAGGAAGAGTGTGAAGCCTCCACCGTGTGTAATAAATAGGTGGGCAGGTGGCAACTTGATTCGGAGACCGAAAGGCTCCTTCGCTGTCTTTCAGCCAAGCCAATTTGACGAATAAACTGTAATTGCAATTTCAAAAACTGATCTCAAAAGTAACTTAACCAAGGGATTTTATCTTTATAGCTTTGCTAAGCTGTGAACAACTAGGCTATACGCTTTCTGAGATAAAGTCAGAAAATAGATCGTATATTATAGGGATATTTTGCGATAAGCTGGAGCAAAGTGTCCCCTGTTGATATAGAGGTCAACAAGAATTTCCGAACTAAGTAGATCCACCTTCATTCAGCAAACAAATGTTTGGTCGACACGAAATTCGTGTTTCTTTATTGTTGAAATACACTACATTAAATACAAGTAACATTAAAATAAAAAGCACACGAAAGAAAAAGTCGGTGTATAGCTTAATATATAGCTTGACACTAATAGTTCTCCAAGTTTTAATATGTGATCTCTAATTTACAATAATTTCCATTTCATATAGCGCAAGCTCAGGTGTTTGATATAAAAATTCAGAACTTATATCATACTGTAAATTATTTAAAAATTGGATGAGAATTAGAAGAAGAGCTTGGAAAAAAAGTCACCATGGTTTTTCAAGGTTGATTTTTTTCATTTTTCATGAAAGCTGGCAATCATGGATTTGTGATGTTCTGCTAATCAAGTTTTGTGCATACCTAAAAAATAAAACTTTTTATTGTTAAACTCCAAAAAATAAGTATGGAAAGATACCGGTAAAAAAAAAGTAAAAATATACAAGCTGAAGTTGTACCGCAGGAAACCGCAAGTCTTTATCATGTAGACGTGCTAACGATACAATGTGAGGCCATATACAGGGTGTCCCAAAATAAATGAAAACCATAACCTTGCTAATAAATATCTTGATTTATTGAAACCCTATTTTTGCTATTTTTCAGATTCAATAGGAGTTACAAACCACAATTTTTAGTTAAAATCCCCTAGGCTTGGAAATCAGAAGAAAAAAAAATTTTTGCGCTAAGGCTTAAATAGAGACTAGATCTAATAAGACTGTTCAAACAGGTTTCCGCAGAAAGTTTAATTTCAACACTTGTCCTGGAAAATACCAAATAGTCTTGTGGTATCGTAACTTTCCAACCTACAGAACTGTTAACACTAAAAGCCCGGACCGGTCATTTTTTATAGTTGGTGAGGTTGTAAGCTGACGCATGTGCCTGGTATACAAGCATGAAACAACTAAGGGGCACTGGCTATTACAACAGCCTCATGTGCTAATAGATACTGTACCACTGGTAAGTACAACGTTATCAAAAACCAAACTTTGTTTTGCTGAAGGCCGTGATTCAAAAGGTAAGCTGCAACGCCTCCCCCTCCCCTCTTCATATACAAGCCACTGTGAAGCTTTTTTTATTCTTGAAAGTAAAAAAAAACTGTGAAAATTTCAACTGTGTTTAACGGCCGGAATTTTTCTAGGGCTTGTTATTGTATTCTTGTTATAGCATTTTGTGCAACGTAGTGCCTAACAGTTTTCAATTCTTAGGTACGCGTAGTTTTAATTTTGCCGATTTTTTACACTACATATAACTACCGAAGATTTTAGCTATTGGGGCCAAAATTGAAATTTTTTTATCAAAAAAAATCGCACTAATGTTTTAACACAACAATAGTTTCATTTAATGCATTGATTTAAGGCCTGAAATTTTTCCTACCCACATTAAAGTATATAATCTTGATCTGACAGTAAGTTTAGTTAAAAATTGAGACCGTTTATTGCAAGTGTGACATTTCCAAAGCAAAAAATTCCATAATTTCGGCATTTTTTCCATCGCGTATTTGCTAAAAAATTAACTTGTAATATTATCGGCAATTTTTAAATTCCTATTGAACATCTATTAGTTAATGAATTATGACGAAACACAGCGAAAATGAAAACTATTACAACATGCATTTTTATTGTGATAAACGAAAACCCTTTATTGGCAAAGGCACAAATATCGATTTCAACTCAGTTTGGTAAAAAAAATAAAAATAAAAATTTCAAAACATTAATTTCGTTTTGTTGCCAAACGTTGTTTCTCATATATTCACAGCATTTCATCAAAAAGATAGCGTTTTCTCGTTTTGGAAATAACTTGTACGTAAGGGAAATGGGGGCGTGAAGGGGCTGGGCAACTCAATTCTTCAACTGGCTTTCAAAATTTCGGACATTATTTGTTTCAGATGGCTCTAAAACATATCAAACTTGATTCGAATGGTGTTCAAATAGCAAATTGCTTTAAAAAAAAAAGGGTTAATTGCCCGGCAGCTTTTGGCTGCAACTCCAGACCCCGTCTGTGATGCGCATGAGTTAAACCGGTTTGTTTGGCACGGCGCCCAATTGCGACTTTTTTAGGAATAAATTGATCTTTGGGTTCAAGCTCCCCCAACTGCTTGAACAAAATCCTAGTTGCGCACCTGCAATGAACACTTGGAATTGTATCTTCATTCTTTTCACGACACTAAAAATATGATTCCCGAATAAAAATTCGTTAACAATAGTGGCATCGCAAGAGGGGCGGGGTTGGTGGTCCGCCCCGAGTGTAACCATTTTGTTTCTTTTTTGTTTTCTTTTAAGACCGAAAACCCACTGATTGGTAGGCAAAGACCTTTTTCTTCTTGTCATCACATACTTTTGGACCGAAAGCCAACTCGTATTGCAGCGAAGACCTTTTTTTTTTTGCTCTTCACCTATTTTTCGGCCGATAAAGGTGCCACCACGAAATCCCGCCCCGGGTGCCACCCTTGTTATTACGCCTCTGGTTAAGAAGTTTTTATTCCTTTAAAAAAAGAAGGCTTTATTTCACCGGAAATTTTTATCTACTTTTTTATTAATTCTGACTCAAATTTAATCCAAATTTATATGCTTGGTCTAAAACTATTCCCAAATCGAAACCTAACCCAAGCCCTAACCTAAACCCTAATCTTAACCCCTAAAAAAGAAAATGAAAAAAGCGCGGATGATATTTCTCAGTTTCGTTTCATTCTCTTTAACTTGAAAATTTGCGGTGAAATAGTCACTACCTTAAAGTATTGTTCAAATATCGTCAAGAATCATGTAAAATAGTTGGCGTGCGAGCTTCCATGTAATCTATACGTCGAAAAAGAATAATATTTACATGAGACGCTGACAAATAGAGCCCAATAAAGATTACTTAAGGTTGGTGTGATTGTGAACTGACGCACGTGCCTGGTTTACAAGCATAAAACTACCAAGCCGCACAAACATGCATTTTTATTGTGATAAACGAAAATAAGGCAAGAAATGAATACTTTTATTTCACCGTCAAATAACCCTTTATTGGCAAAGGCACAAATATCGATTTCAACTCAGTTTGGTCAAAACAAATGATAATCAAAATTTCAAAACATTAATTTCGTTTTGTTGCCAAACGTTGTTTCTCATATATTCACAGCATTTTATCAAAAGCATGGTGTTTTTTCGTTTTGGACATGGCCTGTATGTAAGGGAAACGGGGGCGTGAAGGGGCTGGGCGACTCAATTCTTCAACGAGCTCTCAAATTTTAGGACATTTTTTTTTTCAGATGGCTCTAAAAGATACCAAACTTGATTCGAATGGTGTTCAAATAGCAATTGTTTATTTCAGAAAAAGCATAAAAATTGCCCGGCAGCTTTTGGCTCTATCTCCAGACCACGTCTGTCATGCGCATGAGTTAAAAACCCCTTTGCTTAGCACAGCGCCCGAGTGATAGATTTTTAGGAATATATTGATCTTTGGATTCAAGCTCCCCCAACGGCCTGAACAAAATCCTAGTTGCGCACCTGCAGTGAATACTAGAAATTGTTATATTCATTCTTTTCACGAAACCAAAATGATGATTCGATGATGAAACCAAAATGATGAAAGCATAGTTTTTTTACAAGCAAGCCACTGTGAAACTTTTTGTATTGGTTTTTAGTTCAAATGAGAACGGAAAAAAAATCTTCACCACAAATCAGTGGAGATATGGTTTCACTTCATAATATGGTGTCACCCCAAAATGGTGACACCCGGGGCGCCCCCCCCCCCTTAGTGACACCACTACAGTGCCACTGGTACGTATATAAATACTGTACCACTGGTAAGTACAACGTTATCAAAAACCAAACTTTGTTTTGCTGAAGGCCGTGATTCAAGAGATTAGCTGCAACGCCTCCCCCTCCCCTCCTCTTATACAATCCACTGTGATGAAGCTATAGGTTCTTTTTACTCTTGAAAGTAAAAAAAAACTGTGAAAACTTCAACTGTGTTTAACGGCCGGAATTTTTCTAGGGCTTGTTATTGTATTCTTGTTATAGCATTCTGTGTGACGTACTGCTTTACAGATTTCAATTCTTAGGTCTGTAGTTTTAATTTTGCCGATTTTTTACACCAAATAGCTACCGAAGATTTTAGCTATTGGGGCCAAACATGAAATTTTTTATAAAAAAAAATCGCACTAATGTTTTAACACAACAATAGTTTCATTTAATGCATTGATTTAAGGCCTGAAATTTTTCCTACCCGCGTTAGGTTATATAATCGTTATCTGACAGTCAGTTAGTTAAAAATTGAGACCGTTTATTACAAGTGTGACATTTCCAAAGCAAAAAAATCCATAATTTCGGCATTTATTCGATTGCGTATTTGCTAAAAAATTAACTTGTAATATTATCGGCAATTTTTAAATTCCTATTGAACATCTATTAGTTGATGAATTATGACGAAACACAGCGAAAATGAAAACTCTTACTACATGCATTTTTATTGTGATAAACGAAAATAAGGCAAGAAATGAATATTTTTATTTCACCGTCAAATAACCCTTTATTGGCAAAGGCACAAATATCGATTTCAACTCAGTTTGGTTAAAAAAAATAAAAATTTCAAAACATTAATTTCGTTTTGTTGCCAAACGTTGTTTCTCATATATTCACAGCATTTTATCAAAAAGATAGTGTTTTCTCGTTTTGGAAATAACTTGTAAGTAAGGGAAATGGGGGCGTGAAGGGGCTGGGCAACTCAATTCTTCAACTGGCTTTCAAAATTTAGCGCATTATTTGTTTCAGATGGCTCTAAAACAGATTAAACTTCATTCGAATGGTGTTCAAATAGCAATTTTTGTTTTCAAATAGAGCATAAAAATTGCCCGGCAGCTTTTGGCTGCAACTCCAGACCCCGTCTGTGATGCGCATGAGTTAAACCCCTTTGCTTAGCACGGCGCCCAATTGCGACTTTTTTAGGAATAAATTGATCTTTGGGTTCAAGCTCCCCCAACCGACTGAACAAATCCTAGTTGCGCACCTGCAGTGAACACTAGAAATTGTATCTTCATTCTTTTCACGACACTAAAAATAGGATTCCCAAATACAAAATCGTTAAGAAGTTTCTATTCATTTAAAATATTGTTGAAAAATCGTCAAGAATCATGTAAAATGGTTGGCGTGAGAGCTTCCCTGTAATCTATACGCCGAAAAAGAACAATATTCAACATGAAACGCTGACAAATGGAGCCCAATAAAAGAGTACATTAGGTTGTTGTGATTGTAAACTGACGCACGTGCCTGGTTTACAAGCATAAAACTACTGAGGCGCACAAACTATTACAACAGCCTCATTTGCTTGTAGATACTGTATACCACTGGTAAGTACAACGTTATCAAAAACCAAACTTTGTGTTGCTGAAGGCCGTGATTCAAGAGATTAGCTGCAACGGTTCCCCCTCCCCTCCTCTTATACAATCCACTGTGATGAAGCTATAGGTTCTTTTTACTCTTGAAAGTAAAAAAAAACTGTGAAAACTTCAACTGTGTTTAACGGCCGGAATTTTTCTAGGGCTTGTTATTTTATTCTTGTTATAGCATTCTGTGCGTCGTACTGCCTTACAGTTTTCAATTTTTAGGTACGCGTAGTTTTAATTTTGCTGATTTTTTACACCAAATAGCTACCGAAGATTTTAGCTATTGGGGCCAAAATTGAAATTTTTTTTATCAAAAAAAATCGCACTAATGTTTTAACACAACAATAGTTTCATTTAATGCATTGATTTAAGGCCTGAAATTTTTCCTACCCACGTTAGGTTATATAATCGTTATCTGACAGTCAGTTAGTTAAAAATTGAGACCGTTTATTACAAGTGTGACATTTCCAAAGCAAAAAAATCCATAATTTCGGCATTTATTCGATTGCGTATTTGCTAAAAAATTAACTTGTAATATTATCGGCAATTTTTAAATTCCTATTGAACATCTGTTAGTTGATGAATTATGACGAAACACAGCGAAAATGAAAACTCTTACTACATGCATTTTTATTGTGATAAACGAAAATAAGGCAAGAAATGAATATTTTTATTTCACCGTCAAATAACCCTTTATTGGCAAAGGCACAAATATCGATTTCAACTCAGTTTGGTTAAAAAAAATAAAAATTTCAAAACATTAATTTCGTTTTGTTGCCAAACGTTGTTTCTCATATTATCAGTGCATTTTGCCAAAAAATATTACCATACTTTGATAAAAAATTTTGAAATTGCGTTTTCTTTCGTTTTGGAACTGGCCTGTATGTATGGGAAACGGGGGCGTGAAGGGGCTGGGCAACTCAATTCTTCAACTGGCTTTCAAAATTTAGCGCATTATTTGTTTCAGATGGCTCTAAAACAGATTAAACTTGATTCGAATGGTGTTCAAATAGCAATTTTTGTTTTCAAACAGAGCATAAATATTGCCCGGCAGCTTTTGGCTGCAACTCCAGACCCCGTCTGTGATGCGCATGAGTTAAACCCCTTTGCTTAGCACGGCGCCCAATTGCGACTTTTTTAGGAATAAATTGATCTTTGGGTTTTAGCTCCCCCAACCGCCTAAACAAAATCCTAGTTGCGCACCTGCAGTGAACACTAGAAATTGTTATATTCATTCTTTTCACGAAACTTAAAAAATGATTCCCGAATACAAAATCGTTAAGAAGTTTCTATTCATTTAAAATATTATTTAAAATTTGTCAAGAATCATGTAAAATTGTTGGCGTGCGAGCTTCCGTGTAATCTATACGCCGAAAAAGAACAATATTCAACATGAAACGCTGACAAATGGAGCCCAATAAAAGAGTACATTAGGTTGTTGTGATTGTAAACTGACGCACGTGCCTGGTTTACAAGCATGAAACAATTAACTAAGGGGCACAGGCTATTACAACAGCCTTATTTGCTTATAGATACTGTACCACTGCTAGGCATATAAATACTGTACCACCGGTACGTATATAGGTACTGTACCACAGTGGCGTTGCTAGGGATGGTGGCACCGGGGCGGAATTTCGTGGTGTCACCCCTTTTCGGTCCAAAATCAAGTGACGACAAAAAAAAAGTCATTGCCGTCAAAGTAATGGGAATTTTCAGCCCAGAAATATGTGAATTCCAAAACCAAAACAAAGTCTTTGCCGCTAAATTGGTTGGTTTTCTGTTCAAATGAGAACGGAAAAAGAATCTTCACCACAAATCAGTGGAGATATGGTTTCACTTCATAATATGGTGTCACCCCAAAATGGTGACACACGGGGCGGGCCCCCCTTTCTTTGCAAAACCTCTGCTGTACCTCTGGTACGTATATAAATACTGTGCCACTGGTAAGTACAACGTTATCAAAAACCAAACTTTGTTTTGCTGAAGGCCGTGATTCAAGAGATTAGCTGCAACGGTTCCCCCTCCCCTCCTCTTTTACAAGCCACTGTGAAGCTTTTTTACTCTTAAAAGTAAAAAAAAAACTGTGAAAACTTCAACTGTGTTTAACGGCCGGAATTTTTTTAGGGCTTGCATGATATTGTATTCTAGTTATAGCATTCTGTGTGACGTACCGCTTTACAGTTTTCAATTCTTAGGTCTGTAGTTTTAATTTTGCTGATTTTTTACACCAAATAGCTACCGAAGATTTTAGCTATTGGGGCCAAAATTGAAATTTTTTTTATCAAAAAAAATCGCACTAATGTTTTAACACAACAATAGTTTCATTTAATGCATTGATTTAAGGCCTGAAATTTTTCTTACATTAATTTATGTAATCGTTATCTGACAGTCAGTTAGTTAAAACTTGAGACCGTTTATTACAAGTGTGACATTTCCAAAGCAAAAAAATCCATAATTTCGGCATTTATTCGATTGCGTATTTGCTAAAAAATTAACTTGTAATATTATCGGCAATTTTTAAATTCCTATTGAACATCTATTAGTTGATGAATTATGACGAAACACAGCGAAAATGAAAACTCTTACTACATGCATTTTTATTGTGATAAACGAAAATAAGGCAAGAAATGAATATTTTTATTTCACCGTCAAATAACCCTTTATTGGCAAAGGCACAAATATCGATTTCAACTCAGTTTGGTTAAAAAAAATAAAAATTTCAAAACATTAATTTCGTTTTGTTGCCAAACGTTGTTTCTCATATATTCACAGCATTTTATCAAAAAGATAGTGTTTTCTCGTTTTGGAAATAACTTGTAAGTAAGGGAAATGGGGGCGTGAAGGGGCTGGGCAACTCAATTCTTCAACTGGCTTTCAAAATTTAGCGCATTATTTGTTTCAGATGGCTCTAAAACAGATTAAACTTGATTTGAATGGTGTTCAAATAGCAATTTTTGTTTTCAAATAGAGCATAAATATTGCCCGGCAGCTTTTGGCTGCAACTCCAGACCCCGTCTGTGATGCGCATGAGTTAAACCGGTTTGTTTGGCACGGCGCCCAATTGCGACTTTTTTAGGAATAAATTGATCTTTGGGTTCAAGCTCCCCCAACCGACTGAACAAATCCTAGTTGCGCACCTGCAGTGAACACTAGAAATTGTATCTTCATTCTTTTCACGACACTAAAAATAGGATTCCCAAATACAAAATCGTTAAGAAGTTTCTATTCATTTAAAATATTGTTGAAAAATCGTCAAGAATCATGTAAAATGGTTGGCGTGAGAGCTTCCCTGTAATCTATACGCCGAAAAAGAACAATATTCAACATGAAACGCTGACAAATGGAGCCCAATAAAAGAGTACATTAGGTTGTTGTGATTGTAAACTGACGCACGTGCCTGGTTTACAAGCATAAAACTACTGAGGCGCACAAACTATAACAACCGCCTCATTTGCTTGTAGATACTGTATACCACTGGTAAGTACAACGTTATCAAAAACCAAACTTTGTGTTGCTGAAGGCCGTGATTCAAGAGATTAGCTGCAACGGTTCCCCCTCCCCTCCTCTTATACAATCCACTGTGATGAAGCTATAGGTTCTTTTTACTCTTGAAAGTAAAAAAAAACTGTGAAAACTTCAACTGTGTTTAACGGCCGGAATTTTTCTAGGGCTTGTTATTTTATTCTTGTTATAGCATTCTGTGCATCGTACTGCCTTACAGTTTTCAATTCTTAGGTATGTAGTTTTAATTTTGCTGATATTTTACACCAAATAGCTACCGAAGATTTTAGCTAATGGGGCCAAAATTGAAATTTTTTTTATCAAAAAAAATCGCACTAATGTTTTAACACAACAATAGTTTCATTTAATGCATTGATTTAAGGCCTGAAATTTTTCCTACCCGCGTTAGGTTATATAATCGTTATCTGACAGTCAGTTAGTTAAAAATTGAGACCGTTTATTACAAGTGTGACATTTCCAAAGCAAAAAAATCCATAATTTCGGCATTTATTCGATTGCGTATTTGCTAAAAAATTAACTTGTAATATTATCGGCAATTTTTAAATTCCTATTGAACATCTATTAGTTGATGAATTATGACGAAACACAGCGAAAATGAAAACTCTTACTACATGCATTTTTATTGTGATAAACGAAAATAAGGCAAGAAATGAATATTTTTATTTCACCGTCAAATAACCCTTTATTGGCAAAGGCACAAATATCGATTTCAACTCAGTTTGGTTAAAAAAAATAAAAATTTCAAAACATTAATTTCGTTTTGTTGCCAAACGTTGTTTCTCATATATTCACAGCATTTTATCAAAAAGATAGTGTTTTCTCGTTTTGGAAATAACTTGTAAGTAAGGGAAATGGGGGCGTGAAGGGGCTGGGCAACTCAATTCTTCAACTGGCTTTCAAAATTTAGCGCATTATTTGTTTCAGATGGCTCTAAAACAGATTAAACTTGATTTGAATGGTGTTCAAATAGCAATTTTTGTTTTCAAATAGAGCATAAATATTGCCCGGCAGCTTTTGGCTGCAACTCCAGACCCCGTCTGTGATGCGCATGAGTTAAACCGGTTTGTTTGGCACGGCGCCCAATTGCGACTTTTTTAGGAATAAATTGATCTTTGGGTTCAAGCTCCCCCAACCGACTGAACAAATCCTAGTTGCGCACCTGCAGTGAACACTAGAAATTGTATCTTCATTCTTTTCACGACACTAAAAATAGGATTCCCAAATACAAAATCGTTAAGAAGTTTCTATTCATTTAAAATATTGTTGAAAAATCGTCAAGAATCATGTAAAATGGTTGGCGTGAGAGCTTCCCTGTAATCTATACGCCGAAAAAGAACAATATTCAACATGAAACGCTGACAAATGGAGCCCAATAAAAGAGTACATTAGGTTGTTGTGATTGTAAACTGACGCACGTGCCTGGTTTACAAGCATAAAACTACTGAGGCGCACAAACTATAACAACCGCCTCATTTGCTTGTAAATACTGTATACCACTGGTAAGTACAACGTTATCAAAAACCAAACTTTGTGTTGCTGAAGGCCGTGATTCAAGAGATTAGCTGCAACGGTTCCCCCTCCCCTCCTCTTATACAATCCACTGTGATGAAGCTATAGGTTCTTTTTACTCTTGAAAGTAAAAAAAAACTGTGAAAACTTCAACTGTGTTTAACGGCCGGAATTTTTCTAGGGCTTGTTATTTTATTCTTGTTATAGCATTCTGTGCATCGTACTGCCTTACAGTTTTCAATTCTTAGGTATGTAGTTTTAATTTTGCTGATATTTTACACCAAATAGCTACCGAAGATTTTAGCTAATGGGGCCAAAATTGAAATTTTTTTTATCAAAAAAAATCGCACTAATGTTTTAACACAACAATAGTTTCATTTAATGCATTGATTTAAGGCCTGAAATTTTTCCTACCCGCGTTAGGTTATATAATCGTTATCTGACAGTCAGTTAGTTAAAAATTGAGACCGTTTATTACAAGTGTGACATTTCCAAAGCAAAAAAATCCATAATTTCGGCATTTATTCGATTGCGTATTTGCTAAAAAATTAACTTGTAATATTATCGGCAATTTTTAAATTCCTATTGAACATCTCTTAGTTGATGAATTATGACGAAACACAGCGAAAATGAAAACTCTTACTACATGCATTTTTATTGTGATAAACGAAAATAAGGCAAGAAATGAATATTTTTATTTCACCGTCAAATAACCCTTTATTGGCAAAGGCACAAATATCGATTTCAACTCAGTTTGGTTAAAAAAAATAAAAATTTCAAAACATTAATTTCGTTTTGTTGCCAAACGTTGTTTCTCATATATCCACAGCATTTTATCAAAAAGATAGTGTTTTCTCGTTTTGGAAATAACTTGTAAGTAAGGGAAATGGGGGCGTGAAGGGGCTGGGCAACTCAATTCTTCAACTGGCTTTCAAAATTTAGCGCATTATTTGTTTCAGATGGCTCTAAAACAGATTATACTTGATTCAAATGGTGTTCAAATAGCAATTTTTGTTTTCAAATAGAGCATAAATATTGCCCGGCAGCTTTTGGCTGCAACTCCAGACCCCGTCTGTGATGCGCATGAGTTAAACCGGTTTGTTTGGCACGGCGCCCAATTGCGACTTTTTTAGGAATAAATTGATCTTTGGGTTTAAGCTCCCCCAACCGACTGAACAAATCCTAGTTGCGCACCTGCAGTGAACACTAGAAATTGTATCTTCATTCTTTTCACGACACTAAAAATAGGATTCCCAAATACAAAATCGTTAAGAAGTTTCTATTCATTTAAAATATTGTTGAAAAATCGTCAAGAATCATGTAAAATGGTTGGCGTGCGAGCTTCCGTGTAATCTATACGCCGAAAAAGAACAATATTCAACATGAAACGCTGACAAATGGAGCCCAATAAAAGAGTACATTAGGTTGTTGAGATTGTAAACTGACGCACGTGCTTGGTTTACAAGCATAAAACTACTGAGGCGCACAAACTATTACAACCGCCTCATTTGCTTGTAGATACTGTATACCACTGGTAAGCAGTAGCGTAGCCAGGCGGGGGGGGGGGGGGGGGGGGGCTATAGCCCCCCCATTGGCCTGCCGACCAAAATGCAGAATAAGAAAAAAACCACGTTTTTAGCACTTCTAAAACTCTCTTTTGCACTGGATTGGACTAAAAAATGATTTAAAGCATAGTTTGAAACGTTTATTTGTGGGGGGATTAATAGACTGCCAACCAAAATGCAGAATAGGAAAAAAATCACGCTTTTAGTACTTCTAAAACTGTGTGTTTGCACTGGATTAGACTATTTTGAAACGTTTATTTAGGGGGGGGGGGGGGCTAATGAACTGCCGAACAAAATGCAGAATAGGAAAAACATCACGTTTTAGCACTTCTAAGACTGTGTGTTTGCACTGGATTGGACTAAAAATGATTTGAAGCATAGTTTGAAACGTTTATTTAGGGGGGGAGGGCTAATAGATTGCAGACCAAAATGCAGAATAAGAAAAATACCACGTTTTTAGCCAGTAGCGTAGCCAGGGGGGGCGGGGGGCTATAGCCCCCCCCCCCCCCCCCATTGACATGTCGACCAAAATGCAGAATGGGAAAAACACTACATTTTTAGCACCTTTGAGACTGTTTTATGCTCTGGAGTGGATTAAATAGTGATTTAAAACATCTTTTGAAACACATGTTCAGGGGGGGCTAATTTGTCAAAAATAAAACCATAAAATAAATGAAAAATTTGAAAAATGGTAAGAAATAACAAGCAATCAAATTTGATCGCAAGTGTAAAAATGCTGAACATAGGTATCATCAACAATTATACTATAAACTAAGGAATAGGGAGGGCGGGGCTATTCAGTATTTGTTAATTACCAATCATTTCTCTCAAATATCTTTCCATTAGCCCCCCCCCCCCCAATTATTTTTCTCTATAAACTGTATACGAAATAGATTACTCCGTGTGAGTTTTATTGAACTAATCGATTTTATAATTTAACAGCATCTACACAAGAGAACTAACATTTTACCATTAGCCACCTCCTAAATAGCCCATTTATGCCACCCGTTTAATCTTATTTGCACTGCCAATTTCTAATCCACGTTTTAAAAGCGTTGTTGTTTAATCAAAATTGCCCTAAAATGAAGTTATTTTTGCAAAAAAAATGCAAAATTTTTGAGCGCGGGGGGCTCCGCCCCCAGACCCCCGTGCCTCCGGCGGCTGGGGCTTAGCCCCCAGGCCCCCAAAACAGCCCCCCCCCGTTGCGAATTTCTGGCTACGCGCCTGCTGGTAAGTACAACGTTATCAAAAACCAAACTTTGTTTGCTGAAGGCCGTGATTCAAGAGATTAGCTGCAACGGTTCCCCCTCCCCTCCTCTTATACAATCCACTATGATGAAGCTATAGGTTCTTTTTACTCTTGAAAGTAAAAAAAAAACTGTGAAAACTTCAACTGTGTTTAACGGCCGGAATTTTTCTAGGGCTTGTTATTGTATTCTTGTTATAGCATTCTGTGCGTCGTACTGCCTTACAGTTTTCAATTCTTAGGTCTGTAGTTTTAATTTTGCCGATTTTTTTACACCAAATAGCTACCGAAGATTTTAGCTATTGGGGCCAAAATTGAAATTTTTTTTATCAAAAAAAAATCGCACTAATGTTTTAACACAACAATAGTTTCATTTAATGCATTGATTTAAGGCCTGAAATTTTTCCTACCCACGTTAGGTTATATAATCGTTATCTGACAGTTAGTTAGTTAAAAATTGAGACCGTTTATTACAAGTGTGACATTTCCAAAGCAAAAAAAAACATAATTTCGGCATTTATTCGATTGCGTATTTGCTAAAAAATTAACTTGTAATATTATCGGCAATTTTTAAATTCCTATTGAACATCTGTTAGTTGATGAATTATGACGAAACACAGCGAAAATGAAAACTCTTACTACATGCATTTTTATTGTGATAAACGAAAATAAGGCAAGAAATGAATATTTTTATTTCACCGTCAAATAACCCTTTATTGGCAAAGGCACAAATATCGATTTCAACTCAGTTTGGTTAAAAAAAATAAAAATTTCAAAACATTAATTTCGTTTTGTTGCCAAACGTTGTTTCTCATATTATCAGTGCATTTTGCCAAAAAATATTCCCATACTTTGATAAAAAATTTTGAAATTGCGTTTTCTTTCGTTTTGGAATTGGCCTGTATGTATGGGAAACGGGGGCGTGAAGGGGCTGGGCAACTCAATTCTTCAACTGGCTTTCAAAATTTAGCGCATTATTTTTTTTAGATGGCTCCAAAATATACCAAACTTGATTTGAATGGTGTTCAAATAGCAAATTTCTTAATAAAAAAACAAAAAACATAATTGCCCGGCAGCTTGGGGCTCCACCGCCAGGCCCCGTCTGTGATGCGCATGAGTTAAACCCCTTTGCTTAGCACGGCGCCCAATTGCGACTTTTTTAGGAATAAATTGATCTTTGGGTTTTAGCTCCCCCAACCGCCTAAACAAAATCCTAGTTGCGCACCTGCAGTGAACACTAGTAATTGTTATATTCATTCTTTTCACGAAACTTAAAAAATGATTCCCGAATACAAAATCGTTAAGAAGTTTCTATTCATTTAAAATATTGTTGAAAATTTGTCAAGAATCATGTAAAATTGTTGGCGTGCGAGCTTCCGTGTAATCTATACGCCGAAAAAGAACAATATTCAACATGAAACGCTGACAAATGGAGCCCAATAAAAGAGTACATTAGGTTGTTGTGATTGTAAACTGACGCACGTGCCTGGTTTACAAGCATGAAACAATTAACTAAGGGGCACAGGCTATTACAACAGCCTTATTTGCTTATAGATACTGTACCACTGCTAGGCATATAAATACTGTACCACCGGTACGTATATAGGTACTGTACCACAGTGGCGTTGCTAGGGATGGTGGCACCGGGGCGGAATTTCGTGGTGTCACCCCTTTTCGGTCCAAAATCAAGTGACGACAAAAAAAAAGTCATTGCCGTCAAAGTAATGGGAATTTTCAGCCCAGAAATATGTGAACTCCAAAACCAAAACAAAGTCTTTGCCGCTAAATTGGTTGGTTTTCAGTTCAAATGAGAACGGAAAAAGAATCTTCACCACAAATCAGTGGAGATATGGTTTCACTTCATAATATGGTGTCACCCCAAAATGGTGACACCCGGGGCGGGCCCCCCTTCCTTTGCGAAACCTCTGCTGTACCACTGGTAAGTACAACGTTATCAAAAACCAAACTTTGTTTTGCTGAAGGCCGTGATTCAAGAGGTTAGCTGCAACGGTTCCCCCTCCCCTCCTCTTTTACAAGCCACTGTGAAGCTTTTTTACTCTTAAAAGTAAAAAAAAACTGTGAAAACTTCAACTGTGTTTAACGGCCGGAATTTTTTTAGGGCTTGTTATTGTATTCT
The DNA here is from genome assembly GCA_963965965.1 of Trididemnum nubilum. Taxonomy (NCBI): domain Eukaryota; kingdom Metazoa; phylum Chordata; class Ascidiacea; order Aplousobranchia; family Didemnidae; genus Trididemnum; species Trididemnum nubilum. The sequence continues at coordinate 25,152,617 of OZ014488.1, forward strand.
TGTTATAGCTTTCTGTGTGACGTACCGCTTTACAGTTTTCAATTTTTAGGTACGCGTAGTTTTAATTTTGCTGATATTTTACACCAAATAGCTACCGAAGATTTTAGCTATTGGGGCCAAACATGAAATTTTTTTATCAAAAAAAATCGCACTAATGTTTTAACACCACAATAGTTTCATTTAATGCATTGATTTAAGGCCTGAAATTTTTCTTACATTAATTTATGTAATCGTTATCTGACAGTCAGTTAGTTAAAACTTGAGACCGTTTATTACAAGTGTGACATTTCCAAAGCAAAAAAAAACATAATTTCGGCATTTATTCGATTGCGTATTTGCTAAAAAATTAACTTGTAATATTATCGGCAATTTTTAAATTCCTATTGAACATCTATTAGTTGATGAATTATGACGAAACACAGCGAAAATGAAAACTCTTACTACATGCATTTTTATTGTGATAAACGAAAATAAGGCAAGAAATGAATATTTTTATTTCACCGTCAAATAACCCTTTATTGGCAAAGGCACAAATATCGATTTCAACTCAGTTTGGTTAAAAAAAATAAAAATTTCAAAACATTAATTTCGTTTTGTTGCCAAACGTTGTTTCTCATATTATCAGAGCATTTTGCCAAAAAATATTACCATACTTTGATAAAAAATTTTGAAATTGCGTTTTCTTTCGTTTTGGAATTGGCCTGTATGTATGGGAAACGGGGGCGTGAAGGGGCTGGGCGACTCAATTCTTCAACTGGCTTTCAAAATTTAGCGCATTATTTTTTTCAGATGGCTCTAAAATATACCAAACTTGATTTGAATGGTGTTCAAATAGCAAATTTCTTAATAAAAAAAACAAAAAACATAATTGCCCGGTAGTTTGGGGCTCCACCGCCAGGCCCCGTCTGTGATGCGCATGAGTTAAACCCCTTTGCTTAGCACGGCGCCCAATTGCGACTTTTTTAGGAATAAATTGATCTTTGGGTTTAAGCTCCCCCAACCGCCTGAACAAAATCCTAGTTGCGCACCTGCAGTGAAAACACTAAAAATTGTTATATTCATTCTTTTCACGAAACTTAAAAAATGATTCCCGAATACAAATTCGTTAAGAAGTTTCTATTCATTTAAAATATTGTTTAAAATTTGTCAAAAATCAAATAAAATGGTTGGCGTGCGAGTTTCAGTGTAATCTATACGCCGAAAAAGAACAATATTTACATGAAACGCTGGCAAATAGAGCCCAATAAAAGAGTACATTAGGTTGTTGTGATATTAAACCGACGCACGTGCCTGGTTTACAAGCATGAAACAACCAGGGAGTGCAAGGTATTACAACAGCTTCATTTGCTTGTAGGTTTTTTACCACGGGTAAGATCAAGGTGAATAATAACTTTTGGCATTGGGCAGAAAATATATGAAAAATATTCGGTCTAAGCTATATAGAGCTGGTTGAAATGCTACTGTGTTACACAAGTTATTTAGGGTCACTATTTTTCCTCGTCTTTGTTTTTTTTTTTTTGTTCCAATATCGTGGCCGTGGTGAACGAAAAAGTGGTGACTGTGATTTCAGTCTATGCACCTCAGAGTGGACGGAGTGAAGAAGAGAAAGAAAAATTCTATGAAGATCTCACTGCTGAAGTACAATCTAGACACGGTATATGTTTTGTGTTAGAAGATTTCAATGGGCATGTTGGAAGATCTTCTCTTGGCTATGATGGAATTCATGGCGGATTTGGTTGGGGTAAGCGCAACAGAGATGGTGAAAGGATCCTAGAGTTTGCAGACAGTCTTGATATGGTTGTTGGAAACACTTTTTTCAAGAAGGACGACGAAAAATTAATCACCTATAAATCTGGAAATTGTGCAACTGTCATTGACTATGCAGTGGTGCAAAAAGAAGTTATGAAGAAAGTTAAAGACATAAAAGCATAGGTGGGCAAGTTAATGCGAAACGTTAGCTTCGTTAACCACTAGTCCGTTAACAAACTTCACACCTCCGTTAACGTTAATCCGTTATTTTCAGCTTTAATTAACGGAAGTTAATAAAGTCCGTTAATCCGTTAACAATTTGCGTGTAATTTACATTTCGTTTTATTCACTTGCTTTTATAACACGTATTGACGCTGTTGAGCTGATTGTAAGGAAATATTTATTGCTATGGTGGTCTTTTTTTGTTTTGAAAGATACATTTCACAGTCTAACCTAATTTCAAGATAAATATAAGTTCAAATGCACAACGAAGCTGCAAGATATTAACGATAAAAACCTTAACGGAAGTTAACAGAACTTAACGGAAGTTACTTTAGTACGTTAACAGCACTTAACGGAAGATAATTTAGTCTGTTAAGATGAAAAAACTTTTTAACGGATTAACGAGTTAATGAAAAAGTTAGCTTCATTATTAACGGATTAACGGACTTGTGCCCACCTATGCATAAAAGTAATCCCGGGTGAGGAATGTTTTTAACAGCACAGAATGCTCATCATGGACCTAATGATGGAGCATAGAGCTGCTAGAAAGTTGAAAAATCCCGGAAAAGTGAAATTATGGAGATTGAAAGACGAAAAAATGAAAAGGATGATGAAAGATAAAATGAAAGATGCAAAAGAGGAACCGGAAAGTTGGGATGATTGGTGCAAGTATATTATGAATGTAGCCAAAAGAGTTTGTGGAATATCGAAAGGTGGTCATAATCAAAAAACAACATGGTGGTGGAATGAAGAAGTGAAGGAGGTCATCAAAGAGAAAAGGCGTTTGTATGAAGTATGGCAGAAGAAAAAAGACCAACGTTCAAAACAACAATATTGGGCAATGAAAAAGAAAGTTAAAAGAGTGGTAGCAGCGGCGAAGGAAAAGAAAGGCAAAAAAATAACAGAACTCCTTGAGAAGAAAAATTCGAAAGCACTGCAGTACGTCTTTAAACTGTGTAAACAGAGCAAGAAGGATAAAAAAGACATAATGGGAATGCCTTGTATCCTTGGAAAAGATGGAAAGCTAAAGGTGACACTGCAGGAGAAAATTAAAGTGTAAACAGAGCAAGAAGGATAAAAAAGACATAATGGGAATGCCTTGTATCCTTGGAAAAGATGGAAAGCTAAAGGTGACACTGCAGGAGAAACTTAAAGTCTGGAAAGAATATGAAGAGAAGCTGTTGAATGAAGAAAATGATTGGAGCAAAAGTATGGAAATAACAAAGGTTGAAGGTCTTTGTGAACACGTTTCTACAGAGGACGTGATGGAGGCTCTTATTCTAATGAATACAGGAAAGGCGGCTGGACCAAGCGGAGTAACAGTGGAGTTGTTAAATGTTTGCAAAAAAGAGTCTGTGAGAAGATTGGCCGAAGTTGCAAACAACACGCTGGAGGGAAATAAAATGCCAGAAAGTTGGAGAAAGAGTGATCTGATTCCAATTTTTAAAGGAAAAGGAAATGTAAGATCGTGTGGAAATTACAGAAGCATTAAACTGTTAGAACATGGTATGAAAGTGATTGAAAGAATTTTTGAAAGAAGGCTACGGAAAGTTGTGAAACTGGATGAAATGCAGATGGGTTTCATGCCAGGTAGAGGTACGACAGACTCTATCTTCATTATGAGACAGTTGTTGGAAAAATATGAGATGGCCGGAAGAGATCTATATATGGCATTTGTGGATCTTGAGAAAGCCTTTAATCGTGTTCCAAGAGAGGTGATTTGGTGGTCGCTGAGGAGAAAAGGAGTACTAGAAAGAGAAATAAAAGCGATAATGGAAATGTATACAAATAGTGAAACATCCGTCAAGGTGGAATACACGAGATCGGAGTCATTTGATGTAAAAGTTGGAGTCCATCAAGGATTGATACTAAGTCCTCTTCTGTTTGCATTGGTGATGGATGAAGTGACTAAAGACATCAGAGAAGGAGTTGTAAAGGAAATGCTGTATGCGGATGATATTGTGTTAGTCGGTGATAACTGGGAAGAGGTAGAATCTCGATACACTCGATGGAAGAAAGCATTACAAGAGAAAGGAATGAAAATAAATTTAAACAAGACAAAGGCTTTCTATACAAGAAGAAATTTTGTGCGAATGCAAATGTGAAAGTATCCGTGCTCTGTATGTGGCAAAGGAGTGGGAAGGAACTCCGTGCAGTGTACAAAATGTCAACACTGGGTGCACAAGAGGTGTTCTGGAGTTCATGGAAGTTTAACCAAAGAGAAAGATTTTACTTGCAAAAAATGCATCCCTGATGGTGTGGTATTTGAAGATGAAGATAAAATGATAAGTTTGGATGGAGACAACATAGAAGTGGTGGACAGGTTTTCTTACCTTGGTGATGTAATCAGTACGGAAGGAGGTGCTCAGGAGGCTGTAACATCAAGAATTAGATCGGCATGGAAAAAATTTAAAGAGGTTTCGAATGTTATATGTGGAAGAAGCATATCATTGAAGGTTAGAGGCACCTTATACAAAAGCTATGTGAGAAATGCTCCAACTTATGGTGCTGAATGTTGGGCATTGAAAATGGAAGATGAAAGGAGGCTGAAGACCACAGAAATGAGAATGTTGCGAATGATATGTGGGAAAACCTTGAAAGATAAAATGAACAAAGAGAAGATTCGTGAAATGATGGGTGTAGTGATATTGGAAGAGTTTCTGAGAGAGAAAAGGTTGCGATGGTTGGGACTTGTAGAGAGAATGGATGAAGAAAGGGGTCCAGAAAAGGCACTACTCTTAGAAGTTGATGGGACAAAAAAGGAAGAGCGAAAAAGAGGTGGAATAAAGGACTAGAATGTGACATGACTGTCAGAGGTTTGCAAAGGTTGAATGCTCAAGATCGTGAAAGATGGCGACTATGCTGCAAAAACCAGCTGACCCCTGCATGCGGGGAACGTCTGCTGGGCTCCAGAAATAGTAGGAATAACATTCCTGGAGCAAAATGATGATGATGATGATCGTGGCCGTAACTTTTGTGTGGTCTTGTTTGCGCTTGGTCGTGGATCAAATCTATGGAAGCGATTTAGAACAATTTGGCTCGCTTTGATAATGTTTTTGAGTTCAATTTTGCCAAAAAAAAAAGATTTTCAGCTTGTTGCAAGCTAAATTATAGCGAGTGAGGCAGCACCATAAGCAGAGGTGTAAAGTAGCGAAGGTAGCTCTACTTAAGTAGCCTACTCAAGTAGATTTTGTCGGTAACGAGCACTTTTTAAGTAATTATATTTTTGGATACTTTCTACTTTCACTTGAGTAACATTAACGTAACATAACGCTACTTACGTACATTTTATATTAAAAGTAGTTTGTAGGCTTAGTAAGGCATACCTAACTTTTTTTTTTTTTTTTTTTGGCAACGTCGGGCAAAATATTCGAACCGTGGTGAAAATTATGAATGAGCGTGAGCTCGACTAGTACAGACAGGTCCAAGTCCGCGCTTCTTCTCCTTAAGGTATTGTTGGAAAAGAGACGAGATTTGCGTACGGCACTAGCGATTACTGCGCCACGGGAATAATAGTTTAGTTACTGACCACTGTGTAACACATTAAACTGACCATAAGGCTGTGATACTCGGTGCTAGTGACGTGATATTTAATTACGAGGTTGAAAGTTTCTTAGTTTTTAGGCTACGCTATAGATACCAGTAGCCATTAGTCAACGCCTGCATGCTTGGTAAATTATTTTACTCGGCTAAAAATTGCGAAAATGCGCAAGTTAGTGTAGATAGTGTAGTCAGTGGTCATGTTTCCTTAGTTTATCCCACAAAACCTTAGTTCCTAGTAGTAAGGAACATAGGCTGCTGGTGCAGTTACTGTAGCCTGAAGCATATCGGTTGGGTAAACGCCATGAAAGCTGTAACATTTTGATATTAACAGAATGGCTAATGCTCAAGTCATTTTGATGTTTCACTGTTTTTTTGTGTATACTGAATAAATTGCACAGGTTTCATATATGACGACATCATAACTCATCACAATAATCTAGCGAGGAAAGGACACAGCTTGGTAATTAATATTAGTAGCCAACTAATCATGTTGCGTTACTACTATTAAGTGTTATAATTGAAATACTTTACCACATTCATGCTTTTGGTACGATTAACAATGGAGCCGTTTATAGTACTGAACTACTGATATACGTCCGCATTCAAAAATTGCTAACTTTTGGGCAGTTATAGTGGTTTGGGCTCTCATTTTAAAGCGCGATATCGCATATTTATACGTGGTATTTAGCAACATTCATAGACCAGGATGCAGAAAATACAAGGGTCTTGTGAAAAAAAACTTTCTACTTTGCTACTTGAGTAGCTTAAAAATCTGTTTACTTTATACTTTTACTTGCTTAGTTAAATGGTTTAGTACTTTTTACTCTACTTGCACTACATTTGATCGTCAGCAACAACACTTGTACTTGACTATTGTTTCTGACTACTTTGTACACCTCTGACCATAAGCATAACGTAGGTATTGGCTGAAAAAACTAAAATTATCGAAAAGATTTTCACTCTGGTTTTTACGCTCTTGCAGAAATTTGCAAATCAAAACAAATCTTTCATCATACTTTTGCTGTTTTCGCCGAAGCGTGTATCTAGTTGGAAGGGCCCATCTCCGCCTCATTGCGCCTGCGCAAACATAAGTTCTTTGGAAGAAACGCAGCAGCGGTGGCAAGCTGTTGCCAAAATTGTTTCCGGTTTAAGCGGCCCAAGATTTGAATCCAGCGCTCCAGAGACGAATGCAATACCGCTCGACCTTCTGGACAGCGCTGAAATTCACAACAGATTATAATCATAGCAAATATATATGTGAATTATGATAAAACATTTTATATATGTTTGTAAATTATTGTCAAAGATGCGTCTTACTTTGATTATAACTTACATGTAAAGTGATTCATATATAATTCATATACAGTTTATAATAATAATAATCTTATTCCAAACTTTTGCAAGTGCTATGTGTATGAAGAACAGAGCTTTCTTCATTTAATTTGCATAGCCCCTTTTCCCATCAAAAACTTTCTTAAATGCATTGTTCCAGTATTCAAATAGAATTGAAAAATATACTTATTTGAAAAAGATTATTATTTATTGAAAAAATCTGCAGTAATAAGCTGAGTAAACTAGGCTAAAACATACCTGTTTTGGATTGTTCCTGGGCAGCGCAGCTGTTTCATATTGACATCGTCACAAACAAACTTGATGTAATAAGATTACTCGACTCTTCCACAACACTTGAATTTGCGATCAAAATTCTTTTTGAATAATTAACAGTACTGCTGATGTTGCGGTACCGAACAATACAATTTTAAACCACTAAAACAGAGTCGATGCTAGCCTGCGGAATTATTAAATATGTACTTGTCTTTGTCAATAAATTTTCTTGCATTATAGTCTACACTGCACTGCTATTTCACATTTCAGAAAAAGATTTTAAAACAATTTTGAATGAACAAATGCATCATCCAAGGGAGTTTCAAATAAAACAAAAAGGTCATAAACCATTCAAATAAAACAAAAAGTTCATAATACAAACCTCACTCACTCAAGCTATTAATAATAAAACAAAAATCAATTATGGTCGATTTTGTAGCTCTTTGTAACTTGTCAATACTTGACTTTAAACGACATTTATGTCAAAAATTTTCTTTTCCGTTTTCTCTCAAAAGATGTAGAAATTTCTTGAAATTGTAATTTCCAAGTTTGAACCTACCCTTTCGATATCTTTTTATTTTCAAGATATGCTGCAGGCTGACAGTCAGTGTTTTACCTCCAAAAGTTTTAATTGAAATCCAAAAAATGTATATTGTTAATTCCCAATTAGTGTAATTGTCTCAGCGTTGCTGCCAAACAAAGTAAAGGATTATAATATTGTAAAGCAGCAACTTTTGGAGTAAACACTTTCTAAATTTTAAACAACTATAATTCAGTTTCTTTGGAAGAACTGGCTTTGCACGACTGCAACATACCAAACGCAGACTTTGACTGCAGGTATCGCGTCTCGAACACAGCATACAGCTTTCTTTTATACTGAAGGCTGCAAAAAATTATCTTTGCAGCGCGTATGGTTACTTATTCCAGGATCTCAATTATTTTCTTCTGAGTGTTCATCTTTTGAGTCTCTTAAAAAAACGTCTTTGGCTCTTCCTTTTTGTCTCTGATCTCTGATCCAGATTTTAGGCTGCAGGCTGGTGTGTCTCACCAGAGTTTCTCTGCGCACCAATTTTTTGGATAGTAAAGAAGCAGGTGGCGCAACTATAGATTCGAGCCAGGTGATACGAGCTTAGACTAAAGAACCTACTTAATATCGTTACCTGCGTATGTGACAATATACGCATTGTGACGCCAAAAAAATCTGAGCATGTAGTGGCAGGAGCAGGCACGCAAGCAGTATTTTTCCAAGAAGGGGTTTGAACCAAAGGTTAAAATTTTTTTGTTTGAAAATGGCTTCGTTTGTCGAGCAGAATGGCCCCATTTGTTGTGCAGAATGGCCCAACTCAATCGCATTATACGCGGAAGCCCCAGCGGCTGGGCGATTTTTGTAAATTTTCGAAAAAAATCCATCTGAATCACATTTCACGCGTTTTTAGAGCTATTTGAAAGAAAAAAAATTGTTCCGATTCCAAAGCCATTTAATATAACTAACTTGCCCGACTCCTTCAAGTTCCCTTTTACTTACGGTCAAGTCCAAGACACGTTTAAACGCTTGAATTTTTAAGATCGGGGAGATGGCTGCAGCCCTCTTAACTTCCCTGGTCGGGCACTGCCCAAGAATAACGTAAGTTCAGTAGAAATGCCAATTTTATGCTAAATTTGGAATGTGGAAAAATGTGAAAAACTGTTTTTTCTAATTTTACTTATACGGTATCTTCTCTTCTTAAATAATTGCTTTGAAAACATATTATTGCAAAAAAATTCCCAAATTGCTATTTTTCCGACAAAAATTATTAACGTTCTTTAGCGGGGCATGGGAACTTGTTTGCCCTCGCCCTCAGAGCTCCGTTTTTTTTTTTTTTTTTTTTAAGGCCAATAAAGACTTGCGCTCACAACTACGGGTACGGTGTACCTCAATTGATTAATTCAAATTAAGAAAAAATATTTACTTTGTAACAATTTGAGATATTATCGTATAATTTTTAAAAATTTCGTTAAAATAAATAAACTAGAAATAAAGTTTGCGTTTGAAAAACTATTGAAAAAGTGGGACCCATTATCAATGGACATTTGCACTGGACCCTCATTGCCTAAAAATATATCATTTCCACATTTAGAATTAAGAAATTCCCTTTCACGAGTTACCGCCATCTTTTGTTACGGTTTTTACCACAATACTGCTTCGCAGTATATATCGAAACTGCTGCCAACGCGTGAAACTTCAAAATGGCGTCTGAAGTCATTTTAAAAACAGTACAACTCTTTTCAAATTATCATCAAAAACTTTAACGAAATGCAATATCTTAGGCACTTGGGCACCCTTTGCCTTTTGAGAGCGGCTGTCCTCAAAAAGTCGGTCCAAGGCCTTGCCCTCTGACTTTTGTGAGTCCAGGGCCTCAAACTTTGGGTGCTCGACTCCACCTCTGATATATTGTGTAACTCCAAGAAGCTCATGCATAGTCATGCACTGCAGCATTAACCAACCGACTAAGCTGCTTATAAATCACCACTCGAAAAAAGCACTAGTATAAATCAGCTTAGCAAGATACGAGTAGCAGTAGTAAAATTTTATCATGGCCCATATCAGAGCTGCCAGAGGAGAATTTCCTGAATATTATACTATAGCCTAGAGACTAAATTTTACAGTATTTTTATGGTAGCATCAGCACTGCACCAGGTTTAGGCGGATTAGTGGAAACAATTAAGTTGGCTATAATTCATCTTATCATTTCCCCTTTCACTGTTTCATGTTCATTTGCCCAACAGAAACGCAGGGAATAGGGGGCAATTTTAAAATACCAAGTAGGGTAACGGTTATTAAATTACAGTGCTCTTGGTTTTCAATTGACTAAAAGCTTTTATCCAACAAACCTGGTTTCCGCCGGCTGAACTGTACGGTGTTTGGTCACTAACTGGAGATTTGTATTTCAAGACCCATAACCCAGTTTGTGATCTAGCCCGACTTTAACCCATGACTCCAAAATTCTTTCTGCCTAGCCAGACCTCTGCCGATACAAATGCCACGTTTTGCATTAAAGTAAATTGATTTTCACATGTTGCTTGAATTTTATACTAGGCATAACTAGATACTAATGCTGATTCTATAGTTGTTTTTTTTACGATAGGCTACAATTAGATCTATGCTTTTTGATAAGTCTGGGGCCTAAGAGGTTTGTAAGCGAAAACTGCTGTATACTGTTAGAAACATTCAGCCTAGCTGCTTACAGTCTGCTGTTTTTGGTTTTCCATAGCTCAGTCCTAACCAGTAAGTTAACCTTTCTCCATTTCTTAAAACTGGTCGGCCGATAATTTTTTAAACGTAAGTCGAATATCAACAGCAATAACCCTAATAAATCCTTTTTTCCAAGTAGGTTTGCCGGTACTGCCGGTAAAACGCTACTGACATAGAATATGTCTAACCATTGGTTTTTAAATTTCTTAACAATCACATGTCTCTGTTACATCATAGTTATGAATCTGAAAAAAAATAAATTGACTTAACAACATTTTCCTCTGACAATGGGACCTATAAACAAATCTTTGATCGCTAATTTTTCAGGGAAGGAAACGAGTTTTTTCTTCAAAATTTCGCCAAAAGTTGTATTTTGCACCACAGTACCAGAATATGGTCATAACTCAATTTGCCAAAAAAGTGACTTAACAACTTTTGTCTCTCAGGTCTTCAAATTAGACCGAGAATTTGGGATTTGGCAGACGCAGCAAACTCATATAGAGACCGGAAAAAAGTTCTGTGGGATAAAATTTGCGATGTCTTTATTGAAAAGGAAAATTGCCCCGACGTCGAAAGAAACTTATTTGGTGAGTTTTGTAGCCTAGCTTCTGTGGTGCCAATCCAGGGAGGGGGTGAGGGGCTATCCCCCAATATTTTGGCTGTATCTCTCCCAATAATTGGAAGCAGCCGTGAATTGTTACCCCTCAATGTCTGTCAGTAACTGCACAATCACGGACAAAAACGTTCAAAGTTGCAAATCATCGGCCCCCCTCACAATGCATGGATCGGCATCACTGTTAGTTAAAATCACAATGAAAATGGATTAGTGCTACTGACTGGATGCATGCATACCACAACGATGTTTATTAAACGAAAAATAAAATGCAAATAGCAGGTTTCACATTACAGTGTTTATGGTCCTGGTTTGAACGAGCTGTCTATATTTGGTTGTACTGCCAAGGCACTTCACCTTCTGGCGACATGAAGTAGTCTGCCAATCTTTCACGGGTGTTTACAGCATTTCTTGAACCTCGACTAGTTATGTCACGCGCAAGTTCTCCAACTCATTCAACGGTTAAGGCATCTTCAAGCTTAAAGCCATCTTTGCATCTTACATAGTTATACAAAATGCATGAGGCTTTTACTATGTCTTTTGCTAAAGATGTGCGTACATTCAAAGGACGGTGAAATATTCTCCATTTGTTGCTCAGCATGCCAAACGCACATTCATTGTACCTTCGAGCGCGCGAGTGCCTGTAGTTGTAAATCTTCTGTTTTGTAGTTAATGAATTTCTTTCAAATGGTCTCATCACATGCTCGGAAAGAGCAAACGCCTCGTCAGCAACTATAACGCAGGGAAAACTTTCGCTTTTCAAAGTCTTCTATCGGTCTTGGTTCTGCAGTCCCAGGTGGCAGTTTGTTAATGCAGTATAAAAATTGCTGTTTTTAAACACTGTGGAATCTCCTTCTTTTCCATATGCACCAACATCCACGCATGTAAACGTGTAATTGCTATCACAAATTGCCATCAAAACAATTGAAAAGAAATTCTTGTAGTTGTAATACATAGATCCACTTTGCTGAGGCTTGATGATTCTGATGTGTTTCCCATCTAGAGCTCCTACACAGTCTGGAAAATTTGCTTTATGTGAAATCCATGTGCAATTGATAGCCACTTTGCTGTATCTGGTATTGGCATGTATTCACTTTGCAAAACGCTCCATGTCAGTTTACACACTTCTTCAACAATGCCACTGATTGTTGATATTCCCAGACGAAATAGCAAGTGTAGGTCAGACATAATGCATCCCGTTGCCAGATATCTGCAAAATTAAACATTTTATTAGATTTAAGTTAAAAATGTAACTTGCAAATTGCTTGTGTGGTAGTGCTGGTACAGTCGTGTTTCATTATACACGTTGTATCGGCAAACCAATAACTTTTTGGGCCTATTAACTTTCGCAATCGCTTCTAACGGAAGTATTATTGCAGTAAAAATGCTGCAGCGAAAATGGAAAAGTTTGAGGGATTGCTACAGTCAGTGGCGTACGCAGGATTTTTCAATGGGGAAGGGGGTTTCAAAAGTGACATTAAAAATTTGTTCGCGATCTATACTTTGGCGAATAAATAACTTAGCGTAATGTAACAAGTTGGAGTCAAAGTCACACAGTGCATAATGCAAATAAAACTTTTCAAAAAAAAAACAAAAAAACGATTAAGCATACATCGGCACTGTGTGAAAAGAACACCGAAGTAACACCGAAGTAAAAAAAAAGTTAACATCAAAAGGTTTGCAACTAAACGATGAAGAAAAAATTGTTCAAAACAAAAGCTACGAAAACCCATATGATCATAAACAGTGCAAAGCGTGGCAGGCACGTAGCCATAAGTTCGCAATTGAGGGTGCTGGTTAGGGTGTCTGGGGGCTGAGTCCCCATTCGCCGGAGGCATGAGGGTCTGGGGGCAAGGTCTCCAGCGCTTGAAAATTTTTTATTTTTATTTTTCAAAAATAACTTAATTTTACAATGCTTTTAAGGCGTGGCATCGAAATTCGTAGTGCAAACCTGATTAAACTGTTTGCATAATTGGGCCATGTGGAAGGTTTAGCTCTCTCGTTTACATGCTGGTAAGTCATAAAATCTTATAGTTCAAGAAAATTCACGCGGAGTAATCAATCTATTTCGTCTATATGTTATTGAAAAAAATAAACGTAGGGGGGGCTAACAAAAAAAATTGAGACAAGTGATTGGTAATTAACTAAAACTAAGTAGCTCCCCTCATTCCTAAGTTTATAATATGTTTGTTGATGAAAGCTATGTTTAGCATTTTTACACTAGCGTTTAAATTTGAGTGCTAGTTTTTGGCCATTTTTCAAAGTTTTCATTAATCTGTGGGTTTTATTTTTGACAAATTAGCGCCCCCCAAAATTTATGTTTCAAAAAGATGTTTTAAATCACTTTGTAGTCCATTTCAGGGCAAAAAACAGTCCCAGAAGTGCTAAAAACGTGATATTTTTCTCATTCTGCATTTTGTTTTCTTATTCTGCATTATAACCCCCCCTTCTCCCGCCTACGTTACCGAAAGTTACTCTAAGTTGTAACACGACATTCCAGAGTTTCAGTATAACACTTAGTCGCTTACAATTTTGCATTAAATAACAACAAAATCATTAACTATAATTAAATATTTCGTATTAATATGAGAGTAAAGAAGGAGCTTGTTTGTTTTGCGCAATTAGACGATATTTCGAATGATATACGTCGGATCAATCGGGAGGATGGTTTAAACCCCCACCCCCTGTGTGCGTCTTTGCGCATAAGTGAGCTATGTGAGCGGTGGCTAATGGTAACATTTCAGTCCTCTAATTTACAAGCCGGTAAATCATAAAATCATAATTTGAAAAAACTCATAAGCATTTAGGCTATATTCTGTAGGTTATAGAGTGAGACAGTTGGAGGAAAAGGTGGGAGGGGGACAAATGGAACGAGATTTAAGTGGATCAATAATTAACTAATACTAAAACCCCATCTCCATATTTTTGATGAAGCCAATGTTAAGCATTTTTAGCGGTTAAATTTGCCTAATTTTGGCAATTTTTTAAAGTTGTTATTGATTTATAGCCATATCTTTGACAAATTAATCCTCCTATGAAACTCTAAATGTTTCAAAAGTTGCTTTAAATCATGTTGGAGTTCGTGTCTTTGTAAAAAACAGGCTCAGAAGAGCTAAAAACGTGATATTTTTTACAGTGCATTTTAGTCGATAGACCAATGGGGGGGGGATTTAAACCCCAACCCCACCCCTTTGCGTACGCCCTTGGCTGCAGTAGAGAACACCGAAGTAAAATGTCGAGTGCTAAAAGCGGATCAGCAGCATCAACTAAAAAAGCTACATATGTTTATTACGATCAGCTTTTATTTTGGGATAAAGTGAAGGCTAGCAAGCCCACATCAAGCAACTTTAGCGACAAGAACAGTAGTCCCAATACCAGTTCTAGTCCTACTGACAATGAACCACCTCAAAAGGAGGATGGTTCTGGTTCTGGAACTAATACCGGCGGCGAGCAACGAGATGGAACACGCGGAAAGCCTAAAAAGCAAAAGCGAAGCAAGGCACAAAGTGATAGTCAAGAAGACGGCATTCTTCAAGTGCTAAAATACAGCATAAAAGCGAGAGAAGAAAGAGAGAAAAATCAAGACAGTGATGACGATCGTTTGTTTTTGCTGTCTTTGCTTAACCCATTCAAAAAAGTGCCAGAACCAAGAAAGCTATAAGTTCGAGCTGAGCTAATGCAGGTGATCATATCACACTCGTAGCAGTCGGTTAATTATCATTCTTCATATCAATCATTTCCCAATGACCAAGCAGATGCTTCAGTAGCGTTACAGCAGTCAGAACACTTGTCTACCTCTGGCGGAATTTTCAGATTCAACTATTAAAGAGAGGGTTAATGACAGATGTGTGTCTCAAAAACAGTGCATGTGGTATCAATAGGCCTATCTAGGCTACACAGCTATCTAGCAATAGCCCGATTATTTCGTTAGCGACTTCGTTTTCAATAAAATTAATAAGCAACTAAACATCATTGTGATCCATACCTGAGAGTAAACAGAAGTTTTTCCGCGGGTGAAATACTGCTTCTCATATGCATTTCTTTTCTTCTCAATTTGTTTTCCAAATACAGAATAAGTGCATCAAAAGAAGATATACTCATTCGAGCAAACGTAAAAAATTTATCAGGATTTGGTCGCAGATCGGCACAAAGGGTGACAAAGTGTCCTTTTTCACTCCGATCTGTTAGTATTGGATGAATCCAATACATACTATTTCGCTTCTTTTTTTTTTTGCGTTTCTGTATATCTGCAGCCAATAAATCGCCAAAGCTTCTTCCACCTCCATTTCGGCTGTACTGATAATAAAGTTGGTTCTCTTCATTGTCCAATGTGCCCAACAATGGCCTTTAATATGAGTCCCCAGTAGGTCAATCAAGGCCTGTAATGGGTTGGTGATTAAATATTTGAAGAGTGAACGGACGGAACAGTTATATAGCTCTACTGGGTCTTTCGTAAAAAAGTCTTAAAAAACAACATTCTCAAGTTAAGTTAAGCGATAAGTCGCCGTGTGTGAAAAGCTAGTTTTCCTGTCGCGCACTTTTAAAGAGTTAAGACGCGGGACAGCTGTCGCCTGTGTGAAAGAGGCCTTATAGTGTTTGGTTTGATCCGACAGGGAATCGAATTACAGTTTCAATAGCAGACGCATCACTAAACGGTGAAATATCGCCAGAAAAAAAATTCCAGAAATGTAGATTCAGCTGACAGCACAACCAAACACCAATATTCTTTTTTATAGCTTATTGCTTCGAAACAATTAGTTTTTGGTCACCTCATAAGCAAAAGTACATTTTACAGACACTGAAGTCTTTAATTTCATCGAAAACTTAAAACTGCTTTTTTAATGCCTGCAGCAGGTAGTTTGGAAGAAGATATTGAATATTCAATTCCAGAGCAGGAGGAACACCCAGCCAATAACTCATTAACCTGGAAAATTTTTCTGGAAAAAACTTTTTATGACCCTATACTAGAGCAATAAGAGAATTTTGGGCCTTCCAGGAACTCGCTTCACGCTTCTCAAAATGATTCAACCAAAATGAATTTTAATTTTTCTTAAAACTAAGGTTCGGTGGAGATAACGGAGCTGATGCGATTGAATTCCGACAATTTAGGTTTAGGTGTTGATTCCTGTGCTGTTCTACTGTAAATGCAGCTATGAAACAAAATCGTGAAAACAATCACTCAACAACTAATACGAATCTATCAAAGTTTATCACTTTGTTACTTTGAAGCGACAAGAAAAGAATCCAAAGTTTCAGTGGGTATTGTTTTCTGACTTGTTTTTAGCCAAACTGAAACCACTACTCATTTCACGCAACAAAGCAAAAAATAAAAAAAATTAAAATAAACGACAAAAAAGGATCCGAAGTTTTAGTGGGAAGTGTTTTCTGTCTTGTTTTTAGCAAAACTGAAACCACCACTCATTTCACGCAACAAAGCAAGAAAAATGCTACTGCTGCTGCTGCAAAAAGGCTTCACAACAACCAAAGCTTGCTTCATTTAAAAACTGCTGCAAAACTGATTTAATAAATTTGGGCATTTTGAATGTCTTGTATTTGAACAGTTGTAGTCGCACTATCTACTATCATACTAATTAAAGTCAAACCACAGACAAGAACAATAATTAAAATAAGCGCTAAATATCAGTTTTCGTACCCTGATAAAATTAAATTTCTCTCTGAGGATCTGGTCACCTGGCAAGGCCTAATAAAAGCAAGTTTTGAAGCAATCAGAAGGTTTATAGGTATTACTGCAATGCGAAATGGTAAAATTTAGAAACTGAAAACTTCTCTGATGATTATTTACGCTTGATCAGCAATATCCTTTGATTATTATTATCAAGTAGCAATACCGTTTTAGCTTCTTGAGAGGGAGGTCTGAGGTTCAAATCTCTGGCCGGTCAAATCGGACGCAGTTTTGTGAACGGATCGCCACCGCTGTGACATTTGTTTGGAAGGAACTGTGATGCCCGGGCGCAAGGACGAGAAGATGGGCCCCATAAACTCGCTAAACTTTACGACGTAATACAGCAAGTGTAATGAAGATTTAATTGATTTGATTTGAACTATTTGTCACGTAAAACTAATTACAGAAACATTGTATTTGTAAAAATCAATAAATAAAAAAAAAAAAAAACATCAACTTAGGGGCGTGTGATTGAACTAGTTGACGGCTTTATGTGTAGGTAAAAATAAAAACAAAGCTTTTTATTTTCAATTTCGTAAATCGGATGTAGTGCATTAAAAATAAAGCTAGACTATATTGAGCATTAGTTTATATTTTGCATTGACCAGTTGGTTGAACAGTTACGCAATTGCTGATGGAACGGGGAGTTAAAAGTCAATTCCCGGGCAGGTCAAATCCGACACAATTTGGTTACGGCTCGCAAACACTGCTACATTTATTCAAAAGGAACTGTGCTGTCCAGTGGCTATGACTCGGAGCTGGGCACTGCAAATCTTGTCACGCGTTTCGACATGATGTTGCTAGTATTGCCCAATGAGGAATTGGTTTTGATTTTTTTGTGTAAAAACAAAAACAAAGGAACCTAATTTTCGTTCATTGCCTCGGGCGTAGTAGCTTTTCGTTCGCAACGTAGTCACACAAATTATTCCATCTCATCTGGGACACCAATTTACTCTAATCCTCTTAATCTGTGCCAGAAATATTATGCGTGAAATTAAAATTTTACACCAAAAATAGAAATTGGCAAAATTTAAAAAAATTTGTCAAAAACCCCCATTTTATGCTTGAACCCCTTATGTTGTTTAAACAAAAACACTTTCATCCTAATTGGAAAAAACAAACAGGAAAATTCAGGAAACATCAAGTTTTTATTGCGAACCAAATTTAAGTAATTACCGTACTGTTTGTAACGAATGAGGGCTTCAGAAGCTCTACCGTTGAGTAATGAAAGGTTAAGACACGATCAAAGTTACACCGTCACACTGAGGCCAATTAAATCATTAGTTGAAAGTTTAAATGACATATCTACGAAATAATTCAATAAAAATAACTGCTAATGCATTTTAACTCCTAACAACCAATAATCATAGCGATAAGCCGCTAATGACTACACGAAATGCATAAAATCCCCAAGATCCTGCAAAATAGACTTCTGAAATTACAAAAGTTTAAAAATGCGCTAATTTTGTCACAAATAAAGGAGATGCAACTGTTCCATTATAGGGCCATCAATAGTAAGCCACGAATTTGATTACCAAAACTAGCTACCACCATCCATATTACATGATTCTAATGGGTTACTCAACAGCAAGCCGGATTTACGTTACTGAAAAAAAGCAAACAAAACCGAATTCTTACAAACTAAAATCTTTTTCAGTTTTTTCAGGCTTTTGCCTAGCATTAAACTTTAATGTTACAAAGAATCAACTCTTTTATAGCCTAAAAATACGCTCCATATCTTCGCTGTCAGTGTTTTTGCACGCATTTACATAACGCCGATTCGCGATTTTGACATCCAGCGGTTTCTTGGCTAGTAGCGCGATGACGTCACGTGCAATCCATCAATTAACAGAGCTTTTTTTTAAGTTACAGTATTTCTACTCTAGAAATCACGAATGCTGATGACACAAAAATTGATATTGAAAGATTTATTTACGAGATTCAAATTAAACCGGGAATTTGGGATTTGACAGATTGGCATGAGTTTGGCATAAATAGGATTTGGCGTAAGTTCATCAAAAGAAGATATACTCATTCGAGCAAACAAGCAGGGTTGGAAATCTCGACTTGAAATCGATATTGTTATTCGTTACTTTTTGGTTATCGAATGCAGAAATTCTTTACTTTCTAGTTTCATTATCGAATGTACCTTTTCCTTACTTTTTTGCCTGGTAAATTGATAATAATTAATCGATTTTTCTTCAAGTTAAGCAAAATTTTTTTGGAAACACGTTAATCATTTTTTCGTGTACTGTGGTTTTATTGTGGAAGTAATTATAATTCTACTTCAATTAATGTATGCATTAGTTCAAAATTTTGCTTCTCAATCATTTTTGAATCCATTTCAAGTTATACAAACACAATAATGCACTTGTAGCCACTGGTAGCAGTGCATAGTGCTAGAGTAAGCCTAGTCAAGTAGCACTGTTAGGAGCAGTTCCTAAACTCTTTGCAATGTGCCGTCGTGCCGAGTAGGACTAGGTCAGATGATATTGTTAAGCACACAGTGGAAAACAAAAAAACTCAAGTAATTATCATTGCTATTGATATTTGTAGTAGTCTATAGTACAGTCACAGTGCAGTGGTAGCTGGCAGGCTAGGGACTGCTTCAAGCAGCGTGGTAGCTTAGGCCTAGTGGTTAGAGCATTGGTCTCACCATGGTCTCACAGTCGGTTGACCTGGATTTGATTCCCTTGTCGAGCCATACCAAAACACTTTGAAAATGGTATTCACAGCTTCCCTGCTTGAGGCTCAGCACTTGAAGGGATGATGTGAAGCTTTACAGGTGTAGTAGACAGGCATCAACGAATCTTAAATCCTACGTTTATTTTCGGTTTTGCTGTTTCCTGGCCGAGGCGAATCTGTGAATAAACATGCAAAAATTGTAAGGCAATGGCACCTAGTAGCTTACAGCTAGGCCTGGAATGTCAAGCAGGAAGCTATGAATGCCGTTTTTTGAAATTTTTGCTAGACTCTCTACCAGGTAGTCACATAGCCTACTGACTCAACTGAGGTTGTGAGGTAGCAGGAGTAATGAACCCAGATCTGCAAACTGATTACTGTGAGGCAGATGCTATAACCACTGCTTATCCCAACATCAACACGGTAGAGGTGGCACGCACATGTGTAGGCTATCCCAGTTGTACTCATTTGGCGGTAGCTTACTAATATTTTACAAGCCATTACCAAATGCTATTGTTTGCCGAGTAGCCTACTGGTACGCTTAGCATTCACACTTTCTATAAACCCTCTATGAATACAAAGTTTTGTAGCCTATACTCTCGGTAGCCAACGACATCATACATACATTGCATTGAATATACAGTACATGCATTGAATTGAATTAAATATGCAAGCGATGAATTGAAGACATGCATTAAACTGAATATACATGCATTGAAGTGCAATGAACTGAATACATGCATTGAACCGAATACACCTGCATTGAAGTGCAAAGTCACTTGCATACAGGTATTTACTTTTAGTCGTAATGTCAAAATATGTCGACACTCTTTCTTGACTCCATAAAAAGTCATCGATTACATTGTCGTTTATCGATTATTCTTTACTTTTTATTCATTATCGAAATCGCCCATTCTTTACTAGTTTTTTGAAATATCAAATATCGACTATTCTTTACTTTTTTATTATCGATATCCAACCTTGCAAACAAGAAAAATTTATCAGAATTTCCTCGCAGATCTGCATAAAAAGTGACAAACATTCCTTTTTCACCCGATCTGTTAGCATTGGATGAATCCAATACATACGATTTCGTTTCTTTTCTTGTTTGTGTTTCTGTATCTGCAGCCAATAAATCGCTTTTTCAACCTCCATCTTAGCTCTACTAATTGGTATAAAGTTGGTTCATTTCATTGTCTAATTTGTCTAACACAGCAATGGCCGTTATTACGAGTCACCAGCAGGTAGATTATCAAGGCTTATTATAATGGGTTGGTGATTAATTATTTGAAGCGTGAACCTACGAAATAGTCATATACCTGTATTGAATCTTGCGTGCAAATGTCTCGAAAAAGAAAAAATTCTCCCGATAAGTGGTGGTGGAGGGTGGTGGTACTACCCGACCCCTTCCGAGGGATGGGGGCGCGGAGGAACTCCGCGGAGACCCAACAGTCGGGCCACACCCCAAGGTCTGGACCATAAATCGAGAATAGAGAGAGAGAGGAGCCAAAGATAGATTTGCGAAGGGGTTCAGAAGCAGAACAGTCGAGGAGGAGATGATTGAGGTCCTGTAGAGGGTGTCCATAGACACTACAATCAGAATTCTCCTTCCGACTGATTCTGTGAAGATATGAAGATAAAAGAAGACTGTGACCATGGCAGCGAAGACGAGAGAGCTCACTGCGTATGAAGCGAGAAAGAAGAAGTTCCTCCGAAGAGACTTCGGGGACTTGGAAGTTCAGATGGGAGGAAGAGATGTGACGTCTCCAATTGCGGTATTGAAAATAACGGACTTTGGTGATAACTGGGGGGAGAGGGCTTGGGATCGCATCAGTGGGCAGAGAGGCACCAGTTTTGGCAAGTAAATCAGCTTTTTCATTTCCGGGGAGACCTACGTGTCCGGGGACCCATTGGAAGCTCAAGTGGTATTGTTGGAGAGGGAGGAGGCAAGGGACCAAACATTCCATAGGGACTCAGGCAGGAGATAAGAGGGGGCTGAAGAAAGGATAGAGAGGGCTGATTGAGAGGCGGTAAGGAAAAGAACTGACTGGAATTTGCAGGTCATCAAATGGCTAGTACACCAAGCAAGACCTTGCTTGAGGGCAAAGGTTTCAGCTGTGAAGCTGGAGGCAATTGGACCGGAGGAAAAGGATAAGGAATGGGATGTGTTGCATTTGGAGCATGTTGCATACTCTCCAGCGCCACCAGGACCAAAAAGGGAGGGGACAGATCCGTCAGTCCATACTTGGATATCGGAGGGGGGAGGGAGGATAGTCTGCTTGAAGCAGTTTGGAGTCGGGCTGTACTGCTGCCTGTGCAGTCGGGAATGAAGGGAGAAACAGTGAAGTGGGTTGTGGACCATGGTGGAAAAGGGGGGCACGTGATCAGAGACTCGCGTGGGGATGGGAGTGGTTGTGTGACTGAAGAACAGAATGACCTCCAGGAGGGTTTCTTCTTTAGTCGACAGGAAACGTTTTTATTTGCCGAGGCATAAACGTTGGAGAAGTCGGGGGGAAGGTGCAGAGCACGTTCAAAGGAGTAGAGGGTCTAATGCTCTAGAGTCAGCTTTAGAGGAGGGAGTTGGGCCTCGAGAAGGAGTAGTGATGAGGGGGTGGAAGAGAGGCAGCCAGTAATGACCCTGCATGCAGCTCTGTGTAGAACTTCCAGGTGATTGGTTGCAGTGTTGCAGAGGAATGGGAACCATCCAGGAGAGGCATATGTGAGCACCGGACGGACAAAGGCTTTGTAGAGTAGGGAGAGAGATTCTTTTGTGGGACCCCAAGAGGCAGTGGCAATTGAGCGAAGGGCTTTGTGGCGTGGATAGAATTTGGAACACAGGGATGGGACATGGGCCCCAAAGGATAGAGTCCGATCAAAGGTTACTCCAAGGAATTTAGGGGTGGGATTGAACAAAAGAGGGAAGCCCAAGACGTTCAGTCGGGGTTGGAAAATGGCTTGATGGGGATCTGTAGAGAAAAAGGAGGACTCACTCTTCTTTGGATTGAGTGGAAGTCTCCATAAGTTGGACCATGTTTCTAGGACGGCGAGGGAGGATTGGACAACAGAGGAGGCTTTGAGCGGGTCTGGGGAGGAGGACCAGATGGCCAGATCGTCAGCATACAGGGAGGCATGGGCGTCCCGAGGTAAATCCTTAGTGATGTCATCAACGAACAGAATGAAGAGGACTGGACCAAGAACCGAGCCCTGTGGGACCCCACGCCTGATGCGGAAGGAGCGGCTGTTGGAACCACCAACCTGGACTTTAGCTGTATGATCAGAAAGGAAGGAGCGCACCCAGAGAACGAAGCAAGGGGGGAGTTTGAGCGAGAGGAGTTTGTGAAAAAGAGCAGAGTGCTAGACCGAGTCAAAAGCCTGGGAGAAGTCAACAGAAGCCAAAATGGTTCGGTCTGGAGGTTTTTTCTTTTGGAAGCCGTCCCAGATTGATTGAGACAGAGTTAGAATTTGGTCAAGGGATGACCTACCAGGACGAAAGCCGGCCTGGCAAGTGGAGAGGAGATGATTAGATTCAAGGTGAAAAGTTAGGCGAGAAAGAATCAAGCGCTCAAAAAGCTTGGAGATGCAGGAGGTGAGAGAAATGGGGCGGAAAGAGGATGGAGAGGAAGTGGGTTTTCCAGGTTTGTAAATGGGAATGATAGTGGTAGGTTTCCAACAAGAGGGGAAGGTGTGAGAGTGCCAGGACCTGTTAAAAAGAGAAAGAAGGAGGAGCTGTGCAGGTTCAGGCAGGTGCTTTAGTAAAGGGTAGGCAATCTGGTCAGGGCCAGATGCAGTGGAAGAGGAGAGATTGCTGATGGCAGTGGAGAGTTCAGTCAAGGAGAAGGGGGAGCAGAAAGAATTGTGGAGGGAAGAAGCATCCTCACAGCTAGCTTTCCGGAGTTCATTCATGAACTGTCATTCAGCTCTGCGCGAGGAACGGAGTGTCGCTTGAGATAGACGTGAGCGAAGATAAGAGGCGTAGTGGTTGGCAGTATCAAGAGGGGAAGTGCAATCAGGAAAAGAAGGGTCTTGGGAGGTGCTTTTTTTGCCCGAAATGGCATTGAGAAGCCTGAAGACAGCACGAGGATCAGAACGGGGAGACAGGTTAGAACAGGTGGCTTGCCAGGTTGCAGATTTGGCTCTAGAAATGACTGAGGACGCCATACGAGAAGCGTCTATGTATCTGAGGCGGTGCGACTCAGATCGGTGTGCTACGGAGCGGGCCCTGCGTCGTTCCCGCACTGCAGATTCCGCTTTCTGGGACCACCAGGCTTTGGGGGAACGACCAAGGTGGCCAAAGGGGATAGAGGCCTTGGCAGCTTCGACTAAGAAGAGGGAAAAGGAGTGGGCAGCCTGGTGGATGTTGAGTGCATCAAAATCAAGAGAGGGAAAATGCTCAGCAATATAAGATTGGTAAATATCCCAACTGGCCTTTTTGTAGTTGAATTTGGGAGGACAAGTGTTTGGGTGAAGAACTGGAGAGAGGGGGAGGACAATTTCAATGGGGAGATGGTCCGAGCCAAGGCCAGGGAGAGTGCGCCACTCACAATGGGGAGCGAGAGACGCAGGAGCTAACGAGATATCAGGGGAAGAACGGCTCCCAGTGGAATGGTGAAGGAGCGTGGAAGAGGCGGGGTCGTTCAGAATTTCCAGACCGGAGGAAGTGATCCAGCGAAACAGGTCATTTTCGAGCGGTTTAGGGGGAATGAGTCTGTCCCATGTTGGGTGGTGAGCATTAAAGTTTCCGAGGATAAAAGTGTCAGGGGAGTTAGGAAGGATGTCAGGATAGAAGGTCCTGGTGCGAGAGTCAGAAGGAGTGTTTCTGATGGGAGGGGAGTAGAGGTTAAGAAATTGAAGACGAGAGTGGTTGGAGAGAAGGACTTTAACACAAGTGTAGTCTGAGTAGGGGTCCTGGGAAGACAGAGAGGAGACAGAAACAGGAGAGAAAGCCAGGTCAGAGTGGATGAGAGTGAGGACGCCACCACCAGTGTTATGAGTACCGGAGGAAACAGGGCCTTGTCTACCGAATGTCCGGTCCGTGCGGAGGGTATAATAACCAGGGATTTGAAACTTTTTGGTTGAGGAAAGATGTGTTTTCTGGAGGAAAATGAGGTCATAGTGGTTGCCAGAGAGAAAAGCGATAAGTTCGGCACGGCGGGAGGAAGAAAGACCGCCGGCATTCCATTGAAGAATTCGGAGATTTTGTGAGAGGCGTGGATTTTCTTGAGGGTGGGGTGGCAAGTTATGGACCGGCTGTGAACTTGTGGGCGGTGGTGATGAGGCAGGAAGGGTAAAGGCGGAAGGAGGGTAGGTGTTAAGGAGGGGAGGATGTGAGGGGAGAGGCAGAGATGGATCCATGAGATCTGAGCAAGCAAGCGGAGGGGGTGTGGGTGGGGGCGGAGCTGGAGAGAAGGGGCGGGGGGACGCTGGCCGGAGGGTGGGAGAGGCAAGGTCCCCATTAACACAAGCAGGGCAATTCCAACCCTTGGGGGAGCCGGCCGCGCAGATTTTGCGAAAGTCAGCCGGGGTTAGAGAGGAGCAGGAGAAGTGCACCCACTTGGAGCAGGTGGAGCACTTTAAAGAATCTTTACCAACCTCGAGAGAGCAAATGGAGCAAGGGTAACATGGGGGGCCCCGAGGTGGACGTGATTGTTAAAAGCCAGGCGGTAGTGGAAGGAACCCTGGGGGAGGGGGTGGAGGGGACGCAGGCGGCGTTACAAGGAGACTGGTCTGAGTGAGGGATCCAGTTGTGTTTTGGGGATGGCACGCTGGGCATCGCCAGCCCACTGCAGTGCCAGTTGCAAAGATTGTGCGAAAGTCAGCACGGGTGAGGGAGGAGCAAAGAAAATGCACCCACTTAAGGCAAGCAGAGCATTGAAGAGAATCTCTGCCCACATCTAGGTGGCAGATGGAGCAGGTGTACCTGGGGTGAGGATGGTTGCTGATGAGGCCTGGATTAGGGTGGACATTGCTACTAATAAGGAGCAATGCCAGGATAAGGAGACGCCGAAAGGGGGTCCGGTCAATAAGAAGAAGAGGAGCCGCTCAGTTGTGACCGGTGAACGGACGGCCCAGCGAAAAAACAGTCCGAGACAATGGGGGCGACCTTTCGGTCGAGCCCCTCGGGAGATCTGTCCTGCCATTTCGACCCATCCCCATTGGGGAGGGGACTGCACCACCACGTTGAGGTGGCAGGACGTTGGTGCAGCTCCCGATAAGTCGCCTGATAAGTCGTCGTGTGTGAAAAGCTAATTTTTCTCTCGCGCACTTTTAAAAAGTTAAGATGCGCGACAGCTGTCGTCTGTGTGAAAGAGGCCTAAAGATTGATATTCACAGCTTTTATGCATGAAGTTCACAGCTTTGACCCATATTATACTTCCCTTATTATTACCTTTATATAGTTTTCGTGTTGTACAATATTCTCTCGAATCATAAAGCTACTTTTTTTTTCTCGAAAATAAAATTACTCCGTTTGAATCTGTCGTTTCAGATGTAAAAGTCTGTCCAACGTTGGGGAATTTGGTCGGATTTGATCACGTGATCGTACGTCAGCTTTTTAAACGCTGTTACTACAATGCAAAGTTAAATTATAAAATAAGATTGTATTGCAGCTACCAAGTTATTGTATCTTTCCATAAACAACATTTCAAAGAGATTGATGAGAATGCAGTTGGCTTATTTTAATTTTTTATAAACACAATACAATAACACTATTTTTGAGCAAAATTGCTACGAGTAAGAAGTTCAATATCTGCTGTTCTTGATCAACTATACTTTGCATTGTATCTAGCATAATTATATACTTTTTAGTTGACTATTTAAATATTTATGCTTAAACAAGCACACACAGCGCTAAAGAGTTTAAAATTTTTCTAAGTTTTATTTGTGTTGTTCGAGTTGGACAAAAAATCTTCAGCTAGTCTACTTGAGGTAGAATTGCGCACATTATTACATCGCTATCTTTTTGCTCAACTCTTTGGGAATAAGCGGATACGAACGGAGCATAGCATACCAAAACTGGTTGATTTGCAAAGATTTTTGAGAGTTTTACTGACCAAAACGGTGAATGTGAAGAAAAAACAGCAAGAAGTTTTTTGTTCGTACGAGGAGCATAGCATGAGCTTTATGGTTACGCACTTGCTGGAGAGTGGTCCAGCAACAAAAACTACTAAACAGAGGTGGAGTCGAGGACACAAGGCTCGAAGCCAAGGCCAAGGACACAAAAAAATCCGAGGCCAAGGACAGGAATTCTCGAGGCTAAAGCCAAGGACCAAGGACACAATTGCAAGTGTTTTCCTAAGAAAAAAGGTTTTAAAAATTTTTTTCGGTCGATCTCCAAAAAAAATGGTCTAGAAAAACATTTTTAGCCGATCTACAAAATTTTAGCTATTCAAAAAATAGTGTTGTCCTCGAGCCGAGGACAGGGCAACTTTCAAGGCCTTGAGACTTCAAGGCCAAGGACTTGAAAATGTGTTCTCGAGGACGTCCTCGAGGCCAAAGACGTCCTTGAGGACTACACCTCTGCTACTAAAGGCTATGTAATTGAGATCTGCCGGCAGGTGGAAGTCAAGATGAAAAAGAAAGCGGCTGGGTGTGATTAAAAATCCCCAGTAGCTGAATGTTAGCTGGAAGAACTAAACAACTTGTGCAATATCTTTACAAGACTTAGCGCATAAGTACTGCAAAAAGTGTCTTGAACAAAACATGTAACTAAAACTCCCAAAATACAATGAAAAACCGAAACAAAATGTGAAATAAAATTTATCTTCGACTGTAGTTTTTATAAAATTTTGCTTTAAACTTGAACAGGATAGATAATTAGATATCAAATAACCTCCAGACAACGCAATATCATTCAAATAAGGCCTTGATTTCCAGTTAACTTTGAAGAGATTTTACGCCATTAAATTTTTGGTTTATGAAAGGTTTCTTGGCAATTCTAACAAATCAACGTATGTTTAATTTATTCTACAAACCATTTTTTAATTTGGCAAAGGAAACATTCCGATTTTTTCCTTTTGACATAATAGATGGCAATATGCCTAAAATTTCATGGCAAACTTCAGCATAGTATTTAATACGTCATAGTTTGACAACAAAGGCGCATAAAAACTGGATTATCTCAAAAAGTTGAAATTGAAAAATTAAAAATTTTTCCTTTTTCCAAATGACGGGCCCACATTCCAGAACGTGTTAGCGAGCTCGTTACGGCCATTTTCGCTCGCTTTCGAACGATCTCGCCCAACATGCTTTAAAAATGCTCGCTCGAATTCCTTAGCGAGATGTTACATAACTTGCGTTAGTACGTCATAAAAGATCATTGTGATATCAGATGCATTTCTACAACAAAATAATGTGTTCAAGCAAATGTATTGCAATTGTTATGGAAAAAGAGTAGTACTATAAGCCATGAGTTAATATTCCACGCTTGCAAAATCCTCCATAGATAATAATGCATTAGTTAATAAACGACAGAATTAAATTTTATTTTTGGATCAATGTAAAAAAGAACTTTTTCCATACCAATTTTTGAAATGACGGAAAGTGCGCTTGAAGTTGTTCGTGGGTAAACTTATCTTTTATCGGTAACATAGGTTTTAACGTTTTTCCAAAGTGAACAGGTAGAAGTACACTCTTTTTTTAAAACCAGTAAATTTTGAGTCGAGACTGATTGTTTTTAATTCTGTGCCATTTTCAGCCTTATTTTTTCTTAATTTTCACTTAACTTTGAGAGTATATGTCAATTTTAGCAACTATGTTTGTAAAATTGTTTAATTTCCAATGCTCTGTCTGCTGGAGTAAAGTTCTTTTCCTGCTTATGCATCATCGTGAAATTTCAAAAGCGAAAAAGCAAGCTTTTTTCAAGTTGAACAACTGCCAAAAAAAATTCGCTGTTTGTGCGTAGCAACTACAGCGCTTTTATAACCTAAGAATAAATAGTTGCAGCTTTGCTTGCAAGCACAAAAAACTTACTGAAATTTTATCGTTTTGAATCAGTTCCACGATTCAGTTCCTTTTTTTGATTTAAAATTTCTTTGTTGCGTTTGTTCTTGGTTTGTTTTTGCTGCCTAGACTGTAAGTGTTCTTATTTTGTTCTTAAATTTTGAGGAAAAATGAGCCTTATGTTCTTATAAAATTGTGCTTATAAAACGAATGAGTGTATATTGCTGTTTTTGTCAACTGGCGCTACTCAAGATTTTTTTTATCAGTCGGTGCAGGGAAATGATTCTTAGTGCGATTCACTTTCTTCTTTGCAGTCTAATAGTTAACTTGGCAACCATTTTAATTAATGTTCTGCAAAAATTGCTTTAGTTAAAGTTTTCAGCATTTCGCCAGCAAATTTATGAATACAAAAGATTTCTCGCACGCTTAAACAGTACCTCCAAATCTTCGTTTAGTTGGCGAGGAAAATGTGACGTTTTTTTACTAGAGCTATGTTTTACAATTGATCCGAGCAACTTAGCGAGGTGAATGGCTGACTGAACTTATATGAGCATGCAAAAATAGTATTTCTTCAGGATAAGTTTTTTAAATTCTTCTCGCTTGTTAATACGAGCGTGGAAAATTTCGTCATGTGGGTCCGGGTTCGATAGCAGTAGTTTATTGTTTAAAGAATTTATTCAATTGTAACGCCTAAAGAGTTTATTTAATTGTAATTTAAAAAACTTATCCAATTGCATAGGTGGGCAAGTTAAAGCAAAACGTTAGCTTCGTTGATCACTAGTCTGTTGACAAACTTCATACCTCTGTTAACGTTAATTCGTTATTTTCATCTTTAATAAACGGAAGTTTATAAAGTCCATTAATCCGTTAATATTTTGCGTCTAATTTACATTTCGCTTTAAGGCGGGTTCACACAGAACCCGTCAACGTTTACGTCACCGTTCCGTCACCGTTCTACCGTTATTTGGCGGTGACGGTAACCTGAACGTGAGAGGTTCACACTGATCCGTAACCGTAATAAATCAATAGGCCAATCAAGTTTAGATTTTGTAATCAGTAATCACTATACCATCAAACTATGCTTAAATTGAGAGCTACTGATGATATGTGCAGGCTATTTAATGCACTTATCCTGTGGGGTTAACTTGCTGGTTTTGAAGTGCTTGCCAAAATCATCAACAAACATTTATCAAGTATCAGTGATAATTGTGGAAACAAGTGATAAGTTTTAACTTTAGTTTTGCTTAGTTGTACAGTGGTACTGCTCAAGTAATTTTTTTCATGGTACTGCTGCTGGGTTAAAAAACTGCTGAGATTTTTTGTTAAGTTACAGCTTACATATTTGTTGCATTTCTATTAAATAATTAAATTTCTTTAACAGTCAAATACTAATATGATCACAGATTTTAAGTCTATTTTGCAAAAGTAAAAAAGTGATTAGTAAGTAATTGCATTTAGAGTACAGGGTGGGCCAAAACTAGATATACAGCAATCACAATATAAACACTTTAAATTTCTTTTCACTTCTAATAGGCCTAAGCAGCACATTCCAAAAGACTTCGCATTACTTGCTCAGCACCGGGATCTGTAATATGACTTAAAAATCAAGTAAAAACTGTAATGGAAAAAAAAAATTGAAGCACTTTTGAGCGATGGCTGTATACCTACTTATGGCCCACCCTGCATATCATTTAAATTAGATTTGCATGAACAATTTTAAGGTGGTGTAGAACTTAAATTTAAATTTAATGGAAGCAATATGATATGAATTCAAATAGACTAATCACTAGATTTTGTTTTTCAGAAATAATCTGTAGATAAGATATAGGTTCGTACTGTACTGAAGTGGAATTTGAATTTGGCAGATTTGGTTGGTCAATCAGTAGGCTTACTGCAATAGTGAGTAATGTAAGAAGTAGAAGACTTCAAAAAGCTGAAAGTACTGACAGAAATTACTTTAAAAACTGAAAAATACTGGTAAAACCTGCAGAACTAGAAATTTTTATACTCAAAATTGCGGTAAATCAGTGTTTGAGTTTTTTGAAATGTTTCAACTCTTAATATCTGATGTGATTGCAATTTTTGACTAACATCGATAACAACTAGCAGGTCATAAAGTGAGGAAAAAGGTATCTAATGCAGCACATGTAGTTTATTACGGCACTCATTATCAGAAATTGTTATCGCGCAATCAAATCGAAAAATGCTATTACAGTATGTGTACGCTTAAAGAAGTCTATTTTTTCGTATGCTACCGTATCGCGAATTGTTTCGATAACCGATATCATACACTTGTTATCTGTCATATGGCGTACTACCGTACTAGTACTAGAACATACAGAATCATAAGTGCAGCAGCACAAAAACCTAACCCAAACCCATGCGGTCCAGGCTCAGTACCACTAAGTATCGTAGGTATGTGTGCACTGTCAGAAATCGATCTCGCGTATTCGACATCTGTTATATTGCGAAGTGATGGTCTACTGTACTGGTAGGCTATCACAAACTGGTACAGTACTAGCATATGCGTGAAGTGCAGCAACAATTGAGCTGTACAGAAACTATCACTACTCAACTCTTGATTTGTGCAGTACTGTACCAGTGTACAGAATGTTTTCTCCACTCCAATTTGATTGTATGATACTGGTGTGTTGATTTTCTAAAGTAGCTATAACCCCAAACCACATTAAGCCTAAAACAAATAAAGCTAAATGCAATTCAAAACCACAGCCAACTTTGTATGTGCATTGTACCAACACTGTGTAAGTAAACCAGCTATTTTTTTGGCATCTAGTGATCCACTGCTAAGAATACAAGATGATTCTAACATCATACAATTTCATTTCAGTGACTGTTCAGCGTTCACACAAAACAAACTACAGAGTATACAGATACAACAACTACCAGTAACCTCTACCTGACTATTATTAAATCAACAAATAGATAGGCTTATGAGTTCCTAAAAATAAACAAAAGTTAAGAGTCAATGATATTGGTAGCTAAGCAATCACTGGTCAGTATTTATATGCATCATGGCAATAATCATGACCACAAACCAGTATCAAAGTACCCCGGTGCACTACGGTATATGATCATGACTAGGCTATTGATGATACAGCGTCCAAAATGGTCAAAAGTGGCCACTTTATTTAAAAGCAGTGGCAATTTTGCTTCTAGAGGCAAAATAGCCCCATGTTATTTTGCAATTTGGAGGCAAAATAGTCCTAATGGCTATTTTGCCGCAAATGCCAAATTAGCCCTAAGCCTCATGCTAACCCAAACCCTAACCCAAACTGTGCTCTAACTAATCCAAAATCTAATCCAAACCCTAAACCAAACTCTAACTCTAATCCTAACTCTAATCCTAACCCTAATCCCAACCCTAGCCCAAACCCTAACTCAAACCCTAACCCAAACAAAGGAAAAACACTATTTTGCCTCTAGAGACAAAATAGCCACTTTCAGACGTGAGAAAGGTCTCTACTGTAGAAATTGATTGCTTCCAGTAGTTTATAATTTCAGCTTTCAAGAGTCAAGTCAATTGAAGTTCAAAATTGAACTTTAGCCAATTGTACCAAAACAAGAGCAAGGAAAGCCAAATTGAATTCGCTTTCTCAACTGGCTGCTAGCAACCAACTCAGATTTAACATGCCTACCCAGTACCAATTACCGGTTGTTTCAATATCTCATTCTCTCTTCTTTTCCCAAGCAGAAAAAAAGCAATCCAGTCTGAAGTACCGCTAGGCTAGATACCAGTATCACTGCTACTGTACACTACCTATACTACAAAGTAGCGGTACATGACTAGACGTAGCCTACTGCATACAGCTCTAAGCACTTAACATTGCCTACTTTTCAACAAAAACCAATTATTTTTTCAAGATTTTCAGTTTTTGTGGCTCAAAGTTTGCCCCAACCACCAAAAACATGCTCGAAATCGCTAACGTTACTTACATAAAGTTAAAATTATTTTAACTCAACGTAAGACGGATGAAATCAAGAAAATCACTTCCGTCACCGCTAAAATTTTCTGTGTGAACACCTTGACGTTAGACGTAACTGCGACGGAACGGTAACGTTGACGGCTTCTGTGTGAACCCGTCTTTATTCACTCGCTTCTAGAACACATATTGACGTTGTTGAGCTGATTATAAGGAAATATTTATGGCTATGGAGGTCTTTTTGTGTTGTGGAAGTTACATTTGACAGTCTAATCTAATTTCAAGTTAAAAATAAGTTCAATTCACTAACGAAGCTGCGATCGGAAAATCGTTGGAAATACCAAACAGCGATGATTAATAGACCAATGAGGCTGCAGCTTATTATTTGCCACAAAAAAGAGTTTCTTTCTTCGCTTTTTCTATAAAACTCGAGCTAATACCCAACAAGTGTTACCAGTGCAAACTGGTTTGCACCGTTTTGATGAATGAATGGTGCAAGATATTAACGATAAAAATCTTAACGGAAGTTAAAAGAACTTAGCAGAAGCTAATTAAGTCCGTTAACATGAAAAAACGTTTAACGGATTAACGAGTTAATGAAAAGTTAGCTTTGTTGTTAACGGATCAACGATTAACGGACTTGTGCCTGCCTATGTCCAATTGTAGCATCTTGTTGTTAGCATAGCCGTAGTCAGGTGAGCCCACCCCCCAATTAAAATACCACCAATGACAAAAAATTATGACAACATAGCCTAGCTATGTTTAGTTGTAGGTTTTTTTAGTAATTACGCACATAATAGTAATTAACAATAATATTAACAACGAGGAGGGACCCCGTAGCCCCTAACTAACAACCAGGGGCCCTGGGGCCCCTAACTAACAACCAATGTGCTCAGAGCACCTAACTAACAACCAGGGGGCCCCTAACTGCCAACCAGGGGGCCCCGGAAACCATAACTGACAATCGGGGGGTGAGGGGCCCATAACTGACAACCAGGGAGCCTCAGGGCCCCCTAACTAACAACCAGGGGGCCCCGGGGCTCCAAACCGACAACCAGGGGGGCCAGGGCTTCTAACTGACAATCAGGTGGCCCTTAACTGACAACTAGGGGGACCCAGGGTCTTCTAGCAACCAAGGGGCCCCTAACCGACAATCAGGGGCCCCTAACTGACAACCAAGGATCCTTTAACTGACAACCAGGGAGCCCCTAACTAACAATCAGGGAGCCCGGGACCCCTAACTGACAACCAAGGGGCCCAGGGGACCATAACTGACGACCTTGGGGTCGCAGGGCTCCTAACTCACAACCAGGAAGCCCCAGGGCACCTAATTAACAACCTGGGGCTCCTAACCGACAACTATGGGGCCCAGGAGCTTCTAACTGACAACTGGGGGCCTGGGTCCCCTAACTGACGACCAAGGGTCTCGGACCAGGGGCCCTTTTATTCAAATTTTTAATAATTTATATACAAAACCTGTAATAAATCAAAGAGTTTTGTCCTAAACGTTGCAACCCCAGGCCCTCGTTTAAAGTTATTATGAACTTAGTGCTATTACACATGCGGTAATGCAAAACCCCCAATTGAAATACTACCAGTGATAAATATAATTACAGAATAGCCAGTACTTTGTCTTTGTCCGGAATTGCAGTTTCTTTAATGAAGGATTTACGCATACAAAAGTAAGCAATGATAATGACGATCAGTAGCGTAACCAGTGGGGGGGCTTACCCCCCCCCCCCCCCCAATGGCTTGTCAAGCAAAATGCAGAATATGGAAAATACCACGTTTTTAGCTGTTCTAAGACTGTTTTTTTTTTTGTTGGAATTGACTAAAAAGTGATTTAAAGCATCTTTTGAAACATATATTCAAAAGGGGGGGGGTGGTAATTTGTCAAAAATTAAAGTCACAAATCAATAAAAACTTTTTAAAATGCCAAAAATAAACAATCAAATTTGATCGCTAGTGTAAAAACGCCAAACAGGTTTTATCAACGAATATATATTAAAAACTCAGAAATAAGGGGGGGGGGGGCTATTCAGTGTTAGGTAATTTCCAATCACTTCCCTCAAATATCTTTTCATTAGCCCCCCCCCCCCCCCCCCCAATTACTTTTCTTTATAAAATATAGACAAAATAGATTACTCCGTGTGAGTTTCATTAAATAATAGGATTTTATGATTTACCAGCATGTAAACAAGAGAACTGCAATGTTATCATTAGCCACTTCCCACATAGCCCATTAATGCAACGAGTTGAATCATGTTGCGCTGCCAATTTCTATACCACGTTTCAAAAGCATTATTATTTATTAAAATAGCTCTACAATTATGTTATTTTTGCAAAAAAAATGCAAAATTTTCGAGCGCTGCGGGCTCAGCCCCCACACCCCCGTCTGTGATACGTTTGAGTACACTAGCTTACTCAGCATGTTTTCTAAGTTAGAGATTTGCACTTTCTAACAACTAGTTTTTGCCCTCTCCCTTTACCAAAATCCTGGTTAAGTGCCAATAGGCAACAGCTTTAGATCTTCCATTCTGCGATATCTTTCACCCGCAAAAAGTTACTCTTTTGAAAATATCTGATGACGTCATTGCATGTAATTTGTGATTTGCCCCACCCAATCAAAAATCCTGGCTACGTCTATGGTTGTTAGTAGTAAAATTTATTCTTAAATCAAACACACAACCAAAAGTATGATAGTACCGCTCATAATGCAACATAAAGGAATCAGTGTTGTGTTGATTGACCAGAAAGCACCAAATAACCTTGCGGCTTTCAGAGTCAAGGTGCTTCCTGTCCAGTAGCGTAGCCAGGGGGGCGGGGGCCCGGGCCCCCCCCCAATTAAAATACCATCTATGACAAAAATTACGACAACGTAGGCTAGCGTTGTTTAGTTGCAGTTTTTTTTCAGCAATTACGTACATAAGAGTGATTAACAATAACATTAATGATGATCAGGGAGCACCGGGGCCCCCAACTAACAACCAGGGGGCCCCAAACTAACGACTATGGGGCCCAAACCAACAACTAGGGGGCTCGGGGCACCTAACTAACAACCAGGGGGCCCCGAGGGCCCTAACTAACAACCAGGAGCCCTGGTGCCCCTAACTAACAGCCAGTGGGCCCCAGGACCCCTAACTAATAACCAGGGAGCCCAGGGCCCCTAACCAAAAACCAGGGGCCCCGGGGCCCCTAACTGACAACCAGGTGCCCCAGGGCCCCTAAAGAACAATCAGGTGGCCCCTAACTAACAACCAGAGGCCCCGCGGCCACTAATTGACAACCAGAGGGGCCGGGGCCCCTTACCGACCAACAGAGGGCCTCAGGGCCCCTAACCGACAACCAGGGGCCTCGGGGACCATAACTAACAACCACCAGGGGGCCCCAGGCCCCTAACAGACAACCAGGAGACCCCAGGGCCCATAACTAACAACCAGGGGGCCCCAGGGTCCTTAAATAATAACCAAGGGCCCCTAACCGACAACCAGGGGCCTCGGGGCCCCTAACTGACAACCAAATGGCCACTAAATAACAATCAGGGGCCTCTAACTAACATCTTGCGGGCTATGGGGCCCCTAACCGACAACCAGGGGGCCCCAGGGCCCCTAACTAACAACCAGGGTGGCTGGGGCCCCTAACCGACAAACAGGGGGCCTCAGGGCCCCTAACTGACAACGGTCTTCAAAAAAAAAAGGTCTTCACAAAAATTTTTCACGCGATCTCCACAAAAAAACGTTTTCCAAAAAAATTTTCAAGCGCTCCACAAAATTTTAACAATTCAAAAAATAGTGCTGTCCTCAAGCCGAGGACAGGCCAGTTTTCGAGGACTTGAGGCCTCGAGGCCAAGGCCAGGGACTTGACCTTCGAGGCCAAGGACTTCAAAATCTGTCCTCAAGAGCGTCCTCGAGGCCAAGGACGCCCTCGAGGACTCCACCTCTGCTTACCAATTTCACATTACTAACATTTATGATGAAGACGTTTTAATTGGCTACTAGTAATAATTTTGTATTACATTTTGTAGTGCTGAGGTAAAATTTGTTTATAACTTACACCACACAGTCAAAGAAGTCCACTAAGAAGATGACCTAGTATTGATGCTATTGATGCCCTATTCATTTATAGTTCTTATACTGTAGAGTAAAACACTAGAACAATCTCATTTTCTTGCTATAGCCAACAAAATATGAAGGGATTAATTACAGTAGGCTATACGTTTAATTCTGACTTGATAGTTAGGCGAAGTGCTATGACGTTGTACAGCAGGGGCGTCCAACTTTTTTCAGTCGCGGGCCAAATTTGCTGTTCCAAAAGTTTCGTGGGCCAAAATTTAGTCTTACTTTATCTTCTTCTTCGCAAACTAAAGTCTTTCGATAGATTTCGTGGTGATTTCCGAAAAAAAAAAAGGTCTTCACTCAGATTTGATCGTTTTTTTTCTGCCAATAAACAAGTGAACACACACACAAAAAAAAGGTCATTCCGACAGATTTTGTGGGATTCTCCAAAAAGCAAGTACAAAAAAAATTCAAGGACTCGCTTCTGCAACTCACAACATCAGCGTGGAAGTATCAATCAACCTACCAATGTAGAAACCTTTGGTGCGGGCCACTTTAAAACCATTGGCGGGCCACTTGTGGCCCGCGGGCCGCGTGTTGGACGCCCCTGTTGTACAGTAAGGTAGTTTATGTTTGACCAGTACAGTATAACATAATAATAATATCTACTGCCACTAAGCCAGCAATTCTGAATTGCTGCTACTCACGCTATGTCAGATATATTGAAACATAGCCAACTCAGCTCTGAAATACACTGCTGCGCTGCTGTGGTACTCCAACTCCGATAAAATATTGCAGAAGTTTTTGCTTGCTGTTCGGTTTACATCTACATAACGTTGTAGTTTCGAGCTTGTACAAAACGCACGTAGTTGAAACAAAGCAGCTATCGCGTTGCTTTGTTTGCGTAGACAGACAGATCTCTGTAGCGCGATTTCTTCAGTCTACTGTTGTACAGCGACGATTGTGAGCGCTCGCTCGTTTCCAGTCCAGATTTTACTATTTAGAAGTCCATGATTAGGTGTTTGTGGAATGTTAGTTTGCTTTTCATCGTCTATTGAACAGAAAAAAGCATAGTCTACACAATGATCAATAGAAAAATTAGAGACAAAACAAGACAGGTTAGGCTCGTTTCAAGAATAGAAAATACATTAGTCAGCAGAGGTGGAGTCCTCGAGGACGTCCTTGGCCTCGAGGACGTCCTCGAGGACAGATTATGAAGTCCTTGGCCTTGGCCTTATTGGCCTGTCCTCGGCTTGAGGACAGCACTATTTTTTGAATTGTTAAAATTTTGTAAAGCGCTAGAAAAATTTTTTGGAAAACGTTTTTTTGTGGAGATCGCGTGAAAAATTTTTGTGAAGACCTTTTTTTTTTGGAGATCGCCTAAAAAATTTTTGTGAAGACCTTTTTTTTTTTTTTTTTGGAGAGCACTTGCGCTTGTGTCCTTGGTCCTTGGCCTTGGCCTCGAGCATTCCTGTCCTTGGCCTCGAGAGTGTCTGTCCTCGGAAAGGCTGTCCTTGGCCTCGGATTTTTTTTGTGTCCTTGGCCTTGGCCTCGAGCCTTGTGTCCTCCACTCCACCTCTGTTAGTCAGGCAAAAATATTAAAGATTAGTAAATCTATTAGCAGATTAGTCTAGCTTACATAATTGTACAGCCCAGCCAATCGGTCTCTGTCTTATTCTAGCTTGCACTGTTTATGGCACCAGCATTTGTAAGCCTAGCAATCTTTACTTAAGTTGTTGACAACCTGTTGAAGTGTTTGGGCAATGTTATTGGCTGTCTTTTCCAGTTTCCGAAAGGTGATTAATTTTGTCTTTGGTCTCACTAGCTTAATCAATAACTTAATTGTTTATTGTAAGGCTATGTTGTTGGAATTAATTTGAATTATCTTATCTAATTGGTTGATCTTATAATTTATTTAATTTGATTTGAAATTTACGGCTACTACTAGTAATCTACTGGTGCTGCAGCACTGTTGACCATTACAGATTTTTCAACGAAGCTCAGCGTATCCGAATTTTTGAGGTTTTGTGCTTAAAATTTTTATCATCTCCCCCTACCTAAATTTTTTTTAATCCGCCACTGGTGAGCAACTATCAATATGAATAAGAATTAAACATCAATTGGCTAATACTGTATCACCAATTCACATTTTTTTTCTCTGAATTAGCTTTGTTGGTAACCAACAACAACGAACGTAATGCAACGCCACAAGGTAAACCTCACAAACGCAAGCGTTGAAGTATTGCGCTGCATCGGAACGCTACGCGAGAATGTAAACACTGCCTAACATTGCCCATTGGCAACTCTGCATTTTGCAATTTTGTGACATCACACATCCCAAGAGGCCTAATTTTGCAAAATTTCTCACAGACTACGAAAACGCGATTACCAACAGGTAGCAGCGAGCAGTCTACGACCAAATTAGAAAATTTTGGCTGCTGCTGCTGGTACTTGTAGACCTAGATTACAAGTACTGGGCCCACATTCCAGAACACATTTGCGAGCTCGTAAAGACCATTTTCGCTCACTAAAAGGCGTTCACGAACAAAAAATCTTCGTAGACTAACTGCCATTTCCGAACCGTTTCGCCTAACATGCGTTAAAACTGCTTGCTCGAATTTCATTGCACGATGTTTGCAACCTGCGTTTGTACGTAATAAATATCTCATTGTGATGTCAAATGCATTACTACTTCCAAATAATGACGAGGAGCTAGTCATTCAAAACTTACGCAGGGAGCCGCACTGAAGCGTAACGGTACGTCACTTTCGTAAGCGAAAAAGCTCCTGCCACGTAATTGTTATCCCTCATTGCTGCCCCAACCTTAACTGTAATACAAGGTTTTGAAGCAATAAAATATTGCTCTGTGCATGTCCTTCCCTGTTCCTGCGTACTGCAACTATACTCCACATTCTTCCATTCCACGCATTTATAACCCAAGAGCGAATCAAACGCGGGTACAGTGATTGGAAGGTAAGCGCGATAACCACTACACTATGCAGCTTGCAACAATGCAATGACAAGATGTCGTATTTAAACCAAATGTATCAGAAAAAGGCAATGGCTCCGTGCGTGACTTTTGCTTGACTAGCTTCTACTCAATGCGTTCAAGCGTCCTGCACGTACTGCATTGTTATGGAAAAAGATAGTGTGGGCCATGCGTTATTATTCTAAGCTTAAAATTCCTCGACTGATACTAATTAGTTAATGAACGATAGAATTTAGTTATATTTTGGGATCAATGAGAAAAAAGAACAGCTTTTTTCATATTACAATTTTTTTAAATAACATTAAGCGACATTGAAATTGTTGGTGGGTAAAATTTTATGTTAGCAGTAACTTTAGGGTTCAAAATTTTTCAAAAGTGAACAAGTCGAAGTGCACTCCTTTTTTTAGCAGTGGTAAATCTTGAGTTAAGACTGGCTTTTTTTAATTTTTTGCCAATTTTCGGTCTCATGACTTGTGTTCTTAATTTTTTAAAAATTTTGAAAGCATCGATGTCAATTTTAGTGGCCATGTTTGAAACACTGTTTAATTCCTATTATTCCGTCTGCTTAAGCGAACACTTTGCCTGCTTTTGCAGCATCATAGAAATTGCAAAAGCGAAAAAGCAAGCTTTTTTCAATCTGAACAATTGCAAAAAAATTTCTTAAATTGCTTGCCCAAAGCAGCAACGCTCCATATATAATCTAAAAATAGTTTCAATTTTGCTTGCAAACACAAAAAAATTACTAAAATTTTATCGTTTTGATTTAGCTCAAAATTAGGTTTCTCTATATGATTTAATTTTTTTTCGTTTGTTTTTGGTTATTTTGCTGCCGAGGCTGGCTTTGTTTTTAATTTGTTCTCAAGTTTTGAGCAAAAATAAGCTTCGTGTTCTTAGAGTAATGTTTTTTATAAAAAGGCTATATTTGTCATTTTTGTCTGGCTATTTTTGCTAACTGGCGCTACTCAATATTTCTTTATCAGTCGAAGTAGCAAATGGCTCTCAATGCCATTCGCTTTCTTCTTAGCAGTGTAATAGCAAACATGGCGACGATTTTAATTAAATTTCAGCAAAAATTCGGTTTAGGTATAGTTTTCAACATTTTGCCATTAAATTTTTGAATCAAAAAAGATTTCTCACTCGCTTAAAGAGTACTTCAAAATCTTCGTTAAGTTGGCGAGAAAATGTATCGTTTTTTTACTCGAGTTATATCTCCCAATCGTTCCAAGCAACTTAACGAGCGAAAATGACTTTACCAAGCTCTCAGAGCTTTAGATGCACGTGCAAAAATAACCTCGTGCCTTTAGCGAGTATTTCGTTTGGTAGCGCCTTTTAAAAAATTCCCATTAGTAATGCGAACGAGGAAATTTCTGTCACGTGGGCCTTAATCTACAGTAGGCCTTTTGTTATCTTTCAAAATTGCAAAATGCAGGGTTGCCTATGGTACGGAGTCAAACGGATTAAAACGTATGTTCGCAAATAGGGCAAAATTTTGGAAAAAGGTTTGGGGCACCTCTTTATTACCTCAAGTACGATAGTTGCCATTTCTTCAGTAGAACCGATTTCCAGCATTATTTCTTAAAGCATTTTTAAAAAATAATATTTACAACCTTTCAGCGCCAAAATTGAAATAAAATTTTTTGGCTATGTTAATGAATTATGCATTCAAACCGATGATATAGAAGCAACTATTAAATAACGATATTGAACAAGAGTTTCTCCATTAATACTTGCCATATTCATTGTAGCACCAATAGCAAAAAATTCGAATTGTAAAAAAACTGACTAGTAATTTGTTCAGTACTGTATTTTTATTGAAAGTAATTGATTTTAGATCACGAAGTTTGCCAGGATAATCTAATTGGGAAAAGAGGGACAATCCAGCTTCATAGTACTGCATTTATTTTTTTGTATAAAGATTTTCGCGAGCGTTTTCGGAAGTAGGGCTACTTGGATTATATTCGCATTACCTTGGAGCAAGGAAGAGGAAAATCACAGTCGTACGTCGGGCCGAGCTTTTCGGGGCGGGTTCGGGCCTAAAATTGACAAAATTTGGGACCTAATTCTGGCCTGAGATGTGCTTTTTGTCTTAGACGCACAAAAATATAATCAACATAACTTGGCAACATTGCTAAATTTTTCACCCCTAACTTTACTTTTGGGTTTTGGGGAGATGATTTGGGCTTAAAATAAGTTTTCGGGTTCGGGCCTGAACAAGTCGGCTCGTTTACAACTCTGGGGAGAATAAATGAGCTTCAACCTCTCTGAGCTTTAGCCAATTAGTCACTTAAAAAAATTAACCTCAAAATGCAAGTGTTCAAACGTGTTTTGGACTTGATTAGTGTTAAGTAGAGGAGGGGCTGGACAATTTAATTCTTTCTACTGGCTTCCCTATCGTAGCAATTTCTCTGCTTCAAATGTCTCTAAAACGTGCTAGATGTGATCCTAAAAGGCGTTAAAATCAATTTTTTCCAAAAAAACGCACTCAAATGATAACTGCTATTTTAAACATTAGTTTGTTCAAAGCGATTTTCGGATGGTTCAATGTGCAAATTAAAAACTTAAATTTTTACCACCTTAAGCAAATCGTGCCCTTCCAATAACTTCCAGGAGGCAAAAACTCGGCAGGGATGTCGAAGCGATGTCGTAGCAGCAGCGGTATATGATGCGAGCTGCATTAATCACAGTCAAAAATCAGACAAACAGCACATTTTGTAAGCAGCATTTAAGCTTATTTTACAGCTTTTGCCGACGTCTCAGAAGCCGCAGCAGCATACATTTTGCATCTCGTGGCAAAGTTAAGACTTGTGAGGGTATGTGTTCAGCAAAAAAAATGTTTAGCATTTTAAGATCATGACAATGAGTTATGCTTATATTGTTAGGTAAATTTTCTACAAGTTTTATGAAGTAGTATTGCTAATTATTAAATTATTCAGCACTATTAGGTAGTGTTTTAGCATCACGTTACTTTGTCTCAACGCGGTTCCTAACTTAATTTGCATTTTGCTCAGAATTTGCGTTTGTAAATTCAATCGTTTAATTATCATACTTGACCACTTCTGTTGCAATTCAGAAATCACCACCTATCGCCGAATTCTGTTAAATGAGTATGAAGCAACTTTACGTCATGTTTTACGTCACACCTTTTCTCTACATTGAACGCGTGAAGCATTGGTAGTTCTCATTTTTTTGGTTGACGGCAGTGCAGGAAACACCGCACTAATTTTATCTGGTTTAAGTTGAAGTCTGTTGCTGATTTGTTTTGAAGTGTGAAAAGCCTCGGTCAAATTTTTGCTTCCTTTTTATTGAATTTGTCATATTTTAATCTGGCTGAAACCAATATATTATACTTTTACAATATCTATAAGCTTGGTGTTTGGTGTTCAGTTCAGAAACGTTAGTGGAAAGGAAGTGAAGACCCGCGAGCTTCTCCGGGGTTACCGTTAAATGTTGCCTGTTGGTAACATAAGAAAATTTGACCTGGATTTTTGCTCTTGGCAGTAAAGGAGACAGTTTGGCTTTGACAGTTTTTTTGGGATCCCATAATCGCAATTCATCTTTCTCGTCCTGTTCATATCAATAGCGATTGCAGGAACTTTGCTTTGTCTGACCCACGTGGTTCTATCTTTGGTCTTTTTGTTGGTTCTGTCGATTTTGTTCCATCTTTCTGTTGAATTTACGATCAACCAACAAGTCTATTTTTCACTGTCAAGAATTCCGTTTATATTAAAAATTCAATCAATTAATCAACCAGCAACATCCGGAACTCAATAACAGGAAAGAACGTTTATTTAATTTTATTTAACTTACTATATTATTGTGTTTATTATCTTTTTACTTTATCTTTTATCCCCTAACATAAAATGAATTCAGTGGGAAAAGTTGCCTGCGGCAGCAAGGATGCACAACGTGAACCTACTGTAGAGAATAATGATGCTTGTTGTAGCAGGAATAACAAATTTAAGTCGCCTGAGGAAACGAAACCCGCTTCACTCGCTTGTGTTGCTAACGACGCCCGGGTGGCTGTGGACTTGGCTGTGGATGGTGGTACTGGGGGTGCCGACGGTTTAATTTCGGAAAAGGGAAATATCCCTCGCAAGCTCCTCACCACGCACCGAACTTTGATTGTTGACCTTACTACGCTATCTAAACAATTCGAGCGCTGTAACTCGCAGGAGAAATTTGAGGAACTTTCTTCTAAATTTGACGCTCTAAGAATAGCATACAATAAATATCACGCCAATTTGCAACAGCTTACGGAATTTAGTACGTTAGATCAATTAACTGATCGCATTGTAGAAGTGTACGAAAATTGTTACTTCTCTTAAGACGAATGCTACATGCGACTAAACAAACGTTTTCATGATGAAGTCGAGGCTTCTGACAGCGCGTCTCAAATTATGGAGAGCGCCAGTACTTCTGGTAAACTTGCGCGTCATATTGATCTAGATCAAAAACTTGCAGAATTAAAAGTGGCCTCCGAGTTGGCTGAAGCAAGAGAGGCTAAGATGTTAGCTGAACCTGAGGCTCGAGCGGAGAAGGCTGAAACGTTAGCAAAATAGCGTTTGGAAAAAGCCAGAGTTGAGGCAGAGCAAAAGCTTATTTCCTGTTCTGAGCGGGGCTCGTCCGTTGCTGCTTCTAGAAGATCTCGTGCTACACGTAAGTCATTGAGAGATTTGACAGGCAGTGTCACGCGGGCGAGTAAAGCCAAGCTGGGCTTCGGTAATGGTTTCAGTAAAGCTTCAAAAAAACCGTTAAAACTGCGTGTTGCATCCCTTAGTGCAATGCTTACTCATCGCGAAATTCCCAGTGAGGATGCTCTTTTCGATCGTACCAGATCATGGGTACATGACGTTACAAAACGTAATGTTCAAGCTTCTAATACCATTCCTAAAATGCCTATTGAAACAAATCTACGTGTACCTGACCCGTCACCAGTGGATCACACTTCTTCAGCTGTGCATAATTATCTTGAACGTCAGGGAAGAAATGAATGCATAAATTTAGCATCT
This sequence comes from Trididemnum nubilum, assembly GCA_963965965.1. Lineage (NCBI taxonomy): Eukaryota > Metazoa > Chordata > Ascidiacea > Aplousobranchia > Didemnidae > Trididemnum > Trididemnum nubilum. The sequence goes on from OZ014488.1 coordinate 25,196,877, forward strand.
CAAATTGCATACAACGGAAATAACTTGGCGTTTGTGTTTTTCGAGAATCAAATTCGAAAGTTAATGGTTGAATCCCCTCACGAGGAACGCCGCCTAGAAGTACGTCATGCTTCTTGCGTAGGACAGCCTCGTGAGATGGTTAATCTATTTTTTGCGCCGTTAAAAAGCATGAGCACTAGTGAGCGAATTGAAAGGGCTCTGGATCGGCTGCGTCAACGTTATGATGTCTCTGGTTTTTTGTCCGAGCCGAAAGTACTGGAAATTCGAAATGGCGCTGAAGTAACTCATACGGTTTTATCGGTTAAATCTTTTAACGAAGATCTTAATACATTAGAAGTTTTCGCTTATGCCCATGACAAATTCCATAAACTTTCTGAGCAGCTCTTGCTTGATGTGGGTAATCGTTTACCTGGTAATTTAAAACGTCGCTATATTGATTATCTTGATAGGCGTTCTAATTTAGATCAACCAGGTTTTGAAGGATTTGAAGCACTGCGTAATTTTGTAGTGCATGAAATAAGTGTAATGACCTCTGTCTATGCAAAAGCTTTGTTCAAAACTAATGAAGATAAAGTTAAATCACGTTCGTCAAACAGTGTTCTCCAGTGCACTAGACTCTGCAAAAAATTTGAACGCAGATCTGCTTGGAGCTAATAATCGTGCTGCGTCTCGTAATCAACGCTACCCTGCTAAATCGCCACAAGAATTTTTGTGCGCTGAAAGACACTATCTCGCAGATTGTGCTAAGTTTAAAGCTTTGTCTAATCATCTTAAACGAAAAACCGTAAATGATTCGGGCAGATGCTTAAATTGTTTATCTTTAGGACATCCTGATCGTAACTGCGTGCATCAATCGAAATGCCGAAAATGTCGCCCTGATGTTAAAACTAAATATGCCACTGCTTTACATGATTGCTACGCTACCCCTCGAGATGCCGGGGCCGCAGACAAAACACCTACAGTTTCGGAATCTAGCAGTAACTCTAAAAGTGACAGTAATACCGTTTTTGCTGTTAGAAAAGTAAATTATCCAGATAGATCAGCGAGTGGTCCTGTTGAGAACTGCTGCTGTACGGGTCATAAATCCAGAAACACTAAAAGGTCTTCTTTAGCGTATGCTCAGCCTAATACCGCTCGCAGGAGACCATAATTTCGGATAATTTGTGTACCGAATTAGGTCTCAAACAAAACGTCGATACGGTACAATCAATTTGCACCTTTGGAGAGGAAACAATTTCTTGTAAGGGACTCACTAATTTTAATCTTGAATCCCTGTCCTCTGGCAAAAACTTTGCAATAAAAGATGCGCTGGTTGTCCCTGAGTTCGTTGATTATGAAGATACTTTGCCACATCGCATTAATACTTCGGATTTAATGCACTTTAATTGAGTTGAAATACCCACTCTGCCTCATCTCAAAAATATTGATATCCTCATTGGACAATCTGATAAGGCACTTTTAACTGTGTCAAAAGAACGTGAGAGCCTGAACTTTGATGAACCAAATTTAGTGTTGACCCGTTTAGGACCTGTGGCTAGCGGTGGCCGTATGGATGCTTGTTCTGCTTCAGTTCAGAACAGGAGAGTAGAAGTCGTGTCGTGCCACTGCGATGTCCACAACTGGGATGAATTAAAATTGAAAAATGCTTCGTTAAAAGAAAATTTGCGGCAACTTGAGGTTCAAGAGGAGGAATTACAACCCTCTAAAAATGATGAAATTGCGCAAGCCCTAGTTGAATCAAACATAAAAGTTGTAGAGGATCGCTATGAAATTCCGGGCCCTCTTAAACAAGACGTCGTGGAAACTTTACCGAGTAATTATGACTACGCTTTAAAAAGAACTAAAACGCTTAGAACGAGTGGTCTGAAGAACCCTGGTTTGAAGAACACTTTAAGCAATACTTTTGCGGAGTTGATTAATGAAGGATGGATAGAGAATGTGGGGAGGTTGCCTCTGACCGTCCTGTGTGGTACCTACCTTTTTTCGTAGCCAAACAAGACAAGCCTAAAGTTGTTTATGGCGGTGCTGCAACAGTTGCGGGCGTTTCACTTATTCAGGCCGTGCTCGCTGGCACTAATCTTCTAAACAATCTTGTTGAGGTTCTAACTCGTTTTCGTCTAAACAAATTTGCAGCAATGGCAGTGTTTCTTCCAGGTCGCGTTGCCCAAGAAGCAAAGGGATCTGTTCAGAATCATTTGGTTCAAGAATAATGACCTAGATCGAGGAGAACCACAGGTGTTTTGTTTCTCGAAGCACGTGTGGGAAATAAACTCGAGCTTTTACGTTGCGCTCCTGGCCATTAAACATTTAATTACGGAAAACCCCACTAAAGCTAGTGACATAACTTGAAATGCAATTTGACAAAAATTGGTACATAGATGATATTTTATTTACCAGCGATTCTTTGTTAGATCTTGCAACTATGTCGCGCGAATCCACTGAGCTTTTTAAAAGCCGTGGATTTAAATTGCGTAAAAGGGTCGCTAATTCTAAAGCTGAATCAGTTCTTTCAGAGATTCCTAAATTTGATCTCGCGTCCAATATAAGTGAAATTGCTATCGGTTCGCAACTCATGCCTGATTCTAAAGCGCTGGGAATAGTTTGGGACGTTGAAAACGATCAGTTCAAAATTTGTTTTGATAAAAAGTTAACCAAAGTTTCCACACGTAGACAAATGGCAAGCCAACTTGCGAGTAATTTTGACACGCTTGGCATAGCATCACCTTGCTTGTTGGGTGGTAAATTGATCCTGCAGAAGGCTGCCATGGCTAAACTTGACTGGAATGATGAACTTCCCGGTGACATTGTGAATGAATGGAATTCTTGGGTCGCTTTTTTGTGGACTCCTTGTCAAGTTTTTCTCCAGACCGTTACTGTTTCGTGAACACAAAAATTCTTGATGAAAATGAATATGTTATCTACCAACTTCATGGCTTCTGCGACGCGTCTAATACGGCATTTTTTTTGCGTAATTTATCTGCGCCGCATTGTTAATGGTCGCTCTGATGCGAGCTTTATCTTTGGAAAATCGCGAGTAATTTTAAGCCACCAACAAAATTGGGTAATTTCAAGAAAAGAGTTAGAAGCGGCTAAGCTATGTAGTGATTTAATGCTGCTTGCACTTGCTGCTTTGCAGCATCTTTCTTGCGCCTGTTAAATTTTGGACGGACTCGGAAGTTCTTGTAAAATGGATAACAATTTAGACCTGCATCTTTCACGTTTTTTAAAACGGCGTATTGACAAAATCCACCTTGTCTCGTCACCAGAATCTTGGAACTACATCGGCACATTGCAAAATCCGGCTGATGTCGGCACTAGAAAAAAGTTTTAAAGGTAAAGACGCTTTTAACTTATGGTTGAAAGGGCGGGAGTTTCTCTTGCAGGATTTTGAGGACCCGTCACCACTTCCCTCTACGTCGGCTGCGCGAGCAATCTCTTTACCTGCTCAACTTAAAATATCTGAAACTAATGATGACTCTCTTCATAATTTGATTAAAAGTGCGCCTGACCTGTATACGCTTAAAAAACGCTTTGCTAAAAGTAAAGGCATAGCTTTTGAAAGACCCGAACTGAATACTTCGTACCTTGATCGTGGCTTTATGGATCCCGTTAAATACGAGCAATTTCAGAGTTTCGGGGCCGCTATAACACTTTTGAAAGAAGGATCTCCAGACAATTTTGATCAAATGTTAAAAAAACTACAGGCTAATGTGAACAGCGCTGAACAAATGCGTAAAATTAATGAACTAAAAATGGCGTAAAATTAATAATGCGGATGCGTAAAATTAATAATGCCTCTCGTAAACGTGGAATAAATTGGGTGAGGATTCCTCCATGTGCTCCTTCTCAGGGTGGCTCCTGGGAAGCTATGGTTAAACTTTAACTGCTTTGCGCCAAGTCATCGGGCTAGCTTGTCCCAAACCAACATTAATCGAACAGCAGACTTACGCATCGGACGCCGTGCGCATCGTAAACGATCGCCCAGTTACCACGCTTAGCGACCAACCAAATGATCTTCTAGTAATAACTCCATCATGTTTTCTCGGGCAAAAAAAGTACTCCGTTGTGAACCTTTAATGAAAAAGGGATCTTCGCCGAGATTACATGTATAATTCCACTCTTGCTCACCAGTTTTGCTTAATTTGGATAAAAAGTTACTTGACAAGTTTACAAGATCGTAAAAAATGGAGGGTCGTGAAGGAAAATCTTTACCCGGGTCTATTGGTGCTGGTGAGAGACGCTGACGATTTTGCAAAACGGGCGTTGTACCGTCTTGGTCGCATCCATTGCCTTCACCCACAGATTAGGAAGGGTAAAGAAATTGTGCGACGGGCCACCGTGGCAGTGCTGGCAAATCACTCGGGGAGTGAATCAGGAAAGATCCAATATATCCTCACTAAAATTGCCCCGGTTTAACTGTTCGTGTTTACTATTCATGAAATATATTATTGGTTACAGTCTGTGCTGTTTATTTGCGTCGTGTTGTTTTACTGTGATTATTTCTGCAAAAATTAAATCGTGTTTTTATCGCTTACTATCAAATTTATGAAACGTTAACATTTGTTATACCTGAACCGTTTTTCTACCCCGTTTTCTTAAATGGTTTACCAATTTTGGCACTAAAAATGTTGTGTGGTTTAAATATGCAAGATGTTGTTGTTTGTTTGTGATGCTTTCACCTTTCTTTTTGTTTGTTTAAAACTTCATAATTTATTTACGTTTCAAATGGGCCGCAATGTTTCAGCATCACGTTACTTTGTCTCAACGCGGTTCTTAACCTAATTTACTTTGTCTCAACGCGGTTCCTAACTTAATTTGCATTTTGCTCAGAATTTGCGTCTGTAAATTCAATCGTTTAATTATCATACTTGACCACTTCTGTTGCAATTCACAAATCACCACCTATCGCCGAATTCTGTTAAATGAGTATGAAGCAACTTTACGTCATGTTTTACGTCACACCTTTTCTCCACATTGAACGCGTGAAGCATTGGTAGTTCTCATTTTTTTGGTTGACGGCAGTGCAGGAAACACCGCACTAATTTTATCTGGTTTAAGTTGAATTCTGTTGCTGATTTGTTTTGAAATGTGAAAAGCCTCGGTCAAATTTTTGCTTCCTTTTTATTGAATTTGTCATATTTTAATCTGGCTGAAACCAATATATTATACTTTTACAATATCTATAAGCTTGGTGTTTGGTGTTCAGTTCAGAAACGTTAGTGGAAAGGAAGTGAAGACCCGCGAGCTTCTCCGGGGTTACCGTTAAATGTTGCCTGTTGATAACTGGTAGATTTATTAGCAACTATTACAAACAATTTAAAAATTCGTTTAAAAATTGGCTTAAAATCGTGAAATTAAAAAACTTTTCCAATTATTTAGTTCTTGTTTTTAGAGGCTCTCATGAGTAAAGATTGAGTACAATCTAAATATAAGCCGACGATATCTAGATACCTACCAAGAAAAAAACAGCTTGAAAATTTTTTTATTTTATTTTTTATCTGTATTGTAAATGTTATAAAGCAATAGTTCTAATCAGGGCTGTAGGTCTCGAGACCAAATTTTTGTGGTCTCGGTCTTGGTCTCAGCTGTTTTGTACCGGTCTTGGTCTTGGTCTCGAACCGTTGTGGTCTTGATCTCGTAGCTCAAAAATTGGTCTCGAAACCGGGTAATTTTTGTAAGTAAAAAAAAATTACTAATTTTGTAATTTTGGTAGAAAAAATAAAATAGCGAGATTGTGTAAATTTTGTAAGTAAAATGTAGTTTTGTGAGAAGCTAACGAAGCGGTTACATTATCGGTTGGACAAAGAGGTTTTGCACCTGGAGATTAAGATTGTCGCGTTTTTACTTGAGAAAACACGTCATTCACACATAGCGGTTTTGATGACGAGGAACGAAACTAGAGTCCAAGCAAAACTACAGAGTTCTTGCCCAATGCGAGCCCTGCAGATGTTTTTGCGACTTTTTTAATCCCCATGTAACAGAAGTTTTTGTGTCAAAGGATGTACACAATGCTACTTTTGAGATTATAGAGTGCTGCACAAATAACTGAGAAATTTTTTGGCAGTCGTTTAAGTAGTTGTTAAAAAAAGTTCGCCTTTTCGCTTTTGCAATTTTACAACGCTGCTAAAGAAGCAAAAACCTCAACTCGAAGTAGACAAAGCTATAGGAATTAAACTGTTTTTCAAGCATAGTTTCTAAAATTGACGTCGATGCTCTCAAAATTTAAGAACAAATCAAAAAACAAATGCGGCTGAAAATCGGCAAAAAATTAAAAACAGCCAGTCACAGTTCAAAATTTACTGATTCTTATCAAAAAAGAGTGAATACATTGTGTACATATTACTTTATTGTCGATTGCAGTCGCGTAGCCAGGATTTCGGAAGGGGGGAGAAGGGGCTTTTTTGGAAGTTTGATACAACCAAAAACGAACTTGACCCTAATTTTTATTAGTCTTAAATTAGATTGAGGTGATTTTTCTGTCAAAATTAGGTGATCTCCAGAAAAAAAGAAAAAAAAGGTCTTCACCGAAATTCAAAAGGTTTTTCCGGCCGAAATAAGAAATTCAAGGTTTTTTCCAGGCCGAATATAGATGATCTCCAAAACAAAAAGGTCTTCACCGAAATTCAACGGGTTTTTCCGGCCGAATGCAGGTGATCTCCAATAAAAAAAGGTCTTCAACGAAATTTTAAGGGTTTTTCCGGCCGCAATTAAAAATTCAAAGGGTTCTTCTGGCCGAAATTAGGTGATCTCAAAAAAAAAGGTCTTCACCGACTTTGGGTGAGCTCCAGAACCAAAAAAATCCACTATTCTGATCCAAACAACGGCAAGTTCTTTACAACTTCGACTCCCAAATCCCTTTGGGGGGAGGCTGTTTTCATTTTTGGAGCAAAAATCGGCCTCAAAAGCACTAAAAACATGCTATTTTGCATATTTTTCAGGCCAATGGGGGGTTCGAGCTCCCCCCACCCCCCTGCTGGCCACGCTACTGGTCGATTGTCGACAACAGTGATATACTAACCAGTAGTGGTCTTAGGAATGTGCAAAGTGTGCAAATGCACAGGGCCCCCTCCCACTTCTGTCCAAGTGTTATTTACACATATCCCCCTTTCCAAGACAATATTACTTTAAACGTTTAAGTCAGATTTAGTAACCAGATAAAAAAAGTTTACTGGTAAAGTCAACTTACTACTCTTTTTTTGCTTGCTACTCTTAGGCTACTGAGGTCATATGCGTAACCAGGGGCCCCCCCAATTGAAATTCTACTCATGATAAAAATGTCACAAAAAAGACTGTTGTTTCTTCAGCTTCAGTTTCTTTTAGCATCTTTGCATACAACAGTACACCCGTACAGCAGTAATTAACAATTGTATTGAGCCAGGGGGCCCTGGCCCTCTCAATTTAATTTTTACCAACCAATTTAAATGAGATCCCTACAATAATAATTTAAAGGGCCCCCAACAATAATATTGATCAAGAGGCCAGGGCCCCTTAATTTAATTTTTGCCAACCAATTTTAAGGGGCCCCCTACAAGAATATTTATATGACCCTCTAATTTATATGGGTCCCCAACAATAATACTGTTTCAGGGGGCCATGGCTCCTTCAATTCAATGTTGCCAACCAATTTAAACGTATAACCGGAGTGAAATTAAGCGTTTCTATCCTGAAAGTTGCTAACTGAGGTTCTCATCTAACCTTTTTATGAATGTAATGCAATAACCAGGGACAGATTTAACACATGGCACAGTGCCAGGGGCCCCGCACTCAGATAAGACTTTTTGGTCTTCACCTGTATTTGGCGCGAAAATATTGCAAAAATCTCAAAGTGCCAGGGGCCCAACTCAATGTAAATTCGACTCGGGCAATAACAAGGTTTGTAGGCATAACTATCTATTGTACATTTTTCAATTACAATTCACCTCCATTTCGCCAGTTTTTATGCAACAAAATACTTTTGAAACAAATTAGCTTCAGTAAGGGGAATGCTTATTGAACAAATTTTTGAATTGAGAGAGCCTAAGCCCCTGGCCGTATATGTACTCCTATAACTGGTTGTTTTCTAGACAAAACAATAATCTATAAAGAAAATAATCGACTGAATTGTTATTTACTGCTAAAATATTGCAGGAGGGAATGTACTTGCAATAACCAGGGACAGATTTAACACATGGCACTGTGCCAGGGGCCCCGCACTCAGATAAGACTTTTTGGTCTTCACCTGTACTTGGCGCGAAAATATTGCAAAAATCTCAAAGTGCCAGGGGCCCAACTCAATGTAAATTCGACTCGGGCAATAACATGGTTTGTAGGCATAACTATCTATTGTACATTTTTCAATTACAATTCACCTCCATTTCGCCAGTTTTTATGCAACAAAATACTTTTGAAACAAATTAGCTTCAGTAAGGGGAATGCTTATTGAACAAATTTTTGAATTGAGAGAGCCTAAGCCCCTGGCCGTATATGTACTCCTATAACTGGTTGTTTTCTAGACAAAACAATAATCTATAAAGAAAATAATCGACTGAATTGTTATTTACTGCTAAAATATTGCAGGAGGGAATGTACTTTACTTCCCCCTACCTGGGTGAAATCACTTACAAAATTTAACCACAAAATGCAAGATTTTAAATGTGTTTTGGACTTAAATTGCAAGCAAAAGGAGGACTAAACAACTTAATTTTTTCAATTTGCTTTCAAATTTTAAAAATCTAGTACTTTCAAATGGCTCTGAAAATGTGCAAAATGTGATCCAATGATATTAAAACTGTTTTTTTTCCAAAAAATTACGAAAAATCTTCCAGCGGCTGGGGGCTTCGCCCCCAGACCCCCATAACCTCGGGTGGCTGGAGGCTCCGCCCCAGACCCCCGTCTGTGATACACTTGAATTACAGTACACTTCTTTACTTAAGCATGTTTTCCAATTTACACATTTTCGCATTTTAACTAGGCTATTGGTTTAAGATCTCTCCTTGAACGAGTTCTTAGTTACATGTCTACACAAGGCCACGACTTCTGATCTTCCATTCTACGATCTCTTTGCCCCACCAAAAAATTCCTCTTTAGAAGTTTCTGATGACGTTATTGCATGTGATTTGTGGTTTTGGCCCCCCCCCCCCCCCCCCCAATCAAAAATCCTGGCTACGCCTATGACTCAGGTAGTCGTTTTTCCACTTGTTTTTTTTTTTTCAACTGCTTTCAGTAACTGGCAGTAATAGGTTTTTGACTAACGTATTCAGCATATCATATGCTAAGCAGTATAAAGCATTCAAACATTATTGCTAAGTACTCAAACATATTCTGTAATAACACAAGCATACTGAAAGCAATTGCTGAAAGTTTACGTTAATTTACTGCAATTAATTGAATTGATAATCTAGATGAGAGGAACTTATGAACAAACATTTGATTTAATTAGGGCCGCAATTGCATTGGTTTTCTGGTCTTGTTATTTATAAAATGCATTGTTGCGCTTAATTGCAAGTGCAGATAAAACATGCTAAAGTAGTGTGTAAAGAAAAGGCCCCCCCCCCATTTAATTTGCACAGGGGCCCCCCCTTTCCTAAGGCCACCACTGATACTAACCTACCGCATATATTTTGTCTCTTTATCAACAGCGAACAAACCCACTACTTTAAAATTGGCAAATTTTGTTTGTTCATGATGTATAGGCCAAAGCTAAATGTAAAATGACAAGTGACGCAAACAGGAGGGCAAAGTTGGCTGCAGCTCTCCTCTTTTTAGTCATATCACTTACGAAATTTGATTCATGAATGCAAGCATTTAAACGTGTCATGGATTTGACCTGTACAGGTAAAGAAGAGGGGCTAAAGTGGTTGAGCAATTTAATTCTTTCAAACGACTTCCGAATCTTAGCAATTAAATTCTTAGCAATTTTAGCAATTAAGTAGTTCTAAAAACGTGCGAAATATGATTCAAATGGTTATTTTTTACGAAAAATGACAAAAATTGTCTAGCGACTGGGGCAAACCTCTGGATGAGATACGATTAAGTTACAACAGTTTGCTCAGCGTGACGACAAGACAGTGCTGCGGACTCGAACTTGAGCTCGAAAAAACTTGGTATTTTTGCCGAACTCGTTCTCGAAAAAAGAATAATTTTGCTGATCTCAAACTTGAACTCGAATAAAACTGACCGAGTTCGTAGAACAAAATTTAAAGATTAAAAAATCCTTTGAAATATTTTTGTTGATCAAGCTTTGAAAATTGAGATTGTGATTTTCCCAACAGTGCATGTTTTCAACTTTTTATGCTTAGGCGACCTAGAAAAACAGCTAGGAGTATAAAAAAAGAAACGATTAAGGTGGAAAAGCGACGCAACGTTTTATCTTGAGTAAATTAAGTGATAAGAAATTTGTCTCTCATATAGCGAAACCTTTACTCCCATGATTCTCAACCTATGGGTCGCCTAAAAATTTTTTAGGGTATTTTTTTGTAAACATCTACAAAGAGTGAAACTTGCAGAAAGCAATACAGTAATAATATAAACGCATATAGTAGTCAACCCTAGTTGCATTTTTGTAACAAAAAACTCCAGCAGTGAAATTTTGAGTTTCTCAAGATTGAAAAGGTGTAAAACGCTTAGAAGTGGTAAACGATATATTTTCAAATTACATCTTTCATTATGCTCGCTGTAATACACCGAAGCGTGTTACAAGTTTACTGAGCCTATCTCCGCGTCATTGCTCCCTGGCAACACAGCTATTTTCGGAGAAATATCGCAGCGGTCGCGAGCCGTTGGCAACACTGTGTCCGATTTGACCGGCCCGAGATTTGAATCTCAGACCTCCCGCTCCAGAGACGAACGCGTTACCGCTCGACCAACTAGCGTAGAATTCACGCAGTGAAGAAGCTTTGTGCTCGGGGAGACTAGAAATTAAAGGTCATAGATGTCAGACTACGTAAGGACGTTATTGGTAAGGATATTGAAAGCTAAGTAGTAAATATTCATAAACATTTCAGTGAAAACTTCTTTGTACGATTTTCAACACAGTTCTGTCATCATGAAGTTTTTTTTTTCTACATAGCTTTTAACTTAAACTATGTATCAGAATATACATGGGCCACAAAATTTTACACCACTGATTTTTTCAATAAACTTAAGTCGCTTTGAAAAAAGGTTGAGAACCAATGGTCTACTCTACAGTTTGTAAAAACAGTACGAAACTTGGATAGTATTTGCAGCTCAGTGGAATAAATCTGCGATTTTAAATGAGCAATTACAAGAAATGAGTTTGAGATTGAAAAGATTCACGATATATGAAATAAGTGGCGGCGGTTAATTATTGCAATAAAATTAATTTTGGTTACACAATTTTCGAATTGAAAGCTTCATACAAAATTTGTTTTAAATAGGCTAGCACAACGCAAAAGCGTGAAGTCTGAGTGAAAATAGGTTTTAAGCAAATTAGTGCGGTCTATTCGTGAGAGAAAAGTACGTTGTTTATCGTATTTGAAGAATTCAAAAATCTATATTTTACTTTTAACAGAATATTAAATAACATATGATAGTTCTTGAATTATTATCATTTATTGTTTCATTAATTTTGTAGTGGCAAATATTCATAGCATAGAGCCATTGATATTTTTATCGAACTTACTCTCGAAAAAATTTAAATTTCAAAATAGACCGAACTCGAACTTGAACTCAAATAAACATCGATCGAGTTTGCAACCCTGCAACAAAATATTTTTCGGGTAAAAATTGGATTGTTTTGTTTAAGCCTTCTCTTAGCATAATCGTAGTTACACGCTTAGAAATCCCCCCCACCTCCTAATTGAAACTCCTGGCTGCGTTTTTGCAGCTATACCTTTAATACGGTACTTCAAATATACAAATAGCTTGCTTTTTACAATTTTTTTGTAATTTTATTTCATTAAATTTTCGTTCGGTTTTATTGACCCGTAATTCCTGACAAAAACAAAAGTGACCAGGCTTCGAGCTTTGAATAAGAGGCATTAAGTTTAGTTAAAGGATCTCTTTTTTTGGTGAAAATCCACATAAAATTATCTGTTTAGGTGTTTTGATGAAGTAATCGTCACTTGGACTAAAGCACTTTGTCGTCTGAATCAATTTATATAATCATAAAACCAACTTATGAGCAAATATGAGCTCCAAAAACTTTTTTTCAAAAAATTGAAAAAACTATTGATGACATCATTTTTTTGGTCTCAGTCTCGGTCTTGGTCTCGAACTTTGCCGGTCTCGGTCTCGAAGCCAAAATTGAGATCGAGACCGGTCTTGGTCTCGGAAAAATTTCGTGGTCTCGGTCGTGGTCCCGGAGAAGTCGGTCTCGACTACAGCCCTGGTTCAAATCAATGAAAAAAGCTTAATAGTTCAAATTTTAATGTTCAAATATTTGACAAAGTTTTAATTCTAAAGTTTCAATTTCAGCGATAGTAATTTGTCGGCAGCGTGCCCAGGCGCGTAGCCAGGATTTGGAAAAGGGGGGGGCTATTTTGAAAGAGTGAGAAGTGTGCAAACGACCTTGACTCGAATTTTCATTGACCTTGAATCAGTTTCAGACGGTTTGTCCGAAATTTGAGACGAAATGTCTCGGAAAGATCGGAAATTCCGCCCAAAATTAGGTGATCTCCAAAAAAAAAAAAAAAAAAAAAAGGTCTTCGCCAAAATTCAGAGTGATTTTTCGGCCGAAATCCAAAATTCAAACGTTCTTTCCGCCCAAAATTAGGTGTTCTCCATAAAAAAAAAAAAAAAAAAAAAAAAAAAAGGTCTTCGCCAAAATTCAGGGCGATTTTTCTCCCAATTTCGCAACTTCAAACGTTTGAGGGGGGGCTCTTTTCGTATGGGGGGGCTATTTTCCATTTTTCACAGAAAATCGGCCTCAAAAGCACAAAAATCATGCGATTTTGCATACTTCACAAGCCAATGGGGGGGGCTCGAGCCCCCCCCGCCCCCCCCCTGGCTACGCTACTGAGCGTGCCTGAAAGGGTAAAGACGACTGTGATTGCATTATCTCGATTCAACCCCCCACCCTAGTTGTGTTGTTGCATCCTTGGATAAGGCGCTTTTTGATGATTATTTCAGCGTGGTGGTTTCGAACAAGTAGCATATTTACGTTGGAAGAAGTCAAACGTCAATTTGAAAGCAGTACGGCCAACCATTATACGTGGGTGAGGATTTGTCCAAAATAAAAGCGCAACCGTCGTGTGACGTGTCAATAGGGAGCGCGCTCCGATTGCGGTTAACCGGCTTGGTTGTACAACCTCGAGTGAGCTATGATCTGTTGACTTATAAAGCTATCGATTCCAATTATCTTTCATTTGTGGTTACTTCCATGCTAGTTTTCCACATCGCCACTGGATGAAGCAGGAACTGCGACACACTTCCCCCTTTCTGAAAGCAGTGGTAGGAAGGAGCCTGCTAACGTCGTCTCGAGCGCCGACCATCCAATCACGTCGGGGTCACCAGTTGTGGCGTGTCAAAAGGGAGCGCGCTCCGATTGCGGTTAACCGGCTCGGTTGTACAACCTCAGAGCTACTATGATCTGTTGTGTTATAAAGCTATCGGTTCCAATTATCTATCTTTTGTGGTTACTTCCATGCTAGTTTCCACATCGCCACTGGATGAAGCAGGAACTGCGACAGTCGTTTCCTCGTGAATCATATGGAGGATTAATATGAATCAATTAATCAATAATTGTTTAAAAATTTCAAAGTTAATAATTGTTAAATTAGTTAATGTATGATTGGTGTCAAAGCTTAAAGTCCTTAGTAACGTTGAGCTACTTAGCACTTTTCGAATTTCCCTCAAAGACTTTAAATTAATGGTGTATTGAATAGTTTTAAACACTGCGATGCTTAAAAGCTAATACCCAGCAATTCATCTCTTTTTTTTGGCTTCCCAGTTTTTATACTGTATATTCTCTTCTATACTTGCAATAAAATTAAGTATTTTGAATCTTATCTGCAAGATATAATCAGCATCGCCATGAGGGTAGACATTAGTTCTACGTTGTGCCTTTTGAGTATATTTACCGTTGCACTGGCTCAATTTCCAACGAGTAAGTACTATCCAAACAGATTATTGTATTTGTTTTAAGCAGTAGTGCTTAACGATTTTACTTTGTTATTCAGGGCTGTTCGGAATAATCATAAATCAATCTATTCAAAAGCTGTGTTTAATTTTTTAAATGTCAAAAACTTAAAAAGTACAGAACATTAAGTCGACACTTATTGCGTTTTGTCTTTATCCATCACCATTCTTCATCCCCCCCCCCTTTCCATAAGGGTTGCGGGGTAAGCAGCTCGCGTTTAATTAAGCAGCCACACTTCACTGTCCCATCAATTCCATCATTCGCTTGGGTGAATTGCCAAGTAATTCTTTCCCAGATCCTCCAATGTAATTAGCCCGTCTACTTCTAGATCGTCTAAATTAATCGTCTTTACCCATTAGTAAAGCTTGTTTGGAACGTCCTTTCTGAGGCGTTTTCTTGGTTACGCTGCCGGTGCAGAGCCTATTTTTGCTTTCTTTAGCCCCACATTTCGAGAAATCGTTTGGAAGTCAAATAATTGACTGCAATAAATAAACGTAACAGTAATAAGTGAGCGATACTACAAAGCAAGTTGTTTTGCTAGAGAGACGAAGAGAAAACATTTATTTACCGAGTTGGATGAATAATAATTGCAATTGCAATTACATTTCATTCACTAAGTTGCTTTGGCCAGGAGACAGTGAAGGGACTTTTCGGTCTTCGAGTCAAGCTTCCACTTGCCCACTTCTCAAACACACACGGCGGAGGCTTCACACACTCCCTTTAATTGCTGAACGTCAAGCGGGGAAGCTGTGAATACCAGTTTTTACAGTCTTTGGTTTGACCCAGGACTTAACCTGTAAAATTTTGCGTGGGGATGCTTTTGCAGCCTTGACCAAACGCATTCGGAATGCGAATAAAATTTAGCGGAAACTATTACTCAAGTTGTACTTCTTCCCTCTAAATCGAGTGAAGACCTAAAAAAAAGGTCTTCACTGCATATTGAAGGATTTTTATCCTTTAAATCAGGTTCGGGTGAAAACCAAAAAAATATCTTCACCGCAATTTGGCGCAATATTGGGCCGGAAATGGTGGGATTTATTCGTGCTAACAGGCTGATCATCCAGCGCTGAAATCTCGATGGAGGGACGCTAAATCTTGATGGGGGTACACTGACTCTCGATTGGGGACGCGTCTCCCTGCGTCTTCTTACAATTTAAGTACTGGTTTGACCCGACCGGGAATCGGACCCGAGTCTACCATTTCAGTAGCAGACGCTCTATCCACTCGACCACTGATCAGTTAACATAAATAATGCAACACAAATCAATCTCAACCGAAGATTGCGAAGTGATCAGCAGGTATATTTGTCCTCTAACTAAAGACAAATGAAATATTGTACTTGAACTTTTTGAATTACTGAAAGTTAGGTCTAATTTTTATTTTGATCTAAAAAATTTTAATTTTAATTTATTTTAGAAAAATTTTGATTCTATTTTAACCTAAACCGTTTTGGTCTTGTTAATGACTTTTTGGAGCTGGCAACCTTCTTCACTTTTTGTTAACAGCATTAAGCAAAAATATCAATCAGTCAGTCTTGTGATTACAGTAACTAGTCGCTGCAGAACAAAAACCTAGGAATCTGCACACATTTCCATGTCAATTACGCTTTTTTTAATAACCAGTGGCCCGAACGATGAATTGATATTGTAATGACTCTCCTGCAGAAGGAATGTTATTGATCCCTCGCTGCCATAACCTTATTTATAAAACTATGTATAAACGAATGTTCATTTTTGATCCATAATGCTAATTGTCGCTATAATTATAGCAAAGTAATTCATATCATTTCTCATTCATTTAAAAAACCAACTTTGTGGACAATAGGTCTGCGCTGTTTTTAGCTGCTGCTTTGATTAGTTGGGCGGGTCAACCTGCGTTGGCCTCAGCCAAATATTGATCTTGTTTTGAATAAGTCTAAATAGACATGAAGTTTGAGCTGAAGCAAAACACTGTTTGGTGAATCGTAGTCAGCGAGATCCACTTCAGTCTACTCACCATAGGCAGCTGACCTCAGTGAGCTGCCCTACTAGAGCAGCCTGTTAAACGTTTCTGTATTCGCAATTCAAGATCATTGACTGTTGTTATTTCAACACAGCAGTCGCCACCCAGAGCCTTAACGTCAGAAAGAAACACATAGAAACAGAAATACCGAGATTTGCTCCAGCCAGTTAATTTTGAATTGAAACTTGCTGTTTATAAATTTTTCCGAATTTTTGGCCTCATATGTTCTTGAATTTGTGTTAGAAAATACATTACCACAATTTTAATCTTGCTTGGTAAAAAGTTGCGTTGTGTAAAAGTTTTGTCGATTGCTAACGCTGTGAAAGCAAAATAGTACAATCCTAAGATTTTAAAAACCTGCTTAATTTGTTGTGATATAGGGTAGGATACTATGTAATAAAAATTGAGTTGATTTTTGCATTTGGACATATAGCGTTTTTATTTATTTTATTCACACTGAGGCTGGCATTCTGAATTTGTTTTTAACTTTAAAAAATGAGTTTCGTATTATTATAAAATCATTTTTATGAAGAAGTTAACCCAGACAACTGTATTGCAGCATATTGCAAATATTTGCATAAGTTTAAGCAGCAAAATTTCATTCAAACATGTATAAAATTGCTCATAGCGTTTCATTGGTTCTCAAATATCCAGAAAAATGAAGAAAAAACCTTTTGTTTGCTTTTAAAAAAGAATTTTTGCTCTTACACAATTTTGAAAAACTTTGACCTAACCCAAACCTTTGACTTTATTTTGACGTATAAAATCTACCTAAACTGGCTCCAGAGCACCCGAATGTTGGTTTATTTTTGATGGTATAATAAAGCCGTGAAAAAATTATGGCTTTATTGACTTTTGTGGGCCCTACTAATAATTAACTCTGTATTTGTTTCAGGGTCGTTTACGCCACAGAAAAGAGATCCATTTGGGCCAGGACGAGAAGGTCCATTTGGTCCAAAACCAGGAGGTCCATTTGGTCCAGGACCAGGAGGTCCATTTTGGTCAGGACCAGGAGGTCCATTTGGGCGATTTGGGCCGGGTGGACCAAACGTTGGAGAATGCAGTGTAACTTGTGGATTTGGGTTTCAGTTCACCCAAATCAACTGTTCAGATATTTTCGATGGATGCTTGACCTATGAGTATGAGCTTTGCTACCCTGGAGCTTGTCCAGAACCAGGTAAAGTATGCAGGAACTGCTGTACAAGTGTACAATAATTAACCTGCAATTGTGACGTATAATGCAATTATTTTTACCAACAGTACTGGCTTTTTCTGCAGTAATTCTTAAAACACATACTGCCCAAAATCGGTTTTATTGAAGCAACAAGAACTATCAGAGGTAACAAAGATGTGTGCCAAACCTTTTTGTACAATTTCCTTTAATTGCAAAAGTACTTTTAATCCGTTGGACTCCGTAACATTGGCAATTCTACGTTTTGAAATTTTCTCCTATTTACGTGTGACATTATAAAGCTAAGCCATGAGCCTGAGTAGTTGGCCCCGTCGGTTTTTATTGATGCTATATTCCAACTATTTTGGTTCGTTTAGATCAATGCGAAATTGGAGGTCAAACTTTTTCGTTGAATAGCTTCTTGGACGATGCCAGTCAAAACTACCCAGATTGCATTAATCCTACTGTTTGCGGACTGGCGGATTTCGTTCAAACGACTCTGACTGAAGTTCAAGGTGGTATTCCTTAGTGGCCTAGTGCATAAGAATTAAAGTTTTTACTCAAGATGCCGCCCTCAAACTTGGAAAAATTTGCCTTAATTTGTTGATATTAGTTAATAATCGGCTACCTCAACAGTGGTCAGCATTTTTTAAAGTTTACTTCCTAAATATCTCAAATTTTTGAAACGTTTGACAACGCTAAAATTTCGAATGAATACTTTGATACCATACTTCCTCTAGCTCATGATTGGTCCCTTGAGTATGAATCAAAACATGCAACAGTTGGTTTTCCTATGTACTTAAATTGTAGGTGGGACACGAGGGATGCATCCCGCATTGAGAGTTAGGGTCCCTTCATCGATACTTAGCATACCCCATCAAGATTTAAGCATCCCCCCAAAGAGGTTTAGCGCCTCTCCCACCAAAAGTAAGCTTCGTACATATAATAGATGAAAAAACTGCCGGTTATTATAAATAATTCGAAATTCCGCCGAAGATAGTACCACTTTGGGGTGAAAACCTTTTTTTTTTTGGTCTTCACCCGAATCTGAGGACAAATTCTGAACCAAAGCAAGAAAATATAGCATATGGAGCAAATTTTTCACCACATTCATGCCGCACTCCC
Source organism: Trididemnum nubilum (assembly GCA_963965965.1). NCBI lineage: Eukaryota > Metazoa > Chordata > Ascidiacea > Aplousobranchia > Didemnidae > Trididemnum > Trididemnum nubilum. The sequence continues at coordinate 25,215,251 of OZ014488.1, forward strand.
CATTCATCTGGCCAAGGCTGCGAAAGCGTCCCCCTATGCAATATTTTACAGTTTAAGGCTCGTTTCACACTGGCGACAGCTGTTGAACGTTTTCAAATTTTTGCAGTCATACGACCATAAAGGGCTCGTTTTACACTGGCGACCAATTTCGAACGAACAAATGCAAGTACTAAAGATGGAGGTTGAAGAGGTGACAGCAGAAGCTGCTGCTGTTGCTCTGATTTTTTAATATTGCAAGAAAATTAAGAAGTGAAAGCGAGAGTGTTGAGTGTTGGGTGCATTGTCGATCAACATAAAGAAGGTCAAAAAAAAGGTCTTCGCCGATTTTGAGTGGCTTTTCGATAGGTGGTCACTACATCTTGATGGGGGAACGCTTTCATTTATAAAGTATACTACTCAGAAAAGAAAAAGAATGTCAGTGGCCTCCTTGTTAATGTACCGCGGCCCTCGATTGAGAACTCATTTTTTATAGATTACACCTCTAGTAAGCTATAAAAAACACAAAACTTCTGCAGTTTGCACTGCTTGCAGTAGCATAAAATCTGTCGTGTACTGTAGTGTGAAAAAAGCCATTCTTTGGCGTTTAATCAAGTGGTCGTATGACTAGACGCTGGGTGATGCGACCAAAATTTGTGCCGTTGAACCAAACGTCCGACCACAACCAAATGTGAAAGGCTTCATTCAAATCAATGCAATCATCAGTCTGACTTCTACTATCGCAACAAATTGATCGCCAGTGTGAAACGGGCCTAAATGCTGGTTTTACTAAACTATTTTCACAATACACTGCATAATTTAGTATATACATTAGGGTGTTGCAGCCGCCCCATAAATTTGAAAATTTTATCGCGACAACTTCTAACTTAGCTCAAGTTGGAGGCTTGGCACAAAATCCCTTTTGGTCAAGTTTCGTAAAAAATTGTCAATGTTTAGGGGTGGCACAGTGACATCAAAATTTTGGCAATTTAACAAAAAAATGTTTTTTTTATTTTAAATGTTTTTGGGATGTAAGTCGACCCTGTCATCACTTTTGATAATTTCTACTGTTTTTGAAGTTGTTGTTTAGTACACAGTCAACAAGAGAACTTCTTAAATCAAAGTTATCAAAAATTCGATTTTAGAACAACTGCCACAAGCATAACTCGTATTTTTCTAATTTAATATTTACTGTCATATCTGGCTCTAATTTTAAACTGAAAAGCGCTCATTTTTATTATTTACCCCATGTCATTCTTAATTTTTTATTCTGGACTGCTGTGTTAACAAAAAGCATTTTATTGATAAACTGTCATAATTTCCGTGTCTTTTCTTTGACAGCCAAAGTTTTTCCCTTATTCACGATTCTGGTTTTCCAATGAGACATCATGCTATGCAAAAATGTTTTTCGTCTTCATTTTTCAATCATGCTAAGGCATTGGTTTGATGACCAAGATTTCATTGTTGTGTTCAATTTTTTTTCAATGCTTGAGAACTCATGGAAATATGGCTTGCAACCTTTGTCGATCTCGAAAAAGTATATAATCATTGCTTTTTCAACTTTCGGGGTTTTGCGGAAGAAAGGCGTTGATGGTCGGTTGTTACATGCCATTACGGCATTCTATGGTGCCAACTGGAGTTTCGCGGTCGAGTACATGGCAAGCAATCAAAGCTTTCCATATAGGCGTTAAACTCCAGCAAAAGTGCGTTTTGTTTCTTCTCTTCTTCATAATTTACATGAATAGGATCGACAAGTGCAACAAAGTTGATGAGTTTGTCACGATAGGAAATTGAAAAATTAGTTGCCTGCTTTGTGCTGATGGTTTGATTCTGCTTCTACAAAATCTGGCTTTCAGCGTACATTAAATAGGTTTGCTGCTGCTTATGACAATGCAAAATAATAATAAGCACGTTCAAAACTGATGTACTTTATGTTTCAAGACACACTTATCAGCCCTTGTCGCAACTGAATGGACCGACACAGAAACAAGTGTGCAAGTTCAAGTATTTTGGGGTTGCATTCACGAGAGATGGAAGGCAAGACGAAGATCTGGATATCCAAACTGACAATGCAATCGCAATAAAGAAAGCTTTGCACTATTTAGTTGTTGTGAGACGAGAATTGCCAAAAAAAAGCGAAGTTCTCAATTCTTGAAACAGTTGTTGTCTCTTTTCACCTACTGTATCTCTGTATGGTCGTGAAAATTCGGTAATGACTAAAAGGGTGTGATCACAAGTGCAAGCGTCCAAAATGAGGTTTCTCAAAAAAATCAAAGGAGTTACATTACTGACAAGGTGCGCAAAGCTTGAGATTCGAAAATCTCTTAGAGCCGCCACTTCTCCAAAATGAAAGATCTCAGCTTAGATGGTTTGACCATATAAGCAGAATGCCTCAAAAAAAAACTTAACAAGCTTTACTTGCCAAAGCAAATGGAAAAAAACAGTTGGACCATCTAGAACTACTAAAGATGAATCAAAACTACATTGAGGAACGTGGATGGAATTGCTTGGGACTTCACTCACGCAAAATGATGGGGTGATGGAAGACCATGAAGTATGCTAGCTTAATCTTAAGCTGCTGCTTTTGCAACCCTCACGGGAAAGAGAGCAATGAAGAGAGAGATTTTTTCTTGAAGTTTTCAATGGTTTTGCTTGCTTTTCTACTGTTTGTTTTGTTAAAGTTGCATTTGTACAAATTTTTCATTTCATCTACCAGCTTCTTTACTTTCTCAATTATTTTTAATTGGCGAATTGTAGGAATTCCAGCTTTGTGGTGAGAAAACATATGCTTTTGATAGTATTGTCATCAGGTCTAGAAATAGTTCCTGGCAGTCAACTGCGAGATTTTACAAATCTAGTAATAGTATAAACATAACAAATATAATGCTGTAACTACAGTACAGTTAAGTTAGGACAGCAGTTTACTAGATTTTAATAACTAGGTCTAAAGCATTGTCTACACCACAATTCTTTAAGAAAGTAACATCGTTGGCTATGTTTCACTCTGTTTTGCACAACCAGGCAAATTGGATACTGTAGGTCTAACTCAAATAGAGTTTTTGATGTAGTTTCCCAGCACAGAAACGTGATCAATTTTGCCTACTATTAATTCTGAAAATAAAAACAAATAAAAACCAAAAAATGCAAACAGTTTTAGAAGTTGTTGTAAAGTTTTTTTGAATGTATTAGACCAAAAGTAAATAATCAATTTTGCAACGGCTCAGTAGTAACAATGATTTTACATAGCACCATCTGGCGGCACAAAATCAAATAAATATCAAATCTTGAATAAAAAAGGTCTCTGAGTGATTGCTAAATCTCAATTTTTTTTTTCGAACTTTGTACTCTTGATTTTCTTTGGCAACTTCCTTCTTTGAAGAAGGTAGAAAAAAATCTGAAAAGGTCGGGGCAACTGCAACGCCCTAATATACATTGAATATTATTCAGTACATGTGAAATTATGGTGTGTTAAAAAAATCCTTTTTGAGAAAGCCGGTTTTTTCATTTCTTGTTTGAAATATTTATCCAAGTCCCTGGGACAATTCACACTTGAAGCTAAAATCAAGTTTAAATATGAAAAACTCAACATTTGGCTATGAGACTGGTAGAAACTGTCACTTTTTATTAAATACTACGAAACATTTAAAACTCTGCAAGGGTTACAATTATTGTAGTATTTAATAAAATTTACAAGTAATGTTTCGTAGTATTTAATAAAAAGTGACAGTTTCTATTAGTCTCATAGCCAAATGTTGAGTTTTTCATATTTAAACTTGATTTGCCTCAATGCGTTACTTTGCTCCCCGCAAAATATTTTTTGCCCCCCTCCCTCCAAATGATTTGGAAGAAAATGTTGTAAGCCAGCCAGTCGCAAATTGAAGCAAGATTTCACTCCTTTAAAACAGATCTGCAGCTCGTGAAGACCTTTTTTTTTTCTCTACCTTGATCTTCAACTAAATTTGGTGTCAAAAGCAGCTCTTGTTTTTCCTTTTCAAAATCATTTGGGAAGCCATTGTGCCCCCAAAATTTTGGTTGCTACCCGAAAAATTTTGTTCTGGCTACGTGCCTGAATTTCCTTCTTAGGTAGCTTGTATTATCTAAATTTAAGATACCAGCGCATTGCCAAGCTGTACTATGCGAGAGTCTATGCTAAGAGGTTTTGATTGCATGAACAATCACTTTGGAAATGTCCCATTTGCCCGCCAGAGCGATTGCAGGTGAGAAATTTTTTTATTTTAATGCTACGTTATGTTCTCCAGCGGCATCCACTTGACTGCTTAGCCTGATTGAGTTTCAAAAGTTTCGATATTATTATTTTAATTTGAAGAGTTTTGAAGTATTAATTTTCACTGCTCTGTCACTTGTCACTACATATGGCACTGTTCTAAAACCAACCATGCTCCAAAAATCTAAAGAGTCTGAAATTAGCTCCTTATTAACAGTGAACGAAAATGGACGGTTTAATTAGATAAAGGCGAGGAGCAAAATTTCAGACATTTTGATAAGTTTTGGTTGGTAAGGAAATGCATAAGTCCCAATTTCTAACCTATTCGCCGCAGTCGCTTTTGAGACGAAATAAAAACGTTTGTGAGCTTTAATTTTGTTGCATAAATACCAAACATAATCTTGTTGTAGATCATCTCTTGACAATTTGCTCGTCTGTGGAATAAACAATTTTGTAGAGTGCCTTGAAAATGATGATTCTGATTGTTTTTCATACCTCAACTTTCTTCCTGAACTTTTTAGTGGACCGGTAGCTATGTTATATTATGTTGGTATGATTGCAAACTGTTAAAAACAAATGGTTAAAAAGTCGAAAAAAGTAGCAGTATCAACTACAGAAATTCTGCTAAAAATCGGTTTTATTGAAGAAATGAGAACTACTTCAGGTAATAATAAGGTGTCCCAAACCTTTTCCAAATTTTTTCTTGTTTGCGAAAATACAACTTAATTCGTTTGACTCCGCAACATGGGTAACCATGCATTTCCCAACTTTTGTGACATCACAAAAAGCATAACTTTGCAAAAATTTTCGCAGACTTCATGCCAGGCGCGTTGCCAGAAATTCGCAATGAGGGGGCTGTTTTGGGGGTATGGGAGCGGAGCCCCCAGCCGCAGGAGGCACGGGGGTCTGTGGTGGAGCCCCCAGCGCTCGAAAATTTTGCATTTTTTTTGCAAAAATAACTTCATTTTATGGCTATTTTGATTAAAAAATAATACTTTTAAAACGTGGCTTAGAAATTGGCAGTGCAAACAAGATTAAACGGGTGGCAAAAATGGGCTATTTACGAGGTGGCTAATGGTAAAATGTTAGTTCTCTTGTTTAGATGCTGTTAGATTATAAAATCGAATAGTTCAATAAAACTCACACGGAGTAATCTATTTCGTATACAGTTTATAGAGAAAAATAATTGGAGGGGGGGCTAATGAAAAGAGATTTGAGAGAAATGATTGGTAATTAACAAATACTGAATAGCCCCGCCCCCCCTATTTCTTAGTTTATAGTATATTTGTTGATGACACCTACGTTCAGCATTTTTACACTTGTGATCAAATTTGATTGCTTATTTCTTAACATTTTTCAAAGTTTTCATTTATTTGTTGGTTTTATTTTTGACAAATTAGCCCCAACCCCCTGAACATATGTTTCAAAAGATGTTTTAAATCACTATTTAGTCCACTCCAGAGCATAAAACAGTCTCACAAGTGCTAAAAATGTAGTGTTTTTCCCATTCTGCAGTTTGGTCGACATGTCAATGGGGGGGGGGCTGTAGCCCCCCGGCCCCTTCTGGCTACGCTACTGGCTAAAAACGTGGTATTTTCCTTATTGTGCATTTTGGTCGGCAGCCCATTAGCCCCCCCAAATAAACATTTCAAACTATGCTTAAAATCATTTGTTAGTCCAATCCAGTGCAAAAGAGAGTCTTAGAAATGCTAAAAACGTGGTATTTTCCTTATTGTGCATTTTGGTCGGCAGGCCAATGGGGGGGCTATACCCCCCCGCCCCGCCTGGCTACGCTACTGCTTTATGCTATTGCCAAATATAACAGCCCTAAAACATCACCAGTATTGCCTACTAGCCCTATTCTTCATCTTGCCTACTCTTTTTCACTAAGCTAAGGTATAGTACAGAAAACATTGTAAATACTGCAAGGTAATCTCAGATATATCATCAGAAACTAGCGAAGTAATACTGTACCGACCCTGTAGACCTATTCTACTGTAATACCCGTAACCTACCACTGGTAACAGTAAGTAGCTTAACCAAATCTGAAAACTTTGTTACTGCTACTGTTACTAGGCCTAGGCCAGTGCAACGCAGTTGGTGTGTCGTGAGACCATATTAGGTGAGTTGCAGAGTATTTGTGATTTTAACAAAAATGCTTGATATTTTGTTCCAAATCTGAACGTTTATCTATCTACTATCTGAGACGTAATAGGCCCCAACCTCAAAACCAACACATGATTGTGGGCTTCCGGCCCGAAGACCTGTTTTTGTTTTTGTTCTTTCGCAATGACATCAAGAATTGTAAAAATTAGTTGTTTTTCGGACTGGGGATCTTTTTTTAGGGCTAAACAAGATAAAAAAGGTTAAGAACACCTTATGTAAGAGAATAAATCCATTTTGTGCTTTGCATTTTTTGTGTTTGATTGTCACTGTTTGTTGCGCAGTGCCTCCAAATTCAGCAACTTGTATAAGTGTGATGCAGATTAAAAAAGGCTGCGAAGCACTGACCTAGGCTATCAGTAGGCCTACTGATCTATTTTAGGCTTTTGGTGATGTCACAAAATAGCGAAATGCAGGATTGCTAATGGTACGGTGTCAAATGGATTAAATCTTTTTTTTTCTTGGATGTATAAGGGAATTGCGGAAAAAGGTTTGGGGCACCTTTAAATTACCTCAAGTAGTTCGCATTTCTTCAATAAAACCGATTTTGAGTAGTATTTCTATAAGCAAGTATGTTGAAACCAGCGAAGAAAAACGTTGGTAAAATAGTTTATACTAATATCATAACATTTCTGGAGGGGTTTCATTGCCGATGAGTCACTGTACATTATGGCAACATTAGGGTAACTGCTACATGAGGCTCAAAATATGAACTATAGCTAACCTATAAAAGCAATCGTCGAAATAAGTCGTAAAAAATAAGCAATCGTCCAAAATCAAGGCATCTTCAGTGCTTTATTCAAAGATAGTAAAGCTGATTGCTGCTTTGGCTTTAGACTTCTAGATAATCGATTCCACGATGGAAATGCTTTCATATTAAAAAAAAATTGGTCAAGTAAAGTTTTTTACTGTTGTCCAAAATATTGGAATAAGGATAAGCCTAAAATGCATTTGCACCAAATTTGACCTTTCTAATTCTACGCCTTGCCGTCTTCAAGATATTGCAGGTCAAAATCAACAATTTTCTTTTTCCTTCAGTGTTGCCATTTTTCCAGTATTTTGAAAAAAGACTGACTTTTGGAAAGTTGACTTACATTTATAGAAAAGCACTTAATTTTTCCAATGCGAAATCTTTCATTATTTTGGCACTTACTCATCTGCCGCAAAACATTTATTGAGAATCAGAAACATGCAGTAACTTTTAAAAATTTTGTTTCTAATCGGCAATCTCAGCAAAATTTCTCGTAAAAAAAGTTTTTCTCAGGCGAAATCGTAACTGTTTTATCTTGGGAACGGAAGGTAATAGAAAACTCAAATTTGTGAAGTTAGTCTTCAGATGTGTTAATATTTTTTTGAGCAAAAATCGAGTAGAAGAATCTCCCGACCTGATTGCCTTTATAACGATCAGTGATCAAGTGGAGAAAACGTCTGCTACTAAAACAGTAGACTCGGGTTTAATTTATATTCAGGTCAAACGAAAGCGTAAAAAATTGGCATACACTGGTTCCGTGCTTGACGTTCAGCAACAAAAAGGAGCAATATGAAGTCTCCACAGTGTGCAATAGACTAGCAGGTTGCAGCTTTGTTGTTGTATTGCATATTATCTTTGTTCTCCTGTCACCGAACAGCATTATGTGCTAACTGTGGGGCTCTCCGCGCACTTTTCAATGCATTGACTACTTTGTGCTTGGACGAATCCACAACCGATTAGGAGTTTTCTGTGATTCAATGTTCTCCTAGGTTTCTTCCAATTCTTGTCCGCTGGATTTGCTGCTTGTTCGAAGCTACCTAGCAGAGATAATTATCGTAAAGCGTCTTATCCAGAAACGCAACAATGTAACCAGGGTGCGGGTTGAACCCAGATAATACGATCAGGGTTGTCGTAAAAAGGACGCCTTTACCCAATTGGCCACACTGCCGACTTGACCCGAAGACTATATGTCCCTTCACGGTCTTTTGACCAAGGTAATTTGGCGAATAAAGATGTATGGTAATTACAATTTATTCGTATTAACTACCGTGTTGCGAAACTAATGGCAATTGAAAGCAGTTGCGAAATTCAAGTGAAAGGAACAAAAATAATTATACATGTTGGAAACGAAATTTGCTTGTTCGGTAATTAGTCAAAAGCCTAGGGCTAATGCTATGCTCACACTACGAACAAAACTTTTCGTGTGATTTGCTCGGTCGCATTTGCCGTGTTTGTTCCTGAAATTCTCAAAATTTTGGCAAATCGATGAATACGAATGGGAACACGATTATTCGCACTTGGTAGGCATTCCTACTCCGTTCGTGATTTTATTCCAACACACGAAAACTTAGAAAGATTTTAAACTTTTTAACACTGTGGGTGTTTTTGCTTAAGCATAAAAAAATATAAGAAATATCAAATAGTCAATTAAAAACTATTGCTAGATAATGCAAAGTAATGTATCAAAAACGATAAATATTGGACTTCTTGCTTGTAGTAATTTTGATCAAAAATACAGTTATTATATCATGTTTATAGAAAATAAAAAATACTGTTTCCATCAATCTTCTTCAGATATTATTTATTGATTGGTAGGACAACTTGGGCGGTATAATAAAGTTTTATTTTATAATTTTAACTCGACGTAGCAGTAACAGCGTTTAAAGCTTTTTTGAAGTTGCTTTGTTTATAAGTATTTTTTCATATTCTTGCTACGTGATTTGTGGCAATAATTTTTAACTTTCACGAAAATATTCGCAATGATTTACATTCTAATTACTTTCGAAATACTAGAGTCACATTAACGGGCAATGTTTTTGGGAAAGGTTACTGGCGTTAATCCCTATATTTCATTTATTGCACAACAGTTTGATGTGGTACAAGTTAACGCACAGCCCTACACTTCGAAGCGTTAGAGCAACAGTGCAATACTGCTAAGTTATGCTTTTTATAGTCTGTGCTATTAACAGTGGTTATGTGAAATGCATTTTATTTCTATTTGAATGCCATATGATTTATATTCCGTTTTTTCTTTACTTCTGATGCAGTATGTTGCTGTTGTCTTTTTTCTCAATTTTTTTCCAGTTATGTTGTGGTTGGAATAACGCCACTTTTCAAGCAATTTTAAACATTTTTGAAATGTTTTATAATAATAATAATAAACCAAAGGAGTTTTATAATTTTATTTGAAGCAACGTTCTCCGAAGTATTTTTATTTAAGTTGACGTTTCGCTTCCCAGTACGGGGAGCATCATCAGAACAGTAACGCATTTCTTGTTTGCAAAAATGAAAAGAAAACTAGTCAGAAAAATACAGGTAACCAGGAATAAATTCTTGTGACGTAACAAATAAAAAATAATCATCATTCATTATTACAACAGTTTGGATACATCATCATATCATCATCATATTTATTTATTTACCAAGTGACGTCATATCACAAGAAAAAACTGCAACTTCATCTAGGTCTATCACCAAAGCATCGAAACATGCAATTCCTTAAAAACCAACACACAAACTTGCAGAGTCAAAGCGATATTTAGTCACTTGGTGAGGAGACAGCGAAGGACCGAAAGGTCATCTAAGTCTACTGCCACCTCACCAAGTTAAGGTTAAAAAAGCAGCTTCTAGATTTTCTCAGTCTGTTACTTTCTATGATAAAAAAAATTTTACGCAAAATTAAAACAAATTGTTGCAAAGTTATGTACACTTTGTACAGTGTATACACAAAACTCACAGTCACCATGTAAAGAAAATGCAAGGCAACATTAGAATTGTTCTAACTCTAAGCATACTAAAAAATAAAAAAAATACTGTAACTACAGATTGGATAGAAAATAAATCAATAAAGTTCATAATGCTTATTATACTTTACAGAATTTAAAGTGGGCAATTGAAGTGGAAAAAATTCCTTGCTTTGTTTTGTATTGTTTGCCAATTTGTCATTAGTACTGGTACAATTTCCAATACCAGTATATATCAACCTCAGTCAGTTACTGCAAAATTACTAATAATTCAAGGGCACATCAAAATGAGAGATGACAAATTGTATAAAGGTGTGATAGATGAATGCACCAATCTCATGCCATTCAAGCAATAGAATAGGTTATTGTTGAACTCAAGCATAAATATGCAACTATGATTCCTATACTTACTACTGCATTGCTGATAGGAAGCTGTTATTCTAGCTTTTATCGGTTTCATAGTTTGATAAAAAATGAGCTTTAACAGCTTTTTTAGATCTGTAGAATGAAACTTCTTTTATACTGCTTGGAATTTCATTCCAAATTTTAATTCCTGCGAATGATAGAGACTTTTGCCCTAATCTTGTTCTAGTTCTTGGAAGAAAGAAGTTGTTTTTGTGGCTCAATTTTGTCTTATATGTATAGCAGTTTTTTATTAGGTTAAACTTATCTGAATTTGCAAAAGATAATACATTATTGTGAATTTTGTACATTAGCTTTGCAGTTTCAAGAGAGTAAATATTCTTGAGTTTTAAGCATTTAGCTCGATAGAACAAAGGATTAGTATGCTCACGATATCCACTTCCAGTTAACAATCTTATGCTTCTTTTTTGCAAAATAAAGAGTGGTGCTAATGTTGATTTTGAAGCAGTCCCCCAACTACTTATGCAGTATTGTAGATGAGAGTATATGAGGCAGTGGTAAACAGATCTTAAGGTTTGCTCATCTACAAAGTGTTTTAATTGATTTAGGGCCCAAGATCCCCTTGCTACCTTTGAACATTGTTCCTTGATTTGTTGTTTCCAGTTTAGACTGTCGTCTATGAGAACACCTAGATACTTTATGTGATGTGATTGCTTGATTGGATTATTATCTATTGATACTTTGAGTTCAGGTTTATTTTGTTGTGTTGTCACTACCATAAACTCAGTTTTATTAAAGTTAATTGATAATTTGTTCACCTTGAACCAATTGCTTACATTGACTAATTCATCATTAATATTTTGTTGCAGTGTTGAAACATTAGAATGGGAGAGAGTAAGGTTTGTATCATCTGCAAAAAGATGAATTGTGGAATTTGAAGCAAGTGGAAGATCATTGATATAAATATTAAATAACAACGGACCTAGAGTTGATCCCTGAGGAATCCCGCAAATAACATCTCTTGACTTGGATTTATATTGATTTACATTTGTATACTGTTGACGGTCAGTCAGGAAACTTGCTAGTAACTGTAATGGTAATCCTCTAATGCCATACTTTTCTAGTTTCTTGATCAGTATTGTGTGATTGATGGTATCATATGCTTTTCTTAAATCTAAGAAAATAGAACATGTAATGAGCTTTTTATCCATATTGTCAAAGAGCTTATTGTATATATCTAAAACGGCTTCATTTGTTGAGCAATTTTTCTTAAAACCATACTGGTTTGGACTAATCAAATTATTGCTCACAAAATAATTGTTTAGTTGATCAAGCAGACACTTTTCAAATAGTTTGGCAAAAGGATTTAAAATAGAAAATTTAATAGGGCAATAATACTGCATAATTCTCTTTCGTTTTTTGGAAAATTGGAACAACTTCAGCGGTTTTTAACACTTTTGGAAAATATCCCGTTGATATGCATGCATTAAAAATGTTAGTTAGAACTGGAGCTATAACAGAGCCTGACATTTTTATATACTTTGCAGGAATTCCATGTCTTCCTGTACTTTTTGATGGATTCATAGCTTTGATGTAATTTACTACTACTTCTTCAACTATTGGTTCTAGAAAAAACAAATTGAATACCTGAAAGTGAAAACGACCCAAGTCCAGAGAAGTAGTTTCCGAGAAAATCAAAAAAATTGGGTTCTTTTTCAAGTCAGAGATTCGTCTTAATTCAAATTTATCATGACGCAGTTGAAACTTGGGTTGCTTTTTTACTCAAAAAGACGCGTAGATAGCATAACAAGGAAAATCAACTGAAAACTCAATTTTGAAAAAAGGTGGACTTGGGTCGTTTTCATTTTCAGGTATTCAATTGCAACTACTCTGAATCAAAGATGTGGCATTAAATTTGCCATCAATTATAGCTGGTGTTTCGATTGTAGATGCAAGGTCAACTCCAATCTCTATAAAATATTTATTGAACAAGCTACTGATGGCTTGTGGACCTTGTGCACTTTCACTTTTGGAAGCATACATTTTATTAGGAATGTTATTTTTTTTCACATTTTTCAAGTGAATGATTTTATTTATAATTTTCCAAAGCGACGAGGTGTCATGCTTATTATCATTCACTAAATTTTTAATGTAAAGTCGTTTTTCATATTCCTTAATATGAGTCAGTTTATTTCTATAGACTTTGTATTGTGCCCATGTATTACTATCATTTAATTTAAGGGCTCTTTTGTACAATAAATTTTTTGGCTGGATTGATTTAAGGATTCCTTTGGATAACCACGGTTTGTTTTTTAGTTTTTTTTCCTTTCTGCTTTGTTTTCGTAATGGTGCATGTATGTTTAATGTCTTATGAAAAATGTCAATAAACTTTTCAGTGTAGTTGTCAATTGATATCACCTAATAGCTCCATTCCTTCAGTTAATTTGTCTAGAAATTTTTCTACTTCAAAATTTTTTGTATCACGAATTAGGGTGACAGTTGATTTTTCACTCTTGGGCAGGCTTAAATTACAACACACCGATACTGGCAGGTGATCACTTATATCTTCCACCAGAATAAAACTTTTGTGTTTACCCACTACATTGTTTGTATAAACATGATCTAAAAGAGTTGAGCTTGTAGTGGTTATTCTTGTCGGGTGTGTAATTAAGGGAATGCAGCCTAAGCTATACGTTAAATTCATAAAATCTTTAATATTGATAACAGAGTTACTTTTTAACAAATCTGCGTTGAAGTCTCCTCCGATATAATACATCAATTTTCTACTATTCAATTTTCCAATGGTTGATTCAAACCTCTTGCAAAACTCTGATAATTTCTGTTTAGGGTGTCTTTAAATTACTCCCACAATACATTTTTTGTTATTCCCTAAATCTAGTTGAATCCACATATCTTCACAGTTAGGAATGTTTAAATCAAATTCCTTGCAAATTGAAATTGATAAAGACTCCTTTATAAACAATCCTACTCCTCCCCATCTTGCAGTTGTGCCTTTGTGGTAAAAGTGGTACCCACTTAACTTTGCATTGTATACCTGTAACAATTTAAGTTTGGTTTCACTTATAGCAATGATATCAGGTAAGATATCATAATTTGTTAAAGTTCATTCAATTTATCAAAATTTGCATTTAAGCTCCTTATATTCACGCAAAGCAAAGAAAATTTACACTTTTTGTTAATAATATTGGCTTCGGCCTGTGAGCAGTATTTTGAGTCAACCAAACCAGAATTTAAGTCATTTAGTGAGCTTTTTATCTTGTTGTTGCCTGTAAGCATTTAGCTGGGAAAAACGATTTATTTGTGTGATTAATATCAAAGTTTAGTTTGTCAACATTTCTCATTTCATTTAACAATTGCTTATCATCTAGGGTTTGAAAAGGAAACAATTCACTGCAACAATTTTGGCAGAGGTATGGTTCAGTAGAAGAACAACAAATGTGAAATTTAAGGGGACTAATGACAGTGCATTTGAGATAAATCCATCCATCACACATATCACACTGAATAGTACACTGGTTCCTTTTACAAGGTCTTAAACATATTTCACATGGACATTTAACTGGCATTATCAAGCAGTCAAACCAATGAAAGATTCTACACTAGTTAGACAAAATAGCAAATTTAGAATCAGCCCAAAATATGCAGAAAAAGTTGTTTTGAATTTAAAATGAAAACAGGTAAAAAGTATCTTTCAATATACTGGTAATTATAAATTTAGACAGAAAGGTACAGAAAAAAAAAAGTCAGATCCAAACTATGTACACAAAAATACAAAAACTACAAATGTCAGATCCTGCTATGTAGGCACAAAACACCAAAAGAGTGCTGAGTGTCAGGTTGAAGTAGCCTTCTTATTCATACACCCAAGAGTTGTTAGCACAGCAATAATTGTTAAGTTCACCTTCTTTAAACCATAAAGCTATTTCTTTCTTTGCTGTTTCCACAGAGTCAAATCCATGACATATGTTTCTCCCAATGTCAATACAATAATCTCCACGAATTGTTCCAGGAAGAAAATCAACAGGGTTAGTCTCTCCAAGCATTTTACGATCAGTTTTAACTGCTCCTTTTCCTTCCCAAACCATTGCCACAACTGGCCCAGACAACATAAATTCAACAAGTTTTGGGAAAAATGGTTTTGAACTGAGATCTGCAAAGTGCATTTCTAGCAAGTCTTTACTGGCAGTCGTCATTTTCATGGCACAAAGCCTAAAACCTTTCTCCTCAAAACGGCAAATTATTTTGCCAACTAAACCCTGCTGAACACCATCTGGCTTCACTGCAATAAAATCTTCAAGAAAAAGTTGGATTTGACCAAAGAGAGGGAAGGCTTGAACCAAAAGTTAACAAGATTCTACCACCAACTATCACTAGGCCTACCACTAGGCCTACCGTTCAACCTCTTTTACCTGTCTTATTCAAATAGATACAATATTACAGAGTGTCACAATTTTGGATCAAGTCAAAAAAGTTGATTATTTTAATGCAAATATGTCTATAATGGCCGACTTTTTTTTTTTGAAAAATGCAAAATAATTCTCGAGGTTGGGGTTTGTGTCTCTGATTTGTCTTGTTGTGTACACGAGCCGCTTTATTCCTCCGTATGTCGCAAAATTTGAACACTCCTTATACGCTTGCTTGATAATACGGTCTTGCTCAGCACACATGCCCAAATTAATTAAAACGACTGCGTAAAACTATTTAAGTGTCGTTTTGCTGCAAAAAACACAAAGGCGCATTTAACAAATTTCTTGACTTTTTTTTAGTAAATTGAGCTTCAAAACACTGATGCAATTTTCTACGAGTGGTCCAGACCTCTCGCAGAATATCACGAAGATTTTGCCTAAAGTGCGAAGATTTTCAGAAACTAAAAAATGTTTGAGTGAATATTTCTGAATTTTTTCGCACGAAGAAAGCATAGCACAGAAAATCTTTGCAGACATTTTTTACTTTATTTTTGCGATGATTTTTGTTCGTACGAAGAGCAAGTGACCCCATGTCTCGTTTTGATTTTTTGTATGATATAACGCAAAGTTTTGAGTTTGTGCGTGATTCATAATGACTTTTTCCTTTTGCGCTCGTGTTAATGGAATTGCTTCTAGCAAGCAAAAAGTGTCATGTGGAGTAAGTTCAATTCTAGGCTCTACCTTATTTTCTTTGTATGTTAATGACCTCGCTTAATCTGCTGAGTGCTGTCAGACTATTTGCTGATGACGCGATACAGACATAATTATGAATGACAAAAGCTTAGATAAATTAAGCAATGCAGCAAATTATGAGACTAGGAAAATTGATATATGGTTAACTTTAAATAACCTAACTCTAAATATATCCAAAAGTACATTTATGCTTTTTTCACCTAAGCAAATGAGTACCGATAAGTTTTCGTTAAATATACAAGGAGAAAGAATCACCAGAACGTCTGTTGCAAAATATTTAGGGATTACTTTTGGTGATAAGCTTAAAAGGGCATTCAGGTGAAAAAATTTTTGACTCGATTTCCTCTCAAAAAAATTCAACAGATTTGAAGACCAATTTCGCCAAATTTGAGCTTTCTACGACCTTTGTTCCCAAGATATGACAATTTAGATTTCCCTTTAGAAGCGCTTTTTTCCTCTGAGAAATTTTGCCAGGTTTCCAACTACAAGCAAAATTTTAAAAAGTTACAGCATACGAGTATTTGTGCCTCTGAATAAGTGCTTTGTGCAGTGTTGTTATCAAAACAAATCGTTAAAATTGTAAATGATGAGCTGCTTTTCAAATAAATTTAAGCCAATTTTTCCAAAGTTACTTTTTCGTTACAGTACTGGCAAAATGACAACGCTGAAGTAAGAAGACAATTGTTAACTTTGAACTGCGATATCTTGAAAACGGCTAGACGTAAAAAGCCTAAATTTGATTAGAATACATTTAGGCGTTTTCCAGCATTTTGGCCAACTGTAATAAACTAGATTTGAATGCTTTTTTTAAGTTAGATGTCCATTTTAAGCATGTTTGCAAACAACTGTCCCAAATTTGTAGTATCAGTTATCTTCGGTTCTACATTTATCAGAAAACTATTCTAATGTTGAACTATAGTTTTGTGAAACGCATATACTCTATGGGATTTTAGCATGGGGTTCAACAAACCATTCAATCTTACAGCCATTGCAAGTTCTTCAAAACAAAATTTTGAAAATTATACGCAATTTCACCAAAAACGAGCAGGTTAAAAACAATAGTTTCTGTCATGAATTGAAATTTCTAAAAGTTAAGAATGTGTATCACTTCGGAATGGCAAAACGTATATGTTTCTTTCAGCGCAATAAACTTCCTAATCTACACATTCAATATTTCACATTCACTAAGACAGTGCTCAAGTACAACAAAAGATCACGAGTTACAGCAACTTTTATTTAAATGACATAAACTTGAATGCTGCAAAAAAGACACTGCAATTTATTTGTGCTCAAACTTGAAATAGTTTGCTACC
The DNA here is from genome assembly GCA_963965965.1 of Trididemnum nubilum. Classification (NCBI taxonomy): domain Eukaryota; kingdom Metazoa; phylum Chordata; class Ascidiacea; order Aplousobranchia; family Didemnidae; genus Trididemnum; species Trididemnum nubilum. The sequence goes on from OZ014488.1 coordinate 25,232,185, forward strand.
AAAGTGAAAAACTTCTCTTTTCCAAATTTAAAGAATCAGTTAAAGCCGATCTAATTTTAAAGTTGAAATTAACTTAGACATGTTTTTCTAATGTTTGATATATTTTTACAAACGATCATTTTGTTTGCGATTGCATGAAAATCTAACTTTGACAAAACAGCACATTGTAACGCGCTATTTGCATTTTGGGGAAAGAGGTGGGTTAGCAGCATCGGCATAAATGTGACAAAAAAATGGATTGTTTCAATTTTTGTTTAGCATTTTTTGCGTTGAGCAATACACACACACAACAGTACTTATCAATAACATTGACAACAAGGGGGACCGGGCCTCCTCAATTTAATTTTTGCCAACCATTTTAAATGTATAACCTGGGAGAAATTAGTGATTTTTTGTCCTAGAAGTTGCTACCTCAGGCCCTCATCTAACCTGTTTATGAACGTAATGCAATAACCAGGGCCGGATTTGCCATATGGCACAGTGCCAGGAGCTCTGCGATCAGATGGGTAGATTTTTTGGTCTTTACCTACATTCGGCGGGAATATGTTGCAAAAATCTTCAAAGTGCCCGGGGCTCCACGCAATAACATGGTAGGTAGGCGTAACCATCTATTGTCCACTTTTATTAGGAACAATTTCCCTCTACCTCGCTGGTTTTTACGCATTGAAATATTTTTGAACAATAAATTACTGTAGCTTGAGAAAATGTTTATTGAAGAAATTATTGAATTTGAATCAGTAGCGTAACCAGGGGGCGCGGGGGTTTAACCCCTCTTACACTTTCTGCACTGGAATAGGATATAGCCCCCCCCCCCCCCAATTGGCAGTTCCTATTTTAGATGAAGACCTTTTTTTGAAATGGTCTTCAACTGAATTTGGACAGAAAAATCGTTCCAATTAAAAGAATGACTTCTTTGGTCCTAGATTCCCACAGCAGCCCTTCCCCAAGTTCGGCGCCAGAGTAGGGTGACTGGAGTGCAGAAAAAATATTTGAGAGTCATTGATATAAAATTTACTCTCAGCTTCGCCAGGGAAGACTAAAAACAATAAAGGTTTTCATCCTGGTCGTTTACCTTTTTTCGGGGCACAAGTCTCGTTCGAGGGGGCACGTTCATTGCGTGGCGGGGCGAGGCGGAATTTAAGGGTGCTGATCTCGCTTCTTGCCCACAAATTCTGGGATGAAGACCAAAAAAAAGTTTTTGGATGTCTTCGGCGTAAAATCTTAGGCTCGGTCTTCGTGTTCACTCGTGTTTTTCGTGCTGGAACGAAACTTTACTAATGCGGAGGGGGGGCACAAGCTCCATTTTGGGAGGTACGGGCCCCGAAATGCACTCCAGTGGCACCGGGCCTGTTATTTCTTTCTAGCACGATCCTCGCTCGGGGGGCACACTTCTCGCTTGGGGTGTCACAAGCAGTGATTTGGGGGGCACGGGACCCGGAATGTCCCCCAATTGCAGATTTCAGGCTACGCGCCTGATTCAAAATGATGGGGCCTGGGGCCCCTGGCCGTACATGTACTTCTACAACTGGTTAGTTTCTTGACAAAACAAAAATCTTCAAGGAAAATCATCGAGTGGATCATCGTTTATTGCTAAAATATTGCTGGAGGCAATGTACCTTACTTTCCCCTACCTGGGCCAAATCACTTACAAAATTTAAGCCCAAAATGCAACATTTCAAACATGTTTTGAACGTAAATAGAAAGTAAAAGGGGAATTGAGCAATTTAATTGTTTCAATTGGCTTTCAAATGTTGAAAATCTAGTTCTTTCAAGTAGCTCTAAGCACGTGCGAAATGTGATTCAGTGGCATTAAAATAGCTTTTTTTCCAAAAAATTGCTAAAAATCGTGCAGCGGCTGGGTCTTTGCCCCCGAGACCCCGTTTTTGTAATTCGTTTGAGTTACACTACTTCATTCACACACATCTCCTGATTTCGACGTTTTCACTTTTTAACTTTTGGTTACAGCCTACTTCCTTTATCAAAATCCTGGTTAAGTGCCAAACCAGGCCACAGGTTATGATCTTCCATTCTACGATTAATTTGTCCCACAACAAGTTCTTCTTTCAAAAATTTCTGATGACGTCATTGCGTGTGATTTGTCGTTTGCACCCCCAACTGAAAATTCTGGCTACGCCAAAGGTTAGCAGAAGCAATGTCTGCTTCTGCATGATTTGATTTTTAAAGAAAAGAAAAAAATACAATGGTATTTGTGGAGGTTGTTGAGAATTAGTGCGTGACGCAAAGAAAAAATGAATGTTATACTTTACGTATTTCTTTGAACCAAATCCATTCATACTGTGTTTACTATTGCAAAAAAATGAGGTGTTTTTAGTCGAGTGCTTTGCTCTGCTGTATGTTAAAAGAACTGTGAATGCATATCAGAGATGAAAACCGGTCAAGTTGACCGGCTGGTCGGGTTACCGGTCAGGTCCAAATTCTTCGACCCGCCGGTCAAGCCGGTTGAAAAATCGGTCAATTTTTCCTTTCTTGCAACCAAAAGACATCTAAGCACCAACCGAAATATACTTATATATTTTATCATAAATAAAACTTTTTATAAAAAAAACAGTATTAACAAACCACATCTTTTGAAAACACTTGTTGAATGGTTTCAAGCTGTGACTAATATGCTGTGACCATTATGACATGCACATCCAAGGACGTATTTAGAGTGGGAGTTTTGTGCCATGTCCCCCCCTTTTGGGCCACAACACAAAGCAAAAAAGTGTAAAATATACGTCAAAATTGCGTAATCAGATTCTAATAAAGCATGCTTGTGGTAGAGGCTTACGCTACCTGGCATTTTAGCACTATTTTATTCAGCTTAAGAGTAGAAGTGGCGTAGATTTCAGATTTTTTAGTACATGCTAAAATCTTGCCGATTTGAAAAGTTTTTTTCAACTTAAATTTACCACACTCATCACTGGGCAAGAAAGACATAGCTCTTATTTTTTATATCTAACTAGCCATGGCTTGTTCTGAAGTAGCGGCATTTCTACAAACTGCTGGGGCACATTATATTTCAAATATTTTCTCGACAATGTCATAAAAGTTTAGTGTTTGCTGCTCGGCAAATTGCAAATAATCTGAGACTAATTGCTAAAACATTGTAACTTCATTTTTTGGTCTTTCGCATAATAATATCATTAGAAAGAACGTCTAATAATTTAACTTGTGCCCACCAGTTCTTTATATGCTTATTTCGTTCACGTTTTGCGCTGCTCAAAGCATGTCTTTCAAACCGAAACTTAACCAAAACAGGTCTTAAAGTTGAATTGTTTGTGCAAAAAACGCAAAAATTTTTTGCGTTTTTTTTCTGAGACCTCCGTCCAAAGTCGCGAACTTTAACACCTTACACATGCCCCTTCCCCCTTTTGAAAATTTTTCATTAGATACATAGAACAGCGAACAAAAACCTAGTGCAAAAAAACCTGACGACCGGGCCGGTCAGAAACCGATAACCGGCCGGTCAGCCTGCGATGATTTTGAAATTTACCGGTCGGGTCGAGAAAATCCTGACCGGTTCCATTTTTGATGCATATAGATCGTCGATATTATGAATATTCTCTTCTTTGGTGACTTAAACCAAAACGCTGTGCACTACTTCATAACAGGAAAAATGTGTGAATTAGGGTGGCCGAGACTCATTGAGCGCTTTGCTCTCTAGTGGTCTCCTTGTGTCAATTGTGTATTTAAATCAAATCTAATCAAATCTTTGTTTACTCGCTGTATTACGCCAAAGCGTGTAACGAGTTGGCGGGACCCAACTCCGCATCATTGCGCCCGCGCAACACTGCTTCTTTCGAAGAAATGTCACAGCGGTCGCGAGTCGTTGGGAACACTGTGTCCGATTTGACCTGCCCGAGATTTGAACCTCAGACCTGCCGCTCCAGAGACGAAAGCGTTACCGCTTGACCAGCTGGCCGGTATTGTGTATTTCACATGTGTATCGTTAATAAGGATTTTTGCTGTTTACGTGTACTGGTACATGAATAAACTGACACTGAATAGTTGTCTACAACAAAATGAAATCTTTCAACTGACCTCAGAAAGTTAGTGATCCATTACTGTACCGATAAAAATAGAACTTTACGACAGTGCGCGAACATCTGAGATCTGACAGCAGTAAAAATATAGCTCAATCTTGTAGATCAGGGTTATCCAAAATTTTGAATGACGTGCCTAATTCTACTCAGCAAAGGTTCTTGCGGGCCAACAAAAAAGGTCATTAACTGCACATAAATTTGGATAGGAAAACAGATGAATACCTAAAAATAGGGTTTTCAACTGCATTTCAGGCGGAAAAAACAGGTACGGACAAAAAAAAGGTCAACAACTGCTGTTAGGTATGAGAATGAATTGAGATGTAAAGGTTTGCCACGTCCGTATCCTTCGTTCAAAATTGCTGGCGAAAATTTTTGGTGACGGCAAAACTGCATTCTTGACGTGAGCCGTCCGTAAACGGCCCGTGGGCAGGATTTTGGACACCTTTGCTTTTGAAGTCGTGGTTACCAGAAATGTTTTATATTTTAATTTGTTAAATCATTTGCAGACAATCACAGAACTTCCACGTCTCACCAGCTTTACCCAATTGTTTCGTAACCCTGAAGTAGCCAACGCCATTATTTATGACTTCGTATGTCCAGCGCCAGGTGGTCAGGTTCCACAAGTTATTGAGAATGGACTGAATAATCTTCGACTTCCTCCGGATTTTAACAACCCAGTGTGCGACAATGAATTCTTGAATGACGCTCTGATGCAAGCGAGAATCATGATCCGGACTTTCTACAACTTGACAACCCATGCACAATTTTGCAGGTGCAATACAAACCATTCAAATGTTTCACAATTATTTTGTAGTATAGCAAATAGACTGCTGGAATTTATCGAAAAGTTATCGAAAATCGAAAAAACTACTGCAAAACGAGCTAAACTTGCTTAAGGAAATGTTTTATTGTAGTTCTGCAAAACTCGGCAAATTGATTATTTGGATATAATCCATTGTTAATGTTGTAGTTGAAATACTACTACTAACGGTAGCTTATTTAAGGCACTAAATTAAATAAATTGATCTAATTTAAAAATCTTAGAAAGACAAGGGAGATGAAGAGGAGTAAATGTCACCACTGTACCCCCCCCCCCATATGTGGGCTCCATTCTCAAAAATTGCTTAGGAATGATTACTACTTAAAAAATCCCCCCAGAAGCAATAACTTTTTGGAAAAAGTGTTTGACGTATAGTATAAGTCCGAAATCCTGATAAAGACCTTTTTATCTTTGTTCTACACCTAATTTCAATTTCTATTGAAAAAAAAACTGAGTGTTTGGTAAAGCCGAATTTTCATTCGGTCCTACCTAAATTGTGCGTCGAATATTGAGTGCTCTTTGAAGCTTGTCTCTTTTGCCACAAACTTCTAAGTACGTTAATGAAGCAGGTTTTTGTTTTATTATGGGTAAAGTACTTTTTATTTATTATTATTGCTGATCTGTTTTCTCACAGGTGAAAAAAACAATTATTCAAGCCATAACTATATTTTTTAAGCAAAAATTGAATACCGGTATTCAACTGTGCAATAGAGTTATCAACCACCCAGGGCAGGATTTATCATTTAGCACAATGGCACAGTGCCAGGAGCCCCGCTCTCTTGGACCCCGCGCTCGGATGGTTAATGCGTCAAAAAACTAGCGATAACCTTTTTTTGGTCTACGCTTTAAATTGGGAGGTTAATGCAGCGAAAATTTGAAGAATTTTTTTTTTTTGTGGTCTTCACCTCCATTTGGCAGGAGAGTGAAGCGAAATTTTAACGGCGACTTTTTTGCTTCGGTAGTTTCATCTCTCCATAGCCAAAAGTGCCACGGGCCTGCACAATGTAAATTTGTCCCTGCATCCATCATTAAAAACTTAATTGTGCGCAGCTTTGTTGTCGCAAATGAAGGTGTAATCGTAATTTACGGTCGTCCTCTGACAAATTACACTTGCGGTTTGAAGTCTAAGAATGCGCTCTGCTCAAAGAAAACACGACGCACAGCTAAGTTAAATCAATCAAAGAAATCTATTAAGCTTAAGAAAACAAATGAATTACGTCAAAGTTTAAAACAGCTTGGTTCAATCGTTGGCAGCAAAAAATAAATTAAAAAAGGCACAAATTTAATCAAAGCAAATTCTAGTCCTACCCAAATATTATAATCCTACTCACATATAAAATGGCGACAATTAAACCCAATAAATATCCCTCTAATTTATGAATTCAACTATAAACCCCGAAATTATGAATCACAAAAAATTCTTTAAAAGGTTACAAAAAAGAGAGAATTTAGTTTAGAGAGAAGGAGTCTAAGAAAGTACCTTCCTTCAACCAACCATGGCCAAAGTCCAACAAAGTATAAACTGAGAACCAAATTGTCTTCGGCAATGGAACAAACAGGAATCGACCAAAGTCCTTGATTGAGTGAAAACTGGTAGCTGGCGTCAATCCAACAACGGGGATACCGTGCTACGCTTCCTTCACGTAGCGGAGAGTGGTGAGCGGTGAGCGATTCTTAGCTGGTTCCAAAACGCGAGGACAACCAACCTTCTGTCTTTGCAAACGAGTGTGACGCAATCGACTTCTTCAACCCAATTCACAACTCGTGGTGATGCAGCTCTTCGTCCTTCTTGACTTGGAAGCCGCTCTTCAATACCCAGCGAATCGAACAGCACCTAACTTCGGAAAAGACTGCCCAGTGCAGCAATTCCAGAACATAAATCAGCTCAACCTGCCGTGCAGACCAACACTATGGGGCACGGCCAACGATAATTCAACACTTCAGTCCAAAACTCCAGTTCAACACTCCAGTTCAACACTAAATCCAAAGGAAACACACCAACGTATATATAGGCCAAAGGCACGTGGTCAATTTCGTGAAGGTACAAGAGGAGAAACGGAAAGGTTTCCGGAAAAACAAGTTAGCAAACGCTGTAAAATAAGCCCCAAAATAACCTAACCCAGCGGCAAGTCGCCTAGTAAATTTCCAAGTTCGTAGAAAAGTAAGGAGAAAACGACCAAAGCTACGTAACTTGGCGTCGAGATACGTATGCATCCAAAAACACGTAAAATGAAAATTCTTACTTATTGAGAACAATGACACATCCTAAAAGACAAAACACTACGTAATAAACAGCGGGTATCCGAATTTTCCAACAAAACACTACAGTTCATAGTAAAGAAGTGATATCATGGTAAATTTTTTGAGAAAACAAAAACAAGATAACCAAATTACGTAATGTGAAAGTTGCTGTAACAGAAGGTATTTCACAAAAACTTAAAATTCTGATCTAGTTTACGCTGTTTATCCGTGCGATCAGAACAAATCCAGTCTAAAAACATCCTTGATAAATAAGAGTGGGTAGTAGTTACCAAATCCAATCGAATTTATCATTACATGTGCTGTATTACGCCGAAACGTGTAGCGAATTGACGAAGCCCATCTCCGCGTCTTTACGCCTGCTCAATAACCCAGCTTTTTTTGAAGAAATATTGCAGGGGTGGCGAGTTGTTCACAACAGTGTGTCCCATATGACAGCCCTAGATTTCAATCTCACTCATATCTTCTATGGACGAGCATGTTACCGCTCGCTTTTTTAGTACTGGGATTCAGGACGGGCAAATCAAAGTACGCGTCTCGCAGTGTTTTGTTGCGTTGAGAAAAGCAATGTACCAACATACGAATACAGCATTTTGGAGACGTCACAGCGACTTATCTGCAATGCAATTTTACATCACATCGACATCGGGCAAGTGTTGGACTTTTCTTGGCAAGCTTTTCCCAGATTTGAAACGAGTTGGCGTATTTAGTATGCCCACTATTGCCGCTCTTTTTCCAATACAGATTGTAGACTTTCATTTAGCAAAGCAAATTCAACAGTATTGTTTTTCTTTCATAGTTTGATGAATGACGTGCAAGAGTTTGTTGGAGATGCTTATCGCAATCGCTGCACAGAGCTTGGGCCGTATTTAACCCAAGTCTTTGCCAGTGTGCCTGGTGATTACGATCGCTTTGTCCCAGTCATTATCACGGGTGCTGAGGTTATCTTAGATATGTTTGAAAGCTACAACGTTTCTGGTTGTGGTAGGTAGCATTTCATTTTCATACTGTAGTCAATTCATGCACTTTTTCGTATGAATAATTTTATAAGAATACAAGGCTTGTTTTTACTTAAAATTGAAGCACAAATTAAGAACAATACCGGCCTTGGTTAGAAAAAATAATTAAGAATATGTGTCAGTACAAGACATTATTTTGTGAATAATCCCAGAAAGAGTTTTTTTTTTTTTCTATATTGATTGCCATTGTTAGTCTATTTGAAGACTGTGTCAATATCATAATCGATATACCAACACATAACTTTACCCAAGCAGAATGTATTTCTGTTACTTTTTTTTTTCAATAAAATTGGAAAACAACCGAGACTGAAAATTCGCGAAAAGTTTAGGACAAAATTTACTAATTAGTAGAAAATTGGGAATTTAGTTATTCGTTATTCAACAAATTAATTATTTGTTTCTCCCTGTTGTCTTCTCTGGCTGTACCACTATTCGTTTCCCTATTTTTGTATGGATTGGTGATTGACTGAAAGCCACACCTGCCGCAGAATTGCTTTATTGAGATAGAAACTATAGCAGTAGTGTGAGTAAAGTTCACTTCCTCAATTTTTTGTAGTTACGAAAGTTACTGCAGTACGTTTTACGCTTTAATTTTTTTTTTTTGCTTTGTGGCATTGCAGTAGTTGCGTTGCAAAATAAACAATTAAACAATCGTATTGTGTTGTTGGCAATTAATCACGCTGTGCTGCCAAAGTAATTTTCGGTTAATAATAAAGCATTTAGAGTTCAAAGGTCGCGTCCCAATTCAGTTGTATTGCTACTGTTTGTGTACAACTGTACATTGTCTGAGTTGGTTGTTAAATCGATTTGGCATTTGATGGCTTATGGAATGCGCCTTAATGCAATCGACGGGCTCGATTGTAGCCTACAACCTCCTCGCAGTTGGTCTGCATAGATTGATTTATACCTCTGTGCGTCTGAAGTTTAGTTTCGTTTGCGGCTATGAGAATTATTTTGTATGCTGGATTTGATATATCACGTGATCAGTTGAAGCAGTACGTGACTGCTACAAAAGCTTATTTTATTCTTCTAATTAGTTCTTGCTACACTTACGTTTTAATAATGTGAAATTTCAGCCTTCTTTGGCAAATAATAATTATATGATTCTCACACCGCATGCCTAAAATAACAAAATGCCCAATTTTGATTATGTTTGTAATTTTAAGGCGGAAGTGTAGCGCTTAGTACAGTACCGTCTATGGAGCGCCATTTGTGTACTCTAATTTGTGCAATGTTTTTTTGCATATCTAACTAGATAGTCATTTTTGATTAAATGTACAAAAATATATAGTCACAGTCAAAATAAATAGTCAAAAAAACAGCGCGCAAAATAAACCGTTGCAAAAATAAATAGTCAAAAAAACTGCGCACAAAACAAAGCGTTTTATGGGGCGCCGTTTGTGTACCCTAATTTGTGCAATGTTTTTTTGCATATTTAATTAAATAGTCATTTTAATTAAATATACAAAAATAAATATACAGAAAAAACTAGTGCAAAAATAAATATGCAAAAATTTTTTGTGCGGACTTTTTCTGACTATTTATTTTTGCAATAAGAAAAAACTGCCGCAGAATAAACTGTTGCAAAAATGGATTGTCAGAAAAACCGCGCGCAAAATAAACCGTTGCAAAAATAAATCGTCAAAAAAACTGCGCACAAAATAAAGCGTTGCAAAAATGCGCTACAGACATTTTTGTATATTTGTTAGTGAAGCGTGGCAAAGCGCTCTCGGCTGCTCATAGAGCGCATTAAAGAACAGCCGATAGCGCATCAAAGAGCAGCCAAGAGCGCTTTGCCACGCTTCACTAACAAATATACAAAAATGTCTGTAGCGCATTTTTGCAACGCTTTATTTTGTGCGCAGTTTTTTTGACGATTTATTTTTGCAACGGTTTATTTTGCGCGCAGTTTTTTTGACTATTTACTTTTGCAATGGTATATTCTGCGCAGTTTTTTCTTATTGCAAAAATAAATAGTCAAAAAAAGTCCGCACAGCATATTTATTTTTGCACTAGTTTTTTCTGTATATTTATTTTTGTATATTTAATTAAAATGACTATTTAATTAAATATGCAAAAAAGCATTGCACAAATTAGGGTACACAAACGGCGCTCCATAGCGTTTCAAAAATGCGCTGCAAACTTTTTTGTATCTTTGGTTGTGGATTGATGGTATTTGATGGTATTTGATTTGATGGTATTTGATGGTATTTGATTCGGCTGGTATTTGATGCGCTCTCGGCAGGTCTTTAATGTGCTCCAAGAGCAGCCGAGAGCGCTTCGTCACGCTCCATACCAAATATACAAAAAAGTCTACAGCGCATTTTTGCAACGCTTTATTTTGTGCGCAGTTTTTTTGACTATCTATTTTTGCAACGGTTTATTTTGCGCTCTGTTTTTTTGACTATTTATTTTGACTGTGACTATATATTTTTGTACATTTAATTAAAATGACTATTTAATTAAATATGCAAAAAAACATTGCACAAATTAGGGTACACAAACGGCGCCCCATAACCGTCGCTTTGGCGACTGCACTGACTTGGAGTTTGTAGAAAAACACATAGAGCAATTGTGGAAGTAGCACTGCGTAAGCAGTAACTAAAGATTCAAATTGCAAACTCGTTGCCCTCGGTTGCGCCACACACTTTTGGTGAAATGTTTTCGTTTTAGTCCTACGTGGATACTGATTTGCTGACTATTGTCATATGAAAAATGCTGTTTTGGTCTCTGCCAAGGGTTAAATGTAGTTTTATTGTTTTTTTAAATTTTTTTGTTATTGTTTTGTTGTTGTTGTTCTTTGACGATGCAGCACGAAATGGCATTTCGCAAAAACACGGTTTTAAATCAAATGCTAAATTAACTTCTTAAATGGCTTGAATTTTGTATACGGTAAGTTACTTCCTCTGCAGTTTCTAAACATGACAGATATTTTTTCGAGAGATTGTTTACTTTTTGTCAATTTCGCAAACATAAAGCAGTCTGTCAAATCCTTCCTATCGCAGTAGGCTACACTACGTTGGTTCAAAATACTACGTTTCAAAAGTATCGTTTTGACCCTTTACCGCTTTTCAACAAAATATTATTACAGATATTTTTTTTTCGAGCGGTAACGTTGGTGACTCAATTGACTCAGATGACTCGGATAACTCAGATGACTCGGATGACTCAGATGACGGGGGTAACGGAGTTTCAGAAACAGTCGGTTCGTGGTTCCTCGTGTTTTCTCTGTTGCTCTTTGGCGGAGTTGCTCAGCTTTTACAAATATGAGCATAATATTGTAACTTGTATTTTTTCATCTAAAAAGACTTACTTCAAATTTAACGCAATGCAATGCTTCATGTGCATTATGTATTTTGTATGACTTTGTATTTGATTAAACGTGTAATATGCTGTAAGCTTTTGCTGAAGAATCGCGAATGTATTCAAAAACACGTAAAAATTGCACTTTAAAAATTGAATTAGCTTGAATAAGATTGAGAATGGTTTAGGAACAAACCGAAACGTTTCAAATCAATGCATTTTTGGATTACAATGTTTCTGATCAAACATGGTGTTAAATATCATTTTTTGCGTGGATGTTTTTGAAAACGAGCAATATTTGATAGGGATAACAGCTATAAATGAATTTTTTTGTGAAATGACGAAAATAAGTTTCTCAAACTTCCCTTTGCTTTGATGCATATAAGGCAATAATTTTGTTGTCTTCACAAAAGCACTTTTGCTTTGAACACTATCACCCAAGTTTTTCGACATTACTGTTTATGTTTTGTTGTGTATATTTCACTGATACATTGAGCACGTACCCCGAAAAAATTACTAATTGCGAGGAATCACATGATATTGAAAAGTATTTTGTATATTATTGTCTTTTTTTTGCGACATATTCATGCAGCAGCAGCTGCTAAATTGATTTAGTGACTCATATGGTTTTGAAATCAATAAAAATTGAAATATCGATTTAACAAATATCGATGATTTTACTAACTATTCAACAATGTTTGATGCATGCTAATCGGGAAAAAAAGCATAACTAAAAATTTAGAAATACGAGTGCAGTCATTTGAAAACACCAATTTAGCCCCTTCTAGGCTGCTCATCTTTCAACTTGTTAAGAGAAAAGTTGTTTTCCTTTAAAACAAAAATTCGCATTTAAAAAGCCATAGCACTGGTTTTAAACCACAGTGCCATTTGAGCTTTGCTGGGGCAAGCGTGTCCAAAGCCGGGCCCGCGATGAACTTTTATCCAGCTCAGGCCCAATTTATACCTTTTTTCCCGATCAAATTTTCTCGTGCAGATACGCGATCAATTCAGCCGTGGAAATTTTTATCTGCAGAGAAGCATATGGTCATCGCATTATTTCATCATTAGCATGACACCTTGGTTGGCAAAGAATGTCATATAGGAGGCTTGTTATGGAAAATAGGCATAGCATAAGTAAGCATAGTGTGCCACAGTAGGCGCTGCAGCTTAGTATGACATTATAGGCATAACATGGCATCCTAGTAAGCATAGTATGGCTTACATTTGGCTTATTATGGCTCAATAGACGTAGTATGCTGATTGTGGCACAATAGGCAAAGTAGATCACAATGGGCATTGTAGCTTAGTATCCATAGTATAACATCATAATATGACATATTGTTGGCTTATTTTGGCACAGTAGGCATAATTTCCCACAGTAAGCACTGAAGCTTAGAATATCATAGCACGCACAGTATGGTATATACTGTAGCAGAGTTATTATAGCTCAGTAGGCATAGTATAACATAGTTCGGCATATCAGACGTTAGAAGCACAGCTTTTCTATGAACTATCACCGCAACGAGGTGAAAGAGTCTATGTGCCTCAATGACCAGCACAACTGTACTGGCTGGAGATTCATTTCTTTTGATAGGGTTACCCATTCCAGATAGATCGGATGGTAGAAGCAAAACGAAGTATAGTTTAAATCGAATAAGTTAAAAAACTTAAAACCTGGGTTGTTTATGCCCATCAGCTGTGGTAAGCATATAAACTAGGAGAAGAACAACTCTAATATAAAACTTCTCCGCAGTTAGATTAAACTGTAAAGCAAATCATGATGAACACAATCATGATGACGTTAATGGGCCCAACTTCAAAAAGAAACTTCGTCCAGCAAGGAGCACCTTGGAAATCCCAGGTCGTCATTCAGCAAAACCCTATGACGTTCGAGTCTTAGGCAGAGGGGCTCGTTCAAAAAAGAAGCGACAATCTCCACCAGCCAGCCATAGTGGAAGCTCCACAAATGTGCACGCTACACGTTTGGAGAGGCGAGTGGAGGCAGCGCAGAGTATTCATACCCGAGATAATGTCGCACACTCACAGGTCAACCATCATCAACTGCTGTTGGACAATTGGAATATCTTCATCCTCACAAGAAAAGAGCTAGAATTGGTTGAGGAAGCAAAGCGGTATCATTTCATTATTATCGGAGTTTCTTCAATTAAAAGACGTGGCTCTGGAGCTGTGGATTAGGATGGCGGATGGAAACTCTTCTATTGTAGTGCTGATCCTAGTATTTCTGCTCAAGCGGGTGTGGGGATTTTCACAAGTCATTGGTTGTCAGACTGTGTGTCAGATTGGATTCCTTTGGGATCACGGGTCTGTATGTTGAAGCTAAAGGTATTCGAACGATTAATGTGCCTACTGCAGGTATGTGCCCCTAATGCTACGAGTGAATGTCAGGCTTTTGTGGATGAAGTAAAAGATGCTCTTCTACAAGTATCACTTATCGAATTTACAGTCTTTATGGGGGGGGGGGGTTAACGCACATGTTGGAACAGACACAAATACGTGAAAGGGTGTGATCGGGAAACATTTAGTCACTGAAATGAAGGAGAACGGAAAGCATTTATTGCAGCTCTGTTTTAGCTACGGACTCCGCATCAAGGATTCTGCAGATAACATTCTAACGGATGAGAATAAAGTTCTTTCACGATGCAGAGAATACTTTGAAGCTCTTTTGAACCCTGTAAAGGCATTGACTCGTGACACACAGGGAGTGAGACTTTCAGGGGAAGACGAAGTTTTCACTGCAGCAGAAGTGGCAACGGCAATTAAAGGGATAAAATCTGCATAAGCTGCTAGTAAAGATGAAATCAGACCAAGATGTTGAAAGCGCTGACTGGAGAAGGAATTCTCTGGTTAACGCGAGTGTGTCAAGTTGCGTGGAAGTTTGGCAAAACTCCCAGAGATTGGCAAACTGGTGTGATTATTCCGATATTCAAGAAAGGAGTTCTCAAGCAATGTACAAAGTATAGAGGAATATCACTCTTCAGTTTGCCTGGGAAAGTATATGCAAAATGCCTTGAAAGGAAGGGCCGAGAAATTACTGAAAGATGGTCAGTGCAGTTTTTGTCCGGGTCGCAGCACCACAGACCAAATCTTCACTCTGAAGCAAATCTTCGAGAAATCTTGAGGGTGTGGCGAAGACCTCCTTGCATGCTTTGTCGATCTTGAAAAAGCATACGACCAAGTTTCTCGGGATAAACTTTGAAAGGTTTTGCGGGAATATGACGTTGATTGTCATTTGTTACGTGCCATTAAGTCATTCTACTGCAGACCGGAGGTTTGTGTTTGGGTAAATGGCAAGCAATCAAAGCCGTTTCGTGTGGGGGTTGGAATCCGGCAAGGGTGCGTTTTGTCACCTCTCCTTTTCATTGTTTACATAAACTGGATCGACAAATGCAGCCAAGCTGATGAATATGCCACGATCGAAAATTCCAAATCAGTCGTCTGCTATTCGCTGATGAAAACCCTAATCAGTGCGTGTTACAAGTGAATGGAGCAATACTGAAGCAGTTAGAAAAGTTCAAGTATCTTTAGGTTGCATTTACGAGTGACGGAAGGCAAGACGAAGAACAGTAGGGGAAGGTGGGGTGAGTTGGACACTGAAGCTGTAAATTGCACATTACTCAAGAATGCTTGCAGATATAAAAACCATTTTGGTATGAAATAAAATTACATGCATTTAGGCCTTCAACCACAGCCAAAAATCTTGTGTTGAACATTACCTTCAAGCCAAAGTATTCGATCCAAAAAGTGCTCTTAATTTGTTTAAACAACCCTCATATAAGGGTATGTTGGTCAACCGTGTAGGGTGCGTTGGACATAGCCCCCCTTGAGAAAAATTTCTGGCTACGGGCCTGCTATACATAACATTAGCCATTTAATTTAAGAAATTTACACCACAGTAAAACATTTAAACCAGATTTAAACCACAGCTTACATTAGTAGACTAAGTTACTCAGTCGTAATATCATTCTGCATCACTCCACTAAGACCTGGGGGGTGGGAACCAAAGCCAAGACATTATAATCGCTCTACTGCATAGGCTTAAACGAATAATAACGAAATTTAGGTGGCATTCTCATTGCTCCATTCTTTAATTCTGCTCCGAGAAAATTGCGAGCAACAAAATAGCAGGCCTACTTTTTGGCAGAGCTAACAAAATACCAAAAATAACGAAACTTTCTAAGGAAAAAGTACAGTACCAGTACACCGTTAACATTTTTGGTTAAAACTTTATGGTGTAGCGTAGGAGGGATGTTCAAATATTATATGACGCTTTCAGAAAAGGGTGAGGTTGGAAAAAGCTTTAAATGCAATGCAAAAGGATGGATATAATTACGCCTACGTCTTAAAATTGTTAAATGAGGCGGGGTTAAAATTTCGTCATATGATATTTGAACAAAAAGCGCGTCATATGATATTTGAACTGCTCCTAGTCATGACTTAGACTTAAAACTTTAAATCAGAAAAAATTGTCGCACTTTAAAAGCTGTTTCTCTCCGTCCTACACTGGCTACGCTATTAGTCAACACAGTGATAGCTATAACTTTAAAACCTGGAAAGTATCCTTAAAATTTGAAAAATATTTGCTGTGTAGCCAAAGCTATGTATTTATGTAACAGACTAGTAACTTGACCTGGATAGCCTACCCTTAAATTGGAGGTTTGATAAGTCCTTAGAATAGTTCAACTCAAGTTTTTCAAGCACTTCTTTATTACCATCAGAAAAATAGCCTCTGCATGTAGAAATTGAAGTCAAGCAAGGGTTGCTGTATTAAAATCATAGACAAGTTTTTGCCTTATTTATAATGTCCTTTTTCCTCCCCCTAACTCTGAACACTTAATTGTGTTACCGCTCGACTAGAAGACCTTTAAGATCTCTTCACTATTTGTTTGATATTCTTGACTACTAATGCTTCAATCTGGGCCGGAGATATTGGGTTCTGGTCGTTGCATTATTTTGCAGGAGCTGAATTAAGAACAAAAAAAGTTTTTTGGCAAGATCCAGTGCAGCGACTCTTGTTTATATTTTGTGCAATAAATCATTACATTAATTTAAAGATAATTATCCGCATCCGATGCAAAACAACAAACTTTTTCAACGCTTTTGGTACTAATTGCAAGGCAGTTTTGTTTGATTAAAAACGCTAAAGCCCTCTGTTTACAATAGCAAAATTTTTACAAGTTTTGGACTTTGCTACATCCATCATCAATAAACAAGAAAATCTTACTTGTTCTATTTGAATAAGAATTTTTTTTCCCACTGATTGATACTGCTAAGTGTGGCGGCTTAATTTTGAGGTGCTGCCCCCGCAACCCTTATGGAAAAGTGGGCAGTAAAGAAAACAGAAAAATAAGGCTGATGATGGACGTACCTGAGTAAGAAACGTGTAAAAAATTTATTATTTAAATAAGGCTGTAGTGTTTTTAGGTTTTGTTTTTTCTGAAGAAAGGCGCTTGCCTAAGTCTGATACATTCAAAAAAATTACTATTTTAAATAAAGCTTTTCTGTTTATACGCGACCTAATTGCTTAGATATAACATTAAATATTCTTAGATAAACAGACAGCTTGGTAGATGATGACGTCACACCGTTTTATAAAGTTTGAACGGGGTAGATAATGATGTCACTTCTTCATTCAAAAAATGGCAATAGACAGTGGCGTTATTGCTTGATCCAAGAAAAAAAACGAAAGTGACCGAAAAACCATAATATTTTGAAGAATCAACCTTGAAACTGCTGCCCAGCAGCAACCCTCACGAGATGGTTGTTGATAGTGATGACGACGTCAAACTTGGCAATAGAGGCTTTGTAAAAGTGCTGTTTTTTTTTACGTCTAAGCAGCATACAAGCTTTACGAAGTGAAGCAGTGATAAGGTACGAAGAAAAATGAAGAAAGAAAGAACAATGTAGGGCCTTCTCAACTTGTTTTTTGTATTTTCAAAAACTTAATGACTAAGATATAGCTCACTGTTTTGCTATTTGTGCATAGTTGGATGTTATACGGTTAAAAGATTTAGTTGCCAATGAAAAGCATTGCTTTTTTTTTTTAGTTTGGAGTCAAAAACAACAAAAATTATTTCCAATGAAAGATAAGTAGAAAATCTGAATATAAGCTTTGAATAAAAGTTAGTCTAAATTAAGTTACAATAATTCAAATCTTTTGTTTTCCGAAAAAATATATCACAAAAAACTAAGAGGGGAGTTTTTACCCTTTACTCCAGCGTAAAATAGGTTTAAAATAGTGCTAGAAAATTAAGTTATATCTACGTTAGGGGTACCATATTTTCATTGACCAAAAAGAGGACAGTTGCTAAAAAAGAAGCCCAAAGGGCCAAACTCGCGGAAGGTACCAAATTTTCATTGTTCTTGAATCAGAATTTCTAGAAAACCTCGGAAATCCAAACGTTTTTCCGCCCAAAAACAGGTGGTCCAAAAAAAAAAAAAAAAGTCTTCACCGAAATTGAGTTTCGGCCATAATCGGACATCCAAACGTTTTTTCCGCCCAAAAACAGGTGGTCTTCAAAAAGAAAAAAAAAAAAGGTCTTCACCGAAATTGAGACTGATTTTTTAGCCAAAATCGGATATTCAGGATATCGCCTTCGTTGGTTTGGTCTTCGATCCCTCCTTTAAGCTCTGAGCATTGAAAAAGAGAACTTCTGGCTACTTTTTGGGTGTCCTCGGAGGACAATTCATTTTAAACCGAAAAAGAGGACAAATCCTCTTAAAAGAGGACGTATGGTAGCCCTAATCTACGTGCACTTTTCCTGCTGGCAGCAATTGAGGCATGTTGATTGCAGAAGATTGGCATGTGAGCTAAGCACATATACATTAGGTAGTTGACACGATTCTACCTCAACACTTTCTAAAAAACGATAAAAGCATAGTGATGATACAAAGCTACAAAGTTTGATTTTGACGCTTAAAAATTTTTTACATGTTTTGATGTTGCTGGTTCTGCACGTCTATAATATCCTGCTAGTTTATACATAAAAATGAATAGTTCTAGCTTCCTCCCTCCAAAACACGCTTGTTATTTACTTACAGTAGAGAAAAAAAAATACAGGTCTATTTATAAAGACGCAGTGACGATTTCAGATTTGATTTTACCGCACAAAAATGCTGGAAACAGCTCTTCGAGTGGGATGGTATTATACATCCCTTAAATCAGCGTTTCCCAACCTGGGGGTCGCGAAGGTCTTTTCAGGGGGTCGTGAAGTTGTTTATGAATTACTTTTTTAATGACAAAAAAATTCTGAAATTTTTAAATCTGTCTAGCAATCGCTTTCCAGTTAAGTCATAAAAAGTTGCGAATCGGTTGTAAGCCTACTACTGCTAATATTACAGTGCTATGTGCAGCTTAGTTGAAAAGCCAAATTCCAAAGTTACAGAAGGAAATATTGCCATGTTTGAAAATTAGTCCTGTGCTATCAAAGAAAATAAAGAACATGATAAACTTTTGAAGACATCGATAACACAGCGCCTTCAATCTCTTGAAAATGAGTTCAAACGATATTTTCCTGTGCTTAAAGAACAAGAATCCGCTTTCTTACAAAATGTGTTCTCGAATGCTTTGGATGTTAATATATTCCCGATGAATTACAAGACCAATTTTATGATCTTCAAATGATTCGTCCGCACGTGATGTTTTTTAGAAAATGACACTCTCTCAGTTCTGGTGTGCGATGCGCGAATCCTACCCATAAGTATCCGAAGTGGCTTTTCCAATATTACTTCCATTTGCCGCAACATATCTCTGCGAGAGCGGCTTTTCAGCTCTTGTGCATTTCAACACGAAAGCACAAAATCGAAGAAAAATTGAAGATGGTATGAGATTGCCTTTATCGATTATTAAACCACGAATCCCTAAACGGGCTTTGCGGTTGCATAGCCAACCGTCGCACTAACAGGCGTAAAATTGAGCAGCTTTAAAATTAAATATCTTTCAAGTAATTTTTGTGATAATTTTTTTCTCGCAAAAAGTAGAGCAGAAAGGGGGTCGCTTACTGTATGGATCTCTTAAAAGGGGTTGTGAACCACAAAAGGTTAAGAAACACTGCCTTAAATAATTAAATAATTGTCTCAAACACAAATAGTTTTAATCAACTTAGGTTCATTGCCAAATACAGTAAACCGACGCCGAAAAGCTGCAATTACATAATTTGTCTGGTATTACTGTAACAACAAATAGCGTTTTAAAAAGAATGTAGTCTATAAAAAAAGTTGCGTATAAAATTTGAACCATGCTTGAGCAATTTTTCAGGATTTGGTTTATGAGAAAACTATTTACAAAAATTTACATAGAGTTTGGGCGCATCAAATATTGCAGTGCGTACTTCTAATAATCAGTAACTTTTTATAATCCGTAACTTCTAATAATGCGTTTCTTAGAAACTGTTTAGTTTGCAACAGAATTCCAATTTACAGTAACCAGATTTTACGTTAAATAAGACAAAATACCTTTTCGCGAAATAATTGTAGAACATTACATAAAAACCAAGGATAAGTTTAGTGCTATAATGTAAACCAAAAATAATCCGGCTTGCTACGAAAAAAGATATTCTGCCATTAATTGCTGGACATCGTATCCTGCAATAAGCAAAAAATGACCAAAAAAATTGTTGCTTCAAAAAAAAATGAAGTTTGACCTTGTACATTTTTGATTCATAGTATGCGAAATTGCTGGCAATCTAGATTGCAAGTAACATTTTGGTCATAAATTTCGATACAAAAAACGCGATGATTTTAGAATTTTGAAAGCGCCTTTTTGCGTATTGGTATGTTATACAATGCACAGGAAGGCCCGTTTTACCGATGACGCATAAAATAAGCGTGATGGGTAAAAGATGCTTAAAAATATGCACAACAAATTTTGTTTCAGCAAACCTTACCGCTTTTCCCTTTAGCAGCTGTAGCTGTCACTTCAACACGATCGCAAGTATCTGTGGGAGTCATGCATAGAATATTTGAAAACTGACCACCTAGTCCATACGGTTGGAGTTGACTGGTACGTTGCCCTTGATCACACATAATGGCCTATACAGACGAATCCAAAAATAGAACACCAAAAACAAAAATAAGCAAGTAAACCGATTCATAATGATACGAAATAGAAACAAAATTATTAAGTAGTTGCGCTGGTATCAATATACAGTAATTTTATCTAAAAAAATTTTGTGGAATTTATAATTTTATTCACAATCAAATTTGAAAAACATAATGAGTTTGTTTCACTATTACGAGATTGTCAGAAGCAAACTTCCAAACAACAAATTAGGCTATACGACGTAAATTGATTGGTTACACCTGAAACATAAATTTGTATGCAGTTATTAACAAAATGATGCGTCTGCCTGGAATTTATACATAAATTACGAAGCGTTCCAATAAGCAAACAAAAAATAATAATTTTTTTTTATTTTATTGTATGATAAATGAGAAAAAGACTGTGGTTGATACCAGAGCTTTAAAAAGTGCTAAATAACAGAACCAATACCACAGCATTAAAATTTTTTTTATTCAATGATTGTCAACCTAAAACTATAAGTTTTCGTGTTTCGACCAGTAACTTAGGCCATCTTTACGGCTAGCATTTACAATAGAAGCATAAATTATTCATCTATTCGATTCATTATTGCAATATACAGTGCGAATGAGCTATCGCAACGCGTTTCGACCTTGCTCATGGGTCTCATCAAGCGAAAAGAATAACACATATTTAAACATGCAATGATGTAAAACTGCAACTAAAAATTTGCAAACAAAAATTAGCAGCAATTTAGAATCATTAAACTTTCAAACATGCAATGATACAAAACTGCAATTACCAAATTTGGAAATAAAAATTGCATCGATAAACACATCTGCTTTGTCTATGCAAATTTTATGATGACGTCAAACAACTTATGACATGTTCATATAAAAATCACAGGGAGAGCACGAGCTAAATGCATATGCGACACATTGGTTAGTGAATAAACACTTGACTAAAAATTAGCAGCAAATTAAGAAAACTTAACATATTCATCGTTTCACCCGCAAGTAAGAAATCATTAAAGATATATGTAATTCACAATAAATGCAAGATCCCATTTTCGGGTGAAACGGAATGCATACATTATCAGTTCTACGGCGGCGATAGCTTTGTGGCAGAGGGTCGGCTAGTGATTAAAAGTTGCTCACCCCTAGTTCGATTCTTGAACTAACAAGGCGTCGTTGTGTCATTGGGAAAAACACTTTAAGCTTATTTCCCATTGGGCTCAAGCAGCCGACCCGTTGAAATGGCCCAGCCTGACGAAAGTCTTGCCAACAGAAAAAAATAAACTCTGGGTTGGTGTGGTTAAACAGCCTCACAACGTCTTGCTCGTACAAACAAACGATTGAATGAGTAACTTTTATTTTTCACTTTGGAAATAAAATTTGTGGAAAATTGGGCATCATAAAACTCAGTAAAATAAACTTTTTTACGTAATGAAAAAACAATCTTAATAAAAAAACAATTTAAATATTAAAACGACTAAAAAAAATAAAAATATTAAAAAGTTTAAAAAATTCTATTCAAATGAGGTTTTTGTATACATTTTAAAATACAAAAAAATGCATGCTAATTATTTAATCTTGTGATTTCATTACTCCAGTTTTCCTTCACCAAATTAGATCTATCGCAGTATTTCTGTCCTAAACTTTACCTCTGATGACTGCAACTTGCTAACTGTGGTAAATGTCCCTTTACTAAACGGTGAATTGGAACAGATAAAGGGTCCATGTGCTTGATGATCAAACTTTATTTTTTGCGATTTCTGGTTTTTTGCTCAAAATCATGCAGTTTTTTTATAGCTTCATGTAAAATATTGTTCCATCCGAAGAACGATCTATATCGCTCAAAAAACGGCTTTGAAAAACGCGTATGCACCAATAAAACGATCAAACTCCATCTTTATTGTGAAAAAACGATCAAGGTTTAGCAAAATCAATCAAGCGTGAAATTTTACTTGTCTTGATTGAAATCTAAGCGCTGTTCGGTGTTTAAATTAAAGGCGGTAAATCATCCAGCCAATTCCAGTGGTTTACAATAGCTAAAATTGAACTATAATTTTTGATATTTTTTGTTTTAATTTTGGGACTGCGGTTGCAAAGATATTCAACAAATGCAAAAAGATGTCCCCCCGAAAAAAGTTTTTGAAAACTCTGAGTTTCGATCTTCCCGCCAAAACCACAGTAGGCCTAATAGTTTAGAGAACTGTGGTAGGCCTAATAGTTTGGAGATAGTTTATTTCTCAATAGTTTATTTCTAAATAGTTTAGGCCTAATTAGGCCTAACTATCTCTAAACTATTAGGCCTAATAGTTTAGAGATAGTTAGGCCTAATAGTTTAATAAGATTACAGTAGGCCTAATAGTTTAGAGAACTGTGGTTTTGGCGGGAAGATCAAAACTAAGAGTTTCCAAAAACTTTTTTAGGGGGGACATCTTTTTGCATTTGTTGAATATCTTTGCAAACGCAGCCCCAAAATTAAAACAAAAAATATCAAAAATTATAGTTCAATTTTAGCTATTGTAAACCACCGGAATTGGCTGGATGACTCACCGCCTTTAAGTTGCTGGATTTAGGAGGCCAAGGCAATTTAAAATCAGTAATGAGTGTCAATAACAACAATTATCATTAAAATGGCTGCAGCAGTAGATTAGAAGACAGTCACCGGCAATTTTTCACTGGGGTGCTGTCAGTTTGTAGCCTATCGTAATTGTGTGGAGTATTAGATCTCACTTGCATTAAAATTTACCAGGCTATAAAACTGAGTAATCTTTTACTCTCAGTATTTTAGCATCTCGGTTACTTACTTAGACTAAAATTATATTGAGAATAGTTGATTGTCAGTTGACTAAGCCTATGAAAGGCTGTATGCCGTATAGTGTAGGGTGAGGGTAGAACTCGTGTCCCGTATTGTGCACAATTAATGACGCATGGTCAGAGCTTTGTTATTCGTTTCATGGATGGCTAAATCCAGTGTCGGTATGATTTTGTGTATGTGTGTTACAGTGATAATGTTTTATTTTTGATATCCTGTTTACAATATTGGTATTGAACATTAAATCTGCTGTTTTTTCAAAGTTTGAGAAGATGTTAGTAATTGATAAACTTAAATTTGGTGTAACGCAAAAAGTACTTAGTATTGCACTAATTACAGATCAAGTTTCTTTTAACTACCAGCACATGCCTCTATCACATAATAGCTTACAAACATCAACGATCATACTCCACTTTGCTCGGTAAAACGATTAAACTCCAGATTTGAGTTAATTTTTCATAATTTTGTATAAATGCTATTTTTGTAGTTTATTGAAATTGCGAATTTGCATTCTCTAATAATCCTAGCCCTTGAAAACATACTTTTGGCAACGATAATAGCTCTAAAATTTGTGTAATGAGGTTCTAAACTTTGTTTTTTGATTTTCTCGAAAACTTGATTTTGGTAGTTTGATCGTTTTGCACCTAAACCCTTCAGATAATTACACCATTAAAAACACTTTTCTGGCAAGCTTTTTTGCCCTTGAAAAACGAACTTTTAAAGATAAAATAAACAAGTATCAAATACTAGACCAAAAAAAAACGGGGCAAAAAAGCTGCCAAATAGAAACAAAAAAGAGTCGTAATATAGTATCATTTGTTAGTAATGTAACACTGTACTACAGACAGTGCTGGGCACCGCAAGTTTTTTTTTAAGTCCGTAGTCCGCAAATCCGCAACCGAATTTCAATTTTCTTAATTCGCAACCGTAAGTCCGCAATTGCACGTTTGAAAGCTTAGTCCGCAACCGCAAGTCCGCAACAACGTTTTAGGATTCTTGAATCCGCAACCGCAAGTCCGCAACTTCGTAAATCTTGAAGTTCACAACCGCAAGTCCACAACTTCGTAATATTTGAAGTCCGCACCGCAAGTCCGCAACTTTTTATGAACCGAGTAGAAGAGTTTTGCAAACGACCATGTCCCGAAGTAATCTGCTCAAATTTGATCAGCAAACATATGTCAAAAGTTGTGACTTGCGGGAAGTATAGCAGGCGTATGGTGGATACATATAACGCAGTAAAAGGAATTACTCACAATCGTTGATTGTAGTAAATATACCGCAGCATGACTTGTTATTGAGCTGCTTTTTCGGATGGCCATCTTAAGAATTACCCTGCCCCTCTTACTTTCAGGTCCAACTTAAAACAGATTTAAACGCTTGTATTTTTGGTTAAAGTTTTTAAGTGACTTGAATAAAGGGGTTGTAGCCCCCAGCCCTCCTGGTTGCGCTACTGCTTATACAGTAGGTGCCTAAACTGCATGGAAGCATAATGCACAACCCACCGACGAATCCTTAAAAATGCTACAATGAAGCTAGGGATTTGAAGATTAAAAGCCATTGGATTACAGTGAGAAGCCATCAAATAGTAGAGTACAATCCGTATTTCCGCTTAAAACAAGATATTTTTAAAAAGCAATATTTTTCGAGGCAGGAAAAGGCAAAGGCAGTAGAAGGTAAAAAAAACATTCATATCACTAATCGTATAACTAAATTTTGGTCCCTAGTTTTTGTGAATACTGCAGGAACGAGATAACCACTCGCTATATCAGTAGTGCCGTCGCCACACCAAACGAACTGAGGGAGCCCTAGCCAAAAATTGAGGGGGGGGCACTAAAAATAGATTGAACTTTTGCACATAAGAACTGATATTTTAAAGCTGCAATTTTGCATTCATCTTTGAAAAAAGAGACTTACAAGCCAGGCAACGTTTATTAGCTCGTTTCGTATGCGGCCCGTATAATTGCTTGAAAAGTCTGTCTGCAGGTGTGAATGCGACCAGAAGCGCAACCAAGGTTTTGCTAAGAGAGAAGGGGCTTGAACCAAAAGTAAATGTTTTTTGCACAAGAAATTGTCTAATTTTGGTCCGTGTTGAACAAACCGTTGCAACTCAAGCGTGTCACAAAGGGGGAGAGCCTCCAGCTGCTGGACGATTTTTGCCATTTTGCGGCAAAAATAGCAGTTTTAAGGCCATTTCAATCATATTTTACACGTTTTACAACCATATCAATAATTGCAGTAAATTGCTAAAATTCAGAAGTTATTAAAAGATTTAAATTGTCTAGCCTCTTGAGCCCCCGTATACTTCAGGTCAGGTCCAAAATACGTTTAAACCCTTATTCTTTTTTTGGTTATATTTTCTAAATTGCTAGGTTAAGGCAGCCCCTTCCCCGTGGTTACGCGACTGACTGCGACCTAAAATAAATCTTGAGTGCGCTCTAAAAAAAACACAAAAAAACAGCTGGTCTTTAAAAAAAAATGTTTTTGCGTATTGTTTCAGGTCATAATCACCAACGAAATACCGGTAACGCTACTATAGGCATGTATCCCTATTCTTCGACACATCCGTAAAGGCGCGTTAATAAGACGGATTATTGGGTCACATTTATGTAAAGCAGTTGGTGGCCAGCAATTTTGCAAACAATCGAGAAAACTTCAAAGGAGAATTATGTTTGAAAATTATTATTCCTTTTTTATTATTGCCTGTTGACTTGTCGTAACGTGATGCTCCGAAAAAGTATTTTGAGTAAACCGAAACGGGGGGGGGGCACAAGCACTTGTTAGGGGAGGGGGGTACGGCACCCCTGACCCCACCGTAGCAACGGCACTCGCAACCAGTACAAAAAATGATACACCAGTGGCTAATTTTGTGAACTCAAGGTAAAAAAGCAATAAAGCCATCCTTTGAACCAGGGCTGCAAATTTGAACTTAAACTCGAAAAAAGTCGGTTGTTTTGCCGAACTTGAAAAACAGCATGTCAACAAAAAGAAAGCGGTTAAGTCAAAAAGTAGACTTAGTATTTTTGTCAGCTTGAACTCAAAAAACTTGATATTTTTGCCGAATTTGAACTCGAAAAAATTAAATTGATTTCTCATGTTTGACTGGGTAAAAACATACATATTTTACGAAAATGGAAAAGAATTTCAACATTTGTATAAAATTTGCAGAATTGCGGACTAAAATTAAAAATAGTCCGCAACCGCAAGTCCGCAATTTAAACTGCCAAAGTCTGCATGTCCGCAACGTACTATTTCGTTAGTCCGCAATCGCGGATTTGCGAACTTGCCCAGCTACTCATAATCTACTGCCAGCATAAAATTGAAAATAAAATGCCCGATCAAGCTTGAAGGAAGTGCAGTAAAATGCTGTTTGTCAAAAGCAAGAATTAAAATTGGGGTTTGAGTCAATTATAAAACACGTTACGAATTGAAAATTTTTGATGCAAAATTTGGTAAGATTTGTTATTATATGATGTTATTCATTAAAAGCAATCTGAAATTAGAGACTTTATACACCAGTTTGGTTTTGAGTTGCCGAAAACAAAACTACCTTGAACAACTTCTGAAATGGAATGCTATAAAATTTTAACAATTGTAATTGCATTTCAGTTACTAAGATGCCTTCTCAAGGAAACAGTTAACCGAAGTTTCTGTCTTCTAGAGAAACTGCCAACTGCCCGTTTGTCTACCACACACGGTGGAGGCTTTATGCTATCTCTTTTAATGCTGAATGTCAAGCAAGGATACTTTGAATACTAATTCGTATTGTCTTAGGTTTGGCTCCATTGTGAATCAAACTTGAGTCTACCGTTTCAGAACCAGACCTTTATTGCTGATTAATATCGGCTTTAACAAAAGATGTTGAGTTCATTTTTGAACGTTAGCAATTCAGTAAACAAACAAGGTTACTTTTTGCTTCGATTTTAGCTATTGAAAAAGAAAAATTGTTTTAGGTTTTCAAAAAATGTTGGATCATCAGTGTTTGTTTTACCAAAAGGTTGGCATATTTGTTATTCAAGATTTGTTAGTCCATCATGCTATTCATTAAAATTAATCGGCAAACTTAGATTTGAGGCCTTATGTAATCCAGTATAGTTTTAAGATGCCGAAAGCCAAAACTACATTGAGCAACTTCTGTAATGGAATGCTACAAGAATTTATTAATTGCAATTACATTTTATTCACGGAGTTGCCTTGTCCAGGAAGCAGCTAAAGAAACTTTCAATTTTGAATCAAACTGACACCTGCCAACCAGTAACGTCTACCACACTTAGTAGAGGCTTTTCTCTGATCTTGCTGAAAGTCGAGCAAGGAATTTGTAAATACTAATTTGTTTAGTCTTTGGTTTGGCCTAACCGGGAATCGAACCTATGTCTACCGTTTCAGAACCAGGCGTTCATTGCTAATTAAAATCCGCTTTGACAAATAAAGATGTTGAGTTCATTTTCGGAATGGTAGCAATTCAATAAGCAAAGGTTTATTTTTTAAATTCGATTTTAGCTTTTGAATAAAAAAAGTTCAAGTTTCATTTTTCTAAATGTTGGATTATCAGTGATTGTTTCACTAAAAGTTTGACGTAATTTTCAATGGAAAATAAAACTTCAAAATTTGGCTTCCACCAGTAATTCTGACTTTTGCTGATAAGACTGACAAGGTGAATCATACTAAAGTCGACGCAGTTGCTGCAGCAAAGAACGTCTTTCTATTCAACTGAATAATTTAATTGGAAGATTAAAAATATAAATAGCAAGACGGAACTTAATCTATGTGTTTAAACAACTTGTCATTTTGAACTATTTCTTTCTTCTCGAGCCACTTACAATGTATTGCACAATTAGGCTCTGTAAAATACACCACTTAGAGAACGAGCAAGTATTTACTTATGATTGGAAAAACCAGCCTCATCTCGCTGATATGCGTTCAAGCGAAACAATGTACATTATTTACAACAAAGGTAAATTTTTTGTCGCTATACTGTTAACCAAGAATGCCGTTTTTACGCTCGATGCACTGCAATTGAAACCAGTTTTTTTTTCTAATTGCGGTTTTTCCTAATTTCAGTCTAATTCCAGTCTCATCTTGAATAAAAATATTGGCGTTAGTTTAGTTTTGCTTTGATTTTTACTAAAACATTGATGATTTTGAGAGCTGAAAATGTGAGTTGAGTATCCCCTTCGATCAGAAAGATTAAAACCAATGTTAATCGAAGAATTTGGTTCCGAAGTTTCAGTGTTGGTTTCAGTTGAATTTTCTATGCAACCAGTCCAATTCAGATAGACAACAAAAACTAAGGACAAAAGCTTTATTTTTTTTTGACGACTTTGACTGCATGATTAACCCATTCGTGCCTACAGTACCCTATTAGGGTATCATTCTAAAATTGCATTATCTAATGACTTAATTCTTCAAAGTGCTACTTGTTTACATAGCAATGGAGATTACATAGCTGAATTACTGCTTGCCACGTGTTAGTTCGAAATTTTGCTTAGTTTCAGTTTTAGAGACAGTTAACCTACAAAAGATAGAAAAATGAGTAGTAGAAATTTTTGAAAAGATAAGTAATTAATTATTTTAGTAAAATTTGTATTAAAAACGTAATTTTTAGTTTAATCGTGTAGAATAATTGTCGTAGATTCCTAAGTAATAATAAAATAGTAAAAATTGTTTTAGCGAAAGTAAATATGGTAATATTGCTTTGATACCCTATTAGGGTATTGTAGGCACGAAACTCTATGTTAACATTTTTGGTATGGTTGGCAATTTTGATAATTGTTCTTACAGAAATGAGTTGATAAACTTAACTTGATTAATTTTTAGATGTCATAACTACATTAAGGAATGCTCCAATACCATATAATGGTTTGTTGTTGTGGAGGGTTTCGTAATGACGTTATAATCGAATGGAGGCTAGCACGAAATACAAGAATGTTTTTACGAAAATGATTTAATAGAAGTTTTGGTGTCATAATTGGATTTGAGAACGCTCCAATATCATAATTATAATGAGAGTGAGGGGGTCACGATGATGACATAGTCGTATAGGATGGGTTAAATCAAAAACGTCATGATACATGTCATAAAAGAATATTTGTTTAAAATTACTCAAAAACCTATAAGGTATTGGAATACTCCTTAATGTAACCTTACTGATGTAAGATATTTGAAACCATTTTTGAAATTATTGCCGACAGTAACAGAGTTCAATTTCCATTATCAGATATTTCTAGATGCCTATTGATGAAAGGTGTATCAGTTACTGATGATTTTTCGGACTTCACTTACTTTTTCAATTGCTTTTTTTGCTAGATTTTCAAAGAGGCAAATATTTTTAACTGTGGAAGGTGACCATTTACATCCGAATAATTTGTTATCATTTGCATAATCATACGTTGCAAGCTTTTTCAATTTTCGTTTTCGTGATTACTAACTAAAACTTCAATGATGTTTTTCGTCTTCAGTACAAAAGCATGTAGCTTTAGCAAAAGAAATAACGACTTACAATCAAAGAGCATTCCGAATTTTTTAAAAGGAGCAAAAATTGTTACGAATTCTTGCCATTGACTGAGGCCAAAACTCCAGCTTTTAAAAAATGTATAATTTCTCCACAATTGACGCTAAATGGAAAAAATTAAAAAAACTACGCACTTTATTGTGACGTCAAAAATTAAATTATGACATCACATTATGATTCTTATCACTGCTTCCCCCTTTACCAAAATTTTTGCATTCGTCATTATAGTTTACGTGAATTTAGTTGTATTTTGACTATTCGAAGTTCTTAATTGGTAAAGTTTATATAGTACCATCTGTGCCTACGATACCCTAGGGTACCAACATACTTTTCCATACAAAAACAAAGATATACAATTTTTCAAATTTTTTTCATCTGTTACGTGTTCAGCAAGGCAGACTGAAATATTTCAGACAAAAAATATTCAAGAAGTAAAATTTGGGTTTTAATGGGTTAAGGTTCAAATCGAACGCTAATTGTTACACTGCTGCTTGGTGGGATAAAACGCCTTACCATGGTTATCTCTGCTAAGTAGCTTCGAACAAGCAGCAAGTTCAGCGGATAACAATTCTAAGAAAATCTACAGAAACTTTGGAACTCTTATGATTTGCAAAGATTTAAGAAAGTGCGTATTCCTGCAAACAGTGGTTACCGCAATGAAAAGTGTACTGATCGTCCAACAATTAGTGTCTGACCCAGTTTGGTGACAGGAAGATAAATATGCAATACCACAATAACAACAAATACTGTACGCTACGATAAATGATATTACAGTGTATGGTCTCTACGCTTCTAAAAAATTACAACCAAACGCAAAGCCAAAAAGATGCTTTTTCCGAAGACATAAAAATTAATTTGAGATACAAAGGTGATGCAATTTTTTTTAGTTACAGACTGCAGGACACGTAAAGGTTTTAGGAACAGCAGGCAAAACTTATGCTTTGTAATTCTGAAAAAAGCAAAACCAGCTAAACAGCACCATTTGGGGACTGGAATTAATGTGGGTCATGCAGTATATTAGGAATTTCACTGCTGCAAGCAAATTAGCCAACGCTAAGAGTTGAAACAATGCCGTCAAACGTTAATCTGGGGACAAATCACAAAAGATTAACACACTAAATTCTAATTTTTTTTAAACAGTTTTAGGGACCTAATCAAGTGAAGGCTAAAAAAATAAGTGTTGAGTGCTTTTTAACAAATTTTCGACCTACAATAATATTGAATGTGCGAAAAAAAAGTGGGTAAAAAACTTTTGGGAATAGGCAACAACCTTTTAGGATGTGAAGCGTAACCTAAAAGAGCTTGAAAATCACCTGCTACAAAATTGTGTAGTATATTGCTGAGTAGGCTGAAAGTACACCTCTTCAATTATTTGCCAATCAGCTGATCTATTTTCCTACATCCATTGATCCTGAATGCAAAAGCGGTATTTAAGTTTAACAATGGATTGGAAATTACGATCTTTTACTTTCTTATTTTCGTACCTATAATTTTCAAAAATGTTAAATAGGTTGCCGGTTTTGAAATTCAGATTGACTGTCTTAATAACAATGTGACATCAGCAAAAAGGACATTTCATTGTACAACCACCGATGAGTGATCCATAAAAGAATTTACCGTATGGTATTTTTGCACATTGCGAAGAGTCCTGCGCTCTCAGGGCTTTCGTACCTGAAGCATAAAATTTAACGCAAACTTGAATGGGTTTCAAAAGGTTTTGAACTTAACAAGAAACTAAAATGGGCTGAAGGAGCTAAAAGTGATTTAATTTTGTCAAAAGTCTTCATAACCTTTACAGTTCTTTCAAATGGCTTTACAAGCGTGCGAAATGTCATACAAATTGTATTAAAATGGCAATTTTTCTTCTGAAACATTGTTAAAATTCCTCAGCAGCCTGGAGTTTTGCCTCCAGATCCACGTCTGTAAATTGCAGACAAATTTTAGAATTGAGACCTCCATTCACGTAGCAAAATCATCAAACGAGCCTGGGCATGAAGGACAGGTTAAAGTGTGACTTTCAGCAGAGTCAGAGTCATATGCTTTTCGAATTTCGTCAGAGGCTTTTTGGACAAGACTCTTCCAAAAAAATCATTGTCTGATTTGAAATGCAGTGTAAGCAGATTTTTTTAAATAACAACGTAAATACGCTCTAAAGAGATTTACATTTTCAATAGTGGCAGCAGACTTAGATTTTCCTCGGAAGCGCTGGGAAAAAAAAAGGTAATTTAAAAGCTCAAAGGAAGTTGATTAATGATTTCAAATCTGCTTTTTATGAAGCCAAAATGCTTGGACGTGCAAAACTAAAATGCAATGTCAGTACTTGTATTATGCATCTTCCAGAATTTTCCTTGTTGATTACAATAAAGATTGCTAAAATGTTTTCTTGCGTTGTGAAATTGCGTATTTAGTTCTCTGCTTGTTAAGCTTTGCTAGAGCAACATTGCTTCAAGCATTTTGGAGTTTAAGTCGTTTTAAAATGAACTGAGACGTCGATAAAACTGCATTGCGGTTTTTATAACTACCGGTAATAGTTTTTCAAGTCTGGGGTTATTTTTTCATTATTTTCATTACGATTCGAACCGTAGCCACTGTCAAAAAAGAAAGTACATGCTTTACATCAAAAATCTGCCATAAAAGCCACCCACAAAAAGTTACTGTGGCCTGTGACTATACTCGTTTTAGATGACATCTGTGACGTCAAAAGTTGAGGAAACAACTCAAGCTTCCCCATCATCTTTCCATGTCAAGTTGTTCCTTATTAGAAGCCACCGGACAGAGATCAGAATAGCTGTAAAATAGATATTATCTAAATATGTAACAACTTGACTACGATGCGGATTGAACTTAGATAATGCAATCACTGACTACGTAAAAACGACGTCTTTAATCTTTCGGCCACAATGCGTTATGCACAATTAGCTTGTACAGTAGCTATATCAGGCAGGCATCGAATTTGAACAACTCACGGTTCCTTTTGCAGCCATATTGTTCTTCATGCTTTGGATACTTACGATGTAAAACATCTAAAAAAAATTGGCAAAAGCCTATTCTTAATGTCAATTGTTTACTGTTATCTTGATTGGGAAGCATTCTAAGGTTTCAAAAGTCTTTTAAGCTGAGTTGCAAATTTTTTTCTTCTACCATAGAGTATATGATGCGACAGAGTGCATTGCATGTTTTGCAACGATACATTCAAAAGGTGCAAATTATTCTGTCGCATGGTAAAAGAAATATTTATGTTATTTTACAATTTGTTTTGTATCATGCTATCTTTAAATTATCACCGAATATATCTTGCACTATGTTTGTTATATTATGTCGTTCGTGTGATTTGCTATTAAATTGTCTGTCTAGCAATTGTTATAACCTAGTGCTATTATTATGTCGTTTGTTTGTGAAGCCCACAATCGATAACAGAGCCATTTCTTTGGGGGCTGGGTCTATGGTCTTTAGGCAGCCTCTCACCCGAAAAGCTGCATTGTGCTTTTTTATTAACTTTGTATTTTTGTTGTTTCACAGAGCTTTCCTGGACAAAAATGAATAACGATAGAAATGAAAGTCTGCCAGCTTTGGAAAAACGTCGCCTTTGATTGATTCCGTTTGCTGCAGCAAATCACCTTTTTTTTTACTGTTTTGTTGTTTGTGAAAAATAAAGCTTATTACTAAATTTATATCATTTCAGATGCTTGTGAAAAAAGTTTCACATTTCGCAGACTGTCCAACACAACTTTTTCTTTCATACGCGGCTTTAGCATCCACAAGCTGAAAGAGTCTGCCATCGGAAAAATTAGTGATAACAACCCAATCAGTAATTGATTTGTTAAACCGTCAGCTACCAAAACGTTAGACTCGAATTCCTTCCCCGGTCGGGTGAAACCAAAAACTTAAAATTGGTCTCCACAACTTTCTCGCTTGACATTCAGCAAAAAAAATGAAACAATTTAAAGCCTCCACGGTGGGTGATGGCTGATGGGCAAATGAACGTGTTGAGTCAAAGATCGAAATGCCTCTTGGCTGTCTTCTGTCCAAAGCAACTTGATGAATAAAAAAAGTAATTACAAATATTTGGTCAAATTATCGTTGATATGGTTAGACATATTCGTTTACTACAACCTTTTAGGTTGTCATTTTTTGTGAAATTGAGTAAGTGCAGGACTCACTGCAGAAGGTCAAAAACATAAGCATCATTTTATGTTATGGCTTTGCTATGAGGAAATGAGGGGTCCCTCTCCCGGTAACGGCTACTGCTATGCTTTAGTTTTAGCAATAGACAAAATTCCACGTGTTACAGTACTTAGAGTTAGGGGCATAACGTTTAATCCCAAGTATTCCGCTTAATTGTCATTTAAGATTTTGCATTTGTTTATCTTAGCCACCGTATGGACCAAGGATACTGCGTCTGTCTAACAAACAGCTAGTTAACTGTACTAACGCAGTCAATAATCTTTTTTGGTTCTAGTTGGAAGGTTTTTCTCAGACCACTATGGTACTGCTTGGCAGTTTGCTTGGCACCAATGAAAATCAGCATAAAGTGTCTTTCACAAGGGCATAAAAACGCATAGCCAGCTCAAAAATCGAACCGGAAGTTAGCAAATATTTCGATTGCTTTGTAGTCCATTGCTGTAAGCATAATTATTTACATTCTATTTCTGTTTGTTCTGTCGTGAAAAAAATTTTTTTTTCGTTTGGCTTTGTATATTCGCATTGTATCTTTTTTTTGTTGCAAAGGAGAAGCAGACTCGGCGACTGTGCAACTCTTTTTAACAATAGAGACACTAATTAAAGTCAAACCACAGACATGAACAATGATTAGAAGAAGCGCTAAATAGACAAAACGGAATAGCAATCAGGCGTCGGTTTTTAGACTCAAGTGAGTATTTACCAGTATTGCTTATCTGTCTAAATAACGTATTGCGCGTTACAATAATGAATGATATTGTCTTGTTAACGATTTCTAATTTGTCTTACTAAATTGCAATATAACAATACTTACGAAATATATTTGCTCTTGCTTGCAAAAAAAAAACTGTAAGTTTTTTCGACAAAAAGTAGAATGCGTTACAAAATTATCGGCATTCCTACTAGTTTTTATGATTTCCTAACCATGTGAAACACTTTCTGTACAATTAAAAAATTCGACCAAAACGTAAATAAGTTTCGATCGTTTTTGGGGCTTAGTCTTCAAAAATTCTAAAGTATGGGGGGCATCAGGATGGGTCTGCAAGAGGGGGGCTAGGGGGTACATCGTACCCAGGCCCAGGTTTAGGAAGCCCGGGAGGACCTATCAGTTCACGCGCATTCAATTAGTAGTAGTTCAGTGTGCATGCGCACAAAAGCCGGCCGGATTTCCGGTAAAGATCTTTTTCTTGTTCTCAACGCCATTTCGAACAAAAGCTGGCCGAATTTGCGATGAAGAGCTTTTTTTGTCTTTACCCAAATAAAAAGCTGTCGGTCTTCCCCCTTTTTCCCGCCCTGGTCTTGGCAAAAGAATTTGATATTAGTTTTTGTACCTACATAAAATTTCTCTCTGAGGCTCTGGTCATATGGCAAGGCCTAACAAAAGCAAGTTTCAAAGCCGTTTAGAAGGTTTATAGGTGTTACTGCAATGCAAAATGCAAAAATTTCTGAAAACTTCTCTGAAGATTATTTACGCTTGAGTAGCGATATGCTTTGTAACTATTATCAACTTGCAATAACGTTTTGGTCTCTAAAGCGGGAGGTCTGAAGTTCAAATTTCGGGCTGGTCAAATTGGGCACAGTTTAGTGAACGGCTCGCCACCACTGCGACATTTCTTTGGAAAGAATTGTGTTGCCAGGGCGCGATGACGAGAGAGGGGCCCCACAAACTTGCTACACGCTTTGGCGTGATGCAGCAAGTTTAATGAAGATTTAATTGATTTAATTTGAATTATTTGTCACGTAAAACTTATTACAGAAACATTGTATTTGCAATATAAATAAAAATCAATATATAATAAAAAAGCGTTAACTTGGGGGCGTGTGATTGAACTAGTTGATGGCTTTATGTGCAGGTAAAAACAAAGCTTTTCAATTTCAATTTTTTGCAATTTTTGTAAATCGGATGTAGGGCGTTAAAACTAAGGCTAGACTATATTGAGCATTAGTTTATATTTTGCATTTAGTGGCTAGTTGGTTGAACAACGCGATTGCTTATGGAACGGGAAGTTAAAAGTCAATTCCCGGGCAGGTCAAATCCGACACAATATGGTTACGGCACGCAACCACTGCTACATTCATTCAAAAGCAACTGTGCTGTCCTGTGGCTATGATTCGGAGCTGGGCACCGCAAATCTTGTCACGCGTTTGACATGATTTTGCTAGTATTGCCCAATGAGGAATATTGGTTTTGATTTTTTGTATTGGCGTATAGCTAACACAACTTGTGACTGCATTGAATCATTAATCGTTTTCTGCTCTAATATTGTTTTGTTCGATTGTAGTTTGCAAGGAATCATTGCGTTGCAAACCAATTGTAACTCTATTCAATCGAAATTAGTGTAAAAACAAAGACAAAGGACCTAATTTTTGTTTATTCCCTCAGGCGTAGTAGCTTTTCGTTTGCAACGCAGTCACGCTAATATTGTAATCCGTCTAATCTGGGACTCCACTTTACTCTAATCCTTTTAATCTCTACCAGAAATATTAAGCGTGAAATTCAAATTTTACACCGAAAACTAGAAATTGGCAAAATTTTTAAAAACTTGTCAAAAATCCCTATTTTACGCTTGAAACCCTTGCGTTGTATAAACAAAAACAGTTTATCGTCATTGGCAAAAACAAACAGGAAAAGTCAGGAAACTTCAGCTTTTATTGCGAACCAATTTTAAGTAATTATACTGCTTATGACGAGTGTGGGCTTCAAAAGCCTTCTCGTTGAGTAATAAAGGATTAAAATGTTCTATGTTATATTAAGCACGTAAATATTGTAGGGTGGACGCAAATCTCGGCCGAAGATAGTACTAATGTGGCGAAGAACTTTTTTTGTTAGGGGGGGGGGGCTTCAATTGTTTTTGGGGACAAAACCCCTTCGAATTTAGGCGAAGACCTAGTTTTTTTTTTAGTTTTCAATCGCATTCGGGGCGAAGATCTTGTCTAAGTGGCTTGATGCAGCAGTTCTAGGTGTGTCTAACCGAACTAAACATTTCTAAGCGTGCCACAACCCAACAAAGTTTGACAACTACTGGTCTATAGAATACTAGATTGTATGAGTAATCTTTGGAGGCTTAAGAATAGTTTTGAACTTAATGCAATATTAGCTGTATGCAGGCAAGATAACAAGCGCTTAATTTGGAGCTGGGGACTACAAAGGCAATAACGCCTTCTGATTACATCAATTAGACAATTTAAAGGGGGTGAAGCATCCAGCCAATTCCGGTAATTTGCAGTAGCTAAAATCCAAGTACTGTATAATTTTTGAAATTTTTTGTTCTCATTTTGGTACTGCCGTTGCAAAGATATCCGACAAATGCAAAAAGATAGACCCCTAAAAAGTTTTGGAGACCCAAGTTTGTTGTCCTAGCCTGAATTTCCAAAAAAAGAGAGGGTTTTACCAAAATTGGATAGGTCGTGCAATGTTATTGGAAAGGTAAATATTATTCAGTCTCTTTTTTTCTACAAGCTGAGAGAACAGATTCAGGGTTTTCAAAAACATTTTCAGGGAATATCTTTTTATATTTGCTGAATATCTTTGCAACCGCAGCCCCAAAATGTGAACAAAAATTTCAAAACTAAAATTTTAGCTGTTGATACCTTCCGGAATTGGCTGGATGCTTCATCCCTTTCAACCAAAATCCGTCGGCTTTTGAACATGCTTTGAACTTGACTAGTTTGTAAAGCTTTAACGAAAGCTGTAAGCAGCTGTAGCCTTAACTCTTATGTTAAGAATTTATTTCTTCAAATGGCATTCAAATTTTGTGATCGTTTTTAAACAGAGTTGAAAACAACTGTTTTTCCCCAGAAATTTCAAAATCCTTAATGGCTAAAGTGCTTTGCTTGAAGACTTTTTTCTCAGATTCATTATTTTGCTAATGATAGTTTTAACTTAAAAGCCGAGTTATACAAAGCTAGTTTGCTAAATGCTAATGCTAGCGGCTTAGACAAGTTGTTTTAAACCAGCCGGTTAGTAGTACAAGGTAATACTAATCACTGGAGGAAAGATGAGTACTGGAATGCTGCTACAGTGGTACTTAAAATTTTGCATTATCTTGCTTTTGACTATCCATTAGTACAGTGCAGAGATGGAACCGGTCAGGATTTTCTCGACCCGACCCGACCGGTAAATTTCAAAATCATCGCCGGTTGACCGGCCGGTCAACCGGTTTCTGACCGGCCAGGTCGACCGGTTTTTTCACAGAAGGTTTTTCTTCACTATTCAATGTATTTAATGAAAAATTTTCAAAAGGGGGGGCATGGGTGAGGTACTAAAATTTGTGACTTTAGACGGGGGTCTCAGAAAAAAAACGCAAAAAATTTTTGCGTTTTTTGCAAACATGACTGAATTTTAAGACCTTTTTTGGTTAAGTTTCGGTTTGAAAGACCTGTTTTGAGCAGCGCAAAACGTGCACAAAAATAAGCATAAAAAGCACTGTAGGGCACAAGCTAAATTATTAGACGTTCTTTCTAATGATATTTTGCGAAAGGCCAAAAATGAAGTTACAATTTTTTAGCTATTGGCGACAGATTATTTGCAATCTGCCGAGCAGCAAACACTAAACTTTTTTTCGGCAGTGCTGCCTTTACAGTTACAAAAAGATAAATGAGTAAAAAATAACAGCAAAAGATAGGTAACAGTAAAAACATACGAACATCACAATACTTGTCCTATTATACCCAAAAGCATTAGAATGTTGGAGCAACAACATTATATAAAATTGAAAATTATGTCACTAACAGCGTGAAAAAAATTTATGATATTCATAACAACAAGGATGCTTCACTAACAGTTTGAGAAGGTATGAGAAGGATCTATTGCAACACAATATGTACTGGAAAAGGTGTTTAGCTCCATAGAGATTTATATTAATTGTTCAGTCCGTAAATAAATCTCTATGGAGCTAAACACCTTTTCCGGTACATAATGTTTTGCAATAGATCCTTCTCATACTTTCTCAAACTGCTAGTAAAGCAGCCTTGTTGTTATGAATATTATTAATTTTTTTCACGCTGTTAGTGACATAATTTTTCAATATTCCTATTTTTCACGCTGTTAGTGACATCATTTTCAATTTTATATAACGTTATTGCTCCATCATTTTAATGTTTTTGGGTATAATAGGACAAGTATTGTGATGTCCGTATGTTTTTACTGTTACCTATATTCTGCTGTTATTTTTTACACATTTATCTTTTTGTCACTGCAAAGGCAGCACTGCCGAAAATTGTTCTGAAGAAGCTTCCCGCTTTGGGAAGCAAAACATCAAACCAATAAATACACTTATTGGTAGTTCGAAGTGGTTATGAATAACTATATCCCGACGAACGCAACGCGTCCGTTATTTTCATTGAAAACACTAAACTGTTATGACATTGGCTAGAAAACATTCGAAATATATTGTGCCCCAGCAGTTTGTAGAAATGCTACTACTTCAGACCAAACCATGGATAGTTAGATATAAAAAATAAGAGCTATGTCTTTCTTGCCCAGTGTAGAGTGTGGTAAATTTAAGTTAAAAAAAGCTTTTCAAAGCGGCAAGATTTTAGCATGTACTAAAAAATCTGAAATCTGCGCCACTTCTACTCTTAAGCTGATTAAAATGATGCTAAAATGCCAGGTAGCGTAAGCCTCTTCCACATGCATGTTTTAGTAGAATCTGATTACGCGATTTTAACGTATATTTTGCACTTTTTTGCTTTGTGCCGTGGCCCAAAGTGGGGGGCATGGCACAATTCTCCCACCCTAAATACGTCCCTGGATGTGCATGTCTTAATGGTCCCAGCATATAAGTCACAGCTTGAAACCATTCAACAAGTGTTTTCGAAAGGTGTGGTTTGTTGACATTGATTTTTATAAAAAGTTTTATTTATGATAAGATATATAAGTATATTTCGGTTGGTGCTTAGATGTCTTTTAGTTGCCAGAAAGGAAAATTTGACCTGTTTTTCAACCGGCTTGACCGGCCGGTCGAAGAATCTCGACCCGACCGGCAACCCGACCGGCCGGTCGACCCGACCGGTGCCGGTCGACCCGACCGGTTTCCATCTCTGGTACAGTGCCTAGCACTTAAAAAACTAGCTCGTTGGACGTGCTAGCGACTATTTAGCAAGAAGTTGGTCATACGAAACGAGTTCGTAATTTTACTAGGAACTAATTGATTTGCAGCTTGCAAACTGGCATTGTGTGACCCGACAAAATTCTAGTTGCGCGCCCGCGAGAAAACGTGATAATTACCGCTATCAGGAAAATTTTTAAATCCTGCCCACGAATAAAAATACCCGTTTTAGCAAACAAAGTTTCTTAATAACGAATCACGGTAGGTTATTAATAATTTAGTAATAACAAGCAGAGCAATTAATAGCTGCAACTGCCTCTGCTAGTCACTAAAACTAGTGATGAAGACTGTTTACATATGGCAACAAATAGCAATGATGCAGTTCCGTTTTTTGTTATTTCCTTTTCTCTGACTTCGAGAGAGAAAAACAAAGCAAAAAACGGAACCGCATCGTTGATATTTGTTGTCATGAGTAAACAATTTTCATCACTAGTT
This sequence comes from Trididemnum nubilum, assembly GCA_963965965.1. Lineage (NCBI taxonomy): Eukaryota > Metazoa > Chordata > Ascidiacea > Aplousobranchia > Didemnidae > Trididemnum > Trididemnum nubilum. The sequence continues at coordinate 25,272,724 of OZ014488.1, forward strand.
TTAGAGACTAGCAGAGGCAGTTGCAGTCATTAATTGATCTGCTTGTTATGAAAAGCGTCTAGCAAGCTCAAAAACGAACTGCTTACGTAAAATAAAATCATACAATATACACAGAACTATCATAGGCCGCTTTATTGATAAGAATTGTACCAGTTTTGAAAAGTTGAATTTCAGAAAATTTACCGTGCTTATTTCTAAGAAATATCTTAATCATTAAAACAGACTTATTTTTCACTTGTGTTCTTAGTTTATCTTTTTTGTAATAGTTTCTAAGTGCGTGAAATAACAAAACAATATTTCAAAATTTTCCACAACATACGCATAGCATTAAGCCACTTAATAATTTATTAAAACTTTTATTATCCGTACATGCGTTTTTGCTGTTTGTTCTCGCTTCTTGATAAAAGTAGCCCGTTTTTTGTTGATGTTGTTATAGTTGCAGCTGCATATTTATCCTCCTGTCGCCAAAACGCGTCAGACCTTAACTATTGAATAATTCGCATTAATTTAAATATGACCGTGACGAACCCATATATTGAGATTCATTATAAGAGATTTTTAAGGCTCACATTGTATAGTTGTTATTTGATTACATTTTTGTGTACAGCTGTGCTGTACAATATGTACACGTTGCTTTGACCAGAAAACAGCGGTGTGACCTTGGTTTTCTCCAGTCCAGCTGCCAATGTTTACCACACACGATGAAAACTCCACACTGTCCTTCTAATTCCTCAACGTCAAGCAGGGAAGCTGTGAACACCAATTTTTATGACCTTCGGTTTCACCCGATCTGGAATCGAACACAGGAATACCGCTTCAACAACAGCTGAGCTTAGGACCGCTAATAGAGATTAGGATATAGACTTGGATAATAACAAAACATTTGGTGATGGTTTTTTCGTGAATGTATGTAAACTAACCTATTTTACGTTGGACATGCTCATATGACCATCATATTTTACACAGGGGAGAAGCCAAAGAGGCTCCCTATCTAATTCATGAACTGGAGTTCATGAAAACATTGCATTCCGCAAGTGGGTTGTTATTCAACAAATTTTTTCACAAAAGTTGATATCGTGCTGATGACGTCACCACAGTAATGTCACGGTCGATTTTGCCAATTAATTACGTCATTTTTTCAATGACAATGTATTCAGTGTATCAGTAGTATCACCACTATCGGGTCAGCGCTTCCACTTCTCAAAGTAATTCTTATCGAGTGGCTAATTTTGTTTCTTTTTCTTCTTTTTTGTAAAAATTAAATATCATGGAAAAAATAAAACAAGATTTCCAATATCAGCAGCTTTGCCGAATGGGTACAGGCATCGTGTTTACATGGACCCTGATCGCATGATCTAGGTTCCAACCCCCCCCCCCCCCCCCCCCCCCCGGTCACGTCATTGCGTCCTTGGATAAGACGCTTTACGATGATTATTTTAGCTCGGTGGTTTTGAACAAGCACCAAATTCAGTGGGCAAGAATTCGAAGAAATCCTTTGGAGCATTGGATCACTGGAAACTCCTAAGCAGGTGCGGATTCCTCGAAGCACGAAGTGGTAAATTCAATGAAAAGTGTACAAAGCGTCCAACAATTAGCGTCAGACACTGTCCGGTGACAGGAGGATAAATATGCCCAGCATTAATATCGTTGATACCGGTTTAGAGTAGACAAAGCCAATGCAGGCGTTATGACATGTTGGTGAAAATTTTCATAAGTTAAGTTTTGAATAATTTTGAAATTCGTGTATAAAAGCACATTGGGCAACCCCAGGCTAAAGTTAATCAGGTTATATTTGAAACTACGTCTTTTACTTTCACAAAATAAAATGTTTAATTTAAGCAATTCTGAGGCAGTACAAAATTTGAATATGCATTTCAGCAAAGTCAACGGCATGCTTTTCTTTAGAAGCTTTTCGGGTAGAATTCTTTGTTGACGATCTCTGTCTGAAACAAGCAGAGATCGTCACGTAACAGCAGTTCTGTCCGAAAAGCTTTTGACAAAAAACATGATATTGACTTTGCTTAACCCTTATCAGAACATCCGTTGACTTTTGTCAACATTGATTTTTTTTTTTATTTAATTGCACTCGCCCCCTGTATGCTAGCTTATCGCCATTTACTGACGAAAGAAAACTTCTTAATAGCTTCCTACTCCAGTGATACCAAATTCCAAAATTGTTTCTACAATAAGTTATTTGCGTTTTATCTTAATCGGAACACCTGTTGACAAATGTCAACAAATAAAAACAATAGCAGATTAAGAAAGATATACAGCTTTTTAGGTTTAAAATTAGTATGAATGCCCGTTGCTATAGTTGTAACCAAGCAATTATTGTTACAGCTAATGATTAGCTATATAGCTAGCAACTGTAAGAAATTTGCAACTGCAGTTAGTGAAGTGATTTTTGGCGGAAGGTTGTTAAGTTTCCGATCAGCAGTTCTTATATCTCAGACGTAGCAGCAGCCTACGTACATTTCAAAATACTTATCTAGATATTAGTTCCTGTCAGAATTTAGAATATAAAATCAATATCATTGAATAGTCATAAACTGTACTAGCGTGGCTACTCAACTGGCGGACTGCAGTCCACATCCGGACCTCCGGATCGATAAATGCCGACCGCGGTCCACATCCGGGCCTCCGGAGTACTAAATTTGGATCTCCACACTTCTTGGGGCGGGAACTCATTGTCTGCCTGCAGGGCCTACGAGAGGGGGGGAGGGTGGGACAATGACCCCGGGGTCCATGGATTTTAGGGGGTCCATCATGGGGCCCGTTGGCTTCAAGGGGCCCAGCAGAGGGCTCATGGGCTTCAGAGGGCCCATCGAAATGACACTGAGAAATCAGTACGTGGAAGACCGAAGACCTTTTTTTTTGTTTTGGAGATCACATCATAATCCAAACAAAACTGTGGCATTTTTCCGTGAAGACCTTTTTTTTGGGGGGGGAGATCCCATCAAATCCAGACAAAACCGTGGCATATTCCCTGTCCGTTTTGGAGTTTACAAAACTGGAGATGCGCAATAATTAAGCTGACCTTGGGCCCACGTTTGGCTCTCGGCGCCCCTGTCTGCCTGTGCCACGTGAAGCGCGTAAACCCGTTCCAAATAGCGATGAAGACCTTTGTTTCGGTCTGCACTGAATGAGTTTTCAACTTTCGTATCTGGACTTTTGCTAAAACTAGTTGAGTACCCCTGCGTGTACTAGGCTTGAAGGACTAACTAATGCAACCAGTGCTACCGTCGAGGCTATCTTGAATCTTCTTACCGAGGCTCGGCTAACCTTCCTTTTTTGTCAGGGTAGGCTCAAGTAGTTCCTAACCCACTGAGCGCGGTTGTAATTGACGAAAACTTTTGGAAAATGCAATTGAATTTTGGTGAAGTCTTTTAGTCTTCAACTACATTACGCAAAAAAAGACTACTGAATTTTTTTTCTAAACTTCATAAAAGAAAGCCACGGACACAAAGTACTCAACGCAAATCTAAGGCCGGAAGTTGTCGTAACCTACCCACTTCTTGGTTCGAGCCTACCCACTTCTTGTTGTCACAGCCCATCACTTCCTTTTGGTTAGAGTCTACCCACATCTTTGTTTAAGAAGGCAGCACTGAATATTACTGTTCTGTACACGAATACTTAAGTAACTCAGCTAGATTTTTTCCTAGCTACCAAGCTTTCAGTTTGCTCATCGATACATAAGCAACCGAAAATCGAGAGGTGAAACAGTAGCGTATTTGCAGAAAAAAAAACGTACAGTTAAAAGGCATCAAATGAGAAAGATGTCATAGATTGGAAAGCATACTTGGCTTGCTTGCTTGGTTCGCCGCGGACGTGTTTGCCCGCAACACAAAAAAATACAATAAAACACATATTGCTGATTAAAATGTTGAACAATTTGAGGGTGAACTACATGTTTGTGTATTTTAGTGTTTGAAATACACCCTAAGTTTGTTGAAATTTTGTTGTACTTCAACAAAGAGTTAAATTAGCTCAAATTATATATTGATTAAAAAGCTTACCCTGGATTTTAGATTAAAGATTGCAATGTTTTTTAAACTCAAAATAAACGTACAATCAATGGATTGGGATCAGGCGCGTAGCCAGGATTTGGAAAAGGGGGGGGCTATTTTCAAACAGTGAAAAGTGTGCAAACGACCTTGACTCGAATTTTCATTGACCTTGAATCAGTTTCAGACGGTTTGTCCGAAATTTGAGACGAAATGTCTCGGAAATTCAAACGTTTTTTCGCCCAAAATCAGGTGATCTCCAAAAAAAAAAAAAAAAAAAAAAAAAAGGTCTTCGCCAAAATTCAGAGCGATTTTTCGGCCGAAATCCAAAATTCAAACGTTTTTTCCGCCCAAAATCAGGTGATCTCAAAAAAAAAAAGGTCTTCGCCAAAATTCAGGGCGATTTTTCTTCCAATTTCGCATGTTCAAACGTTTGAGGGGGGCTCTTTTCGAATGGGGGGGGGCTATTTTCCATTTTTCACAGAAAATCGGCCTCAAAAGCACAAAAAACATGCGATTTTGCATACTTCACAAGCCAATGGGGGGGGCTCGAGCCCCCCCCGCCCCCCCCCTGGCTACGCTACTGATTGGGATCAATCGCGCATTTCCATCAGACAAGAACAAAATATCTGAAAACTTCACGCATTAGCATTAAAAACCACCATAGAAACGGCATGTTGACAATTGTCAACATATGTTCCGATTAAGGTACACAAAAACAATGTTCTGATAAGGGTTAAAGTCGTATTCAAATAATGAAAAGTTTATTCAAAGCAGTTTACAGATAGTCCAATGCTCAAAACAAAAAATTTAATTTTCACCAATTTAAGCGAATCGTTCCCTTCGAGTAACTTCCGGGAGACAAAGAGCAAAGTTTGAACTGCAAAATGCTGGCATGGATATCAACATAGTGTCGCAGCCGTAGCGGTTTATGATGAAAGCTGCATTACTCACAGTTGAAAACAAGAAATACAGCACATATGCAAAAAGCAATATATTAAGCTTATTTCGCAGTCTTTACCCACGTCGTGTAAGCTGTGGCAGCATAAATTTCACATCTCGTGGCAAGGTGAAAGTGAGTGCAGCAAAAAAATGTTCAGCATTTTAGATCATGACAATGAATAACACCTGTACTGCATGCTACGTAGATTTTCTTATTTACTACAAGTTTTATTAAGTAGTAGTATTAATTACGACATTGTAAGCATTATTAGGCAGATTTATAACCAACCGTAAATAAAAGTTTTAAAGAAATTCGGTCAGAATATTGGCCTAAAATTATGAAACTCAAAATTTTTTCCAACTTTCTAGTTTTTGTTTTTGGAATTCCCATGCGTAAAGATTGCGTACAATCTAGACATAAGCTGACGATATCTCGATAGCTACACAAAAAACACGGCCGGGCAATTTTTTGATTTGTTTGATCTCTATTGGAAATGTTCATAGTTTAAATAAATCAAAAAATCTCTATACATGTAGTTCAAAATTTGCTGTCCAAATATTTGACAAAGTTTTAGGGTTTTTAGTTTAACGGCAGCGTGGCTTCCTTGTGAATGGAGGATAAATATGCATCTATCAATCGATCAATAATAGTATAAGATTTCATGCGTTGTAATTGTTCAATGATTTAATCTATGGTTGGTATCAAAGCCTCAAAATTCGTAATAACGTTGAGTTACGTAGCACTTTTTGAAGTTCGCTGTAAGATTTTAAATTAATATTTAATTGAATAGTTCACATACACTGCGATGCTTAAAACTAAAGATACCGGTACGCAAAATAAACCAATACCCAGCAATTCTTCTATTTTTGTTTTTACTGTTTTTACACAGTATATTCTTTACTGTAAGTTCGTTTTCAGTAATTTCTAATAAAATTAGGTACTTTGAAGCTTATCTTTAAGATACGAATAGCACCGCAATGAAGATGTTCATTAGTCAAACGTTTGGTCTTTTGGGTATATTTGCCGTTGCAATGGCTCAATTTCAAACAGGTAACTATAATAACTACTTTTCAAATAGTCGTTTGTTTTTGTTTAAAGGGGTAGTGCGAAACGTTCTTGGTTTGTAAGACGATCAGGCCTGCTTGAAATGATCACAGGCCAAAGAATTTATTTAAAACTGAGTTTGATTTTCAAGTTTCCAGTGTTTTCAAAATGCAAAACATTGATTCGACGCTTATTGGCTTTTGTTTAATAATAATCGTTGAAGAAAGACTGTATTTTTCGGGTCGATGAAAAATGACGGTACTGAAAATGCCGGTACTGGAAAATGACGGTACTGCAAATGCCGGTACTGGAAATTGCCAGTACTGGAAAATGCCAGTACTGGAAAATGACGGTACTGGAAATGACGGTACTGGAAATTGACAGTACTGGAAGATGATGATACTGGAAAATGGCGGTACTGGAAAATGCCAGTACTGGAAAATGCCAGTACTGGAAAATGCCGGTACTGGAAAATGGCGGTACTGGAAAATGCCGGTACTGGAAAATGCCGGTACTGGAAAATGGCGGTACTGGAAAATGTCGGTACTGGAAAATGACAGTACTGGAAAATGACAGTACTGGAAAATGCCGGTACTGGAAAATGGCGGTACTGGAAAATGCTGGTACTGGAAAATGGCGGTACTGGAAAACGCCGGTACTGGAAAATGCCGGTACTAGAAAATGCCGGTACTGGAAAATGACGGTACTGGAAAATGCCGGTACTGGAAAATGCCGGTACTGAAAAATGCTGGTACTGGAAAATGCCGGTACTGGAAATGCTGGTACTGGAAATTGGCGGTACTGGAAACTGCTGGTACTGGAAATTGGCGGTACTGGAAAATGCCGGTACTGGAAAATGCCAGTACCGGAATGTTGCCATTTAATATTTTGGTAGGCTGTGAATTGGTGTATTATGGAAATAAGCTATAAAAATTCTTGCAGTGAAAAAATTAGCTTGTGTTGGAAATGGACTGAGAGAAATTTGTAATCTGGAGGTAGGCTGAAAAGTACACTGAGTAGGAGGCCTGGAATTAGTAGGCTAAGAGTAAGCAAAATTACAATAGGCCTACTGTAGTTCAGTAGAGGTTAGGACCACAATATACATGGTTGCCTACAAATGTGGTTAGGAACAGCAAAGATACCGTACCCAGCCATGCCGGTACAACATAAATTTTTGCCTGGTTGAGTTGCATGCAGTCAGGCAGTATCTACTTTTACTGTTTTGCTTTTTCAATCAGATAGGCCTACTTTTAAACTAGATACTGTAGACTATTACCGTATAACTTTTTAACTCAACACCATGTTTTGACATTTTTTTGTGAGTGTAGGCTACTGCAAAATTTTGTATACAGTAGGCCTATTGATAACATGTATGTATCAGGCTATTTTTTTTTCTTCTGCTCTTTCCCAGTATGCTATCGTGTCTTTTTCGTTTTAAATGTTAACTGTATTTGTGGTGTATCATATTTAATAAAATTTACTGCTACTATTGGTATTGTTTCATGTTAGCGATATTTAAATTTGCTACTGGTACTTAAATCTGTAAACATTTTTCTCATTGAAGTTTTTATCATCATAAATTGCATGTTTCAATGCTTTGCTGATAGACCTAGATGAAGTTGCAGTTTTTTCTTGTGATATGACGTCACTTGGTAAGTAAATAAATAAATATGATGATGATGATTAGATTAGGGTAGCATACTGGCCTATGTTGATTTGGATAAAAATTTTTGTTAGTTGATGTCTTAGTCTCTTTGTCATAACGAAATGCATGGGCATGACATTACGAGATGCCTGCACCACTATCAGCAACATGAACTTATGTCTGATGTACTACTGACAAGTAACCTACCACACCAGATTATATGCCATCTGCATAGCAAATTTCATTTTAAACAGTAAAGGTGAATTTACACAGTATCCGTTTTTCGTACGTTTTCGTCCGTTTTTTACGTTTTTGCTTCTCCTTGAAAAAGTATGCGCTTTTTCATCCGCATTTTTATAAATCTATATCCGCACTAAGTAGACTGTTATATATAGATAAAAATTTTGTTCAAAAATTTTGTGTATGAACGATAAGAGCGATATTTCGAAATAGAGCTGTACCCTTTTACAAAAAATTTTTTTCGGAAAACTTTTGTCCAGTATGTGACTGTCTGGTTGGTGCGGATATGGACACATAAAAATGCGGATGAAAAAGCGCATACTTTGTCAAGAAGAAGCAAAAACGTAAAAAAACGGACGAAAACGGACGAAAAACGGATACTGTGTAAATTCACCTTAAATATGCAGTTTGCAGTGTATTCGAGATCTACATATTTAAAGCAATCTATCAAAAAACTTGATTTACTGTAGTTTATACAAGAAGGAAATTCAATTTTTTTGGAAAAATTTTTAGTAATATACTGTTTAGGTTTGCCTTATAGCCTAGTCTGAAAAATAGTAAACTATTAGAACTGCTGTAAATAACATATGGTAGTCTGCCATGCTGACAACAAAAAGTTGTAGTCTGTAGCTGACAATAGCTGATATGGTGCTCTAAAATATTTGCAGTAGGCTATCAATAATGGTTTCATTTTCATAGGCTAGTAGAAATCATGCTTATTTCAACAGACTACATAAAGCACACTTACCGTACCAAACAAACATGAAACAAAATACATAAAAATTCAACAAAGCTGCAATAATTCCAAATTAAATGATAAAAAAAGAGAGTAGGTCACAACCTCATCCATGCATAAGGCACATCCGAGTATAGGGCTCAATAATGTTCAATTTTTTAGAAACTTTTAGTAAGTAGATGTCCTATATTAGCCTACTACCAGGTACCACAATCTGAACAATGAAAATTTTTGCTTTGGCAACACTGCAGTACTGTCATTTTTCAGTACTGTCATTTTCCAGTACCGGCATTTTCCAGTACCGCCATTTTCCAGAACCGTCATTTTCCAGTACCGGCAATTTCTAATACTGTCATTTTCCAGTACCGGCATTTTCAGAACCTGCATTTTCCAGGACACCGTATTTTTCTGCAAAACTAATTATTTGTTGATTATGTGAAATCTGCTTTCAAAGTATTTACCTAAAATCATAGACGGAGCCAGAATTTTTGATTGGAGGGCCCAAATCCACAAATCACATGCAATGACCTTATCAGAAATTTTCGAAAGAGGCACTTTTTGTGGGACAAAGATATCATAGAATGGAAGATCAAAAGAAGTGGATTAGTTTAACCGAAAGTAAAAAAAGTGAAAATGTTTAATTGGAAGACATGTTGAATAAATTAAAGTAACTGAAACATATCACAGACTAGGGTCTGGGGTCAAAACCCCCTGCCGCTGGGTGATTTTTTGCAATTTTTTGAGAAAAGAAAGCTATTTTAAAGTCATTGTATCACCTTTTTCAAAGGATCTAAAATCTTTTGGTTTACAATTTAAAATTTAAACCCCTTTACTTGCGCTACTATAGTGCATAGCCTATTATTGCACTTCTGTAGCCCCATATTTAGAGAGACCGTTTGAGGATCAAATTATTGACGGTAACGTAAAAAAGTAACAATAATAAGTGAAAGAAACTACAAAGCAAACTGTTCTACAAAACAGACAAACAGAATTAATAAGTTATTTACCGAGTTAAATAAATATTAACATGAGAAACACAACACAAAGCGATCTTCGAGACTGCGAAGTGACAACAAGATAAAGCCAAATTAAATGATGTACTTGAACGTTTTAGTTACTGATAATTAACTGGCTGTACTTTTTTAGGTCCGTTTGGGCCGCCACCGACAAGAGAATCATTTGTTCCAGGGCCAGGAGGTCCATTTGGGCCAGGACCAGGTGGTCTATTTGGGCCAAGAATAATAAATCCATTTGGGCAATTTGGTCCGGGTGGTTCGAACGTCGGAGAATGCAGCGTAACTTGCGGACTTGGGTTCCAGTTCAACCAAATTAACTGTTCAGTGCTTTTCGAAGGATGCATTGGCACAATTTCTGAATATGAGCTTTGCTACCCAAGAGGTTGTCCAGAACCAGGTAAATTACTGTATGCCAGAACTGCTGCCGCGAGTGTGCATTTGTGCAATAATCTACGTACAATTGTTGCGTTTATGCAATTATTTTTGCAAACAATACAGGCTTTTTTCTACAGTATTTCTTAAAATGACAGCGACAGACTCTTAACCTTTATATTTGATGAATGCGACGGCGATGGCGCAGTGGTGGAGCGTCGGAGTTAGTGATGGAAAAGTTTTGGGCTCCAGTTCGATTCCCGTCGCCGTGATTTCCGTTGTAGTGCGTCGCTGTGTCCTTGAGAAAGACGCTTCAAGCTTATTTCCCATTGAGGCCGACCCGTTGTGGTAGCTTAATATGACGAAAGCATTGCACACAAAACCCAAAAAGGGTACTTTGCATTAATGTGGTTAGGCACGCCATGGTACATGGGCAGAGCCAGAGTGCTTAGTTCATTGGCGTGAATGAGCAAATGGTGACTGGGTGCTACTGCAACACTTTCTTTCCTATATACAAGCTTGCCATTTGGAAACAACAAAACCTGAATGACAAAACCATTTACTGAATAATTCACATTAATGCGCACATTTGTGCGCACGTATGCATCAATTTCCGAGTTTCTATTTTTCACTTACGGCCAAGCTTTATGACGTTAAGGGAATAAAGCTTCAACAAATAAACAAAGCGTTTTCCACTATTTACGTCATAAAGCTCAGCCATAAGACTGATTAGATGGCCGTTTGTTTTTATTATTGCTGTATTCCAACTATTTTGGGTTTTTTTAGATGAATGCGAAATTGGAGGTCGAACTTTTTCTTTGAATAGCTTCTTGGATGATGCCAATCAAAACTACGCAGATTGCATGAGTCCTACTCTTTGCGGACTGGCGCAGTTCGTTCAAACTACTCTGACTGAAGTGCAAGGTGGAATTCCTTTAAAAATCCATGCCTAGTAGTGTCTAGAGATCAAAATTTTTAATCATGATGCTGCGCTCAAACTTGGCAAGAATTTGTCATAATTTGCTGTTATTAGTTAATATTCGGCTACTTCGACCGGGTCGGCATTACTTTTGAAAATTTACTTTCTGAACATGTTAAATTTTCCAAACGTTTGACAACGTTAAAATTTCGCATGAATGATTTAACATCATATACTTCCTTATTCTCATGTTCAGTCGCGTGAGTATTAGTCAAACATGTAGCATTGAATACAAGGTTGGAAGCGGTTTCTTAAATTCCACAAAAACAATGGATTTTACTGTAGAATTTTTACAATACACAACATTATTACGTGTAGTGCACATTAAATATTATTCAGTAGATGTAGTATTATGATGTGTTATAAAAATCCTTTTTGGGAAAACTAGTTTTGCGTTTATTGTTTGAAAAATTTATTCAATTGTAACCAGTAGCGTACGCAGGATTTTCGAAAATGGGAGGCCAAAAAATTTGAAAATAATGATGACCAAAAAAAATTTCTCCACTCAGAATCTGTCTGTTTTCGTGCCCAAAACTAGGTGCAGACCAAAAAAAAAAGATTTTCACTCAAAATTAGTCCGGTTTTTGGACCAAAATTAGGTTAAAACCAAAAAAAAAGGTCTTTACCCAGATTCTGTCCTTTTGTGTGCTCAAACTTTCTGCCCAAGTTACAAAGAGGGGGGCCATGCCGCAATTTTGCATACTTTTCTATGCTAATTATACTATCCTGGCGACCCAAAGGGGGGGCCATGGCACCATGGCCCACCCCCTAAATACGCCCCTGATTGTAACGCCAACTAAAGCGCTCTTAATGGTTTGTATTATTCAATAATAAGTGACAGTATCTAGCAGGTCATAGCCAAATATTGAGTATTTCATATTTAGACTGAATCTGAGCTCCATGCGTGAATTAATATCCTTTCCATATAACTTACGTAAACCTGCTTATATCTATTTAAGATACCAGCGCATTGCCAAGCTGTACTCTGCGAGAGTCTATGCAAAGAGGTTTTGATTGCATGAACAATCACTTTGGAAATGTCCCATTTGCGAGCCAAAGCGAATGCAGGTGAGAGAAAGCTTTTATTTTCATTCCACATTATGTTCACCAGCAGCGTTCACGTTCTGACCGAGTTTCAAAAGTTTTGCTATTATTTTAAGTGTTTTGAATTATAAATTTTCAATGCCCTTTCAGCTGTCACTACATATGGCACCTTTCTGAGACCAACCAAACTCCAAAAACTAAAAACTTTGATCAATGCAAATTGATGCAATGCATCTGAGGCTAAAGTTAGCTACTTGTACTAACAGTGTATGAAGATGAATAGCTTAATTTGATGAAAATGAGAAGCAAAAATAACATTCAGATATTCTAATATGCTTTTTTGGTTGGTGAGGGAAAGCATAAGTCTAAATTTCGATTTTTTTTCGCGTCAGCCGTTTTTGAAACAGAAGGAAAACGTTTCTCAGTTTTAGCTGCATAAACCCTGAACATAATTGTAATTGTTCCGAACGTTTTTTTTTATAGTTCCTTCTTCCTATATTGTTGCTACAATATGTGTATGCCTTTTTCTTTATTACTTGTCCCAAGCAGCAGTGTTTTCAATTTCTTCGAAAGGAGCTGTGCTGCCTGGGCGCAATGACGTGGATATGAGTCCCGCCAACTCGTTACACGCTTCGGCATATTACAGCGAGTCTAATAAAAAATTTGATTTGATATTTGCCTCAAAAGGGCGTTATAAAGTTTGCGGTAACGCAATTATGACTTGTGCGTTTCTTTATTCATTCGAAAGGTGGAAATTTCAATTTATTCATTCTCGGTGTGTAGCGTTGAGCAAATAACGAAACGAAATAATTTTTTCTTTAAAGCATAAATTAAACGTGGTATTGGGTTGGAAGTCGGGGGATTTTTTCTCTTTCTATTATTTTTGCTATATTTTAAATCAAACGATAAGGTTTTTTTAACCAAAACAATACCTAAAATTTTATCCGTATTTTTGGTAATTTGCTGTGTAATTGCCGAAACGATTGTCCTTATGAACGCTCAATTAAATGAAATACTTTCACTGTCAGTTTGTGAAGTTTTGAGTTCATTCATTTTCCAAGAATGGTCACCTGCGGAATAAAGTTCAGCCCCGATCTTATCAGAATCAATAATCTTATTTCAGAACATCGCTTGACAATTTGTTGGTCTGTGGAATAAGCAGTTTTGTGGAGTGCCTTGAAAATGATGGCTCTGCTTGTTTGTCAATCCTCAACTTTCTTCCTGAATTTTTTAACGAACAGGTAGTTTATCATATTATATTGTCATGATGGTGAACCGGTAGTAGTTTTATCATATGCTGTATTTTGGCATGATTTATTGGCTGGCCAGTTGATCGAGCGGTAACGCGTTCGTCTCTGGAGCGGGAGGTCGGAGTTTGAAACCTCGGGCGGTCAAATTGGACACAGTGTTGCCAACGGTTCGTCACCGCTGTGACAATCTTCAAAATGAGCTGTGTAGCCCATGCGCAATGACGCGGAGATAATCACCGCCAACTCGTTACAAGCTTTGGCGTATTATAGCGAGTATAATAAAATATTTGCTTTGATTTGATTTGGAAATAGATCGTTAAGAATCGGGAATAGTAAGTAGCCATATAGCAAATGAGCAAGTGTGTTACAATTCAGTGAGGAAAAACATTGGTTGAACTTATTACCCCCGCACCATGACATTTTTATATCGTTTTTTAAAGACTAATTGCCGATAAGTCAATAATTTATTATAGACTATTATTGCTGCTTGATAAGTAATTTCAGTAATTTGAACGCTATTTGGCGGTAAGTCAATAGATTGCACGTTGCATCGTATCATGCTACGTGCAAAGCGTGTGCCTCCAGTCTCAAAATCAAGTCCTGTTTTAATAATTTACAGCATTTTAGCGATTAAAAACAATGCAAGCAGACATGTTACTAAATTGTTGTAAACTTGTAACCAACGATTAACTTACAGCCTTGATTTTCACAACTAATTACCGCAAAGCATCACGTTTCTTTAGTTTAGGGTAACTGCGACCTTTTTAAGTTTCTTTAGTTTAGACCAGCAGGTGGCTGCTTGACGCGAAAACTAAAAAACTCCTTCGCTGTCTCTTGGTCAAGGCACCAAACATGTAATTACAATTCCAATATTTCTCCTTATTAACTACTGCAAAACTATTACGGCAATCGTTTTGACTTTTTGTTTGATACAGCGCGAAGTTTCGAATTTAAACATAAATCCAAATACTGTATTGGCTTCCTTCTTTTGCGCTTTAGTTTCTACAAGGAAATGAAATCTGTCGACCCGCCAGTTGGTTGACCTGTAGCGCGTTCTTCTCAGGAGCGGGAGGGCTGAGATTCAAATCTTTGGCTGGTCAAACAAGATACAGTGTTGCTAATGGCTTGGTACCGCTGCAACATTTGTTCAAAAGAAGCTATGTTGCTTGCGCAATGACGTGGAGATTGTCCCCCAAACTCGTTTCACGCTTCCGCGTAGTACAGCAAGTATAACGAAAGATTTAATTCGATTTGATAATGACTTCAGAAAGATAATAACGTTTCATAACTGATGAAAATAAAACTTAACAACATTGCGAAAACATCTGACGGCTGTACACTAATAATATAACTCAATCTTGTAGATCTGGGGTATTTATATTTTTTCAATGACGTGCCAAATTGGACCCACCAAAGATGTGTGTGGGCCACAAAAAGGTCTTTAATATTGCACTTAGAACTGGGTCGGAAAAAAGGTGAATACCTAAAATTAAGGTTTTTGACGGCATTTCAGGCGGGAAAAAACAGGTGAAGACCAAAAAAAGGTCATCGACTGCTGTTACGTCTGAGAATGAATTGAGGTGTAAAGGTTCGCTACGTCCGTATCCTTTGATGCAAGACTGCTGGCGAAAATTTTTTGTGACGCCAAAACAGTATTTTTGACGAGGGCCTGACAATTTTTTTTTTCGCGAGCCAGACTTTGGACACCGCTGCTGTAAACTGTTTTTGAAGTCGTGGTCATCAGAAATGTTTTTTTATTTTAATTTTGTTAAATTAATTTTTTTAGACAATCACACAACTTAGAAATCTCACCAGCTTTACCCAATTCTTTCGGAGCCCTGAAGAAGCCAACGCCATTATTTATGACTTCGTATGCCCAGTGCCAGGCGGTCAGGTTCCACAAGTTATTGAGAACGGACTGAATAATCTTCGACTTCCTCCGGATTTTAACAACCCAGTTTGCGACAATGAATTCTTGAATGACGCACTGATGCAAGCGAAAAGCATGGTTCGGACTTTCTATAGCTTAACAACTCATGAACAATTTTGCAGGTACAGCACAAACTATATAAATGTTTTACAGCTACTAAATAGCCCGGGAAAAAACAGCCGGATTTTATTGAAAAATTATCGAAAATCGAAAAACTGCAGTAAAACTAGCTAAACTTTTTTGAGAAAACTTTTCATTTCATTTCTGTAAAACTTGGCAATAAATTTTTCCGATATAATCCATTGTAAATGTTGAATTTGAAATAATATTAATAACAGTGGCTTATTTAAAGCATTAAACTAAATAAATTGGCTGAAATTAGTAATGTAAGCAGGAATCGGAGAATAAAGAGGAGCAGATGTCACTCTTGGTCCCTTAGATGTCGGCCCCCTTCTGAGGAATTGCTAAAAAATGAATTTTACTCATGTGGGACCCCCCTCCGCCCCCAGGATCAACAACTTATTGCAAAAAGTTTTAGACCTAATAATATAAACCCAAAACCCTAGTAAAAACTCTTCTAATTTTTGCTCGTCACCTAATTTCAATTTTGAATAAAAAATCACCAAATTCCTTGGAAGCCCAATTTACTTTTGGTCGCATTATTGTGCCATAGAATATTGAGTTCTTTTGAAGTTTCCCTCTTTCAGGCACTAACTCTAATTGCGTTCATGAAACAGGATTTTTGCTTTGTTGCGCATAAAGTACTTTGTATTTGTAACCATTGCTTATCAATTTTCTTACTGATAAAAAATAAATATTTAAGTCATAACTGTATTTAAAAAAAACAATTGAACACCGGTATTGAACTGTGCAATAGAGATACCAACCACCCATAGCTGGGTTTACCATATGGCACAATGGCACAGTGCCAGGAGCCCCGCGCTTTGTGGGCCCCGTCGTCTAAAACCTAGCGCTTGTATGGTAATTGCAACGAAAAGCTAACGACGACACTTTTTGGTTTACGCCTTAACTTGGGACTTAATGCAACGAAAACTGGGAGAAAGATTTTTTTATTTTTGGTCTTCACCTCTATTTAGCAGGATAGTGAAGCGAAGCTTTGTCGGAGAATTTTTGGCTTTGGAGGTTTCTCCTCTGGAGAACCAAAAGTGCCACCTGCCCGCACAATCTAAATCTGTCTCTGCAACCACCATTTAAAACTTAATTCTGCGCAGCTTTGTTACCGAAAATATAGGTACTTCACACAAACCTAAAATTTTGTTCTTGTTTACACTGTGCATCCGCGTAAACAAAAAAAATACACTATGCAAACATCCTTGATAAATAAGATTCGGGTGTAGTTGTCAAATCCAGTCAATTTTTATTCATGTGCTGTATTACGCTGAAACTTGTAACTAGTTGACTGGGCCAATCTCCGCGTCATTGCGCCTGCTCTATCAACTCAGCCTCTTTTTTTTAATCTTGCAGCCAGTAGCGTAGCCAGGGGAGGGAGGGGCGATAGCCATAACCAGCGGGGAGGGGGGGACGATAGCCCCTTCTTCCCTCGCCATTGACCTGCCTACCAAAATGGAGAATAAAAAAATAACACGTTTTTAGCACTTCTGGGACTGTCTTTTGCACTAGAATAGACTCCAAAATGAATTAAAGCATATGTTACAACGTTTATTTAAGGAAGGGGGGTAATTTTTCAAAAATAATACGATTTATTAATCAGAAAAAACTGTGAAAATGGCCAAAAATTGGTATTCTAATTTTATGATTTACCAGCTTGTAAATATGAGAGCTGAAATTCTAGCAATAGCTACCTCCTACATAGCCCATCTATGCAACTAGTATAATCATGTGTTTGCTCTGCTAATTTTTATGTCACGTTTTGATAGCATTAATTTTTATCAAAATAGGCCTAAAATTGTTATTTTTGCCAAAAAATACAAAAATTTCCAGCGCTGGGGGTGGAGCCTCCAGACCCCCGTGCCTCCGGCTGGTAGCTTAATCTGGCAAATTCGGTAAATTGCATATTCGGTAAATTGCGTCCGGCCCACAATTGCCTCCGGCGGCTGAAGGCTTTACCCCCAGTCCCCCTCAACAGCCCCCATTGCAGATTCCTGGCTATGCACCTGCTTGCAGCGGTGGTATGTGGTTGGCAACTGTACGAAGTGTGTCCCATTTGACCGGCCCTAAATTTGAAGTTGTTCTTACAGACGAACATGTTACCTCTAGCTTTATTACCACCGGGATTCAGGACGGGCAAATCGAGGTTTGTGTCTGGCAATGTTTTATTGTGTTGAGAAACGCAATACAATGACATACAAAAGCAGCATATTGGATACGTGATAGCGACACATCTGCAAAGCAAATTTGTGTCTCAACGACATCCAGCTAATGTGGAGTTTCTTTGCGCGCTTTTCCCAGATTTGAAACGCATTGTAGGATGTTGCAGGCGCTCCATAAAAATCAAAAACTTTTTTGTTTATTCTGAGCTATTTTTTCGTATTACAGTTTGATTGGTGGATTATGAATACCAAGTTTCAAAAATTTTTATCAATGTTTATCTTCCCTTCCAGGCCAATTTTGAGGTCTACTTTTTCAAAAATTTGCAGTTTTTCGCCACTAGAAAACGATATGGACAAGTTGTGTTAGTAGACTTGTTTTTGAAAAATCACCCATGTTATTCTCTATCCTTAAAAAAAAATTGATCAAAATTGAGTCATCCTGTCCATAGATATTGCTAACTTATTACACTTTCAGCAAGCGTTGCTGCCACCAAGTGGAGAAAATTAAAATTGAATGTAACAATTATTAAGCATTTCATTGCTAAATTTGTGCACACTGTCCACTGCAAAGTTGCAAAGTTTTATTTTGATGTTTAATTTTAGGCATTTAATCACAATTGAGAGTCACTCGTGTATTAGATATTGCAAGTTGTAATCTACAATTGATTGAAATCGACAAGATTGCTATAATGTTTAAGTGCTGGTCGCTGTGTGTTATCGATTTCGAACATCCATCAGTTTGAGCTAAATTTTTGGATTTTCGATTGGCAAAATTTAACTGGCAAAGCAATACTTTCTTCCTATATTTCAAAGACAAAGTTCATTCAGCAGCAATGCAGAAGCACCACATTAAACAAATTGGAAAGGCTAGGGTTTTTTCAAAAATTGTCTACTACAATGTATGTATACATGATTTCGTAGATTTTCTTCCTTGTGCAGCAGGTGAAAAAAATCAGTATCCAGCTTGACCCCTCTTCCTGTGGAGTCATTGCACACTTGCAGGCTGTAGATAGTAGTTTTTGCCGAGGCACAACCACACACAAATTTTTTTTTGAAGCTATTTTTGTCATAAACCGGATGACGAAATCTTGCACCAAATCTTTTCAATAACTTTTCGTCAAAATTTGGAGTCACTTGATTCTTGAACTCCTCATCCCGCGGGACTAAGGTAACAAGCTCTCCAGTTAAATACCAGGTATGTCTGATAGACTTGATGTTTTTTATAAATCTGATAGACTTGTTGTCTGATAGACCTGATAGACTTGATGATAGACTATGGATGAATTTATTTCATTTCTTGGTGACAGCGCAAAGTTGAAGTTAATAGGCATTTGTTTAAAAACGCAACAGGAAAGTTGCTGAGAACCTTATGGTTATTGAGTCAAGCAACCACTCTCTTTATCAGAGAAGAAATTCATGCCAGTATCATGCAAGTTTTTAATTACTTTGGCTAAAAGAATTGCAACATTTTGAAGATTTTAAACTCTACTGCCCGTCGTCAGCATGTGTTGCATGTTTACATGTACACAGAGAACTGTCGATAGCATGAAAAAAACATGTAAGCCCAATAAGAAAGTTTTTTTAACAAGATTTGAACTTTTTGTACAAGAACACTTGGATACCTGCCGGAATGCAATTCCAAATCTTGGTTCCTTGATACTAAATACTCTTCTGTTGTTAATTTTGAGCGGAAACGAAGAATGTGCACATTGCTGCAGTCAGCCGACTGCTTCATAGTTTGACTGGAACGATCAATAGTTCAATGAAAACAATTGTGAAATGAATTTTTGGTTTGTTTTATGAAAAACAAGAAACAAATTTAGCACTTTCAAATTTGAACAATGTAGTACATTCCTGAAACCAGTCAATAGTGTTAAAAAGTCCTGAAATTTAGTTTAAATTTCGTGAAAAGATAAAATCGATTTTGGTCTCAAACAACCATCGTCAGTTCCTGCAAAAAAGAGATAAGTTAGAGAATTAAAAACACGCAAAAAAGTGCACCAAACCTGCTTTAAACTTAGCTATACAAAATGAAGTCACTGCGTAAAAGATTGAAAACAAAAGCGCAGTCCCATAATGTACTCCTTGTTTCACCATTCATGAAGTACAAAATGTTTCACCATTCATGAAGTACAAAATGACGATTTTGTGATGACGATCTTCACAAAATCGTCATTTTGTACTTCTTTGGTCTGGGTTTGATTTTCTGGATCTCCCCATCAACATTCACGTTAAATTTGAACAAGTCATCAATTTGCAGTATTTTAAATTGTGATTAATATGGGTTTACTGAATCTCGGAAATAAGCACCAACAATGCCTCTTATACCTTGATTTTCTTAGAATTTTATTTTTGTATACAAGCAGGATGTGTGACTCCCCAGTCCCCATACTATTGTACCATACAATAGTAGCGGATGTATTAAAGCATGGTCGAGCAACCTTGAAGAAAGCGTCTGTTTTAACTTATCTAAAATTCAACCTCAGCGAGCCACTTTTTCGTGCAGTTTGTTATCAGTATATTTCGGGCACTCATTTTGCATGTGAACTAATAAACCTATACTGTGCAGTAGCAACATTCATCAATCTTAGTTTAGTCTAAGAAAAATCATAGTTCATGAACTACCAATGATTCAATACCGTGTTTTGAAAAGTTAATAAATTACCCATGTATTAACAAAACTTTTGAAATAGTTTGTAGTAATTTTCTTCAAGAGCCTGTAATAACCCCACCCACTGTGTTTTTGACTGAAGATGTGTTTGCCGATCGCGTCATTTTGTTCCGAAGTCTTCTAAAAACAATTTGAATCTTTTGAAATTAAGCATTACCTACATAATTTCATTCAAATACACATAAATCAGTATTTAGTACTCACCAAATGTTGCATTAAAATGTACTTCTGCAGTTTTGAAATGGAAAATATGCCCGAATTTAACATCCAAATGCTCAATATTTGATATACTCAACTTTAATTTTCACCACTTGATGGCAGCAACGCTTAGTAAAAGTGTAATAAAATAGCAATATCTTCGGACAGGATGACTCAATTTCATTCAATTTTTTTGAAGATCGAGGCGAACATGGGACATGTTTTAAAAACATGTCCAATTGTCCACTAACACAACTTGTCCATATCGCTCCTAGTGACGAAAAACTACAAATTTTTGAAAAAGTGGGCCTCAAAATCAGCCTGGCAGGGGAAGAAAACAACGATGAAAACTTTTGAAACTTGGTATTCATGATCTACTGATCAAAATGCAATGCCAAAAAATAGTTCAGCAAAACTGGTAAAGATCGGGGCGCCTGCAACACTTTAACGCGTAGACGTATTTAGTAGGCCCACTATTGCCGCTCTTTCTTGCAACACAGAATGTCGGCTTTCATGCAATGAATCAAGTTCAGCATTAATGTTTTTCTTTCATAGTTTGATGAATGACGTGCAAGAGTTTGTTGGAGATGCTTATCGCAACCGCTGCACGGAGCTTGGGCCGTTTTTAACCCAAGTCTTGGCCGGTGTGCCTGGTGACTACGATCGCTTTGTTCCAGTCATAGAAACGGGTGCTGAGGTTATCTTGGATATGTTTGAAAACTACAACGTTGCTGGTTGTGGTAGGTAGAACTTTATTTTCACATACTGCATTCAATTTATGCACTTTTTTGAAAGAAGAATTTTTTTTAGAACATAAACAAGGCTTATTTTTACTGTACTGGTATTCGATTCGCTATTTGTTTAATGGTTTGGTAATTGACAGAGAGCCACGCCAGATGCAAAATTGCGTTATTTGATAGAAATTAGCAGTACTCTTAGCAAAGTTCACTTTCTCAATTTCTGTAATTCTGAAAGTCACTGTACGTTATACGCATCGATTTTTTTCTTTGTAGCGTTACAGTAGTTGCGTTGTAAAATAAAAAAAACATGTGCTCGCGGCAATAAATCGTGCTGCGCTGCCAAAGTTTTTTCAGTTGATAGTGAAGCATTTAGAGTGTATGGGTTGCGTCCCAATTGAATCGTTTCCGTTCTGAGCTGGTGTGATTTGTTTTGTGAATTTGAGGCTGTTGAATCGGTTTTGCATTTGAGGGCTTGCGGGACACCGCCCAATGCGATCGACGGGCTCGGTTGTACTTACTACTTTTGCGCAGCTGCTCTGCATGCAGGCGCATAGCCAGAAATTCGCAATGAGGGGATTGTTTTGGGGGCCTGGAAACAAAGCTCCAGCCGCCGGAGGCACGGGGTCTGGGGACGGAGCCCCAGCGCTCGAAAATATTGCATTTTTTTGCAAAAAAAAACGTAATTTCAGGGCTATTTTGAGAATAAATATTGCTTTTGAAACGTGATTTAGAAATTGGCAGTGCAAGCATGATTAAACTGTTTGCATAAATGGGCTATTTGGGAGGTGGCTAATGGTAAAATTTTAGTTCTCGTATTTAGATGATGGAAAATTATAAAATCGTGTAGTCCAACAAAACTCACATGGAGTAATTTGTTTTGTCCACAATTTATAGAGAAAAATAATGGAGAGGGCTAATGAAAAGAGATTTGAGAGGAATGATTGCTAATTAACAAATACTGAACAGCGCCCTCCTCCCTCTATTTCGAAGTTTATAGTATGTTTGTTGATGACACCTATGTTTAGCATTTTTACACTTTCGATTAAATTTAATTGTTTGTTTTTGGACATTTTCAAAGTTTTCTTGTATTTGAGAGTTTTATTTTTGACAAATTAGCCCCCCTGAATACATGTTTTAAAAGATGCTTTGAATCACTATTAGAATCCATTCCAGAACATAAAACAGCCTCAAAAGTGCTAAAAACGTGCTTTTTTCTTATTCCGCATTTTTATCGACATGCCTATGGGGGGGAGTTATAGCCAGCCCCCCTGGCTACGCTACTGTCTGCATAGAGTGCTTTATAATTCTATGCGTCTGAAGTTTAGTTTCGTTGGCGGCTACGAGGATTATTTTGTATCCTGGTTTTGATATATATGACGTCATCAGTCGGAGTAGTTACGTTACTGCAGTATAGCTCAATATTTTATTCCTGTGGCAAATAATAATTATGCTTCTCACGTCACATGTCTAAAATAACAAAATGCGGAATTACCATCGTTTTTATAACTTTTAAGGCGGAAGTGTTGCACTTTGGACACTATCGTCGCTCACTACGTTTGCTTTGGCGACGGTATACCGGTTTAGGATTCGTAGAAAAAGACACATTGCAATTGTGAAAGTCGCGCTACGCAATACGTAATTAAAAATTCAAATTGTAAACTCGTTGCCCGTGGTTACGCTACACAGTTTTGGTAAAATATTATCGTTTGGGTCATGAGGATACTGCCGGTTGACTATTGTCATGTGCAAAATGCTAGTATGGTCTACTGCCTCGGATTAGGTGTGCTTTTGGTGTTTTTTTTGTCGTTGTTTTTTTATTTATTTTTTGTCGTTATTTTTACACAAACCAGCATAAAACCGCATTTTGCAAAAAAACACGGTTTTAAATAAAATGTTGAACCAACCTTTTAAAGGGCTTGAATTTTGTGTAAAGTAAGTTATTTCCTATTTACAGTTGTTTCCTAAACATGACAGTGATTTTTTTTCGAGAAATCAAGGTTTTCTTTTTGTCAATTTCGCGAATATAAAGCTGTCTTTTAAATATCCCTTATCTCAGTACAGTACGTTGATTTTTATGCAAGACTCCGAGTGCAATTTAACACTATTTGTAAATAGCAATAGCAAAGAAATTGAATAGCAAAAGAAATCGAACTGCTTATTGTTACGTTACATCGTGCTTATTTTAAACCTGAAAGTTTTGCTTTTCTTATTCGATACGTAAAATTAATATAGCGTTTCAAATGATATCATTTTGACCCTTTGCCGCTGTTTCAACAACATAAAACTTAATTTTTTTCAGATGACGGGGGTAATGGAGTTTCAGAAACAGTCGGTTCGTGGTTTCTTGTGTCTTCTCTGTTGCTATTTGGAGGAGTTGCTCAGTTTCTACAAATATGAGCATAATACTGTAACTCGTATTTTTTCATCCCAAAAGATTTGGGTCAAAATTAACGCAATGCAATGCTTCATGTTTGCTATGTATTTTATATGATTTTGTATTTGTGTAATTGTGATACGCTATACTTTTGCTGAAGAAATGTTGATATATTCAAAAACACGCAAACGTTCTCTTAAAAATTGAATTATATTGAATAAAAAATAAAATTTAGGAATAAACCGAAACGTTTAGGAATAAACCGAAACGTTCTAAATCAATGCATTTTTGAGTTGCAATATTTTTGATCAAACATGGTGTTAAACCATCATTTTTTGCCGTAATGTTTTCTGAAAACAAGCAATATTTGACAGGGATAACAATTAAAAACGAATTTCCTTTGTGAAATGATGAAAATAAGTTTTCCGAACTTCCTTTTGCTTTCTTGTTTATTAATACAATAATTTTGTTCTCTTCACAAAAGCACTTTTACTTTGAACACTATCATGAAAGTATGTCGATTGCACTGTTTATGTTTAGCAGTGTACCACTTACTAATGTATTGAGCATGTATCATGAAAAAACAATTAAATGTGGTGAATCACAGGATATTGAAAAGTATTTTTAGATTGGCTTTTTTGCAACATATTCAGCAGCACCTGCTAAATTGATTAGGTGACTCATGTAATTTTGAAATAAATAAAAATTGAAATGTCAATTCAGCAAATTGCGATGCTTTCACAAACTATTCCGTAAGGTTTGTTGCTTTTCTGGAGAAAACAAAAACAAACTACACAAATAATATTTAGAAACATGAATGCAGTCATTCGAAAAAAACAATTTAACCCCCTTTCATAGGCTTCTCATCTTTCAACTTGTCAAGAGAAAAGTTGTTTTCCTTCAAAAAGAAAATCCGCGTTTAAAAAGCTATAAAGGTGGTTTTTAACCAGAGTGCCATTTGAGCTTTCCTTGGGCAAGTGCGTCCAAAGTCAGGCCCGCGATAAACTTTAATCCAGCTCGGGCCAATTCTACTCCTTTTTTCCGATCAAATTTTCTCCTGCTATTACGCAATCGATTCAACTCTGCAAGTATTTATCTGTGGGGAAGCGTACAGTCATCGCATTATTTCACTACTCAGAATGTCCCAAAATTAGACCTAACAGTTACCAGTCTTTTTTGGTTCTCGCTTAGTTTTTACTGGAGTCATTTACACACTGGTATTGGTCTGATCTGTTAAAACGCTAGCACTTTGCGGGTCTCATTTGACACTTCTTCAAAATAGTTTTAATATCGGTACCCAACCCATGCACAGTTAGGAATACAAAATACGATATTATGGTATCACAATATGGTATTTTGGAAGCATAAACTTCGTACAAATTATTGAAATTCCAAAACACTGCAATGGAGCCTCGTCTATCGTCAGTTGTGACGTCTTTTTGGCTTGGTCGTGGATAGCTTAAAAATTTTTTGTTTGAAAGAAACGTAATGTCAAAAAAGGTTGAGAATCATTTGAGCTTTAACATCAAATAAGCGTTCAGCGTGAATAATCCGGCTAAGTTATGTAAATGAGATCATGATGCAACTAAATGTTACCCAATCGAGCTCATGTCATACCTTGAAGAACCCTGAAAGTGGTCATTTCCAGCACACCATTCCAAGAGTGGGAAGAGCATGAAGTATTATAGAAAATATTGCTCGTTTTTACAATATGTATGATAATACCATTGGTGCAGGTGGTGAAAAACGGACTCGTCATTTTGTACTATAATAGCTTTTGTACAGATATGTTAAATTTAACAATGTGCCTACGTGCGTAGTGATGAGAATTACTCGCGAGAGAAGTCACGTACGTGCGTTATATCGCACAAAATTTCCGCAAATGAAAAACGTGTGCATAAATAAGAAGTTTGAAGACGTAGCAATAATGTTTACGTTAACTTTAACTTTAATTCTAACCAAAACTTTAATTCTAACCCCACTTTTAACCTAAACCTTGATATAAGCCTAAACCTTTCGTTTATGCTTTAAGCTTCAGGTAACTTCATTTCAACTTATTCTGTAAGATTTTGAGATGAAATTTCTGTACTCTGAGTCTAGTTTGTAATACGGTGTGGTGTAATAAGTTCTTCTATCCACAATTTTGATTAAAAATTACATCAAAGAGAATTGTAATGTACATTAAAGAGAAATGTAAACAAAACAGCGGTATCAGGTTTTGATCTTAAACGATGGAATATCTGAAGCGCGAACAGAGGACTTTGTTAAAAATTTGTTTTTATTTTTATTTCTGTGCCTACAGTACAGCCTTACACCCAGTACTTAATTTGTCCCCATCAAGCATCAAGAGTTAGCTTCCCCCCATCGAGATTTCAGCGTACCGCTAACGAGATTTCAACGCTCTCCACTAAGAGTAAGCGTCTGTGGATGATTAGACAAAAAAGTGGCTGTTAGCACCTATAAATGTCAAAGCCCCCGAAAATAGTGCCAAATTGCGGTGAAGACCTTTTTTTTTGGTCTTCAACCAAATTTGAATTTGGGGGCTAAATCCCTTCAAAATTTGGTGAATACCTTTTTTTCTTTATTGGAATTAGGGGAAAACTTGAACAAAGTTTTCTGGACCAAAATGGAGTTAAGAATGCGTTTGGTCAAGACTACGAAAGCGTCCCCCCCCCCACAAAATTCTACCGTTTAAGTATTGCCTACTAGTAGCGAAGCCAGGGGGGGCTATAACTCCAACCCCCCCCCAATTGGCATGTTGACCAAAATGCAGAATGAGAAAAACACTACGTTTTTAGCACTTTTGAGACTGTTTTATGTTCTGGAGTAGACTAAATAGTGATTTAAAACATCTTTTGAAACATATATTTAGGGGGGGGCTAATTTGTCAAAAATAAGACTAACAAATAAATGAAAACTTTGAAAAATGGCCAAAAATAAGCAATCAAATTTGATCGCAAGTGTAAAAATACTAAGCACAGGTGTTTTACAACAAACATACTATAAACTAAGGAAGAGGGGGGGCTATTCAGTATTAGTTAATTACCAATCATTTTTCTCAAATCTCTTTTTATTAACCCCCCCCCGATTATTTTTTCTATAAACTGTATACGAAATTGATTACTCCGAGTCAATTTTATTGAACTATTCGATTTTATAATTTACCAGCATCTTAACAAGAGAACTAACATACCAGTTTTGTCATGTTTACATTGCCAATTTCTAAACCACGTTTTAAAAGCATTATTTTTTAATCAAAATAGCCCTAAAATTACGTTAATTTTGCAAAAAATACAAAATTTTCAAGCGCTGGGGGCGCCACCCCCAGACCCCCGTGCCTCCGGCGGCTGGAAGCTTTCCCCCAAACCTCCGCCACAGCCCCACCCCCATTGCGAATTTCTGGCTACGCGCCTGCTGCCCACACCTCTTTAAATTTTTTGGTAATAGTGTAAATTTAAATACTTTGAAGTAATTTCACTGAAAAACCTGTTCTTACAGTACACAGCTATTCTTGTTTCAGGAATTCTTCTACGCAGGGCTTACAAAGCTGTATTATCCTTCAGTCAAGTCGCATTTTTTGCACAAGAGATATGTCAAAGTTCAAGGTCATTTCGATTCTGACCACGGATATTTTTAGGCCCCAACAGGGGTACAACCAAATTGTATACGACTGGGGCCTATTCTGTGATTGGCTGAAATTCCACTTGGACCAAGTCACTTAGAAACATTTACCCTTATTGTATGTGGCAAGGTGGTCCAAAACCCCAAAAGTAGTTTTACAGCTATTATTAGTGTTACCCTACGATTATCAACATTATTAACTTACTTTTGGCCACCTTGTATTATGCAAGGTTTTAGAAATAATTTTGGTCTGAATAGTAAGCGTGGGCTGGCAAAATATTTCATCAACTACACTACATATACAGTAATTCGGTTGAAAAAAATTCTTCAAAGGGAAATCTAATTTCTTTGCTTTTTTTGTGAACTTTGAATTCAAAAAATTAGAGCATTTTTGGTTTGATTTATGTTACAAATAGTTGATTAATTATTTAATCTACCATTCAAAAATTCAAGCGTTGATCGTAAACAAAGTGTGGATTTGAAAATTTTAGATTGAAGCTGGCTCGAAAAATTGAGCGATATTTACAATCTTGCTAGTGTATAAGTTCTTCACTTTCCATTGGTAGCGCTCATCATTAGAAAAATTACGATTTGTTGGAAGGTAATTTGTATTTTACGCAAATTTTCGAACAAATTATACGTAATCACCGGAATTGAGAAACGATTTTTAAAAATAGAGACTAAGCCTAAGCCACTTAAAATATTTATTACCTATAAAATACATCAAAACAACACATTTGTGTGGTTTAAAGCAATCGTTAGGAAATGATTAAAAAACAAAAATTCAACAAAAAACTTATACATTTTTAAATAGAAAATTTCTGATTTTTGTTGGTATATTGCAGAGGTGGAGTCGAGGACACAAAGCTCGAGGCCAAGGCCAAGGACACAAAAAAATTCTGAGGCCAAGACCAAGGCCAAGAACAGCCTTTCCGAGGACAGACCCTCTCGAAGCCAAGGACAGGAATGCTCGAGGCCAAGGCCAAGGACCAAGGACACAACCGCAAGTGTTTTCCAAAAAAAAAAAGGTCTTCAAAACAGTTTTTAGGCAATCTCCAATTTATAGGCTTAGCCAGAATTTTTGATTGGGGAGGCCTAAACCACAAATCACATGCAATGACGTCATCAAAATTTGCCTGTTGGCACTTAATCAGAATTTTACAAAGAGAGAGGGCTTAAACTGATAGAGTTGAAAAGTGAAAATACGTAACTTTGGAGACGAGAAAGCCAGTGTAACTCAAACGTATCACAGACGGGGATCTGGGGGCGAAGCCCCCAGATGTTGGGCGGTTTTTTTGTAATTTTTTGGAAAAAAAGCTATTTTAAAGCCATTGAATCACATTTCGCACATGTTTAGAGCCATTTAAAAGCACTAGAATTTTGACATTTGAAAGCCAATTAAAAAATTTAAATTGTTTAACCCTCCTTCTAGTTGCAATTTAAGTCCAAAACACGTTTAACATCTTGCATTTTGGTGTTAAAGTTTAATTGTTTGTGAGTTGGTTCAGGTAGAGGGAAGTAAGGTGCGTTGTCACGTGCAACATTTTAGCAGTAAATGAAAACGCACTCGAAGATTTTTAAAATAGCTTTCAATAGCGTCGGAGCTATCATTTCTACTCTTTGACATATGTGTAGCCTTGAAAAAAGCTGTTTTAGATTAGCATTATTTGATTTGTTCATTAGATCTGTTTTAGATTTGCATGATTTGTTCAAAAAGTAAATTGCAGCGTGAACTAGAAAACATCAGCTCGATTCTATGGAATAATGGATACCCAGAAAGCATTATTCAAATCACCATATCTAAGAAAATTGCACTTTTTAACCGTAAACCAAAGGAAAGACCGCAGAAGTGTCCAGTTTATTTGAAGCTCCCTTGGATTGGCAAAATTTCTTTGAATTTTGTAAAGCAAACCAAGATTGTTATCAACCGATGTTACCAAGCTGTTGAAACTCGCATTATTTTTACAACGAGAAAAATTTTGCCTACAATCCATAAAGATGTTCTACCCTCCCTTCAACAAAGTATGGTTGTATATCAATACGTGGGCCGCTGTGACTGTCGGTATTGGGTCGAACTTCCCAAAGATTGCAAGACAGAATTAATCAACACATTCCGAGATGCATAAGAAGTGACAAAAGACCAACGAAAAATCTGCCTAATCGAGAATTCAAAATCACTAGCACCCCTAGGATCTACTATGATTCTGCAATCGGACAGCATTTATTAGAGAATAAAGAATGTGCCAAGCATTTCAAAGATGCCCAATTTTCCATTTTGGCTACAGCAAGATTTATCAGTTCTAGAAGCATTCCATTTATTCCATTCTGGAAGCATTCCAATTCCATTTATCAGTTCTGGAAGCAACCTACATCAATTCCTTACAGCCTATTCTCTGCCGTCAAAAGGAATTCATTTATTCACTCCAAATTTCACATTAATTTTTTTTTCACTTTTCCGACGAAACCGAAACATTATTTTTCCACCAATCAAATTGCTAGAATGACCAATTTTGACCAATCAGAGAACGACAAGAAATTTTCTATATTTTCTATACTTTTGCATCAACTTAATACAATTTTAGGTGATTTTTGCAGCATTTTACGCAATAATAGCAACCCTTTGTCATTTCAATGTAGTCAACCTCTATATATATCACTGCATTTTAGTTTTTCTTCATTCCAGCGTAGATTAATGAAAAAAGCTGTACGAAAACGTTCAATCTAAAACAGCCTTTTTCAAGGCTACCCAGATGTCAAAGAGGGGAAATGATAGCTCCGACGCTATTGAAAGCTATTTTGAAATTTTGTACCACTAACAAGCTTTTCGAAGATTTTCCTTAGAGATTTTTGTTTTGACATGAAAATAACCAGTTATAGAAGTGCATGTTAGGCCAGGGGGCCCAGGCCCCCTCAATTAAAGGTCAACGATTTGTTCAATCAGCATTTTCCATGGCTAATTTTTTTTTAAGTACTTTGTGCGTAAAAACTGGCTAAGTGGAGGTGAATTAATAAATTGTTATTGAAAAATAGTACAATAGATGGTTACGCTTACTAACCATGTTATTGCTGGGCCGGATTTACATCACGCTGGGCCCCTGGCAGTTTGGAGATTTTCTCAACATCTTTCGGCCAAATGTAGGTGAAGACTATAAAAAGTCTTAAGATTTTAGCTCAGGGCCCTTAGCTGGTACTGCGCCATATTGTGGTAAGTCCGGCCTTGGTTAATGCATTGTGTTCACAAAAAGGCTAGATGTGATCCTGAGATAGCAACTTTTAGGACGAAAACTATCCATTTCTTCGAAAAGTAGCGTATGTAATTCCGATACCAAAAACTTCTTCCCCTAAATCGCTCGATGAATTTCGCCCTATTGTCAGTTTTTTCAAAATTGTTTGAAAAAATTCTCAAAATTAAAATGTTAAAATTCATTTCAAAAAACAATATTCTAACTCCCTTCCAGTATGGTTTTAGAGAAAACAACTCGACTAAACTGGCAATTACAGCATTTTATGATAAATTGCTCGAGAACCTGAATGAAAATAAAATAACTGCTCTATTTTTCTTGATTTAAGAAAAACCTTTGATTCAGTAAATCACAGCATTCTGCTTAAAAAACTTTATCATTATGGATTTCGTGGTAAAATATACGAATTATTAACCTCCTATCTTGCAGACCGACAAATCATGACAAAAATAAATGAAAAAAAGTCTGCACCACGCATCATTGATCACGGAGTGCCACAGGGTTCAGTTCTGGGGCCACTGCTATTTTTAATGTATGTAAATGATCTTCCATCGGCATCTAATTTGGAAACAACACTCTTTGCAGATGATACCAATCTGCATTTATCACATCACAATATCATCACCCTACAATCTCAAGTTCAACAAGAAATCGAGAAAATTAATAATTGGATGATTAGCAACAAACTAACAATTAACTACAAAAAGAGCTATTACATAATTATTGGCAACTCAAAGTCTGTTGATAAAGCTAAATTCAATCTCACTATTAATCACAATTTAATCAAAAAATCGGAATTTGTGAAATATCTTGGAGTTTTTCTTGACGATAAATTATCTTGGAAAATACACATTGAGAAAATATGTCAAAAACTTTCAAGAGTTTGTGGAATGATATATAACCTAAGATATTATGTTCCATTGTCTACTCGGAAGTTAGTTTACTTTAGTCTTTTTCATTCACAGCTTCAATATTCTTTATTAAATTGGGGTAGAGCTGCTAAAAGTAACCTCCAAAAACTTGTAATTCTTCAAAACAAAATCTTACGAGCGAGTCTCTTTCGTCCGAAACATCATCAAACAACATTATTTATTCTGAATTTAGTGTCTTAAAACTGGAGGACATGATTAATATGGAGTTTGTCAAATTTATGTACAAATTTAACGATAAAATGCTGCCAGAGTCTTTCAATAATTACTTTGCTAAACTAGATGATGTGCATAAATACAAAACAAGGCAAAAACATCGAAAGGAATTTTTTCAATTTTATATCGCATCAAAAACAGGAAAAAAGAGTCTTCGTCATATCTGTATAAATGTTTGGAAGAATGTTCCCACAGAATACCGACAGTGTTCGTCTTTCAAATTTAAGCGATACTTTAAATCAAATGCGCTGCTAAAATACTATATAATACCAGCGTGCCTTAGCAAAAAAATTTTTAATAGTTCCGTATTTATTTATTTATTTTTTTTTTCTGCTTGTTATATGGCTAAGTTGGCTTTCACCAAACTCATCCTGATTATGGTGTATTATTTTAATTTTAGTCACTCTTTGCTTTAAATTTTATGTTAATCTGTGTGTTTTTAAAGGCAACAATGTGATATATGTTTAACTGCATTTATATAATATATTATACAATTAAGTGCTGGACGGCCTACCATTTCCATTTCTGGGTATAAATTTGTATGTTATTAGTTCAATGTTGCTATAATACTTAAGAAAGGATGATTTACTGGAAATTTATGTCCAATCACAGTTCGATAATGTTTAACTTTTTTACGATGGGAATATCCAAAAATAGCAAGTTGGAGCGAGCCAAAAATGAGGCTGTTATTTTCAATTCATGTTGAGATTATGTGTGTTCACAGTCAGTTAATTATTTATTTAAAAAAAAAATTTTTTTTTTTTTTGGGGGGTGAAGGGAGGGGGAAGGTATGAGACAATACAAGGCTAATTTTATTGTCATTGTTATGATTTATTTATGTAGGTAGTTATCGGCCCTCTCATAAAGCACGACTTGCCCATCATATTTGTAAATTGATGTGTATGTTTTAAAGTGTTTGTTTGTTCATCTTTTGTAAGCCATTGCGACAAATTTTCCTGTGCAAGTTTTAATGCGATTGGGTGCAGCAGACATTAGATGACCAATTGGTCTTTCGCTGAAACCCTCCTGCGCTTGGTTGCGTTTGGGAAATAAATAAATTATTATTATTATAAATTTCTTCCGGGCTATACGTTTAAATTGGCTGGCAAAAATTGAATTGAGGGTGTCGCGGGGCCTTTGGTCTTCAATATTGTTGTTCGCTACTGGTGTAAGCAAAAATGCTGAAAAGAAACTGAAACTGAAGAAACAATTGGCTTTTTTGTCACATTTTTGTCATTGGTGAAATTTCAATTGGGGGGGAGGAGGCCTGCTTGGCTAAGCTTATGCTCCAATAGCGGAAAACATAAAAGGTATTTGCAAATTTTCTGCGAGGTTTCTAAGGTTTTCCAACAAAACTTCTACGGTTCAAAAACTAGTGCTGTACTCGAGCCGAGGACAGGGCAATTTTCGAGGACATAAGGCTTCGAGGCCAAGGCCAAGGACGTCCTCGAAGACTCCACCTCTGGTATATTGTTGAAAAAAAATATGTTAGCCCAGGAGCTCAACGCTGTAACAAAAGCTTGAGCATTTTTAAAAGGCAGTTTTTAATTTGTGTTGTCGTAATACTGTATTTGGTATTGAATTGTGGTGACCATAAGGAACCCAATAGTAACAGATACTTTAAATCAGTGGCTCCCTAACTTTATACCGCCACGGACCCCTTATGGATGTTAGAGGTCTCTACAAAACTCAACAGTTTTCGAGAAAGGATCTTTGCCCAAATCATACAATAAAACGCCAAGGACACAACGCGCAAAGGACCAAGGACACAACGCGCAAGCGTTCTCCAAAAAAAAAGATCTTCGAGCAAAAAAAAAATTGCAACTCTTTTGCGAAATTTCAGGCGCTAACCAAAAAAAAGTCTTCACGCAAAAATAATCACAAATTTTCCGAATTGTGGTCCGTAGATAATTAAATAAAAATCAAGTCTTTCTCTTTGAAATTAATCCTCTATTCAAATTATATTGGTTTAAACTGATTTCAACATTTCTAGTTTTGATTTTCTAAAACGTCTCGCAAATTCTCTGGGATGAACTCACGCACTCCATAAAGGTTCATGCCAGAGTTGTAAGTCGGGCCGGGCTTTTCGGGTCGGGTTCGGGCCGGGTTTGGGCCTAAAGTTGACCAAAATGTCGGGCTTAATTTCGGCCTGAGACCTACTTTTTGTCTTAGGTTACAAAAAATAATCAAAATAACTTGGCAATATTGCTAAATTTTTTAGACCTAACTTGACTTTCGGATTTTTCGGGCATGATTTGGGCTTCAAATTTATTTTCGGGTTCGGGCCCGGTTTGGGCTTCTAGTTTCGGGTTCGGGCCGGGTTCAGGCCTGAATTTGTCTGCCCGTTTACATCTCTGGTTCATGCACCCTGTTATTGGAAGCCTCTGCTCTAAATGCAACAAAAAACTTTTGCAGTTTTGAATATGGCGATATTTATTTTTTTTGGTCTGCTGGTAAAACTATAACAATGGTGAGAAACTATGTACCAACAGAAATACAATAAAATCATTGTGCATTCAAACTAAAAATTTCAATTTTATGTCAGTTTATGTAAGCTAGTTGGTTGATAAAAAATACCAAACATGAAACCAAAACTCGTATGGTAATTTTTGTTAGTATGCTGGATATTTTATGTTGTTCCCATTCACGGCCATACATACCACTACAGAATGCAATTAAAATTTCTATTGAAGTGTGCAAGATCAATTTTAAAGCAATTTTGAAAAATAGCAGTTGCCAATGTCAAAATCTCCGAAAAATGCAAATTAAGCACTTGCACCAAAGATAACAAAAAATCACAGCTCGTAATATTATAAATTGTCCTAAGCCCTCTTGAGCGGCTGTAAGCTAATTGGTACTCGGCTTTGGTCTAGGTCTTTGATCGTTTTGATGTGTTGAACCTTGAATTCGAACGCGATCTTCTCGACTCCACCTCTGGTTTGCTGTATACAAAAAAATGAAGAAATTTCATTATGAAGTATTAATAAGGATTGCAAAATTAGCAACGGTGAAGTGCTAAAAGGCTGTTAAAATTATGAAAAAAAATTTGCCCTGTACTCGTCACGTTAATTGACTACTAAATTCAATCTAATCTTTACTCCACACTACTTCGGATTTTAGTTATAAAACTCTGAATCGCTGCAGTGCGAGTAACGCAAAACAGTCCTGGTTTACAATTCGTGGTAAATCTCCATTTAAGAATTCACCATTCAACGAAAAACTGATTGCAAATCGAAACAAATAAAAGTTAGGAAACAAGTTTATAACAAAATAAAGATTTTTAAGTAGAGCCAAAGACACTTTCGCGATGAGATTCTGAAAAAACAACACAGCGTTTATGACCGTGCGACCTGCTTACCCTTATCTTTGTTTGACCTCAACAGTTTTCTAGCAAGAGCGTTTTGTTCCTTTATCGTTTGCTTTGTTGTGAACCCATGGCATCAGTTTTAAAAGGGTGGCTATTAGTTGGCGGTATAGATTCAGTATGCAATTCTGAGGGGAGTTTATTATAGAACTATAAGCAGTACTTAAATTGTAAAATTTTGCATTGGGGACGACGCTTTTGCAGCCTTGATCAAACGCATTTGGAATGCAAAAGTACTTTAGAAAAGATTACGTAATTCCGTCGCCGAAGTTGAATGAGCACCACAAAATTGAAGTGTTCTTCTCCCCAAATTAGGTGAAGACCAAAAAAAAGGTCTTTGCCGGAAATTGAAGTGGTTTTTAGCCAAAGTTAGGTGAAGAATTAGGTTTTTTTTGTCTGATCATCTAGCGCTCAAAATCTCGATGGGGGGACACTTAAATCTTGATGGGGGAACGCTAAATCTCGATGGGGGACGCCAACTCTCAAGGGGGGACGCGTCCCCCCACGTTTGCAGGTTATTTAGTTTAAGGATTTAAGTTTGCAGTGTATTTCAAATAGAATTTGTTATGCCCAGGCACCCGGCGTACCGCATTACCAGCCAATAAGCTGCTAGTTGGTTAAAACAAACTCAAGGTATGCTTGTACCAGTGTTGTAAATTGGGCCAGGTTTTTCAAATCGGGTTAGAGCTTAAAATAGTATTCAGATCAAAAAAATTTTGCTCGGTCTTATTTCAAAAAATTTTGGCAGATCTGAACACTCACTTCAACAAATTTGAACTTTCTATAC
Organism: Trididemnum nubilum; assembly: GCA_963965965.1. Classification (NCBI taxonomy): domain Eukaryota; kingdom Metazoa; phylum Chordata; class Ascidiacea; order Aplousobranchia; family Didemnidae; genus Trididemnum; species Trididemnum nubilum. The sequence goes on from OZ014488.1 coordinate 25,308,360, forward strand.
GACCTTGATCCGTTCCCATAATATGACAATTTAGATTTTACCGTAAAATGGCTTTTTTCCATGTTTTATTTTAACGACACTCGAGCAATAATCGATCAGCGGTTGAGTGGATAAAGCGTCTGCTACTGAAATGGTAGACTCGGTTTCGATTTCCTGTCGGGTCACACCAAAGATCAAGCAGAAAATTTTGGTATTCACAACTTTTCTGTTTGACGTTCAGCAATTAAAGGGACAGTGTGAAGCCTCCACCGTGTATGGTGTACAAGTGGCAGTTTGACTCAAAAACCGAAAGATTCCTTTGCTGTCTTTAGGCCAAGCTAGGCAACTTGGTGAATAAAATGTAATTACAATTACGTTTTTTCAGACCTAACTTAACTTTCGGTCTCTCGGGCCTGATTTTAGCTTCAAATCACGTTTCAGGTCTGGGCATGTACTGCCGGCCCCTTTAAAACTCTGCTTTGTACGTTCACTATTTTATGCCCAGAGTAGACCAGGCTTTAGTTTTACGTTTTTAACAAAATTAGCAATAGTTTTCGACACTCACAATTTATCTTTTAATATTAACTAGATTTAGTATATGCTCCCTATTTATTTATTTATTTTTTAACTCGTTACACGCTTCGATATATTACAGCGAGTATAATCAAAGATTTGATTTGATTTGGATTTAGAAAATTCTTGGTATTTAATCTTTTGAAACATTGCTTGATGATATAACGTAGTAAAATCAGAGCAAAACGTAACTATAAAATGACAGTAAAAGGTTAAAAGCACAACAGTCTGTTTCGTCCGAAAGACTCATGAGGTGCTATTCCTTTTCAAACAGAATAAAATTTGAATAAGACTAGCGCCTGATGAGTTCTTAGGATGAAAGAGACTATTGGGCTTCTAACCTTTTACTGTGATAGTTGTATTTTTTAACTTACTTCATTACAAATTTCTTTTAGGTATGTGAAAAAATTTACCAATATACATCGCTATGAAGGGAGTCATTAATCTTGGGTTGACCCTTTTATGCACCTTTGTCGTCACAACATGTGCTCAAGTTTCAGTAGATATGCATTGCAATATACACGAAGAAATAACAATTATATTACGAGGTATATGAATTTATTTTAGAACTGGGTTTATTTTACAAATTTCAAGTCTTTTCATTTTTAGTCTTTATTTAGCTTAAAGTGATCGAAAAACAATGAAACTTTCTCTTTGTTGACGAAATGAAACTGCTCACAAACATTAGTTTTTACCAACACTAGTACAGTATAAGGTCTATAAAAGAATGCAGCTTAGACGGCGGAGTCTGTTTATGACAATCTTAAACAAACTTTGTGCTGTAAATGCACAAATTTACCGAAAATTAAAATTAGTTTACACCGCTAACAAATAAATTAATGCCACCACGTGAAAAATTAGGGAAGTTTTAGTCTCGTGCATTTGTGAAAAAAAAGGCCTTACCCCTAAAGAATGCAACAAAAAATGTATTGACTTATTTCGATAGAATTACCTTTACTAAATAACATACTAAAAATCTGAGCCTACAAAATCTATTAATTTTGAGATAAAATTTAGGCTTTGGACAGCAATTTTTGGATTTAGTTAAGTTACGTTTTTCCTTAGCTGATCAGCTAATTCAGAGTGACATAATAAAAACACAATTATTCTAGTACTGTGATGTAATAATATCAGCAGGAAAGATAATGTCCTGGTGATTGGAGCATTTTTAGAATGATTATCAAAAAAAATTACTCTTTGAATTTTTAAAAAATAATTTGAAGAAAAAAACAATGTCGATTAACAAGCACGTCGATGATCACAACATCACAGGAATTGCACAGGTGAGCATCCGCGACCGGTTTCGTTCTTGCTCAAGGGACTCATTAGGTTGTTCTTCCGCCTGATGAGTCCCTTGAGCAAGGACGAAACCGGTCGCGGATGCTCACCTGTGCAATTCCTGTGATGTTGTGATCATCGAGATGCTTGTTAATCGACATTGTTTTTTCCTTCATTTGATTTGCTATGGTTCCCCGCCCGGAGGTGCGATATCTCTGGTACCCTTGTAGTTCCCTTGGTGGTTTTTGTGAAAAATAATTTATTCAAGCATAGAAATTTGATTGTATGGGTGGTAAGGCTGTAAGGATTTGAAGAATATTATAGATAAATATAACTACGAAATATCTTACATTAACATACGGTAACTACAAAATATAAACATTAACTACCAAATGTGGACAAACATAACTGCGAAATATCTTAGCTTTTCAATGCCTATAAAAATGTTTGCTCTATAAACTTTCTTACTGACTTTTGTTATTTGAATAAACTTATGTTTTTCGGAATACGCTATTTCGAAACTTTGAAAGTGCATGTGTTCTTTTGTTCTGAATTATAGCTTAGGAAGAACTTTAAGCTATATATGGTAATATATATTTTGTGTCTCGAATTCCAGACGCAAGTTCATAAGCGTAACCAGGGGGCCCGCCCCCTTCCAAATGAAATGCCATCATTGATAAAAATGATGACAACAAAGCCTATTATTTTTTCTCTTACAGTTGCTTTCAGCATTTTTGTGTACAACAATACACGCTACAACAGAAACTAACAATAATATTAATATTGACGACCAGTGGGTCCGGCCCTTCTCAATTAAAAAATTTGCCAATCAATTTAAATGTAGACCTGCAAGAAACTCATGGTTTTTGTCCAAAAAGTTGAATCCTCAGGCCCTTATCTAACTTTTTCATGACCTGTAATAACATGATTAAAAACCATTTATTGATTGAACCAACTTCACATCACAATCTTCTTACTGCGTCTTGCCAGTTTTTACGGGACAAAATACTTTAAAAAATAGCTAAGGGAAATACTTATTGAACAAAGACACTCAGAAAATAGTGAATTTAAGGGGCATTGTATTATGCCACCTCCCTTTTTGGCCGTGGCACAATAAAAAAAAAAAAAAAAAAGAAAAAAAAGGACGCAAAACCCGTTAAAGTCAATGTAATTGGTCAGGTTTCATAATATTTTTGGCCAAGCAAGACAAAACTTTTACTGCCGGGAAATCCTCCAACTATAGATCACAAACTTAAAAACTTATCGAAAAATTAAGCAGGCTATATTCCGAAATTTCACATTCGATTACCTTTAAAGAGGTGTCATGCCTATTTCGTTCATGTCACATAAAGCTAAAAAACCTGCTACACGCTATTGAAATAGCTTTGATCCCATGGCTGTTTTAGCCTTTTTTTTAGTATTCGTTGCTACACAATAGTCTTTTAAATAAAAATTGAACAAAAAATGCCGGTTATTAGTCTCAAAATTCAGTAGTTTTTGTTAAAATATACCGGCCAGTTGGTCGAGCGGTAATGCGTTGGTATCTGGAGCGGAAGGTCTGAGGTTCAAATCTCGGATCGGTCAAATCAGACACAGTGCTGCCAACGATTAGTGACCGCTGCGACATTTCTTCGAAAGAAGCTGCGTTGCCCGGGCACAAAGACGTGAAAATTGGCCCCGCTAACTCGTTACACGCTTCGGCGTAATACAACGAGTATAATGAAACAACTGATTTGTTAAAATATCTTAAAATAAGCACTGGGGACCCAAACTCACAAATCTCATTAATTGCCTCAGGCAGTTAGTTACCTATTGTATACGTGGCGGCTGGGAGCTCTGCTCCCAGCTTGTCATCCATTTTTTTAATGTATGCCTCCTTTTGAAATTCCTGCCACAGCTACGACTGAACGTTTATGTACTCCTAAAACTGGATATAATCCTGACAAAACAAAATTTTCCAAGACAAATCTTTAAGTGAATTATTTTATTTACTGCTAACAATTTTACAGCATGCAATGTATTTTGCTTCCCCACCTGGGACAAGTCACTTACAAAATTTAATCGCAAAATGCAAGGTTATAAACGTGTTTTGGACGTAAAAAAAAGCTAAACAATTCAATTCTTTAACTGGCCTTCAAATCTAAGGAATTCAGTTTTTTCAAATAGCTCTAAAGTTGTGCGAAATGTGATCCTATAGGGCATTAAAATAGCTATTTTTGCAAAAATTTTTAAAAACTCACCGAGCGGCTGGGTGGTTCGGCCCCCAGACTCTTGTCTAAGATAAATATGTGTTACACTATAGTTTGCTCATTACTTCTCTCTACTTTAACATTAAAAAAAATCAATTTTTGGTTCAAGTCCTCCCCCTCTAGCAAACTCCCGGTTACACTTCAGCCCAAGCACTGGCTTCCGATTTTCCATTCTAAGATACTTTTGTCCTTTTCGAAAATTTCTGATGCGTCACTGCATGTGATTTGCGGTTTGCCCCCAGCCCCTTTTTGCTATTCAAAAACCCTAGAGCTGCTACGTGCAAGTTTATCAAAAGTATTAAATTTTATTGAAATCAAATTTGCAGCTTATTCAAAAAGAGTATTTTCGATGCATAGTGATTTCAATTGCTATCGTAGTACATTATTTGCGAAAATTCAGTTTTAGTTTTATGAAAGCTCCTTACTTTTATCAAGTTATTTGAGGTGTCCAACAGCTTTTCCCAGCATTATCAAAATCAATATACATAGGTGCTGTTTATTCAAAAAGTCACCAAAACTTTTCATTATCTTGGAGCTTTATCTCGTTTTCTGCCCATAAGTTTGTTCAATTTATTTGGAACTTCAACCAAAGAACATTAGTTTATTGTCATAATTTGGTTTTTATATTATTTTGCGTTTTAGAGGACAAAAAAGATCTACTTAAATGGCCTTGTTAAGTCTACAATACCTACTAAAAACATTTTCAGTTTTATTGTGTACGGTAATCCATCAAGTTCAGATTAATGTAATGAAATTAAAACTCGAATATGCTTGTATTTGCAACAAATACAAAAAATAAGCTGTATTTATAAATTGAAACATGACCACGATGCGAAAAAATTTTAGGTCTAATCAACTTCGCACGTTTTTCGGTCAAATTTAACGTTTTCTGCAATTGAATTACATTATCAATGATACCATTGACCTTAATATGTATGAATATTGAGACATGTTTAGATTTAGTGCTGGTACTTACAACATAATGTTTGAATGAACATATGAACAAAATAAGCTAGGCAATTTTTTTTTGATTTTAGCCACTAGGTGGAAATAGAAAAAAATTAGGTGAAACAGAGCCACGTAGGTAAATCAAATGTCTCAAAGATATTAAAATCACGTCAAGCAGAGTATGTTGAAATAGGTTCAGACCTGTTAAAACATTTTAAGCATCCCAAAATTTTAATTTTAACATTATTTTGCAAAACTCAAACATAGATCTGACCTAATAAGATATATCTATTAAATAGTTTTGACGTTTTATATTCCATAAAATCATTTACAAAGATCTGCATTTTATTAAAATATTGTGTTTAGGTTTTTGAAACAGACAGACAGACAGAGGCTTGTTGTTAAGCAACATAACCACAAAAAACTAAACAATGCAATTCGGCATAGTCGTAAAATTAAAAAATAAAAAATAAAACGCAATACTCAGAATTGAATTTTATAATATGTGTTAACAAAGAAGCTGGAACTGACCATAAAGGTCTTCGAGTCAAACAGCTCCAAGTTAAAAAATTAAATTAAATATTTTGAATTAGAAATCAATTATTTTATTTTTCTAGCAATATGAGCAAGACATTTAGAGTTTAATTTGATGTTCTTGAACCAAATAGTTTTTATAATTTTTTTGAATTTTGTTTATCGTCTGTAGTTTTATTTCTTTTTCAATGTTGTTCCAAATTTTCAAACATGTTTATCTAAATGATTTTTAAAGCCTGACTAATCTAAATTTGGGAATATGGTATGTGTGATTTTGAATATAGTTAATGAAATTAATGAAACTTTTTCTAAGTTAATGAAATTAATATTCTGCTTTAATAAAGAGACAAAATTACAAATTTATATCATTGACGTAATTATTAATTTCTGACGTCACCAGTAACTAAACCATAAGAATGATAATACTGAATTAGTTAATGAGCTACCCATAGGTGGGCAAGTTAATGCAAAACGTTAGCTTCGTTAACCATTAGTCCGTTGACAAACTTCACTCCTCCGATAAAGTTAATTCGTTATTTTCAGCTTTATTTAACGGAAGTTAATGAAGTCTGTTAATTCGTTAACATTTTGAGTGTAATTTACATTTCTTTTTGTTCACTCACTTCTAGAACACGTAATGACACCGTTGAGCTGATTGGTAAAAAAAGTTTATGGCTATGGTGGTCTTTTTGTGTTTTGGAAGTTACATTTTACGCAGTCTAATCTAATTTCAAGACAAAGATAAGTTCAAATGCCCTAACAACGCTGCGATCGGAAAATCTTCGGAAATCGTGAACAGCGATAATTAATAGACCAGTGAGGCTGCAGCTTATTATTTGCTACAAAAAAAGAGCTTTTTTCTTTGGTTTTTCTTGTACAAAACTCGTGCTAAAACGCAACTAGTGTTACCAGTGTAAATTGGTTTGTACCGGTACGATGAATGAATGGTGCAAGAAATTAACGATGAAAACCTTAATGTAAGTCAGCGAAACTTAATGAAAGTTAATTTAGCCCGTTAGCATAAAAAACTTTTTAATGAATAAACGAGTTAATGAAAAAGTTTGCTTCGTTATTAACGGTTTACGAATTTGTACCCACCTATGAAGCTATATCATGTTAATCTCCGCCGAATACAAGAACAAAGGTTTTGATTCTAAGTTAGATATTTCTGTGAAATATTAATCCAGCTGAATGTGGGAAATGACGTCATCAAAGAAAAAACACTTTTTCACAATCAAATTTTTGCAGACTTTAGTATGCCATTCGGTAGCCCTCATACTATTGGAATCCGTTAAAAAACTCTTTGTTGCAATTTTTGGGGGGTTAAACCATAAATGCACTCAACTGTTTGTGATATCATAACTTTTCCATCTAAGGATAGTATACTTTTGTATTGTAACGTAATAAGTAACAATTTTTTGAAATATTCTACTCTACAGGTATAATTAGACTGGGTCCAATGGTTTTCAAGCGACTAATTTGCTACTTTATTTCTTTTTTTGTTACGGTAAAGATAAAACAAGGATTTCCAATATCGTTGATACCAGTCCAAATTGGACAGAGCCGATACATTTGTACGTATGAATGACATGATGATGAAAAACTCCAAAAGTTGTTTTGAATAATTTTAAAATTGCATGCATAAAAGCACGTAGGCGTATACAATAATACAGCCTTAAGCAAGACTTAACTGCTTGCCCGAGGCTAAAGCTAAATCTGCTTATATGAGGAGGCTATGTCTTTTACGTTTACAAATAATGATTAATTTGAACAATTTTAAGGTAAAGCAGAATTTGAATATGGCTTCCATCAAAGCCAATGTTATGCTTTTTGTCAGAAGCGAAAGCTCTTCGGGAAGAGCTCTATGGTGACGATCTCTGTCTGCCACAGACAGAAAACGTCTCCTAACAGATCTGTCCGAAAAGCTCCCGACGAAAAGCATGACATTGATTTTACTCGAAGTCATATTCAAATAATGGCTATTTTAAACATGGTTTTATTCAAAGCGATTCACAGATGGCTCGAAGTTCAAGTCAAAAAATTTTTCCAAAGCAAATCGTGGTCTTCTAAAAGTTTCCGAAGGCAAAGTGAAAAATTTGAAATGCTACAAATGGAAATATCTAAGTGATGTCGAAACAGTAGTGGTTTAGGATGCAAGCTGCATTAATCACAGACAAAAATGAGACATAGAGCACATTTTGTAAAAAGCAATCAAGGTTATTTCACAGTCTTTGCACAAGTAGCAGAAGTTACTCAGCACTATTCAAAGTTTGCTCTAAGACTCTAAATTAATATTTAATTGAAAATAGTTGAGATACACTATGATGCTTAAAAACTAAGGATATTCAAAATTAAATGCTGATACCGGCAATTCATATTTTTTTGGTATCACATTTTTTATGTATTCTCTGCTGTATTTCTTTTTCAGATATTTGGAAAAAAATTAGGTATTTTGAAGCTTATCAGCAAGATAAAAAAAAAGAAATTAGATATTTTGAAGCTTATCTGTAAGATACAATTAACACCGCTATGAAGGTACTCATATTTTTTACGTGGTGCCTTTTGGGTTTATTTGCCGTTACAATGGCTCAATTTTCAACAGGTAACTAATATCCACACAGATGTTTGGGGTTATTTGAAACAGTAGTGCTCAACATTTTTGCTTTGTAATAAGATCAGTCAACGATTTTTAGCTTTTATATTAAGTGGACGCTTTTTTGTTTTTTTTTAGCCCAAGTTCGTCAGAGAAGAATTGAAATTTACAGCATCTTCAAAACCATTTTTTTCATAAAATGCCACTCGCTGCGAATTTGCGAAACTGTCGTATGTCCAAAATCATGATTTTGAGAAAAACGCAGTTTAAGTTTGTTTTATTTTCTCAACTTGTGCAATTCTTAACAAAAATACTTCTGTTGTTGATTTGGGGTTGACCACTGTGCTAGAGAAGTCTCTATTAAAATGTTAGACGAATCCGACCAATTTTTGAAAAGAAACTTTACTAAACTTTATGATGGAATCATCAAGTTACGACATTTCTTCTTTTTTCTACTTGAATGGTTTTTAACATGCGACACTTTACACATAAATTAATATCGGTAAAATAGTGTAACAGACGAACGCTTTTACGCGTATTGGCACTAAGATCGAAGCCCAAAATTTCTCAAACGCAGTATTGAAATTAAGGAAAAAAGTGCAAAGATATTTATGCATTAATAAGGTTAAAAACCATCAAATATTGGATTTGAATAACATTTTAGCCGTTGATTCATTACAGCAAGTGATCATTATTAGCAACAAGTATTCCATACACACTCTATTTTAACATTGCTCTATGTATGTTTATGCCTTCAATCGATTTGCACTTGACTAAAATTAAACGAAATTAGAAGTAGCCAGCAGTTTACTCAAGGGCGGGAACTGGGAGTTTGGGAGCAAATTTTGTGATGACAAAAACAATTGTGCTAAGTAGCTATAAGTGAGCCAGATCTGGGATCAACGAGCTCCGCCTTCAATCGTCGGAGTCGGAGGACTCTGCTTCCCGCAAACCTAAATAACAAAAAACAAATGTCTAGCAATGACACTAAACACCCCACAGCCCGTAAATGTTTGCAATTTTTTTGAAAAACAAACTTAATTTTAAACTTAATGTTAGCTTGATTATTCGGCTCGGTATGTTGTCTAAACTTGGCGTAAAATCGTGATCTTACGAATTAATCCTTAGGTTAGTTTAAACAGAAATTTAATACGCCCGGCGTACCGCTTTGCCAGCGTAGAGCTGTCAGTTGCCTAAAATAAAATTAAGATTACACTCGCACACTCACGATCTCACGCACATCGTAGACCGAGCAGTAATCTTAAAGCATGCTGAAAACAAGAAAGTGGTCTAGTTAAGAAAAAGCTGTAAAAAATGGTGCATAGTAAATGGTATTGTCACTGCCAATTCTGAAAATTTGATCAATTAATCCACAGCTTTCAAAAAGCAAAAAGTAGAATAATTAACGACATTTTTCACCATGTTGGAAAATATTCCTTTAAGAAACACGTGTTTTTGTTAAAATCACTGTAAAAAAACTACTTTTAAATAATCATCGTTATTAGCTTATTTATTTTAACCTGAAAAGTACGGTGGAGTGAAAAAATTAACATTTGCAAAAATCTTTCGTAATAGTGAAAAAAATATGGAGTGATATAATATAATCTTGCACGCAAAAATTGAAGAAAAAATGTTGACATCTTAGATTGCCACAATGCACTTGAAAATTTCCACTTTTTACCAGTTAGCTCAGTGGTTTTCAAACTGTGTACCGTGGCACATTAGTGTGCCGTGAGCGATTTGCTGGTGTTCGGCGTAGCTTTTTCGGAAAATATGCTAATATTTCAATTACAGATTAGGCTTAACACCATGCGATAGACCAGTAATGCTCGTAGTCCTAATTATAGTTTGTGCAAACATTGCGACGTAATCTATATTTATTATTTTTCATCATTTTCAAAATTTTTGTTAAAATTACGCTGTAGTTACTTGAAGCCCAGTTTGTAGTTTCAAGACAACATCATTATTTGTTACCTATACAATAATTATTTGTGTATGCGTTCAGATGCAATTAGTTAGGATTTTTCATTTCATTCCAAAAATATTATGGTAAGATTCAGGCGCGTAGCCAGAAATTCGCAATGGGGGCTGTTTTGGGGGTCTGGGGACGGAGCCCCCAGCGCTCGAAAACTTTGCATTTTTTTGCAAAAATAACTTAATTTTAGGCTATTTTGATAAAAACATACTGCTTTTAAAACGTGGCATAGAAATTGGCAGTGCAAACATGATTAAACTGGTTGCATAAATGGGCTATTTGGGAGGTGGCTAACTGGCTAATAATAAAATTTTAGTTCTCTTGTTTAAATGCTGATAAATTATAAAATCGTATAGTTCAATAAATTCACATAAAGTAATCTATTTTGTCTTCAGTTTGTAGAGAAAAAATAATTTGGGGCAGGGGGCTAATAAAAGATATTTAAGATGAATGATTAGTAATTAACTAATACTGAATAGCCCCCCCCCCCCCCCCCCCCCCCTATTCCTAGGTTATAGTATTTTTGTTAATGACACTTATCTTTAGCATTTTTACACTAGCAATCAAATTTGATTGCTTATTTTTGGCCATTTTTCAAAGTTTTCATGTATATTTGTGAGTTTTATTTGGGACAAATTCCCCCCCCCCCCCCTCTCCCCCGAACATCGGTTTCAAAAGATGTTTTAAATCACTGTTTAGTCTATTCCAGTGCACAAAACAGTCTCGAAAGTGCTAAAAACTTGGTATTTTTCGTATTCTGTATTTTGGTCGACATGCCAATGGGGAAGCCTATAACCCCCCCCCCCCCTGGCTTCGCTAGTGGTAAGATTGCAGTGTTGTTATTGGTACGCTAGCTAGCAGGCCTTCGGGATTTCTGAAAATGTTGAATTTTCTTTCGAAGATGAAAAACAGCTCATAGATTTACGAAATGACCTGTTTTTTCATCATTGGTTCGAAAAAAAAGCATAGACAATTTTTGGTTATCTGTTTGCAAATCTTATCCAATGAACGGTGTTAAAGCCATCAAAATAATGCTTCCATTTGCATCTTCATGGTTCTGCAAGAATGGGTTTTCTGCTTCGACAGAAATTAAAAGCATGAAAGGAATAGGACTTCTTGAAATTGATAATGAAACGCGAGTGTGTTTGACAATGATGGAACCTCGTTTCAATGTTATTTGTTCTCAAAAACAGGCTCATCTATCACACTAAAGTTTGCAGAATAAAGTTTTTAAAGTAAATTTGTTTTTTTAGAGTGGCTAGTGTTACCATAGTGGTGTTACGCTACGTAACGCCCATAAAGAGATTAAGACAGAAAAAAGTGAGCGCTCATTTGCTCATCTACTCTTTTTTATTTTTTTAGTTATCGTTAAGGTTAGGGTTAGATTTTGAGTTTGGTTACAGAGTTAGGGTTAACGCTAGAATTAGAGCTAGGGTTAGAGTTTTGGTTAGGTTTAGGGTTGGGATTAGGACTAGAATAGCGATTTTCTTATTCTTACGTAACGTAACGGCAGCCTCTGCCTTGTTTTTTTCAGCTAGTGTGCCGTGAATTTTTTTAAAGTTTTGTAGTGCGCCCAGGAGTGCCGAAACCCGGGGGGGATATATCCCCCCCAATAATTTGAGTATGGTTTACATCTGGATCCCACCCAATACTTTGACTCTGGTGTGCACAGTAGCGTAGCCAGAAAAGGGGGGGGTCTATAGCCAAAAAAAAAAACTTCACAAAACCTTACGTAAAAAGGTTAATTGTCTGCATCTCTGCAGCATAATTTTGAATTTTTTTACTTGACAGTTTGCAAAAGCAGATAATAGCTGGTAAGCTAAGGGCCATTTAATTAAACATAAGTTGATTAAAATTTTCAGAGTTACCATCAAGTTTCTAACAAACTGGAAAGTTTCTGCTCTATAGAGTAGAGACTCACACTCCATAATACATAACAGTATTTCTATTGAAATAAAGCAAATCTTTTATGCAGTTCAACACAAACAAAAGTAAAAAGACGCAGTATTATTGGTCCAGTATCCTCTAATAAGAGACGAATGATATAACTGGACTTATTTTTATTGCCGATAATAAACTTGTTGTATGTAGGAACGTTTGGGCCATCACCATCAAGAAATCCTATTGTACCAGGCCCAGAAGATTCATTTGGGCCAGTTGTTTCATCTGGGCCAATTCCACTATTTGGGCGATTTGGTCCGGGTGGTTCGAACTTCGGAGAATGCAGTGTAACTTGTGGCCTGGGGTTCCAGTTCACCCAAATTAATTGTTCTGTACTTTTCGAAGGATGCATGGGAACACTCGCTGAGTATGAGCTTTGCTACCAAGGAGCTTGTCCAGAACCAGGTAAATTATGCAAGAACTGCTGCACGAATCTGCAATAATCTGCAATTGCTACCTATCTGCAATTATTTTGGCCAAGAGTGCTGGCTTTTTTCCACAGTATTTCTTAAAATGACAGCAAAGGTTCCCTTTAAATTTGATTAAGGATAATAAACTTTTAAAGAAGTTAAAAAATAACTAAATTACCCCATCAGCTATAATTACCTTTCTCTTTCTCCCATTCTTATTATGAACAAATGCGGCGGCGATACCTTTGCTGAAGAGCTTCGGGTTAGAGTGATCAAAAAGTTGCAGGCTCACGCTTTGAATCCTGAACAGCAGCAATGCGTCGTTGTGTCCTTAAAAAAGACGCTTCACCATTACTTGCTATCGGGCCCAAGCAGTCTAACTCTTGTGATGACCCAGTATGACGAAAGACTTGCACAACAAGGGGCTCATTACATGCTCTGGATTGGTGTGGTTAGATAGACGCAAAGGGCTTGGTTCAAACGCATGAATGAGCTAATAGGATCTGGATGCTAGTGCGACATTACAATGTGGTACAGAAGAACGAACCACAGACCATTATCATGCCATCCTGTCCAACATACAAGCTTGCAGAGCTGGGCAAGTCCACAAGTTAGTCCGCAAATCCGCAATTGCGGACTAACGAAAAAAGTTGCGGACTTGCGGACTTTGGCAGTTTAAACTGCGGACTTGCAGTTGGGACTATTTTTAATTTTTGTCCACAATTCCGCAAGTTTTTTACAAATATTGAAATTTCTTTCTATTTTCGTAAAATATTCATGTTTTTGCCTAGTCAAATATGACACTTCAATTTAATTTTTTTCGAGTTCAAGTTCTCCAAAAGTATCAAGTTTTTTGAGTTCAGGCTGACAAAAATACTAAGTCTGCTTTTTGACTTAATCGCTTTTTTTTGTTGACGTGCAGTTTTTTCGAGTTCAGCAAAAAATAACTGACTTTTTTCGAGTTTAAGCTCGAATTTGCAGCGCTGGTTCAAAGTATGGCTTTGTTGTTTTTTACCGTGAGTTCACAAAATTAGCTACTGGTGTATCACTTTTTGTACTGGTAGCCAGTGCCGTCGCTACGGTGGGGCCAGGGGCGCCGTACCCGCCTAACGACTGCTTGTCCCCCTCCCCCATTTCGGTTTACTCAGAATGCTTTTTTGGAGCATCACGTAACGACAAGACAACAGGCAATAATGGAAAAAGGAACAATCATGTTCAAAGATAATTCTCGTTTGAAGTTTTCTCGACTTTTTGCAAAATTGCTGGCCACCAACTGCTGTACATAAATGAGACCCAATAATCCGACTTATTAAACACGCCTTTACGGATGGTCACGGAATAGGGATGTATGCCTAGAAAAGCGTTACCGGTATTTCGTTAGTGATTATGACATGAAGCAATACGTGAAAATATTTTTTTAAGACCAGCTTTTTTTTAGAGCATGGTCAAGATTTATTTTAGGTCGCAGTCAGTCGCGCAACCAGGGGGAAGGGGCTTAAGGGGGCATCAGCCCCCTTTAGCTAAGTCATTCAGAAAATATAACCAAAAAAAGAATAAGCGTTTAAACGTGTTTTGGACTTAACCTCAAGTATATGGATACTCAAGAGGCTAGACAATTTAAATCTTTCAATGACTTCTGAATTTTATCAGTTTGCTGTAATTATTCATATTGTTTAAAAACATGCGAAATGTGATTTAAATAGCGTTAAAATCGCTATTTTTGCCGCAAAATCACAAAAATTATCCGGCTGCTGGAGGCTCTAGGACGCTACTTGTGACACGCTAGGATTGCATCGGTTTGTTCAGCGCGGGACCTAAATTAGACAATTTTTGTGCTAAAAACATTTACTTTTGGTTTAAGCCCCCTCTCTCTTAACAAAATCCTGGTTGCGCTTCTGGTCGCATTCACTTCTGCAGACCGATTTTTCAAGCGATTATACGGGCCACATACAAAGCGAGCTAATAAACGCTGCCGGGCTTATAAGTCTCTTTTTTCAAAGATGAATACAAAATTGTAGCTTTAAAATATCGGTTTCTATGTGCAAAAGTTTAGTCTATTTTAGTGCCCCCTATTTTCGGCTAGGGCCCCCTCACTTCGTTTGCTCTGGCAACGGCACTGCTAGTAGCGTGCGTTCATCTCGTTCATGCAGTATTTATAGAAACCAGGAACTAAAAATTATTAATATGAATGTGTTTTATTTTTTTTTGCCTTCTACTGCCCATACCTTTTCCTGCCTTGAAAAAAAAAATTGTTTTTTTAGAATATCTTGTTGTAAACGGAAATAAATACGTATTGTACTTTGCTATTTGATGACTTCTCACTGTAATCCAATGGCATTTAATCTTCGAATCCCTAGCTTTATTGTAGCGTTTTTCGGGGTTCGTCGGTGGGTTGTGCATTATGCTTCCAAGCAGTTTAGGCACCTACTGTTTAAGCAGAAGCGCAACCAGGAGGGCTGGGGGCTACAACCCCCCTTAGCCAAGTCACTTAAAAACTTTAACCAAAAATACAAGCGTTTAAATCTGTTTTGAGTTGGACCTGAAAGTAAGAGGAGCTGGGCAATTCTTAAGTTTGCCATCCGAAAAAGCAGCTTAATAACAAGACATGCTGCGGTACATATACTACAATCAGCGATTGTGAATAATTCCTTTTATTGCGTGGATTGCATCCACCATACGCTTGCTATACTTCCCACAAGTCACAATTTTTGGCTTATGTTTGCTGATGAACTCTGAGCAGATCACTTCGGGACATGGTTGATTGCAAAATTCCTTTACTCGGTTCATCAAAGTTGCGGACCTGCGGTGTGGACTTCAAATATTACGAAGTTGCGGACTTGCGGTTGCGGACTTCAAGAATTACGAAGTTGTGGACTTGCGGTTGCGGACTAAGCTTTTAAACGTGCAATTGCGGACTTGCGGTTGCGGATGAAGAAAATTGAAATTCGGTTGCGGATTGCGGACTGCGAACTTAAAAAAAACTTGCTGTGCCCAGCACTGCAAGCTTGCAACATGGAAACAACAAATTGTGAATAATAACACCATTCACTGGCAAACGTTTTTCCTTTAACTTCATGATTAACGACCTATTTAAAGGAAGATTGAAAGCAAAATCAATAGTGGTATCTAAAGTTAGGGAAATCGTATTAGATTAGATTTCTTGACACAACTGTTCCAGAGATACTCTATGTTAAACAAGACGTAGGGGCTTCTCTAATCATAAATTTTATTGGCAACCCTGATAATTGATGGCATTGGGGACACCATGTTAGCTTTATCCTAAGGCAACGCCACGATTAGAATATGCCACAGAAGCCTTAATTAACCCATACATAGTTTAATATAGACCTCTGTGGGTTTGGGCTTCTGTATTGAAACACCAGAGTTACCAATAAAAATTTAAATTAGGGAGCCCCCTACGTCGTGTTTGAAATAGAATATCTCTGGAACAGCTGGATCAAGAAGGATGGAGTCAGCGCCAATTCAATTTCATACGATAGCTCTTGCTTTAGATACTTCCATTAATTTTACTGTCAGTCCTCGTTTAAAGGACAGCGCGGCTGCATAAAATATGCACATTTTCGCGCGCAGTATGTATCAATTATCACATTTTATGTCTCACTTATGGCTAAGCTTTATGACATCAAGAGGACAAAACTTTAACAAATAAACAACACGTTTTTTCCCATACGTCATAAACCTTTGCCATAAGCCTATTTAGTTTGCTCCGTTGATTTTTCATTACTGCTTTATTCCAACTCTTTTGGTTTCTTTAGATGAATGCGAAATTGGAGGTCGTACTTTTTCGTTGAATAGCTTCTTGGACAATGCCAGCCAAAACTATCCAGATTGCCAAAAACCGACTGTTTGCGGACTGGTGGAATTCGTTCAAACTACTTTGACTGAAGTTCAAGGTGGTATTCCCTAGTGTAAGGGTCGAAGTTTTTACTTAAGATGCTGCGCTTAAACTTGAAAAAATTTGTCTTAATTTTTGGTTATAAATAGTTAGTAATCGGCTACCTCAACGTGGGTCGGCATTTTTTAAAGTTTACTTCCTGAATATCTCAAAGTTTCCCAAAAGTTTGCCAACGTTTAATTTTCCTATATATGTTGATACCATACCGTACTTTTTCATCCTCATGTATGCTCTCTTGAGTATGAGTCAGAACATGTTACAGATGAACACGAGGTTAGAAGTGGTACCTTCAATCCCACAAGAACAATTAACACAATAAAATGAATAATTATCTACACATGTTTAATATTATTCAGAACATGCCGTATTAAGACGTTTTATAAACTTCTTTATGAGAAAGCTGGGCCCACATTCCAGAACGTGTAAGCGAGCTCGTAAAGATCATTTTCGCTCGCCAACAGACGTTAACAAACAAAACACTTTGTTGACAAACTGCCATTTCCGAACCGTCTCGCCCAGTATACGTTAAAATTGCTTGCTCTAATTTCTTTGCGAAATGTTACATAACCTGCGTTAGTACGTCATAAAAGCTCATTGTGACGTCAGATGCACTTCTACTACAAAATAATGCGTTCAAGAGTACGTATTGCAATTGTTATAAAAAAAGAATACTATGAGCCACGCATTAATACTCTACGCTCGCAAAATCCTCCATTGATAATAATGAATTACTTAAAAAACGACAGAATTTAATTATATTTTTTGATGAATGTAAAAAAGAACGACTTTTTCCATACTTCAATTTTTGAAATGACGAAAAGCGCGCTTGAAGTTGTTCTTGGGTAAACTTATCTTCTATCGGTAACATATTAGGTTTCAAAGTTTTTCCAAAGTGAACCAGTCGAAGCACACTCTTTTTTTAAAACCACTGAATTTTGAGTCGCGACTGGTTGCTTTTATTCTATTGCCGAGATTCTGCTTCATTTTTTTCTTAATTTTTTCTTTAACTTTGAAAGTATTTATTGTGCCAATTTTAGCGACCTTGATTGTAAAATTGTTTAATTTTTAATGCCCTGTCTGCTTGAATAAAGTCTTTTTTCCTGCTTATGCATCTTCGTAAAACTGCAAAACCAAAAGAGCGAGCTTTTTTCATGTTGAACGACCGCCAAAAAAATTTCGCACTTACTTGTGCAACAGGGTGTACCAATTTTGGGTGAATGTTACCGATATTCATAAAGTCTTCCAAAAAGTTGTCAAATTACCCGACTAACGCTCATTTGAACTATGAGAGTCGCCGGATATCATTTGACGGTAGTTCATCCTAAATTAAGGGATTTTCGCTTACTCGCGGGGAGTTTTACCCTCTTTATGCTTGTATCTTCTTATCTGTTGATGGTACAATGCTGTGTCATAGCTCAAAATTTGTGCAAAGACCGTGTTTATTTGAGTCTGTAATATATTTTTAGGGTCTAAAAGCTTTACTTTTTGAGATATTTTGAAAAAAACAAATTTTTCAATGTTTTTTTTTTATATTAAGTCACTAACATTAGAATCTTGAACGCATAAAACGTCAAATTACATCAATATGAAAACTCTAATCCGCAAAAGCAAGTAGATTGCGTGCTTCACTGTCGTTTAGTAATATCTGGCAGTAAAACATTTAGTAACCAGCAATTTATTGAAACAGAAATCGTCAAATTCACGGTTTAAAACGAGATGTTCATTTGTTTCATTAAACAATTTATTAAAAACACTAATGATTAAATTCACGGTTTAAAACTAGTAGTTCATTTGTTTCATAGAACAATTTATTAAAACACCAATGGTCAAATTCACGGTTTGAAACGGGTGGTTCATTTGTTTCATTAAGGTCTTTGAAAGTACCTTCTTCCCACTTATTTTCTTCATCTTGATCTCAGCTCAGTAAATGCTTGTTGAAAATGGAATTTTTGTTCTTCTGATCTGGTTATCCTACCAATATGATAATCAGTTACCGGCCAGAGAGATCTCTCTACGCAGTCATTAACCACTCTAATGGGCACAATTACTTCCTTCAGCTACGAGTATGATTCTTCAATTGACCACTTTTGATCTCTCATCATTGAGAATGCCGGTTCCTTCCCATGCAGCAATTCGAATAAGATCCCAGAGTCCGGTCCAACAAAATGTTTGAGAAATTTTGCCCCAAAATCTTCTGTTTCAGGCATTTGCTGGCAATCAGGACGGGCTTGGTTCTCATATTTGAGGATTGTGTTTGCCATTTCCTTTTTATCATTATCTGCTACTCTGGCGCTAAACAAAGCCGGTGGCACAAGACGTTCACTCAAGTACCATAGATGGTCTTTAAGTTTAACGTAAGCAGCCTCCACCATCTTGATCGTTCCTGGGTCTTTAACTTTAGTTTTTGTCTCTTCCAGCAGTTTCAAGAAAACTAAAACCAACTGGAGTGCATCTGTGGCGTTGGTTGGGCATAGCCAGAACTTCACATAGAAAAAAGATAAAAATGTAGCAAGATTTTGATTGGAATCAAGCATCTGCGGTTTCTTTAAGCTAGTCTCTATAAATAAAGCTATCTTGATGGTATAAATGATTTTTGCCATTCAGCGAGCGTAATGATGGGCCCCCGGAGCATAAATTGGAATTGAATTCGACAATAATCCACCAAGATATAATATTGATATGAGAGCAAGTTCTTTTATAATCTAGCTTCACTGAGGGAAGACCACAAAGAACTTGCTCTCATATCAATATTATATCTTGGTGGATTATTGTCGAATTCAATTCCAATTTATGCTCCGGGGGCCCATCATTACGCTCGCTGAATGGCAAAAATCATTTATACCATCAAGATAGCTTTATTTATAGAGACTAGCTTAAAGAAACCGCAGATGCTTGATTCCAATCAAAATCTTGCTACATTTTTATCTTTTTTCTATGTGAAGTTCTGGCTATGCCCAACCAACGCCACAGATGCACTCCAGTTGGTTTTAGTTTTCTTGAAACTGCTGGAAGAGACAAAAACTAAAGTTAAAGACCCAGGAACGATCAAGATGGTGGAGGCTGCTTACGTTAAACTTAAAGACCATCTATGGTACTTGAGTGAACGTCTTGTGCCACCGGCTTTGTTTAGCGCCAGAGTAGCAGATAATGATAAAAAGGAAATGGCAAACACAATCCTCAAATATGAGAACCAAGCCCGTCCTGATTGCCAGCAAATGCCTGAAACAGAAGATTTTGGGGCAAAATTTCTCAAACATTTTGTTGGACCGGACTCTGGGATCTTATTCGAATTGCTGCATGGGAAGGAACCGGCATTCTCAATGATGAGAGATCAAAAGTGGTCAATTGAAGAATCATACTCGTAGCTGAAGGAAGTAATTGTGCCCATTAGAGTGGTTAATGACTGCGTAGAGAGATCTCTCTGGCCGGTAACTGATTATCATATTGGTAGGATAACCAGATCAGAAGAACAAAAATTCCATTTTCAACAAGCATTTACTGAGCTGAGATCAAGATGAAGAAAATAAGTGGGAAGAAGGTACTTTCAAAGACCTTAATGAAACAAATGAACCACCCGTTTCAAACCGTGAATTTGACCATTGGTGTTTTAATAAATTGTTCTATGAAACAAATGAACTACTAGTTTTAAACCGTGAATTTAATCATTAGTGTTTTTAATAAATTGTTTAATGAAACAAATGAACATCTCGTTTTAAACCGTGAATTTGACGATTTCTGTTTCAATAAATTGCTGGTTACTAAATGTTTTACTGCCAGATATTACTAAACGACAGTGAAGCACGCAATCTACTTGCTTTTGCGGATTAGAGTTTTCATATTGATGTAATTTGACGTTTTATGCGTTCAAGATTCTAATGTTAGTGACTTAATATAAAAAAAAAACATTGAAAAATTTGTTTTTTTCAAAATATCTCAAAAAGTAAAGCTTTTAGACCCTAAAAATATATTACAGACTCAAATAAACACGGTCTTTGCACAAATTTTGAGCTATGACACAGCATTGTACCATCAACAGATAAGAAGATACAAGCATAAAGAGGGTAAAACTCCCCGCGAGTAAGCGAAAATCCCTTAATTTAGGATGAACTACCGTCAAATGATATCCGGCGACTCTCATAGTTCAAATGAGCGTTAGTCGGGTAATTTGACAACTTTTTGGAAGACTTTATGAATATCGGTAACATTCACCTAAAATTGGTACACCTTGTTGTGCAGAGCGACTTACAGCGCTTTATAACCATGGAATAAATAGTTACAGAGTTGCTTGCAAACAAAAAAAGTCACTAAAATTTTATCCTTTTGAATCAATTCAAAATTCAGTTTCTTTTTTTGATTTGAAACTTTTTTTTTTTGTTGTTTGTTCGTGGTTTATTTTTGCTGCCTAGCCTGGCATTGTTCTTAATTTTTTCTTAAATTTTAAGCAAAAATGAGCCTCGTGTTCTTACAAAATTAAGTTTATAAAACGAAAGAGTGTACATTGCTATTTTTGTTAACTGGCGTTACTCAAGATTTCTTTATCAGTCGATATAGTAAATGATTCTTAATGTTGTTCGCTTTCTTCTTTGCAGTCTAATAGCAAACATGGTAACCATTTTAATTAATTTTCAGCAAAAATTGCTTTAGTTAAAGTTTTCAGCTCTCCGCCATCAAATTTCTGAATATAGAAGATTTCTTGCACGCTTAAAGAATGCTTCAAAATCTTCGTTAAGTTGGCGAGGAAAATCCGGCGCTTTTTTGCTCGAACTATGTCTCACGATCAATCCGAGCAACTTAGCGAGGTTAGTGTCGTTACAGCCTTGCTGAACTTAAAATGAGCGAGCAAAAATAGCTAGTATTTCATTCGGCAGCGCCTCTTAAAAAATACGCGTTATTAATGCGAGCGAGGAACTTTCTGTAATGTGGGCCCTGGTTCGGTAATGTAGTAGTTTACTGTTTAACGAATTTATTCGATTGCAACGCGGGAAAAAATTATAAAATTGTAATTTAAAAAACTTATCCAATTGTAAAGCCTTGTTCTTAGTAGTAGTAAAATTTATTTCTCAATCAAACACACACGCAAAAGTATGATAGTACTGCTCATGATGCAATATAAAGGAATCAGTCTTGCGTTGATTGTGCAGAAAGCACCGAATAACCTTGCAGCTTTCAGAGTCAAGGTGGTTCCTCTCAACATACTACATGCTTTGCTGCAGTAATATTAAAAATCAAACGGCAGTTAACGTTTTGGTTAATTTCAAAACAAAAACCAAACACAAAAAAACATTAAAAAAATAACTTTCTTTACCAATTACTAATACCAGTACCACAGTACCGATAATTTGCAAAAAAAACTTATACCCAAATAACTGAATTAATTACAATACTATAATGATATATATGCAGTTTGTACAGCAAATGAATAGGCCTAAGTTACAAAGTGCAAGTAGTTGCGTAATTAAAACCAGTTAATAATCGGTTACCTCAATACGGCTAGACATTTTTTAAGTTTACTTCCTGAATATCTTAAATTTTTCAAACGTTTGACTACGTTAAAATTTCGAATAAATAATTTGATACCATACTTCTTCATGCTTGGCCCCTATGTTTGATCATCATACTTGTTCCATCGAGTATGAGTCAGATCATGTTGCAGTTGAACAGGCGGATAGAAGCGGTTCCTGAAATCCCGCAAGAACAATTAGTTTTGCTGTAGAATTTTTATAATGCGCTCATGTATCCACATTAAAATGTTGAGAGAGGCTAAGACAAGAGTAATAGTCAAGATATTCCAAAACCGAGAGTGCTTAAAAGATTAATTTGTTGAGCGTAAATCAATTTCAGTTAAAGGGGTTCAGGACAAGACCATCTGAGACGTTGTTTCACAAAATGAATTATGATTTCAGAAGTTACATAGCAGAATTTTTGTTAATCGCTCTGAAATATCATCGAGCACTTACGGAAAGCACCGACCTATTTTACACTTTTCAGACTTTCAGCATAATTTTCTACTACTGTGATGTAACACTACACTTACTTATCTGCTTTCCTATTACGCTAGTCTTTCTTTCATCAGTATCTGAATTCATACATAGCCTATCTTGGCAGCCCACCCGAACCTTCAAACCACACACGAGGGCAATTTTTGTGCTTGCCATAGTACGCTCTTCTCAGATTACTCTGATCAAAGTCTGACAATAAGGTCACCAGAAAGAAGGCTCTCGACCAGTATCACATTGGCACTTCACTTAGTTCAACCGCATTGCGCTAGCATCACATAAGCAACATATTATTAAATTTTCTTGAAACTTTGCCTGGAGTGCGTTATAAACGCATTAAGCCCATAGAATATTATGTAGTAATAACCTAAGGTACACTACAAAATATTGATGTCATATGGTGTCCATGCTAGCGCAATGCTGTTGAACTAAGTGCAGTGTTAATGTGGTACTGGCCGAAAATCCTCTTTCCGATGACCTTGCTGTGAGACTGTGATCAGAATAATCTGATAACAGGGTGCGATAGCGATTGCAGAAATCGCCCTCATGTGTGGTTTGAAGGCTCGAGTGGACTGCTGTGATAAGATTTGAACCCAGTCTTTTGTTTTATCTTGTACGCATTGTATATGTCACGTCATTTAATTAGTTTCTGGTTACTGTAATCCACTTCTGTCTTTTTCACCTTTACGTTTGTTCGCTTTTCACAGTTCAGTACCGTACCAGATTATCAGATCACACAGTTGTTTTAGAAGACACGTTAAGCATAGTATCAGTTTATTGACGAGTGTTTGCATCTCTATTATGTTTCTTAAGTATGAGTATTTATTCCTGTTTATTTTCAGAGTCATTAATATAGTCTTTTAAAGCCTTAATAAAAGGTACAAACAAATGTTAAACTGTTTGTGTATTACAACTGCCTCAATAGGCTGTATATGAATTCAGATGCTGATGAAACACTAGTCTAATGGGAAAACAGATAAGTGAGTGAAGTGCTACCTCACAGTGGTTGAAAAATAAGTTGTAGAAGTTGTTGAAGAATAATTTAACGACAATATTACAATAAATGGATTTAAATCGTCGCGGCGCGTTTCGTCTTTGCTCAAGGGACTCATCAGGCGAATAAGAATTGACAAAAATCCTTTGAGCAAGGACAAGACACGTGACGGCGGCCCAAATCCATTTATTGTCATATTGTCATTAAATCATTATTCATTTTTTTGAAACAATGTCCCAAATGCTATTGTTCTGAATCCCCTCAACTAAATTTGATTTTATGTATACACGATAAATATTATTCAGACATGTGTTATTATGATGCAATATAAAAATTTTTGAGACAAAGCTGGTTTTGTAGTTTATTGTTTAAAAATTCTTTCAATTGTAACGCCTCCAAAGTTCAAAATGTTTTCTACATTCAATAAAAAGTGACACTTTTTACCAGTCTCATAGCCAAATGTTGGATCCTATTTCATATTTAAACTGGACTTGAGCTTCATCTGGAATTATCCTTAACATTATAAAACTTGTATAAACCTGCTATTATCTATTTAAGATACCAGCGCATTGCCAAGCTGTACTCTGCGAGAGTCTATGCAAAAAGGATTTGATTGTGTGAACAATCATTTTGGAAATGTCCCATATGCTGAACAAAGCGAATGCAGGTGACAGGGATATTTTTATTTATGATTCGCATTATAATCGCATTATATTTGCATTTAGCAGTATCCACTTAGGATGTCCCTCAAAAAAACTTAACACTTTTGTCTTGATCTGTACTTGATATTCTTTACTCTAACACTTTCATCTCTTTAGGTGTGATAAGCTAAAGATAGAAGACTTGGTTAATGCCAATACTTCAATCTTTAGCTATGAAGGTACCGTTACACGCTTTGGAGCATTGGACAAAATCGGAGATTGATACCGAAACAGAGCTGTAAACGGGCCCACTAGTTCGGGCCTGAACCCGGCCCGAACCCGAAAATAAAAGCCAAACCCGACCCGAAACCGAAAAATAATTTGAAGCCCAAATCATGCCCGAAAAAACCCGAAAATAAGTTAGGTCTGAAAAATTTAGCAATGTTGCCTAGTTATTTTGATCATATTTTTGTGCACCTAAGAGAAAAAGCACGTCTCAGGCCCGAATTAAGCCCAAAATATTCGTCAACTTTAGGCCCGAACCTGACCGACTCACAACTCTGTACCGAAAGGCTCCTCGCTTGTCTAACTCGTCGAAAAGGTGCAGATTCGTCCAAAAGATAGCACCGCTGTCGCTTTCTAGAGATTAATGCATCAATCATTATCATCAACATCATCAAACTGTTCAGAAATTATAAGCTGAGATCACGCATTTATTAAGAGAATCCCAACTGAGATATGCCAACGTGTCATTGGAAATGGCCCTTGCCGTCTAAATGCTGCATAAATCGAAATGGGGGATATATCAAACATTTCACTCACAACCGCAATTACTGCTCGTCAAAAGAGACTGGATTGAAGTTTAAAGACGAGATAATGACAAATTTTTTTGAGGAAAAAACTTTATGATATATGATAAAACTTCATAATAAAAAACTTCGTGATAAAAAAAACAACTTCATGATCAAAACAATTTTCAGAAGCTCTTATAAGTACAATCTGAAACAAAAATTTAATAAAAACTTTATCGAAAAGTTTTGATATTATTATTACATTTCAAGACTTTTGAACTATTAATTTTCATTGTCTGGTCTCTACGTATAGCACCTTTCTGAGACCAATCAAACTCCAAAAACTAAAAACTTTTCTTAATGCAAGTTGGTGAAATGTATCTGAGGCTGAAATTAGCTATAGTGCATGAAAATGGATGGCTTGGTTTGATAAAAATGAGAAGCGAAAGTCATGCTCAAATATGTTAAGAATTAACATGTTTTGGCTGGTGAGGGAGAGCGTAAGTCCCAAACTTTATCTTATTCAAGTCAGTTGTTTTTGATACAGTATAAGAACGTTAATGAGTTTTAAGATAAAGCATAGACGATAAATTATGCATTACTTTAGATCATCTCTTGACAATTTGCTTGTCTGTGGAATAAACAATTTTGTGGAGTGCTATGAAAATGATGGCTCTGCTTGTTTGTCAATCCATGACTTTGTTCCTGATTTTTTTAATGAACAGGTAGTTTATCGTATTATATCGGCGCGATCATTATAACCACCAGAAAAAAATAGAATACAAATTTCCGTTTCTGAGAAATAACAAATTAGATTTCCCCTTAGAAAACATTTTCCCCTTGGAAAGTTTGTCAGGGTTACCAGTAAAAAAAATTTCAAAAAGTACTGCAGGTTCCTGATCCTCAGTAAATGTTTTGCGGCAGGGTTATTGTAAAACAAAGAAAAGGTTTAGAACTGTAAATTTAGCTGCGTTTTGATTAATGTAAGCTACCGTTTCAAAATTTAATTTTCTGTTAAAATACTGACAAAATAACAACACTGAAGTAAGAGGAAATCTGTTAATTTCGAACTGCAGTTTCCTAAAACCGGAAAGGCGTAGAAAATCAAATTTAGTGAGAATGCATAATAAACTTATCCCAGCGTAGTGCTCAACAGTGAAAAATTTGGCTGATGTGGTAGGGTTATTACTTGTACTGTATGTGGTTATGTGGCAGGGTTATTGTGGCTGGGTTATGGGTTATGTGGCAGAATTATTGCTTGTACTGTATGTGGTTAAAAAAAGAAAAAAAAAGTTACTGCTGATTACTTGTGACCAGTAATAATAGTTGTGAAGTAGTAATGATAAGATGCTTAAACAAAGTCGTCATTCAGAGTTACAAAGTTATTTAAATAAATTACGCTTTTGTGTCACTCAAAAGGCTAAAATATAAGATAAGTACGTATGTCAAGCCCGAATTAAGTCCGACGTTTTGCCAATCTCAAGCCCGAACCCGACCCAAAAAGCCCGACCAGACTTAAAACTCGGAACTGTCGTCTATACCGTAGCTTACTATATTTTTTTACCGTACCACGAAGCGTAATTTGTTCATAACCTGCATTTGCTCTGTGAATTGATTTTTGCAAAATAAAACGTTCCGCAACTGGCGATACAAGAACGTGAAAACAGGCGTCACGCTCTAGAATAACCACAAACAAAACGTAACTTTGGAGCATAGCTTCATAAAGCACTCAGACACTGCATACAAGTGTTCTCAATCAAGCCGGTCAACCGTATTCGAAGTCTGGGACGCGTAACCAACGTAACAATGCAAAAACATCTTACAGAAGGAGTATCCAATTCAATAGACTGTTTTTGATGTAGGGATCAGTTCTCAGAGCCTTATAGGTTAGAACCATTAAGGGTACTTATTCAAATTTGTGAAACTTTTTCTTTCAGACATTCGCACAACTTAGAAACTATACCAGCTTTACCCAATTCTTTCCTAACCCTGAAGATGCCAACGTCATTTATGACATCGTGTGCCCAGTGCCAGGTGGTCAGGTTCCACAAGCTATTGACATGGCACTGAACAGTGCTCAACTTACTCCGGATTTGGAAAACCCAGTGTGCGACAATGAATTCTTGAATGACGCTCTGATGCAAGCGAGAAGCATGGTCCGAACTTTCTACAACTTGACAACCCATGCACAATTTTGCAGGTATAGTACTGCAAAACAAACTGCTGAAAAAGCGTCAAACACAGTCAACTACTGCAAAACGAGATAAACTTCTTGTAGGAAACGTTTCATTTTATTTCTGCTGATATATAGACAATTGATTATTCCCATAGGATTTATTGTAAAAATGTATTTATAACAGCAAAGGTTCATGTAAGGCATTGAATTGAATGACTTGACACAATTTGATAATGTAAGCAGGATTTTGGCTTTATTGCATATTCTAATTACTTTATTAATTATTTTTCTTTGTTAATCAATTTTCTCACCCATGAAAACATTATTTATGCCATTACTGTATTTTCTAAAAATTATTGTATATTCCACTGTGCAATACGCTGAACACTCATTAAAAACCTAAATTCCTAGCAGCTTGAACCTGAAAACCTGTTTTTCTTTAACTTAAAATTCTCTCGCAGGTTTCATTATATATCTGTGCAAAAAGGAGCGAAAACAGTTTGCACATATCTTGGATAAATGAGAGTCGGGAGTAGTTATAAAATCAAATTAAATCTTTAATTGTACTTGGTGTATTACGCCGAAGCGTGTAACGAGTTTGCGGCCAACAATGCACTAAAGCAACACATCGGCGACGTCATTGCGACATCTCCAGCGTCACTACGACATGAGCTGATATTAAAGTTTCTTTTAGAATGTAGTTTTCCCGGATTTGAAACACGTAGATGTATAGGTATATCCACTATTGCCGCTCTTTGCCTACCAATGCAAAATGTATAGACTTTCATTAACAAAACAAATTCAAAAATATTGTTTTTTTGTTAGTTTGATGAAAGATGTGCAAGAGTTTGTTGGAGATGCTTATCGCAATCGCTGCACAGAGCTTGCACCGTATTTGAACCAAGTTTTTGCCAACGTTCCTGGTGACTACGATCGCTTCGTCACAGTCATTACAAGGGGTGCTGAGGTTATCTTGGATATGGTAGAAAACTACAATGTTGCTGGTTGTGGTAGGTAGCATTTTTAATTTTCATATACTGCAATCAATTTATGCACTTTTTTGTAAAAACAATTTTACAAGAGCACAAGGCTTATTTTTTACTCAAAACTAAAGAACAAAATAAGAACAATCATATTGGCCTCGGCAAGGAAAAATAACTAAGAACATGTGTTAGTACAAAACTTTATTTTGTGAATAATCCCACCAAGTTTTCTTGGTCTTTTCTATATTGATTGCCATTGTCAATTTGTTTGAACACTGTATCAAGAATTATGATCTATACCAACAGGCAACTTTCACCTTAGCAAGAGTGCATTTCTGTTACTTTCTTCTTCAACAAAAGTTAAAAACAAACGAGAGCCAAATTTGCAAAAATTTAAGAAGAGCTAGTCTCAAACCTAAATTTGCTAACTCTTAGAAAAAATGCTAGTTTAGTTATTCAAGAACAGGCTTCGCCCTGTAGTCTTGTTTGGCTGAACCGAGGATTTGAACCCTCATACTTTTCTTATTGTTTTGGTCGTTTGGGCCGACGTGAATACTGGCCGGTTGATCATTGTCATAATGCAAAATGCTTCTTCGGTTTACTGCGTGGTTAGGTGTGCGTTTAGTGATTGTTTTGTGTTTATTTACTGTCTGGTTAGGTGTACATTCAGTGATTGTTTTTTGTTATTGCTTTTTTTTTTGTTACTTTTTACAAACCAGCATAAAACCGCATTTCGCAAAACCACGGTTTTAAGTCAAATGTTGAACCAACCTTTTAAACGGTTGAAGTTTGCTCACGGTGAGTTATTTCCTATGCAGTTTCCTAAGCATGACAGGGACGTTGCAAGAGATTGAGGATTCCTTTATATCAATTTCGCGAATATAAAGCAGTCTTTTAAGCCCCTCTTATCTCAGTTCAGCGTGTTGATTTGTATGCAGGACTACGAAAGCAATTTAACACTATCTGCAATCCCTGAACAACAAAAGAAATTAAACTGCTTATTGTTACGTTATAACCGTACGGTTGGTTACGGTGCTTGCTTTTGGAGCTGAAAGTCTTGTTTTTCTTCACTGGTCAGTAAAATTGATGCAGCGGTTCAAATAATATCATTTTAACCCTTTATCGCGTTTTTCAACATGTATTATGACGAATAATTTTTTTTTCAGAAAGTAACGTAGATGATTCAGATGACGGGGGTAACGGAGTTTCAAAAACAGTCGGTTCGAGGTTTCTCGTGTCTTCCCTGTTGCTCTTTGGCGGAGTGGCTCAGTTTCTTCAAACTGGAGCATAATACTGTAACTTGTATTTTTTCATTCAAAATGACTTTGGTGAAAATTAACGCAATGCAATGCTTCATGTGTATCATGTATTTTATATGTTTTGTATTTGTTTAATTGCGTGATATGCTATACTTTTGCTGAAAATTCGCTGATGTATTCAAAAATACGTAAACGTTGCTCTTTCAAAGTTAAATCACTTTAAGTAAGATAAAGAATGGCTTCCGAATAACCTGAAATGTTTTAAATCAATGCATTTCGGGGTTGCAACATTTCTGATCAAAATTGATTTTAAACTATCATTTTTTACTTCGTTCTTTTTTGAAAACATTCAATTTTTCACAGGCACAAGGGTTAAAATAACATTTCCTTCGTAAAATGATGAAAACAAGTTTCTCAAACTTCCATTTGTTTTGTTGCTGCAGACAATAATTTTGTTCTCTTCACAAAAGCACTTTTGCTTTGAACACTATCATGCAACTATGCCGATTGTACTGTTTATGTTTAGTGTGTATCATTAAGGCTACTGCTTTTACTGATTCATATAAGATATCCCTGATGATCCTGATTATGGGTGAAACAGATTGTAGGGTTTTAAATTTTAATTTTTGGCGTGTACTGTGTTATGATATTGAGCATGTTCCTTGAAAAAATAATTACATGTGATGAATCACATGATATTGAAAGGTATTTTGTTAATTGCCTTGTTAGCGACATATTCAGCAGCAACTGCTAAACTGATTTAGTGGCTCATAGGTTTTGAAAGAAACAAAAATTGAAATATCGTTTCTGCATTTTGCGATACTTTCAGAAACTACTCAGCAATGTCTGTTACTTTTCGAGAAAAAAAAAACGTAAATGATTTGGAAACATGGGTGCATTCATTTGAAAACAATAATTAAACCAGTTCTAGGCCAGTAGGTAGTCATCATTCAACTTGTCAAGAAAAAAGGTTTCTTTTCACGAATGTGAGGTAGCACTTACCTCACATATCTGCTTCCCCATTAGACTAGTGTTTCATCAGCATCTGAATTCACACATAGCCTATCATGGCATCCCACCCGAACCTTCAAACCACACACGAGGGCGATTTCTACACTTGCCTAATGCCTGTTACAAATTTTGAACCCCAAAAGCCAAAATTAACCAAAATTAACCAAAATTAGGTTAATTAACCAAAATTAGGTTAATTTTGGCTTTTGGGGTTCAAAATTTGTAACTGGCATTTACACAGTTATGTACGCCTGATGATACCAAACAAGTTTGAAATATGCATATAGCGTACTATTGTGGTAAATTGCTAATGTGATGTCATATATGGTGTCCATGCTTAGTGATGCTAGCGCAATGCGGTTGAGCTAAGCGAAGTGCCAGTGTGATACTGGTCTAGAATCCTCTTTCTGGTGACCTTGTTGTCAGACTTAGATCAGAGTAATCTGAGAATAGGGTACGATGGCAAGTGTAGAAATCGCCCTCGTGTGTGGTTTGAAGATTCGGGTGGGATGCCAGGATAGGCTATGTGTGAATTCAGATGCTGATGAAACACTAGTCTAATGAGAAAGCAGATATGTGAGGTAAGTGCTACCTCACATTCGTGAAAAAAAACTTTATGTTGCAAGTCTGCTATGTAACTTCTGAAAAAAGGTTTCCTTTAGAAGAAAAATCCGCTTTTAAAAAGTTATAGTAGTAATTCTAAACCAGAGTGCCATTTGTGTTTTGTTAAGGCACGGGTGTGAACTTTTGTCCAGCTCGCGCCCATTTGATACTTTTTTCTACGATCAAATTTTCTCTGCAGATTCGCAATCGAATCAGCCCTGGAAACAAGCCATTTTTTAGAGGGGAAGCGTGCGGTTATTGCCTTTATAGCAATCCAAAATTCCCCAAAATTAGGCCTAAGACCTTATTTAGTCTTCACCTTTTATTAGACATACTGGATTCATTTTAACATCAGATATTTCGCGAAGTCTTGGTCCGCAGGCACTTTCGAGAAGACGTCGTCATCAATAGTTGAACACTGTTGGGAATAAGGTAACGTGGTATCACAATACGCTATTTTGCGTGGGGACATTGATTTTAACTTATAATGTAGTATGTGTTATGCCATATACTCTGCTCCCAATACGTGCGACCTTCGCATGAAAAATAATACAATAGAACCTTGTCTGGTGTCTTAATTGTGGTTCATGGGTTCGACGGTGGATACCTCACCTTTTTTTTCGGTGTTTGAAAAATGTCGATATCGAAATGTCAAAAAAGACTGAAAGCATTGAGCTGCAGCGTAAGCACTTGATCAAGCAGGTTCTTAGCCAAGCGTCCGAACACTATTGTTTGTTGAAATCACTTGGCTCAGTTTTGTGAATGAGAATATAATGCAACTGAATGTTACACCATCGAACTCCAGTTATAGTCTTGAGAATCTTGAAAGTGGTCATTTCCAGATCACCAGTCCAAGAGTTGGGAGGCCATGATGAATTATAGAAAATTTCTCTTTTTTACTATATTTCTAATAATACCACAGGTGTAGATGGTGATAAACGCACTTGTCACTTTGTATTATAATAAGTTTTGTACATTAAATTTAATGATATGCCTACGTACGCATTGATAACAATTACATGTGAGAGAAGTCACGTGCGTTAATGTCAAACAACATTTTTTCTGCAAACGAAACGTGTGCATTGACAAGAAGTTTGAAGATGTAAAAAATGTTTACCTTAACTCTAATTCTAACTACAACTTTAATTCCAATCCTAATTTTAACTTAAACCTTGATTTTAACGCAAGCCTTTTGTTTTTGTTTTAAGCTTCAATTAACTTCATTTCAACTAATTCGGTAAGATTTTTAGATAAAACTTCTGTTCTCTGAGTCTAATTTGAAATGCGGTGAAGTGTAATACGTTCTTTTATTTTCAATTTTGATTGAAAATTACACCAACGAGAATTGTATTTTTGTAATATCGAGAAATGCAATCAAAAAAGCTGTAGAAGATTTTGATCTTAAAAATCTATGAAATTAAATGGAAAATGAACGATTATAAATTTGCCTAGACTTTGTTTAAATTTTCGAAGAAATCAGAGGTAATCTCCGGTATTCAGAAACGATTTAAAAAAAGAGGAACTAAAGCTAGCCCACTTAAAATAATGATTACCTGTAAAAATACATCAAAGCAACACATTTGCAGTAAGGTGATTTAAAACATTTGCTGGAAACGGTTAAAGCACAAAACTTCAACAAATAACTTGTAAAAAGCTTGTTAGTGATATAGAAATTTTAAGATTGCGTTTAATAGTGTCGGAGCTGTCATTTCCACTTTTAGAGAAATAGGTAGCATTAGAAAAAGGCTGTTTTAAATCGGATGTTTTCGTCCAGCACTCTATGAACCTACCCTGGAATGAAGAAAAACTAAAATGCGGTGGTTATATCAGGAGCGTATTTTCTATGCATGCAAGGCATGCATTGCATGCCAAGTCATTTAGCCAAAAAAATAATAATAATTTAAACAAGTACATGTAAAAATTTAAAACAATATTAAACTAAGTTGCCAAGGTTATAGGCACTAACTTTCAAGCCAAAGTAGCAACAAATAGTCTTGCTTGATTCATTGATCTTAGTTTTAGCCTAGTTTTTGTATAGTCGTTATATACATAGCCTGGAAAGTCAATGCGTTTAGCTTGCGAGGTTCTGTCACCGCTCGCACTCTAGCGACTGCTAGCGGAAACATATAATCTTTCATTGGTTGAGGCTGAGTATCAGTAGGCTAGTGCATTTCTGCTAAGTATTTTAGCTAAACCTGGCCTTAGCGATGAAAAAGACAGTACTGTATATGGTTTTGCGATAACTTTGTTGCACGTTGTCTTCAAGTTTACCGGGTTATCATTGTACGTGCAGTATTTTGCCCAAAATATAATTAAAGTAATTTACTGTACATCAGTGGGCACTTTTTGTCCACAATCATGAAGAATTTAATGCAATTTTGCAATATATATCAATTTATATAACGCAGGAATAAAGCTTATCAAATGTTATCTAACTATTCTATATCATTCCATCAGTTCAAATAATTAGAATTGTCCGGAAGTTTTATGATGCCTTAATAAATTCGTCGAGGTGCGATAGTCGTATTGTGTATGTCGTTAACTTAATTACTGCAGTTCATCAAGATGGCGTGTAGAATATTTCCAAGCACAATTGAAACTGCAGGGTGGAGAATATAGAGAATCTGCAAAAACGAATCTTGAAATTACGAATTATCTCCGTCCTCGTCCAAAGTATAATTGCAATGGGCCTAATATTTTTTCAATGTTTGAATCTACAAACTTTTTGTTTGCATTACGCCACGACATGTGCATCATGCCAAAGTTTGTAAAAGTAAAATTAGCAAATGTCTAGCGTCAAAACCAAAGCTAACAAATCACCCGAATGCCTAAACAATAACATTTCGCCTCTATAGTAGTGCTAGAGAACACCAAGAACAGCTGCCCTCTAATTAGAGTTCAAGATCACATACGACATCAGCGTATCTAGCGAATTCACAAAACAACTGAGTAAGCTTTTTTAAGGAAGCTAATTTACAGAACTAGTAATTAGTATATAGGAGGTCTGTTCAAAAACTATCCGACTTTTTTCCTTTTCAACAGTATTTAAGCAAATTACATGCACAAAGCGTGGGCGCACACCCATGCCTTCATGCGTAATCGTCAAAAGTTTCAAGCCGATTAGTGAAGTCATTGTTTTTCTGTAAACTATTTATCGAGGTCGTCTCATATGTGCTTTGCAATTTTTTATTTCAGAAAGTTTTATTGTTATGGCGAAGCAGAGGTATTGCATTAAATTTTGTCAAAAATTTGGCGATACTCAGTCTGAAGCAATCTCAAAGATCCGGCGATGTTTAGTGATGTGTCCTTAACTCGAACTCAGATAAACCAATGGTCTATCTCTTTAAAAATGGCCGAGAGGCCGTGGAGACTGAACCCCGCTAAGGGAGTCATGCACAAGTTGAAATGAGGAGGATAAGGATGAATTTCGCAAACTTTTTTTGATTCTCGTGGCATTGTACATCATGAATATGCACCAAAAGGCCAAACAGTTAACGAATTGTATTACCTGGGGGCATAGGTGTAGCCAGCATTTTTGATTGGGGGCGGCCAAACCACAAATCACATGCAATGACGTCATCAGAAACTTCGAAAGAGGAATTTTTTGTGGGGGCAAAGATATCGAGGAATGGAAGATCAGAAGCCGTGGCCTGGTGTTGGTACGTAGCTAGGAATTCGTTCAAGGGAGAGGGTTTAAACCTAGAGTTAAACTGCAAAAATGTTTAAATTGGGAGACGTGGTTGAGTAAAGAAGTGTACTATAATTCAAACGTATAACAGACGAGGGTCTGAAGGTGGAACCCCAGCCGCCAAAGACTAGGGGGATCTGAGTGCGTAGCCCCCTGCAGCTGGGCGATTTCTCGTAATTTTTTGAAAAAAAAAGCTATTTTAATACCATTGGATCAAATCTCGCACGTATTCAAAATCATTTGAAAGCCAATTGAAAAAATAAAGTTGTTCAGTCCTCCTTTCGCTTACAATTTAAATTCAAAACACGTTTAAAATCTTGCATTTTGGGGTTAAATTTTGAGTGATTTGGCCCAGGTAGAGGGAAAGTAAAGTGCATTGCCTCCTGCAACATTGTAGCAGTAAATAACAATCCAGTCAAATATTTTCCTTAGAGATTATTGTTTTGTCATGAAAACAACCAGTTATAGGCGTACATATACAACTAGGGGGCCCAGGCCCTCTCAATTCAAAATTTGTTCAATGAGCATTCCCCTTATTGTAGCTAATTTTTTTCAAAAGTATTTTATTGCATAAAAACTGGCGAGTTGGAAGTGAATTGTTATTGAAAAATGTACAATAGATAGTTACGCCTACAAACCATGTTACTGCCCGGGTCGGTTTAACGTTGAGTTGGGCCCCTGTCACTTTGGGATTTTCGCAATATTATCCTGCCAAATACAGGTGAAGACCACAAAAAACTCTTATCTGAGCGCGGGGCCCCTGGGCACTGTGCCATATTCAGTGGTGGGCAAGTTACTTTGTAAAGGTAACTGAGTTACAGTTACATGGAAAAAAGTAACTAAGTTACAGTTACCATTTTGAAAAAGTAACTAGTTTGAGTTACAGTCACTTTTAATAAACCTAATTACCGGTATGAATTAAGTATCGAAAATGTTGATTTTGTACTTTGGCACCGGTATTTACTGATTTCTTTCTCTATTCATTTTCTAATTTTCATGTGGTACCTCTGCACAAGCTGCTTATGGCTACTGTTGCTGTTGCTATAACAAAAATACACAACGTAACTCATTGATGCTCTTTATTTAATTGCCTTTCAAGAAAGCAAGCATCTCAAAATGTTCATTATTGAGACCAGAACGTTTGGGTTTCAAAATGTCTTTGTCAATGCTGAAAAGCAGTGCTAGGCACTTCAGCAAACCAGTCCGCGAGTCCGCAAATCCGCAAACTGCGGACTCAAGGTTTAGGTTTGCGGATTTGCGAACCGATTTCTTGCCGCAAACATTTGCGGTAAAAAATTGAAATCTACCGCAAATCCGCAAATCAACAACATCACTGGGATCGTTTCTGCAATTTCCAAAAAAATACGTTTTTACTAATCAATCATACTTTCCAAAAAAATTACTATCGACGGATTTGGGTGGATGTATTTTTAAAGTACAACACCCTCTCACTAAGTTCCTCTGCTGTGGAACAATTACTTCCCGGAAATGCAGCTATTTTTACAGCAAATTGGTTTGGCATAAGGTCCAGAAACTTCCAACGTCTTGTTTTTGTGAAGGAAAACTTAGACTTTTTGAAGTGGCAAACGGTTGCACAAGACAACTTTAATGACATGCCCAGCACGTTTAGTAAATAAATAGGCTGCAGGCCTACCAACATTTTCAATCTTAGTTTTATCTTTTTTGTCTTTTTGTTTTTTCGTTTCCTTGATCGTCTTTTTGGAAGGCATGCTTTAGAGTGTATGCGTTGCCGCTCCAGAAATTTTCAAAGATTTTTGAAAATTAATATTACTGCCCGCTTTGGAATCCTGGAAAAAATGTCTGTATCCTGAATAATTTTGTAATATTTGGTGATGTATACATAATACAACACTTTGTCTTTTTGATTTTCCAAAGTTTGTGTATTGTGCAAATGATGCGTCAAAATCCTTAGCCTATTTTTTATTTAAGAAATAGCATAAATTTCTTGGCAGTTGACGGCGTTACACCAAAATTTTCCAAAATTCACGAGCAAAGTTAATCATATTGACAAACTTTTTGGCGGATAAATTACTACGTCACATTGATCTTGTAGATTTTTGGCACCACCAACAAATTGGCCA
The DNA here is from genome assembly GCA_963965965.1 of Trididemnum nubilum. Classification (NCBI taxonomy): domain Eukaryota; kingdom Metazoa; phylum Chordata; class Ascidiacea; order Aplousobranchia; family Didemnidae; genus Trididemnum; species Trididemnum nubilum. The sequence continues at coordinate 25,345,000 of OZ014488.1, forward strand.
CTGTCGAAACAAATTTCTAATTTAACAGTGGCCCTTAATTGAACCTACGTTGCATACCGATAAACAAGACCGAAAACCCAAATTTTCTATTTTTGCAATTACCTTGCAGTAGATTCTGAGTGCTGACTGCTCAGTGCTAAAGACCAACATACAGTTTTAAATGAGAGCGAGTTTTCAAGCAAAATTAATATCTGCACCCCGTGGCGTACGCAAAAAGTTTCCATGGGAGGCCTAAAGTTTCGTCGCACTGATGTGACGCCACAAATCAATATTGTGGAAAGTGCCGAAGGCAAGACCATTTTTGGGTGGTTCAGGGGCATGCTCCGGAAAAAAATTTGCAAAATTACACTAAAAATACGCGTTTTCGTTCATTCTAGATGCACGTTTTTGTATAATGCTTTTACGAGACTTACTAGAAAAATGAAAACATAAAATAAAAATGCTTCAAAAACATTACGGAATTAAAAAGCTAGGTCATTTGTGAAGGAAGAAAACAAGCCAAAACAAAGATCGATTTATTTTTGCATTTACGCAGTAATAACGTACATCCTCTTAGAACTGCTTGGTTTTGCTTTATCGTGTTTCATTTTTAGGATCTGAGGGGAAGGCCATGGTACAGTGGCCTTCCTCTTAGGTACGCTGGTGTCTGCACCGTAATTATATTGTATGAAATTTGAAAACTTTTAAAAGACTGCTCTTATCCAAAGTTCGACCACAAGTTCAAGCGTTAGAATTTTATGTAACCCTTAATCAGGACTGTATTGCAAGTGAAATAAAATAAATAAAAGAACAGAACTTTTGGCTTGTTCTTCTTACACCTAGCACATTTTAATCTTGGCAAAAGTTTGTCTTTATATGAACACCTTTCAAAACAATTTAAAAAATTTGGCACCAGTACAGGAGCAAAAAAAAAACGCTAACTGCAATTATCACATTTGAAACTAAGTTATTTTAATCGTGATCTGCAAATTGCCGTGCGTGATGAAGGAAGCAGGAAGTGACATCGGCAACGACCTCCCCCCCCCCCCCCCCCAATCCATTCCGTCACTAAAGCACTAAATAGTAGCCTATATGCGCGCATGTATCAAAAATTTTAGCGAGCATCAAAATAATTTTACGAACAGACTCGCTTTTTTAACGTCCTAGGATTTGCAGCCTAATTGGCAATAATCGAAGAAATATAACGAGAAGGCACAGCTACCCCTGGTAGGCTACACATTTTTTCCTTTATTTGAGTGTCGCGTTAAATTACCACAAGCAAGTTTTCCTTCTTTCTTTTCCCTTAAAAAGTTAAAACAAGAAACAAAACCAGCAATATTTCTGAGGAGTTTATGATTTGACTGATGAATATATTGTTCAAGTAAAATTTCTTGAACTTCCTTCTCAAATCTTCTCTCTTTGGTAAATGGCAGAAATTTTGAGAGTACAGTTTGTTACATTACAACAATTTTCTCGTACTGCATTTCTCGTTCGATAATACTTTGACAACAATGAAGCTCACCGTTTAAGTATTAGAAGAAATACGTATTCAATGAAAAAGCAATATAAACAATTTATCAAAACAGTATAAGTGACATAAGGTAAAAATCACTCCTGCAGCTCACACAGAAGTGTTTTAGATAGCGTTTTGAATCTACATTTGCAACGCTTTTTTCGAGTCTGAATTTATGAAGATGAAAGTAATTTTAACAGCTAAAACTGATAGCCAACGCTTGCATTTTGAGATTTAATTCTGATTCGGAAGTTAGGCTTCTGTAATCTGTTTGAAAGTGTAATTGGGTTCAGCAAAAGAATCACGTAAAAAAAAAATTGGTCAAGGACCAATGTTCTTGCTACCTGTGAGTCATGACACGTTTTGGTCGCCTGACAGCAAACAAAAGATTAAGGTAAAAAATTACAACCTACAAAACTTGTCATAGGAAGCAGAAGAATTTATCGTTTAATTAATTGTTTTTCCAAACGCGAAACTTATTGTTGTCTTGTTACGAAAAATGATCAACAAAATAAATGATTGGTTTCGATAACAAATACTGCGACAAAGCTGAACAACTTTGCAATAGGCTGTCGACAAAAGGCCAGGAAGACGGAGTTGCCCAGCAGTATCTGCGGATTTGCCCAACAGTGTCTGCAAAATTAAATGAACATACTGTAATTAAAATACATTTTTTCATCTTTTCGTTAAAAAATCTGCCCAGCGTTTATAAAAAGTAGTTGATCTGCTGCATGTTGTATTTGATTCCATTTCTTCAGTCAAAAATGCAAAACGTTTTTGAAAACGTATTAGTGTTACTTTCAAGGACAATGGTTAAAAATTCCTTTCCTTTTCCGAAATTGTGACAGTAATAAATGCTATGCTCGAGTATTGGCCTTTGTTCTAATTTAGTCCGTTAACATGAAAAAACTTAGTAACGGATTAACGAGTTAATGAAAAAGTTAGCTTCGTTATTAACGGATTAACGATTAACGGACTTGTGTCCACCTATGGCGAAATGTGATCCAATGGCATTAAAATAGCTTTTTTTTTTCAAAAAATTACAAAAAATTGCCCAACGGCCCCGCCCCCAAACCCCCGTCTGTGATACATTTGAGTTACACTAACTTTCTCAACACGTTCCCAAAGTTAGATATTTGCATTTTTCAACTATTAGTTTAAGCCCTCTTCCTTTGCAAAATCCTGGTTATGTGCAAACAGGCAACAACGATTTAAGATCTTTCATCCTACGATATCTTTGTCCCGCAAAAGCTTCCTCTTTGGAAAAATTTTGATGACGTCATATCATGTGATTTGTGGTTTAGGCCTTCCTTAATCAAAAATTTTGGGTACGCCAATGAATTGGAGATCGCCTGAAAAATATTTTTGAAGACCTTTTTTTTTAGGAGAACGCTTGCGCCTGTGTCCTTGGTCCTTGGCCTCGAGCATTCCTGACCTTGGCCTCGAGAGGTTCTGTCCTCGGAAAGGCTGTCCTTGGCCTCGGATTTTTTTGTGTCCTTGGCCTTGGCCTCGAGCCTTGTGTCCTCGATTCCACCTCTGATAAAATCCTAGTTCAATAAATTGTACAAGTAGTCAGCAGCGAAGCCAGAGGGGGGTATAGTCTCTCCCATTGTCATGCAAAGTATGCAAAATACTACTTTTCTAGCACTTTTAAGACCGATTTTTGCACTAAAAGCGAAAATAGCCCCCCTCCCCCCTCAATTGTCATTTTCAATGAGAATATGTCCACTTTGACTCTGAACTGGAAAATAATTGGTCACGAAATCAATCCCAGCCTGGATAAATCTCTTTTTTTAATTTTTCTTTTCTTTGGTCTTAACCTACAGTATTTTCGTGCAGAAAAATCGTTCAAATTCTGAATGAAAACCGTTCCAGCTTCGTTTTCACCTCCGAAAAGCCCCCCATTGCCAATTTCTAAATACGCGCCTGCAAGGACTAATCTATTTCGTCTATATTTTATAGAGAAAGCTAATTGGAGGGGGCTTATGAAACGAAATTTAAAAGAAGTGATTGACAAAATTTCAGAGAAGTGATTGGTAATTAACGACTGTTGAATAACCCCTGCCTATTCCTGAGCTTAAATATTTTTGGATGAATACCCATGTTCAGCATTTTCAACAAGCGATCAAATTTGATTGCCTGTTTTTGGCAATTTTTCAAAGTTTTGACTGATTTATGTAATTTATTTTTCAAAAATCAGCCTCCTAAATAAATGTTTTAAAAGATGCTTTAAATCATTTTTAAGTCCATTCCACGGCAAAAGACTGCTTCAGAGAGCTGTAGTATACCCCCGCCTATACTACTGATCTCATTTCAGACTTACACATTTGAAGAGAAAAACAATATTTCACGACTATTACGGGCACATATGGCCTACAGTCCATAGGCGTAGCCAGGATTTTTGATTGGGGGGTCCAAATCACAAATCACATGCAATGACGTCATCAAAAACTTCGCAAAAGAAATTTTTGTGGAGGCAAAGATATCGTAGAATGGAAGATCAGAAGCAGTGGCCTGGTATTGGCATGTAAATTGGAAGTCGTTCAAGAAGGAGGGCTTAAAATCAATAATCAAAATATGGAAAATCTCTAAATTGGGAGACATGTTGAGTAAAGAAGTGTACTGTAATTCAAACGTATGACAGGCGGGGGTCTGGGGGCGGAGCCCCCAGCCGCTGGGCGATTTTTCGTAATTTTTTGAAATAAAAAAGCTGTTTTAACACCATTGGATCACATTTTGCACGTATTCTGAGCCTTTAGGGCCGGTCTACGCTGTGCGTACAAAATTTCAAAATTTTTTACGCTCGTACGTCGAGGGTGTTTACACTATACAAAACGGCGCTTACGAGCGTAACAGCTTAACAGCGTATTCTGTGAGTGGCCATAATATTATGCTGAATTGGATGACGGAAATCACAGATTTATTACAATTCCTTGTTGTTTCGGTTAAACTTGGGTCAGATTATGCATCACGAGAAGTAATATTGTCTTTTTGATAATTTAAACGTGAATTTTTTTTCTACCTTCCTCTCCAAAAAAATATAACGCACGGCCAATCAGTGATCGAGTGTCTGTTACTGATATGCTAGATCTGGGTTAGATTCCTTGCATAGCGTTCAGCAATAAAAAGGGACACCGTGAAGACTCCACAGTGTGTGGTAGACAAAACGTGGCAGCTTAACTCGAAGACCAAAAGGTTCCTTTGCTGTCTCCTGGCCAAAGCAACTTGATGAATACAACAAAATTACAAAATTTAACTTATAGGCCACTGATGCAGGCCCGGCGTCAGGATAGCGTGACTAGGGGGGCAGAAATAAATTTTGGGGGAGCACGAGAAGTTTATTTACGTGAATTTAAGAGTGTGGAGCAAACGAAAAAGGTGAAGACATAAAAAAAAAGGTCTTCAGTTCAAAAATTTTCACAAACTCTGGTTTCCATCTCAAAATTTTGAGACTTTTTGCGAATCCTAAAGTGAAGACCAAAAAAAAAGGTCTTCGTCCCCAACGTTTCATAAAATCCGGTGTGAGTCCACAAAAACTACGAAAAACCAGTTTTTGCTCGCAAATTCTAAGGCGATAAGCATCAATTTGGGTGTCTTAGGCCTCGATTTGTACTCCAGTAGGCCCGAGCCGAATAATCTCTTCGAAGCATAGTCCTCGCTTGAGGCACACAAGCAGTCATTTGGGGGGCACGGTCCCGGAATGCCCCCTCGTGGCGCCGGGCCTGCACTGATGGGCACTAGAGGCTGGTTTCAAAGGTCCGGTTCTTCCTCTTTTGAATTCCTATTAGCGGAGAGTGACTCGGTGGAAAGATCTGATCACAATGTTTTGCAGGGTACATTTTGTTTTCAGCTTTCAACTGTTTTTCAGTTCTACTGATACATTTCGTTTACAGAGATGGAGTCCTCGAGGACACATTTTGAAGTCCTTGGCCTCGAAGCTTTAAGTCCTCGAAAATTGCCCTGTCCTCGGCTTGAGAACAGCAACATTTTTGGAATCCTTAAACTTTTGTAGATCGTTTTTTGGAGAAAAACTTGTTTTTTTGGAGATTTTTTGATTTTCTTTTTGAGAACACCTGAACAAAATTTTTGAAGACCTTATTTTTTTTTTTTTAAAGAACACTTGCGCCTGTGTCCTTGCCCTAGAAAGGGTCGGTCCTCGAAAAGGCTGTCTTTGGCCTCGGATATTTTTTTGTGTCCTTGGCCTCGAGTCTTGTGCCCTCAACTCCATCTCTGTCCCGTGTCCGTTTAAGCCTTAAGTCTCTCCCATATCAGCTTTTATATAAACTTTATCCAGTCCACCCCTGGAAACACAATGGATGGTGCATGATGCGTAGCATGCAGGTGTACGTTATCCTCTCGAATTGTCGAACGGTTTGAGTGCGCGAACACATTAAACTACAATCTTTTCCGCATTTAATCCCTTCTGCAAAAACAACACGCATTTTATCATTATTGTATTGACTCCTCCCCCCAAGCGATTTGAGTTAACTCCTTGTAATCAATCAGATTGAATTGCATTATTGCATTATAACTCGTGATTTCATAACTAAAATTTTTGTTGACATGCTTATTGCGGTATTCATCTTTTCTTTTTTCACTCAAACGCTTCTACTGAACGCTTTTTTTTACTACCTCTCTGGTAGTTTTGTATCACAGTAACGCACAAGAATTTGATAATAAAGGTTTTGGATTCAATCCCTCACCCGCTAAACCTAAACTTATTCGAAGAACTGCTTACCCTAGCATTAGCCGAAGATTGAGAGAAATCTCACAGATGTCCAGCTACTTGCTCTTTCACAATACATAAAACGAAAATAGGGCAAACTACGGTAGCTAAAAAATTTCAATTACCCTATAGCCTACTGCAGTAATATTACCACTGAAACTGCAGAAAATTGATTGTGTGATTAGAGCATTCAATAAGTTAGTTAACTGTACTCCGAGGAGGAACTTTTGAATTCTCTCAATAAAACAGATATTGCAACTTTTGTAATACAACTGTATTCAATATTTTCAAACACTCTATAAAATAAACTTGTTGCAAGCAAAAGTACAAAATTTTAAGCGCAAAGCAGTTGATATTTCAGAAAGTAACACATCGGGCATCTCTTACGACTGTATGTTTCGGAGGGAGTGAGGAACCCTCCATCTGGTTGTCGCTTCACGTAGATATCAGCGCAGATTAGACAAGCACATATTATTATTGATAGTATTGATGTATAAACAAGTGTAAAGCGAAAGCTACCTCAGAGATTTAAATCAAAACTTGAAGGAAAGTTCATCTCCAGAATTTTTGCTTAAAGCAAAAGCTGTCTCATAGGTTTAATCAAAACTTGTGAAAAAATAACCAGAGGATTAAAAAGGATGCCAATGTCCAATCAGTCTCAGAAAGCAGATATTTTATTATACATCACCAACATTTTGATTATAAAACTTGAAAATGAGTAATGCGTGGATCCTGGAAAAGTAAAGCAGCAACTCTATCAAACATTAACAATCCCCAATGTCTTGATTGATTTCATGGTGGGAAAAGAAAATGTCACAAGTTCAGCCAACAGCACTTAACCCAAACCATGAGCAACTTTCATTACGGTGTGTTGACCATGAGGCATGTTGAAGAAATACAGAACAAACATTAATGAAATTTGATGGCTTTACTTATCACTAAAGTAGAAAATGTCATATTGTTAGTCAACAGCGCTTAACCTAAATCATGATCAATTTCCAGTAGGTTGTGATGACCATGAAGCATGTTGTAGAAATACACAACAAACATTAATGGAACTTGATGGCTTCTGGTTTTCAATCACGAAGTTCCAACAATTTTCCAATTATCTTCTACTCGTTGGAGGACCTAGAGCAAAACAAACAATAATTAATCCTACCAAAAAAAGTTCAAAATTCTGCAAAGTGTCCAAAACTGTCATGAGCAATAGACATATCAAAAAAAACGGACCAATTATGCATAAAACAGTTGCACTCAAAGAAGAGTCCAAAATTTTTAGAGGCAACCAGTTGACACAAGACGATTGACTTGGCCAACTTTAATCTTAGTCCAAACCAGACCCGAAAGATGTTTGACGCAAAACCCTAACCATATCGCTGCGGTGTCAAATTTTCTCGCATCAAACTGGTCACATTAAATCGCAAAAAAGCACCAATACTACATTACAGAACAAAGCTATCAAATCAAGTTAGCAAAATTAAAGCAAAAAAAACAACTTTTTTTTAAAACTAAACAAAGAATACTTTATTCTATCAAAATTAATTCTAGCGAAGATATCACTACAGCATCTTTTAAACCATACGGCGTAGCAAACTGGAACATACAACTGTTAATTGGCGCGCTGTAGTAGTATCGATAAATGGCTTCTATAATTATTATTTTCTTGCACAAAACGCACCAAATGGCTTCTATAGCTTTTGTTATGAGGCACAATGTGCGCCAAACTATAAGATGCACTACATTACATTAAATTTATTAAACTCTAAAAAACTTTTTAAAAATCTAAATGGTTTAACTCTGAATGAAATTATGGAATCAAATCAAGTCTTTCATTATACATGCTGTAATACATCGTAGCGCATAAAGCTGGCAGGGCCCACCACAGCATCATCGCACTCGAGCAACATAGCTGCCTTGAAAGAAATGTCGCAGCAATACAAAGCCGCTGGCAAAGCTGTGTTTGATTTGACCAGGCTAAATTAAATCTCAGACCTCTACTCCAGAGACGAATGCATTACCTCTTGATCAACTGGCCGTAAGAGAGCATAACCAGAAATACAGATTAAATGCATCAGAGTATAAGGCACAAGTTGGATTTCTTAAAAAATTTAAGTATCATTGGTGCACCTTATGGTTTGAAAAATATGACACTTTAAAATCTTATTTGCACCTAAGAAAAACAAGCAATGCTACTCTTATGTTACAAGAAACTTGAAATTGTGTAGTTAAGTTGCAGTGATGTGAATACTGTCTTGTCACACAATCACATTAGAAAAAACTTTAACAGTGACGAATTTTCTTTGGTCCACTGCTAATTTTAAATGATTACTTTAAATAAAAGCAAATGATTTAGATAAAACTTCCAAGTTTGTTTTTTTATTTTCATTATGAAAATGCTTGAAGTTTTTTTTTTTAATAAAAGCTCAAATAGCTGGTAAAGATTATCAATCTAGAAATACACATAACTAACCTTGAAAACCTGACAATGCCACTGTTAGATTGGTTATCATTCTTGAAATCTTTGAGCATTAAAGATCAACATTGTTTCATAAATTCTTCAATAAGTCTCTTTGAGTCTGGACCAAAGTACCATATCATTGATAAATTTGTTACATTCCAAATACTTACAGTTACTATATTTTGTTCATTACAATAAATACTTGCTAATAGAGTCTTAATTTACAATTCTGAAAAGCGATTGCAGAATATAAAAACTTTTGATTTCACTATCTTATTGACATGACAGTAAGCCAAACCTTTTGGGTTGGCAGTGTCTGCAATTCCACTCAGCTATTTGTAAATGTCTAAAACCTGATAGTTACTGAATAATAAGTGAACACATCTTGAAATAGAATAATTCTACATGCCTATATAGCAGTAACTGCACAGCCCATCATATCAGTAGGCTAGTACCAGGGTACACCTAGATTAAAGCATTTCAATTCTGCTTTTATTACTGTAGCTGTAGGCTAACTGATAGTGTAGGCTCAAATACCTACTTTTGAGTTTCATTGATATAAAAAACCAGAGCCTAGATTTTATCGACAGACTAATTTTTTAACTTTGCATATTTTCTGACAGTAGCTTAGGCTATTAAGTTGCTTGCTTATCAGTATCTCTTACCAGTAGGCTATAATGCAGCATCACTGCACCTGCAAAGTGCACTAGTACAGTAGGTTAAACCTTTTGATCTAAACTAGCCTACAGCAGCTATCAGGCTAAGATTACTTTAACAACGTAGTATATTACACCCTAGGTACAAGTACCACCAAGACGTAGACCTACCGTACCATATTGGTAGGCCTATTGGTACTGGTTTTGGCCTAATCAAGTCCCCCTGGTCAGGACTGTGATCTGCATCGCCACATCACACATCAGTTTTAATTTTCAAATTTCTTTACTTGGAATAGGCTAACCAAATGTTACAGAACGACAAACAATTTATAATTCACTTTTGGGCCTATCGACCTCGTTACGAAACCGTAACAAGTTGAAGCGGATAATGACGGTAACCCCGTGGGGAGCCCAACGGGTCTTCGCTCCGATTTTCTAATTACCTGATCCAAAGGAAGACCACAACCACAATCCGTTGATAAAAGAAATGTATCTAAATATGGTGTGAAAACAAAAGCAGGCAACTTAAAAATGGAGCAAATTTTTACCAAGACTGTCCCAACTGACGTCCAAATTTAAATCCATAAAACGTTCAGAAAAATAAAATAGTGCGCACTGTTCCAGCAAAAATCAAGAATGAATGAGCCCAGGTCCACGTGAAACTTGTAAAAGCTAGAAAAAAGGTTTGCACGTGATCTTAATTACAAATGCTACAACAAGAAATGAAATATGCAAATAAGGACCAAAGGCTAACACGTGAAGAAGTCCGTCAGACACGTCATTAGATTACACACGAGGCACTTTGATTTTGTGATTCTGAAACAGACCTAGGCCTCTTTTTTGCAGGTTTTTCCTCATAGAGCCGCAAATTGACCATTTTTATGTTGAACTAGGCTATTTCAAACCAACACGCATACTTTCACTTTTGAAAATCAACTTTTTTTCAACAAAACTTATGAACCTAATTTTAGTCTACCTCGAGACCTGGCAAACCAGTTTTTGAAATTTCACGCAAATCGTGAGCTTACGAGCGTACCGGCGAAAAAAATTTGCTCTTTTAGCAAATTTTTTTTGCTGGCAATTTTACTCTTGTAAGGTTCTACGCCCGTAAGGTGGTACTCCTGGGCTTATCGAATTTCCCTTTAAAATAATCTAAGGTTACGCTCGTAAGCTGACAATTTTACGCACAGTGAAGACCGGCCCTAAAAAGTACTAGATTTTTCACATTTGAAAGTCAGTTGAAAAAATTAGCTTGTTCAGTCCTTCTTTTGCTCGAAATTTAAGTCCACAACACGTTTAAAATCTTGCATTTTGGAGTTAACTTTTGTAAGTGATTTGGCGCCGGTAGGGGGAAGTAAAGTACATTGCCTCATGCAATATTTTAACAGTAAATAACAATCCAGTCAAATATTTTCCTTAGAGATTATTGTTTTTGTCGTGAAAACAACCAGTTGGAGGAGTACATATACGGCCAGGGAGCCCAAGCCCTCTCATTTCAAAAATTTGTTCAATAAGCATTCCCTTTACTGTAGCTTTTTTTTCAAAAGTATTTTCTTGCTTAAAAACCGGCGAGGTGAAGGAGAATTGTAATGAAAAAATGTACAATAGATAGTTACGCTTACAAACCATGACACTGCCCGGGCCGGATTTACATCGAGTTGGGCCCCTGGCACTTTAGGATTTTTGCAATATTTTCCTGCCAAATGCAGAGGAAGAATAGAATAGAATAGAAAACAATTTATTCGCCTGAGCATTACAAACACATACAAGACAAACACACATACAACAAAATTACGGTAAGTTTGTTCAGGCCAGGAAGCACCTACGAACCCGAAGGTGTTTCAATCCAAGGTTCTTCCTGACTTGTTACTTGGCAGTGTGAAAATTTAGAGAATAAAAAAACCATCAAATTGAAAAGTAACAGACAATTATTTTGTTAAACTGGTATTATCGCAAGAGAAAATTAATGCACATTGTTACACAGTTAAATGATAAATTTCCAAATATGGAGCAAAGAAGGTCAAAATGATATATAGTTTTGGATAGCATTTTCGTTTTATCTTTTTTTTGAATGATAACCAAGATAGTTGTTTCACATCAGGTTCAATTTTTCCCCACAATTCAATTCCTTTATAAGTCAGAGACTTTTTCCCAGCTGACGTTTGAACGCGAGGTTTGAAATATACTAAGTTATCTTTTGTTCTAGTATTGTGACTGAATTTTGGTGATATCAACAAAACAGTCGTTGAGAGCAGTTTTAAATTTCTTGTGATGAAGCTGATAAATTTAAAGTTTTAAATTTAAATTTGGCTGGTTCAAATTGGTAAATGTCATCTAATTTTAAAAAATTTAAGGTTTTGTATAAAGAAGTCACCAGATAATATTTGCTACTATACGTTATTGTGCGAACTATATTATTTAGCTTCACATTAAGTTCTTGAATAAGTGTTTTGTTTGCCGTACCCAGAGGTGGTCAGTAACGAAGTAGTTCTACTTAACTAGACTACTTAAGTAGTATTTTCGGTAACGAGCGACTTACTTAAGTATTTTTCATTTCTGATACTTCTACTTTTACTTCAAGTAAAATCCTCTCGAAGTAACGCTACTTGAGTAGTAATGACTTTTATGTAAAGTAGAAGTAAACACCTAGCCATTATTCCACCTCACAACGTGTACAATAACGAAGTAAACATTATTTCACCTCACAACGTGTACAATAAGTACGTATCGAGTTTGTTTTACTGTACAGTACTACGAAGCTCATTGAATAGTTACGGCGATTCATTTACAGGTCATCTAGGGTAGTGTGTTTTTGCGTTGCATCAAATACCAGGTGTTGACTCAGTCTCACTAAAAAAAAGAAACATACCGAACCCTGATTAGCATGGTACAGTAGACAAACTAGACATGCGCATTACTCCTGGTTCATACGAAAAAGATTAGCGGTTAACGGCGTTGCGTTTGCTGCGGCCCGTCTGGGGTTCAATTCCCTAGCCGGTTAACGAACAGTGTTGCTAACGATTCGCCATCGCTGCGACATTTCTTCTCAAGCTGTGTTGTCCAGGTGCGGAGATGAGCCCAGAGTCCCTACTAAATCGTATTCGTAACACGCTTCGGTGTAATTTCAAGAGAATAATAAAATTTTGATTTTTTGATATGCTACCGTAAGTATGGCTTTGCTTGAACACTGATCGTAAGCGTCACAACAGCAAACCTTCGAAGAATAAACAAACACGTGAAATTCGAAATTACTTTCTACTTTCATTACTTAAGTAGAATTAATTTTGACTACTTTCCTACTTTTACTTAAGTGGAAATGCTTCACCATACTTCTACTTTTACTTGAAAGGCATTTTTGAGTAAGTAACAATACTTCTACTTAAGTAGATTTTTCGACTACTTTGTCCACCTCTGGCCGTACCCCACGTTACTATACCACATTGAATACGGCTGTAAATGAGCGAGTAATATAACATACACAGAGTCTTCCGGTCTAAGAAATTTCGAATTCTATATAACAATCCAGAATAGCGTGCTAATTGTAACGAAAGATGTTGAATGTGACAAGACCAATTTAGGTTTTCGTCAATATAAATTCCTAAGAATTTTGTGGATTTGATACGTTTGATATTATTTGAATTCAAGGATATATTGAAGTTTGTGGAACATGAGCGATTGAGTAGTTTGTCAAGCAGTAAATAATAAGTTTTGGAATAATTCAGCTGAAGCTTGTTTTTTTTCATCCAGAAATCGATTTTTTTAAGTTCAGTATTCACTCTGTTTTGTAATTTAGAAAAGTTGTAAGTCTGACATGGCCAAGAAAGTGTCATCAGCAAACAGGATAGTATCGAATTGACTAGCCAAAGGAAGATCATTGATATACAAAAGAAAAAGTAGCGGCCAAAGGGAAGAACCCTGTGGCACACCATATTCAATTTTTGTCAAATCGAACAGGCAATTTTCCATCTTTGTTTATTGTTTTCTGTTGCTCAAATAAGTTTGTATTAGTTTTAAGGCCAGTCCTCGACATCCACAGAAATTTTTCATTTTGTGCAGCAAAACATCGTGATTAACAGTATCAAAAGCTTTGGTGAGGTTGAGGAATATACAACAATTGTACATTCCTGCATCAGAGTTTTTTATAAGTTTTTCATAAATATTGCTGATAGCGGGAGACGTAGAAGAATTTTGTCTAAAACCGAATTGTTTATCAGAAATTAAATGATATTTTTCAAGCTAATTGTTGATTCTGTTGAATATTAATTTTTCAAAAATTTTGCTGAGTTGGGGAAGAATTGAAATCGGACCATAGTTTGGAAGCAAGTTTGAATCCCCCTTTTTGAAAACTGGAACTACTTCTGCAATCTTCAAGTAATTGGAAAATTCTTCTTAAAGAATACAGGAGTTAAAAATGATACATAAAAATGGAGAGATTACAGCATTGCTCAATTTTAGGAGTTTATTGGTTATGTCATTTTCTCTAACTGCTTTTTTAAGTTTTATATTACCAATTAGAGAGTAAATTTCTTCAGCAGTAGCAGGAGAAAAAAAGAACGACTTGGGGAAATTAGGTAATAGAGAGTGGATAGATTCATGAGATTTAATGTTTTTACCAACATTTTCCCCAACTGTTGCAAAGTGAACATTGAAAGCTTCACAAATTTTTTGTGGATCATCTATCACTTCTTTGACGGTGACTATTAGATTAGGAAATGTCTTTTTATTTTTTTTCAAGTTGGCCAGTTCGCCAATAATTTTCCATAGTGTACTGAAGTTGCCTTTGCTATCATCAATCAAATCTTTGTAGTAGTTTTCTTTGGCACGTTTGATTTCTCGATTTAAAGCATTTCTTTGTTTTTATATTTTTGGAAAATATCTTCATCAAATTTCTTGTGAAGTTGTCTCAAAAGTTTGTTTTTTTGTTTGATCAAATTTAGTAGTTCACGTGACAACGAAGGTTTTTGACTAAGCTTTTTTTCTTTTTTTGAAGCTTCTTTCAGTGGAGCAAAGTTGTTTACTACGATTTGGAAGCACTTCTTCAAATTTATCAAAAGCATCTTGAGCTGATTCAATACTGTTTAGGTTGGCAGCAGTTAAATCATTCTCAACTGCTCTTCAAAATTTTTCTAAATTAAAACTTTTCATGTCTCGAATTAGAAATTGGTGTTTGCTTTTAACACGAGATTTTTTGGTGGAAATGCAAACAAAAGTAGCCATATGGTCGCTCAGATCGCATAAGAGCACTCCGCTAGTGTAAGAGTGTTTTAGATCGTTAACATAAATGTGATCCAGTAATGTTTTCGAGGGATCAGTTATGCGGGTCGGGAGATCAATGGCACACTTGGTCGAAGCGCTTAAGATATTGTTCACGTATTTTTGAAAGTTGTGATTGCCATTAATTTGCTTTAGGTCAATGTTATTAGGTCAATGTTATAGTCACCGACAGCATAAAAGGCAGTGTTACTATCACGAAGATCAGCGAAAATGTCACTTAAATTCAGGGTGTCGAAGCGAACCTGAACCCGAACCGTAAACTCGAATGAACCGTTTCATTTTGGTGAACCCGAACCGAACCTTAAACAGCAAAATTTTACTTCAGTGAACCTGAACCAAACCTGAACCCTCAAAATTGTGCTCAAGTGAACCCAAACCGAACCTGAATCCCTAACAAAAGTAAGAATATATTTTTCCATATCCGGATGCCGCTGGCGCTGGTACACGCACAATAAGAGCAGTGGTGATCATCAACAGAATCAGCAATTTCTCCTTTTTTTTTCTGGACGAAACGAGTAACGACAGTTAAATTTTAAGTCAATGAACCCGAACCGAACCTGAACCAGTAATATTTTGCTTGAGTGAAGCTGAACCAAACCTGAACCTCGAAAATGATGCTCAAGTGAACCCGAACCAAACCTGAACCGCTAAAATATTTTGAGCAGGAGCTAAACCTGAACCCGAACCGTTATTTGAAACGGTTCGACACCCTGCTTAAATTTGTGGAAAAGCTTTCATAGTCATTCACAAGTGTTGTGGGATGTCGATAAATTACCCCTGTCACTAATGGTCCGTTGTTACTTTTAACCTCAATCCACGTATTTTCCACAAAATTTAAATTAATCTTAATGTCAGATTTTTTTTTGTAAGACAAGTTTTGTTTTATGTAAAAACTAACCCCACCAGCTTTTGTTATGCTAGCACGATGGACGAAATTATATCCAGTAATGTCAACGTTCACCAATGGTGTACCTTATGTAAGTTTTGTTTCTGATATTGCAATGATATCGGGTGCTTCAGAAAAAGTAGCCAAAAGAGTGATTAGCTTGTCAATATTTTTTTGCAGACTGCGAACATTAACATGCAAGATAAATAGCTCATCTGTTTTAAGGTTTACCACATTATTTAACGACGTAATATCATGATACACGCAATTGCCAAAAAAATCACAATAATTTGAGTTATCATCACAAGTTCCTAAAGTAAAGTTTTCAAATCTCATTAAATCAAAATGTTTATCTTGGTCGCATTAATTACTCGCGAGTCGCAAAGCAAACAACTGCTGACCAATTTTTTGTTTTCAAATAGATTATCTCGAATTTCAGAAGTCGAACAGGATTTGTGCAAACTACACAAGCATTTAGGGCAGGTCGCGTGGTCATTTGCGGTAACGCATGATTTCACACACACAATGCAAATAGGGTGGTTCTCCATTTTGCCAGAGGTTCCAGTACAATAGTACATACCAAAAGCTAGTTTTACGAGCAGCTAAAAAACTAAACATCGATTCGCTTCTAGAATCACTCCTTACACTGCCATAGTGGTCATCCCTATTAATAAGCAGTGGTTTTTAGTTCAGTTTAGCAAAATCCACATCTACATCCAGGCGAAATAGATCATCTGGGGACGAAATCACGATCCCGTTGCCGGTACCCACGTCTTTACCACCATCAGTCAAGACACCCTGCTCAGGAGCAGACCTTTTCATTCGAAATCTGCCGCTATATATATGGCAGAGAACGAATTTCCCATCGCAGTCATTTTTAACGTAGTTCAAAAGTTTTGAGCGAAGTGGCGTCAAATCTTCTGTAATGAACGCGTTATTAAATTTTCCATTATTGCTATTCTTCAGCTTTGATTTTGAAAACAAGATGTCGTTTCGATGCTTGTATTTGACAAACCTGGCAATTAATGGACGAGGTTTTGCCAACGGTGATCGTTTTCTGCCCAAACGGTGGGCCCTCTGTATAATCGTAACTTTCAATGTTGATACCTAGCTTTTCAGCCAGCTCAACAACCACTTCTTCTCCATCATCTTTCTTCCCCTGAGGCTCAAATGCACCATGAATCCTCATATTCTCTCTTCTGGAGTATTGTTCTAAGTTATCAATCTCTAGAATGTTCATGTTTACGGCTTGTTTAAGTTGTTCATTCTCTGATTTAAATTCTTTGATTTTCTGATTGCTTCTCTTAAGGCTCCTTTGTAGATTTGAGACTTGCCTTGTCAGGTTTTCAACCGTATCATAAATTTTGCTTAATTTTTGTCGGTCAGCTTCAGTAAAGTTGCTTTGCTCTCTGCAACCAGTACTAGAGCTCAAAACATCTTTCATGTTTTGGTTTTTCCAAACTTTACCTATCATTCTAATGTTAGCATTAGCTGTTGAAACAATTTAGAGAGAAGTAGAAATAAGCCTGCACTGCACTGCGTCTGTAACCGAAGAGTAAAACAAAGTTTTACCATTTGAGCGCAGGGCCCCTGGCACTGAGCCATATGTTATATCCGTCCCTGGTTATTGCATTACGTTTATAAAAAGGTTAGGTGAGGGCCTCAGTTAGCAACTTTTAGGATAAAAAAAAACATTTTTAGTCGAGTTATACGTTTAAATTGTTGGCAAACATTAAACTAAGGGGGCCCGGGCTCCCTGGATCAATATTATTGTTGGGGGCCCAATTAAATTGGGGGTCATTTAAATATTACTGTTGGGGGCCCATTTAAATTGTTTGGCAAACATTAAATTGAGGGGGCCCGGGCCTACTGGATCAATATTGTTGGGAGCCCATTTAAATATTATTGTAGGGGGCCCCGTTTAAATTGGTGGCAAACGTTAAATTGAGGGGACTCGAGTCCCCTGGATCAAGTTCCTTTTCTGGGGGCCCAATTAAATTGGGGACAATTAATTATTATTGTAGGGTGCCCATTTAAATTGTTTGGCAAAAATTAAATTGAGGGATCCGGGTCCCCTGGATCAATATTATTGTTGAGGGCTCATTTAAATTGGGGACAATTAATTATTATTGTAGGGTGCCCATTTAAATTGCTTGGCAAAAATTAAATTGAGGGGGCCCGGGTCCCCTGGATCAATATTATTGTTAATTACTGCTGTACGCGTGTACTGTTGTACGCGAAGATGCTAAAAAAAAACTGTAACAGAAGAAACAATAGTCTTTTTTGTGACATTTTTATTATTGGTAGCATTTCATTTGGGGGGGCGGGCCCCCTGCCCCCCCCCCCCCCCCCCTGGCTACGCTTATGCTACAGTCTTGCTTTTTTTTGCAATAATCAAACAATAAAGTAGTGAAATACTCGTATCCATAGGTGGGCACAAGTCCTTTCATCGTTAATCCGTTAATAACGAAGCTAACTTTTTCATTAACTCGTTAATCCGTTAAAAAGTTTTTTCATGTTAACGGACTAAATTAACTTCCATTAAGTTCTGTTAACGGACTAAATTAACTTCCGTTAAGTTTTGTTAACTTCCGTTAAGGTTTTTATCGTTACTATCTTGTACCATTCATTCAACGTACCGGTACAAACCAGTTTGCACTGGTAGCACTTATTGCGTATTAGCACGAGTTTTATAGAAGAGAGAGAAGATACAAGCTCTTTTTGTGGCAAATAATAAGCTGCAGCCTCATAGGTCTATTAATTATTATCGCTGTTCATAATTTCCAACGATTTTCCGATCGCAGCTTCGTTAGTGCATTTGAACTTATTTTTATCTTGAAATTAGGTTTGACTGCAAAATGTAACTTTCAAAACACAAAAAGACCACCACAGCAATATATATTTCCTTACAATCAGCTCAAGAGCGTCAATACGTGTTCTACAAGCCAGTGAATATAAAGAAATGTAAATTACATGCAAAATGTTAACGAATTAACG
Organism: Trididemnum nubilum; assembly: GCA_963965965.1. NCBI lineage: Eukaryota > Metazoa > Chordata > Ascidiacea > Aplousobranchia > Didemnidae > Trididemnum > Trididemnum nubilum. The sequence goes on from OZ014488.1 coordinate 25,363,489, forward strand.
GACTCTATTAACTTCCGTTAATTAAAGCTGAAAATAACGGATTAACGTTAACGGAGGTGTGAAGTTTGTTAACGGACTAGTGGTTAACGAAGCTAACGTTTTGCATTAACGTGCCCATCTATGCTCGTATCAATAAATTTGGAGAATTAAACAAGTAGGCCTACTGTACGTAACTGTCATTTTGATTTGAGTTACATGACGCGCCTTGATGGAAAACTTGTTTAAAGCAAAAATTAATATGTTTCACAGACACAACTGTGCAAATTGGTGAAATTGTTGAAAATTGACAGGAGCTTGGCTGCAAACAAATATTAACTCAAAACTCTCTGGTCGAAAGCACACAGCAGAGAATTCCTAACGGCAGTAAATTCGAATTTTCAACCTATACAGTTGCAGTCCAGTTACCTCCGCAACGATAATCTCGACAAGACCATTCATTCTACCTTGTTCACTACACTGCATTATGCGGTCTCTTTTTGCTGGAGCAAGACTTGTTCATTTTAATTGCGACGTCATCTGAAGGAATCATTTATCTCCTTATTACGTTTGCATGAACTGCGAATAAAATGTTCTAAATTGTACGAAATGTGTATGGCGAGAATTGACATCATAATGAGCGTTTCGTAGTAGTGGCTTTCTTTGTAGATTTGAACGGAAAACTCTACAAAGCTTGTGGCGGAAGTTATGCGTCGTTGCTGCTTTTTTGTGTGTTAATAAGCTAAGAGTGAAATCTTTGCCGAGGAATGCAACAAGTGTTGTTTTGCTGGCTTTGCATTTAATGTAGATTTTGGCTGCTTCGTACCAGAGCACTACAGTTTCGATTTTTATTCCGAACACAAGACGTATTACACTACTTTAATTAATTCCTTATAGCAATAATTTTTCATAAAAACCCGAGACTCGTTTTTGCTCAAAATTTAAGAACAATGCCAGCCTCAGCAGTAACAATAAAATAATTAAGAACGAAAGCGAATAAATTTCAAATCTAAGCAACTAAATTCTGTGCTAATTCAACGATAATTTGTAGTAATTTTCCAGTATATTTACAAGCAAAATATTGCAACGGTTCCGAAATTATATGGTGCCCCTTAGTTCCCATTGCGCAGGCAACTCAAAACATTAAAGCTTTGGACGTCATCAAGTCAAAAAAAACTCAGAACTTTTTCGCTTTTGCAATTTTAGGATACTGCAAAAGAAGCAAAAACGTCTTTGATTAAGTTGACAGAACATTCGGAATTAGGTACCTAAACATCTTTAAAAACACGGTCGTTAAAATTGACGTGAACGTTCTCAGAAATTAAGGACTAATATTAAGAACAAATGAAGCTGTACAATGGCGAAAAATTAAAAACAGCCAGTCTCAACTCAAAATGTATTGATTTTTCTGAAAAGACGTTAAACCTTGGTTAAAATAAATTTGCTTTTCCTCGGTGCTTTTCCTCAATGCTTGCATCGATTTTTAATTGCTAATTTTCATCACGCTCGAAGCATAACTTGTATTGGCAAGTTGACTAATAAACAAGGTTATATCTCTCATTCAGTAAGCTAACTGTTATCGCTACGTTTATTGATTTCAACTAAAAGTTCGTTCTGTTTATTAGAAATGAATAACATAAAGATACTATAATTTTTCGTATCAAAAATAGTTTCTAGAAAATGAATTTTCGAGGAAAATTTAAATTCTGGAAAATAAGTTTTCGGTGAAATGTGATTTCGACCAATAGTAAATTTTTAAAATTGTAAATTCTGGAAAATAAGTTTTTGGGAAAATGTAATTTCGGCCAAACGTAAATTCTGGCAAGTAAAATTTTGGAAAATAAGTTTCCGGGGATATGTAATTTCGGCCAAATGTAAATTTAGGCAAGTGTAAATTCTGGAAAATAAGTTTTCAGAGAAATGTAAATTCTGGCAAATATGAATTCTGGAAAATAAGTTTTCGGGGAAATGTAATTTCAGGCAAGTGTTCATTCTGGCAGATGTGGTTTCAGGCAAGAGTACATTCTGGTAAGTGTGATTTATGATAAACGCTAGTTCTAAAAAATAAACGTTCTGGAAAATGTTTTTCTGGGAAAAAATTTTCTGGGTAGTGTTTTTTCTGCGAAGTGTAAGGATACCCTGCCCGTTGGTACATAAATGTGCCAGTATAAGTTTAAACGTAAATAGCGGAAGCACATTAAATGCAATTATTAATTGTTTCGTAAATAATGGATGTCTTATGTTACTAAGCTATACGTTCTTGATTTTTCATGAATAACTTTCAAATCCCGACAAAGTAATATAGAGAGGTATACCATACATTATTCGCCATATCAAGAAAGAATTATGCATAAACCTAGAACAATTTTGCATGAAACAAGGTAAAATCATACATTAAGCAAGGAAAACTTATAAACATAACTCAAGGATAATCTCTTATTAACAATAGTATATATCCTCAAATTACAAAAAATATCCTCAGCTTATCCCATATTGCCAAAGGTATATCTTTTATTTATCCCAGATAACATGTTTCATTTTTTCCTCGTTTTATGTCCGGTCTGTCTTGTTTTGGCGGATAAAACAAAGAAACATAATTGGAATTTCCCCAGAATTTATCCACGACTTGGGAAAATTATATTTAATTCCGGAATAGTCCAAAAGTTTTCGACTGGAAATTGAAGTTTGCCACTCAAGCACATACTTCTTGTTACGCCACTTCGCGTCTGGCTGCGGCCCTGTTGTAGAGTTTATTTTAAACTAGGCCTGCCAGATGGGGATTTCGCGAAGTTTCACAAACTTTTTCGATTTTTGTTGTTTTCTAATTACTGTATTTTTGACTGCAATGATTCTTTTTCGAGTAGCCTTGTTTAGTTCTTTTTTTAGAAATTATTTTTCATATACCATCACAAATTGCAAATTTTCTACAAAATACACGTTAAATACAAATGCTGTACTCCCTTCTATCCAATAGCGATTTACCAAACCCTTTCTCAAAGCAAAAGCGCATCATTCTGTTTTGTTTGTAATTTTGTAACAGCTTTCATTAAAAAATTTGAGAACTCAAGAACGGTATCCTGCCTCCAACTATATAAGTTCAAAAAGTTTGCTATAAGACAGTAAGCGCCGCTTATTATGACCACGGATAATATGACTAGCCGCTCATTATGACCAATTTGGTACGGTCGGGAATTTCTACGTTTAAAATTTTCCGTTTAATATGACCGAATTTCGGATAATATGGCCAACATTTTCTCATCTCTCTTATTACACTACAGTATTCTTCCCGCCACACACTTATAACTTCGCCTTTTCAACAAGTGTGTTGTCTGTACGCATGCATGACTGTGGTCATATTAAGCGACGCCTACTGTATTATCGGCTGAATTTTCACACAATTAGCATACATAATCACTACTTTTTAAAACCAGCAGTCAGCACTTTCTGATATAAGATTAAGCTCTCAATTTCATTGTAAAGTCATTCAACTATTTGTTATGAAAATCCAAACTAAACCTAACTGTTCAAATTTTCTAAAGCAGAAATCAGAAAAACTAATCATTGACTACTAGGAATTTATATTCAAGAAAAAGATTATGAGACCTTTGGTCGTCTCTTTCCACCCACATTCGCTCAATTACATACTGAAATTCAACTATATTCTTTCCCAAATTTTTTAATCTGTCAAAATTAAGGATAACCATATGTATCCATTTTTTACCAGATCTTGTATAAAAATTTGTTTCAATTACACGTGGTAAAAATTTTAACTATGTACTGTGCTGTAATTAGTGTAGTGCTGAATCAGAGATGGAACCGGTCAGGATTTTTTCGACCTGACCCGACCGGTAAATTTCAAAATCATCGCCGGTCGACCGGCCGGCCAACCGGCTTTTTTGCAGAAGGTTTTTGTTCACTGTTCAATGTATCTAATGAAAAATTTTGAAAAGAAGAGGGAAGGCATGGGTGAGATGTTAAAATTTGTGACTTTGGACGTGAGTCTCAGAAAAAAAACAAAAAGTTGTTGGGTTTTTTACAAAAATGACTCAATTTTAAGACCTCTTTTAGTTAAGTTTCGGTTTGAAAGATCTGTTTTGAGCAGTGCAAAACGTGCTCAAAATAAGTATAAAAAAAACAGGAGGGCACAAGCTAAATTATTAGACATACTTTCTACTGATATTATGCGAAACGCCAAAAAATGAAGTTACAGTACAATTTTTTAGCTATTGGAGACAGATTATTTGCAATTTGCCGAGCTGCAAACACTAAACTGTTATGACATTGGCTAGAAATATTCGAAATATAATGTACCCCAGCAGTTTGTGGAAATGCTGCTTCAAAACAAGCCATGGCTAGTTAGATGTAAAAAAATAAGAGCTATGTCTTTCTTGCCCAGTGAAGAGTGTGATAAATTTAAGTTGAAAAAAGCTTTTCAAAGTGGCAAGATTTTAAGCATGTACTAAAAAATCTAAAATCTGCGCCACTTCTATTCTTAAGCTGATTAAAATGATGCTAAAATGCCAGGTAGCGCAAGCCTCTTCCACATGCATGCTTTATTAGAATCTGATTACGCAGTTTTAACGTAAATATTGCACTTTTTTGCTTTGTGCCGTGGCCCAAAGGGGGGGGGCGTGACACAATACTCCCACCCTAAATAGTCCCTGAATGTGCATGTCTTAATGGTCACAGCATATTAGTCACAGATTGAAACCATTCACAAGTGTTTTCAAAATATGTGGTTTGTTAATACTGTCTTTTTTGTGAAAAGTTTTATTTATAATAAAATATATAAGTAAGTTTCGATTGGTGCATAGATGTCTTCCATTTGCAAGAAAGGAGAATTTGACCGGTGTTTCAACTGGCTTGCCGGCCGGTCGAAGAATCTCGACCCGACCGGTTTCCATCTCTGAGCTGAATAAGTCAGTGCGTTCAGACAGTACTCGATAATTTCTCAGAGCCACATTGTAGTCGTATTTTATAGTAGGTTTAGTTGAGATACGTAAGCATCCCGCGTAAAAAAATCCGTCATCAAGATCATCTCATTCTGTAGTTGCGCTAGCCGCGAAAGGTTGTGTTCGATTATGCTGCGACAACCGCAAAATTTCAGAAAAAATCGTAGAGTATAGTACGGTAGAGTCAAAATCAATGAGTATGCTTGAAGAAAAGTTTTGAAGCTAAAAGTAGTGCACATTCTCAACAAATTGTTAGCAAAATTTTGAATAACGTCAGACCTGAAATTGAAAAGATGGTAGGAGATACTTTTCATTCCTTTGCGAATAACTGTTCAATTGAGATATATAAAGTTAAACACAACGTTGCTGACCTGAAGAAAAGTCATGAGTTCTGATCTCCAGAATACGATGCAGAGTTGTAAACGAGCCGACCAGTTCAGGCCCGAACCCGAAAATATAAGCCGGGACCCGAAAACTAATTTGAAGCCCAAATCATGCCCAAAAACACCCGAAGTTAAGTTAGATCTGAAAAATTTAGCAATGTTGCCAAGTTATTTTGATTATACTTTTTTGCACCTAAGACAAAAAGCACATCTCAGGCCCGAATTAAGCCCGAGATTTTTGTCAACTTTAGGCCCGAACGCGGTCCGAACTCGACCCGAAAAGCCCGGCCGGACTTACAACTCTGATACGATGATCCAAAGGAAAAGTACAACAAATTGCCATAGGTGGGCACAAGTCCGTTAATCCATAAATAACGAAGTTAACTTTTTAATTAACTCGGTAATCCGTTAAAAAGTTTGTTCATGTTAACGAACTAAATTAACTTCCGTTAAGGTTTTCATCGTTAATTTCTTGCACCATTCATTCATCGTACAGGTACAAACCAGTTTGCACTGGTAACACTTGTTGCGTATTAGCATGAATTTTATAGAAGAAAGCGAAGAAAGGAGCTCTTTTTGTGGCAGATGATAAGCTGCAGCTTCATAGGTCTATTAATTATTATCGCTGTTTACAATTTCCAACGATTTTCCGATTGCAGCTTCGTTAGTACTTTTGAACTTATTTTTATCGTGAAATTAGATTAGACTGTAAAATGTAACTTTCAAAACACAAAAAGACCACCATTGCAATAAATATTTTCTTACAATTTGGTCAATACGTATTCTAGAAGCGAGTGAATAAAAAAAAATGTAAATTATACACTCAAAATATTAACGAATTAAGGGAGTTTATTAACTTCCGTTAATTTAAGCTGAAAATAACGGATTAATGTTAATGGAGGAGTGAAGTTTGTTAACGGACTAGTGGTTAACGAAGCCAAGGTTTTGCATTAACTTGCCCACCTATGCAAATTGCTCAAATCAAGCAAGCAAAGTGAAAGATCTGCTAATCAACTAAACCTTAAACTTGACGAAATTGGGACAAACAAACAAAACGAGTTCCACAAAATTGACGATTTGGAAAAATATGGGCACAGGCTTAACTTTGAGTTTGAGGGTATCCCAGAGCAAAAAGAAGAAAATGTTACCAACATTGTTGCAGATATTGCTACGAAGCTAAACGTCGACGTCAACTTCAGCGACATATCAATTGCGCATCGTTTGCCGCCAAAGCGATACAAACAAAGCGATGGCTCAACACAGCCACCATCTAAAATTGCGCAATTCACTAACAAGCGCATCAGGGGCGACATGACAGAACGTGCTAGCGAGCTCGTAAAGGCCATTCTCGCTCGCTAAAAAGCGCTAACGAGCAAAAAATCTTCGTAGACTAACTGCCATTTCTGAGCCGTCTCGCCCAACACACGTTAAAACGGCTCTCTCGAATTTCTTTGCGAGATGTTTGTAACTTGTGTTAGTACGTAATAAATATCTCATTGTGACGTCAGATGCATTTCTACTTCAAAATAATGCGTTCAAGCGCACTGTATGTTATGGAAAAAGATTCTACAAGCTATGCGTTATTATTCTGAGCAAGCAAATTCCTTAACTGATAATAATTAGTAAATGAACGACAGAATTTTATTACATTTTTGGATCAATGTGAAATAAGAACAACCTTTTCCATACTATAATTTTTTTTAATGACGTAAAGCGCTTTTGAGGTTGTTGGTGGATACACTCATATGCTAACAGTAACTTTAGGTCTTAATAGGTTTCAAAATTTTTCAAAAGCGAGCTAGTCGAAGTACTCTCTTTCTTTTTAGAACTGGCAAATCCTGAGTTGAGACTGGCTATTTTTAATTTTTTGTCGATATTCAGTCTCATTTGTTCTTGATTTTGTAAAAATTTTGAGAGCATTGATATCAATTTTAGCGGACATGTTTGAAACACTGTTTTGGCTAATTCCAATAGCTCTGTGTGCGTAGGTGAAGGATTTTTTCTTGCTTTTGCAGCATCGTAAAATTGCAAAAGCGAAAAAGCAAGCTTTTTTCAAGTTGAACAACTGCCAAAAACATTCTCAATTGCTTGTGCAGAGCAACAGAGCTTTATGATCTTGAATAGTGCAATTTTGCTTGCAAACACTAGAAAATCCCTAAAATTTTATCGTTTTGAATCAGCACGAATTTTAGTTTCTTTGATTAGTTTGAACTTTTTTGTTTGTTTTTGGTTTATGTTGCTGCCGAGGCTGGCATTGTTTTTAATTTGTTATTAAATTTTGAGCAAAAATGAGCCTCGTGTTTTAGAAAATCGTTCTCGTAAAAGAAATGTATTGCTATTTTTGTCAACTTGCACTACTCAACATTTCTTTATAAGTCGAAACAGCAAATGGTTATATCAATGCAATTCGCTTTTTTTAGCAGTCTAATAGCAAACATGACGACAATTTTTATTAATTTTCATCGAAAATTCGCTTTAGGTAGAAGTTTTTGACATTTCGCCATTAAATTTTTTATCCAAAAAGTTTTCTCGCACGCTTAAAAAGTGCTTCAAGATTCTCTTTAAGTTGGCAAGGAAACTGTGACGTTTTTTTACTCGAACTGCTTTCCGCAATCGCTTGAAGCAACTTAACGAGAAAGAATGACGTAACGGATTTCGCAAAGCTTTACACATACACGTGCAAAAATAACCTCTGACGTTTATCGAGTATTTCGTTTGGTAGCGCCTCTTAAAAAACTCGTTAATTAAAGCGAACGAGGAAATTTCTGTCATGTGGGCCCAGATGTTGACAATTTAACTTAATTGTAAATTTGTTGTGTGTGTATTTTAGTCGCGTGTACATCATCATGATTCAAAATGTTTACTCTATTCCTAATTGATAACTTTTCAGACATAGCTGAGAAAGTGCAATCATTTCAATTAGAAAACGTTAAACCCGCCTGTCAGTGTTATAACTTCGACAATGTATCTAATTTGATTTCTAATTACAATAATCTTTTTTTGTTTCTCTTAAATATTCGGTCTCTTCAGAAGCATTTAGATAATCTAAAAGTATTTCTGCGTCAACTCTCGACTCCTCCTGATGTTATCTGTAATACAGAATTTAAACTGAAAGATGGTTTTAGCTGTACTGTTTCCATTTCTGACTACAACTTCTTTCATCCTAATTCTCCAACTAATGCAGGTGGTGTGGCCATTTATGTGAGCAAAGACGTAGATGCCAATTTAGAATCAGATTACCTGTTCCAAATGGTCGTTTGTGAAAATTTATTTCTCTCATTAAAAATTGGTTAACAAAAAATTTGTAGTAGGAGTTGTGTTGCAAACACCCAGATCAGGCGCGTAGCCAGAAATTCTCAATGGGGGGGCTGTATTGGGGGTCTGGGGGCGAAGCCCCCAGCTGCCGGAGGCTGGGGGTCTGGGGGCAAAGCACCAGCCGCCGGAGGCACGGGGTCTGGGGGCTTTGCCCCCAGCACTCAAAAATTTTGCATTTTTTTGCAAAAATAACTTAATTTTAGAGCTATTTTAATAAAAAATGATGCTTTTAAAACGTGGCATAAAAATTGGCAGCGCAACATGATTCAACTGGTTGCATAAAAGGGCTATGTGGGAAGTGGCTAATGATAACATTGAAGTTCTCTTGTTTACATGCTGGTAAATCATAAAATCCTATTTTTCAATAAAACTCACACGGAGTAATCTATTTCGTCTTAAAAATAATTGGGGAGGGGGCTAAAGAAAAAATATTTGAGAGAACTGATTGGTAATTAACTAACACTGAATAGCTCCCCCCCCCACTTATTCCTGAGTTTATAAAATATTTGTTGATAAAAACTATGTTTGGCGTTTTACCCTAGCGATCAAATTTGATTGTTTATTTTCGGGCATTTTTTAAAGTTTTCATTGATTTGTGATTTTAAGTTTTGACAAATTAGCCCCCCCCCCCCCTAAATATACGTTTCAAAAGATGCTATAAATCACTTTTTAGTCAATTCCAACGCAAAAAACAGTCTCAGAAGAACTAAAAACGTGATATTTTTCTTATTCTGCATTTTGGTTGACAGGCCAATGGAGGGGCTATACCCCCCTCGCCCCCCATCTGGCTGCGCTACTGACCCAGATGCAAACAAAATTCTTTTTCTTGAACGTTTCGAGGAAACATTGCAGCTAATCAACCAACGTCAGTTGAATTGCGCAGTTCTACGTGATTTCAACATTAACCGTTTGCCTTCTGTCATTGCCTACAATAACATGTTAACTTCTTATTCCTTCTTTCATATTATTAGTTTACCAACTCGTTTGACCAACAGTTCAGCAACGTTAATCGACCACATACTCACGAATTCGTTGTACTCAAATATTACTCCCGGAGTAGTTCGATACGACAGCAGTAATCATTTTCCTATATATGCAATTTTTTCTAACTTTCAAAAAAAAAAAGTTTTCCAAAAAGTTTTTTCGCAGGGATTTTAGAAATTACGATAATGAAATCCTAGCCAATAATGTTGGGTCGTCCTTGTTTTCTTTAACAGTGATTGTATAACTCGGGCAAAAAACTATGATAAAAGTTTTGAAGCATCTATTTCAATAATCAAAACTGAGATTGACAAGCTTGCGCCTTTTTCCAAATTATCCAGAAGAAAATCCAAATTAGCTCTTAAATCTTGAATTTCAAAGGGAGTTTGGATTTCAATTACAAAGAAACAGAAACTGTACAAAACGGCTTACACAAGGGGCTCACCCCTCGATGTTTTTATTTACAAAAAATATAGTAATTGCCTGACGAGGGTAAAAAAGCAGCAAAAAGGATGCATTATATTAAGCAATTTAAAAATAGCAAATATGATCAATTAAAAACCTGGAAAATTATTAGAGAGCTCGTATATACTTCGAAATCAAAAGAAAACGACTCTTTTACGTCGCTCAAAATTAACAATCAAGGAATTGATGATCCTTATATTCAGTACTTAAATTGTAAAATTTTGCATGGGGGAACGCTTTTGCAGCCTTGACTGAACCTTAGTGAAGATCAGGAGCGTAGCCAGGATTTCGCAAGGGGGGGGGGGCTTTTTTGGAAGTTTGATCCAACTGTAAACGAACTTGACCCAAATTTTTATTAATCTTAAATTGGATTGAGGCAATTTTTTAGTGAAAATTAGGTGATCTCCAAAAAAGAAAAGGTCTTCGCCGAAATTCAAAGGCTTTATTCGGCCGAAATCAAAAATTTTTCTTCTGCATCACTATTCCCGCGGAATTTGGGGCTATATTCGACCGGAATTTGTCGGTCTTTTTCTTCTCATCAACCAGCACTCAAATCTCGATGGGGAAACGCCTAAATCTCGATGGGGGACGCTCAATCTCGATGGGGGGAAGTTCGCGTCCCCCCACCCTCCCCCCCGTTCTGCCTACAATTTAAGTACTGCTTATTCTATATCAGAAGCATTTAACGAATTTTTCTGTAGCGTTGCAGAAAAGGTTCAACAAACCTTGACTAATTCCGTTAGCGAATTTCATTATAAAACCTATTTAATCAGTCCCGCACTACCCTCCATTTATCTTGACCCATCAACTCCTCATAAAACTTATAATATAATGGTTAACCTAAAACCAAAGAAACCAACTGGATCTGATGAAATTCCTTCATTTTTTGTTCGTAAACTAGCTTCTAAATTAATGCCCTATCTGTGTTTTTTATTTTCCTTTGCATTCGAATTTGGAATTTGCCTCAAAACTTTGCCTCAAATTTGCCTCAAAATTCCAGTTGCCTCAAAACTGCTCGAGTTGTTCCGATCTATAAGGCAGGATCCAAAAATGATGTTACAAACTACCGCCCGATATCACTACTTATCTGTTTTTCCAAAATTTTTGTCAAGTTTTGCCAAAAGAACAATATATTTTACAATTGACAATTTGGCTTTAAAAAAACTCATTTAACCATACAAGCTATAAATGATACAGTTTCCCAATGTTGCGATAATCTCAACTGCAAAAAACATACTTTTCTAATTCTATTGGTCATTTGATAGCTTTCGATACCGTAAATCATAACATTTTACTAAACAAATAGAATCATTACGTATTCGTGGAGTGGCTAATGACCTACTTTATAACTACCTTTCATATCGCACCCAATTTGTTGATATGTCTGGATTCATTTGTTGTACTAGGTTGGTTGTTAACGGAGTCGCCCAAGGATCGATGCTAGGGCCAATAATTTTCTTGATTGTTATAAATGACTTAAATGGCTGGTTAATGCTTTAAAAACGTCCCACCAATTATTCGCAGATGATACTTTTGATTAGTGATGCTATGTAGTCTAAATGGATTAGAACGATTCTGCAACAGTGAATTACTACTCGTAAGCGAGTGAATGACTTCAAATCGTTTGGCTCTTATACTCCTTATAAAACTCAAGCTTTGCTAATTTCTCACCATAAAATTAATTCTAATACTATAAACTTGGCTATCAACAACATCCCGATTAATATTACCTCAACAACTACGTATCTGGGCATAGAAATCGATTCAACTTTGTCATTTACAACTCAAATTAACAAAATTGAGGCCAAAATATCTACAGCATTGGGAATTCTATTTCGGCTTCAACATTTTGCCCCTAAACAGATATTGATCTCGGTTTACTATTCTTTGGTTTTTCCTTATTTATGCTGTGGAATAATTGTATGTGGCTCTACATCAAACTATCTTCTAAACAGACTTTAAGCACAGCAAAATAAATGTCTTCGAGTTATTGACGGGAGGCAATTTAAACAAAGAATTAAACCATTGTATGAAAAGTATGATTTTCTCAATATTATTCAAATTTATTTCTTCGAAGTAGCCTATTTCTTTGTGCATCGTCTACAGCCTGCGACATTTGATGATTACTACAAATTTGTGACTAATGTTAGTAGACACCGCTTGAGAAGTGTAAATGACGACAAACTCAATCTACCCTTTTTCAAAAAGAAATCCGGTCAAAATTCAATAAAATATAAAATTCATTAAAATTCAAAATTCAATAAAATGCTGGTAGACTTTAAACCTGATTTTTTTTAATTATGTGTCAGTCAACCCGACTTTGTTAGAATGAAATTAAAAACGAAAATGCACCACAACCGGCCCGCATGTTTCAACAAAACAAAGAGCATTTTTTAAGACCGAAATGAACTAAAACCGTCCTTAATATAGCCATTAAATGCTTTATTTTTTTGCAATGTGAGATTGAAAAGCGAAGAAGAACACTTAAAGAAGAAACATCATTTTGGGGTATTTAAAAAAGTCATATCAAGCCTTAAAACCGGCATTTCAACTCAAAAGGTGGTTGATTTTGATTTCTACTTGGTTAAAGCTTAGGATTACGATATTAGAGTTTGAGGATAGGCTTTGGGTTAGGGGTGATAGGACTGATCTTACTGTACTAATAAATCCGCGTCTAAATACTTTCTAAAAGAGCCTTTTCATCGGCGTCTTTCTGTTGTACTTCGGCACAAATTCTGATCGCTTCTTTCACTTTTCGTCTTAACCTCGACAAAGATCCGAGCGATTTGGTCGTACCTCCAGTTGTCGCTAATATAAAACGGCCTTTTAAGTGTCTAAAAAACGTTACATTGAAAAGTCGAGAGTGGCTAATCGTCCGCGCATAATTGACTTTGCCTAATTGTTTGATTTACATAGCAACTCATTTTGCAAATTTAAGGATTTATATCCTATATGTACAAGTCAAGTAAAATAGTGCTTGTGCTTAAGAGCCACTATTTTTTTTTCCTGGTAAAGGTTAGTTTTGGCATTGTTTAGTTTACTGCTGGTTTTCATCATCAAATTTTGATATGGCGCAATTTGAAGACTTTGGAAATAAAAAATCCAAAAAACTAATTTAAACGTGCCCGAGCTAGAATTAGATTCAACTTCCGTTAAGGACGTGATTGAAGGCACGATCAAAATACCCTATTTATCATGCGGCCAATTTCTGCGTTCGAAACTTCGGAACACAATAAATTATAGAATTTGTTTTTTGTCATGGTACGGTGAGACAAGATATGCGCAAACATAAGTCAGGCATTAATGTAATCACGCACGTATGAAGTAGTGGCATGAGTAAAGAGAAAAAGTAAAAACGACAAAAAGTAAATTTAGGAAAAACAACGCGCAGAATATTGTTAGATTGCGCACCGACATATTAATCCATGTAGTTGTAATGAAGATTTTTGAACTAAACTTATACACTTTTGTTTATAAAAATCAGTAAATTTGGGGTTGAAATTGCCTTTTTCAAATTCTCTCGAATTTTCGGTCTCGTTTGATCTGAACTTTTTTTAAGAATAAAGAGACAGAAATTTATTTTTGGTTGGCTATATGTTGTTCTTTTTCATACATAGATCAAGATCGCTCTTAGACAAATTAACCATAAAACAAGCTAAGAAAACTCTGTTGATTACTTGGACATGCATTGTTCTAGTCCATATTCTTAATTATTTTTTTACGCTGAGCCTGACATTGCTCTTAATTTTTTCTTTAATTTGAGCTAAAATGAGATTCATGTTCTCATAAACCTCTTCTTATAACTAAAGTGGAACGTTTTGTAATTCGATCTCAGCCAATTTATTTAAAGCGGTTTGGCACAAATTTTTTTAAATGGTAGAACAGGGCGGATCGTTTTCAAACTTTGCTAAAAATTTTTTTTTATCTTTTTTTTTATTGAAGTTGCTAAAAGAGGAGAAAATAATTAAGCAAAACTGAAGCGTTACAAAATCTCATAAAAAATTGCGAAAAAGTTTGGAGCAGAAAATATGATTTTAGCCATAGCTTTAGGGCTAAGTTTGTTCAGAAAACTTAGAGCCAATATTAAACAAAACGCATCAGAATGAGAAACGCATCGAATTTTCCAGACTATTTGAATAACACTGATAATGGTTTAAGAGTAAATCGAAACGTTTTTGATTCAAAAATATTTACTATTGGATGCTACATGATTCTAATTAAACTCAGCAAAAAAATCTTTTTGAATTTATTACCATTTATTAGTTTATTTCTTTTTTTTTCAAGAAACGCTTTTTTAATGGAGAAGATATCACATCGTACGTATGTTTTGACAAACTATTGTGAAAAAGTTTCAAGGCACTTGAAAAAAGATTTTCATTACCCTCAAACGCTCAAAACTGATGTAATCATAAAAACTTTTTTCACAAATTTGAACGTCACAGAAAAGGAAATTTTTTGAAAATACGGATAGATTATAAGGCAAATTCGAAGTCTTTCCTGTTGCTGAAACAACCTTTTTAATTGCTTTGGAAATTTTTCATCAATTTTCTAGACATACTCGTACAATTTGACATTTCGCCGATTAAAAAACCATTGCTCAAAAAAAAAAGCTAGCAGAGCCAAAACAATTTAAAACGGGGCTTTTTCGCTACTTTCAACAGATTTCGTCCGTTGAGAAGAACAAAACTGTTACGTATATAGTAATGAGAGTCAGCTTTGTGTCTTCATGAAACTAAACACTGTACCTTCCAGTTTATACTTTTTTGCATCTTGGAAAATTAAGAAATAGTGAAAATAATGTTTTGAAGATAAATTAAAATTGCACCGGTCAATGGTTGAGTGAATACAGCGTCTGCAGCTAAAACGACAGAATGAGGTTTGATTCCCGGTCGGGTCAAACCAAAGACTATAAAAATTGGTATTTGCAGCTTCTCTGCTTGACGTTCAGCAATTAAAGGGACAGTGTATAGCCTTTACCGTGTGTGGTAGACAGGTGGGCAGGTGGCAGCTTGACTCGAAAACCAAAAGGTCCCTTCGCTGTCTCCTGACCGAGGCAACTTGGTGAAAGAAATGTTATTAAACTTTTTTGATTTATAGGATCAACTAAAATTGCTTTACGGAACTAACGAAAAATACTATAGTTATTATCACCATGGAAACTCCTACAAGCTTTTGTTTTTATCTTTTTAGTCTGCTGTCAGTGGCATACGCGCAATTTGGAGGTGAATACAAAGCTACGATGAGAAATATTAGAGTAGAACCAGCTTTTCAAAAACTGTACTCCCGTCACTTTGTAAAAGGGAGCATTTTTAATTTTCCGATTTTAACTTTCCGAGATAATCCAGTTTTTATGCGCTTTTGCTGTCAAACTATGACGTAATAAATACTATGCTGTAGTTTGTCCTGATATTTTAGGCATATTTTTATCTATTACGTCATAAAGAAAAATCAAGAATGTTCCGTTTTGCCAAATTAAAAATCGTTTTTTAAGTTGAATAAGATATATTCCTTTTCGCCAAATTATAAAACGCGTTTCAGATTAAATAAAACATGCCTTAGTTTGTTTAAATTGCCAAGAAATCTTCGACTAACCTAAAATTTAATAGCGTAAAATCTCTCCAAAGTTAAAACCAGAAAATCAGGTCTAATTTAAATAATATTGCGTTGTCTAGAAGTTATTTGGTGTTTAGCAGAGATGAAGTCCTCGAGGACACATTTTGAAGTCCTTGGCCTTGGCCTCGAAGGTTAAGTCCTTGGCCTTAGCCTTGGCCTCGAGGCCTCAAGTCCTCGAAAATTGGCCTGTCCTTGGCTCGAGGACAGCACTACTTTTTGAATTGTTAAAATTTTGTGGAGCGCTTGAAAAGTTCTTTGGAAAACGTTTTTTTGTGGAGATCGCCTGAAAAATTTTTGTGAAGACCTTTTTTTTTTTGGAGAGCACCTGCGCTTGTGTCCTTGGTCCTTGGCCTTGGCCTCGAGCATTCCTGTCCTTGGCCTCGAGAGTGTCTGTCCTCGGAAAGGCTGTCCTTGGCCTTGGCCTCGAGCCTTGTGTCCTCGACTCCACCTCTGGTGTTTAGTTAGCTATGTTTTTTAAGTTTTAAGAAAAATTTTCAAAAACTACAATTAATGTTAAATTTCATTTCACATTTGTTTCGGTTTTTCATTATATTGCAGGAGTTTGCAACTATCATGGTCGACAACATGTGCTGCTTTGGTGTAAAAAACACGGACATTTTGTATATTCCCAGTTTTATTCCACCCTAGTGAACGTAGCAGAATAGAATTTATGCTAAGAAAAAACTGCAAAGATTTTTTGGAGCGCATTGCCTAAAACCAGAGATTGAATAAGACAAAAAAGGAACCCGCAGTTGTCTTAAAATGAGCATCTTCTGTCTTGAAAATGTGTAAATTATGTTACAGCTTCTTTCCAATGCATTTATAGTGTTGGAAAGTAAAAACAATATCTTAATGCACAACATCGTTGACTTTTTTAGGTGTTATAATGAATATTTTGCGATCTCTATTGGACTGTTCTTATTAGGACTTCACGCGCGCGCGCGTAGTACTGTTGTTTTTATTACTCGGCCAATTTTATCAAAACGTTTTTATCAAAACTGAAACCACTACTTATTTCACGCAGCAAACCAAAAAATCAAAAAAATGCTGGTGCTGCTGCAAAAAAGACTTTAAAACAGCAAAACGCTTCATTTGAAAAATGCTGCAAAATTGATATAGAAAATTTAAGCGCTTTCTGTGTCTTTTATTTGAACAGTTATAGTCGCACCATCTACTATCATTCGTTTCCTGACAACCGTATTGTAGCGACAGACAAAATTTTAACACAGATATCATTTTGTATTAAACACTAAACGAATTCGACCATTGTTCTGGTCCTCTTTAGAGTAAAGTATTACATGTTAACATTTTAAAGACAAACTAGCAAATGAGTTACTTTCAAAAAAGCAATATATAATTTTCCTCAATGCAACAAGTAAGCAATTTTAATGTAACAACTGTACGAACTTTGCAATGACATATACATTCAGTAACTACTGTAGAATATTACTAGAAATCTGAAGAAAAAAAAAAAAGAAACATATACACACCAAACATAATACATGCTAACCTAATGAACATTTAGCAGAAAGTTGAATTGAAAATTGAATCATTAGCGTGCAGCTGTCTATTGAGTTGTGGATTGTGCGTTTTTATGAATAAAGCTTTTTGTATTTTTGTAGCATATTTTGAATCACAAATGCGTAAACTTTAAAACCATTCAAATCAGTGTTATTTAGCTAGCAGTTTTGGCATATTTCAGTGTGATCACGAATTGCTGATTTTGTGGTTTTGTAGTGCAGGCATTTCAATATTTGAAATAAAAAAAATTAAATGCATTATTATTTATATCTATAAAATTTTGCTGGATACTGTAATTGCAGTATATTAGCGTAAAAAGTTGTTAGAAAAAAACGTCCTCTAACTTTTTCGATTAATTGCGCAAATTTTTAATCGAGACAGTTAGCAAATGAAATATAGTATTATATTTTAGTATAGCTGAACAATTACAAACATTGAAATTTTAGCTATGCTGTACACTATCTGTTGAATTTTGACACTTATCAAATTCAGTAATTTGTAAAATCGTAATCATTGCGTTTGTGTTCAGCGAATATTCTTGCGCAAGGTTTACGTAAAACACGTGATCAGCGATACAGAAACTGCGCGAGTCGTCGGTTTCCTGCAAAGTTTGTGATTGATCATGGCAAAAATAAGCAACAAACAAAGGTTTTTGATCACTTTTATGTGAAATCAAATTGCAAATCTATTGCAATTTATAACAAGATGCAGTTTAACTTTAAACATTTTTGAATAGTTTTTTTCACGCAATAGCGAAAGAACTATGCAAACAGCTCCTTTCTTTCAAAAGTTATAAGAGTTTAAATTCGACTGTGTCGAAACGACGGAATGTCTCGCTATTAGCATCGATTTTGAGCAGCTGCGATGTAGGGTTTAACCGCTAAACGCACAGAATTCAAGCTTTGGACCATTGTAAGTGTCAGAAAGGATAACGTCCCGCTTGAAATTGGAGATGCAGCAATGGGGGATTCCCCCCTGAAACGAGTCTTCCAAAATTTTGAAATTTTGAAGCATTGGAGCTAGACGGATAAAATTTTCAGATTGGGTGGATATTAAAAATAAACTAAACTTAACAAAAATTAGGGTGACACATTCGAATTCTTTCTCAAACGGGCTCTCCAAAATTTTAAAATTTTAACCACTCAAGCTAGTCACAGTCATGAAATTTTCAGGATAGATATAAATATAAAGAATAGGTAAAACATAACAAAATTTGGAGATTCCAAACTGGGGGGGTACGCTGAAACGTGTCCTCCAAAAGTCAGCATTTTTAACCACTAAAGGTAGTTACGTGATATTCTTAGGATAAACACGAACAAACAAAGGCAAATTTTGACGAAATTTGGAGGTACCAAAGTGGTACTCTTCAAACAAGTACTCTAAACTTAAAAATAAAATAAGTACTCCAAACTTAAAACTTTTTTACCACTCTAAATTGACACATGAAATTTTCAGGATAGGCAAACATAAAGAAAGGTCATGATATGACAAAATTTGGGGGTATCAAAATGGGGGGTTCTTCTCAAACTGGTTTTCCAAAATTCAAAATTTTTAACCGCTTCAACCAAAAAGCTAAAATTTTCATTATAGGTGAATATGAAAGATAGACAATGGCAAAATATTTGGGTACCATGTTATGGGATTCTCCCCCAAATAGGCCTCTAAAACCTTGAACTTTTTCAGCACTTAAGTTAGAAAAATGACATTTTAGGAATAAGTTGGATGTTAATGAAAGATAAAGATGGCAAAATTTAGGAGTTCGACGTCAGAGAATTCCCACTAAAAATAAAACGTTTTTGTTTATCAAGCAAGACAAACAAAATTTTTGGAATAGATGAGTATAAAAGAGATGTAAAATATGAAAAAAAATGGATTTCGCCTGTGTTCTTATCTTTTTCCATGATGATTACTGAGGCAGTCTGCTCTAATATTTTTTAAAGTCTGCTTTGTTCTGATTTTATTTTTAAAGTGTGAGCAGACTACCGCAACAGGCTATTTGTGAATTGTGGGTGTAGGTTTAGGTTTTAGGAAAATATCGCTAGTCAAATTTCTGGTCAGGAATTTAAGTTGCAAAATTCGAATTAAGTTGCAGAATAATACTGTTAGTTTTGGTGCTTGTTGATCAAATAGTTTTGCTGCTACTTGCAATGTTAAGGACATTACAAAAGACGTTTCCACACCTTTCGTTCTAGTTTTGTTTTGCTAAGATAGTAACTGGCGATGTTTGACATAATATATTCACTTCAATTGAATGGGTTGTCTCGAAAGTTTGTTTGTTAATATGCTTAGATAATCTTTTACAGTACCGATATGTTGATTGTTTTGATCTTTTTCTTTATGTCAAGAGAAAGCGACAGCGCCGCTAATTCTTTCGGATCAATCTGCATTCGCTCAGCGAGCCCGTAGCCATTAACAAAATCATGAAGAGGCATTTGAATTTTAGAAGGGTGGGGGGAGGGAGGCGAAGCAAAAATTTGTAATAAATCAAGTATTCATTGCTATGTTTTGGATGCAAAGATCTGGGGTCAAAGCCTCCCGCCGCTCTAAAATTTTGTAAATTTTAGCTAAGTTTTAATGCACTATTTTTCCGGATTTATGTTTTTATTAACTGAAAGTTTAAGTTCTGCGTCGGGCCTGAGGAAAAGCCCAGCGATTGCGTCATCATTTTGAAAAAAAAATAATCTGACTTGGAAACATAAAGCTCAAGTTAGTTAGTTTATGGACTTCACACATACTGCAGATCTGGTATGAAACCCTCAATTACCAGAAGTTAGGAGTATGGAGCGGAAGCCCGTCTATAGCCGCTCGCATTACTGACTCGGAACGTGCAAATCAACAAAAATTTTTTTTTAATGAAGCGTTTTGCTGTTATGAAGCCTTTTTTGCAGCAGCACCAGCATGTTTTTTGGTTTTTTGCTTTGCTGCGTGAAATGAGTTGTGGTTTCAGTTTTGATAAAGACAAGTCAGAAAACAATATACCCACTAAAACTTTTCATCTTTTTCTTGCCGTTTCATAGTAGCAAAGTGATAAATTTTGGTAGTTTTGTATCAATTTTTTAGTTATTGTTTTTAGGATTTTATTTCATTGCTGTATTTAGAACAGCTCAGAAATCAACACCTAAACCTAAAGCGTTTGAATTCAATCACATCAGCTCCGTTGTCTCCATCGAACCTTAGTTACAAGAAAAAATAAATTTTATTTTTGTTGAATCATTTTCCGAAGCGTGCAGCGAGTTCCTGGAAGGCCCGAAACTTCCCTTATTTACTAAAGCATAGGGCCATAAACAGCTTTTTCCAAAAAAATTTTCTGATTCTATCTAATCTTCGACATAAAAAAAAATATTGCATGATGCTTTCATCTATCTCTATATTGTGGGCAAATTTCCTCGTTTTACATTTAATCATTTTTGAGTTACCGCATAAACTTCAAATAATAGTGTGTCGCGAATCGCCGAGTGAAAACAAAAGTCCTGCAAACCCGTGCACGCGTCACTAAGTCTAAATTTTTCTCAGGCAGAAAGAACATCAAGGAGATACCAATAACGAATAGGGGGAATTTAAGATTTGATTTATTTTAACTCAGTGTAACGATAAATTATGGCCTAAATAAAAAGTTAAAATGCCAGTACTTGATAGTTTGCAGTAATATCCGAGCACATTATTTTATCTCGTGTTCAATTTTTTTCAAATTATTGAGTATACGTTACCGCCATCACGTTTTGAATGCTACACTAAAATGTTAAAAGCTATAAAGGTTTTTCAGAAAACAAATATTTGAAGAGTTGGTTGGTGGTACAGAACTTGAGAATTACCTTGATTAAAATGTTCATATCTTCGAAGCTTTTCGTCTGACACTTGTCAAGAAGAATCGTCAGAATGGAGAACGTAGGAAAATGAGCGGCTATTTAAGCCGCTCATAACCGCTCATTTTCCTACGCTCTTCATTCTGACGATTCTTCTTGACAAGTGTCAGATGAAAAGCTTCGAAGATATGAACATTTTAATCAAGACAATTCTCAAGTTCTGTACCACGAACCAACTCTTCAAATATTTTCGAAAACGGTACAGTGACCAACAACTCAAGATCTTGAAAAAGTCGGTCAAAACTCGTAAAAAGCTCAGATCTCTACAATCTTCAATAGCCTTTTTAAAGGTTGCCATTTCTCAAAGAGTTGCTCTTAAATGGATATACGAGCGTATTGATAAGTTACGCGCTTGACACACGCCCAACAATATCTTTCACTTTCTGGTCAAGTTTAAAGTACGTTCAAAAGCATGCTTATTTGGGTTAAATTTTCGAAGTGATTTAGCTACGAGGAGCTTCAGTCTCGTTTAGTCCCTCCTTCTAGTTACGTTACTGCTACGCACATTTGCAAAATGCCAAAAAAAGATCTGCAAGCCTCGTTTTTCTGCCATTTTTTTTAACGAAATAATACAACAATAGAAGCAATTCTTAATAAAAAGTCACAAAATGCGTGATTTTTGTTATGAGATATTGACCTTAAAGTTTTGTGAACAGAATCAAATGACCAAAAAGTTTGAACAGAAAATATAATTTAACCTTTGTGTTTTGTGTTTGCAACACTGTTTGTGAGCTCACCTGAAAATTCTACTCGAAGATTCTTCAGGAGAGCTTTTAACGTCTTTTGGATCAAATTTCGTACCATTTTAGAACCATTTGAAAAAACTAAAATAACTAAGATTTAAAACCCTGTTAAAGAAATGAATTGCCAGCCTCTTCAAGCTCCCACCTTACCTACAAGTCAAGTTAAAAACATGTTTAAAGCTTACAATTTGTAGTTTAGTTAAATTTTCGTAGAGAATTGGCTAAGTAGGGCGGAAAGACTAAGAGACTAAGCCCATTAGCCACCCCCCAGCTGGTTGCATCACTGACTCGTCAGCATAAGCAGCGAAAAAACATGGTTGTTATGTCAAGCAGATTACGAAATTATTTCGTGCCAGCCCACTACAGTAAAGATGCGCATGTGACATCAAAATGCCAGAATTAACCTATTACGAAAGAAAGTAAAAAAATTGACCAAACTAGTTTTGCTAGTCAAGACAAATATATTTTGTGCAACACCGAGCTAAGGTACCGGCTACAAATGGTAAATGGTGGAGACCCCGGGGTTGGCATCTTAGACCCCTAAATCCGGCCCTGGACGTGTTCCGTTTTTTGATATATGCTCTAATCTCAGCTATAAAGCACTTCTTTGAATCAGTTAAATTCGCATTCCTTTATGCACGTTGTAAGTTGCGTTTTAATCAACTAAATGAAAAACGATGCTTGAAAACATCATTTTTTTCCATACAAACTTGTTCAAACTTATTATAGCCTCCTCGATATATTGCATGTTTTGTATTCTATTCAAGAATCTATTTGCAGTGCTTATGCACAAAGTCTTGCAAAAGATATTGCGCGAGTTTTAGTTCTTCCAACTAAAATTTAGCGACTGGGGGCTTTTTGCTCATACCTCAGCTGCATGCTTTTCCCTCTTGATTTTCAGCCGCTGGAAGACCTCAACTATATGGCCTTTGGTAGTGCTTGTAGCCAGGCGCGTAGCCAGGATTCGGAAAAGGGGGGGGCTATTTTGAAAGAGTGAGAAAAGTGCAAACGACCTTGACCCGAATTTTCGTTGTTGTTGAATCAAAATCACACGGTTTGTCCGAAAATGGAGACGAAATTCCTCGGAAAGCTCGGAAATTCGAAGCTTTTTTCCGCCCAAAATCAGGTGGTCTCCAAAAAAAAAAGTTCTTCGCCGAAATTGAGTCTGATTTTTTGGCCGAAATCCGAAATTCAAAGCTTTTTTCCGCCCAAAATCAGGTGGTCTCCAAAAAAAAAAAAAAAATGGTCTTCGCCGAAATTGAAACTGATTTTTCGGCCAAATTCGGAAATTCAAACGTTTGAGGGGATCTGTTTTCCTACGGGGTGGGCTATTTTCAATTTTTCACAAAAAATCCTCATCAAAAGCATTAAAAACGTGCGATTTTGCATACTTCCCAAGCCAATGGGGGGGGGCTCGAGCCCCCCCGCCCCCCCCCTGGCTACGCTACTGCTTGTAAGTTGTAGCTTGTTCAGCCTCCAGCAAGTGCGCAACCAGGATTTCGCTGAGGTTGGGCATGCAAATCGTTTAATAAGAAATATACTCTGGCCCATTAACGACAAAAACTTCGTAATTAAATTAGCGGTTGGTTTTGATAACCCGATCAGTCAGCCAAAGTAAATTAAATCAGTTTAGAAACCTATTGATATCATTACTGACCGGGCCATCATAACAACGACCATCGTAAACATAGGTAGCTAGAAACTCAGTTTGTTGATTTTCTTAATTAAGCCGTTTTGTAGATTAAAATACTGTGAATGTTTTGCTAGTATCATACCGTTACAGCAAATCGTTTTTCAGTGCAAAAATGTTTCCTTCATTGAAAGCTGGGTCTTGAGTTTTAGCTGCATAATTATGTATTTTTTGTTGATTAGCACTTTCTATTTAAAAACGCTGTTGATTGGCGTCGTCAATCAAGTTAAAGTTTTGAAAAACAACAAATTGCATCTCAAAGTGTTTGCCTTTTTGCATTGCTTTTACAAGCTACGCATTATTCATATTGCATTGTCTGCAACAATGACTGCTGCGTATAAAGTTTTTAGGTTTTCAATTAAGAAAAACAGCTGTTGTGACGTAATAGTTAAGATGAAGATGTTCCCTTTTGCAAAATTATTTATCGAGATAATCGATAACTCGCAAACTAAACGAGTTATAGACTTAAAAATTTTACCAGACCTGGAACACCGTCTTAGAATAAAAATATCAATTTTTATAAAAGAGAACATTTTGAGATGTTCCCTTTTGCAAAATGACGGGAGTGTAGCTGTTTAAGACTTCAACCATAAGGTACAACACTATAATATTAGCTCTAAAAGCCTATAGAAATGATGCGGTACAGATTCAAAGTTGTAACATAACTGCCAGAACTTTCCAGTACAACAAACCAGGACTATTATAATAGCACGTATGTATTCTAAGTGGCCTCTTATACACTTTTTTTTGTTTGTTAATTTTCTGACATAGGCGTAGTGGTAACATCCAATGGTGAGCTGTAACTAGTTACTCTGTAACTAGTGATTGTATCTAGTTGCAACTCTGAAACCTTAAAAGTTACAGTTACTTTTTAGATTGGATGTTTCATACTAAAAATTACGGACATTTTTATCAACACCATTTCAAACTTTACAAATTCTTCTATTTCTTTACAAATTTATCTATTAGAAGTACCACAAGTAAAGAATCGTTTATTCCCTATAAAGCTTCTACCACTGTGCAAGTCATTAAGGTTTGTACAGTTCGGCGTAGAGGTTTGTCCAGAAGCTGAGGGCTGCCAATGAGAGCTAAAAGCTCGAAACAGCGCTGTCCAGCTCTGTGCATCTTATGACTCGAGCTGCTTTGCGGCTGCAGGGTTGGTGGTTGATCTGTCCACCTAACTGCCAGTGGAAGTCGTTCTGATTTTCCAGGAGTCGACCACGAAGGACGTCAAACTTTTCGGTTCAATTTATCCATTTGCTGCACATTGAATAGTTTTATGACACTATAGATGATGCGATTCGGACATGTGACAAAAAAGACTCTGACAAAAAATGTTCACTTCCATCACATAAGATTTTTGTTTATTTATAAAAAACAAAAACAAATGAGTAATTCTGAGCCACAACTGAATTTACAACAAACAGGTGCTTGGTAGTAAAATTATAGCGCTATTTTCATCAACATTGGATTATTGTGGTTAGACTGTAGACTTTTTATTTAGCAGGCTAGAAACGAAGCGGGGAGAAAACAAGAAGAGCATTGAAGAAAAAAAAGGCTGCTCTTGCTGTGAAGGTCTTTTGCATTCACACGTATTCGACTGACTTGATTTGACATATTCGGAGAACAAGTGAACCGGAAGAAAAAAAGATAAAACTGTCAGTTTCTGGTTTACTAATAAAGAGTCTATGGTTAGACTGACGCTGAGTGACTGGTTCACATACGCTGAATGAATAAATCAACAACATTGTGCTTATGTTTAGGTAACACGGGATTCGACTTGGGAGAATGTAACACTACCTGTGGATTCGGATCTAGAGTGGACTCGATTAACTGTACCTTTTATCCTTATGATTGCTATTATGGACCACCGCCAACTCGAGTCGAACCATGCTTTTCAGAGCCTTGTCAACCACCAGGTAAAATTTTTAAGGAACCCAGAGCACAGAATTTAAAATTTTTCAAAGCTTGATATAGGATACTGAACTTTGATGGAACAAAAAAAGATTATTTGTTTGTTTGTTTGTTTGTATGATATGTTTTATTGTAGATATGCTACATTTCACCCGGCCAGCAGGTCGAGCGGTAACGCGTCCGTTTGTGGAGCGGGAGGTCTGAGGTTCAAATCTCAGACCGGTCAAATCTCAGACCGGTTAAATATGACAAAATGTTGCCAAAAGCTCGCCACCCTGTGACATTTTTTCGATAGAAGCTGTGTTGCCCGGGCGCAATGATGCGGAGATGGACTCCACCAACTCATTATACGCTTAGGCGTAATGCAACGAGTATAATGAAAGATTTGATTTGATGCAAACGTTTCACCTAACCATCTGTTGCAATCAACTGCGAATAATCTACTTTTTTTCTGCAATGCTTTTTAGGTAAAAAGAGTAGTAGCATCAGATATCATTTTAAAATCTATGGAACAGTATGAATCAGCTGAGATTCAAACTCAGTTTGTCAGTTTTTAGCTAAATGGACAGCTAAAAGTTTAAACAATCAGCTGCAGAAGTTGACAAAAGAGGTGTGAAAAAATGAGTTACATTGCTTTACAGCTCAATGTCAAATTGGGGACCAAACTTACTCGTTGGATGATTTCTTTTTCGACCTTGAAGAAACCTATCCCGAATGCGCTAACCCAGTTAAATGTGGAGTGGCGGAGTTTGTGTCCACAACACTCAATGAACAAGAAGGTAAACTGTTAAATTTTTCTTGCCCCAACGTAACGGTGATAGGAAAATTGTAAGTGGAAGACCAACAGGGGCGCGACCACGTCTTATCCAATTTTTTTTTGCGGTGTAAATGAAGGCCGAGCGATGGCGTCATTACGCAGCCACTGTTTATAAGTATGCCTGATGGAACAGGTAAAAGATAAAGACGTCGTTTTTACCACGACTCTGATCTCATGTGCTGGGTTCAACCTGTACCCTGGTCACATTGCCGTGCTCTTTAGATAAGACGCATAAGACGCTTTACGATGATTATCTCTGCTTGGTGACGTTGAACAAGCAGCAAATTGGATGGACAATAATTTAACGAAATCCACAGGAGCATTGAATCACTGGAAGTTCTAAGCAGGTGAGGATCCCTCCAAACACGAAGTACTTATCGCAATGGAACCTGTGGGGATTATCCCATTGTTATCTTTTGACGCTGGCCGGTGATATAGAAGGATATTTATACAACAACAAGAACAATAACTGCAATTGATACTGCATATGACTAATTGATTTTTATTTTATTTTCATTTCACTATCAAAAAAAGATGTCGCTTGTGCTATTTTTTAACTTACTTATTATTCATATGTTGATTTAAGAAGGAATTCAAGTCAAGTTTTTCACTGTTGACTAAAATATTGGGAAAAGCTGAAAATGCATTCTCACCAAATGTGAACTTTCTAGATTCTACATCTATCGTTTTCAAGATATTGCAGTTCAAAATTAACAATATTATTTTCCTTTTACTTCAGTGTTGCCATTTTGCCAGTATTGTAACAGGATATTAACTTTTAAAAAGTTGGTTTGAATTTACTTGAAAAAGCAGCCAATTTGCGATTTTAACCTTTAGACTTTGTTTTGACAACAACATTGTCCAAAGCATTTCCTGGGAGTTTCAAACATTCAGTTACGTTTCAAAATTTTGTTTGTAGTTGACAACCCTAGCAAAAGTTGTATGGAAAAAAGCCTTTTTAAGGAGAAATCTAAATATTGCCGTACCTTGGGAACGGAAGGTCGTAAAAAGCTCAAATTTGGTAAAGTTAGTCTTTAAAAGCATAACACTGTCAAAATTTTTTGAGAGAAAACTGAGCAAAACATATTCGACCTGAATGCCTTTTCAACTATTTGATCATTTGAACAAAAACCTCACACACCCCCAAAATTAATACAAGCATGTAAATTAAACTCTTTATACAATAATACTGTATATTTGAATTCCTATTGGCAATGATTTTGATTTTCAATGTAGTCTTTATTTGTACCGTTTTTACCGAAAAAAAGTGGAAAAAGCCCTTTTATTTTGCTTGATGCATAGAGTACTGTAGGTAAAACAATTCAGGCCAACACCATTTAAGAGTTTTGCCACTTGCAAGAACTTAGTTATTCTCAATTTTTAGTAGCGATTTGTTTTCAGATACCAATTTATTACCAAGCTGCAATATGCGAGAATCAATGGAGAAGGTGTTCAATTGTGTGAATATCCATTTTGCTGGTATCCCGTATTCCAATCAGAACACTTGCATGTAAGATTATAAAGCAGTAAAAATTATCAAACCAGAACATATGAAATTATTACCGTACTATACATGAATAAAGAGAGAACCGAACAAACTGCTTTTGCCCATTAAATTGATAATTGTTTGATAGTATGATTTTGAAAATTTCCCAATTCAAAATACTTTTGCTTTTGATATGCTGTGACGCCACTAAACCACATAAGACGAGTTATTTTGTGTTTTTGAACTTACTAGTAAGTTACGTGAAAACTACACGACAATTGTCTGCAAGACCTACACTTTAATTTTAAGCTTTAATGTTTATAGTGGTTTGTATAAGTCAAATGATCGTTAAAAAATCGTTGCACAACATTACTCAGCAACCCTTGCTGATATGCAGTCATGTTCTGCTAACAAGTGATATCTGCTTAAGATTGTAGAAGAAGACATGTTTATCATCACTGCGTCAAATTTTGTAACACAGAACAGAATTTATTTGTTTTGTCAACATCAAAAAAAATACACTGACTGAAACAAAATTCACCATTACCAAAGAGCACAAGAAAAAAGTATCACGTTGCGACAAGGAATCGTGAATGGACGCGAAGTCTTCAAGTCAAACAATTCCTGAAAAGCACCAGCAAAATCCAATGTTTAAAAGAGTGATCGATAACAAAAGGACATAAAATTAGTGTATGCGTGTTCACTGAAGTTAACAAAGCATAAAACCAAGTCATACTTGTTTAGATATGAAGCTAAAAAATAAATTAACCACCCCATGAGTCACACCACACGTCTGCCATGATAGAATACCTATTGTCATGATAGCTATTCCCTGTCAAGATTGCTATGATGACAGACTTGTGGTGTAACGGTCCATTTATGTTTTGACTTCTTTTCAAGACATATTTTCCTTACCAATGGCAGGATTGAAGAGCCTGTCAATCTTGAGAAATTGTTTAGATATGTTAGTCACAAAAATTACAGCCAATGTGATTACAATCAGTGTATTACGAACGTTTCGGCCATCTGCTGCATGTTGACATTATCAACGAACAGTTAAAACTACACGAACTACATTTTAGTAATGACTGAAAAATAGTAATGACTGAAAAAATTTTCAGTCATTAAAGTAGAATGTAATTTGTGTAAGTTTTAACTGTTTATTGACAATGGCCTCATCAGATGGCCGAAACGTTCGTAATACACTAATCGCAACCACATTGGCGGTAATTTTTATGTTTAATATATTGGCCTCCTCCCAACTATACGGTTTACCAATGTTTTGGTACGTTTTTACATGTTTGTAGACTATAATGTTATTGTTTAGATCTTCTTTTGACAACGTGATTGACTGTGGAAAGAACGCTTTTTTGGAATGCTTGAATGATGATGGCTCAACCTGCTTATCAATAGCCGATTTGTTTCCAAACATTTTTGATGACCAGCGAGTAAATACTTCATTTAGTTTGACAAATTTCTGAAACACCAACTTTTTTCATCCATTTATAGTTTTAAAACCTATTAGTTTTTTGTCAATTTTTGGCAAGTTTCTGTTTTTGCGCCTCTGCTTTTAAAAATAGTTAGAAACCATAAAATTAAAGTAAGTCTGGTGCGATCGGATGTCATAAAGCGCCAATATGGATTTTAGCTTCTTTCTATTCAGAGCCGTAGCTAGAGGGGAGCAGAAGGTGCTCAGTTCTGCCTGCCATTGCTGAAACTCTACTAAGAAAACTTTTATACTATGGAGCAACTTTACCGTAATTATTGGCAATTACGCATATTTTAGCCCAGTCTGCATTACGCTGAACCCCGCCTGAATAACCTGCCTGGCTACCAGTCTGCTTCAGGTCCGCTTTGTATTCATTTCTGAGAGTAACTTAAAGTACTGAACAATTCAGAAAGTTTTGCTCTGCTCTATGAATGTGAGCTAATGAATGGAATAGTAAGCTACAACGCAAAAAAATTGATTTCTAATTGTTAAATGCCAATGTATTTTTTTTCAATTTCTAGTCAATTCAATTCTTCAGAAATTTTACCCTTGAACAACTCTTTCGTTTTCCAAGCCAATCTCTACAATTGATTTACGATACTGCATGCCCAGTGTCTGGTAGCCCTCCACCTGAAATGATTCTGGAGTTGCTGCGTGCTCCCTTTCCACCGAGTCTTCAAATCCCTGTTTGCGATGATGGATTCGTGAGGGATGTGCTAGATCAAGCAGAAGTTTACCTTCAAACTTTCCATAGTTTGGAAACTCATGAAGAATTTTGCAGGTAAAGCAAAAACAATGAAAGTGAATATCATAATAAGTATAAGCTAATTGAAAAGAATGCTGGATCTATCCAAAAATTTTCTTCCATTCTTCAAAGGATTTTTTCAATTCTTCAAAGATTTCTTTAATTCTTCAAAGATTTTCTTGAAAAGCACGACACCAATTTTGCCAAAGAGTAAAAATCGATCTAATGGAAAAAGGTCCTTAAAAAAGGAGTTGCACTTATCCAAAAATGTCATAAGATAAAAATGGGTACCAAAATCAGCTGCTGGTGTAAGAACATATTTATTGCTTTTATATATCAACTCTGGTAAGGATTTTGTTATGGCTCCGTTTCAGGAAAGGAAAGGTATATTAATAAAAAATAAGTTATAAAAGGCAATGGAAGACCAAAATCAGTTTAGAATCGCACTAAGGCGAAAGAAAAGTGGACTTGTAAATCACGATAATTGTGACCAATGCAATTGTGTCCGTCTCCTAGAGAAATCAACTCCCGGTGGCATTTTTGTAGTGTGAATTGTGCATTGGAAACCACATGTCTCTAGTGTATGAAATTATCTCCTTACCTCTAGTGAATGAAATTTTGACTATTCGGCACCGTCGCCTCTGTGGTGTAGTGGTTAAAGATGTACGTCCACTAAGTCTAGCAAATCAATATGCAGAAGTAAAAAAGGTTATATTAAATCAAATCTTTGGTTAAACTCGTTGTATTACGCCATTGCGTCCAGGCAACGCAGCTTCTTTCGAAGAATTGTCGCAGCTGTAGCAAGTTTGCGGTAACACTATGTTCGACTTGACCGGCCCTAGATCTGAAACTCAGACCTACTGCTCCAGAGACATACGCGTTACTCCAGACACAAGCACCTGGCTGGTTGTAAAAAAATAATCGATAAGCTTTAGAAATATACCTTCTGTAAACCCATCCATCATCATCTTTGTTGACGCATCTGTGTTAGTTATTGCCTTTTTTGTGGGTGTTTTGCTAATCAAAATTATTAATTCAGCCACCATTAAAGCAAAAAGAGCTTGTACGTAAACACAGTAATAAAACAAAATTAATATTGCAATAATTGTTGCAGTCTGTGGTCGAACGCAGCAAACTATACAAAGGAAGTGTACCCAAGCCGCTGTACAGATCTTGAGCAATTTTTAGTTAGAATATTCCCCTCAGACTACAAAGGGTTTGCTCCTGTCATTATCGACGCTGCTGATATCATCCATAGAATGATTCTCGACTACAACGTCCCAGGTTGCGATGGTAGGTACATATTGCACTGTAACTTAAAATGTTATATTTACGTCTGATTTGACTGGTTGCTTTGGTCAGGAGACAGCAAAGTATAGCCTTTGAATTAAACTGCCACCATTCCGCTGTCTATCACGCTCAGTGGAGTTTTCACATTGTCTCTTTCAAAGCTGAACGTCAAGCAGGAAAACTGTTAATATCAACTTGTGTTGCATAATTTCTGATGGTTGTTTGAATCGACCGAGAATTGAACTGAGTCTATTAGTCTCCGCAAATGCTCTCTCCACCGACCACTGATCGGCTCAAAATGGAGTTAATAGTGAAATCGAGCTTGAAGCTTCATTGTTGATTGCTTGTTGACTGCAACGGAAATCTCAAAATCCTCAAATCAATGCATCTTTCAGTAAAACAAAAATTTTTTGTTTTATTCTTTTTTTTTTTTTTTGCTTTCGTACTAACGAAGAATCATGATGCCATTTGGTGATCGATTTTTTTATTTTTTTGGTTTTCTTTATTGAAAACAAACTGAAACACAGAACAAGATAAAAGACAGCTAAAAAGGTCAAACCATTTTACGATAATTTACTTTCAGCTTAAGTTTCAGCCAAAATTTGAAATTCCACCCATCAGGTATATAGATGGAAGCGAATAGATTTTTCAGGTGTTAGCTGCAGAACTTACAAATTTTGATACCACATACTTTATTGAACTCCTCTGTAGTATATATTTCACATAATTTTATAAAACAATTTTCAAAAAACTGAAAGCAATTTGCCCAAAATTTACCTATAAATTGAGAACAATGCAAGCTTCGGAATGAACAAAATAATTAAATACACGAACCAATATATAAGTTAAACATCAATAACCAATTTCTGTTATGCATTGCAGTATCGTATCAATATAACCAGATTATCGCAAATATAACCAGATTATCGCAAATATAACGAGTAGACTGTATTGTGTTATTCTTGCAGCTTTGACAACCGACAAAACTTTCACATAGCACAAGTTTTTACCAAGCCACAATGAAATTGTGTCGCTTTTTTTCCAATAAAATTTAAGAACAAATTTAGAACAAACAGGCTGAAATTTTATGAAAATTTAAGACCAGCATCCAGTGCCAATCTCAATCAAAAATTTACTAATTCGTATTAAAAGTAAAAATTGTTATCTATTATGCAAAACTGCTGTGCAAACAAAAATTTTTGCCCAAAAACAAGTTTGAAAATCATTGAATGGGCCACAATTTGCTACACCATTAATAGAATGTGTACCGCCAGCATATAACTTTAAATTTGTTGCCGAATACAAACAATACACTTTTTATAGGAGCCAGTAAATGTCGAGTTGAGGCTGGCTGTTTTTAAATTTTCACAAATTTTAAGCCTCATTTGTTATTATTTGAGAATAAAGTGACAGAAATATTTTACTCTTGCTTGATTAAAAATTGTCTTTTTTCATAGACTATGATTACTGTTAGACAAACCAGCAATAGAAATGCAGAGAAGTCCAAGAAGCTCTGCTTTTAAGAAAAAATGTATCGAATCAAATTGTGTTCTTAAATGTTTTTTCACGCTAAGGCTGATGGCTTGTTCTGAATTTGTTATTAAATTTTGAGCAAATAATGAGCCTCGTGTTCTTATAAAATTCTTATAAAAAAGTGTAGCGATGTTGAATGATTGTTTAGTTTCCTATATAACTGCATTTTCAGGAAATGGAGGAAACGGATTTCTAAAGAACGGAAGTTCATGTCTTATTACGTTTTTCCTGCTGCTGCTTGGAGGACTCGTTCAGTTTTCATTTCTAGCGTAGCCAAGTAGCCTACTTTAATTTTATTTGTTTCCGTTTTTGCAATCCAACGTGAAATTATTTAACGATGCTATTTAAAAATTATTTGCCATTTTTTTGTACCGGTCACAATGCGTTTCTTAATGTCTGCGTAAAAATAACCCGTATAGTCTGGATGCTGTTTTTTGTAATAGAGTTTTTTTGCCAGACTTGAATGCTGAAACAATTATTGCGTTCGTATAATCGTCATTACGGTACAGTATGATAACCCTTTTTTCGCGTGCTATTTGACCAATACATTTTACAGCACGGGATGGGGGAGCAAACATACCCTCCCTATCTTAAAGCAAAAGTCATTGAATCACCAAATTCGGCAAGCGGGTTGGTGTTCATCAAATTTTTTTTGATTTGTTTTACTCAATGATGTCATCATAGTGACGTCTGAACCAAAAGTTCGAAAAATGACGTCATAGGTGTTGTACCTAGCTACGTGTAAGTTTGTTTTTTTATACCAATAATAAATCATGAAATGCTCAAGTCAAAGTATAGTCAGGTAGCGAAAACCTATTATGACGTCATTTTAGTTAAATGCTCAAGATTTTGGAAAGTGACTTCGAAAAATCTCAAATTGGAAAAGATTGTAACTTTGAATTTTTAGGAGTTATTTGTGAATATATTTGATTCACAGTCAAGTTTATTTGAAGTTAAAATCTTGCTTCTGAAGAAATTTATCACAACAAAAAAACAGCATTTTTGCTTCCCCTCTTCCACAAGTAAAGTAGGATTAACGATCGAAAGTTGGCTAATATTAAAGGTATATTGGGTGAAATTGGTTTTATTGAAGAAATGAGAACTAGTTGTGGTAACAGAGAGATGCCTCAAACCTTGTTCCACTATTCCCCATAACCATACAGTAAGAATAGATTTAATCCGCTTGACTTCGTATCATTGGCAACCTTGCGTTTTGAAACTTCGCGACATCAGAAAAAGATGACTTTACAAAAATTCTAAGCATCGCGATGTTTGATGATCAAGCATGTGCAAGAAATTTATCAGCGTGTTCCTATTTCTGCAAGAAATTTTGGAAAATTATTCTTTTTTGATATCACAAAGTTCGAAACATAGGGTTGCCAATGGTACGAAAACAAACGGATTAAATCTATTTTCGAGGATAAGGGGAATATTGGAACAAAGTTCGCATTTTAAAGCACTTCTTTATTAGTTTAAGTTGTAATTCTCATTTCTTCAACAAAACCGATTTTGAGCAGTATCTCTTTAACAATCCGTGGATTTTCACATTTTTACGAAAGTCAGCAGAAGCTTAACGATATTCTTGCTAGGCTTGCATCAACAAAGAGTCTGTGCTTGCTTTAAAGTAAACTGGAAACTAAATCACTTAAATAATTAACATGCCGTTTTAATTAACATTTCAAAATGAAATTATGATTAAACTGACTTTGCTAGAAACAAACTTGATTATAACGCTAGTATGGCGGAGCAGGCTATTTTTGTACCATACAAGGCGTTAGCTCCCAGTAATAATTTTATAATTCTGATGTTCATGACACGGTAGCTCAGAAGCGCAACCAGGGTTTTGCCAAGAGGAAGGGGGCTTGAACCAAAAGCATAGTTTTTTTCCACAAAAATTGTTTAATTTAGACCCCGTGCTGAACAAACTGATGCAACTCAAGCGTACAAGATGGGGTCTGGGGGGCAGAGCTCCTAGCTCCTGGGCGATTTTTGTGATTTTGCGGGGGAAAATAGCGATTTTAGCGCCATTTCAATCACTTTTTGCACGTTTTTGAAGCCAAGTGAATAACAATAAATTGCTAAAATTTAGAATTCATTAAAAGAATTGAATTGCCTGGCCCCTTTAGCCTTCCTTATACAATTTTCCTTGTACTTAAAGTAAAGTCCAAAACACGTTTAAATGCTTATATATTGGGGATAAATTTTCTAAGCGAATTGGCTAAAGATGGTTGAAGCTCCCTTAGCCCCCTTCTTCCTGGTTGCGCTACTGACTGCGACCTAAAAAAGTTTTGAGTGTGCTCTAAAAAAATACAAACAAGTACTCCTTTAAAGAATGTTTTCACGTATTATTTCAGGACATAATCACCGACGAAGTACCGGTAACGATACGAAAGGCTTACACCCCTATTCTGCGACACATCCGTAAAGGCGTGTTAATAAGACAGAATATTGCCTCACATTTATGTGCAGCATTTAGTGGCCAGCAATTTTGCAAGGAATGGAGAAAACTTCTAGCGAGAATTATGTTTGAACGTTATTATTCCTTTTTCCATTATTGCCTGTTGTGTTGTCGTTACGTGATGTTCCGAAAACGTATTCTGAGTGAATCGAAATGGGGGGGTACAAGCAGTCGTAAGGGGGAGCACGGCCCCCCTGGCCCCCCCGTAGCGACGGCACTGTATCGGTTACGACATGCAATAGTTATGCGCACTGTGCAGTTTTCGATGTTTGCATCATCAACCAGTTTTTCAAAAATACCAGCTTCTTAAGCTAAGATGGCTAGTCTTCAGTGGTATCTTACAGAGGATTTAAATTTGCTTAGCCTGTTTGATTGTAACGTAGGTTTGATAACAAAATGTGCCCTAGTCAAAGTTTCAGAGAATGTCGAAGAAGATGAACTATTATCACAAACTCACGTGGATATGACCAACAAAAAAAACGAAACACTTGTTGAGTGTGTCACCAAAAACAGTAAAAGGTTGATATATCTGACCAACCAATCAGAAATTCTCCACAGAGCTGCAAGCAAGGTCTTTAGTGGATGCCTCTCTTCCACCCCTATCCCTTTTCTTCTAATTGAGACTCAACTTCCCCTGTTGAAAATTACTTTGAAACACCAAGCACTTTCATGCTTTGGACGTGCTCTGTGCCTCCTCCGAGAATCACTTAATCTCAACACCCTTGGCTAAAAATCAGAGATCAGTCGGTTGAAGAAGAAACCCTCCTGATGATCATATTGCTTATCTATCAAAGAAACCCTTCTATCTTGCGCGAACCATTAATTGCGTGTCCCCCAATTCCCTTTGGACTCCAATCAAGTTTACACTATCATCTTCCATACCTGACTGCAGTGGCCCTAGTTCATCCCACCTTGAATACATCAAGAATCGATTACTCTCCATTCCTCCTTCAGACGCGAATTTATGGGCCGATAGAGCTGTCTCTTCCCTCATTAGACGGGTGGCACTGGAGTGTATGTCATATTATCCAAATGCAATACCTTTGACTCTTTTTCTCTGCTGGACCAATTACCTCCAGTTTCACACAGCTAAAACCAATCCCCTGGAGCACGGACTTGCTTGGTGTAACAACCACAACACGACTAGGCCACTTTCAGTAAGTCCTTTCAAGGACTCCCAATCGACCCTTTCCCTGCTTTCAAAAGCCCCTTTATATCTCTGGCCAAGATCCCTCTAAAATGTTTGGTTTCATGTTTCCTCTTTTTCCAACAGTGCCATTTTAAACTTCCAATGGTCCCCGGTGATGCTGGTATGCCTGGAAATAAGCATGCTGATTCTTTTCCGAAAGCTAAAGCCTTCCTGCCTACTGCGATGGTCCCTTGTCCCTCTGCCCTGCTATTGCCAAAACCCGTTACATCCAGTATCACAAATGGAGACGTCGCATTTCCACATTCCCCCTCCCATGTCAATTGTACCTTTCCTACAGTTTCTCCGTAAGAATTGGTTCTCTCATGCCCCATATGCTTTGAGCTTTCCGCATTCGCTTCTAATAGTCAAAGCCTCTCACTAGTTGTCGTAAGTCAGTCGTACGGAAAACTCTTTCTGCAACGCCTGTGGACACCATCAACAGCATCCTAACCATTTCTTTCTTGACTATCTTGTTTCTGAGCCTCTATGCAAGTCTATCTTTGGCTCTGCAGTCTTCACCATGGCGTGAGGCTCAATTGTTGGGTCTCCGCAAAGTTCTTTTGCTTCTCGGTCCCTCGGAAAGAGTTGAGTTGCACCACCACTCAATCACGCCACTTCAAAAATAAAAACAATGCGGTATGCTTTATACTTTAAAGATAGTTGAATATAACCAGGCGATTGTTCGAAATATAAAGGAATCTACTCTTAGGCAGCAATAACTTTTCTGTAAACATGAGTATTGCACTGATTAGAAAACGTATGCATATAATGGTGTTTGTTAAGCCAACCTTGAGACCACTGCGCCACCTCTAAAAATCAAAATGTCGCAACAAACTTTTGTATGAAGCAGTTTTTGGTACAATGGAACTTTTGCGGGGGTCATATACTCACAAAAATCTGTATTATAAAATTTCACCTCAAATAAAGGACACCTCACTGCACAGTGTCAATTTTGCAGAGCAGATGCTGAAAGAGTTTTGGTAATTTATTGTTTTGAAGTTGGTGAATGAATTCAGCCAGTTTGAATTTGTAAATTTCAGTCAGTTTAAGAAAGTTAAATTTTTTGTGAAGACGAGATGGCGGAAAACATCAAGAGTTATTTGTTATAGCTCGGACAATTTTGCTTATATTTATTTGGATCTCGTTCAGATCTTTCATAGCAGCTGTACCCCTGACTAAGATTCCATACTGCAGTTTGCTATACAAGCGCATAATACAGCATGCTTAAAACATAATTTTGTCACATAATGACGTATTCTATGGAAAAGCGGAACATATCTCGCCAGTAGTCCCGAAACACGCTTTAGGTGCGGACTCCACGTTAAGTTTTTATCGATAGTAATTCACAAATATTTTCCAGTATTAACTTAGTTCTAATCAAGGTTTGATCATTTTTCTGAAACATACTTTTGTGGCTGTTTCTGTTTATGAACCAAAATGTATATGGTTTTCGTAATTTAATGAGAGATTGTTCTTTCTTAACCAGCAGCTTTGTTTGTTTTTTTTTCTAATTCTATGTTTTTCCTAATTCTATGTTCTAACTCGATTTTTAAGAACCAGCAAAAATTTCTGTCACTCATTTGTTAATATAGAGTTGGTTATTCTGGGAAGATCATTAACATATAATAAGAATAAAGTGGGCCTAGCGAGGATCGCTGTGGAATTCCATAGGTTTCATTGGCACACTCAGATTATTTCTCCCCCAAAGTTTAGATACCGTTGTCGTTCTCTTAAAAACTTTTTAAGTAATTCTAATGGAGTTCTACAAATGCCAAATTGGGTTTTTCAATTTTTCAGCAAAATTCTATGATTTAAAGTGTCGAAAGCTTTTCACAAATCCAAAAAATACAGCAACTGTATTTCACTTCGTGTACATTTTTTAAAAAGGAGTCAGCATACATGTGACTGATCGCACGTATCAATGGCAGAATGATTTTGACGAAATCGAAATTGTTTTTCTCTTGAGAGCAGAGGTGGAGTCCTCGAGGACGTCCTTGGCCTCGAGGATGTCCTCGAGGACACATTTTGAAGTCCTTGGCCTTGGCCTCGAAGGTCAAGTCCTTGGCCTTGGCCTCGAGGCCTCAAGTCCTCGAAAATTGGCCTGTCCTCGGCTTGAGGACAGCACTATTTTTTGAATTGTTAAAATTTTGTGGAGCGCTTGAAAAATTTTTGGAAAACGTTTTTTTGTGGAGAACGATTAAAAAATTTTTGTGAAGACCTTTTTTTTTTTGGAGAGCACTTGCGCTTGTGTCCTTGGTCCTTGGCCTTGGCCTCGAGCATTCCTGTCCTTGGCCTCGAGAGTGTCTGTCCTCGGAAAGGCTGTCCTTGGCCTTGGCCTTGGCCTCGGATTTTTTTGTGTCCTTGGCCTTGGCCTCGAGCCTTGTGTCCTCGACTCCACCTCTGCTTACGAGGTTGTATTTTTGTACATAAGAATAAATTCTGTTATACAGTACATTAATTTCTCAAAAAATATATCGAATTATTGCGATAGCAAAGAAAAGGGTCGATAATTGGTAGCCATGTATCGATTACCCTTTTTAAAAACTGTGATAATAACTTCAGCAATTTTTAGGCAACTGGAATATATACCCTCCTCGACGAACTTGTTGAAAAATTTATTTAGTGTATCGGAGATTAACATCTTACCAAATTCAAGAAATTTTGTATCTATATCAAGCTTGCGAATTGCTTTTTTCGGATTTAATGAATTTATAAGCGAGCGTATTTCTTTTTCAGTTGAAGGAGACATAAAAAATGAATTTGCTGGGTTTTGGGAGTGTACAATGTTTGATATTTTTTCATTGACAACTAGAATCACACTCGTCTGTTTTTTTTTCGGATACTTACAAAATAATATTCTTAAAAGAATTGGCGATAGAAATTGCTTGGGTTGGTAATTTCATTATTGGAACGACCGACGCTTGCTTCGCGCGTTCCTTTGTATTTACTCGACCATTTTCAAACTAACGAGTACAAAGTTTCAGAGTTTTGCTTATAACTTGAGAACGGTTTGATCGGGCTACATGAAATGTTGACAGTAGTTTGAGATTAATGAGTTGTATATTTGTACAGTATCAAATTTTGAGGCAATTAGTCACGTGACTTTGGTTTTAGGACCTGAAAACGGCCCCGAAAGTTAAAGCGTAAAAAGCGGTCTCATTCAAAAACGGCTTAAGTGCGGCAAAAAATATTTCACGTAGTTATATATCTTAAAATAACCTTTCATCTCTACCAACCCACTTTTGGCCTTGATAAAGTTTTTTCGTTTTTTCTTTTTTTTTTTTCTTCTTTAATCTTGTATGCTCTTCTTCTCCTAAACCACAAAACATCGAAATCTAATTTTTGTGTAAAGTTGTTGAGCTGCAAACGCAATTTTGTCTTGCAAAATTTTTTTGGGTTTCTCCCATGGGAACCCCCCAAAATGTGGTCCAAAACGTAAATTTTTTGAATGGCTAAAGCTAAGGAGCCAATTTTTTTTATATCAGTAGATATTTGCCAGACAAATATTTTGACGTAGTTTGGGGTACCACCCCTCTGGGACCTCCCAAATGAATCCCTCGAAAATCAATTCATTGAATGGCTCAAACTAGGGTGCTTTTTTTCTTTTTTTTTCCTTTTTTTTTTTGAAAACAGTAGGTATTCAACAGACAAATGTTTTGACATAATGTGGAGGTACTACCCCCTTGGTACCTTCAATGGAACCCCCAAATCAATTTTTTAATGGCTTAACCTAGGGTGCCAGTTTGTTTTTTTATTTCAGTAAATACTTAACAAACAAATATTTTGACATAATTTGGAGATACCACCTCTTGGGGTCCCACTCAAACGGACCCTAAAAATCAATTTTTTTAATGGCTGAACCTAGGGTGTCAGTTTCTTTGATATCAGTAGATATTTAACAGACAAAAATTTTGATATAGTTTTGAGTTACCAACCCCCGGGATCACCCCAAATGCCCCTCTAAAAAAGTTACTTTCTTTAAACAACTTAAGCTAGAGTGTGATTCCTTTTGCTCTTGGTTAGTATTTAGGAGAAACGAACTGCTTTAATATAATTTGGGGGCGTTATTACCCCCCCAACAACCTTCCCAAATGGAACTCCCCAAAATCAATTTTTCGAACGGCTCAAGTTAGGAAGCTAATTTTTTGCTTTCAATTGATATTTAGACAAAATATATTTTAACATAGCTTGGGGGTATCTGTTTTGGCACTATCCCGACTCAAACCGTTTAAGCAATCATAACCCGTTTAAGACTTACCTTACTCTGGGCGTAATATCGTAAGTGTATGCCGTATACGTTTAAGTCGCCCCTTTATGCGTACCAAAATTTTGGTTGCGATAAACAAAGGATACGCTCGACGTATATGATTTCATACCTAGTAAAGACGGGATGTTGAACGGAATAGTGCGGAGTTATTTTAAAACCTGAAGCTTTTGTAGTAAGTTAAAACACATTTTGACTGGCCGTAAAGTAATTTTAATAAGCTTTTTTAGCAACTGCAACTGCTTTTTTAGCAACTGCAACTTTCTCACAACTATAGTTTCTTTGCAGCAAACTAAACTTTTTGCTGTTTATTGCGCCTTTATTAAAAAATAGAATATGGTTTAATCAGGGACACAATGTTGATACTAAAAGAGGTGAAGCTCCCTTGTTAGCCTAGTCGCTTAAAATACTTAACCCAAATACGCGATCTTTCAGTTTTTAAACGTATTTTGGATTTGACCAGTAACTGTGCGGGAGTGATTGGATTTAGCAAAATAAATTCATTTAAACTCTTCCAAACCTTAGTAATTTAGTTTTTTCCAATTGCTCTAAAAACGAGCAAAATGTCATCCAAACGGTGTCAAATGGCTTTTTTTTCCGAAAAATTGCAAGAATTGCCCAGCAAGTAGAAGTGTCGCTTGTTCGTTGTTACAGAGTAATATTTCTCGATTGATTTTTTTATTCAGAATTTTGCGTGTTCTTCACGACCAAATAACATCAATATGAGTATACAAATTTGCTGAAAGAACAGTTAAACGGTACAGCGGAAATAAAGCAAAAACAGAATTTTATTCACAGCTGTTTATAGTTTCCACTGTTGAAGCTGAAACTATGTCAAACAGTGTGAGAAAGTTTAACGAATTACATAAAGTTATGAATTTTTCGTGGGAAAGTTTTTGCTGGCTGCGACAAATACCCCCCGCCAGAAGGTGAAACCCAATTTCTTAATATATGAGAAATTGTTTGATTCTTTCAGGAAATTTATTCAAATACAATGGGTACAGGCACAAAAATAAGCAAAAATAATGCACATGGACAAATGTGGTTAAAATGTGCAGTGTCGAATTATTGTTTGGTTGACTATGTTTAGTAATAGTTGAAACACAAAATAGTTAAATCACATTTTTGAAAGTTTAGAGTTGGGGTTGAAAATTAGTCGAATTCAATGCAAAATGTGGAACTACGCACATCGAACTTGGTAAGAAATCGCAGAAATTGCAATGGTAATTAATTCAAGAATAATAATTATAAAAATATTGATGTAAACTGACAATATTTCATAACTTTACGCTGCGGCTGCAGGATAGAAATGTCGCAAATAGTATGGGAAAAATAGCATTTGTTGAGTCGTCACATTGGAAAATCGTTAAGCGGTGTGAAGAAAAATTGATAATTGATTCGCTTAAAGTGTACATTGTTAATGGTTGGTACGTAGAAAGTTAATATGCGCGCAAAAATGGTTTTGCTTGATAAAAATTGGTTGGCTTGCTGGAAGCAAAAGTTGTTTTGCTTGGTGCAAGGATTAAAAAACAACCGCGGTTGGTAGTAAGAACGCCACTTGTCCAGCCAAGGATGAAAAGGGTTAGGCGTTGATGTTGTTATGTTGCTGTTGCGGCCGCTGCGGCTGCAACTGCTGCAGTGTGCCTCAAGGAATTTGAATTTTCGTGAAGGTCTCGTGGACTATATCGTTCGGAGAAAAGTGTGGTAAAAAATAAATCATCATTTCATACTGTAACGCACTGAATTGAGTTGGTGTAAGGGCGCTATTTCACACAATTACAAACAGAGGTTAAACTGGACAAAGTGTCAGAAATGAGATTCCTCGATCAGTATTTTTGGATTAACCGAGAAAACTAGAAATTCGAAAAATCTCCTCCAAAATACATTGCTTATACTATGTGGAAATTGGTGTTGTTCTAGAATACTTTCTAAGTTAAAAAAAAATTTCTTACAATCATGCAAGATAACGGGGTTGCACCGCTTGAAAGTGCTTGCAAAAGCAAGACGTTGTAATGGGAGACCTGGAATTGTGCCATAAGAAGAATACGCTAGCAAAATAGGAGGGCACAGGTGATTAAAAAATTATCTACGAAGTCCGTACAGCAA
This sequence comes from Trididemnum nubilum, assembly GCA_963965965.1. Lineage (NCBI taxonomy): Eukaryota > Metazoa > Chordata > Ascidiacea > Aplousobranchia > Didemnidae > Trididemnum > Trididemnum nubilum. Next base: position 25,406,282 of record OZ014488.1, read on the forward strand.
TATATAGATAAAATCTATAAAAAGGGTGTGCTGTATCTGGCTGGCAAGATTAAATGAAGTATCATTAAAGGTAGCATTAGTTTTATGCTTTAGTTGTTTGTTTTACCGCTAAGTGATGTAAGTGAGCAAGGTCATGCTTAATGGGGAAATTTTTGTGATTAGTAGAGCAAGTTTTGTTAATGGTTGAAATCGTTACAAATTTTGTAAAAAAAAATACAAAAGTCTCAAAGTAAAAAGGATGCTAAATTTTGATATCTTAGACCTATAAAAGTAAATTGTCTTGATAAGGTCAAGACCTGCTCTACATTCATACAGTACAATATCAATGAAAAAAACACATAATAATCAATCATTACTGCGATGTAAAATCAATTTACATTATTTTGGTAATAGAACGTTCAAAATCTATACAGATTCAGTGCATTTTATTAATTAGCAATAATTAATTTCTTCTCGATCATGGCAAGAAAATGAAATGTGTTATGCAATTACGAGGAGTGAGAGTGATATATTTGTGAAAATCGAGTCCAACTGGATGGAGCGCGTTAGCAAAGGGGTTTGGAATTATTTCAAGTTCGGGAAATGGAGTTGTAGTATCGGAAATGATCAAAATCTTAGAAACCAATCAGGACAATTTCATTTGCAATAAATAGCAATTAATCGTAAAATACAGAATAGAACCAGAATATTTCAATTAAATAGATTTTTGTTGCAATTATGAATTAGTTAGACAAATCCTACATGTTTTGTCTTTCGCTTACGCGTGCAGCAAAACAAGAGAATAACCAGCTATATTGAATAGGAACCATTGTTCACGATAATAACTATTACAGTAGTATCAGTTTAAAAATTTGTAAATAATTGCTCAGGGTTTGAATGTAATTGTTTTTAGTAACTTCTTTTATGTGCAAGTTCAATTCATTGATAATAAGTTTACATCAAATACGAGTTGTACGTGGCTGAATGTTCGTTGATCCACATAAATTGTTTCTCTCATTTCCAAGGATCGTCGAAGTTGAAACATTCGATGCTGTTTATTGTCCGAAATGTTCATTTATGCGCTCTCAGAAGCTCGATTTTGTTGTGATGACCTGTGTGCGAGGTTGTGTGAATGTGTGACATACGTGTTGTTGCCATTGATCGCTAGGAAATCTGAAAATAATTTGTGAAAGTACGATATACAAAACTAATACTAATAAATAAAAATATTCCAAAATGCGTCAATTAAATTGGAATCGTTTTATAATTATTTTAACAAATTTAAATATGATGAAAGTCAATTATAAGATGAATACATTATAATTAGAATCATTAAAATGAAAACACATCGAAATTCGGCATTTTAGTGTATGATAAGTCGAAGTTGCAAACATTATTGAACAGAAAATAAAAAAGCATACATATCAGTAAAATTTTTTTTGACAAAATTGCTATCGCGTGTTATGCAGCAATCTTTAAAGTACTGTATGAACAAAATGGCAATGTAGAATGAGGATAAGTTTGATTAAACTGTCGATAAGTATCGAAACAGTTAATCAGCATTTTTTAAAATAATTGCTCACTTGTGATTGATTGATTGATTTATTGATTGATTGATTGATAACCTTAGTTAGGTAACAATGCAAGGGAAAAAAATGTGCACCTTGTAAGCACAAAATCGTTTGATTGCGTTGTGCTTGGAAAAGTAATTATAATATTAAGGAATATCTTGTTTAGAAAATAGTCGTTATTTCATTTATTTATTAGTGGTTGTTCCACGTAAAGGTTAAATAGAATCAAGTTCTATCGTAAAAAAAATCGACAATTAAAGTTTTTTGTGAATTTAACAAGCAATTGTAGGGTAACAAAATCTAATATTTTATATGCTAAATAAATTATTTATCTTAGCATCCGAAATGTTATCGTGTTATTTTATTTTTGTATTTGCAAGTTTCGGTTGTCAACTTTCAACCAACAGGAGTCGCTAACTAAATCCAGGAAAAAGTTACCCACAAACAAATTCCTAAAATTTAATTGAAACCCGTAGTCGCAGATCACCCACAATCTGAAACCCACACTAAGCTGGTTCGTAAGTAAACAGCAGTGAATAATTTTGAAGTAAGTTCTAGATGAATCTACTCTACTTATGAAATGATAAGTGTGCCTTGTTGGCAGGAGTTGCAGCTGGCAGTTCATCAAAGTGCTTTTCTGGCGAAAAACAAAAAGGGTCCCTGCAAGTGAATCAAGTACTGTTCTGGGCATGATATGCCGTGTACTAAAATTCAAATCAACTCATAAAGAGGTCAATCCAACGGAATTGAGAGAAAATTATAAGTACAGAAAAATATATCGATTGACTTATTTGTTTGTTAGAATTTTTGTTTTTATTAAGTAAGAAAGAGTTACAATAATTGGAAAAAAATATGATGCTAGTGATTAAAATGCTATTGATTAATGCGTTTATATCAATTTTTATAAAAGAAAATATCAGAATAGTTTCACCTGGTATATGTCGGTCTTTATTGTTACTGGTCTGCTGTTGTAAGATGAAAACCGTAGATCGTAATCGAAATCTCGATTCGCCCGTTGATTTTTTGTTTCGTAGTGTTTTCAGTTTCGTTCGATTTCGCGATTTATTGCTCTCGACATCATTCGAGGAAGAATATTTTTTATCTGCAAATAAGCTTAAAAACAAAGATTAGCACTCTACTATTCTCTACTGCAAAATTGTTTGCTTGTTTACCCATTGTATTTGACGTGGTAAAGCATACTATTATTACTTAATAAAGAAGCATTTTCGTGTAGCTGAAAGGTGTATTAATAATTGCCGCAAACGACAGCAATATTAGTTTAATTTGGTTTTAGAAGCAAAGGGAACAAACGTATGTGTTACTAAACATGGATTAAAACAAAATATCTGGTTAAATAAATTAAGAGTACACTGCACTAACAAGACATGGTGCGTTATTCAGTAGCAAAGTGTGAATAGCTTACATTAGGGTATGTGAAGTTTTGAGTGACAAATATTTTAATGGCGATGTCACTGAACAAAAAAATTATCATAAAGAAAGTAAAAATTTATAATAAATAACCAAGAATAAGGGTTTGCTTTATTACAAGAAAAATAATATTAAAAATACCCTAATGCTGCAGTGGTCTCCATTTAGTCGCCTCTTACGACACGCAGGGTAACGGCGTCACTATTCTCATCCGGTGAAGCACGGAAATAATTAGTGGAACTTACGTTAGTAGTATATGCTGCTCCAAAACGTGTACGTTTGGGGGATGGGGGATTGGGGGATTTGGGGAATTGGGGGTTTGGGGGATTGCATCCCCCAAACGCGATGTTATCTAAACGTGGTTTTGTCTAAATCGCGGGATTGCGGTACTCTTAACCCTAAGTTTAGTGTAGTTAGTTGTAAGAATCGAAACTTAGTCTTGACCTATCTTGCCTGAGTACCAAACCACCGCAGGTGGTTTGCCTGGCTTTAAGTCTAAAGACCCTTAGTGTCTTGCTTGAGTACCGAACCACCGCAGGTGGTTTGCCCGGCTTAAAGTCTAAATTATTATTTAACTGGTTAAAAGCGAATAACCTGAGAACCCGATAGTTTCTGAATCTAAAAAAAAGGTTATCTAGTTTATGCTATGGAACATAAATCTATTTTGTACGTTTGGGAATAAGTTTTGTGTGACTTGAAACGTTTCCTGTCGCGCTGTAGCTAAATTTTTGGCGCCGTCGCGAAATCGTAAAAAACAGCTGTTTACATGAGCTAACCTGTCCAAGGTTTAGCTGTGAATCACTACCTTTTGTTAATCTTTGTTACTTTTTGAACTCTTTGAATATGGAACAAGCATGGCGCAACAGAACTTGTACCAGTTTAATCCCAATGATGTCAGGGTCGGTCCTTTGGCATACGATGGCGCAATAACACTGTCAAAAAAACTTTGAAGTTTACTTTTATAAGTTTGGTTTGTCTTAGAGTCAAACTAATGCAGTTGAAACCTTACAAGTTTACTAGTGTTCAGAGATTTGGTTTGTCTTCGAATCGAACTAATGCGGTTAAAACCATTCAACTTTACTTATCTTTCAAGGTTTGGAATATTGTTAAGCTTTTACGTGTTGCAATACTGTAGTTATGAAAGACTTTAAACATATGCAATGCACACTCTTGTGCTACGAAACAGGCTATTTTCCTGTCGTAATGGGTACAAAATGGTGTGTTTTTATGACGTCACCATTTTAGACGTAAGTTGAAAGCAATGACGTAAAAGGTCGTGTTGTTAAAAAGGCTGACGTTTCGGCTAGTTGACGTAATTTTACGATGGCGCTTTAAACGCAAGTTTCAATAGCACAAACATTGACACGTCTGGACTTGTCTCAAACACAAAAGCAGGTTTTCTTTTTGACATGTCTAAAAGCCGTACCCAGATGTCTGTTTTGAATTGTTTTAAATTCCAACCCAAATAGTAATTACCAAAGCAATAGTAGGACTCGACTGAAAGTCGAACCAATGCAAACAGTCTTCAAAGCTACTTGTATTTTAACGTTTTTTCTAAGTTCGAACCCAAATATCCTTAACATTTCATCTTGCCTAAGATTCAAACCCAGTGTTAAATCTCTTTTGCTTAAAACCCATGTGTCTTTTTTACCTTTTCCAAGAATCGAAATTCTCAAAGAGGTGTACCTCACACTTTTCCGCTTTAACTCAATTGGTATTTTAAGTTATCTGATGCAGAGGTGGAGTCCTCGAGGACGTCCTTGGCCTCGAGGACGTCCTCGAGGACGTCCTCGAGGACACAATTTGAAGTCCTTGGCCTTGGCCTTGGCCTCGAAGGTCAAGTCCTTGGCCTTGGCCTCGAGGCCTCAAGTCCTCGAAAATTGGCCTGTCCTCGGCTCGAGGACGCACTATTTTTTGGAATGTTAAAATTTTGTGGAGCGCTTGAAAAATTGTCTGGAAAACGTTTTTTAGTGAAGATCGCTTGAAAAATTTTTGTGAAGACCTTTTTTTTTTTTTTTTTTTTTGGAGATCGCCTGAAAAATTTTTGTGAAGACCTTTTTTTTTTTTTTTTTTGGAGAGCACTTGCGCTTTGTGTCCTTGGTCCTTGGCCTTGGCCTCGAGCATTCCTGTCCTTGGCCTCGAGAGTGTCTGTCCTCGGAAAGGCTGTCCTTGGCCTTGGCCTTGGCCTCGGATTTTTTTTGTGTCCTTGGCCTTGGCCTTGGCCTCGAGCCTTGTGTCCTCGACTCCACCTCTGATCTGATGGTATGCAATCTACGAAAACTGTCTTTTGTTAATTTCCCATGAGGATACCCAAACCTAGGCGCAAATTTTTCACACAGTTGTTTGAAAAGAGCTTAGTGATCTTTGGCTAGTTTCAAAGTATGTTACAAACATAGGTTATTCTTGAAAACCTCACCAAAACTCACAAGCATTTTCATCTTTGACTTACCTGAGATTTGAACCACTGCAAGGTGTTTTTTCAAAGGAAAATCTAAAGTTCAATAATTCAATGAATATCTTGTGCAAGAGTTGAACCCAGATATTAAATTATCAATGAGATTAGAGCGTGGCTCACCTGAAAATCGGTTTTCAGAGAAAAATTTTATAGATCACTTGTGTTTTAAAATGGGGTTTGACCTGAGTACCAACGAAGTCGCTTCATTTTGGAAATTTTAAAGTTTTATAAGCTGCATAGCTTTTATTATATTTGGGACTTTTTTTCAGCAAAAAGTTTATATTGCGTCTGTCTTGAAGGTATGGCTCGCAAGCGAAATATAAAACACAAGGGACGTTACGCGTTTCCTCGACGCTTGTATAACCTGAAATTAAATCTACTAGACCGAGATTAAAAACTTAAATCGCCGCAGAATAATTTTAATTTTACCGTTGTTATTTGTACCTTGACGTGTTGGATTTCACCTCGAAGAAGTAAAGCTGTATTTGGCCAAAGTTACCTCATTACATGTGTCCAGCATTTCATCCCAAAATCTATCGAGAATAAAAACTTCCATAACCGCGGACGTGTTCAGTTTTACAGGGTTTAATGCATTGCAGATACCTTCAATTTTCACCCGAACCGTAAATCTTTTTTTTTTACTCAAGATTTAAAGCCTGCATCACACTAAGCGTTTTTTTATTTGCACTCTTAACTGGTACGTATAAATTCACCTGTAGTCACACATTTTTCATATTCTATCATCATGGGTGATTGCTGTGACTCCGTTGCACAACCTGTTAGTTCTACTCCCTCAAACAAAAAGCCGAAGTTTCAATGTCTATTCACCGGAAATGGGCATCTGAAAAAGTATGCTGACCGATTGGAGACTTTTACTGAATCGATCAACTGGCCAGGCGCACGAATTAAAGCAACCTGTTGTGAATTTGCTGACGCTGGTTTTTACTACCTCGGTGATCGAGATAGAGTCAAATGTTTTTACTGCAACGGTGGTTTAAAAAATTGGGAACCGACTGATGACACTTTTCAGGAACACGCAAAATGGTAGCCGTTGTGTGAATACATTTTAAAAAAGAGAGGTGTTGAATTTGTTAAAAACGAAGTTAAAAAACACCTTGATTTGAAACGTTCGATTATAACAAATCCCGCTTCAGTTCAACTCGTTGGAGATTGGATGAAATATCTGCAACCTCAACCAGAACTTCAGACTTCTCCGGCTTTTACTAACTTCAGAAAATTGGAAATGTGGCAATCAATAAACAATGAAATGGATCATGGAGAAAATGTGAGAATTCTGAAAACGCTAGGATTTAGGGAGGCAAAAATTTGACGCGTTTTAACTCAAAGATATGAAGAACACGACAATAATTTTTATAACTTTAATGATTTCCTTCAAGCGTTGTTGGATGTCCCTGAAGATCGACAAATGACTCTGGCAGAAGCAAGAAAAATTGTGGAAGAAAAAGGAAAATGTAAAAGATGCAAGAAAGAAGAAAGGGATGTGGTCTTTAAACCGTGTAAACATTTGGGCGTTTGTTTTCAATGTAGCGAATTTCTCACTTGATGTAACATCTGTGACGTGAAAATCGATCTTAAATTGCGCCATCAATACTCAAACACGTTAACTGTCATGACCTGTTCATTCTAAGTTTACTGAGATGTTTTAAGTGTGAAATTCAGAAAAAAAAGCAGTGTTTTTTATTGCAATAAATCAACATTGGTATATTTTGTTGTGTTGAACAAGACGAAAAGGTGAGTTTTTTATTATTTCTATTCACTCGACAAATCCCTAATTTGCGACATAAGTCTATTTTCAAGCGTTGCATAATTATAAGTAACTTAATTCTCACGCGTCTGGATTTCTTTATTTCTTCCACAATCCTTGAACAAAAAAAAACAAACTGATCTTTGAAACCTTAAACTTTTGAGGTTAGAAGCCTGAAGTACCTCAGACATCTCTGATTTCACCTCAAAGGAGTAAAGCTACAGTATATTTGACCGGGGTAAAAAACTTTTACCATTACAGATATCTATTCAATTTCATCCAAAAAAATAAATCTATCAAGATTAAGAATTTCCACTGCCGCAGAAGTTTTACAGGACTCGATGCATTGCAGACACTTTCAATTTTTACCTGGGATTGAAAGCTAAAATTGCAGTAAGTCTCTCAATTGTTCCCGAAGAAAAAGATCTAGTGTTGTTTTTAAACAATTTGATCGATATGTTTTTATACCACTCCAAAACGAAGTCCCTACATTTTAATTGATACAATAGTTTTACAAAATTTTTAATTTTTAAGTTAAAGTCGGAAGGTTTCAAATGTCTCTGATTGAATTATTTCTACAAAGACCAGCAAATTTCTAAAAAAATTTTAAGATAAAAGCAGCTTCAGAATAAACAGACCGTTTTTCAATATTTTGATGAAATCACTCTGACATCAAGACAAAGTTTATAAAAAGTTGAAGTATCAAACGAGTTTTTTGGATTAGTTTTTGTTGTACATTATAAAAAAGTAAGAATTTTTAGTTAAAAGTTATCAAATTTTTGATTTGTTTGTATGAACCAGGCACTGCATTTGTCTAACCACACCAACGCAGAGCACCCCTTCCTGAGTTCTTATCGCAAGATCAGGCTGGGCCAACGCTACGGGTAGACTACCTGGTCGCAATGAGAAATTAGCGTAAAATGTCTTTCCCAAGGACACAACGGTGCATATGCAGTTCGACCAGGGGTCAGCAACCTTTCGATCACTAGCCCGACGCTCTACCGCTGAGCTATTGCCGTTGCCTTATCGCAAATAATACGGCAAAAGTCATCGTTAAAAAATTGTGATACTTCAATTATTTACACAAAACTATCTCTAAGAATATTTCAAACTTGTAAGATTTTAAGAAAGTTTTCGGTTTTTTTAGATAAAATTTTTATTCAAGTCAAAGAAATTGAACTTTGAATGTCCTTTTTGATCAAAGTATTCTTATGTAAACAAGAAACTTATAAAAATTAAAGATTTTAGACCAACACTTTTCATTGTTACGTTACAGTCTTTGCTCACGACAGTGAAATTACAAGGACTGAAGAGGAATTATTGAATTTGTTCCCATAAAAAAAACAGTATTAATTTATAAAAAACAAAGTTTTAGAGAATTATAAATTAATTAAATGATATTCGTTGTTAGTATACAATTACTTTTTCACAACTTTACCTCTATGTAAACACAATTACTCAAAAAATTCGAAAAATGTTCTTTAATACAAACAAATTGTATCACTTTGAATTATCCTTTAAACAAATTACCACAAACAAGAAAATCGTTAAAATATTTAACAATTTAAAAAATATTTGATTCAAAGTACATGTTTCAGGTAAATTTATAACCGAGATCATGAAAAAAGGTTTAATTTTGAACGATTCTCCGGAATAACTATACAAAATAATGGTTTCAAATAAGAATTGAAGGTAAATTTTGAAATGTTTTACAACATTATCACCTTCTTAAATATTCCAATAAAATATATGATGAGTGGAGTTTGAATTCAACCGATTCCAAAAAAAGTCTTTGACAACGTAGCTCAGAGTGAAGATCACAACATAGTACTCGTCAAAAATTAAACATTTAAGACTCTACAGTCTGTTCCGCCCGTAATCGCGATCACCAAGATGTCTTAATTTTAGGCGAATTTTCGTTTTTTTTTGGCTAAAACTCTTATTCAAATCAAAGAAAATGCAAGTATTTGAATATCTATGATCAAACATTTCTCATTAAAACATGAAAACAGTTAAAAATTTTACTATATTAGGTAAAAAGTAATAACCATCATGAAGAAACCCAAGATTTCGATCAAATTATCGGTACACAAAGAAAAAAATTAATGAAAAGTTCAGGTTTTAGACAAGCTTTTCAATTATGTCAGTTAAAATTTAAACTTAGGACAAATAAAGCGTTAAGTTTTAAAATATTTTGATGAATTTATTCCTCTAAAACAAGATTAAGTAATAAAAAAACTCAACTTTGTGTAGACATTTAGATTAAAAATTCGTCAAACTGTATTCGTTTTAAGATTGAATTGTCGCTTGAATAAAAAATTGTAAGATTTTGAGATATTTCTGCAAAAAACATTTTGACGCAAACAAGAAAACTGCAAAAACTGACGTAAATTTTATAACTCGAGACTACAAGACAAGGTTCGATACCGAATAACACCAAAAAAATAGCAAAAGATCTTGTTTTAACTCAAGATAGAGTGTAGTTGAATAAAATTTTCGGCATTTCAGTAAAAAGATCAGTGTAAAACTAAAAAAAATTTAAGATGTTAGGTAAACGTTTTAGTTTCAAAGTACAAAAAAGATTCTTTTTACTGAAACTTTCGATTTGAAATGACAAAACGTAATATTTTTTGCAAAATCATCGCTACCACAACAAAAAAGTTGAAATTTATTGACTAAAATTAATAAACATTATCTATTTTGGTTAAATTTTATAGCATTTTAGTAGAAAATCAGTGTAAAACTAAAAAATTATTAATAAATTTGAAATGTTAGGTGAATGTTTTTTGTTTCAAGGTAGAAAAAAAATATTATTTTTAATTAAAGTTTCAATTTAAAATGAAGAAATGCAAGATTTTGAGTGTTTTTTTCAAAACTATGGCTACGAAAACAAAGAAGTTTAGACTTTTTGATTAAAAATAATAAACATTATCTTTTTTTAACTAAGCGATTTACTAGACATTTTAATATTTTGGAACATTTTCTACCAAATTTAAGGTCTGAGAAAATCGCATGATTAAAAAATTGTTAAAAAGTACCGTTTTTTAAGGAAAACATGCAATTCAAAGCAAATAAACCGAAAGAATTTAAGTTATTTTTTCACAAAAAGACTTACTTTAAAACGTGGAAATCAGTTAAAAATTAATATGTTTAACAGATTTAATGCTATTTATGGTAAAAACTTCATTTAAGACAAAGGAATCATACAATTTTAAGATAGTTTTGACAAAATTTTTCTTCACAAATGCAAGAAAGTAAATCAAAGGTTACGATTTATTAGAATGTGTTTGTTTAAAGTAGAAAAAATAGCTGCTTTTTACGTTAAAACAATTATACAAGTCTCAGAAACTTGAATTGAAACAATAACAACAATAATTAACTCTTCAGATTTTGCATATTTGTGTGTCTAACGTCTAAAATACCGATACTTTGAAACTTACAGAAGGATCTACATGTTGCTTTTTAATATCTTTGAACTTCGACTTTGTTTAACACGTTATCAAGTAAAAAATCAAATTTGAGCGACACATCCTTGCGGTCAAAACACATGATTTGCTCTAATATGTCCGTATTTTCCAAGCTATAGACGCTTGTTACTTGAAATTTCGTATCGTAAAATTTGCAAGAAAAACCCATTCTCACATTTCTTTGCATTTGAGTAGTATTTAAACGAGACTGCTGTTAGACGTTTGAGTTTCTGTGTAGCAATCATATAGTGGCGTAATTTTTTCCTAAGTCGAAGCTACGCGACTGTACAATTTGAAGTTTTATGAAATCTTTCACCGCTTTGATTTGAAAATGTTTAATTGGAAGCACTAATTTTAAGAATAAGGTTGAGTGTTTACCTTGTAGATAGCAGAATCTAAAGTCAAAAACGCCCCTAACGGGATTGGGGAGCAGATGTTGTGAAAGACTTGCTTAGACCAGAAAAGTGTAGTTTTTTTTCCGCACCCAAAGTTGGTCAGGAGAAGTGAGGACTTTTTTTATTTTTTATTTTATTTTTTTGGAGATCACCTAACTCGGCCGGAAAAATCGTTTCAGTTGTGGTAAAGACGTTTTTTTTTTGTTTTTTTTTTTTTTGGAAGATCACCTGAGTTTGACAGAAAAACTGCCTCAATCTGATTCAAGACTGACGAAAATTTGGGTCAAGTTCGTTTACTGTTGTTTTCACCTCTCAAAAAAGCCACCCCCCCCTTTGCGAAATCCTGGCTACGCGCCTGCCGGAATGCGATTCAATGGCATTTAAAATACCGTAGCTTGTTTTTCCAAAAAAATCGCCCAGCTTCTGGAGGCAAATCCTGGCTACGCTTATGGCAGGGGTTGGCAACCTTTTAAACTAGGCGGCCGCATTCAGTTCTAACTAGGTTCAAGCGGGCTGTCCTAATTCCAGCGGACCAGCAAAAGAGATAGGTCTTCGCCAGAAATTCAGGCCTTTATTCGAACGAATCGATTGCGAAGACCAAAAAAAAGTTTTCGCTAGGAGATGAGAATCGTTTCGGCGGTATATTGTAGCATAGGCCTAACTATCATCGAAAAAACAAAAAAGGTCTCGGGCCCGAAGTTGTAAGTCGGGCCGGGCTTTTCGGGTCGGGTTCACGCTTAAAGTTGACAAAATTTTAGGCTTAATTCGGGCCTGATGCGTGCTTTTTGTTTCAAGTGAACAAAAATATAATCAAAACAACTTGGCAACATTGCTAAATTTTTCAGACCCAACTTAACTTTCGTGTTTTTTTCGGGCTTCATTTGGGCTTTAAATTAGTCTACGGGTTCGGGCTTATATTTTTGGGTTCTAGGGACCAGGGGTTTATAACCAGGGATGTGGAAGCAGAAGCGGTGGAAGCAGTTAATTTTTTGTGGAAGCGGAAGCGGAAGCACTTTGATGAAAGAGGTTGGAAGCGGAAGCGAACTCGGAAGCGAAAGCGTTGAAACGGAGCTGGAAGCGGAAGCAATTTTTTTCAAAATCAGGCGCTTTTTTCAAAATCAGTTTTTCAAAATCCTTAAATTATAGCAATTAATAAAGAGCCATGAGCACACCGTCTTTGCGAAAGATTGTAGGCGTAATATACGTGATATACCACCAATACTACCATGGTATCAGAGTTCGAGGGTTTACTGTGGCTAGGAGTGGCCACGATGTGGTTATGGTAAGCTCCTTCTTAATTTGCTGTGGTTGCCGCACGTGCTGGCAAGTGGCACTGCCAAGTAAGCCTAGTAGTATCACTTGTAGTTTATGAAACCTTATACTTAGCCACGCGCAGCTGATACAAATTAAAAGTTACTCATCGGTAGCTAAGAACCAGCTGTTACTGGTTAGCAGGAAATAGGGAAGATAGCTTACAGTAGGGGATACTCCAGTTTAGTTTTCGGGAAAAAAAAACAACTATGTTTAGGTCTATAGCCCTTGCAGTATTCCACTCAGGGCTAAGGCTAGCTGATCTTAAATTTTCACGATTTTTAAATCTCGTTCTTTTTTATTTCCTTTTTTAAGAGCCAAGGTTAGGGTTTAAGTTTGGGTTAGTTAGTGTTGGACTTAGACTAAGCTTAGACTAGGTTAAGGATTTGAGTTTAGGTTAAATTCGAGTAAAAGTTAATAAAAAACTATGGGTAGATAGGCATAAAACTTACCAGTAAAATAAAGCCTTTCTAAATTTTATTGGAGAACCAAGAGACACAAATTAATTCTTGCTTGATTAAAAGTTGTCTTTTATTGGTTATGATTAAAGTACTGCAGTGCATTACATAGGCGTAGCCAGGATTTTTGATTGGGGGTCCCAAACCATAAATCACATGCAATGACGTCATCAGAAATTTTCGAAAGTGGGACTTTTTGCGGGACAAAGATATTACAGATTAGCAGATCAAAGGCCGTGGCCTGAATGTTGGCACATTACCAGGATTTTGCTATACGGGAGGGATCAACCTCCACCAAAAAGTGTAAATTGGGATGCGTAAGCGCAATGAGCAAACTAGTGTGTCTCAAATGTATCATAGAAGGGGGTCTAAAAAGACTATGGGGGGTCTGGGGGCGAAGCTCCCAGCCGCTGGGAGATTTTTTGTAATTTTTTGGGAAAAACTTGCTATTTTAATGCCATTGGATCACAATTTGCACGTGTTTACAATCATTTTAAAGAACTAGATTTTTAGCATGTGAAAGCCAATTGAAAAAACTAAATTGTTCAATCCTCCTTTTACTGACAATTTAAGTCTAAAACACGCTTAATATCTTAGATTTTGGGGTTAAATTTAGTAAGTGACTTGGCCCAGGTAGGGAAAGCAAGGTACATTGCCTTGAGCAATATTTTAGCAATAAATAATAATTCACTCAAAGATTTTCCTTCGAGATTTTTGTTTTGTCATAAAAATAAACAGTTCTAGGAGTATATATACGACCAGAACGAGCCCAGGCCCCCTCAGTTTAAATTCAATAATTAGTATAATGAGCATTTGTCTCAGCTTTTTTTGTCATAACTATTTTGCCGCGGAAAAACTGGAGAGGTGTAGATGGATTCTCACTTAAAAATGGTGCAATAGGTGGTTAACGCCCACTAACCATGTTATTGCCCGGGTCGGATTCACATTGCGCTGGGCACTTGGCACTTTGGAGATTTTCTCAACATCTTTCAGCCAAATGTAGGTGAAGATAAAAAAAGGTTCTCCATCTGAGGGTGGGGCCCCTAGCAGGTACTGCGTCATATTTTGGTAAATCCAGCCCTGGTTATTGCATATACGGTCATAAAAAGGTGTGGTGAGGGCCTCAGATAGCAACTTTTAGGACAAAAGTTCTCATTTTCTCCGCGGTTATACCATAGTCACTATGTTATACATTTAAATTGGTTGGCAAAAATTGAATTGAGAGGTGTTCGGGACCCCTGTTTGGTTGTCAATATTGTTGTTAATTACCGATGTAAGCGAAAAATCCTGAAAGAAACCAAAACTGAAAACAATATACTTTTTGTTATATTTTGTCATTGGTGACATTTCATTTGGATGGAACGGGCCCCCTAAGCCCTTTTGGCTCCTGGCTAGGCCTATGGGGCCCTGAACCATATGGTTAACCCACCCCAGGTTATTGCAATACGTTCATAAAAAGGTTAGATGAGGCCCTGAGGTAGCAACTTTTAGGACAAAAACTCTTAATTTCACCCGGTTTATGCAATTAAATTGGGTGCCAAACTTTGAATTGAGGGGGCCGGGCTCCCTGGTCGTCAATATTATTGTTAATTACTATTGCGCGCGTGTACCGTTGTACGCAAAGATGCTAAAGAAAACTGAAACTGAAGAAACAAGACGTTTTTGTCACCTCTTTCTCATTGGTGACATTTCGATGGGAAGGGGCGGGCCCCTGTCCCCCCTCGCTACGCTTATGGTGCATTAGCCATGGTTGCTAAATCTTGGTTATTTTGTTATGACATGCTAGGCTACTGTATAGCAAAAACTCGCCTGTTGTTTTTGCACTAAATACAATTAGCTGTTTCGTAGCCTACTGAGCAGCGATGTGGAAGCGGAAGCCGGAAAGGGGAAGCGGTGGAAGCGGCCAAATTTTTGTGGAAGCGGAAGCACTTTAATGAAAAAGACCAGAAGCGGAAGCAAACTCGTAAGCGACTAATTCTATCCGGAGCAGGAAGCGGAAACAAAAAATTCCAAAGGTGACGGAGCGGAAGCGAACTCGGAAGCATAAAACTTTAAGAGGAGCTGGTGGCGGAAGCATTAAAAATTTGACTGCTTCCACATCCCTGTTTACAATTATGCGCGGGCCAGATGACAATAAAAGGTCGCGGGTCGGGTAAAATGCCTTGGCAAGCCATAGGTTGCCGACTCCTGGCCTATGGGTATAACCAGTTTGAACTGGTAACTCTTATTGCGTATTCTGTGTTAGCTCGAGTTTTATAGAAAAACCGACGAAATGAGTGCTTTTTTGGAGGCGAATAATAATTTGCAGGCTCATGGGTCTCTTAATTATTGCTGTGCGCAACTTTCAAAGATTTTCCGAATGCAGATTCGTTAGTGCATATGATCTATTTTTATCTTTAAAAGGGCATTCAAGTCAATTTTCACGCTCGACCAAAATGTTGGGATATGCCTAAAATGAATTCTCACCTAATTTAAAGCTTCTACGTCTTCCCGTTTTTAAGATATTGCTATTTAAAATTTGCCGTTTTCCACTTACTTCAGTGTTGCCATTTTATCAGTATTGTGACAGAAGAATAACCAGTGTTGGGAAGACTCGAGTCCGAGTCCGGACTCGAGGCCACTTTTTAAGAACTCGTACTCGGACTCGTGTCCTTGAGACTCGGACTCAGACTCGGACTCGTGGAATTTGAGAGGACTCGGACTCGTGATTTTTGTTGAATGTCTTATTGTAATGTCTTGTTACAGAGCTACTGTATATCAACAAAATATAAATGTGACAAGCAATGCATCATCTTTGGCAGGGAAAGATTTTTTACCCAAATCAAAATAAAAATTATTGAATTTGGTTTTATATTTTGGCAACCGCATTTTTTAGCGTTTTGGTGTCATTGGTTTGATCACGTTTGCTTCGATGATGCCGGTAGGTAAAATGTGCTCAAGATATCGCATGGCCGAAAAATTCTTGTAAAATACTCACAGTTCAAGTATTCACAGGTAGTGGAGGGAGATAATAAGTTTTGTCTGTGTTAAGTTATGTTAAATTTTACACCTGATTTCTTAATGTTACAATGGAGAATGAAAACCTAAAAAGAATCAGCTTGCATCCAAAAAATTGCTGATGTGACTTACAAAAATTACCGTATCTAGATGATGAAGCATGAAGTGTTTTTTTTTTGATTACTCAACTGTGCAGTGCTGTTTAACTTTTTCTGTGTATGGGCTTGGGTTAGGCCTGAATTTTCTAAGATTTTTGCCAGCAAAAACCTATTCTTTCATTTTTCAAATTATTCATAAACCATAAAAGCAAAAATTGCATAATGCATGCACTAAATTATGTGCAGATTATGACAAATGTATTTAAAACCGAAGTTTTTCTTCTGAAATAAAAATAACAATTCTAGTCTATTAGTTATAAAACGACAAAAGAAACCAAACCATGGCGACAAGTGGCGCAATCAGGAGGGCCTTCAGCCCCCCTTTGCAAAATCACTCAGAAATATAATCCCAAAATTTAAGGGTTTATCTAACCCAACAAATTCAAAGCCCCCTCCCAACAGCAAAATCTGGTTGCGCGCTTGATCGCGATTCGCGAACTTAATGATCCTCAACCCTTGTCCCTAAACTGATGAAAATTATGAAGGTCCTTCTATTTTTTTAGCTTTAGCTGATCTACTTTTGGCTTTAGGTTACTTCCAAAAGTAGTAAAACTACAGAAAAAAATGTACATCAATTTGGTTTCCTCAGTATTAATCGAATGCAATACTACACCACCAGTCTGTCCAGTTTCCGAAAAGATAATACTTTTTTTGCACGCTTTCGTCGATTTACTGATTAATATGCAGCTTAAAAGTTCTAATAAAGCTCTACTGTTTTGTTAGACGCTGTGACAAATCTACAGAAATAAGTTCTTTTGCTGGTTGAGCGGTAACGCGTTCGTCTCTGGAGCGGGAGGTTCGAGGTTTAAATCTTGGGCCAGTAAAATCGGACACACTGTTGCCAACGGCTCGCCGTCGTTACGACATTTTTTCGAAAGGAACTGTGTTGCCCAGGCCGCAATGACGTGGAGATGGGCAGTGCCAACTCTTTGCACACTTCGGCGTAATACAACGAGTATAAAACAAAAATTGAAAAGGGAACAACGAGTATAATAAAAGATTTGATTTGTTTAAAATTATTTTCTTAATCTGATATACCGAAAAATAATTAACTGCAGTGAAAAACTAGATGGTAGCTTTCTGAGTAACAACCCCTTTGAACGACCGACGCAAAAAGCTACAGATTTCAAAAAAACAAACGCCCTAGCTTAAGCCATTCAAAAAATTGATTTTTGGGGGTCTCCAGAGGTGGCACCCCCAAACTATGTCAAAATATTTGTCTGTTAGGTAGCTGCTGATATCATAAAAAACTTGCACCCCAGCTTGAGCTGTTCAAAAAATTCAATTTTGGAGGGTCCATTTGGGGGAGTCCCTGGGGAGATTGGTACTCCCAAACTACGTCAAAACATTTGTGAGTTAAATATCTACTGATATCAAAAAAACAATGTCACCCTAAGTTAAGCTGTTCAAAAAATTGATTTTGGGGGGTCCCCGTAGGTGTGGCACCCTCCAAAGTATGTCAAAATATTTGTCTGTTAAGTATCTGCTGATATCAAAAAAACTAGCGCCCTAGTTTGAGCGGTTTTCATTTTGTTCATTTTCAAAAAATTCAGTTTTTAGGCCCGATTTTGGGAGGGTTCCCGTGGGAGTGGCCCCAAAATATTTTGGTAGACAAAATTGCGTTTGCACCTCGACAACTTTACAAAAAAATTAGATTTTGATGTTTTGTGGTTTAGGAGAAGAGCGTACAAGATTTAGGAAGAATAAAAAGAAAAACAAATGAAAAAACCTCATCGAGGCCAAAAGTGAGTTAGTTGGGATGAAAAGGTAGCTTAACCCTATATCTACCGGGCTGATTTTACATCCTATTGGGGGGCAAGTTTGCCCCCCCTATCTGAAAACCGATTGGTAAGTGATAGAAGTAAGATTTTTTGCTTATTGAAGCTTTTTTTTAATTTTTAATAATACATCTTTTGAGGTTGTGACGTCACGAAAACGATGATGACTTCATCAAAACCACTAAATCCTTATAACAGCATGCAAATTTGCCTAAATGTTGCAAAATATTAGTTTTAGTGTAGACTTTTGTTGTTTCAAAGACATCTCTGATAAACTTACCGCAAATGATGACGTCATCATGCATGGTGACGTCACATGCATGATGACGTCATCTTTAATATATTGTGCTGATTATTGTTTGTAATTTTTTGTGACTGAAGTATAGTATTTTTCACAAAATTATAGAATACTGCAGTAATATTTTCTTTTTATCATTCAACAGCAGATGAAAATGCATATTTTTTTTAGGCAAACGCAGGTTATTTCGAGAAACAGCAGAAAAAGCAATATTTTTGAATTATGACGTCATCAATCACGTAATGATGATGAATACATTTATCAGTAAATAAAACATTTTATTCCAGCTGAAGATTAGCATTGACAATGAATACGCAGTACAATGAATAGAATATGCGCACTGATAAGGAGTGGTGGGCAGTAAGTAGTTACAATTGTAACTAGTTACTTTTTTAATAATTGCAACTTCGTTACTTTTGTCAGATGTAACGATATTTGTAACTAGTTACCAGTTTAGAGCCCTAAAAAAAGTTACAGTTACTTTTTGTACTACATGTTTTGAAGCAAATTACAGAGTTTTTATGAATTCCATTCAAAATAATTGTATTACACTGGCAACACAGGACGCACAGTCGCATGTCTGATCAACCATAACCTTTTATCCATATTTTCTTCACTGTGTTCACTGGACTATACATATGGTTGCTGGTTAAAGTGAAGGCAGTGATAGTTTTCCAACTTCGCTTTCTGGTGATTGAAACCGTTTGGGGATTCAGTGCTGAGTAGGTCTACTGCACAGCTGTACATGTACTAGCAATCAGTGTTAGTTTGCAATTTCAGTGAAATGCATTTTTAATCAGTGCAACCTAGTTCAAAAGGTTGGAGCAAGAAGAATCAGAGGGGTTAGGGATTGTTTCATCTGTAATGGTAAAATTGTGTTTGGGGTTCTGGGTCAAATTTAAGAATTGTCTGGGTTAACTTAAAGTTTCTGGGTCAACTTTCAGAAAAATCTGACAACTTTAAGATTAACTTTAGGTTGAGAGATTTTTCTATCTGCAGTTCCTCCAAAATCCATCGATGCGAATTCTTTTGATGATGAGGGATTGAAGAAACTTTTCATTCAATATAATACTACCCTACCATCTAGTGCAGCAGTGGAGAGACTATTTAGTTTGGGTAACGATACCTTAAAACCAAAGCGCTGTGGGCTCAGTGACGAACACTTTAAAATGTAAGCCTTTTTGAAAGGCAATTAACTGATTTCTGTTTTCAAAATTTTTGTAACTATCAGTGTATATTTTTAGATCTAGCTAGTTCTTTTTTCTTTGCATTCTTACACAAATGCGACATTGAAAGTTGATGCATGAAATTTAACGCTTTGACAAAACTAAATTTTGTGACAAAGAAACATCCTCGGATGGGTCTTGATATATTTTTGAGGCAAACAGACGTAATCTGGCAAAAACAGAAAGGCCTGTTTTTAGTCCAAATTTTTAATCACTAAAAGTAACTGTTACTTGTAACTGTAACTAGTGACTTAATCAAATTTGTAACTGTAACTTAGTTACATTTTTTTTGCCAAGTAACTGTAATTTGTAACTAGTTACTTTTAGAAAGTAACTTGCCCACCACTGCTGATAAGCATGCATTGTGCTCAAAACTGCATAAAATTCCTTAGGTGCCTCTGACAAAGTCAGAAAATGACGTCACTTCCGGTTGTCCGGCTGACCCCAAACTTTCTGAAAATGTGTGTTATTAAATTTAATTCAAAGTCAGGGTGCATCAAAGCAAAACTTTCTTTGGTTTAGGAGCTATATTAAAATAACTGAGAGGGGGCAAATTTGCCCCTCCCCCCCGGGACAAATAGGGTTAAGACATATAACCGTGCAAAATATTTTTTGTCGTACTTAAGCCGTTTTTGAATGAGACCGCTTTTTATGCCAAACTTGCGGGGCGGTTTTTGGATCCTAAAACCATAGTCGCTTAATCACTCAAAATTTGATACGAACATGCAAATCAATAGTCTCAAACTGCTGTCAAAATTTCATGTAGCTAGACCAAACCGTTCTCGAGTTATAAGCAAAAGTCTAAAATTTCGCTCTGATTAGTTTGAAAATTGCCGAGTAAAAACAAAAAAACACTCGTTGCGAGCGTCGGTCGTTCCAACAACTTACAAAATTCTTTGCAAATTTAAACTACAATATGAAAGGGTTAAATGTGACGTCACTCGCATACTTTTACTAAAAAAACTTTGTCAAAACTGAACTGGCTGAATAAAATATACAAGTATAAAAGAAGGAAAACCTCGAATTTCGACTTTCTCAGCCTAAAGAAGTTTTTCAAACTCGGGTGTAAATTAAGGCCGAAGTAGACGACTAAATTTTATTTGCAAGAGCTCTTGCAAAAGCGTTAATGCAACTTTTTTCAGTGTGTAAAAGGCCTAGTTAGAAGACTGTGCAACGCTTGCAGAAACGTTGCACAAACGTCTTCTTGCGGAATTTCTGAAAGCGTTTGTCCATATTGAAATAACTTTGGCCAAATTTCACTTTCCGATTAAATTTTCGAACTTTTCAAACTCGGACTTGTGATCTTGAGTTTTGGTGGACTCAGACTCGGACTAGTAGCTTAAGGACTCGCACTCGGACTCGTGAAAGTGGCAATAGTCCCAACACTGAGAATAACTTTGGAAAAGCTGGTTTGTATTTTTTGAAAAGCAGTTAATTTTACAGTTTTAAATCTGTACTTTGGTTTACAGTAACTCTGCTGCAAAATATTTGTGGAGAATCAAAAACTTTCTTCAATTTTTGAAATTTTGTTTCTAATTGGCAACCCTGGCAAAAATTCTTAAGGGAAAAAGCCTTTCTAAGGGGAAATTTACTCTCTTATATCTCAGGAACGGAAGATTGGTGAAAGATCAGATTAGGTAAAGTTGGTCTTCAGATCTGCCAAATTTTTTTGAGAAAAAAATCAAGCAAAAAATTTTTTGACTTGAATGCCCTTTAAATTAAATTAAACAGTAAAATCGAACTTCCAAAACACAAAAAGATCACCATAGCAGAATTTTTTTCCGGACAATCAGCTCAATAGCGCCATTACGTGCTCTAGAAGTGAGTGAATTCAAAGAAATTTAAATTACAATCAAAATGTTAACGAATTAACGGACTCTATAATTTATTTCGTTAATTAAAGCTGAAAGAAACGAATTAACTTTAACGGAAGTATGAAGTTAGCTATTGGACTAGTGGTTAACGAAGCTAACGTTTTGCATTAACTTGTCCACCTATGACCAACACTATTGGAAAGTTTGTATGCTACGCCGGACAATTTTACAAAGTCATGCGCCAATTTGGTGCAGAAAACACTAAAATTACTTTTTAAAAAATTTCTGAAGTTTTGACTGTTCTGTTGGTGTTGTAGGCTAGTTTTGAGAAATTGCTTAGTTGCTAGTCAAACAGCTAACTTTATTTCTAACGTTTCACTGCTTAGAATCCACTAAATTAATTAGTAGATAGCTTTAGTATGGCTTAAAAGCTCAAAACAGCTTTAGTTCGGCTCAAAAGCACTTCTACAACGTAAATAAATTATAGCATGAACAGTGAGAACCTAAAAATTCCAAGCCAGAGAAATGAAGACCTTTTTCGAAGTCGATTTATAGCACAAGTAAAAAGCAATTCTGAAATGAATTTTATCCCTTTATGCGTACATCAGCGTGCACCTTCCATTTTGATCGGCGTGCGCAAAAAATGAGTTCTAGATTCTAAGTTTGGCGCAAAAGTCCGGCGCAGTCAATTTGAACTTTCCAGCCCGACCTAGTCTTGCAGTAGTCTGGTACTAGTGCGCAAAGTTTAAAATGCATGTCTTTTACTGCAATTTTACGTTAGTTACCAGTAAGCCTAGCCTTTTCGCGTTTGGCAGAGGATATGCAACTGCTCTCTTGAAGTTTGCAGCCGAGACTTTGCCCTTTTTGTTAATAACGAGCATTATCAACAGTCATGAGTCATGCAGTGAAGTTGTGCATATCAATTTTTATAGTCTTTTCTTCAAGAAGCAAACCTGACTGCCTGAACGTTACTAGTGATTTCGCCACTAAGTGAGGGTTAGGGCAAGATGGCTCTTGGAATAATTACAATAGCTTAGCCTAGTTTAATGACTGCCATTCGCAGCCAATGCTTTAATTTTAGGAAGTGTCTAGGTCACCGGTCTGGTTTCGGACACCAAATCGCTGCTGCACTGGCAGCCTGTTATATCGCTTTTTTCTCATTGCTTTGATTTAAATACGGAACTTTGACACTCGAAATGCAAAGCTCAGACAGTGTAGTGGCAAGCGCACATGGCTGTCGACCGGGCGTTAGGGTATCAGTTCGTGCCGGACACGCTTGGTAGAAATAGCGCAAGAGAGCTATTTTGCTTCCTAATTCTTTTTTTTTTCTATAAAATCTTACGATTAGAGTTAGGGTTCAGGCAGCGATGCTAGCTTGAGAGATAGTAAATTGAACAGCCAAATGAAAATACTAGCGCCGCCGGTGCAGCAGCAATTAGATGTTGGAAACCGGGCCGGTGCAGCAGACACTGCCTTAATTTTAACAATGTCGAAAGCACTGTGACGAGATCACTGGTAACTCTGCCTTAGTCTACCGTTTGGGTTGCAAACAATTTTGTCTATCCACCCACCATCATTGAATGATTTCAGATTAAGGACTGTGCGATGTACACACATGACAGAACTGAGAATGTACTGAATGTGAATGGCCAGACCATACACTTGTGAGTCATATGCGATGCAAAATTTTTTCTAGGTATTTTCTTGCCATTGCTTTCTACATAATCGCATAGTAGTTGTTGTTGCCTTCCATCAGCCGTGTGAGGCATGTTATGCTTTCTATGCTAGGCCTATCACTTTTATTGTGGTTAATCACATAAGTCATTGCTTATCTAGGCGAGTCTAGCTACGTTGCATTATATGCGCACCATCATGTGTGTGCATGAATGCATGTAAGGACAGTGACAGCGGTGATGACTTTAATGGTTTTTAATTTTTTGTTGTGTGATTACAATGAATAAATAATGTTAAAAAAACCTTTTGTACCAGTACTGTTATTCATGTCAATAGGGGAGTGCGACTTAAAAATGCATGTGTCTTATACTTAAATAAATATGGTAAATATTCCATTCAGTTTTTAATTTTAACTGATGATCTAGGCTTAATCTTAGTGTATATAAGCTATCACAGTACTTTTGGAGCATTTTTCCAAAGCTCTGAGCTCCAAATTTAGCAATCTACTATACTAAAATGATTTAAATGATTGATTTTTCAAGCCATGAGCACAAGAACTGCTGGTATAGCAAGAACTAAAAAGCAAGAATTTCGAGCATTGATGACTAGTATCGTCCAAAAACTTCAGAATTCAGCTTCAAATGCTTTAGAAGATCTAAAATTTCAAAGTCAAGACTACATTGAGCTTGGAAAGAGAGAAAAAATAAAGTCGTTATATGAGTTGTTCACTGTTTGGGAAGAGATTGATATAGTGCATGCTGATGAAATCACTTTTCTTGCTCGCTGCCTTGAAAACATTCATCGCAAAGACTTGGTGAAACTGGTTAAACGTTATGAAGAAAAGAAACCAGATCTTTTAGACCCTGACACCAAAAAATCTGAGAACACCTCTGACAAAGCATAGTGATGGTTTTGAATAATTCGATATGTATTATTTTGTTTTATGCTATTGGTATCACTTGATTTGTCATCAGTTTTAGTTTGTTTGATTTTGATGTTTTACTGAAAGTTGTTATTTTATCCTATAAAACTGTTATTGCATATTATGCAAATTTTGTACTTACTATTTGATACCTTTTTCTTACCTTTTTCAAAGAAAAGCAACACTAAGTCAATGTTTGAAGTTCTAATGACTTTGATCATTTTGAGCTAAACGCTGTGCTTAACTGCTCTTCTATAGAACCATGTTTTATCAATGTTTATTCGTTTTTATGGCCAAGACTTTGTAAAACATTGGAATAAGCTTAACAGCAATACTAAATTATATAGTGAAAATAACCACATCTACTGAAGCAAACTTTGCTAAAATGTTAGTTATAGATAACGATGTTTTCAATCCAATAAGTTTTTTTGTTATTCTTAAGTCCTAACTTATTGTTGATGAAGACAAGTACCAGTTGTTGCTAAACTATCTTGTGTTTTCTGATGAACAAAATACGAAAGCAGAAAATTGTTTTGCTTAAACCATATTCGTAAACTGCTTCATGATTGTTTAGATTAGGGGTGTCCAAACATTTTGAGCAGCTGGCCGCATTACACTTTTTTGAGCTTTGAGTGGACGCACAATCAGTGCTCTTCGGAATTGGAAGTAATTTGCAGCCTAAGATGTCAGTATTCATCAAGATTTAATGTAGTTTTTAGCAGAAATTAGATATGACCGCAAAAACGTCTTCATTAAGATTTTTTGAAGAATTTTTCGGCTCAAAAAATCAGTTTTTAGTGAGACTTTTTGTAGTTTTCAGTTCGGCTCACTTAAATTAAACTCAAGCAAATCTCGAGACCAATAACAGGCCGCAAAAATTTGTTATGCCATATGCGGCCCGCAAAATGTACTTGGGGCAGCCCTACTTTAGATCCTTGTGTGATCGCTGTGTGACTTTGTGTCAATTGTAGTTAATGAAAACCATCGCTGCTACAAAGTGTATAATTTTGTTTCTTAATGTTTTTGAAACTTGTTATTATTTTTATGCACCAGTCTATTTACAGCTGTACTCATCAAATACATCTTAATATTAATTATTTGATAAACGTGATTGGAGTAGTCTAGTACTTGTACCAGTGGCGTAGCTCAGTGATAGAGCGTCGGCTAGTGATTGAAAGGTTGCTGACCCGTGGTTCGATTCTCAAACCGGCAATGCGTCATTGTCCTTGGGAAAGGCACTTTAGGCTTTTTCCCATTCGGGCCAAGCATTCTACCCGTTGTGGTGGCCTAGCCTGATGAAAGACTTGCAAAAAGAACCAAAAAAAGGTGCTCTGCATAGGAATGGTTATATGGACTCAGAGTGCCTGGTTCATACAAACGAAATGAAACCAGTAGCATAGGCAGGCAGGATATTGTGATAGGAGGGAGGCTTGAAATTAATGTGATTTAATCTCTTCACATCAGAGAAGCGTCAGATTTCACTGAACTCGGATAAAGACCAAACGAAAGAAAGACTCCTGAGAACCGCGATTTTCTCTTGTTTTGAGTCATAATCTCATCGGGTTCCATCTGTCAGGTCCCCATGCATTGTTTGTCGGTTTCCTTTCTAAAGAGGGGGGATCATCGCCGACTTTTAGTGCACACGATGAACATATACAATACAGGGTTTTCACATACTACAGAGGTGGGCAAACTGCGCTCGGCACAATGCCCTCCTGGCTGCGCTTGTGATAGGTATTCTTGAAGTAAAAAAGCTGCCTTAGGTAGGCAATAAGAATGCAACTGGAAATTATTTTCCAGTTTGAATTTGTTACTTAATCGACTTGAATTTTGCCCTGTAATTCTCTTTTATGTTTAAATAAATTAAGTAATCGATATGCAGTAGCGTAGCCAGGGGGGACTCTAGCCCCCCCCCCCCCCCCCATTGGCATGTCGACCAAAATGCAGAATGAAAAAAACACTACGTTTTTAGCACTTTTGAGACCATTAAATGCACTAGAGTGGACTAAATAGTGATTTAAAACATTTTTGAAACATATATTTAGGGTGGGCTAATTTGTTAAAAATAAAACTAACAAATAAAAAATAATAACTTTGAAAAATGGTCAAAAATACGCAATCAAATTTGAACCCAAGTGTAAAAATGCTAAACATAGGTGTCATCAACAAATATACTATAAACTGAGGAATAGGGGGGCTATTCAGTATTAGTTAATTACCAACCATTTCTCTCAAATTTCTTTTCATTAGCCCCCCCCCCAATTAGTTTTCTGTATAAACTGTATACAAAATAGATTACTCCGTGTGAGTTTTATTGAACTATTCGATTTTATAATTTGCCAGATCTACTGTAAATAAGAGAACTAAAATTTTACCATTAGCCACCTCCAAAATAGCACGTTTATGCAGTCAGTTTAATCATGTTTGCACTGCCAATTTCTAAGCCACGTTTTAAAAGCATTATTTTTTATCAAAATAGCCGTAAAATTAGGTTATTTTTGCAAAAAATGCATAATTTTCGAGCGCTGGGGACTTTGCCCCCAAACCCCAGCCTGCGGCAGCTGGGGGCTTGGCCCCCAGACCCCCACACAGCCCCCTCCCCCCCCCCCCATTGCCAATTTCTGGCTACGCGCCTGTCGATTTGTGTCCAAAGGGAATTTTCTCATAACACTGGTTACCACAAAGCTGTCTCCTAATTTTCAAAATATGTGAATTTTTTTTTGTTTTTAGAGATTTAAAATTCCGGTACTTATTTAAACTAGTTCACTATTGAGTGTGTAACGCAATTTAGGTCGTAGTGAAGTAGCATAAATATAAGTTGTTAGTTGTTGGTATATACTGAATAGTCAATTATTACCGGTACTTATTAAATGCTTACACCGCCGAGGTTTTGTATATTCAGCAACTCATCTTTTTACCAGTTCAAGTACTTGTGTGTAATTTATGTAATTTGTACCAATGGCCATCAAGAAGCACTTATCAGTTGTACACAAAATGCATGTCAAGCTGTGAAAACTCGAGAAGACCTAATCTTCTTTATTATTTTATCTGTACTAGACATGCGTCTAATTCAGGGATGAAAGCGGCAATTTTTGAATTGCTTCCGCTTCCACCACTTGATGACGTAGTTTTTGTTCAAAATTGTTTATAGATAAGTCAAAATGAAACAGTTTTGTTATCATCTTACAAACATCATCTAGAACCAAATCATGTAATTTTATTCAGTGGTTTGTCATCGCGAGGATCTGCGCATGGGCGTAATTAGGAATTCGGATTTGGTGCGGCCCTAAAGCAAAAAGTCCAAGGACATGGTCATTATGTTTAAGCTGATGCAAATTTCTTTGAACGTGTTCATCCAGAAGTTTAAAATAATTAGCGATTATTTGGGGTCTGGGGACGGATTTCCAAGCGCTTGAGATAACGACGTGTTTCAATTGCGTCTGCGCTGTTTAGCGGAAATCTTTACTTAGCTATAATTAGGTAGCATAGGGGCGAAATTTCCACATTTGCAGATTTTTTTTAAATTATTTGTTTTTGTATGTGGTTTGCTCCAAATTTTTGCTAGCAACGTGTATTTTTAGGACTGCAAAATAAAAAAAAATGCTGCAAGAAGTATGCTGTTATACACTGTAGTACCCTATTAGAATAATTTTTGTAGCAAGCGGTACGTATCGCAATAATTAAGACAAGCCTTATAGCATCATGAAAGTTTATTTTTGCTTGTTTTTAATTATTCAGGTTTAAACAAATGTGTTATGATGGCACACTGGTAATTGTAATGACATTTTATTCCCAAAGTAGCTTTATAGAATAAAAAGAAACGTCAGAACACTGGTATATATGATATTCTTAGATTAGGGTCATTCCCTGCTAGGTTTCAATATCTATCCTTGGCTTCAAATTATCAGTTATGTTCTTTCAAAGTATATTTTGTAGTACAAGTAGTGAAGCCGATAACAGTGAAAAACTACGTGTTACGAGTAGAGTCGTCGAGACGGGAGGAAAGTCTCCGAGTCCAGCAATTCTGATAGGGAGGCTTGCCTAGATTTTGAGGGCCCGAACGGTTTGACTATTGATCTCAAACAAGTAACTAGAAGCGTTGAAGCCCTTTTTTCATTGTGTGTTGAGCTTTTTTTTCTAAATTCGGTAAAAACAAAGACCCAAATCCACTTCGTTTTTGCTCGCCGCTCTACTTATGAAATGAAAAATAACTTAGCTATTCGGCTGTGATGAAATTAAACTTCCGTCTTCTTGCTGCACGGAGAGATGCAAAAAAACTTTTTTATCGCTTTTTTTTGTCTTATACTTTTTTCTTCGTACTTGACAAAAACAAAAAGCTTTTTTTGTGATTTGAAGCAAAAACCAGGCCCAAAAAATAGGTTAGATCAAAAGATCATAGGTGTAGTCGAGGACAAAAGGTTCCAGGCCAAGGACACGAAAAAAAACCCAAGGACACAGGCGTAAGTGTTCTCCAAAAAAAAGGTCTTCAAAATTTTTTTAAGGCGATCTCCTATTGAGGAAAATAAAAAAAGGTCTTTTCAAATTTTTCCGCGAGGTTTCTGGCGTTTACCAACAAAGTTTCATCCGTTCAAAAAATAGAGCTGTCCTCTAGCCGAGGACAGGGCAATTTTCGAGGACTTAAGGCTTCGAGGCCAACTTCAAAATATGTCCTCGAGGACTCCACCACCAGTGGTGGGCAGTAACTAGTTACAATTGTAACTAGTTACTTTTTTTCAGATGTAACGATATTTGTAATTAGTTACCAGTTCAGAGCCCTGAAACAAGTTACAGTTACTTTTTGTACTACATGTTTTGAAGCAAATTACAGAGTTTTTATGAATTCCATTCAAAATAATTGTATTACATTGGCTACACAGGACGCACAGTCGCATGTCTGATCAACCATAACCTTTTATCCATATTTTCTTCACTGTGTTCACTTTAACTTTTCTATTTGCAGTTCCTCCAAAATCCATCGATACGAATTCTTTTGATGATGAGGGATTGAAGAAACTTTTCATTCAATATAATACTACCCTACCATCTAGTGCAGCAGTGGAGAGACTATTTAGTTTGGGTAACGATACCTTAAAACCAAAACGCTAAGGGCTCAGTGACGAACACTTAAAAATGTAAGCCTTTTTGAAACGCAATTAACTGATTTCTGTTTTCAAAATTTTTGTAACTATCAGTGCATATTTTTAGATCTAGCTAGTTCTTTTTTCTTTGCATTCTTACACAAATGCGACTTTGAAAGTTGATGCATGAAATTTAACGCTTTGACAAAACTAAATTTTGAGACAAACAGACGTAATCTGGCAAGTGCCGAAAGGCCTGTTTTTAGTCCAAATTTTTAATCACTAAAAGTAACTGTAACTAGTTACTTTATCAAATTTGTAACTGTAACTTAGTTACCTTTTTGGCCAAGTAACTGTAACTTGAATCTAGTTACTTTTAGAAAGTAACTTGCCCACCACTGCCAAAGATTAATACGGTTAAAATAAAATTATACTTATTGCAGATGAATTGTGTAATAATAATCGCATTGATGCTTAAACGAAGTCAACACTTAGCGAGCAGTTACTTTAATTACGCTTTATTGCACTTAAAACTCTAAAAAGAAAAACATACATCAAACCCGAATTAAGCACAACATTTTGTTATCCATAAGCTCGAACCCGACCTGAAAATCCTGGCCCGAATTATTTCTGCAATGGTGAGGTTACGACGTATTTATCTCGCTTCAACGCGAAAACGACGGAGATTCTAGGCATAGATGTACTTGTGATATTTGAAACAACGGTTAACGCACCAAGCAAGGAAAATTTTTTCTCTGAAAAAAAAGAACGCAGCAGTTTGTACCAAAAAGTTGCTAAGTGCGTCTCTGTGTACCGAAAAATTTGCGTGCGACCAAGAAGTGTTAATAATTGCGATTAATGACGCGCTTGCGATTAAACAAAATGTTCATTGTGATGATTGCAACGAGCTAAAATAAACCAAGCAACAGCTTTCACTAGTTACTTTTTATTTTATTTCTACAAAATAGGACCTATATTGCATCTCTGAACAATCTTGTTTGATGTTTAATACGCTGTATTTTGTTTGGTTGCCCGTCAGGCAAGTTAAGCCGAAAAATAACTTGCCCCAGGCGATTTTAATTTCGAACCCTCCTTAATTATATGTTTTAGCGAGGTGGGTAGAGCCCAACTTCCACAATTGCGAAAGTGTTTTATTAGTTGCTTGATTGTGTACCAAAAGCAAGTAAAAACTTATTTTCGAAATTTGAATTTCTCAGTAATTACGAAGATGGGCATGAACTTTTTAATTTGATACTCAAATAAATGAAGTCCTATTTGTCATGTCGTATTTTCCAAAGAATCAAGAACCTAGTATTTTTATGTCATAAAAATGGTCCTATTTTTCAGCTGTGTATTCGACTTAACTTCTGTTTATTTGGACTTGAAGAAAATACCAGTGTCACAATTTTATTGTATCTTCATCCAGATCTTGGTAATGTATGCGCAGAGCGATTTTTTAGTATATTTGTATTCATTTACACATACATGAATTTTGAATGTCTCAAATCCTTGATTTTGCTGCGTAGATCAATTACGTAAATTCTGCTGTTATTTATACAATGCACAAGGTCCAAATGAGAAGCATTATCGGTCTGTTCAACTGGAAGAACATTATACAGTAGTTGGTGAGCCAGGAAGTTATTACCTTACTCACTTTTCTCCTGAAGATGGCAAAGGTAGAACAATTGCCCAAAAGTTGTTTAATTCTTTCAGTGGTTCGGAATTGGAAGGCAAGCTTGCAATAGTTGGCACTGACGGTACTGCTTCTATGACCGGCAAACACAATGGATGCATTCGAAGTTTAGAAGAATTATTACACAGACCTCTTCAGTGGGTTGTGTGTTTACTACACACAAATGAACTTCCCTTGCGACATATGTTTGCTGCTTTGGATGGGGCAACAAGTGGTCCAGATACATTTGCCGGACCAATAGGTAAAAAAATTCAGGGTCCTGTATCAAGTTGGCCAGTTACTCAGTTTAAGCAAGTGTTCGTCCCTATTTCTTCTTTTCCAAAACTTCCACCTCATGTCATTGATGACCTGAGTACAGATCAATACTACGCTTACAAAACCTGTTTGGCAATTATAACTGGTAATTGTGATGATGATCTACAATATTTGGAAGTTGGCCCAGTGGTGCATTCAAGATGGTTGACTTTGGGTTGTAGAATTTTGCGGTATTACGTGTCACTTGATGAACCACCTCAGAACTTGGAAATTTTAGTTAACTTTTGTTTAACTGTTTTGTTTATTTTCCCACTTGGTTTGAAATCAAGTTATACAACCAACTAACACATGGTTCTAAAGTTTTTTTCAACTTGATCAAAAGAATTAACAGTCTGACAAATCAAGATCTTCGACAAGTAGCTCAAAATGTTGTTCAAAGAAATGGATATTTTGGCCATCCAGAAAGCATTTTGATCGCAATGTTAGGAGATGACGATCAAGCTGTTCGAGCAGAGGTGGAGTCCTCGAGGACGTCCTTGGCCTCGAGGACACATTTTGAAGTCCTTGGCCTTGGCCTCAAAGGTCAAGTCCTTGGCCTTGGCCTCGAGACCTCAAGTCCTCGAAAATTGGCCTGTCCTCGGCTCGAGGACAGCACTATTTTTTGGAATGTTAAAATTTTGTGGAGCGCTTGAAAAATTTTTTGGAAAACGGTTTTAGTGGAGATCGCTTGAAAAATTTTTGTGAAGACTTTTTTTTTTTTTTTTTTTTGGAGATCGCTTGAAAAATTTTTGTGAAGACCTTTTTTTTTTTTTTTGGAGAGCTTTTGCGCTTTGTGTCCTTGGTCCTTGGCCTTGGCCTCGAGAGTGTCTGTCCTCGGAAAGGCTGTCCTTGGCCTCGGATTTTTTTGTGTCCTTGGCCTTGAGCCATGTGTCCTCGACTCCACCTCTGTGTTCGAGACAAGGGCGTGAATCACGTTCTTTCACTTCGCAAGAACGACACCTCAGTTCGTTTATTTCACCTTCCTACTTTAAACTTGGAAGCAGACACGTACTATGAGTTGGCTGATTTGGAAATTTGTCAGTAAACCTCCACCTATTAGACAATACCCAGTACTTAAACTGTAAAATTTTGCATGGTAGAACGCTTATGCAGCCTTGACCAAGCGTTGTCGGAATGCGAAAGTACTTTAATGGAAATTATGTCTTTTCGTCCCCGAAATCGAGTCAAAACCAAAAAAAAAAAAAGGTCTTCACCGAAAATCGAAGAGTTTTTGTCCCCGAAATCAGGTGCAAACCAAAAAAAAAGGTCTCCACCGCAAATTGGAACTAAACTAGGCCGGAATTTGTGCGATTTATTTGTGCTGCCAGGCCCTTTTTCGTCTGTTCAACCAGCGCTCAAACCTCGATGGGGGGATGCGTCCCCCTACAATTTAAATACTGTCTATACCTAATTTTCTAATATATTCTAACAAGAAAATTAAACATAATGTATGTTTAATATTCTTGTATTTCTTGTGTAAGTTTAATTTTCTAAACGTAATCTTCTCGCAAGAAAATTAAACATGATGTATGTTTAGTTTTCTTGCTAGAATATATTAGAAAATTAGGTGTAGATAACAATTAGGTATGAATTTTTTAGTTCAGAAGTGTTCGAGGTCATTGCGGTTTTGATTCACCGTTTTTGCCGGGCAGTACAAATGATGTAGTGTTTTTCATGAAATAGCATGCTCCCGTTTCAAATCCCGAACTGGATTGTTGTGTCCTGGAAAGACGCTTTTTTCTATTGTGGCCCAATACAAAGCATTGTCGTATATTCGCAGCGCTGCCTATAGCCTGACGAAAGACTAAGAAACAGAACTCAAAAAAGGGTGCTCCGTGTTCATGCAGTAAGACCAGAGTGGCTGGTCCATACACAATCAAAAGTACTGTGCTTTACCAATTGGATTTGTAGTTCAAAATCGGACTTAACGTTGTGTTCATTACGATTTACGAACTATCAGCGATTTCTCATGAGTTTTGACTTCTGCACTGTATTTAAGGTATGGAAGCAAGCTTTTAATTCCTGATGTCTTTTTCGACTAATGATAATAGTACTTTTGGCAAGAATCGACTCGATCTCCGCCAGAGCAGATTTTCAGGGCTGGCGACCGATTGGTATGTACACACCAACAGTACGGTACGGTACGCCTTAATTTTTGATAAGAAGTACAGTACGCCTTTTTTGTAATGGTACGGGTACGGTACGCTTCAAAAATTGAACTGAAGTACGGTACGCGGGTACTGTACGGTTCAAGGTGCGTGGTACGTAGTACGCAAATTCTGACCGTACCGTACTGCCATCCTTGCACACCGGACCATATTTTTCACGTAACCTTAACCGAAACAATCTACCTTTGCAATAAAATAAGGAACAAATAGATTACTTATTTTTGGCCTGTGCTAGTGTGCTACCCTCTTACAAACCGGCCTATCGAACGTTTGCGCAAGAGGCCCACTAGCAAATATCACCAACTCTTTAGCAGATTAATTTGTTGGTGCATGTGATGATCAAATTCGGTTTACAATTTGTATTTAGTTAAAACAAACCAAAAGAAAAGCCTTTATTAAAAGTACATTTTCACATTGCCTGCAAGATTGTGAAAACAATAGGCTAATTAGTCAGTAATACGATAAGATATCACATCAATCAACTTATGGATTTGGAATACAACTTATGCAAAATTATGCTAACACAAACTATACAGTAAAATATACATTCTGCAAACGAGATTACAAAAAAAAACTGGAATATGATAATTTTTTTTTAATTAACCTTAGAATTGGCTAACAGTAGGTGTAGTTTGAGAAAACACGTATCTTTCAGATAAATTCGACAACGTTTTCATAATATGCTAAAAAAAATCTACAAAGCTACTTTATAAGTTGCCTCGTTGAAACTTTTCTCTAGTCGAGATTAACGAAGAGAAAAAGCAGTCATTGCCTCTTTGATAACTTCAATACCATTCTGGTATCCACAGCAAAAGAATAAGAAACTGGATACCAAAATACTGATTTCAATGGATTTGTAATATATCAGATGCCCACGAGTAAAAACAACGGCTAATTTTAGCTGGAAAAGGTTTGCATAAACCCTACGATTATAATACGGGCTGCATTCGGATAGTACCTCGAAATGAAGAAATATAAACGAGGAAATTCATAAACCACAAAAATATTAAACGATTCGGTAACTGGCGAAAATGCTTCTGGAATTTCGTGTTAGCGTATAGGGTTGGCAGGAAGATCAAAAACTTGCAATGATCTCTTGCCATGTTGCTAATTTTTGAGAGAAAATCTCTCTGAACGATATCGTCCAACTTCCTATAACCACTATCCAGTCAATAAAACAATAATGATGTGCAGATTTAAAATATTTTACCGATATTTGCAGAGCTCAAAAAATAAAATTTTACATTAGAAAGTCACAAGAAGCCTCTGAAACAGAAAAAAAGTGTGAAAAATCAACTGACTGAAACTTCCTACTCCAAACTATGTCAAACTAAATGTTTTAGCCTTGACTTCATGCAAATCTTTTTGATACCGGTAGTTCTGTTGGTTGTGTTTCCCATTAGCAATAGCAGTTGATGAGGATCAGAACGTAATGTCTCGTTAACCCGACTAGAACTGTAGTCTTTCTACAGTAGTCAACACCTAACACGAGATGAGCATTCGAGTTACGAAATTGAATTTGGTCCTACTACGTTGAAAAAATGTTTCTATTGAATAAAGGGGGAATGGTGCAAAAATCTCAACTTTTAAAAAGGTATCTATGATTTTGAAACCCTTTGCTGAGAAACCATCAATTAACAAATTGTGTCACAAGCACTAAAAAAGTAATTTCAACTGTCCCAAAAGAATTTTATCTTCTTGTTTTATGATCTTTTTTATCCACCGTTATCATTTTGCTGGTGAAAACACTTGAAGTTGATTTAAAAGGGCATTCAAGTCAAAAGTTTTAAAAATATGTCTTTTCCTAAAGGGTTTGTAGATCCAAATTTAATCATCTTCACCAAATTTGAGCTTTCAACGATTTTTCAATGGATAACAGGGCAAAGTTACGGTTTTCTAACTAGTTTTATCAGTGCTATCAAATTAAGAAAACTTCAGTCCGCATTGCTAATCAGAAGCTTTAGAGCAAATCTTATACATTAACAAAATATATAGCACAAATTTACAACCTTGACAAAATGGTACCACTGAAGCTGAAGTAGATCAAAGAACTTTGAACTGCTATATCTTTAAAATGACACGTATTAGAATGCTGAAATATGGTGAAGATGTATTTCTAATTTATCCACAGACAATGGTCAACAGCAAAAACTTGACCTGAATATCCTATTAACAGTTTCTAATAGCTTTTTTGCAATTAATAAAATATGAAAATTGCTCAGGATACGAATATGTGATTACAACTTAACAAAACTGAGTGCTGTCATTGGGGCGACTACAAAAATTCTCGCCAAAACGATCAACTTAACTACGTGGTAAATGCAAACAATTTTAACGATGATAGATTAGCTAGAATCTCAATTTCGTAGATCGGCTGGGCGCTTTTCCGAATACTTTTTTGTATACTCTTCCGCGTTTTTAAAAAACTTTTTTTTGTCCCGTATGTATTCCTCTGCGAGATCACCTCTTAAAGGATGCTCAGGTTCCGGTTCTTGGAGTAGATCCACCAGTGACGTCAACACTGAAACACAATTTTAATGTTTGATTTATAGTTTTTGCTATGACTGATCATTTAGTAGACTAGAAACAGGCGTGAGGAGAAAAAGAGAAGACCATTTAAGAAAAAAAGTTTGCTCTTGTAGCGAAGTTTTGTTGCGGTCACGCCTATTTGACTGATTTGATTGGACATATTTGTAGAACGAGTGAACCGCGAAGAAAAAAAAGTCACACTGATTCGACGAATCGGCATATTCTGAAACAAATGAACCGTGAAAACAAGACAAAAGTGTCCGTTTCGAGTCGAGGAGTCTACAGTCTGTCAGTCTCCGTTCCTGAGTTTCCAACGGAGATTAAGTTGCTAGCCGCACAGTAAGTTTAAACACTTAACAACACATCGCCACTCTATTTCTTTTAAGTACTAACGATGCTTTCGGCAAGAATTACTCACTCAGCACTAAATTATGGAAGCCACGTGTAATACCTAAAATCTTCTCAAAGGGGTGTATCTCCCAGGGCAAGATCGGGCAAAACAAATGCTGTTGAAAAGTAACAGCTTGCAAAATTCTTGTGCGTGAAAAAAAGTTAGTCAGAAAATCAATATAAATCATATTCGTGATTAGTCTCGATTTGAATGGAATACGTCCGCATTATAATTTTAACACATACCAGATAACATAGGTAGACATTTCTTGCCCAGAATTCTTTGTCGTGTGAATGAAAGTAGTAGACGGCATAACGCCATTAAGCGAATCCACTTGAGTAATAAATCAGTGAAACTATGGTTACTTTTCTATTTGCACTAATTTTACTGACGGTACTGGTTGCTTCTAACGTGTCATCTGCTTTCATGATGAAAATCATTGCAAGGGAAACCTTGATATATTTTTGAAAAAGCAATATTCTTCAAATAGCTAACAGAATATATTGAAGGTTAATAGTCTACTGATTGTGGCAAATGTGTGTCAAAAGAAGACAGCTTAACACCATGCAAAAAATCCACCAAGTTTTCTGGCAGTCATTGTGGCGTCGTTGTCATGAGAAAAAAATGGAGGTACATGGACTAGCAATCCAGGCAAAAGCGCGCTACATAACAGCTTTGCTTTGCACCATAATGGAACACGAATGCAGATTTCAAAAACAAACATCACGCAATTTCCAGTTCCGAAATCAACATAGAAGAAATGTATAGTAATCTACTGTGCCAAACAGTTAAACAAAAACATCAAACAAATTCAATGGCACAGCAGGTAATACAGCATTTTAGCAAAATTGAATTCTACCCGGTTTGGCCATGAGTTGTGTGTAGAGCGGACTAGCACAAAAAATTTGGTAAATTTTTCTACAAAGCAGTAATTTAGTCGCACAAATGTGAGTCAGTTCAACAGATTTAATGCAACCATTTGGGTTGCCCAGAAAGTTAAACAAAAACTTTTTGTTGTTTACATAATTTTTGTGGAAAAATAAACCAATCAAAGTTGTATTTGTTAAAAAAGTAGATCAATGGAATGCAGTTTTAGAGCTGGTCGATCATATCAATCAAATTTTTCATTATACTCAACTGTATCATGCTGAAGCGTGCAACGAGTTTGCAGGGCCTATCTCTGCGTCATTTTGCGCGTGGGCAATACAACTCCATTCAAAGAAATGTTGCAGCGGCGGCGAGTCTTTGGCAACACTGTGTCTGATTTGATCCGCCCGAGATTTGAACATCAGACCTCCCGCTCCAACAACGAATGCGTAACCACTTGACCAACTGGCCGGTGTCAATCATATCGATTTGTTGATAGTTATAAATGCACCAACCTTGATCGGCCTTGGTTGCAGGTTTCCATCGTTCGGGGCTGATTATTGGGAGGCACATTTGGCCCTTCTCATCAATATTTGGATGGTAAATTTTGGTTTTAAATGTTATTTTGGGTGGCTTGAAAGGATATTCCGCAGGAAAATTAATTTCAATTTTGAAAGCTCCTTTGTTGTAAGGTGGCATTGCCTGAAATCACACAGAACGTAGTCGAAAATGTAGGCACTGTTAGTTGACCACTGTCCAGCTAAATTTGCTATGATACCGTTACAAAGTACAGCGTTACAGGAAATTTCAAAACGGTTTCCAAACTTTGCAATTTGCACCCAATTGCTAATCAACAAATGCAAATGGCTCTAAGTCTTCAATTTCTTTTTTTTTTTTTTTTTTTTTGATTTGATCGAATATGGGTTTT
Source organism: Trididemnum nubilum (assembly GCA_963965965.1). Classification (NCBI taxonomy): domain Eukaryota; kingdom Metazoa; phylum Chordata; class Ascidiacea; order Aplousobranchia; family Didemnidae; genus Trididemnum; species Trididemnum nubilum. Next base: position 25,443,926 of record OZ014488.1, read on the forward strand.
TATTTGTGTTTGTCAAAGATGTATATCTTTTTATATGCTTTTGACATTAAAATTTAACATACCGGAGTAATCAGCATTTTCCACAACAGCATGTTATTTTCATCCGCATCAAGAAATCTGTAAGTCTTTGTATCCAAAGATCTTATAGCAGCAATTTCCTAAAACAAACAAAAAGTAATTTATAAAATGAGTCAACATAACTGATATGCATTGCAAAAGAGAAATTATAATTATATCTATTTTTGGTTGAAGATATCTGCAGAAAGATTTTAAAAAATGTTGATATTGGACTGAGTTAAATCTATTTAAATAACTTGCATTGAGAGAGGGTACTAGACAATAAGTAATATTGCTTGTTTTTATAGCTTTACTTTATTGCAGTAGAATGTTTGCGAAATACAACTGTTTGTAGCATTTCTGAAATGCCTAGAGCCAAAAGTAAAATAAGAAGAGTCAAAACAGCTCAAATTTTTTCTTGAAGTTTTCTAAAATCGCATTTGGGAAAATAGTTCTATTTCTAGTACTGGCATTTTTTCATAACAAGTCAATTGAATGATTTATGACCTTTAAAACTCATTCCTACATAGTATATTATGTACTGCATATCATATGCAGCTCAACAAACTATTTAATATGCTGACATAAAAGCAATAAACAATGCTACCAAAGGCCAATATATACCATGCCTTTTTCATAGATAGTTTCTATCCACTATCATGGTTGGGTGATTAAATGATTACTACTAGTATTGCATAACTGATAATTCTTTAATTATTTCTCAAGAACAAAAGCATGGTATCTGGCAACGGCAACGACATTTCTTGGAAAGTTAATATACAGAAAACATAAGCTTACTTTTTGAAGACGCTTTGTGGCAGTCATGGTGTATTTTCTATCAATTAAAGTAATAAAAAAATCACTATAGAAAGTATGCTTGGTTCAGTAAATCAATTTGGTTCAACATAACCCTGCAAAGACAAATCAGGGATCAAAATTATAGTCATTATTTCAACAACTTGCATACCAAATGTTTACTTGCTCAAAGAAATTTGAACTTGCCCAAAATAAATAGGCACAGTAAGTTTTGAGGTTGTTCAACTTTGGAAAAAATTTGTAAAACATACTTCTTGGCACAAAGTACTGAATTTGCATAATACGCGTATCTTCGACAATGACGTTTTTGAGTGTGATTGGTATGCAAATGTGCTGTAATAAGTAACTTTTTTCAATCATGCTTTATGCAAGAATTGATGTTTTGATTGTAATTATTTCAATTATGTTAACAATGATGTTGACTAACATTGCTGTTTTGTCTCAAAGCATTTTCATCAAGAATATTTCGGAAACTACACCAGTTAGAAAACCGTTTTCTTTTTTTTGAAGAAGTTGGAGGATCTAAAAGATCTTAAAATAATAATAAAAAAATGTAAAATTTTTGACATTGTCTATATGCAGCACAGGGGAGTAGTACTTGCAATATCTAAAACAGCAGCTAGCACGGCAAGCATGGAAAAGTTTTTCTCAGAAAAAGAACATAGCATTTTATGTTCAAAAGTTACAAAGAGCATCTGAGTTTCGAATCAATCTGTGTGTGATTAAGCACTGTTCATTGCGATTAACAATCTGAGTATGATTAAATAAAGTGTTAAGTGTGATGATTACAAAGTGCTAAAATATAATTTTTTTTGCTAGCATTTTATCTTAGTGCAACCAAAGCGAAACTGATTTGCAACTCGAAATAAACTAGTTGATTGATGTTGGGTAATACGCTGTACTTTGTTAACGTGTCTGCCCACTGGGCAAGTAAAACCAAAAAATAACTTACCCAGGTGATTACAGTTTGCCTTGGGCAGGCGTTAATTTCGAACCCAGCAAATACAATTTTTTTATACAAACCAGTGAATTTTAGATAGAGGCTGGTTGTTCCACTCAGGGGCGCACCCATAAATTTTTAAAGGGGAGGGGTTGAATTTTTCAAAAAGCAACCAGTACTCAATTGTAGTTAATTTAGTCATAGTCAAACAGGGTTTCGCGGTAATAGTTGCATCAATATAACATTTGTGTATTCAAAAACCTTGTATGGTAATAATGATTTTGAAAGTTGTTGGTTGTGAAGATTGCATGTAAGATAACAATTTACCCCTATGGGTGTATGGGGGCGAAGCCCCCAGTTGCTGGGCAATTCCTGCAATTTTTCAGAAAAAAGTTGCCATTTTAACACCGTTTGGATGACATTTTGCACGTTTTTAGAGCAATTAGAAAATACTAAATTAGTAAGATGAGGGCAAAGCCCCCAGCCTCTGAGCAATTCTTGTAATTTTTCAGAAAAAATTGCCATTTGGATGACGTTTTGCACGTTTTTAGAGCAATTAGAAAAAGCTAAATTACTAAGATAGGGGCCGGTGGGCAAAGTCCCCAGCAGCTGGGCAATTCTTGCAAATTTTCAAAAAAAAGTAGCCATTTTTAACACCGTTTGGATGACGTTTTGCATGTTTTTAAAGCAATTAGAAAATACTAAATCAGTAATTAGTAACATTTGGCTGTTCTGTACTGTATATCCAACATCAAAACCATCTGTTCAAAAGAAAGTGTTGGAATTGGTAAATAATTTTAACAAGTTGATTAAATATCCTAAAGTTAAGCTAGGTCCATCATACGAAGAAAAAGTCAAAGAATTCGCAAGGAATTCTGAAACACTTATTGACGTATTTTGTTGTGATGAGAAAAAATGAAGTGAAATTGAGAAATCCTTTCAATTGAAAATGACCTAATCAGAATAAATTTTTTGAAGATCAAGAAAGTCTCAGACAAGCCAAATGTGTGAAAGTGCAAGAAAAATCGACTCCCAGTGAACTAAGACTTCAACGGAGATGCCGTAGTGAAGCTCTATTAGATCAGCCATCAACCTCTAACATTTCTGAAAATATTTTACTATCTGGTGGCTCTGATTCTGAACTTTCAGTGAGTGAGTCATCCTGCGAATTCTATGAAACATCCAACAAGAAACAAAAATCAGATACAACTCTAAATCGTGAGCAATATTTTTATTTGGCTCAGTGTTGCGATAGATACAACATATCTGATTGAGCTGGTGCTGCCCTTGCTACTAGTGTGTTAGTAGACCATGGCATAATTGAACCAAATGATACAAAATTTGTGATTGATAGAAGCCAATTATGAAGAGAGCGAATGCGTCACGGAGAAGAGATGAGAAAAGAAGAAAAAGAACTGTTTGGTAAAGTAGATGGAATATATGTCGATGGGAAAAAAGATGCAACATTAGTGTTGAAAGAAGTGGATGGAAAATACTCAAGAAAGGTCGTAATTGAAGAACACATTGTCATGGTTGGGCAACCAAGAGAATTTTAATTAATACATACTTCCCCTGATTCTGGAACTGGTTTAAGCATTGCCACAAGCATTTATAATGAAATCAAAGACACCGACTTGGCTGATAAGCTCAATGTTATTGGAAGTGATGGAACTGCAGCTATGACAGGAGCTTAATAATAGAGCTATTAGAAACCTTGAAGAATGGTTGCACAGGCACAGGTTTGTGCAACCATTCTTCAAGGTTTCTAATAGCTCTATTATTAAGCTCCTGTCATAGCTGCAGTTCCATCACTTCCAATAACATTGAGCTTATCAGCCAAGTCGGTGTCTTTGATTTCATTATAAATGCTTGTGGCAATGCTTAAACCAGTTCCAGAATCAGGGGAAGTATGTATTAATTAAAATTCTCTTGGTTGCCCAACCATGACAATGTGTTCTTCAATTACGACCTTTCTTGAGTATTTTCCATCCACTTCTTTCAACACTAATGTTGCATCTTTTTTCCCATCGACATATATTCCATCTACTTTACCAAACAGTTCTTTTTCTTCTTTTCTCATCTCTTCTCCGTGACGCATTCGCTCTCTTCATAATTGGCTTCTATCAATCACAAATTTTGTATCATTTGGTTCAATTATGCCATGGTCTACTAACACACTAGTAGCAAGGGCAGCACCAGCTCAATCAGATATGTTGTATCTATCGCAACACTGAGCCAAATAAAAATATTGCTCACGATTTAGAGTTGTATCCGATTTTTGTTTCTTGTTGGATGTTTCATAGAATTCGCAGGATGACTCACTCACTGAAAGTTCAGAATCAGAGCCACCAGATAGTAAAATATTTTCAGAAATGTTAGAGGTTGATGGCTGATCTAATAGAGCTTCACTACGGCATCTCCGTTGAAGTCTTAGTTCACTGGGAGTCGATTTTTCTTGCACTTTCACACATTTGGCTTGTCTGAGACTTTCTTGATCTTCAAAAAATTTATTCTGATTTGGTCATTTTCAATTGAAAGGATTTCTCAATTTCACTTCATTTTTTCTCATCACAACAAAATACGTCAATAAGTGTTTCAGAATTCCTTGCGAATTCTTTGACTTTTTCTTCGTATGATGGACCTAGCTTAACTTTAGGGTATTTAACCAACTTGTTAAAATTATTTACCAATTCCAACACTTTCTTTTGAACAGATGGTTTTGATGTTGGATATATAGTACAGAACAGCCAAATGTCAATAATTTCTTGTGAAATTGTCATTGTCACTTCCTTTGTATGCCAATTTTTTTCCCAAAGCAGTTGCTCAATCACATCTTGTTTGGTAGGAAGTTGACCACTAGGAAATTCCTTTTTGCCAGTACATTTGATGTCTTCATCTCCAACTTTAAAAGATTTTATGTTTACATCTGCAGCCAAACATTTTCTTGTAATTATCATAACAGAGCTCTTAAACACAAATTTAACTAAAAATTCCTAATTTTTACCTGTTAATAGGCACGCCCGTATCGCGTCACTGTCTGGCAATTTTTTGGTCGCCATTGCTGAACGCGTTTTTTATGGCACTTTTTACAAGCGATTTATTTTAAATCCGCTAAAAAGTATCTAAAAGTGCTTTAATTTCTACAAAAATTGGTACTTAGGTACACGAATATCTGCTCTGTCTGACGCTGTTTTTATTTTTAGAATCCGTTCCTAAAAAGTGTAATTTTATTGAGTTTAAAAATAAGCAAAATGTTTATCTTTGAAATAGTTTATGAAGATGCTCACGAACGATCTTCAAACTGCCATGTACTCGTAGAATATTCACTCAACTACATTTCAGCCAAATTTGAATAAAAAATAACGAAGCGCACTATGTTAAATTTTACCCGCACGAAACCCACTTTTACAATTTCAACTTCAAACTTTAGCCATAATCACGCTCCGCAATGACGTGCCAAACCGATAATATGTCATTCGCTAAAGCGAGTTTACGCTAATTTTTTTACGGTCTAGCGCACCGAAGTATGAAGCGTGGTTTCGTCATTCTGATGCCGCAGTCAGGGACAGTGCTTAATTCTTGGACTGGTTTTAAATTCAATGAGTTGTATGCACTACGAAGATTATGCTTGTCTCGCGGCATCACGAAAATTGTCGCTTTACATTGACTTTAATGGTAAAGCTTGGACCAAAATTTATGATCGTTTTTTGGCCATAACTTTTTTATTTCTTAATCAATTTTCAAAATTTTTGCGTTGTAGAGCTTCTGTTTAAAAGTTCTTTCCAAAGAAGTTAAAATTACAAAATTTGGACGAAAATAAAAATTTACTGTCATGTACCTACTGTTAAATATGTAAAAATTTATTTTTTTCAAATTTCTCCAAAATGAGAGGGTTTACGCAAAAAAGTTCTGTTGGACCAGATATAAACATGATGATTCTGCAAATTTTAAGCTATATATCAACCCTCTACCATGCTTAGTTTTGCAGATATGCCAATTTTTATAATTTGACCTTTTCATGACCTTTGACCTCCGGTAGGTGGCTGGGTTCAAGTGCCAACTCCATCAAACTTGCCGAAAGTGAGTTTTGGGTGAGTTGCCAGATGTCTAGATGGGTGATGTGGTGCTATTTGAAAAAAAAGTTTTTTCACTCTACACTAATGTCCTGCTGACTGCTACCCAGGTTCACAGCCAGAAATCTGCAATGGGAGGGATATGCTGGGGGATATGGGAGCAGAGCCCCCAGCCGCCAAGGGCTATTAGGGGTCTGAGGGCAAAGCCCACAGCGCCCAAAGATTTAGCAATTTTTTTGCATTAATTACTCAATGTTAGGCTTAGTTTGGTAAACATTAATGCTTTTTAAGCAAGGCATAGAAAGTAGCACTGAAAAAACATGATTTATCTGATTGCATAAATGAGCTACAGTTTGTGGGTGATGGCTAATGGTAAAACTACAGTCCTAGCTTCATTTTCTGCCAGTAAATCATAAAATCCTATCATTTGAAAAAGGCTGAGCTTGTTTGCATGCCAGCATGAAAATTTTAAAAATGCTATGCTAGCCCTAAGCCTATCCCAAACTGCTACCCTGCCATATCCTCTAACCCTAAACTTAATCCTAAACCCAACCTCAAAATCTAAACCAAAACCCCAATAATAAAAATTTAAAAAACAAAAGATTATTTGAGCAAATGAGCCCCCACTCTTGCTCTCTTATTGCCAATAAGCGGAGCTCATTTGCACGCTAGAGAACAAATAGGCACTTCCTTTGAAAAAACTCACTAGCAATAATCCAAATCTTCTGTATTTTATAACGCTAGACAAACATAATTTGGAAGGAGGAGCTAATGAAACAAGATTTGAAAGAGGTGATTGGTAGCAATATCTGAATTAAATATTGAATAGACCCTTATAATTTTTTTACAAAGCTTACGTTATGGATTTTGCATCAAGCAATCGAATGGATTGTTTATTTTTAGCCATTTTAGTTAGTTGTTAAAAGATTGGAAGAGGCTTGGCGAATGGAACATTCGCGGTACTTTTTTTTCCTCGCGAATGGAGCAGGCGCTATGAATAGATACTACAGGGAATTGCTATCCCCTCAGACTGGCATCGCTGCCCTAACCCTAACTGTAATGAAAGGTTTTGAAGCAAAAAAAGGTTGACTACCACATATTCTTTCCGTATCCGTATACTCCGCGTTACCTTCCATTTGACGCTTTTATACCTCCGACGGGAGTCGAACCCGGGTTCATCAGTTTGCAGTTACGTGCTCTAACCACTACGCTACGCAGCTTGCACCGACTTAGCGATAAAATGTCGTATTTAAACTAAATGTATGAAAAAGGCAATGTCTCCATTCGCGAGGAAAAAAAAATACCGCGAATGTTCCATTCGCGTAGTCACTTCGTAAAAGATTTTATTTTTCACCAATATTAGCCCATCCCTTAAATAATTTTTTATACGTCGCTTTAAATTATTTCTAAGTCCATATTAAAGCAAAAAAATTTGCTCAGAAGTATGGTGCGAAAAACGTCGTATTTTTTACTGTGCATATTTGTCAATGAGCCAATGTGGGCCTATAGACTGCTACGCTACCACTATGGCAATAATACTGCAACTAGATTATCACATGGCAATAAATTACTCGATCCAAGAATTTACTCTACCTAATAATATTCAATTATTTATACATAATGAACCACAAAGTGCAAATCTTGGCATTTTAACAAGGAAGTGCATATTCGCACACTGGCGTAAATGTAAGAATTGCTTGAAGACCATACGAAAGCAAAGACCATAAGAATGGGTGCATTTTTACTCTCTTCTAATTTTTAAATTATCGTTAGGGTTTGAGTTAGGATTAACGTTAGGGTTAGAGCTAGCATTGCAGTTTGGGTTAGGGCTAGGATAACGATTTTTTTTTGTGAGCCAGCATACAAAATAAGCCCTGTCATTTAACAATACAATAAAGCTTTTTAAAAGACCTTCACAACGCAAATATGTTCAACAATGGCTTTTTACAATCACAAGGTACCAATTATTCCGAAAAAAAATTCACATTCTGTTATGGTAAATCACTGAAAAACTACCAAATATTTTCAAGGACCTTTCCAAGACTTATCAACAAAAATCAAGGACTTTCCAAGATAGCAAAAAAATCCAGGACTTTTCCAGGATGTGGCAATCCTGATCAATTCTACGAATTCGAAGTTGCATGACAAATCCAAACTTTATAAAGCTTTTAGTCCCACAATCACATATCGCAATGCTGCACGTAACAGCAGGCCTACTGCTAAACATAAATCCATAGGGGGAAAATGCTCTTGAACTTTGCTGTTGTATGGGCTAGCATATTTTTCACCAATAGGCAGTGACTTCACAAGATCTGCATCCTTCTGCTAGATTCAGCAAGTTGTCCAATTGTCCATGCTCTGCAGCGTGGTATTCCTGCCAGTCACTAGGAGTAGCTCTTATCTCGATTCATTTTGTCAACGTGGTACATATTTTCATGGTATTTTAGCTGGCACCTAAGCTTCAATGTAGCTTTGAAAAGTGTTTTCACGCAACCTGCACACTGTGGAAGAACTTAGCCACAGTGATCAACTGAGATGAAACTATATTTTACATACGCCAAACACGCTTTCGTTTGGGCATGACACAGGGTCGATTCAAAATTTTAACTAAAATTAATAACATTAGCTAGGTAAATATTTTGCTTCATGCAGAAGTCATTATTTGGTTTGTGACGCATAATTTGAAACTGCTTTATGTGCATGAAGATCGCGATGTTACAAAATACCGTAATAGGCTAAGAATTGCAGCCTTTCGTAAATTTTTTTTTTATTCAAAACAAAACCTGATATCGTAAATAATATACAAGAAAGCTGTGAATCCAGGCTTTTGTATAAAAATAATAAAAGTGACTCGCATACCACCAGAAAAGCCTTTGAGTACCACTAGTGGTACGCGTAACACGTACCATGAACATATAAACTAGGGCTACCATACCTCCTCTTTTAAGAGGATTTGTCCTCTTCTTCGGTTTAAAATGAACTGTCCTCCGAGGACACCCAAAAAGTCACCAAACGTCCTCTTTTTCATTGCTCAGAGCTTAAAGGCAGGATCGAAGACCAAACCAAGGAAGACGATAACCTGAATATCCAATTTTGGCTGAAAAATTAGTCTGAATTTCGGTGAAGACCTTTTTTTTTTGGAGACCACCTGTTTTTGGGCGGAAAAAACGTTTAAATATCCGAGGTTTCCGAGAAATTCAGATTCAAAATCAATGAATATTCGGCACCTTCCGCGAGTTTGGCCCTTTGGGCTTCTTTTTTAGGTACTGTCCTCTTTTTGGTCAATGAAAATATGGTACCCCTAATAGAAACAAACGATTACCAGTATGCTAAACGTCATCACAGCGAACCTATCGCAATGCTACTAACAGATAAGCAAACATTACTGGCGCTTGAAGTTGCGACAAAACGTGAGAGGATATGCTTGTCAGAAGGACACAAAAACCGCATTTGTCACTCCCACAAAAATGCTTAAAAAAACCATCTCAGACAAAAAATTCTCGCCCCCAGCTTTCTTTTTGCTCTAAAAAAAATCGACCCCTATTGATGATAGTGATACTAACTACAATCACATAACAGATGAAAGAGATTTTCAAATCATGAAACTGAAATTCTTAACAAGTACCGGTAACTCACTGCTCAGACTACAGTACTCTGGTACTGTAGACTTAAGCAGTCAACAAAATTTTGTCATGCTCTCAGCAGGCCTACCAGTAATGCTTCAATCATAAATAAACGTTAAATTTATTGTATCTTTCACTTTCAGTTCTTAGAAACAGCCTTTAGCCTACTGACCTGAGATACAGTACACCTCTATGCAACAAACTCAACAACTACACGACTACAAAAGGCTTAAATATATAGGCGTACCGTGACAGACTACCAGTCAGCAGTAGGCTACCGGTACCAGTAGTCTATATCATTAGGCCAACCAGTATCACATTCCGGCCTGACTGCATTTTATGTAGGCTATGCTTTTCCGAAGATCTCCGGCGTGGAAAATTTGTTTCTTTGGCGTGGCGGTGTGAGTTGAAGACCTGCTACGACAATTGGCGTAACACTGGCGCAAGATGCTGCTGCTTTGGCGTAAGCCTTTTTCTGGACAGGGAGTTTAAGTTACAGGCACGAAAATTGCAGCATGTTATTTCTTATCAGCTTCAAGCCTTTGTTTTGACTGCCGACTCCGCCGAGCTCAAATTGCGCGCTCGTAATGCTTCATTGATCAAAATATTTTGGCCAATATCTCTACCTGTTTATGCTAGAAAAAAAAAAGCTACGAATAGAAAATACCAATATGTTACAATTTTCGTCTAGTTTTTAAAAATCTGAAAATAAATTTGGAAAATACATTTTGTTGACTTTTCCGTGATTTATTCACTTGCCCCTTTCCCCTAATTCTCCCCCATTTTTCAGGTCTGAACCTCATATATCTTTTTTTTGAAAATGCAATGTGACAGCAGTCAACATCACTTTCTTTCAAAAACATATAAATATCGGGGAAAGCAGCAACAATATGCTAGTTGACTGGTTGTCAAACTAGCCACCACATGCTATGAGCTTTTTATAGACCTTTTTACACCGTATTTTGCTATTTGATTCACATATAAAAATAAATTGAAATATCTCAAAATTATCCAAAGGAAACACTGTATTTTTATAATATCGCTAGTCGCTATCAATAGCCATAGCGATTATTGCTTTCAATTGCAATGGCGATAGCAATAGCGATTGTTAATTGCTTGTCGAGTCACTGTTATTTCACTAAGTTACAAATCACTCGATTTTCAATAGTTTTTTGTTTTCTTTGTTTTTTTCAGCGACTCCGAAACCTATGATGCATAGCCTACTGTTCAGGTGCGTATCCAAGGAGCGGAGTCTCTCGCCCTCAAAAATTTTGCATTTTTTTGCAAAAATAACTTAATTTTAGAGCTATTTTAATAAAAAGTAATGCTGTTAAAACGTGGCATAGAAATTGGCAGCGCAACATGATTTGACTGGTTGCATTAATGGGCTATATGGGAGGTGGCTAATGATAACATTGCAGTTCTCTTGTTTACATGCTGGTAAATTATAAAATCCTATAATTCAACAAAACTCAGACGGAGTAATGTATTTCGTCTAAATTTTATAAAGAAAAATAATTGGGGGGGCTAATGGAAAGATATTTAAGAGAAGTGATTGGTAATTAACTAACACTGAATAGCCCCCCCTCCTTATTCCTGAGTTTATAATATATTTGTTGATAAAACCTATGATCGGCATTTTTACACTAACGAATAAATTTGATTGTTTATTTTTGGGCATTTTTAAAAGTTTTCATGAATTTGCGACTTTAATTTTTGACAATTAGCCCCCTCCCCCCTGAATATATGTTTCAAAAGATGCTATAAATCACTTTTTAGTCAATTCCAGCACACAAAAAAACAGTCTCAGAAGAGCTAAAAACGTGGTATTTTTCTTATTATGCATTTTGGTTGACAGGCCAATGGGGGGGGGGCTATAGCACATCCCGCCCCCCGGCTACGCCACTGATACTGTTGTTGCTTGAAACATAACATATGATACCAGTCACAGGGGTAGCGGGGATTTTTGATTGGGGGGTAAATCACAAATCACATGCAATGACGTCATCAGAAATTTTCGAAAGAGGAACTTTTTGAGGGGGCAAAGATATCGTAGAGTGGAAGATCAGAAGCCACAGCCTATTTTGGGACTTAACTGGGATTTTGCTAAAAAAGAGAGAGCTTAAAGCAAAAAGTTGAAAAGCGAAAATATCTGGGAGAAGTGTTGACTGCTGAGTAAAGTAGTGCAATTCAAACGTATCATCGACGGGGGTCTAGGGGCAAAGTCCCTTGTAAATTTTTGGAAAAATAAGCTATTTTAATGCCATTGGATCACATTTCGCAGATGTTCAGAGGTCGCCGTTTGAAAGAACTAGATTTTTAACATTTGAAAGTCAATTAAAAAATTTAATTGTTCAATCCTCCCTTAAGTTGAAATTTAAGACCAAAAAGCAAGTTGAAAATCTTGCATTTTGGTGTCAAATTTTGTAAGTGATTTGGCCCAGATAGGAGGAAGTAAGATACATTGCCTCCTACAATATTTTGGCACTAAATAATAATCCACTCGAAGATCTCCCTTTAGAAATTTTTGTGTTGTCATAAGAATAACCAGTTTAGGAGTACATGTACCACCAAGAGGTCCCTGCTCCCTCAATTCAAATTCAATAATTTGCTTAATGAGCGTTTCCCTAGCTAGTTTTTTTTTCTTAAGTAGTTTTTCGCGTAAAAACTGGTGAAGTGGTGGTGAATTGTTATGGCATAGTAGATAGTCTTCTCTAAGTTTTCAAACTGTCAAGTAACAAGTCTGGAAGCATCTTGGATTAAAAAACCTTCGGGTTCATCGGTGCTTCCTGGCGTGAACAAACTGACCGTGATTTTTGTTTTATGTGTGTTCGTTTTGTATGTGTTTGTATTGCGAATAAACTGTTTTCTACTCTATACTATGCGCCTACTAACCATGTTATTGCCAGGGCCAGATTTACATTGCGCGGGGCCCCGGGCACTTTGGGAATTTCGCAACATCTTCTTGCCAAATACAGGTGAAGACCAAAAAAAAATCTTACCATCTGAGCGCGGTGCCCCTTGCACTGTGTCATATGGTAAATCCGTCACTGGCTATTACATTACGTAAATGAAAAGGTTTGAAAATGGCCTGAGTTAGCAACTTAAAAACCATTAATTTCACCCGGGTGTAGGAGATAGCCGCATTTTTTGCCAGACGTTACGTCATGCAGTAATTTTCGTCACGCTCTGTTTGATTGCTACGTAGATCCTTTGTCTACACCGCTATTAGTGCTATCTCTACACATGGTATTTAGTATCAGTGCTTACAGTGCTTTGCTTTACAGTGCTTTAGCTAGAGGGATGCAGACGAGCGAGAGGTAATATTAGTTAGGAGTGTATACTGTTAGTAGATGTTTTCATGCTTAGATTAGAATAGGCTTTGGTTTCAGTGGCGTTGTAAGTTATACCTTTTTCGTATGTGGGAGTTATTACTTACCTTCAGGGGCTAAGTTAGGGTGAAGTTTATTGTTTGTTTTGGTTTTCAGAATGCCCACCTGCTAGCTCGTATCGTTTATTAGGTACATATGCGGCACATGTGTGCCTGCCAGTCAACTTTAGTAGTTAGGATTTAGGAAGCTGCATTATTTCAGTGATTTTGATTGCTAATATATGTGTTCATTTCCAACTATTATTTGGTGGCTGGCTGATCACGTCGGCAGAGAAGCAGAATATTCAGGTAGAATCGCTGAAGCTAGGGCGTGACCGAGGATTAGTCATTTCCGCAGTCTTCGAGCTTTCAATACGAGCTAACTCATTGGCAAGTGAACTTTGTACACTAAGAACCAATTTAAAAACAAGAGACTTTAATTGCTGCTATTTCGGAGATTCTGATTACTGATCACGTATAGTAATTTGAGAATGGATTTTGAGCAAGAATTGATTTTTGGCTTGTCAGCTTCCGGTATATCGGATAGGAGAGCGACAACTGGAATTGAGGGTAGAGAATTGACTCAAGAAGAAGTGACAACTTCCCGCAGCAATGTACTTGAGGCACAAGGCACACAGCAGAGTGGAAGTGAGAGCTTCTGTCACCCTATCCAGGATTCCGCTAAAGGAACAGAAGAGGCGGCAACCACAGGTAATCAAGGTCCTGGGGTATAGGGCAACGGTGAGGGTTGCAGCCAGATTCGCGAAAACCTTGTGGATCCGCTGGAGGATATACGATTATCCAGGGTAGATGAGCCGAAACCAGATCAATTTAAGAATCACAGATCTCTCAAAAGATATGCGAATGATTTGAAGTTAATCAGCTCTACCATGAAAAATTATAACGGCTCACTAACGAAAGTTGATGAACCTTTGTTAAAGAATACTCTGGAGTACGGTCTAAAGGCCCACAATGTGTACGCCGCAGCCCTGCACCAGTGACTGGAGGATAACCCCAATTCACTCGCAAGAGGCGTAGCAGAGGAATTGATTACGAATTATCTCGAGGAGGATATTACTAAGTTGAAGAAATACTATGCTAGAGCATTAAAAGATCCGGAGAACCGAACCGTTGGCACAATGAGCAGCTCCTCACGGACCTCGACCTCCTACCTGGGAACAAGAATATCTGGAAAGTCGCTGCAGATAATTGAAGAGCAGCAAAAGGAAATCGCCCTACTAAAGAGGCAAAAAGAAATGATGGAGTTAGTCATCGAAGAGAAGGAAATAGACGTGCAACAAATAGAGAAGGAAAAGGAAATGGAATTAAAGAAACGAGATTTGGCTCTCAAAAGGAAGAACGTTGAATTGGAAACTTATAAAAGTTTTGCAGAAGATGCCAGTAGCATTGCTGACGCGGAAGATTTCAATCGGGTGAAAGATACATACAAAGGACGATTAAACTTTAATTTAAGTACGGTTCCGACGGGGGGACCGGAGATGATAAATCTAATCCCAGATGAGGACCAAGTATTATCTAACATGTTCGAGACACCAGGTCTAGATCGTTTCAACCAATTGAATGCAGACAACCCCGCTTCCTCAAAGGACTATCTGGCTGCATCAGAACAAGTATGTAATGCGATGGGAGCAAAGATACCGTTTTCATCTGACCTTTCCAACGCCGCTGTCAAAATCACGAAGGAAACAACGAGGGTCAAACATGACTCGTCACAACTTGCAAGCCGGTCTATCCAAAACCAGACGAAGGCTATTCAAGTCTCTACCCAAAAACAATCGATATCCGCTGATAATCGTGCACCACGTTGCTCAGATGCCCAAAGTCTCGGCATTTCTGCCGTTAGAGATCAGCGTGAACGAAGGCGCGTAAATCAAGACGAGCGTGCTCTCGGAAACCAGACTATGAACAATGGTAATAGAAATTCGCTGTATGTTCCAAACTGTGGCAGTGATATTGGTGGAGAACATTCCAGTTGGATGCAGCAAGGTACGGATAATAGTGCTGTCAGAATGATGCCTGCTGTCACATACAATCCGTGGAGCTATGAAAGTTTGTCATGGCCCAAAAGGTTACTGGATGAAGCTGGAGGTCTACGTTTTGATGGAACGGATTCTTCAGAGTATCCTTCATTTCGCCACCGCCTCTCCACAAGATTTCAAGAACTTAGAAAACTCCGACCTGACCTGCTACTTCAATGGATCGAGGCCATGGTGGAATGGCAGGCAAAGAAGTATATCAGAAACGCATTCTGCATTATGGACCCTGGGAAAGCTTGCGATGTCGTATGGCAAACCCTTCAGGAGATATATGGACAGAAGGAAATCTTGGTTGAAAATGCCATGAAGTTAGTGCAGCGTAATGCAAAATCAGTTGGCCATAGTCGGAAAGTGCTCTTGGAGTACCGCGCAGATCTGCGCAGCTTACAGGGTGTGTTAAATTCCTTGAATAAGGAAAATGCTTTTCAGAAACCGCAACTCCTTGGAAGTATGTACTCAGCATTGAATGACAAGCTACGGAGTAAACTAGAAACTAACCATTCACCTGACAGCTGGACGTTTGACATGTTTATTGCATTCCTAACCGAGGAAATTGCCAGTCTGGACACTTTGCATGTGATGAAAGTTGACAGCAGTGAGGACAAGAAAAGACACTCACCACATATTGCTCCTAAACCAAACTTTACTAAGAGCCGACATTTTGTCCCTCGAGTTGCCACAAGTCAATCACCTCAAGTAAACGCAAGCAAGTGGAATCTTCACATAAATCAACGCTGTTGTTTGCACCCAGAGTCAGCATCACACAGTTTGACTAGCTGCAGGAATTTCCTTGGAATGAATACTGCTGATCGATGGCGAGTAGCAACGAGACCGTTTAACGCCAATCATCAAGCAAGATGGAAGCTCTGGTTGGAAGGACCGGACTTTCTTAGACTGCCTGATTCTTCATGGGAAGAGCACGAGTTTACAAACGCGGCTCAGAATGTTTCCCCTCCGAAGAGTCGTGTTGCCTTTGTCAGCCCTACCAACACTAGCAGCACTGGATTTCTTCAATACCATCTGGATAGGACCAACGAGTTGTCCAAAGCCATCAGAGTAACCTGTGCAGTGGTTAAATGCCTCCAGAAGTGGAAGAAAGTACTAAAGAAACCTGCGGAAGAAGATACATGGAGTCAACCGCCTGATGAACAGCAAGTTGCCCGGAAGGTACTGGTTCGAGCTGCTCAGAATGAAGCATTTGGTGAGGTGATTGATCAAATGAAGCAAGGAGTGACCTTTGACGATGCCCTGGCTCATATCAAGAAGAATTATGGGACTAGCATGTCATTATCTTTGATTAAAAGGTTGGTCCCGTTTTTAGATCCCGAGGGAATTCTGCGAGTGGGTGGGAGATTGAGCAACTCGAATGACTTGTCTGAGGAATCAAAACACCCAGCATTTTTACCCTCAGACCACAAAGTCACCAAACTCTTTATCCTTGACCGACATGAGAAAATGGCTCATCGAGCCTCGGAATGGACCATCTCTTCATTAATTTCGGACTATGGAGTGATTCCTGTAGGTGGAGTACGAACCGTGCGATTCTTTATAAAAGATTGTTTTGTCTGCGAGTTATTGCATAAGAACCGTTCTGAACAGCTTATGGCTCCCCTTCCAGGGTATCGAATAAAGCCGCGAGAAGCGGTATTCAGCTCTGTGTCCCTTGATTACGCTTGTCCATATGAGGTGAAACGTGGAAGGAGCTTGGTAAAGCGATGGGTTTGCGTATTTGTGTGCAACGTAACCTCTGCTGTGCGCATTGAATTGGTTGAGTCTTTGGAAGCTACTGCGTTCTTAAATTGTCTCCGACGTTTTCTTTGTCTAACTGGCAACAAAACTCATCATCTTAGGAGTGACTGCGCTACGACCTTTGTGGGAGCTAAGAATATTATGACCCAGCAAATTGAGGATGCGATGAAGAAAGCAAATGGATCAAAGAGCGTCCAGGATTTTATCAAAGATGCTGGCATAACTTGGGATTTTTCTGTACCTGCGGCATCTCACCATCAAGGTACAGTTGAACGACAGATTCGGACGTTTAAAGAAGTCTGTGATGGAATTCTTGGTGCGAAAAACAGTAAACGGCATCCTTCCGACTTTGAACTTCTGACACTTCTACGAGAGGCGGAATACATCATGAATTGCCGACCTTTGAGCAAGCGTGCTGGCGGTCTGGACCATGTGCAGCCCTTGAGACCGATTGACCTATTAACCGGATTTATGGAACCATCTGATCGGGAACTCATTGTTGGAAACACCAGCCCAAAAGACAAGTTTAGGCGTGGAGTAGAATACACTCGCCGTTTATCTCAAGAATGGTGGCAAGAGTGGTTGAACACTTGTCTGCACCAATTACAAGCCAGACAAAAGTGGGGAAAGGTGCAACGGGATTTTCAACTGGGGGACCTAGTTCTTCTAATCGACCCAAGTACACCAAGTGTTGGACGCTATCCTTGCGCTGTAGTGACTAATGTGAAGAAATGTAACGACAACCTGGTTCGAGCTGTGACTGTTAGGATGGCAAATGGAAGAACACGTGAAAGGGATATCAGTAAACTTGTACTGATAGAAGCTGCCAACCACAAAGTAGAAGAAGCCAAGCCGGATGACAGTAATGATTGCGCGGAAAAAACAGGAGCAAGAGAAGAATTCATCGGCGTCATTAACGTTCATGACGACATCGACAAGGAGGAGGAAGATGCGAGCAGTGATGATGAAATTGCTAACATGGACTACATTGAGAAGGAAGAAGGATATCCAAAGTGCTGGCTGCAAGACGAGATTGGTAGAGATTTCGCTGACGAAGAGAATCTGTCTGATATGTGGTGTGATGGAGAAGGACAACGGTCATTAATATTTCGAAATACTACTACCTATGCTGAGAGTGATACTGAGGAGGACGACACTGAGAGCGTTTATGGAGAGGATGGTGGAGTCGAGTACGCGGTTCGGGAACTATAAACTGTTGGACAATTTGCTGTAGTGACAGCGAAGAATGTATTAGGACTAGAGCTAGTGCATTTTTTTTCTGCCTCGGTCTGCTGCGACTATCTCATTGTAAAAATTATTTCATCACCATTTCATAATTTTGGGGGGACTGTAGGAGATAGCCGCATTTTTTGCCAGACGTTACGTCATGCAGTAATTTTCGTCACGCTCTGTTTGATTGCTACGTAGATCCTTTGTCTACACCGCTATTAGTGCTATCTCTACACGTGGTATTTAGTATCAGTGCTTACAGTGCTTTGCTTTACAGTGCTTTAGCTAGAGGGATGCAGACGAGCGAGAGGTAATATTAGTTAGGAGTGTATACTGTTAGTAGATGTTTTCATGCTTAGATTAGAATAGGCTTTGGTTTCAGTGGCGTTGTAAGTTATACCTTTTTCGTATGTGGGAGTTATTACTTACCTTCAGGGGCTAAGTTAGGGTGAAGTTTATTGTTTGTTTTGGTTTTCAGAATGCCCACCTGCTAGCTCGTATCGTTTATTAGGTACATATGCGGCACATGTGTGCCTGCCAGTCAACTTTAGTAGTTAGGATTTAGGAAGCTGCATTATTTCAGTGATTTTGATTGCTAATATATGTGTTCATTTCCAACTATTATTTGGTGGCTGGCTGATCACGTCGGCAGAGAAGCAGAATATTCAGGTAGAATCGCTGAAGCTAGGGCGTGACCGAGGATTAGTCATTCCCGCAGTCTTCGAGCTTTCACCCGGGTGATACATTCAAATTGGTTGGCAAAAATTAAATTGAGGGGGCCCGGGCCCCCTGATTTTCAATATTGTTAATACTTACTGACGCGTGTACTGTTGTACGCAAAAAAGCTAAAAGAAACCGAAACTGAAAAAACAATAGGCTTTTTTGTCACCATTTTATCATTGGAGGCATTTCAATTGGCGGGCAGGCCCCCTGGCTACGCCTGTGGTACCGGTAGCTAATACTTCTGTTCTTCAGTTGCCACAGTGATGGTGGCGGATCCATTTTTAAAGTGGAGGTAAATTCCAGGAAGGAATCAAAACTTTGACTCAGCTTTATGGATCAAGTAAAAAGTGGAGGGGGTTTTGGGGAAGCCGCTGAAAATTAAGCTAATTTTCAATGAAAAAATAACATACCGGTATAAGCAATAGCCTATAAGGCCCGTATTCAAGATCGAGCTATGCCTTCAACTCGAGCGCAGAGAATAAAGATTTTGCAAGTCTTTAGTCCATCATTCGGATTACCATGACGCAGAATTGTGAATCGGGTTGGGTTTTCCTGTCGGGTTCGGGCCTAATTAAGCTTGAGACGAGTTTTGGGTCTCCAGCCCAGTTCGGGCTTAGTGTCGGCGGTGGTTCCGCTAATAACTCGTCACATTAGATACAAAATCGAGAACAATTTACCAAGCAAAACGGAGAATAATTACCGCTTAGCCTAAGTGTGGCATCAACAACAATATTAAGCAGAGACTTTTTTGCTCGATTGTTAGCATGCTTGTGATGATACAATGGAAGTCAGCAATTTCCCTACTTTAAAAGTGTATTTAAAATAGCTATTTCAATATTTAAAATACATATGCCGCTACTTCAGTGGTCGAGTGGATAGAGCGTCTACTGCTGAAATGTTAAACAAGGGTTCGATTCCTGGTCGGGTCAAACCAAAGACTAAAAACATTGGTCTTAACAGCTTCTTTGCTTGACGTTCAGCAATAGTAGGGACAGCGAGAAGCCTCTACCGTGTGTGGTAGTCAGGTGGGCAGGTGACAGCTTGACTCGAAGACCATAAAGGTCCCTTCGCTGTCTTCTGGCCAAAGGCAAGTCGGTAAATAAAGTGTAATTACGATTACTTCAAAAGTGTTGTGATATCAGTGCTAATCAGGGGTGACGAGATCCAAACGTGGGCCCGGGGTCAGCTCAAATATGACGGATTTCCGGTTTTGTGAAATCCAAACTAGACGGAGAAAATGCTGCAGTTTGGTCCGAAAAATGATGTGATCTCAAAAAAAAAAGAAAAGTCTTCACCGAAATTCTGACGGTTTTTCCGATCGAAATTAGGTGATCTCCAAAAAAAAAAAAAGGTCTTCAGGGCTTCACATGCTAACTTCTCACTGTCATTTCGATGGGCCCCCTCTCGAGCTCATGGGCCCTCTGCTGGGCTCACTGAAGCCAACGACCTTCCTGAAGCCCATGGGCCCCTAAAGTAGATGGGCCCCGGGATTATTATCCCCCTGCCCCCCTCTCGGCGGCCCTGGTGCTAATGCCAGAATATCGGTCACTATTGCTAAGTAGAAGCTGCTAAAAGTCATAGTAAGTAACGTAGAAGATAATTTTTATCACATTATTAGCTCCTTGGCAACACGCTGAACTAAAGGGAATTTTTCTGCTTTGTACTGTAGTGTCTCGAAAAAGATAGGACATCGAAAGCTGAAACTTGACAAGGATAGTTTTAAATTGTTCGTGATTTTTTAGTCGCAAGTCAAAAGCCAGGCTTTCCTGCAGGAGCAGTGTCAGAGTAGCGTGACTGAGGGGAGGGACGGGAAGAAAAATCCCAAATTATGCCCCGTGGATACGGGCCGTTTGCCTCCTTTCGTGACTCAATTCTCGCTCGATGGGGGGGAAGGGGGCACGTTCATAGCCTGGCGGGGGCAACGCAATTTTATGGTGCGGATCTCGGTTCTTGTCCGCAAATTCAGGAGTGAAGACCGAAAATAAAAAAAAAGGTCTTTAGCGCGAAATCTTAGGCTTCGTCTTGTCGTTCACTAGTGTTTTTCGTCCTGAAACGAGATTTTACTTACGCTTGGGGAAGCACAAGCTGTATTTTATACTGGCTCCGAAATTCACTTCAGCGTCACCAGGAGACTTTTTTTGGGCACAATCCTCGCTTGGGGAAACACATTTCTCGCTTAGAGGGGCAAATGTTTCGCTTGGGGGGCACGGCCCTGAAATGCCCCCCGTTGCGCCGGGCCTACTTTTCTTGCCCCACAAAAACGCTTGTTTCGGTGAATAGCCGTTGAGTGGACGTGGAGAAATATTCTTTAATGATAACTACTAACTTACAAAATAATTTATAATAGGACTAATACCTTATAGCAGATGTTGGAGGTTGAAACTGTGAAAACGTATGCAAAAATAATATCTTGATTCAGATATGAAGGCCACAACGTATTGAGGCAGATTGTTTTATTACTGCATATTTAATACACTTCAAGATCATTATCGTGGCATTAATAAATCGTTCGGTCACGCTATCATTTTCTGTTATTTATGGAATGTCACGTCAGCAACAAAGCAGTAGTGGGTGGCCATAAATACAAAATTTGCAACAAGCACGTGCATTTAATATGTGGAACTTCAGAAAGAGAAGGAATTATGCCCAAGTAGTCACGTGCTAAAGATGTGCGAAAAGTTAAGGTGAGTTACGCACTGCATAATAAGGCATTTTTTTCTCTCGGAATCGAAGCAATTTGTTAACAAAAAGTTGGGCCCAAAATAAGCTTATCGGCTGGCGCTGCTCGAACATTAAAAACCGCATTTTTGCGCAAAACAACTTTTGCAGTTTTTGAGGATAAAATTTCAAAGTAATAAGGCTGGTGGTCTCGAAATCGGCCTCGGTCTTTACAGAAATTCTTTGAGGTCTCAATCTCAGTTTTGGTAGATGCCGTCTCGGTCTCGAACCGAATAGTAATAAACAACTATCGAAGAAAGCAAAACATTCAGCAGCAGTAGGGTAGCCAGAGGGGGCGGGAGGGTCTATATGTAGCCCCCCATCTGCCAGCCGAACAAAACGCAGAATAAGAAAAATACCACGTTTCTAGCACATCTGAGACTGTCTTTTGCGCTGGAATAGACTCAAAAATGATTTAAAGCATATTTCAAAACGTTTAGTTACGGGGGGGAGGCTAATTCGTCCAAAATACTGTAAACTCATAAATCAGAAAAAATTTTGAAAAATGGCCAAAAACTGGTGATCAAATTTGATTGCTAATTGAAAAATGCATAACATATGTTTCATCAAAAAAATATATATATATTTATATATAAGCTGAGGAATGGGGGGGAGCCATTCAGTATTAGTTCATTACCAATCACTTCTCTCAAACTTCCATTAGCCCCCATGATTATATCGTTCTCTGTAAAATATACCTCATTTGTGCAGCTTGTATAATCAATTTTTTGCACTGCTAATTTCTATTCCACGTCTTAATAGCATTAATTTTTATCAAAATAGGCCTAAAATAAAGTTATTTTTGCCAACAAAATACAAATTTTTCGAGCGTTGGGGGCTCTGCTCCCAAACCCCCGTAACAACCCCCCATTACAAATTTCTGGTCATGCACCTGCTCTGCGGTCTTTACAGTTCACCAAAAAAACATACAGGCACTTGCTAAGGACCAAAGAGGTCATCCGAGTCAACTGTCAATAAAGTATTAGCTTTATTTCAAAAAAATTCAATGCAATACTAAAAGGTGGTAAACGTAAGGCACCAAAAGCTGAGCGAGAAACTCCGAACACTGCTGCACGCCTGCTCAAACGGCAGCTGATTGCGAAATGTGCTGGACTCCCTTTCCACTTGGCAACGCTGTGTATTTTTTTTTGAGTTGGCGTAAAGATTGCAAGGTTCTAAAATGAAAAAAAGTTGCTTGGCGTGGCGATGCTTCTGCTTGGCGTAACTTCGGCGTGGCCAGAACATAAAATGCATACTGGCATACCCGTACCGGTATATTGATACCATTATCAAGCTACATTACTACCGGTATTTGGTTTAACTCAACTTACAAGTAGGCTAGCAAGTACCAGTACCTGCTCACAGTGGACTCCTTGTATCATCTTATCAGTTAGTGTCTGGTGTTATGCAATAGGCCGAGCCTAGTTGGTATTACCACTGGTACTGGTACAAAATCAACGACTACCCACCAGTACCCATCCAGCCAAGCTTAAGGTACAGGCTGTCTTACCGGTACCTTTAGATATATGCACAGTAGGCCTGCGTCTTGCAGGTTGCAGCTTGAAGGATAAAAGCCTGGGCTACAGGTAAACCATGGTACCTAAAAAACCTAGACTGGCTACATTGGAGGCTGAATCTAAAAGACCTAGACTGACTTGGACTTGGAGACTGAATCTAATACCTAGACTGGCTACATTGGAGACTGAGTTTAACAACTGAGTTAAAGAGTCGCTGATTCCTAACCGAATCCTGAAAAATGGTCTCATACCTCACGCTATAGCTGCGCTGCACCGCAAAACTACTGGAATTTATCACGCGGCGCGGTTGGTGTAACCGCTTACGCTGCGCGGCTACTACTGTATTTTCTATTCTCTAGTGGCGGAAATTTTTTTCAGATTTCCGCCACTTGGCGAAAATTTCCGCCGATTGGCGTCGCTTTCAGTCAAGTGGCGGAAATGGCGGAAATCGTCAACTAATTTTCAACCACTGCTATTACAGACTACTGCTCCAATTACTAACACGTTTTTCTTCCATTGTCACGTCCAAGTGTTACCGGTACGTAGTTACGTAGTACCTAGAATCTTAAACAATGTTTGTAAAATCTACGATAAAATAGCTCGCGAGCTAGCGAACAAAATGTCATAATTGCGCGATTTACTGCTTGCGAACAATGCTCTTGTTAATTTGATTATTCAAATTCAACTATAAATTACGGTCTACGCGAAGCATTAAAAGATGATCAAAAATAAAAGCCAGTGCTGAAGCACTCGGGCTGGAATCAAGGCCGGGTGCTACTTTAGGACTTAGCATTGCATTTATTTTCCGCCGATCTCTTTTTCGCAGAATGGCCGAAATTTCTATCACTTGGCGCCAATCGGCGGAATTTTACGGCGGTCGACGCCAGTTAGACAAATTTTCTTGGTTTTTGACTTTGTCAGAAGTACTTTTTATAATTTCTCTCTGCACTTATTTACCCGTATGAATCTTTAGAGCCTAATTTTTTTTTTCTTTTCTTGTTATATCCAGAAGAAAATATAGAAGAATCATAATCAGTGGTGGGCAATAACGAATTACTAAAGTAACGAATATTACAGAAACAAATTACTTTTTTTGTAATTTCTACGGTAATGACATTACTTTTTCAAAAAAGTAATTTTTTGGTAATTTCATTACTTTTTTTGATGTGTCAAAATAACTAATTACAAATTACTTTTTAAATGTTACTTGCAGATAAGATGCAGATCACAAAAAACCATAGGTGGGCACAATTAAGTCCGTTAATCGTTAATCCGTTAATAACGGAGCTAACTTTTTCATTAACTCGTAAATCCGTTAAAAAGTTTTTTCATGTTAACAGACTAAATTAACTTCCGTTAAGTTCTGTTAACTTCCGTTAAGGTTTTTATCGTTAATATCTTGCACCATTCACTCAACGTACCGGTACAAACCAGTTTGCAGTGGTAACACTTGTTGCGTATTAGCACGAATTTTATACAAGAAAGCGAAGAAAGCAGTGGCGTTGCTAGGGGGTGGCGGCCCGCCCCGGATGTCACCATTTTGGGGTGACACCATTTGTTTATTTTTTTTCTTTTGAGACCGAAAACCCATCGATTTGTAGGCAAAGACCTTTTTTTTGGTCATCACATCATACCAGTAGTGTAAAGTAACGAAATACTTTTACTTGAGTAGATTACTTAAGTAGTTTTTTTCGGTAACGAGTACTTTTTTGAGTAGTTTTTTTTTAACTACTTTTACTTAAGTACTTTTAGTCTGAAGTAACGCTACTTAAGTACTTATTATTTGATAAAAGTACAAAGTAGTTTTAAAATTTGAGCCGCAGCGTTGACTGCACTTTGACTGAGGGCATTTGCAGGCAATCATTCGTAAACTCGTAGTCAGGCTATTTTCCCCGGGTCCTTTCTTTCTTTAAGTTCCACGATTGACTGCGCTCATGTGCTTTTGAAAATGATTGCATTTTTTCTAATCAGGTACCGGTAAGCTGTTGGACATGACACAAGCGATAAAACAGTAGGATAAGATTTGTGTTTGCTTACATCGACTTCTTAATCAGGACTAGGAACCAAAGCTCTACCGAATAGTTAGCCTGCTACACCATTAGTTAACCTAACCATTTTAACAGCAATAAAATGCAAACGAATCGACAGTTTTCCTGAAGTCATGAGTAGAGTTAGTAGGTTAGGGTGCATTTACAATCGAGCTGTTCGTGATTAGGGTGAAAGGTCCACTCGCGTTTTGCTGTTCTGTAGGACTGGAGGATTAGGCAATTGCAGAAATTTATTGTTAAGTGAAGATATGAGATCCTGGCCGGCGCATAGCCAGGAATTTGCAATGGGGAGGCTAATTCAGAGGCTGGAAACAACATCCAACGATCTTATCCCAGATTTTGATCGGTTTTCACGCAGATCGAATCGGTTTTACAGTCCAAATTTAGGCAATCTCCAGAAAAAAAGGTCTTCAAAATTTTTTTCTGGCGAACTACAAAATTTTAACAATTCAAAAAATACTGTTGTCCTCGAGCCGAGGACAGGGCATTTTTCGAGGACTTGAGGCTTCGAAGCCAAGGGTTTAACCTTCAGAGGCGAAGGACTTCAAAATGTGTCCTCGAGACCGAAAACGTCCTCGAGGACTCCACCTCAGCTGAGTAGCACTGTAGCAGTAAAACTTCATCATTGAGTAATAAACTGATGAAATGTTTAGTTTCTCTGTTCTTGAAAACAGTGTCTTGCAGTTTGAGGGCCTGGGGTTGAACTAATAAATATGCCGCTAAGATTGTATAGCCTAGCGGTTAGAGCATCTGTATATCAAGCTGAAAATTTGGGTTCAAATCTGGTCCAGTCAAGCCAAAGACTCAAAAATAGGTAGCCTACTGCAAACTGTTTTTACATCTTCCTGCTTGACATTCTGCATTGAAGGTGATAATGTTCTGCTCAGTGCTTACACCTTGGTATGGTAGAGAGGTGGCAGCTTGCCTCAACGACCCTAATATCACTTTACGGTTTTCTGGTCAAGGTAACACGGTGAATAAATCAGTAAAACTGGAAACAAACATGGTGGAATTCAGGAATTGCACGATAAACTTTGTCTAGGCAGGCAGCAGGCTTTCTAAAGTGCAGCAAGTAAATTGAATTGGAATTAAATTAAGATATTGTCTAACCTACTAATGTGGCGACAGGACACTGGTATCAATCAATGAGTGTCTGTGCTTCACTCACAGTTTCAGTTATGTTTCTACCGGTTTCTATCTGCCTTCACATGTCGTGAAATAAAATCAATTAAAAAAAATTCACGATAATTTTTTCTTCTTTAATCCAAAAAAAGTTTATCGCAGACTACTGAATTGGCTTTGGTGCGTGACTTTTGGCGCACTTTGTCGATATAGTAGGCTGTTCTCTAATGAGGCGCTTCCACGGTGTTTTTACTTTTCAGCATATAAATTTAACAATGGCAGTGAATGAGTATTTGAGCAAATATTTTATGAATTGATTCCTTGAATACAGTAACAAAAAACCTGCACAATTAATATTTTATTATTTCTTAAGATAGTGAGAGGTTATAAAATCAAGCGCTTGTAGCAGTGATGTGAAGGTAGTCGACCAGTTGTCATATGTCAATTGAATAGTGAGTTTATTTTGCGTGAATACTTTCAGAAATACTTTTACTTGAGTAGTTTCAAAATGACTACTTTTTTACTTTTACTCAAGTACTTTTTTTGATCAGTACTTTGCACTTTACTTCAAGTAGTTTTTTTGTCAGTAACGAAACTTTTACTTGAGTACAATTTTCGAGTACTTTTTACACCACTGTCCGCTTGCCGCTTAAAGTTAATGATTGTTTACGAACTTTCCAATAGAGCCGCTATATAGTCTTGCTTTTGTGTTTATACTGCAGAAATACGTTCTCATGTGCTAGTTCAAAAATCAGTGTCATATAGCTTGGTTATTCAAACTTACTGGTTGAGTTAGCCTAATAATTCAAGGATCAAAATTCTTTGCATTGTGTCGACTCCTCTTCACACTGACGATGAAGTCAGTTGACTTCGAAACACGGGAATGCTCCCGCGCGGTAGGGGGCTCCGCCTCACTTGCGTCAATAGGGGTTGAAATGATTACCCATTTCGACGCGGAGGCAGCATTAAGGTGTTGTCAAATGAAGTAGGATTGTAAGACATGATGTCTCTGTGAACTATTAAATTAGTTTTGCCTATTTCACTTCAGGAATAATTCAACAGTGTCATTATGTTATAAGGCCTGCCAAGCGCGCAACCAGGATTTTGTTAAGGGATTGCCTTGGACCTAAAGTTAAGAACATTATATTCTAAATATGACTCTATCAATTGGAGCGATGAATTAGTGCAACCAAGTGCGTCACAAACGGAGGGCTGGGGGCGAAGCCCCCAACCGCTGAGCGGTTTTTGCGATTTTTCATCAAAACTAGCCATTTTAGCGATATTTAAATGACATATTCGCTGGGATTTAGAGCCATTTGAAAGAACTAAATTGCTCAATTTGGGAATTCATTTAAAAGAATTAAATTACCCTGCCCCTACTCCCCACCTTACTTACAGGTCAAGTTCAAAACACGTTAAAATGTTTGTATTTTTAGGATAAATGCAGAGGTTGAGTCCTCGAGGACGTCCTTGGCCTCGAGGACACATTTTAAAGTCCTTGGCCTTGGCCTCGAAGGTCAAGTTCTTGGCCTTGGCCTCGAAGCCTCAAGTCCTCGAAAATTGCCCTGTCCTCGGCTCGAGGACAGCACTCTTTTTTGAACAGTTGAAATTTCGTTAGAAAACGCCAGAAACCTCGCGTAAAATTTGCGAACACCTTTTTTGTTTTCCTCACTTGGAGCATAGGCGTAGCCAAGGGGGCAGGGGGTCAGGGGCCCGGCCCCCCCCAAAGGAAATTTCACCAAAAACGCCAATTGTTTTTTCAGTTTTAGTTTCTTTTTTCGGATTTTTCGCTTAAAACATTAACTAACAACAATATTGGAGACCAGGGCCCCGGGCCCCCCTCAATTGAATTGTTGCCAGCCAATTTAAACGTATAACTTGAAAGAAATGGAGAGTTTTTATTCTAAAAGTTAATATATCAGGCCCTCATCTAGCCTTTTCATGAACGTAATGCATTAATCAGGGCCGGATTAACCATAGTATGGCGCAGTACCAGCTAGGGGCCCCGCGCTGAAATCGTAAGACTTTTTTTGGTCTTCACCTATATTTTGCAAAAAGATGTTGCGAAAATCTCCAAAGTGCCAGTGGCCCAGCGCGATGTAAATCCGGCCCGGCAAAAACATGGTTAGTAAGCGTAACCATTTATTGTACCATTTTTCAATAACAATTCAGTAATTCACCTCTAACCTCGCTGGTTTTGACTCACAAAATACTTTTTAAAAAATTAGCCACGGAAAATGCTGATTGAACAAATTCTTGAACTTCAGTTGAGGGGGCCTGGGCCCCCTGGCCGAACATGTACTCCTATAACTGGAAATTTTTATGACAAAACAAAAATCTCTGAGGAAAATCTTCGAACGGATTATTATTTACTCCTAAAATGTTGCAAGAGACAATGCACCTTACTTCCCCCTACCTGGACCAAATTACCGACAATTAAATTTAACTCCAAAATGCAAGATTTAAAACGTGTTTTGGACTTAAATTGCTAGGAAAATTAAACAATTTAATTTTTTCAATTGGCTTTCAAATGTCAAAATTCTAGTGCTTTCAAATGGCTCTGAACACTTGGGAAATGTGTTTCAATGGCATTAAAATAGTTTTTTTTACCAAAAATTACAGAAAATCGCCCAGTGGCTGGGGGCTTGGCCCCCAGACCCCCGTCTGTGATACGTTTGAGTTACACTAGCTTTCTCAACACGTTTCCGAAGTTAGATATTTGCACTTTTCAACTACTAGTTTAAAGCCCTCTCCCTTTGCAAAATCCTGGTTACGTGCCGGCAGGCAACGATTTCAGATCTTCCATCCTACGATATCTTTGTCCACAAAAACTTCCTGTTTGGAAAAATTTTGATCACGTAATTGCATGTGATTTGTGGTTTAGGCCTCCTCCAATCAAAAATTCTGGGTATGCCTATGAATTGGAGATCGCCTGAAAAAGTTTTTTGAAAACTTTTTTTTGGAGAACACTTGCGACTGTGTCCTTCGTCCTTGGCCTTGGCCTCGAGCATTCCTGTCCTTGGCCTCGAAAGGGTCTGTCCACGAAAAGGCTGTCCTTGGCCTTGGCCTTGGATTTTTTTGTGTCCTTGGCCTCGGGCCTTGTGTCCTCGACTCCACCTCAGGATAAATGTTCTAAATAACTTGGCTAAGAAGGTGGTTGACACCTACCAGTAACGTACGCAGGATTTTGAAAAGGATGGGTGGGGGGGAGGGGCAGAAGCTTCAGAAAATGTGAGAAGCAAAGGTCTGAATCAAATTGTTCCGCCCAAAATCAATCCGATTTTTCGCCCAAAATTAGGTGAAGAGCAAAAAACAAACAAAAAAAAGGTCTTCACTCAAATTTCGTCCGATTTTACGCCCAAAGCCTAGAAGAAACGCTCAGAACATAGCCTTTGTATGATCAAACCTTATAACCAACTTGCAAAGGGGGGGGGGGGCATGCCTCAATTTTGCTTACTTTTTTATGCAATTTTGCAATCCTGGCGACCCAAAGGGGGGGCCATGGCACAATGCCCCCCCCCTAAATACGCCCCTGACACCTCCTAACCCCCTCCCTCCGGTTGCGCCACTAAAATCTGCATCAATTGTTCAAAATAACGCAATAACACTACTTCATTCTTACTTTAAATCAAATTCAACTGGCTGGTTTTATATTAACTTTATAATAATATTGTTACTTATCAGCAGCGGTGTGTAGGCAAGTTCTTGGCCTTGCCTTCAAAAGAATTATTTTAGATGTGAAGCATGAGTCGAGGTTGATTACAGTCAGGAATTGAGGAACAAAGCCCTCGGCGCTCAGAGATTTTCTTTGTGTTTACTAAAGTAATTCAATTTTAAGATCATTTTTGGTTAAATTTGGCTTGATAGACACTTTTGGTTGCGCAAAGCGTATGAAACAAGCATAAAAACATTACTGCTAAGGCACAATAAGACACTTCAATGGTCATGTACTTTCTACCACATCAAGTAACTGTGGAAACAAAATTAAAAAGCAAATAATTTCAGCATTTTCAAGAAAATATATCCAGTAGTTCCGGCCAGTTGCGGAATCAGGGACTTTGCAAAGAGGGAGGGGCTGAGATCCAAAGTTAAAATGCATTTGTGCCAAAACTCCTAGCCTCTAGGCAATTTTTGTGATTTTTTTGGAAAAAATAGCAATTTTAGCTCCATTTGGATCACATTTTCACGTTTTCAAAGCCATTTCAATGAATTAGATTTCCAAAACTCACAAAGTCATTGAAAAGAGTTAAATTGCCAGCCCCTTCAGCCTCCCTTACTTCAGTTACGGGTGGAGGCAAAAATGTCTAATCGATTGTAGGCTACTTGACAGTTAATGGTCTACTGTACAGTAATTAACTGACTTGGCCGAGGGGGCTTTGCCCCCTAAACCCTTTGGTTGCGCTTCTAGTTTGGCACCGGTAATTAAAGCATTTTTACGTTTTCACGATTGTAGACAATTTGGCGGGAGGAAATGAACCGCAGTAAAAGTGCCAGGAGCAAAGTTTTCTGAGAAATGGACTTAATTGCAATCCGCGTGTGTTGCTCACATGAACTCATCTTACTTACAACAAGGACTTAAATTGTAAAATTTTGCATGGGGGGGGACGCTTTTGCAGCCTTGACTTAACGCATTTCGTATGCGAATGTACTTGGATGAAGATTACGTAATTCCGTCGCCAAAATTGAATGAAGACCAAAAAACAAAAAGGTCTTCGCCAACTAGTCGAAGTGTTTTCCTCAAAATCAATTTTTACCCTCAGTTTGGTACTATGCTTGGCCGGAATTTCTAGCATTTATTCAAGCTGGATGACTCTTTTTCGTCTGATCATCCAGCGCTCAAATCTCGATGGGGTACACCTAAATCTTGATGGGGGGACGCTAAATCTCAATGGGGAGATGCTAAATCTTGATGGAGGGACGCTAACTCTCGATGGGGGGACGCGTCCCCCCGCGTCTTCCCTACAATTTAAGTGCTGCTTACAACTTTCCACAATTTTGTGTTCCCATAGGTGCTCATACAGTAGTGTATTTTCCAGGCGCGTGGCCAAAAATCTGCAATGGGGGTAGCTGTTTCGGGAGCCTGGGGGTGGGTGGGGTGGAGCCTCAGCAGCCGGAAGTAGCTCAAAAAAATTTACCAGAAGTAATCTTTTTCACTTATATTTTGTATAGAAAGATAAGTGGAGGCGGGCGAATAGAAATTTTTTTAGAAAAGTGATGAGTAAATAACTAATAATGATTAGCGCTGCCCCTTCCCCCCCCTCTATTTCTGAGCTTATGTATTTGTTTAATGAAACCTATGTTCAAGTTGAGCATGCTTTAACGAGCAATCAATTTTGTTTGTTTATTTCTGGACATTTTACAATGTTTTTACTGATTAGTAAATTTTATTTTTGACAAATTAGCGCCCACCCTAAATAAATGTTTCAAAAGATGATTAAAATCATTTTTGGGTTCATTCCAGTGCAAAAGGCAATCTCCGAATTCTGCATTTTCGTCGGCAGGTCAATGAGGAATGTAGCCTCCATCCCGCTTCCTTCCCCCCGGGGCTACGCTTCTGACATACTCTGAGATTTTTATGTGTGTATAATGCGATCTTATAGTACAACAATAGCCTACCGGTAGGATAACAACAGACATATTGCTTTATTAAAAGTAGGAAATCAACGTGGGAATTTGAGGAAGCGCAGGTAATTTCTCGAGCGGGGTCAAGGGCAAGCTTTTAAATTTGCAGCGTTAACAAAACAACGCATACAGCATTCTTTTAGCAACATCAAAAAGGACCAAAGATTCTGCCATTTAAGCATTGCTCCATTGAGCTAATTCTCCCTTTTTTGTGACGACGTACACTTCTAACAGTTCTAAGCGCAAACCCCTGATGGCTCTTTTTGGCTTTTAGAACGGGGGATGCGTCTCCACATCGAGATTTGATGTCCCCATATGGAAAAATCTCTGTCCCCCCACTTAATAACCTTTTTTTTTTTTTTTTTTGGTTTCATTCAAATCTGGTGGCGCAAAATCGTACCAAATGCAGTAAAATTCCACCAAAATGCAGTAAAGACCTTTTTTCTTTTCGGGTAAGGTTAGAATGCATATTATTAACCCTTCCAGTCTCATCACGTGATCAAGCCAATCTTGATGAAACCTCCCTTTTTCTCCAAATTAGGGTTAGGGAAATCACATAGAGTATATTTAATCCCCCCCAACTCTATTTCATTCCCCCAAAACCCAAAATGAATAAAAAAAGAAGGGTTTTACCAAACTTGGATTGATCACGTGATGTGACTCAAATGATAATATGCATTCTAACCTTACCCTTTCTTTCATTCGAATCTGGTGGTACAACATTGTACAAAATGCGGTAAATTCCGCCAAAATGCGGTAAGAACCTTTTTATCTTTAGTATTTTTGGGGGTCTTCATTCGAATTTGGCGGTGAAAAATTGCAACAGCTGGTGAAAACTTTATTATTTTTGGTTTTCTGAAAATTTCTTGGCAAAATTCACACCAAGTTGCTGCCGCATCGCGAAAGCGTATGGTCAAGCTGCGTAAGCGTCCCTCCACACTATATTTTACAGTTTATCCTGTAGCTGCAACACCAAAACTCAGATTTTTGGTAAAAATGGAAATGATAAAATAAATTTATTTACTTTTTTTGTCTGGGTCAGTTAGTTTTCGTTTTTATACTCACCATACAACCAAGTTCAGTAGGCAACTTCATGCTCACTATTTATTCGTGTGCTTCACGCACATTCGCATTTATTTGTCTTTCTTTACTCTAATCTTCAATTATTTTTTTCATTCTATTTCCAATTAGTTTATAAACTCCAAACACACTATGTTTGCGAATAACCAAACGCTATTGATGCACGTTGCACACCTGAGCCATCGATGACGTCGAATTTAACTTTTTGTTTTTTTGCTGTAAGTTACCGTACCGCAGTACTTAAATTGTAAAATTTTGCATGGGGGGACGCTTTTGCAGCCTTGACCAAATTTCAGTAAAAATATGTAATTCCGTCCCCGCAATTGAATGAAGACCAAAAAAAAAGGTTTTTGCCGAAAATTGAAGTGTTTTTTCCCCGAAATCAGGTGAAGACCAAAAATAAATAAATAAAAGGTCTTCAGCGCAATTTGGGACTATATTCGGCCGGAATTTGTAGGATTTATTCGTGCTGGCTGGCTCTTGATCGTTTCATCATCCAGCGTTTAAATTTCAATGGGTGGACGTCTAAATCTCGAAGGGGAGACGCTAAATCTCGATGGGGGGACGCGTCCCCCAGCGTTCCCCCTACAATTTAAGTACTGCCGTACCGGTATATGATTATAATCAGTGGTGCGCAAATTACTGCACAAAAGTAATGAATTACTTGAGTAAAAATTACTTTCAAAAAGTAATGAAACTACCGTAGTCGTTACTTCTCAGAAAAAGCAGTGGTGTAAAAAGTACTCGAAAATTGTACTCAAGTAAAAGTTTCGTTACTGACAAAAAAACTACTTGAAGTAAAGTACAAAGTACTGACCAAAAAAAGTACTTGAGTAAAAGTAAAAAAGTAGTCATTTAAAAACTACTCAAGTAAAAGTATTTCTGAAAGTATTCACGCAAAATAAGCAAACTACTCAATTGACATATGGCAACTGGTCGCCTACCTTCACATTAGTGCCACAAGCGCTTGATTTTCTAACCTCTCACTATCTTAAGAAGTCATGAAATATTAATTGTGCAGGTTTTTTGTTATTGGAACGACCGACGCTCGCGTCGCGTGTTCCTTTGTTTTTACTCGGCCATTTTCTAACTAATGAGT
This sequence comes from Trididemnum nubilum, assembly GCA_963965965.1. Classification (NCBI taxonomy): domain Eukaryota; kingdom Metazoa; phylum Chordata; class Ascidiacea; order Aplousobranchia; family Didemnidae; genus Trididemnum; species Trididemnum nubilum. The sequence continues at coordinate 25,477,770 of OZ014488.1, forward strand.
GCGAGATTTCAGACTTTTGCTTATAACTCGAGAACCGTTTGGTCTAACTACATGAAATGTTGACAGCAGTTTGAGATTAATGAGTTTTATGTTTGTACCAAATTTCGAGGCAATCGGTCACGTGACTTCGGGTTTATGACCCGAAAACCGCCCCGAAAGTTTGGCGTAAAAAGCGGTCTAAGTCAAAAACGGCTTAAGTACGGCAAAAAATATTTCTCATGGTTATATGTCTTAAGATATCCTTTCATCCCTACCAACCCACTTTCGGCCGCGATGAGGTTTTTTTCTTATTTTTTTCCTTTTTTTTTTCCTTTTTTTTCTTCCTAAATCTTGTACGCTCGAGTTCTCCTAAACCACAAAACATACAAATCTAATTTTTGTGTGAAGTTGTTGAGGTACATACGCAATTGTGTCTCCTGAAATTTTTTAGGGGCAACTCCCCCGGGAACCCCCCCAAAATGGGGCCCCAAAAAATCAATTTTTTGAACGGCTCAAGCTAGGGTGCCAGTTTTTTTGGATATCAGTAGATATTTGAGAGACAAATATTTTGACATAATTTGGGGGTACCACTCCCCCGGGGACCCCCCCAAATGGACCCCCCCAAAAACAAATTTTTTTAACCATATAACCTAGGGTGCCATTTTTCTTTGATATCAGTAGATATTTAAGAGAGAAATATTTAGACATGGTTTGGGGGTACCACCCCCCCGGAAACCCCCCCAAAATGGGGCCCCAAAAAATCAATTTTTTGAACGGCTCAAGCTAGGGTGCCAGTTTTTTTGGATATCAGTAGATATTTGAGAGACAAATATTTTGACATAATTTGGGGGTACCACCCCCCCCCGGAGACCCCCCAAATGGACCCCCCAAAAACAAATTTTTTAACGATTTGACCTAGGGTGCCATTTTTCTTTGATATCAGTAGATATTTAAGAGAGAAATATTTAGACATGGTTTGGGGGTACCACCCCCCCGGGAACCCCCCCAAAAAATCAAATTTTTGAACGGCTCAACCTAGGGTGCCAGTTTTTTTTGTTATCAGTAGATATTTGAGAGACAAATATTTTGACGTAATTTGGGGGTACCACCCCTTCGGGGACCCCCCCAAATGGACCCCCCCAAAAATAAATTTTTTAACGATTTAACCTAGGGTGCCATTTTTCTTTGATATCAGTAGATATTTAAGAGACAAATATTTTGACATAATTTGGGGGTACCACCCCCCCGGGGACCCCCCCAAATGGACCCCCCCAAAAGCAAGTTTTTTAACCATTTAACCTAGGGTGCCAGTTTTTTTTGATATCAGTAGATATTTAAGAGAAAAATATTTTGACATGGTTTGGGGGTACCACCCCCCCGGGGACCCCCCCAAAATGGGGCCCCAAAAAATCAAATTTTTGAACGGCTCAAGCTAGGGTGCCAGTTTTTTCTGTTATCAGTAGATATTTAAGAGACAAATATTTTAACATAATTTGGGGGTACCACCCCTTCGGGGACCCCCCAAAAATAAATTTTTTTAACGATTTAACCTAGGGCGCCAGTTTTTTTTTGATATCAGTAGATATTTAAGAGATAAATATTTTGACATGTTTGGGGTACCACCCCCTCAGGAACCCCCCAAAATGGGGCCCCAAAAATCAGTGCTTTGAACGGCTCAACTTAGAGTGCCAGCTAGTGTTTTATGATATCAGTAGATATTTAACAGACAAATATTTTGACATAGTTTGGGGGTGTCACCCCCCCGAGGACCCCCCAAATGGACCCTCCAAAAATCAATTTTTTGAACGGCTCAACTTAGAGTGCCAGTGTTTTATGATATTAGCAGATATTCAACAGACAAATATTTTGACATAGTTTGGGGGTGCCACCCCCCTGGGGACCCCCCAAATGGACCCCCAAAAATGAATTGTTTGAAAAGCTCAACTTGGGTGCCAGTCTGTTTTGATATCAGCAGATATTCAACAGACAAATATTTTGACATAGTTTGGGGGTGCCACTCCCCCCCCAGGGACCCCCCAAATGGACCCCCAAAAATCAATTTTTGAACGGCTCAAGCTAGGGTGACAGTGTTTTATGATTTCAGGAGATATTTAACTGACAAATCTTTTGACTCAACTTTTCTGGAGGTTCCATAATCAGATATTTTTGAATAATTGCTGATTTTACGGTAGACAAAAAGTACTTTTGAGCGTCACAGCATTAGCTGTGCGTCGGTCGTTCACTGGGTTTGCTGGCAAACTCCCATCTAGTTATATTCAAGGAATCAATTCATAAAATATTTGTTCAAATACTCATTCACTGCCATTGTTAAATTTATATGCTAAAAAGTAAAACACCGGGGAAGTGCCTTATTAGAGAACAGCCTACTGTATCCACAGGGTGCGCCAAAACTCAAAAGTCACGCACCAAAGCCAATTCATTAGTCTGCGTCCTGCGATAAACTTTTTTTGGATTAAAGAAGAAAAAATTATTGTGAATTTTTTGTAATTGATTTTATTTTAAGACATGGGAAGGCAGATAGAAACCGGTAAAAATATAACTGAAACTGTGAGTAAAGCACAAACATTCATTGATTGATACCAGAGTCGTGTCACAGCATTAGTAGGTTAAACTGCAGCTTAATTCAATTCCAATTCAATTTACTTGCTGCACTTTAGAAAACCTGTCTAGACAGCTAGACAAAGTTTATCACGCAATTCCTGAATTCCACCATGTTTGTTTCCAGTTTTACTGATTTATTCACCGTGTTGCCTTGACCAGAAAAACCGCAAAGTGATATTAGGGTCGTTGAGGCAAGCTGCCACCTCTCTACCATACAAAGGTGCAACACCTCTCTACCATACAAAGTACGCAGACAGAACAGCAAAACGCGAATGGACCTTTCACCCTAATTACGAACAGCTCGATTGTAAATGCACCCTAACCTACTAACTCTACTCATGACTTGAGGAAAACTGACGATTGGTTTGCATTTTATTGGTGTTAAAATGGTTAGGTTAACCTATGATGTTGGACGCTAACTACTCGGTAGAGCTTTGGTTCCTAGTCCTGATTAAGAAGTCGATGTAAGCAAACACAAGTCTTATCCTACTGTTTCATCGCTTATGTGATGTCCAACAGCTTACCGGTACCTGATTAGAAAAAATGCAATTGTTTTCAAAAGCACATGAACGCAGTCAAGCGTGGAATTGAAAGAAAAAAAGGAGCAAGGGAGAGTAGCCTGACTACGCGTTTAAGAATGATTGATTGCAGATACCCACAGTCAAAGTGCAGTCAACAATGCGGCTCAAATTTTAAAACTACTTTGTACTTTTATCAAATAATAAGTACTTAAGTAGCGTTACTTCGGACTAAAAGTACTTAAGTAAAAGTAGTTAAAAAAAACTACTCAAAAAAGTACTCGTTACCGAAAAAACTACTTAAGTAATCTACTCAAGTAAAAGTATTTCGTTACTTTACACCACTGCAAGCGGAGCAATAATTATTATAGAGAATTTGCATTGTTGTAGATGCATAACTTTTCATGGATCACTGGATAGCATAAAACGTGGCGCAAACGCATTCAAGTTTCTTCGTAGTGCAAAAACAAGCTACAGACTATTCCAGTGGGCTACGTGTCACTGCAATTTTTGGCAAAGACGGGTGTTGATTTCTGCGCAAATTTCAACTGAAGACCTTTTTTTGAAACTTAATAATTACGGTACTGATAAAAGACGTTTTCAGAAGCATTTTAATCGGCATGACACAAAAGTTTTATTAGTGTAAGTTTGGCACAAAAATCTGGTGCAAGCCAGTCAGTCAGTCAGTATCAGTTTATTCATGTACCAGTACACGCAAGCAAGAAAAACCCACATTTGGCATGTATACTGTATATTAAGTACGGTACATAGGGAGACCACGAAAGAGCGAAACGCTCACCGAGTCATGGCCACCCTATTTCACATATTTTTACTTTTATGAAGTAGTGCACAGCATTTCATTTTAAGTCGTCACGATGACATACATAGCATTGACAAAATATTCATTCACAGTTCTTTTAAGTAGAGTAAAACACTAGAACCAGCTCATTTTTTCGTTGTAGTCAACACAATATAAATGGATTTAGGCTTCGAACTAGTATTTAAGGTATAATATTCATTTTTTAGGCCATGCACTTCTTCACACCAGTCCTTGCAATTATAACTGAATTTTTTTAAAAGAGAAAAAAAAATTACGCAGAAAAAACAGACTTCGTTTCTGCTAGCCCACCCCCCTCCCCCCAAAATGCAAATAACTTGTTAGTTGTTACAACGTGCTGCAATGACAAATTTAGATTTTCACACAATCGCAAGCAAAAGAATTAATTTTAGCAATTTTTTGAAAATTAGAAAAACATGCCTAATTTTATTTGTACTTTAAGATGAGATCTCCTTTTACTGCTTCTTTAAATTTGTAAAATGAAAAATCTTTCCACTTCGGTTGCAAACTATTCCAAATTTGGGCACCACTAAATTGCAATGCCTTTTTTGCAGCATTCGAGTTTATAGAATGTAAATAAAAGTTGCTGTAACTAGTGCATCTTGTGTTGTACTTGTGTACTGTTTTAGTAGATGTGAAATATTGATTGTATAGATTCGGAAGTTTATTGTGTTGAAAGAGATACATAAATTTTGCCATTTCAAAATGATACATATCCTTGACTTTTAAAAGTTTCAATTCATGATACAAGGTGTTGTTTCTTACATGTTCGTTTTTGCTGACATTGCAGATAATTCTTAAAATTTTATTTTGAAGGACTTGTAATGGCTGTAAGATTGAATGGTTTGTTGAGCCCCATACTAAAATCCCATAAAGTATATGCGAGTTCACTAAAATATAATACAACATTAGAAGTGCTTTCTTACAGATGTAGTGTCGAAGATAACAAAATATACCACAAATTTGTGACAATTTGTTGCAAACATGCTTACTATGGGCATCAAACTTAAGCTTTTCATCAATAAGTAATCCTAAATATTTTGCAACATGCGTTCTGTTGATTCTTTCTCCTCGTATATTTAAGGAAAACTTATCGATACTCATTTTCTTAGGTGAGAAAAGCATAAAACTAGTTTTGGATGTATTTAGGGTTAATTTGTTTGAAGTTAACCATTCATCAATTATCTTAGCCTCATTATTTGCTGCGTTGTTTAATCTCTCTAAACTATTGTCACTCATAATCAAGACTGTGTCATCAGCAAATAATCTGACACTAAACTCAGTGATTTTAGGGAGATCATTAACATACAAAGAAAATAAAGTGGGGCCTAGAATTGAACCCTGAGGCACTCCACATGTCACTTTTTGCTTGCTAGAAGCAATTCCATTAACACATACAAACTGAAATCTGTTTGACAAATAACTTTGAAAGAGTTTATTACTACTTCCTCTAATACCATACTTATCTAATTTCCGTAACAATATTTCATGATTGCTGACTGTGTCAAAAGCTTTTTTGAGATCTAATAACAGTACGCAAGAATGTTTACCATTATCTAGGTTATTGCAGATATGAGAATAGAGATCAGTAACTGCATGGGTTGTAGAATGACCTTTGCGAAAGCCTAGTTGTTGGTCTGCAAGTATATTATTTTGTTCCAGGAATTTGTTTAATCTTACTGAAATCAATTTTTCAAAAACTTTGGCTAAAGGAGACAATAATGATATAGGTCTATAATTGTTCATAGAGCTGCGTTTACCTGATTTAAAAATGGGTTTAACTTTGGCGAGTTTTAGTGCACTAGGAAAATATCCATGTTCTAAGCACTTGTTAAAATATTCACTTAAAAAGTTAGCTATCCATTCACCAGCAATTTTGTAAAATTTAACCCTATAAAGACTAAGCGGGGTCGATTATCACCCAGTGGTTCTTTCTTTCTGCATATCTCAGAGATTAATCGCACCAACAATTTGAAATTTCTTGACTTTGTCCCAAATTTAGTTATCATTCACTTACCAAAATTTGAAAGTGTTATTACTTGTATTTTGAAAGTTATTAGCAATTAATTAACTGTATGTTCAATAAAACTAGCTTTAACAAGGTTTCAGATAAAAAAGAGAGAAAGTTTTAGGAGCGCAGTGTGGGAACTGGCTAAACTAACAAAGTTTCACGCTCACTGAGATTGAAGAATGCAGAGAAGGATATCAAAAGGTCACGCAAAAGTTACTCGATTAATCTCCTTATGTCAATAATGATCAAATTTGCTTTGCTAGGAAAAAGCTTTAGAAATCATCATTTATTAGTCCGGTAGCGAAAGCCAAATATCCTGTTCAAAAATTTCTCGCTGAAAAAAAGCAAAGCATAATTTCTTGATTTTATTTGCTGTATGTTTGTGTATATTGTTATTGTTGTTGTTGTTGTATATTGCTATATTGTTCAAATCAAATTTGTGTTCAACGTATGTTTTAATAATTAAAATAAAGACCGTAAAATTAACGACCAATTGGTCAAGCGGTTACGCGTTTGCTTCTGGAACGAGAGGACCGAAGTTCGAATCTCGCGCCGGTGAAACGGAACACACTGTTGCCGACGGCTAGCCACCGCTGCAACTTTATTTTGAAGAGCTATGTTGCCCGAGGGAGATGGGCTACGTAAACTCGTTACGCGTTTCGGCGTAATACAGCGAGTATCATTAAGATTTGATTGGACATTAAAATTATAGTGCGCCAGTACGATTATTTGCCAGTCTCTTTATCAATTTTGCCGCAAATCAGCGCTATAAAAATAAATAAATAAAAACTTTTGTGTAAAAGTCAAGGAAACATAGTGATGCCAATGTCATAACATATTAAAGTAACAAAGTTTGAAAAAGGTTTGCCAAACAACAATTTACAAAAACCAAAGAATTTATAAGACATGTATCTTGAGAGTTGTGACTATAGTAGTGAGTATGAATATTGGCTTAGAATGAGCGCAGTAAATAGATTAAAATTCCTATATTGTATTCAAAATTATGCTTTTTTTGGATAATATCGCTTATAATTATGAGTGGGTAAAAAACAAATAACTTTAGAAACAGAAAAGCGCGGTGGTGAAGAAGATCATGAGCTTTAAGGCACTTGATGCAGCAATACACCAACAACAAGGCCATAGTCAGACGTGTTGTGTACTCAAGGGTCTGCAATTTGCAGTTGGGGTTCAATACATTTCGTCGGACACAAGAAGGCTGAAAAAGAGAAAAAACTTGGGGTCGATTTCATTCAAAGATAAGGCGAAGACTAACCAAAAAAGATCCTCCACATCTAAAATTGAAGCTAATATCGCTAAGTTGTAAAGAGAAGAAGTAAAAAAGAAAAAAATTTGTCAAAAGGCCGAAGTTCTAACATTTTAACCCCGAATCCTATCATAAAAACGTGATGCCTGTTTGTTAAAACCGTAAAATTATGAGCATCAGCAGAAAAAAATAAATGCTTGCAATTTAAAAATTTACTTCACTGCTTAACTAGTTAAAATTGTCAGTTCAAATGATAAATCGAACAAATCAGTCATTTTTAACGCAAAGAAATGATTATTTGCAAGCTTGAATGGGGCCAAAATCGTTTTATGTTTGAGGCTGAACCAAATGTCATACATAATAATTTTAAATGCTTTTGATATGATTATTTGGTGTGTTTTAACTTAGCCATGACTGCTTTACTAGTTTGGCCGATTTTTGTAATTTGGAATGTTTGCGATAATTTTTTTCCTGTGTGTTCTACGATCTCCTACTGTCACCAGTTTATTTTGTTGTTCGCGAGTCATCAGTTTCATGACGTCATAATTACGTTGCAATTTGACTTGACTTTGTTACTATAAGCTCGTATAGTTTGGATTTCTCTGAATATTCGAGCGCTTTTGCCGTTTGTATAAATAGGTGGGTTTTTCTACTCTATCATTCTAATAATTCGAGGATTCTAATAATTCTAGCGTTCTGAGTATTAATTTTGTAGATAGTTTTGCCGAGATTGCGTATCTGTGATTGGCTTGTTTTGCGTAGTGTACGATCTTAATTGGTGGATCGCAATAAGTTTTAGTGGAGTGATTTCCTCAGAGACAATTTGTTTTGTTTTCAATCTTAAATAGAAAGTTCTTAATTTCAGGTTAGTGTGCTGCTTTTTGCAATTTAAGAAGTTTAACTGAACTATCAACTGCAATTTTGATTCATCAATTAGCATCTTAGTGGTTCTCTGGTTTAAGTGGATGTGGACCATAATTCTGGAGATTGATTAAAGGCTGAACTCTAGCCAAGTATCAATATCGCGACACCAAATGAATTGCCAGAGCTCATTTACAACAATTCCTAGAGCGTGCTACATATTATTCGCTATAAAACTATAATTTGTTTTGGAAATTAACTCTTTACTCGGCAGTGAATTAAGCGGTGAGGATTTATCCAAAGTATTAGATCATCACTCTCACTTCCTCGTGATTGAAGGATAAGGAAGTATGGTACACTCAGTCATATAATGTTTTGATGAAAGAAGAACCAATCGGTAAAAAGTTGTTTTACGGTGAAAACAGAAAATGAAATCACAATTGCTCAATCAACTGATCAGTGATTATGTTACCGTTTTAATCATTAGCACTTTGTTGAATTAATAAAATTTTCAACGTTATTACGATAGAAATGGTAGCGAAAGAAGGGTTTGCTAAACGTAATAATAGTTTAGGTTTATTTCACCCAACGCTACGAATACGCGCAGGCAGGAAACAGCAAAGACCAATTGATCGCTGAAGTCTATATTGTTCCTACAAGCAGCATTATTCCACAAAGTTCAAATCAAATCTTTAGTATACTTGCTGTATTACGCTGAAGCGTGTAACGAGTTTACGGGGCTCATTTCCGCGTCATTGCACCCGGAAAACATAGCGCTTTTTAAAGAAATGTTGCAGCGGTGGCGAGCCGTTCTACAAAGTTTCAAAATACAACATTAAATAAAAAGAATTATTACTACTGTATGTCTGAATTATTAATATCGGAAACGATGAGGTAGTTCTGAAATTACGCGATTAAAAACGATTAACAATAACTTTGCTCTAAGCGACTATTTTTACAAATATTTAATACAGTAATACATGTTGCAATAGATAATGAAAAAAAATATTTTACGCGTCATATTGTGCAGTACTCAAAAAACAAGATGTCTCTGCTGCTTTCTCTGGCAACAAACAATACTGCTAATCAAATTAATTAGACGTTCATTTTTTGTTTCAATTGAACAAATATTAATCGGTTTATTGTAGCTTCATGACATACAAAACAAACAAGGATTATCTTCTGAAAAAAGAAAAACAAAAATTAAAAAAAGCGTTTAATATTGGCAATGAAGAAAGCCGCGAATAGGTAGGTGATGGCTTTGTAAAATTAAGCAAACTTCGTTTAAGAATATTATTCAGATTAATTAGAGTTGCTGCCCTGTTTACTACGAGTTCAACGAGCTCAGTTAATCTGTTTGTCAAATTTGCACGGTTGTGTGAAATTCAGTCATGCTGAAACTATCCATCAACTTATCTGGTTGTTTTGATATCGCGTAAAAGAGAAATCTTTGTTTCTTTTAACAACGCTAATCGATAATTTCTTTCGACTGAGCCATCTCGTAATTAATGATTATACATTGAAAATTTTAAAGCATGATATCAAATAAAACATTTTTGCAGAAAGACTATTAAATTTGCTACACGTTGCAGCTTCAAATTTTTTTCTACGTGGCGTAGTTCATGAGATACAGCCGCGCAAAGTTCTGGGGTCGATTCTGCAAAACCTTAGGCCTGGGAAAAAAAAAAACGCTTAGTTCGAATAGGGTTAATAGAAATATTTTCGGGACCAGCTGCTTTTTTTGAATTTTGATTTTGAATTGCTTGATAAACTTCTACTGGTACAATTGGTTGAAAAAAACAAGAATGCGCATTTGATGGCATTTTATTAATAAACGAAGCTTTAACGTTACCAGTGCCTGCTTGAGCACTCAAGTTAGCTCCAACATTTACAAAATAATTATTTAACATATTGCTTATTTCAGATTTTGACTCTATATTCTCATTATCCATAGTAGTTAGCTTATGAATAGCAGTACTGCTGCATCGTTTGTTTTGATCAAGCAATTCATTGATTATAGACCATTGTTTTGATATGTCTTGTTTATGCGTTAGTAGTTATGATGTGTAATATTGTTCTTTTGCTAGTCTTTTTATGAAGGTTAGCTTGTTGAGATACTTTTTGTAATAAGCAATTAATTCTGGGTTATTTTGTTTGTAACATTTAGTGTATAATTTGTTTTTTGTTTTGATAGACTTAAGTATTGCTTTAGTCAGCCAAGGTTTCAATTTTTGTTTCTGCTGTCTTTTGTTACGTATTTTTAGTGGAGCATGTGCATTAACAATGTCAGCAAAGCCATCAACAAAATTTGTACAAATGTTTTCAAGATTAATTTCAAAGTTTTGTTTCATCGAGTGTAAGTCAATTGCTAATCTGTCTACTAAGCCACAAACATCATCGGTAAAATTATCACAATTAAATTTAGCAGTGCATCTGTATATCTGATCATTGTTAATTTTATTAGGTTGTAGAAATACTGAGCATGTGGTGGGTAAATGATCAGAAATTTCATACTGTAAAATATTTGACTTAATGTCTTATTGAGAATGTTTGAGTAAACATGATCAAGTAAAGTAGAAGAATGTGGTGTAATCCGAGTTGGTTTATCTATCATGCAATAACATCCTTCGGAAAATACACTGTCAATGTATTCGTTAACAGATGGAGAAGACTGGCTTTTGAGGAGATCGACATTAAAGTCTCCACAAATTATATACTCCTTTTTATGTTTTGCCAAATGACTTAAAGTTTGAGTAAAATGCAATTTGAATTCTGATAATGAAGTAGAGGGATGCCTATAAATTACACCAATTACAAGACCCTTAGCAGAATTTTTTAGCTTGACTTCTATAAACAAAGTTTCGAAGTAAGGTGATTGAATGGAGTATTCATCTAGTTTACAAAACTCCATAGAATTTGACACATATAAAGCTACTCCTCCTGCACTAGAACTTGAGTCACAATGCATCATTGTATAATCTATTAAATTTGCTCTACCTAAGTTATTCCTATTAAGCTTTGATTCAGAAATAGCTAAAATGTCAGGTTTAGTTTTAACAGATTGCAGCAATTCTTCAATTTTATTTTTATTTTTCGAAAGGGATCTTACATTGCAATGAATAAGATTAAAGCTTTGACCCAACGACTTAGAATATTCATTGGCTAGCCATTCTACACTTCTGTAATTGCATGTCTGATGCATGGTTGGGTTTATCACATGTAAGTCATTGCAATCAGTGGTGTTGATGTTTTCAATATAGTTTGCGTTGTTTGATGAAGCAGCTGTTTGCATTTTTTTTAGATTTTCTACATTACTATTAGTATTAGACAATAAATTTTGACTTTTCACTTGGCTTGAAGAAGCCATTTCTACAAAATAATAAACACAAAATCAAGACTGTGGAAGTTCAGTACTGAATAAAATAGTACTTAGAGAGCGTTGTATCGCAATGGTTCGTATTTGATTTTCTCAAAATCTACATCTATTCCAGCTTTTAAGAGGTCATCTGGACTGGTGACTGTTATCCAATCACCGGTTTCTGTATCTTTTCCATCTTCATCTAGGGGTAAACCTTCCTTAACTGCTGATTTCTTAAATCTAATTTTCCCATTTATTGTATGGCATAGAACGAATTTCTTATCACACTCATTTTTGCAATAGTTCAAAAGTTTTGCTCTTAGTGGCGTCAAATCCTCAGAAATGAAAGAATTTTTGTAGGCTTCTGATTTCTTTAAGTTTCTTTTGGCATGGATTATTTCATTTCTTTTTTTGTAAGATGTGAATCTCACAATTATGGGCCGAGGTTTTTCAGCATTAGGTTTTTTCTTACCAAATCTGTGAGCTCTTTGTATATCTTTAGATTCCAGCTTAACATTAAGTTCTTTTGCCACTTTTATGATTTCAGTTTCTCCATCATCTTTGTTGCCCGGCACCTCCAAAATATTGTGAAGTCTTAAATTTTCCCGACGTCCATATTGTTCTAGGCTATCCAATTTAAAGTTGGTCAAGTTAAGTGCCTGTTTCAATTGCAAATTTTCGGATTGGAGGTTCGAAAGGGCCGAATTACTAGTTTCTAGTTCAACCTTCAAGTATTGAATTTCTTCTTTTAAGTGTTTGACTGATGTCAAAATTTCGTTTATTTGCTTCCTGTCGTTTTCATTGAAGTTAATTTCTTTTTGACGGTTAACGTAAGCATTCGTACTTTTTCTGTATGGCATTTTGATTCAGTTAAGATATTAACCAGTCAGCAAATTACTCATAGGCCTAATAAGTTGTTAATCCAAACCTTATTCAAACCTTATTCAAATAGAATGTGAAAATAATAATTCAGTAATCCAACTTAGAATTTTATACTGTCCAGCCAGGTTGGAAAGTTGGATTATCTTGGCCGGATTTTTGCGCCAATCTAAAATTCATTTAATTTTTGCGCCGCGCCAATTAAAGTGCATATTTTTTAGAAGCCTTTGCGCTGCGCCAAAGCTAGTTTGCGTTTTTTGCGCCAATTTGGGGCAAGTTTTCGTAAAAAGCCGTGCTGTGCGCTAGAGAAATCCGCGCATCATGTAAACTTTATAATCGGCAGCGCATCATCTAAACTTTTCGATGTGGATAGTCCTGATTGCTAATATGACTTCTTGGATTGGTTTTTCAGTTGGCAAAAATAGATTTTCCACTTCTTTGGCTGGCAAAATCGTGATTCTAAGGGGCAGAAATTTTCGGCGGAAAAAATCTGCCGATTCCGCTATGGGCACTCAGCACTGGTCATAGCAGATAGGCCTAGTCTACCGGTACATTCTAGTTATAAGTTAACAATTACAAAACACAAATCCCTAGAAATTGGAATTACTGCACTGTGCATATTAAAATAGCCAAAGGTGATATGATCGTTAGAATCCTGTAGTGTATCAGGCAGTCAGGTATCAGAGTCATTACGTATTTTATTGGCTTCAGACCAATCTGCTTTTCTACTTTAGTTCTATTCAGTAGGCCTACTGGTATTTTGGTAGCTTTTAAGGGTGTGTTGTTAAGTATGAGTCATCGCTTTTTTTTCGGAAGGCAAAGCTCTGCGACTTGTGTATGAGGATGGATCCTACATGAGCATGCGAGCGCTCTCTTTCTCTCCGATCCACGGTAAGTTACCGTATTCCCAAAATCTAGCCGTAACTCTGAGTGCACGCATGAGAAAAGCAAAAGCACACACATGCTCATACACAAATCACAGAAATTCCAAATAAAAGCAGACGGCTTACACCAGTACAAACTTATCAATGTCCGCTTTTGTTTTAGATTCCCGGTATCTGTCAGTCTGTAGCAATACAGTACTTCCTTGATTAGGCTATCTGGTCTACTTGGGACATCATTTTTTAGAAAGTTGAATGGATAAGCGATAATTAAATACCGTACCTTTATTTGCCATAATTATAACAACCAATGACTAGGCATATATACATCAAGAAACAGATTCTAAGGGTCTAATGCATCAAACTAGGCCTACCTGACAGCCTGACAATCAACATGTACCATTACTGTAGGCGTACAATCTTAGGGGTTATTCCAGATACCGGTCTTGGTACCTACCGCCACCGGTAGTACTTTGTATTACTATGCTACTGGTACATGTTCATGTAAAACAAAGCTTGGATAATTTTTATATCAAATACTACCATAAAATGACTAAACTTCAGACAACACAGTCTAAATTCAGACAAGCTCTCCTAGTGGTTGGTTTTCAGTTTTAGTATTTGCTTTTTTAAACAAGGTTTTTGGAAACTCATTGAACCTCTTAGCTATAAAAGAAAAAAATTAAAAAACTTAAAACCAGCCACTAGGGACGCTGTCCAAGATTAGAACTGGTGTCCAAAGTATAGTTGTTTTACTGTACTTACTTAAGTTTCACATTATTCCAAATTAACTGAAACTGATGTTAACCTCTAATAAAATTAAACTTCGTTTTTGTGTACCAAAAATTAAAAGTTGTTAAATTTGGCTATATTATGTTGAAGAACTTTTTAATTCCAACAAAAACAACCCTATGTAATGGTATATTATTGCACCAGTGCACAACACAGCACCAGCATACCCAGGATTTTGGTAAGAGATAGGCTTGAACCTCAAGCTAACGTTTTTCCATGCCAAAGTTTGGACAGCGTTCAGCGGCCATTGTGTTGAATAAACTCTTGCACATTTGAAACATATCATGGATGACATCAGGAGGCGAAGCCCTTTTATTGATGGGCAAGTTTTGTACTTCTAGAAAAAATAGATAGCCGATATATTGTAATGCCACTTGGCTAGAAATTTTACCCTTTTTTAAAGCAAGTTCATAGAATCGCATTGCTAACTCTTAAGTCAATGTATCTCCTCACTTAGTGATCAGGTCTAAAACATGCTTAAAAGCTATAGGCCTAGGATATTAGGGATGTTTGAATTTGAAAGTTTTTGAAATTGTTGAAATTACTTGGCTGAAGAAGCTTCAGCCTCCACAATGCCTGTTCCCCGATAGTTGCACCACTGAATGCATCTTGTATGAAATATATGAGGTACCGGTATACACTACGCTGCTGCTGTCTGCTGTGACCCTTTGTTTAGAAATACAAACTGTGCTGTGATAAAAATACAAATACAGTAGTGAAACAAAATATATAGTTATTTTACAGCTTATGTAGAGGCCAACGTAATGCAAATTTGATGCTTTCTAGCTTGTAGTGGCATTATTAACCAAATCTGAAATAATATTCACAAAAAAATATTATATTTGAAGTCAATGTTTAAAAAAATCAGTGTTGACAAATTAGGCAAAAATTTTTTGGTGAAAAACTTATAAGCATCGAAAAAAGCTTATAGTAAATCTCGATACGATTTACTTATAATAAATCGAAAAAAACTTATAGTAAATCTCGAAACTTATAGTAAATCTCAATACTAGTTGATTTATCCATTATCAGAATAGTACTTCCAAGTACCTTAATCGAAATACCTGTTAACTAAGTTAACATTTTGTCGACATGTTGTTTTCACGTGTTTTTCAATGACAATGCGCTCTATTGAGATTGCCAAATAATTATGACGTCATTTTAGCTAATATCCACGATTGTACTGGCACAGTAGAAGTTCATGATATCATTCCAAAATTGACTGATTACTTGATTTTGCAAAATAATTTAATCAAATCTCAATTATTGGGCTTGCTTCTATCAACACTTATACAGTGCGCGGCAGAACTAAAGTACTGTGGGGGGTTCTGGGCTATCTGCGTGGGCACGCAGCTTCGAGGAAACTTAGGTTCTGCGACCTTTGTTTATTGCACGATTTTGACCCGATATTTTAAAATATGTTTGGCCCTCCAGGAATAGTAAAGTGGCGTTTTAGGTCTGGCAAAAATTGTTCGGTTTTGGTGTACACTGTACAGTAGGGTGTTTCATTTTTTCTCCATTTTTGAAATTAAAAAAGCTTGGGTCCGCATATGATGGGATTTTGGACACTGATTTGAAATCTGTAATTTTTATTGCATTATGACGTCATTTAGATGTGGCACCGCGTGTTCGAAACTTCCGTGGGGCGTAAAATGGGGAATTTCCCGTAACTCACAAACGTGTTGTCCTAGGAAGTCAATATTGGTGTCAAAATACGCAGAAGAGTCGGTTTCCTATACCCTCTCAAGAGACACCAACGTCGTATCTCCATTGTAACTCGAATAAAATCCAAAAAACTAAAATTGACGCGTTTGGGTGCTGTATTAAGTTATATGCTTTGCTACCATTAGTTATTAGTGCAACTGACTTCAATTTTTATTAGCTTTACCTGCTCCAGTCGTAAGACCAGTAGCTACGGGTAAGATGCTTTTCGAAATACACACATTTACAAACAAATTTCGCATCTGACGTCATCAAGCAATTATTAAACGTAGGTTTGATTTCGACTTTTGATTGTTCATTTTTATGCTAGCTTTAATAGCTTGCTATCTAAAGTCTAATTGGACTGCAAAGTCGTACCTAATGGCCTACAACGCATAACTGAACAACCACAAACATTTTATTCAACACTCTATTCCATGTCACATAAGTACGAACGCAATTGTAAATCAATACGGCGGTTTCTTGTCATCACAAACTCGATCTTGAATGATGTTTTTGAGTTTTCCTATTCGCCGTTCGGTGCACCGATTGTTGTTTTCAATAGTCTTCCAGAACATTGCAGGTGTACTGTTGTGCATAACACACGGTGCCCGTTGAGAATGGACGGTGAAAAAATTTCTGAGTCTTGCTGCTCGACATTGCAACTGCACACGGGTATCGACATCTGCAGGCAATGAGCTAGAAGTCTTCACAGCATTGAGGGAGAATGGTGGACAATCAGAAAATAGACTTAATGCAACGTTTTTTGGAGACAACCATTGCGATCCGTGCTCAACAAAATATTTCAAAACCACATCTGCCACTTCTTCATCAATCTCACGGTATGCGAAAAGCAAATCTCGTAGGAAAAGAGTTAAAAATGGCCCATCACATGCTTTTAGTTTCAGGTGAATCATAATAAAGGAAGGGGCATAGACCGACACGACATATGAGATCAATTTAGTCAATTTGATTTTCTCCTCATTAGAAAGCTTGTCTGAATTGAAAAGGTACAAGCGAAGATAACCGCTAGCAGTGGTTATCCATCTGGAGTGACACAAGGTTTCTTGCTTGTCCAGCAAAAGAGATTTCAGAGTGGCAGGCACATCCATGAAGGTGGAGCAAGCCAACACTAGCATGCACATTTGATCTGTCCTGAAATTATCTTTTTGCTCAAGCACACCTCTTTTCTGTTCGGCAAACCACTCTACTTTACTTTTTAGGTGAAGCAAAGCTATACCAGTGATGGAAACTTTCGATAAATTTTCACGAACAATTTCAATAGTTGGCTCTGGCTTTGGGATGCTTTTGATCTTATTAAATAAAGTTCCCTCCTGCAACATCCCAGGACCTTTCTTTCTCCCTTCAACCAGTGACACCACATGCGTGAAGTATATTTCATTGACATGAAATAAACATTCCAAAGTATGAATATCGTGCCCCACATTTTCCATGATGTTGTCTTGCAAACGCTTGTTTACCCCTGATTTTTGCCTGAGTTTATTGCGGTTGTATCTGCCATCACGGAATATACTTTACCCAGCAACTTCTCGCAAGCTTCAGTTGTGATGGTGTTAAACAAGACTTCACTCGTAACAGATGTACCACTGGTAAAAGATTTAACCGCTATGACTGATTCTTTCTGCAATCTGCTTGTAAGAACTGTCCAAGAAAAACATATCTATCAGATTTATTGACAACTCGCCCATCGCAACATAGTTGCAAAAAATCGCAACCATTCAGCAGGGCCTCAGAATTTTTCAATGCGGTCATTTGAATTTTTTCACGTTCGCGAAAAATGGTTGAGGGCGAAGCTGCAATTGCAGAACCAGCTACCGACAAGAGTTGATCAGACTGCTGCCGTATGCTGGTCAGGCGGCGGTCAGCAAGGATGCAACTTTCTGCGCTAACTTTTGACGTCTTGACTTTTTGCCTCCGGTAACTGGTTTTGGCGAAAACGTGGGATCGCGAGCTTCGCAAACACTGGCATTTTCGGAGTCACTTGTATTTTCGCTTTCTCCAACCTCCGCTTTATTTCGTTTTCTCAGCTTTGTCGTCGTGACATAAGTTGCAACTACGGCTTTGCTTATTGTGCCGGATGTAGAAAAGGGTAGAGTATCAGGTCCTTTTCCCTCTCGTCTCTTTTTTTCGATTGCTTTCTTGGTAAAGTTAATGTCTTTGCTCCATCCTAATATCATTTCTCTTTCGCCCCGTTGATCTATCAAAAAATCAATCTCAACAGCAGAAACTCGATCTTCAAAAGAGCACGAACAGAGAACTTTCCCCTGGTGGACTTTTACTTTCTCATACTTGGACTTGCATTTACATATATCAAACAGTTGGTTTAGCCAGTTACAATCGGTCAAGTCACCTTTGCTCTTCCTTGCCCTCTTCGATGCAAGTTTCCACTTCTGCAACATCTCTTTTAGTTTTGTCTCAACCCTAATCCTGCTTAAGACTGGCAAACCTAATTTTACCCACAAGCCCATAATGTCATCCAAACTACTGCACTCTCACATCGTTATAACCTTGTGCTTTCTTTGGAAATTTTACAAATTTTCATTAAGCTTGCCTCTCAAATATTCGAAATGCCAGATAACTTCTTTCTGCAAAGGCAAAGCATTCCTTTTCATCTCTCTCGCATAACTTAGGTCATCTAATTTCCTTGTAGCCATTTTATCCATTTCAATCCTCAACTCTCTCCGATTTTGCGTTGAGCTGTACTACTTGCAACAACTGGTGAAATGATTCTTAAAATATTGATCTTTATGTTTAAATAGTTGTAGTAAACACTTTTAGAACGTTACAGGAGTGTCGTCATAATGTTTTTTATTACGAAATAACAGCTCTAATTTATTTTTTTGCCAGCAACAAAATGCATTGCAATTTGACACTCAATAAATACGTCAATTTTAGTTTTTTGGATTTTATTCGAGTTACAATGGAGATACGACGTTGGTGTCTCTTGAGAGGGTATAGGAAACCGACCCTTCTGCGTATTTTGACACCAATATTGACTTCCTAGGACAACGCGTTTGTGAGTTACGGGAAATTCCCCATTTTACGCCCCACGGAAGTTTCGAACACGCGGTGCCACATCTAAATGACGTCATAATGCAATAAAAATTACAGATTTCAAATCAGTGTCCAAAATCCCATCATATGCGGACCCAAGCTTTTTTAATTTCAAAAATGGTGAAAAAATGAAACACCCTACTGTACAGTATACAGGCTTTATCGGTCGTGTCGCAAATTACATCAGTGGGTGAAGTGGCTGAAAGCTTGCTTTGGTACACTATTTTTTGAAGATCGAAATGTTGTGAAGCTCCCTCAAATTTCTTTGCAGGTTTAGGCTTGTAAATTGCTTTCATAATTGATGCCCTCAGGGCCACCAAAAGGGGGGCAGGGGGGACAATGACCCCAGGGCCCATGGACTTTAGGGGGCTCATCAGAGGGCCCATCGAAATGACACTAACACAAATCAGTTTGTGGAAGAACAAAGACTTTTTTTTTTTTTTTTTTGAGATTAATGTGGCATTTCCTTTTCCATTTTGGAGTACACAAAACCAGAGATGCCTAATATTTGAGCTGACCCCAGGCCCACGTTTGGCTCTCAGCATCCCTGGATGCCCTACTTTACAGAAAGGTGCAACCTATCCGCCATAGCGTGTTAATATGTAAAATACTCTACGCATGGCACGAATGTAGCGGTAAAGTACACCATTGACACCACACAAAGTACACCACTCGTACATCACAACTGGAGTTAAGCAAGTTTTAAATCTGTAGTTTCTTGCATTCTTCCTAAACAATTCTTCGGTTGCGGCACTGAAATTTTCGAAATTTAGATAAAAATTTGTTTTTCTACTCTCAATTGTTATTGTGGCTAATTTGAATTTAGCTTGATTGTTTTTGAATAAATGTCTACACCAGGGCTGTATTATTTTGCGGACTTAAGTTTGCTACTTATTTTGATCTATATCGCACATATTTCTGTGACGTTACTTGCGTCTCAATTTGTACTTTTGCTGTAGTTTCGTCATGAAATCTTTCTGCAGTCGCATAGCAGTGGCAAACTGCTGGAATTGCTTGTGACTTCATTGCAAATTAATTTCTGATAATTCACCACGATGGCGTAACCAATTTGAATGCTCTGTGGCTTCACTGATTCTTCGCGACAAATCTAAAGCGAGTTTGAGTTGCCGTAACCTCGCAAACGACCATACTGCACAACATTTAAACAATTGCATACCGCATAGTGCTTTTTTGCTATAGTAGATATGCACTATGCAGTCTTTTAGTTAATAAAACTGCTGCTAGTCAGTCTTAAAGCTTTCGGGTTACGCTTCGAGCCTCTGCTCGATGGGTAAGCTAACTTTTTTTTTCAAACGCGTATTTTTTGCCACAACCTATTACAGTTACTCAATTTTCTCGTTTTTACACTTCATCTCGTTGTGGCTCGATCGGAGTTGATGAGTGCGGATTATAGCAACAATTGCTGTAGTAAATCTACAAAGTTTGACATTCATTTCGGGGGGAGGGGTCTGGTAGACTTCAGACGTTGCTACACAATCTCTGTTACTGCTTGCCGGTTGTTTTAACTACATTCACATCAGTGATAGTATATACAATTTTGTGGTACGGTAAATGGGGGGCTTTGCCCCCCCAGACGTTGATGGTATATTTTCAAAATGCTCGCCGATTTTTTGTATAGTCGTTTGCATCACTGTCTATGAAACAGCAGGAAAGGTTGAGTGAATGTGTTTCAAGTAGCCTAACACTACTGTAGTTATTATTTTTGATAAAACATCTATTTATTAAGTTCACAAAATGTGCCCCCAAAAACCCTTTTTTTACACCCTAAGACGTTTTTGGGCCCCCCAACACACTGTTCTGGCACCGAGCCTGGAATGCCCATGATAGTAAATGACATTGTTGTCTTGAGTGATGATGCATATCACAGTAGTGAGGTCATGAATGACGTCACTAATTCCCCTTACCCCATAATTTTGCAACATTTGTTCTGCCTCTCAAAAGCTTTTAGAGACTCATAACACTACTGCATTCATTCTGCTTTTTTTTTGTTTTCGAGGTAAAAGCAGCAGAGAAATCCCCCTTCTTATATTTAGACTGCAGTTGTAATTTTTGTTAAAACGTTTGTCTAATTAGTTCACAGAATATTCCCCCCCTAAAGAAAATTTTTTGTGCCCCTCTAAACACACTGCTTTGGCACCGGGACTGGAATGCACCTGATAGTAAGTGACACTGTTGTCTTGAGTGATGATGCATATCACAGTAGCGATGTCATGAATGACGTCACTAATTCTTCCTACCCCCTAATGTTGCAACATTTGTTCTGCCTCTCAAAAGCTTTTGGAGACTCATAACACTACTGCATTCATTCTCACTTTTTTCTTGTTTTCAAGCTCTAAGCAACAGAGAAATCCCCTTTCTTATATCTAGGCTGTAGTTGTTATTTTAGTTAAAACGTATGTCTATTTAGTTCACAAAATGTGCCCCCCCAAAAAAAAATTTTTTGTGCCCCTCTAAACACACTGCTTTGCCATCGGGGCTGGAATGCACCTGATAGCTAGTGACACTGTTGTCTTGAGTGATGACGCATATCATAGTAGCGACATCATGAATGACATCACTTATTCTCCCTACCCCCTAATGTTGCAACATTTGTTCTGCCTCTCAAAAGCTTTTGGAGACTCATAACACTACTGCATTCATTTTTGCTTTTTTCTTGTTTTCAAGCTAGAAGCAGCAGGGAAATCCCCTTTCGTATACCTAGATTACTGTTATGCAACATAGCGGTTGCAATGTTTATTATCTTAAGCCATACTTTAGGCGAAACATGTGGATATTTATATGTATGTCCACCTTCTTCGAATGCAAAATTAAATTTGACATACTTGTGCATTTCCCGTCTCAAAGTTATTTATTCAATGGCTCTGTATCAGTACAAAAGAGCTCTGTGAGTTTGTAATGGCAAATGACAAGCCTTGAGCAAAATTTTCTTATATTAATAGTACTTCATTGTGACATTGTAAATTTTTGGACACATTGAACAAATAATCAAATGCTGAATAATAATTGAGGAAGTGCTGTGCCTAATTACTCCCTGCTGGTAAGCAGGTAAACTCTTTTAATTAATTCAAACTGTTGCAGGCAAGTAGACAAGCACTGCAAGTGCAAGTGGAACTAAAAGCCATTGACTTAATCTGAAAACGAAAATAGGTCTGTTGCATTATTGCATCAAATTATTAAATATTTCATTTGTTTAAGAATGACTGACTATTTCACTGAAAATTTTTAAGTTAAAAATAATGAAACAACAATAAGGATTATTTATCGATAGATTTTTCAGTTTACTTTTTTGAAAGGGTAACTTTAGGGTTTGAGGGTGCTTTTAGAAATAAAGATTTGACTTTGATCTGTGGTTAGATTTGGGTCAGAATCAAAAGAAAAGTCGATAAAAATTTCAGTGAAATAGTCTCTTTCTATTTGTTATCATTGCAGTGCCTGGTTTTAGTAGTACCTAATAGCTGATGGTGGAAAAGTTGTGAAGAGTGAATTGCTGTTGATCGTCTAAGAACAAGCACTACCTGCAACATGTCTATTGTTCAAAAAATAGCAGAGATAGAAGCCGAGGTATGCTTTAAGTATATGTTGTATAGTCTGACACTGGCAGTACAGTACCGCTACCACTTTCAGATTGTTTCGTGCTACTTACTTCTTTTTTTAACTTTGTCAGAATTGTTTTTGCAAGTATTTTAATTTAAGTACAAGATTCTTTCTAATTGGAACGACCGATGCTCACATCGCGTATTCCTTTGTTTTTACTTGGCCATTTTCAAACTAATGAGTGCACAGTTTCAGACTTTTGCTTATAACTCGAGAACAGTTTGGTATAGCTGCATGAAATTTTGATAGCAGTTTAAGATTAATGAGTTGTATGTTTGTACCAAGTTTCAAAGCAATAGGTTTCGTGACTTTGGTTTTAGGACGCAAAAACCTCCTCAAAAGTTTGTCGTGAAAAGCGGTCTCATTCACAAACTGCTTAAGTACGGCAAAAACAATTCACATGGTTATATGTTTTAAGATACCGGTACCCTTTCATTCCTAGCAACCCACTTTTGGCTGCAATGAGGTTTTTTCCTTTTTTTTCTTCCTAAATCTTATACGCTCTTCTCCTAAACCACAAAACATTGAATCTAATTTTAGTGTAAAGTTGTTGAGTTGCAAATGCAATTTTGTCTACCAAAATTTTTGGGGGCCACTCCCCATAACCACTTAAAATGGGGCCCAAAAAATCAATTGTTTGAATGTTAAAGGTAGGGTGCCAGTTCTTTTGATATCGGAAGATATTTGCCAGACAAATATTTTGACATAGTTTGAGGGGTACCACCCGTTCTGGAACCACTCCCAAATGGACCCCCAAATCAATTTTTTAAACGACTTAACCTAGGGTGCCAGTGTTTTTTGATATTAGTAGATATTTTACAGACAAATATTTTGGCATAATTTGGGGATACCACCTCCCCCAGGGACCCCCAAATGGACCCCCCGAAATCAATTTTTTTGAATGGCTTAACCTAAGGTGCCAGTTTTTCTTTGATATCAGTAGATATTTAACATACGAGTATTTTGACTTAGTTTGGGAGTACCAACCCTGGGATCCCCCAAATGGACCCCAAAAATAAATTTTTTGAACTGGTTAAGTTGGGGAGCCATTTTTTTCTTATACCAGTGGATATTTACCATACGGATATTTCAACGTAGTTTGGGGGTTCCACCTCCACGGAGACCCCAAATGGACTCCCCCCAAAACAATTTGAACGGTTCAAGCTAGGGTGCTAGTTTTTTTTAATCAGTAGATGTTTCAGAAACAAATATTTTGACATAGTTTAGGGATACCATCTCACCGGAAACCTTCAAATAGACCATGCTAAGTCAATTTTTTGAATGGCTTAAGCTAGGGCGTTAGTTTTGTTTTTGAAATCTGTGATATTTGTGTTGGTCCTTCAAAGGGCTTGCTTCACAGCAAGCTCCCATTTAGTGCCTTGTTTAGTCTACTTGTTTTAGCTTACCCCAAAGACAAATTTCTTTTGCTGAAAAGCAGTAGCAGAGTTAAGCTGTTGTGTAAAGTAAAAAAATTGAGTCCCCAACTGCCAACCAATTTCATCAATAAGCTGAAAATTCTGCTTGGGAATAAATAATTATCTATTTAGCGAATTCTAAGAAAAACTTGAGTTTTGTGTATTGTCGTGTTGCCATGGACTTTATGTATTGGCAGTGTATAAAAAGTTATGTATTTGTGTATACTGGATTACCATGTAATGATACTATGATTTGAGAAATCCTGCTTCAAAAGTAATGTTTCTTGAGGTAATGTGTTATAAAAAAAGCATGGCATTCAGTATATTGAGTTGCATAAACTACATGTTACATCTGTCGAATCATAGCAACATCAGACATAGAGGCCCTTTTTTAATTAGTTTGCCTACTTTTCATTAGGACAGATTCCACCAATGAGCTAATGTGCCACTATGGTACACGTACTTGATAAAAATGTTGTAGTGTGAGCAGTGTTCTCTGTAACGTTTTGGTTAATCAACTAGAGACCAATTTTTTTGAAACAATTGTGCCCAAAGCTGTAAAAAAATGTTTATGTGCCCTAAATATTGTACTAATCTAGTATTAAAGTATGCTAAATTTCACATTTCCACAAATTTGGCAACTTTTCTAAACCTTTGTTTATCATATTGCCAAAAATTATTTGCGCTTGTTCCAACAAATCGCCGAAAAAAAATTGGTTTAGAGGAACACTGAAATCACTTTGAATGTTACATTTTAATCAATGCTTGAATAAGAAAGACTAATCCAAATAATTGGTATGTAACTTACCTTACCAATACTGAGTGGTAAGTGGAAGTAGTAATCAAAACAATTGTCAGTGTTAACAGTACGTTTTTTTAGATGGCTCGAACACAGAAGAATAAGGCTACAGCTGGTCACCTGGGTCTTTTGAAGGCAAGACTTGCAAAACTGAAGCGAGAACTTATCACTCCAAAAGGAGGCAGTGGTGGTGGTGGTGAAGGTGACTGATTTAATCTACTACAAGCACAAGCTTTTACCACAAATTTAATAAATTTTTTGTGAATTTAGATACTAAAAGCCACATATTTCAAATTGCAGAATGTAATTACTGTAACTTTTTCTGAAATAGTAGTATTTGCAACCTTTAAGAATTTAAACGTGAATGTCTGAAACAAGCAAAACAATTCTGATACTGAGAATAACATTGGACCTGAAAAAGTGCACATCTACCAGATATACTTGTATAAAATCTCAATAATGAAGTGAACCAAAATCTTAACTATTGTGAAACAAGTGTTACTTGCAGCTTTGTAGGATTTTGTGTTGGGATCTAATGAAAAATGTTTTGGGTTTATAGTTCAACCAGGTAGGTGTGTTCAAAATGGAAAATTTAGGAAGTGTCAAAACATAATATATTAGCTTTTCATTGCTTCTTATTGCAAAACATGCTTTCCCACAGACTTTAATGTAAAATTAATTGGTTTGTTGGTATTGTAGTGTATCATGATTGATTATTACAAAAATATGATATTACCATTACTACCTACCTCATCATGGTGAGCGAGATGGTAGATGAATGTGATGTTTGACTGTTTATAATTGAGCTGCTGTTCCTGCAAACCCACACTTTACGATGCTATCTGAGAAACACAGACAAAAGCGAGAAAGATATTTAAAGTGTATCCAACATGTCTGGAACATAAAATAGTGTTATTTACGGTAAAATTTACAAGCTCTTACAGTGCGTTGCACCCTTATGAGATTATCAGAAGATAACTTTTTATTTGAAATAAGTCCGTTTCACCATTACAAGATCATCAGAAGAGAACAACAGACTGTTAAGGGGTTCTAGATTTGACTGTAAATAAGCTAAAAAAATTGACTGAAAATAAAATTATCGTTTGCTCATATCTTGGAGTTCTCTTCAGCTGGAGGTACCAGAAACAACAGTTAGAATAGTGCAAAAATGGGGCATAGAATTTATAATAAATAAGTCTGTTTTGTTTAACTGCTTTAGGTTTTGATGTTGCTAAAACTGGAGATGCAAGAATTGGCTTTGTCGGCTTTCCCTCAGTAGGAAAATCCACTCTATTGAGTAACTTGGCTGGCGTGTACAGTGAAGTGGCTGCCTATGAATTTACTACTTTAACAACCGTTCCTGGTGTGATTAAATACAAAGGAGCAAAGATTCAGCTTCTTGATCTTCCTGGTATTATTGAAGGAGCCAAAGATGGAAAAGGAAGAGGAAAACAAGTCATTGCAGGTATGCTACAGTTATTATTATTGTTACTGGTACATCAAAATATTTATTATGCACAGTTTAAAATCATATTCGATCAAATTCGTATCTAATTGTGATATTGGTACATTAACTTTTTTTAGGGCAAACTACAAAGTTTTTCCACTTAAATATTTCGTACAGTCCTCTGTCACAGATCCTTGTGCTTTAAGTCAAAACTGAGTATTTCCATTAAGTAACACTGAACTCTGTTCATGGAAGTTTGCTAGTTAAATATCGCATATAATTGGTGCTTACATGCAAAAAAAGTGAAGTCACGCATGATATTGACGTTTTATGCAACGCTTTCTCAATTGCTTCTTATATTTAACTAGTTTAGAAACTCCATTTCTAATAAATCTTTTTATTCTTTTCCAGTGGCCAGGACTTGCAGTCTTATTTTCATCGTGTTGGATGTGTTGAAACCTCTTGGTGACAAAAGGCTAATTGAAAAAGAATTGGAAGGTTTCGGTATTCGACTAAACAAACGACCACCCAACATTCATTATAAAATGAAAGAAAAAGGAGGAATCAATTTTCAAGCAATGGTTAAAATATGCTGAACTAGAATTCTGACGTTTTACTTTGTTTTCAACACTCATTGGGAGTTAAACGAGGACTAAAGGCAAAATCAACGGGGTTATCTAAAGTTAGGCCAATCGCATAAGACTATATTGGCGTTGACTCCATCCTTCTTGACCCAGCCGTTCCAGAGATATTCTGCTTCAAACACGACGTAGGGGACTCTAACGTTATAATTTTTATTGGCACCCCTGAGTTTAATAACCTTTGCGTCGTTAGCGACGCCTTCCCAATTCGAATCTAAAGCAACGCCTCGATCAGGCTACTGCGTTGAGTCATTTCGCTACGCTACAATTAGTTTGATCTGGTCAGCAGAACAGATCCGAGCTGAAAACAAGAGCAGACTGTACGCTAGCCTACGTAACAAAGGTCTAAGAACAAGCGAAAGTACGGGTAGTAGAGTACTAGTCCATTGTTTTTGCAACTTAGCTGGAAAATTTTATTCTAGGGTCACATAATACCGTCGGCAAATACAATAAGGCTATTCAGGTACTGGTAGACATTATTAGCATGTATGAGTTTGTACTTTGTAACCTAGTAACAAAAGCCTGATTGCTAGGCTATGATATCGACTGTAAAATGTGTCCGACAGCTTGATTTTTACTGAGATCGCTAGGCTACCTAGCAGTCTACTTTCTTTTACCAAGTCGGGTCTGTTCTGCTGTCAAGATTAAACTGATTGGTGCGCAGCGAAACGACTCGTTGCAGTAGCCTAATAGCGGCGTTGCTTTACGTTGGAACTGGGATGGCATCTCGAACGACGCTAAGGCTATTAACGTCAAGGTTGCCAATAAAAATTGTTACATTTGAGGCCCCCACGTCGTGTTTGAATTAGAATATCTCGTGAACAATTGGGTCAAAAAGGATGGAGTCAACGCCAATCAATACCATCCGTCTAACTTTAAATACCCCCATTGATTTTGTCTTTAGAACTTGTTTAAGGTACGCGCTATTCTTTTTTTGAAATATTGTATTTGATTGACAACACTGACAAAATTTCTAAGCGAAAAGTTTAAACTGTCATATCTGGAGAATGGAAGGGTGTGAAAGTTCAAGTTTGGTGAAGATAATTAATCTTGAGATCTTTCTAAACGTTTTGAGAGAAAGCCAGTCAGGAAAATCTACAACTTGAGTATCCTTATAAGTTAAGCTGCATGGCCAACGAAATTCAACTGATAATTTTTTTCATACGATCATAAGCAGATCACTTTATTTCACACCTTAATTTGATTCTGCCCTGCTATGCGTCTCATGTAATTGCATTTAATTATACGTCAGGTTCCACAAAGTGAACTCGATGCTGAATTGGTGAAGAAAGTTTTGTCTGAGTATAAAATTCACAACGCTGACGTCATATTAAAAGAAGATTGTTCCACCGATGATATCATTGATGTGGTTGAGGGCAATCGAGTATATATTCCGTGCATCTACATCCTGAATAAAATTGATCAGGTATCTTCAATTCACAAATTTGCAGCCGTACACAACTAGTTCTATCTTATCTGATTCATTCTTTGGTTTGAAATATGAAGATTGTAATTCAATATCCTTTATCTTTTTTTCATACGAGACTACCATGGTAATTTTCCAAGAAAAGTTTGTCTTTTGAATGCCGAGGGAAAATACTGATTAGTGAATAAGTAGTCAGTAAGGTTTGGATGCAGATAGTAATTAAGTCTTTGTCTACCAATTTGCCCTGTCCAGGAGACAGCAAAGTGACCTTTCGGTCTTCTAGCTTCCCTTCCACTTGTCTACCATACACGGTGAAAACATCATGCTGTTCCGTTTAATCTTGAACGTCTAGCAGGCTAGTTAAACCTAGGTTTGACCAACCAACATTCAAACTCGAACCGGTCCAGTGTTTCGTAGCTGACGTTCTATTTACTCAGCTTGACAACTGATTGGTTATCAATATTATCATTGTTTAGATATCCATCGAAGAGTTAGACATCATATACAAAGTTCCTCATTGCGTGCCTATTTCCGCACATCACAAATGGAACTTCGACGATTTACTTGAAATGTTGTGGGATTATTTGAAACTCACTAGAATGTAAGAATTTTGCATTTTTGCATCTCTGGGACTTTCGCGACGCTTCGCGTCGGAAATCCCTATGTTTTTTCCGTGCAAAATTACGAATTCAACAACCAGAGGTCAAATACGCTATAACTCTGAAACGCTAAAGGTAGAAACTTGGAATTTAGAACTTAGATAGGGCACATATAAATCATTCTGAGTACAAGTTTCGGGGGCAATCAGTCGCGTGATATTGGTTTCCGAGCCAAAAACTGAAATGCTAATCGTAGGTTTAAACAGCTCTAGCTCGAAAACTAATCGCAGGAGTAGAATAGAAGTTTCGAATTTAGAAGCGCCTGGGCATGCAGTTTCAGCTCCCAAAATTAGATTATGACGATTGGGACACCTTTTTTTCTTTATTTATTTTATTTAAGCCCTTTTTTTATTGACACTAGAACTCCGGAAACCACCAAAGCTAGAAAGTTGAAATTTATACAGATGATAAGTCGGTATATGAAGTTGTGCACTTGCATTTTTAGAGGCCCTACGTCACATGGTTTGGGGCAGATGCACCCAAAACTTGTGATAGCGAAGTTTATTAAGTGATTTTAGTCGCCTATGCACGCGTGCTGCCGCGGCTAGTAGTTAAAGGTGTTAGAGCTTGAAACTTAAGTGAGTTACTAGACCTGGGTTCAATTATCAAGTTGACCATCGCGTTTATCAAACCAAGATTATATTGAATGTAGCATATTTAATTTTTTTCGATTAGGACAATAATCGCTTTTCGTATTTTTTGTTTTGACGTTAGATATGATCAGAGGGTATCAGGTTTCATTCTCTGTGAAGACTCCCCAAAAATCAATTTTTAGCACCTTAAGCTAGCGCGCTAGTTTTTTTTGTTTTTCTGCTATCTGTAGGAATTTAGAAGACGAATATTTTGACATAATTTGGGGGTACCAACTCCTCGAAACCCGTAAATGGACCCCCAAAAATCAATTTTTTTAACGGCTAAAACTAGGATGCTACTTTTTTTGATATCAGGAGATAATAAAGAGACAAATACCCGGACATAGTTTGGGGGTACCACTACCCTCATAAACTGTTCAAATGTACCAAAAAAATCACTTCTTTAAAACGGTCAAGTTATTGACCACTCAAAATCAATTTTTTTAGCGGCTAAAGCTAGTTTTTTTTTTTGATATCTCGAAATATTAAAGAGTCATATACTTTGACATAGTTTGAGGGTATCCCTCGGAAATCCCTCAATGAACCTCACAAAAATCAAGTTTTTGAATGGCTTAATCTAAGGCTCCAGTTTCTTTGATATCAGTAGATATTTAACAGACGATTATTTTGACATAGTTTGGGGGCACCACCTCCCGGAAATCCTCCTAAATACACCCAAAAAATCTCCTTTTTGGACGGTTAAGCTTGGGCACTAGTTTTTTTGTTTTGTTTTAATCAGTAAATATTTGATTGAAAAATATTTTGACATAGTTTGGAAGTACCAACCATCATGGAACCCCCAAAAATCAATTTTTTTAACGGCTAAAGCTAGGGTTCTAGTTTTTTGATGTCGGTAGATATTTAACAGACAAATGGACATAATCTGGGGTACCATCCCCTCGGAAACCCCCAAATGAACCTCCAAAAATCAATTTTTTGAACGGCTTAAGCTAAGGCTCCAGTTTTTATTGATATCAGGAGATAAGAGCCAAAAATTTTGACATACTTTTACCATCCCTTCAGAACCTTCCCAAATGGACCCCCATAAACCAATTATTTTGAACAGCTTAAGTTAGGTAGCTTGTTTTTATGGATATTAGTGGATGTTTAAGAGCCAAATTTTTTACATATTCTGGGGGTACCAACCCTCGGGACTCCCCTAGATAAGACCCAAAAAATCACTCTTTGGAAGCTAAAATTAACAATTGATTTTAGTCAACTGGGTTCATAGGCTGTGCTGGCATGATGGTTAAAGGCGCCAGTGTTTGAAATTGTCGTGATTAAACAGAGCTAGGTTCAAATACTTAGTCGGATATCCGCTTTAACCAAACCACAATTGATTCAAAATCAACATATTTTTCATGTTACAAAATTACTTTGTTTGCATTGCATACGAGTGAGTTTTACAGAAATGTCGGTAACCTTGAAAGAATGAAGGGGAGAATGTTGGTGAAAAGGAAACGGCGGAAGTCCCGTATTATTTTCCTCCTGGAAAATGAACATCTAGTTTCTCAATATTTTCTACACAGTAACCATTATACCTCTCACACAACTGTTCTTTAAATATTTCACTCTTGGGAATTTCTTGATACTTATTGCGTAAGCGTAATAACTTGTTTTGCAGATACACGAAACCTAAAGGCCAGTTACCAGATTACGAAGCCCCTGTTGTTCTATCATCACAAACCCCAACCGTAGAAGACTTCTGCAATAAGCTGCATCGAACTTTAATGAAAGAATTTAAGCAGTAAGCTTTCATTCATCTGTATGAGTCAGGCAATCTGCTTCTGCCTAACTACGCTACAGCATCCCTTTTGAGATTTTGTCTGCAATTTTTTTTTGTACGACTTGGCTCCTCGCCAGGTACTCTGCGTGATCCCAATGCAAAAATAAGCGTTAAGTAAATGTCTTTTCCAAGGACAGAGCGCCTCATAACCATTTTGAGAATAAACTAGAGCAACATTTAGAATATTAACCCAATGCTCTACCAACTGAGCTACGGCACTATCATACAGTGTATGTTTTGACTTGCGGATTGGGTGGTTTTGTTATTAAATCTTTTCAGATGTGAGAATATAGAAAAAAATTACCGTTTCTTTGATTTGTTTAATCGTATTCCATGCTTTATTCTTAAGCGCTCTTGTGTGGGGATCATCAGTGAAACACAATCCGCAAAAGGTTGGCAAAGATCACGTTCTATTTGATGAAGATGTTGTTCAAATTGTCAAGAGAACTTGAAATTTTGTGAGTATGAGTAGTGAGTACGATACAGTATATTCTCTGTATATTGAAGCAAAGTCTTTTTGATACAGTACTAGGGGACTGATTTCTAGCTTAGTATGTGAAGGAGTAGGGTCTAACTCTCATTGTAGGAACTTTTTTGTTCAAAAATTTGTAAGAATTTGCTTCGTTTAATGATTGATTGATTCATGACGTTTGATCCTCCCTTCACGAGAAAGCGACAGTGTTGGACGAATGCGCATTTACTTAAACGGAGACTAAAGGGAAAATCAATGGGGTATTTAAAGTTAGGCCAATCGTATTAGACTAGATTGGCGTTGACTCCATCCTTTTTGACCCAGCCGTTCCAGAGACATTTTATTTCAAACACGACGTAGTGGTCTCTAATGTTATAAACTTTACTGGCAACCCTGACGTTAATAGCGTTAGCGTCGGTAGCGACGCCACTATTAGGCTACTTGCGTTGAGTCGTTTCACTGCGCACAAGTCAGTTTAATCTTCTCATCGCAACACAACCGAGCCAGAGGTGATCGGAGTCTAAAATTTTTGACTGCGAATCCACTCCTGCTCCGAAAACATTGACTCCTGATCCTGCTCCTGCTCCTGTTTTAGCGCAAATGTTAAACTCCGACTCCTGTTTGAACTCCTGTTTAACTGCAAGTTTTTTTTTCACTGTATGGGACCGAATTCAACATTCTAATTTACGCAGACCACAGACTTTTGGTTAAGATAACTTCAATTTATTGAAGTCTATGATTTAACAACATTCTTATGAATAACCAGAGCTTGCATTTTATAGGTACATTGTATTCCTCAAGAGTTATCATAAGACCTCTGAACTGAACATATGCAACCATATTCTATTGAAGCCATGATAAATGTAGGAAATGAAGAAGCTTGCTTAAAAGCTTAGGCTACCATTTATATCATGATCATTTAAATCACCTCACTTAACTGCCTTGCTTTGCTTACTTCAACTTGATTGTTGAATATATAAATTGAAGTTACAATAGAATTATATTCCGGTATCATATGGAATCAGCCGTTGCTCTCCTTAGAGAACCGTTTTACGGTTGGTGTTTGGCAGCGCCAGTCAATAGCAAACTTTTCCGGTCGTGCAACGGAAGTGCAGCGGCTTTTTGTTGATTTTACCCTTATATTCTAGCGCAGCTTAGCATCAAATTCAACAAGACTAATGTAACTAAAATCTGAAAAACAAAACGAATCATTAAGCAGTGAAAACGAAAAAGCTAAAAATACAGGCAAGACTGATAGGCTTGCTTAAAAACAGCAGATTAATGTTCATGCTATTATGACATCTTGCTCTAATATCACCATCCCATACTGGGTACTGTACATGGTGAGACAACTGCAGACAAAACTTCATTTATTTGGCTGATATATATCTACTGAGCACTATCAGTATTTACATCTATTTGAAGATCTACCTTCACACAACACAATGATTGCTCAATACTGAAAAAATCTAAGTTACTGCACAATAAAACACTGAAAATAAAGTGAACATGAAAATGCAGAATTTGGTTAAAAACAGCAAAGCCTTAGTTAAAATTCTAAAATTCTTAAACGTTTCGGACTTATCTAGGTCCATCATCAGTAATTAAACTTAAAATCTTATTCAAATAGAATTTCTATTTGAATAATTTGAATAAGATTTTAAGGTTAATTACTGATGATGGACCTAGATAAGTCCGAAACGTTTAAGAATTTTAGAATTTTAACTAAGGCTTTGCTGTTTTTAACCAAAATAACGCGAAGTGAAACTACTCTAGTAAGTTTTTCATAGCGCCTTGGCTGGTACTATGCAGCACCATTAAACTACTGACTGCAGTAGCAGAGAGGCTTCTACGCTTTACTTCTAATATGTTGCCACTTGTGCTAAAAGCTCTTTCGCTTGCTGCACTTGATGCTGGAACACTCAAAATTCCAAGAGTCATGTGACTTAATGTCGGAAATTGCGATTTGATGGTGGGGTTATTCCAAAATTGCAAAATGTTAAATTCATTTTCTTTGACACATTCATTTAGCACACTCTGGTTTGAGAAAACCATGGCAAGATATTCAGTAACTTCATCTTTTTTTGCAACTTCAGTGTCACACTGCCAATCAAAAAATTCATCTTCCAAAGCAGCTGCCTTGGACTTTTTGCTTGGTTGTCCATAAGAATGTTCCTCATCAACACTGCCAACTGACGGAGACGAGACAATTTCAGACATTAATGACCTTGCCAAATCATGGACTCGTTTTCGGTCATCATTGGATAGATCTGGCGATCTCAAGGACTTAAACTTTGGATTAACAAACAAAGCCAGCAAATGAAAATCTGAAATCGTAAACTTTTCTTGCAAACACTGCAATCCTCTTTCCTTCAAAAATGCAAGCACGTTTGAATCTGTTGCCACTTTTGCCATAGTTCGTTTCAATTTAGAAAAGCAAAGATATACTTTGTGCAATGTTGGCAATAGATCACCTTCTAAGGCTTTTGTAGCTTCCTCAAAAGGTTCCAAAAACTTGATCAGGTCTGATATAACAAGCATGTCTACATCTAATAACATGTGGCCTTGCCTTCTCAAGTTCAAAATCATTTCCACATCATCTTTGTTTTCAACGTAAGATTTCAGCATGTACAAAACTGTGTTCCATCTTGTTTCATTACTTTGCTTCAAGGATTTTTTGAGCTTCTTATTAAGACCAGACTGCTTGAAGTATGTGGAAATGGATTTAACAGCAGAAATGTTGCTCTTAATTTCATTGACCAACTGTAGCGAAGGATCATCAACATCTAAAGGAAAGCATGACTTGCTCAAAGATTTGACTTGCAAAATGTGTACCAACACAGTTGCCAGAAGATGGCATGCGCAAGGAATTCGCTTAAAACCATTTAGTGCTAGAACCATGTTACTTCCATTGTCAGTTACAAAAATAGTATGCTTTGTCAATACATCCAAAGTAACCTGTCTTTCCTCAAAAAACTTCACGATTGCATCTCGGATATTTTTTACTCACGTAATGGTTTACAGCTACCACACAGTGATGCAATACACCGTCCACAACAAAATGAAGTGTTAAAGATAAATATGACCGACTATTGTAGTCAGTCCACATGTCAGTGGTTAATCCAACATATCCATTTGCTTTGATTGCCGATTGCAAATGATCAATTATCTGGTTCTGTTTTACATCTGCCTGTTGCACAGCATGGCGTTTTACAGTGTGTCTAGATGGCAAAGCTTCATTTACATCAAAATTTCCATACTTGGCACCAAGTTGGACCAAACATTTGGCCATATTTTTAAATCCATGATCTTCTATTGCTTTGAAAGGCCTAATGTCCTTTGCAATAAAAGTTACTGATGCATCTAGCAGCTTCTTTTTATCCAACTGTGACAGCTGTTGGGTTGATTTACAAAAGGCTGTTATGGGCCTTGATGTAGTAGCCTTTTGGGAATGTTGGTTGACTGGATTTTCGGAACAATGGGTCAGATGGTCACGCAAGTGTGTTGTACCACTAGTCGATCTGTTGTGTTTCAAGGGATTTTTACAAAAACAACAGAGCACGTAACCAGTATACTGTAGTGGAGCACTTGTGTATTCTTTGGAAAAATAAACAAATGAAAAATCGGTCCAAACACTGCTCTTTTTGTTAGACCCTGTCCCTGACTCATTTTCCAGGAACACTTTTCCTTCTTTTAAAAACTTGGATATAGTGCTGCTACTTAAGCTTAAGGCCATGTTTGGATGCACCTAAACATACAGGCCAATGTTATTAAATACCGGTACTAGTAGACTACTAAGCAACATTGATATATATAGGCCTAAAACAATCCATAAATCCTGAACCAAAGATTCTTAGTGGGCTAGACTGGCCTGAATGTTGCTAAGCCCAGAGCCCCTGCTGTATCTGGCTTTAATGGATGTAACCTAAATGCTGAAGCTGAACCGCAAAAACGAACGCCTATCGAACCAACCCTGGCCTTCATGAAGCCTGCCCTGCAGTCTGCTGCCTGTGTGCCTGACTGCCTCTGCCTGCCTGTGCCAGTGACAGTGTAGGTACTGCGCCTGCCCTAGTGCCCTGTTGTACTAGTATGTGTAGGCTACTGGTAGCGTACCGCTGAAACATCGTAATGAAATAGATTCAAAAATCCGCATTCGGTCATTTCAGTGCTGTCTCCAAGCCAACAGTACCGGTAGGTAACCAGCTACCAGCCCAACTAGGGCTGGGTTGTGTCCAGCGTCGCTAGTCTATCGTGATGGGAATTTTTTTACTCTGACAAAAAATGACAACCGTAACAAACAGACTCCGGATCCGGCTCCTGGTCCGGTTTTTTTATGTAATTACACCTCCGGGTCCGGCTCCGGCCAAAATAGTCAAACTCCGGGTCCGGCTCCGGTTGTTGATCACCTCTGATCCGAGCTGATAAAAGTGTAGACTGTTTGGCTGCCTAGCGATCTCAGTAAAAATCAAGCTGCCAGATACATTTCACTCTAAATCATAGCCTAGCAATAAGGCTTTTACTACTAGACTACGAAGTACAAACTCGTATCTGATAATTAATAAGACTAACAGTACCAGAGTAGGCCTACTGTATTTTGTGACCCTAGAACAGCGTTTCTCAACCTGGGTTTCGCGAAAGTTCTTTACAGGGGGTCAAAAAGTTATTTAGAAAGTATTTCCTTAATCGTAAAGAACTCGGAAATTTGCAAAATCTTCGCAGCGATCGCTTTTCAGTTATGTCGTTGCAAGTTGTCAACCACTTGTAGGCCTACTATTGCAAATATTACAACACCATGTGCAGCTTAGTTGGAAAGCCAAATTGCTAAGTGATACCAGGAAATATTGCCATGTTTGAAGACTTGTCCAGTGCTATTAAAGAAAATGAAGAACTCGATGAACGTTTGAAGACATCGATTACACAGCACCTTCAATCTCTTCAAACTGAGTTCAAATGATATTTTCCTCAGCTTAAAAAACAATGACGCCACATTCGCACGAAAACCGTTTTCGACTGCTTTGGATGTTAGTGATATTTCTGATGAATAACAAGACCAATTTTATGATCTTCAAAAGAATTCGTCCGTACGTGATGTTTTTCAGGAAATTGTACTTTCGCAGTTCTGGTGTGCTATCCGCGAATTCTATCCACTAGTATCCGAATTAGCTTTTCGAATATTACTTCATTTGCCACAACATACCTTTTCAACTCTTGTACATATCAAAACGAAGGAAAGTTGAAGATGAAATGAAATTGGATTTGTCGAACACTAAACCAGGATTCCTAAATTGGCTTTGCGGTTGCCAAGTCAATTGTCGCTCTTAACAGATGTAAAATTGAGCAGTTATTTGAAATTAAATATCTTTGAGTGAAGTGTTTTTTGTGGTAATTTTTGCTTGCGTAAAAACTAGAGCTGGAAGGGGGTCGTTTCTGTATGAAATCTTGAAAAGGGTCGTGAACCGCAAAAGGTTGAGAACACTGCCCTAGAATTAACTTTTCCATCTCAGTTGCAAACAAAGTACTATTCTACTATCCTTACTTTCACTTGTTCTTAGACCTTTGTTACCTAGACTACCGTACAGTGTGCTCTTTTTTCCAGCTCGGATCTGTTGTGCAGAATATATCTAGAACGACTGAATCAAGAAGAATGGAGTCAACGCCAATGTAGTCTTTATGCGATTGGCTTAACTTTAGATGCCCCAATCGGTTTTGCTTTTAGTTCTCGTTTAAAGGGACAATGAGGTCTAATTTTAACTCATTTATTGCCACAAAAAAACTTGTTTTTGTTTTTTTTAGACTAATTTCAGAATTCTTTGACTTTTGCATCGCGAGATATTTGTATTTTTCCCGCAATTTGCAATCCTGCCACTTTTTTTTAATTGTTTTTTGAATCAACCACTAGGTGTCGCTCGTGTGGATGCAATGATAATGTTAGAAAAGCAAAATTGTGTAACTAGGAAATTCTAGAGTTAAAAATCCATAGATTCCAGATATTTTCTTATTTGTGGTACTTTCTTTGATGGATTGTAGCGGACGACACTACAAATGCGCAAATGAGTATTCTTTATCTTTGTTTTATTTTTTCTAACTTAAAGTTTTGGGTGAAATAGACTTATCACTATTCATTCCCAATCTGCAATCAGCCTGTCACAAAGCCTAGCTCCTAGGCCTACCCAGTGGTGGGCAGTAACTAGCTACAATTGTAACTAGTTACTTTTTTAGTAACTGTAACTTCGTTACTTTTTTCAGATGTAACGATATTTGTAACTAGTTACCAGTTTAGAGCCCTAAAAAAGTTATAGTTACTTTTTGTACTACATGCTTTAAAGCAAATTACAGAGTTTTTATGAATTCCATTCAAAATAATTGTATTACACTGGCAACACAGGACGCACAGTCGCATGTCTGATCAACCATAACCTTTTATCCATGTTTCCTTCACTGTGTTCACTTTAACTTTTCTATCTGCAGTTCCTCCAAGATCCATTGATGCAAATTCTTTTGATGATGAGGGATTGAAGAAACTTTTCATGCAATATAATACTACCCTATCATCTAGTGCAGTAGTGGAGAGACTATTTAGTTTGAGTAAAGATATCTTAAAACCAAAGCGCTGTG
This sequence comes from Trididemnum nubilum, assembly GCA_963965965.1. Taxonomy (NCBI): domain Eukaryota; kingdom Metazoa; phylum Chordata; class Ascidiacea; order Aplousobranchia; family Didemnidae; genus Trididemnum; species Trididemnum nubilum. The sequence goes on from OZ014488.1 coordinate 25,516,056, forward strand.
GGCTCAGTGACGAACACTTTGACATGTTAGCGTTTTTGAAAAGCAATTAACTGATTTCTGTTTTCAAAATTTTTGTAACTATCAGTGCATATTTTTAGATCTAGCTAGTTCGTTTTTCTTTGCATTCTTACACAAATGCGACTTTGAAAGTTGATGCTTGAAATTTAACGCTTTAACAAAACTAAATTTTGTGACAAAGAAACATCCTTGGTTGGGTCTTAATATACTTTTGAGACAAACAGACGTAATCTGGCAAGTGCCGACAGGCCTGTTTTTAGTCCAAATTTTTAATCACTAAAAGTAACTGTAACTAGTTACTTTTTCAAATTTGTAACTGTAACTTCGTTACTTTTTTTGCCAAGTAACTGTAATTTGTAACTAGTTACTTTTAGAAAGTAACTTGCCCACCACTAGGCCTACCATTAGTTAAGTACCGTACCAGTAGATTTTTAAAAGCCGTAAAGTCTAATCTCTACTAGCTTCCTATTGATTATGTACGGTAGCTTACCAATAGTACGCTTTTATAGCGGCCGTAGGCTTTGATAATTGCAAAGAACTACTAGGTAGCCTATATGACATACGTCTTAATTGCAAGTTTATTTCTAAGTGCACCAAATTGAATATCTGCGCTAAAAAAAGAAAATTCTAACCATTAGGCCTAATTTTATTTAGGAAAAAAATTTTTTTCGCCAAAGCCACTGCAAAAACCTGGCAAAAACACACCCTAACCACCGGGACCTACCGGATGACAAGTCGGTTTGAAATCGCCTATGCAAATTTGATGTGGTAATGTTGCCACAGCCGAATTTTCTTTCCTTAAAAGTCAAAATCGTTTCCGTTAAAGCTATTCAACGTTAAGCAGTGTCTTTAGTGTTAAAATTCAAAAATTAGACCTCGCTGCCCCTTTAAGAGATTGCGATTTTCCAAGCTTTCCGATTGACTTCTTGCTGAAGTTGCTACTCGTTCCGAACTTCCGATGTCACCAACGGAGGTAATCACCATAAAATAAAAAAGAACGCCACAACTTGGCCAAGGTGCATGCAGACAGGTTGAATTCTGGTCATGCAATCACGGTCGTGGCTAAAACGACGCCTTTAGAATTTCGGTCACACTGCTGACTATTACTATAGCTTACCTATATATACCACTAATATTTATTATAATTGTTCTTATTTGACTAAAGCGCTTGCCGATGTTTATTGTAGGTTTGTTCTGGTTTGGAGGTAGAAAAATTCATTCATCTTTGGATCCACTACCGATGCTCAATATTTCACTGCTTTAGTGACACCTATATACGATAAAGCTTTTTTCTCTTGCTTTGTTTACGTGGTTCGTTATGTAAATAAAGTAATTTTGCGCATAGTATGGTTCTATCGAAACTAGAAAATGTAGCTGAAACATTCAGTATAGGAAGCTTTCTATAAAGTGAAACTACTTTTAATATTGCACTATAAGTAGAAAATTTGATCTCACTGTTATTATGTTGGTTATTACGTATGATTAGGGCCGTATGCACCAGCTTAGATTAAGTTTAATCTTGGGATTAACGATACTTTGGGGAAAAAGTTGAAACAAATGGCTGGGCAAATTGCAATAATTATAAAATAATATTAAGAATAGCGTCTCGGAACTCGCAAGGTTGCTTTATTCTACTAAGTTCATCGGGGTAGAAGATAGACACATTGATAATTCGCGGATCAACGTTGATGCAGCATACTAGAGTGAAGCGGAGTCGGATTTTGCATTTTTTGGTCGGATCCGGAGTGCCAATTTTTAAAAAAATTAGGAGCCGGAGTCTGACTTTAAATCTTTTAAGCTGTAGTGATGGTTGGTAGCAGCATGAGCAACTATTTTTGCTCTCTGGAAATGGAATATCGGAATATGTGATTAGGTTAGACATATCTCGGGCTATTGAGCAATATGACAGTTAGTTCGAATTTTTCGACAAAGCGTATTTTTGTCTCGAGTATTTCGGAGCGAATTGGATCTGGAGTCGGTAAAAACCAACGAGGAGCTGCTCGTTCAAAACTTACGCAGGGAGCCGCACTCGAGTGTAACGGTACGTCGCTTTCGTAAGCGAAAAAGCTGCTGCCACTTAATTGCTATCCCTCAGGCTGGCATCGATGCCCCAAGCCTAACTGTAATGCAAGGTTTTGAAGCAAAAAAAGATTGCTCTGTGCATTTCCTTCCCCGTTCCTGCGTACTGCGTCTATACTTCGTATTCTTCCATTCCACGCATTCACAACCCAAGCGCAAATCAAACCCGGGTGAGGTGTTTGGAAGCTGAGCACGATCACCACTACACTACACAGCTTGCAACAATGCAATGACAAAATGTATTTAAACCAAATGTATGAGAAAAAGGCAATGGCTCCGTGCGTGACTTTTGCATGACTAGCTTCTATTTGTTTTTTTTTTAAGTAGAAGCTAGTCATGCACGGAGCCATTGCCTTTTTTCATACATTTTGTTTAAATACCACATTTTGTCATTGTATGTTGCAAGCTGCGTAGTCTTGTGGCAATTGTGCTCGGCTTCCAATCACCATACCCGGGTTCGATTCGTGCTTGGGTTGCAAATGCGTGGAATGGAAGAATACGGAGTATAGACGCAGGAACGGGGAAGGAAATGCACGGAGCAATCTTTTTTTTGCTTCAAAACCTTGCTTTACAGTTAGGGTTGGGGCAGCGCCTGAGGGATAGCAATTACGTGGCAGCAGCTTTTTCGCTTACGAAAATGACGTACCATTACGCTTTACTGCGGCTCCCTGCGTAAGTTTTCAACGACTAGCTCTTCGATAAAAAAACATATCGGATTGGAGCGAAGTGTATAAAGTAGCCACTCCGCTCCACTCTACAGCATACGACCCTTAGAGGATCAACCTACTTGCAGTTAACACTGTCTGGCACCGTGTGAATTTTTTTTTTCGTTTAGGGTGGGACTGGTTTTTGCTTTATAGATTCTATCGTTAAATATGATCATGGTAAAATAATTACCCATTGTAGACGTAGAGGCAGCTTTAAGGTATTGTCAAATGAAGCAGGATTGTAAGACGTGTAAAATAGTTACTTCTCTCTATTTCACTTCAAGAATATTTTGCTATGCTCGGAGATGGAAGAGCACGTAGCTACACCGCTGTCATTACCGACTTGAAATGCAGACTTTCACGAGCTAAAAATTTGAACGAACTACAGTAATAGAGTTTTCACATGTCTGTTTTTCTGGCCAGGTACCTGCTTATTGTTGAGGCATGCCAAATTACGAAAGAAACGAGCCAATAAAAAAGTAAGCTATGCTACCACAAGAAAATAGCTAACATAAAAATTATAAAGTTTTTGATTGGCATGGTTTCGTTCGTAATTTATCACTTTTCGGCATAACTCAGCAATAAGAAGGCACCATGAACCGGCCTGAAAAGTGATGAGTACAGGGTGTTCCAAAATGGTTGACCCCATTCTAAATATCCATATCTCCGAAACTACTCGATGGATCATAATGAAACTAAACACATTTTATGTTGAAGGTCATAAGTTTTATTGGTTAAATTTACAAAGAAAAGTACAAATATTTGTTGGTTCTATGACAGATTTTCATAAATGTTCAATATGAGCATCGCCTGTGACTCTGCACACGTCGAGTCGGTATTCGAGCTCGTGCCAAACTCGCTGTAGCATGTCTTTGGTAACAGTTTCCAGTGCAGCTGTAATTCTCTGTTTCATTTCTTCAATGTTAGCTGGAAGAGGAGGTATGAAGACTAGTCCTTTCACATAACCCCTGAGGAAAAAATCACATGGAGAAAGGTCAGGTGATCGTGGTGGCCATTTTACCATGATCACCTGACCTTTCTCCGTGTGATTTTTTCCTCAGGGGTTATGTGAAAGGACTAGTCTTCATACCTTCTCTTCCAGCTAACATTGAAGAAATGAAACAGAGAATTACAGCTGCACTGGAAACTGTTACCAAAGACATGCTACAGCGAGTTTGGCACGAGCTCGAATACCGACTCGACGTGTGCAGAGTCACAGGCGATGCTCATATTGAACATTTATGAAAATCTGTCATAGAACCAACAAATATTTGTACTTTTCTTTGTAAATTTAACCAATAAAACTTATGACCTTCAACATAAAATGTGTTTAGTTTTATTATGATCCATCGAGTAGTTTCGGAGATATGAATATTTAGAATGGGGTCAACCATTTTGGAACACCCTGTATATAAAAGCACAATATCAGGCGCGTAACCAGGATTGTGCTAAGGAGTGAGCTTTGAACCGAAAGGTTTTCTGCTTAGGTGGGCACAAGTCCGTTAATCCGTTAATAACGAAGCTAACTTTTCCATTAACTCGTTAATCCGTTAAAAAGTTTTTTCATGTTAACGGACTAAATTAACTTCCGTTAAGTTCTGTTAACTTCCGTTAAGATTTTTATCGTTAATTTCTTGCACCATTCATCCATCGTACCGGTACAAACCAGTTTGCGCTGGTAACACTTGTTGCGTATTAGCACGAGTTTTACAGAACAATGCGAAGAAAGGAGCTCTTTTTTGTGGCAAATAATAAGCTTCAGCCTCGTAGGTCTATTAATTATTGCTGCTCACAATTTCCAAAGATTTTCCGATCGCAGATTCGTTAGTGTATTTGAACTTATTTTTATCTTGAAATTAGATTAGACTGTAAAATTGAACTTCCAAAACACAGAAAGACCACCATAGCAATAAATATTTCCTTACCATTAGCACAACAGCGTCAATGTTTATTCTAGAAGCGAGTGAATAAAAAGAAATGTAAATTACACGTAAAATGTAAACGAATTAACGGACTATATTAACTTCCGTTAATTAAAGCTGAAAATAACGAATCAACGTAAACGGAGGTGTGAAGTTTGTTAACGGACTAGTGGTTAACGAAGCTAACGTTTTGCATTAACTTGCCCACCTATGGTTTTCTGTATGTGAAAATTGCATCCCGCGGTGTGGCGTGTTAGCGAACTGGTGAGTAGCAAGCGTATTACGGATGGGGTATGGAGTAGAACCTCAAACTGTCGGAAGTTATGGGGGTCAGGGGAATTAAATTTATGACTATTCGGAAATATATTTTAACGCCATTTGGATCCCATTTCGCACGTTTTTAGAGCCATTTATGAAGCATTGTTTAATCGATTACGGCAAACTAGTAAGCTGAGCTGTTTTGTCATGTAAATGCGAAAAAATCGCTTCACTCAGTGCAAAGTCGATAGTTCTAAAGTCTTGTTTACTGATCAAACATACCGGCAGTTTTACGTGTTTGTTTTGAGAATAGAATTAAACCGACCAGAGTACGTGATAAAATTACTTTCACAAATGTTATCAACAGTGCAAAACCCGCAAATGAAGTATAGATTGAGAAGAGTCAGAACCTTTGCGGTATTACGCTTCACCACTGTCTTGTAACTTCAGTTTCTTGAATTTTTTGAAGGTCAAGTTGGGTAGTCAGTGTTGACAATTTAGTGAGGCTCAAAAGTTAGATATTCTTAAAACGCCAAAAAAAGGTGGGAGTTCACTCTTAAATTTTCATCCTTTTCGTACAGCGTAAATCTTTCTTTTTTTATCATGTTTCAAATGTGTCAGAAAATCCTAAATTGTCAATGGGTCGATCTCGCTCTTTAATCTTTAATGACCGCTTGTCCGTAAGATTTGCAGGCAGTGATGCTATTCAGCTGATTTGCTCGAACCTGTGGCGAAATTTATAGCGTTGTTACTAGTCCACTTTTCAGACCCGGTTCTTGCTTGGTTCCAGTGCCTGCTATTACTGAGTAACGCAAAAAAAATAATTCAAATTACAAAGGAACAGTGCATTTTAGAGTAGAACAACTTAAAATGTCAACGATGTTCTACTATGACGCACAAAATCTTTGATTGGCACGTTTTTTTCGTGATTTGGGGCATTTTTGTACGACTCAGCATTAAGCAATAAGCACGGACCAAAAGCGAGAAGCGGGCATAAAAAATGGACCGGAGGACGAATAACACCGCTGTTCGAGAAGCGATTGTTAAAAATTGCTTGCATAGATATCACGCACTTTTGGCTCGAACGAACAGAACTGGTTGCTTACAAATCTAGCTTCTTTAGTTTGAATAGCAGCCCTGGTTGCGAGTAAAGATTATTGTTGGTGATTAACTGCTACTCCTGGCAGTGACCCACGGCCACAAACATCATTCAGTCAAACAGAAAAGTTATATGTCAGGTGCACACATGTAATAATTGTGTACTGTTAGTAGCTAGGACCACAAATTTTAAATGACATCATTTGAACTGCAGCGACCAATTGAGCGTGTAATTGCGGCACCGAATGAATGGTGTGCTTCATATCCGGAGCAGCAACACGAGAAACGATCAAATGCCACAAGAATAGAACGGAAGCATTTAATGCCTTTGCATTTAAAGGTGCTTAATAGTTTGGTATAAAGAAGGCTACTAAAAAATTGATTACGATTAACGTCTAAAAAGTGATCTTTAGTCGGTTGAAGTTAGTGTTCTGTTTTCTAAAACACAGAAAATCAGTTCCTGGAAGGTGTTATAGGTTGCTTGTCGAAGTTTACACGAGAGCGTAGATCAACAAAAGTAGTTGGATACGATTTATCTAACGATAACTAGTAGTTGCGATTTAATAAAACCAGAAAAGCAGAGCCTCTGAGATTGCGTCGTCGTGTTTTTAGACGATTATACCGTACCAAAAACCTACCGCGGTCTATGGCGGAACAAGAATTTACTCGATTTTGTCAAATGCGAGGTTTGTTTAGTTGAACTTCAGACTCTTGGTTGAATTATGCGGTCCTTTCAAAAACTAAATCTTTTCTACACTCACTGAATCACGCCGAAGTGTGTTATATCATGGGCGTGTCCTTTGTTTGTGTTAACCAATTCTAAATTTCACTTTGTTTAACCAATTATTACAGTTTGTCTAACTAACGTCAGGTGTATCTAGCTTTTGCTTTAAAATGAATTAAGGCAGGCCATGAGTAAGGAAGGGTACGCTTGTACGCTCACGATCTTACACCCATTGGCAAAGCAAACCTAGCCTATTAACGAGCTAGCGTAGCCCACCATTACATTTTAAGCGCCAGGCTACACAGCTGTTTGAAAAACTATCGCAGCGGTGGCCAAGAATGACGGTACGGTACGTAGATACGGTACGCTTCAAAAATTGAACTGAAGTACGGTGCGATCATAGTGGTGCTATTCAAGGTGCGAGGTACGTAGTACGTAAATTTTGAATGTACCGTACCGTACTGCCATCCTTGGCGGTGGCAAGCCGTTGACAACCTAGGTTTGAAAACTAACCCTTGAACCCGATCCAGAGGCGAATTCGTGACCGTTTGACCAACTTAGACATGCGGTTCTTTTCTTAGGCGTATTAACAGAATTTTTTTTCTGAAACCAATCTGTAAAATGTTTGCAAGCACAATTTGCATAAATTATGTCGCTTAAACCGAATTTTGTTAAAATGGCTTTTACAAGTTAGTATAGCTGCAAGAAACCGGTGCTTGGTGAACTATTTCTTGCGGTTGTGACTAAGCCACACAAAAGGAAACGATGATTTCATTTGCTCTACTGTTTACGCTTTGCAAGTTAGTTAGTCAACGCTATAAGCTGAAAGATTATATTCGGCAGTTTCTGAGAGGACGATCCGTGATTATCAAGCCATTGTAGTAACTAAATATCAGTGTAAAAGTGCGCGGTAACGGTACGCAACACCGCTGCGGTAAAAAATTTAGCGCTGGGATAGCGTTCCGTAAGGAATTCTTGAAAGCAACAATTCACCGTACCTCACTGAAATAATTATTGGTGTTTCTTTTACAACAAAAAAACATTTGTTTTGGACTTTTGACCGTTCTTTGAACCTTTTTAAGGAAACTCGCTGAGAATAGCGTTCCGGTAAGAAACTGTTGGGAGCAGCGTTCTGGTAAAAAAAAATCAACCACTTTTCCCGCCTCTAAAGATACGTTAATGCGTGTTCACGTAGATGTAATTGACCAATATTCGCCGAAATTTGAAGATTATGCACCGTCAGTGAGCAGTTACATAGTTCTGCATTTAGACGCTTAAGCGGAGAGTGTTTAAAATCTAGGTAAACTTCCTTTAACGGAGCTACACTAGTGAGAGTGGCTCCATTACTGTGAGGGTTACGTATTCGATCGATTTTTACTCCAGTTCAAGTATGAGTTTAGCCTATTTTTAGCAAGTCCGAGTTATCGAATTCAATGTTTTCGAGTTCAAGTTTGAAAAAAATTTCTAGTTTTTCGAGTTTAGACTAACAAAAATACTAAGACTGCTTTTCAATTTGGTCGCTTTCCTTTTGTATACATGCTGTTTTTCTTGGTCGCCATGGCATAAACAAATGAACGCAATCTCAATGCATACGGCATTATCAACAAAAAATATTCCTTTCCGACAATTTTTTAATCTTTAAATTTCTTTTAATGAACTCGAACAGTTTTGTTCTACTTCATAAAAACTATTTTTTCCAGTTTGGCAAAACGATATTTTCGAGTTTGCAGCCCTGATCACCGCAGACATTTCATTCGTATCGATTGCTCAATCCTAAAGCCTCTTTGCAGCTCTTCCTCCTACAGTAACAGTAAAGAGTTGAAGACCTGCTAGAATAACTCAGGAACATTAAATTGTGACATCTTGCTTTGTGTGCGCAAAAAAAAAAAAAAAAAATAAGCCTTAACTCAAGTCCTCATAAACCGCCACAAATTTTACTTAGCAATAAACCCGAAAGGTGAAACTTGGGCGGGCGCCAGATAAAAATTTCATCGCGGGGTGCAAATGGTCCACGTATCCAACTGGAGTTTCGACAATTGACACCCGTTTTACTAAAGTAGAATGTAATATCTTGCATAAAATATTAATGTCATGTATTTAATTGTTAAGATGTAATTCACAAAGCATGAATAGGCGGCAACATTGTATTGAAGAAAAAAATAATAATTTTTTGACGAATCAGCCTTAGTCAGTACTGAATGCAGATACATGCATGTAGTAGCAGCTTATAAGAAAAGGTCACGCTGTGTTTTTTATTTAGTTTTTATTTTTTTATGAAAGATACATGCGGCCTATCAGAGCATGAAACGAGTTTGATGCTATGACGCATTGATGCCTTAATGTTGCTAGCCTGTTCATAAAATAACGTACTCTGCCAAACGACCTGTAGCCGGTCGTAGAATCGGAATAAAAACTGTAATCGCCTAGTCGGATTGCTTTAGTACGAAAAAAAAGTTGTTTACCTTGCCAGACTCCAATACTACCTCTTAACCAAGGATGTGGAAGCAGCAATTTTTGAATCGCTTCTGCTTCCATCCTTAGCGCTTCCACCACTTGATGTCGTAATTTTGGCTTAAAATTTTTTAATCTTAAAATGTTTTGGCAAAAACTTTTTCCAGATAAGTTAAAATAAAACGGCTTTGTTGTCATCACCTTAAAAACATTATATAGAACCAAATTATATAAATGTTTGCAGTGGTTTTTCATCGCAAGGATCTGCGCATGGGCGTTGTCAGGAATTCGGATTTGAAGCGGTACTGAAGCGATAAGTCCGATTAATCACGTGGTCGTTATGTTTCCGCTGACGCGAATTTATCTGAACGTTCTCCCAAAAGTATAAAATACTGAGCGATTATTTGGGGACGGATTTCCAAGCGCCCGAAATAATAACTTATTTAAACTGCATCTGCGCTGTTAAGCGCAAAATTTTACTTGGTTATAATTATGTAATCCTCGGGCGAAGCTACCACATTTGCAGAATTTTGTTTTTTTAAGAACTTGTTTGTGCATGAGGTTTGCTCCAAAATTTTGCAGGCAACGTTTATTTTTTAGAACAGCAAAATTAAAAGAACATTGCAAGAATTATGCGGTTATACTGTTATACACTGTACCTTATCAGAATAATCCTTGTCGCAGACGATACTTGGCGATAATTAAGACAAGCACAATAGCATCATGTTTAAAAGTCATACAATATTAAACTTTGTTTGAGAAACCTTATGATGCTCTCCTCTAGTTTGTTTTTCAAGAATATATTATCGCAGAGAAAAAAATTAAAAAGCTGGAACTGGAAAATTTATTGCGTTGGTGAATGCTGTTTTATACGAGTATGGCCCCAGATTTTGTTTATACGCGTATGTCCCGAGTATGGACCCGAAAAGATGGGCAAAGCCCCAGTTAATTTATTTTTGAGAAAATCCAGGACTAAAATAGAAAATTTTTGAACGCTAATTTTAAAACTGAGTTGGTTAGCTACATGGTTCATCTTTGAGTTGATAAGGGTGGGGGCTGCCCCGGATCTAAGTGAACCACAAGCCTTTAGAAATGGTTCTCTGCAAATGATGATCGATCAAACATTCACTTTTCGTCGTATATTTTTTAAAAGATTCCACCACATTCAAGTTTTGACGTTCGATATGAATGGCTAAAGTGGAATCGAAACCCTTTTACCGCTTCCACGAAAATTTGCCGCTTCAACCTCTTCCGCTTCCACATCCCCGCCCTTAACCCTACTTTTAATTCGTGCTTTAACCCGAACCAACTCATAACTCTTGGTCCAACGCATATCCTAACCCTTACTAACGTTACCGCCTTACCGGTAATCGAAAAATAAAAGAGTGAATGGCTATTCCTGTAAAGCAGCACCCCTTGCTCGGAATTTCACTTTACAAAGCAAGCACGTAAGTGTGGCAATACCCACTTTCATCGTAATAAAGCGTTCTTTTAATTTTTCAACAAATCGCTAGAATGCAGGGTACTGGGTAGTTTGTTAGGTTAAGATGGGAAATGAGTGGAGCTTATTTATAAACTAGCTAGTAGTTGGTAAGCCAATGATTGTGCGCTTAATCGATTTCAACTTGCATTACCTCTATAATTGTTATCGATTATGACGCATAGCGACGACCAATGGATACGTCATTTAAAACAACGCTCAAGCTGCCAAAAAGAAAATTGGCCTGTCCAAGAAACTGAAAATAAAGTTACTTCAGAATTCAGATAAATCAAAATCAGCTAGCAGGTTAAAACAAGATGGCAAAGTTTGAATAGAGCAGGCACGTTCGGTCAGGGGAGGCAGGTAAGGCCGTGCCTCACCTGTAGAATTGAACAAATGACAACAAAAATAAAGTATACAATTAAAATAAAATGTTTTCAAACGAATCAAAATATTTATCAAAAACTTTATTAATTTTTATCAGATTTACTTTTGGTATGTATTCACTGCTTTTGTGTTATGTTTTTTGCATTAAAACGCTCAAACTATTCGGTGTAATATTGCAATCTCTGCTGCGTGCCATTGAGCATCGCTTCAAATATGCGAAGTGATGCATTTTCGATTGTGCCTCACTTCAGCCAAGCAAATTTCATAAACGAACTAAAAGTAGGCTTTTTTTCTCAGTCAAATCGCGGACAACGCATATGCTTTTAAATCTGACTTTGCGGCGTGCCTCAAATATGACGTCATCAAATAAGAAAAAATCGAAGCAGGTTTTTTTGTACTCTCGTTCATCGCGAAATTGAACAAGTTATTATTCTAACGAAATAAAAACAATTTAATTCGAGAAAATGAACTAAAATGGAAGAAAATTTTAGTCTCAAAGCTTGGAGACTATTCTAAGATAGGTTTTTAATCTAAACTTGAAGTTATAGCTAAAAGAAAACCGATTTAAAACGTTTGCTCGAGACATCAATACGAAAAAATCCCTCAATTCAAAAAGAGTAGAACTGTACTCAAGAAAAAAGTGGTTGCGCCATAAAAATCGTCATTTTTGGTGTTATGTTTCTAACACATAATAATCAATACTACAGGTAGGCTAACATAATAATGTTGGGACTGAAACCGGGTTTTAGTGACTTAAAGAAGCCTTAGCAAACACGAAAACTTCAATAATGTCCAGCACATTCAAAGCCAAATAATAGGCTACCTTTATAAATTTTCAAAACTTCAAGAATTGACTTGGCTTTAAGTGAGCAGCAGAGATTAAACGAATGATTAATCATCGAAAATTTTAGTTTTCGTTAAATGGCTATGAAAACAATTAGTTGCTTGTCATTTATTGTCTTAAATAAATTTTTTGCAAACATGTGTTTGAAAAAAAAATTTGTGCCTCACCGCACGTCACTGGAATAGAGTAGTGACAGTGATTAATCAAAAACAGTCTTTTACCGCCCCGGGTGTCGCTATTTTGGGGTGACATCAGCATTTTATGATACCAATCGAACAAAAAAGAAAACAGCAGTATGGTTAATATCACTGGAAATGTTTAGCGCACTAGAATAAATTAAAAAATGATTTAAAGCATTTTTGAAACATTTATATAGTAGGTGGAGGAGCTAATTTGTCGAAAATATAACTCACAAATCAGGAAAAAACTTTAAAAAATCGCCAAAACTAAGAAATTGAATTTGATCGCTCGCTGAAACATGATGAATTTAGGTTTCATAAAAAAAGCTCAGGAATAGGGGAAAGGGGGTGGCTATTCAGAGCTAGTTACGAAATGGATTACTACTTGTGAGTTTCATTGACCTATAATTTTGTGATTTACGGTACCAGCTTGTAAAAAAGAGATCTAAAATTCTACCATCAGCCTCCTCCCACATAGCCATTGCCCAATTATGCAACCTGTTTAATCATGGTTCTGCATTGCTAATTTCTACGGCACATTTCAAACGCATTAATTTATCAAATTTAGCCTAAAAATAAGTTATTTTTGCAAAGTAAAAAATTTTCGAACGCTGGGGGCTCTGCCCCCAAACCTCTGAAACAGTCCCTCCCATGCAGATTTCTGTATACGCGCCTTAGTCTACTCATGCTTTGCCAGGCTAATTTTTATGCTACCAGAGTTCTCCCTAATGAACGTTTTGAAAGCATTAATTTACATCAAAATCAACCTAAAATTACAGTAAGTTATTTTTGCATAATAAACTTTTTCGAGTGCTGGGGGCTCCGCCCCCAGACCCCCGATGGCCTGCGGCGGATGGAGGCGGTGCTCCCAGATCCCCGAAACAGCCCATTCTCCATTGCGGGTTTCTAGTTACGCACCTCATGCTAAACATGTGCTGTTCAGTGCTTATACTTTTAAGTTTTAGAATCTTACAAAGACAAGTTGTTAAGCTAGCCAAATAACAACCGCGATCTACAGTAATGAAGTAATACTATGGTAGTACCGCGATCTTGAAAATGGAGGCGTCTCTAAGATTGATGACACCCGGGACGGAATTTCGAGGTGTCACCCTTCAAAATGTATAATAGGCTGCAAAAAGTTATATTTTAAAAATAGCGGTACTACTTCATTTAATGTAGATACTACAAAGCGATTGTTATTTGGCTAGCTTAATTACTTCTCATTGTAAGATTCTAAAACTTGGAAGTATGAGCATCACACGTTTAGTATCAGGCGCATGACCAGAAATCTGCAATAGGGGGGAAGGGGTTTGGGAGCTTCGCCTCCGTCCGCCGGAGGCCATTGGGAGTCTGGGGGCGGAGCCCTAGCACTCGAAAATTTTTATATTTTTGCAAAAATAACTTAATGTTAGGCCTATTGTTATAAAAACTAATGCTTTTGAAACGTGGCATCGGGTAGCATATACGCGTAGCCAGGAACTTTGATTGTGGGGCGGGGCAAACCACAAAAATCAAAGTCTTCACAGTCTGATTTAGGACTTTTGATTAGAGGGGGGCCCGAAATGTAGTTGGAGTTCAATTTCGGATTGGGGGGGGGCAACCAACAACTTACACAGTGAAGACCTAAACAAATACAAAAAAGGTCTTCACGGAGCGTAGGGCCGATTTTGACGCAAAAATTAGGTGAAGACCGAAAAAAGAAAAGGTTTGTTGGTCTGACAACAAACCAACGAGAAAATCTGAAGCTACAATGACCTTTTTCCTCACAAATTTATCATTGCTGGCACTGTAATTGGGAGGGGGGGCGGCCGGGCCCCTGGCGCCCCTCTGGCTACGCCTATGTCGGGTAGAATTCCGGTTGCACAAAAATTAACAGTGCAAAAACATGATTAGACTCGGGCGCGTAGCTAGAAATCTGCAATGGGGAGTTTCGGGGGTCACGGTCGAAAATTTTGTATTTTTCGCGCAAATAATTAATTTTGGGCCTATTTTGATGAAAGTTAATGCTTTTGAAATGTGCTGGCATAAAAATTAGCCGTGCAAAACATGATTAAACCGGTTGCAAAAATGAGCGATGGCTATGTGGGAGGTATTTAATGGTAAAGTTTCAGTTCTTAGATGTACAAGCTGGTTCTGTAAATCATAAAATCTTATAAGCAGTTCAATTCAACTCACAAGAAGTAAACCATTTCGTCTACATTTAATACAGAAAAATAATTTGATGGAAGCTAATGGAACGATATTTGAGTTGAAGTGATTGGCAATTAACTATATATTTTTGTATGAAACCTGTATTCGGCATGTTTTAAAAAACGATCAAATTTAATTGCTTAATTTTGGCAGCTTTTCAAAGTTTTTACTGATTTGTGAGTTATATTTTTGACAAATTAGCGCTCTACCTCTAAATAAATGTTTCAAAAGATGCTTTAAACCATTTTTTAGTCCATTAAGTGTGGTAAACTTTCAAATGGTATTAAACATGTTGTTGCTTTAGTTTGTTTGATTGGTTTTATAAAATGGTGTCACCCCAAAATGATGACACCCGGGGCGGGCCGCCCCCCCTTAGCGACGCCACTGCTTGAAAATATAACCTTTTGCAGCCTACTATACATTTTAAAGCGTAACACTACGAAATTCTGCTCCGGGTGTCACCATCCTTAGCTACGCCACTGCTCAACACCTCGCTCCGTTTTTCATCCATTGGTTTTTCGCCTCTCGCCCCTCTCTAGTAACTGACTGACTGTACTAGCAATTCTGTAAACTTTCCAGTACCGGTACTGATTTCGATTTGCTTTTTGAAATTTTCCTATTTTTTAACATTCCAATTTGCAATCGAAAAGTTCGAGCCTTCATTTCAGCAGTCCCATGCAGCAGGTGTTGAGCATATTGTGCATTTGCACTATCCTTTTTATAAATTAAGTCATTTGATTGCGATACCTCGTCTTTGACTATTAATCAGGGATGGCAACCGCATTGCATCGAAAATCGCATCGCACGCTTTTTTCTCAAAAATATCGCATCAGCTTATCGCCTCGAAACTATGGGGCGCCAAATGTAAACTAATAAAAATGCGTGTTTTTACCCTTTTTTTGATGCCAAATTGCATATTTATCTAAATATGCAAAATGACGCTAAATCTGCAAATTGTCAACTGCGCAAAAATGCTTAATTTTTAATTCTAGCGGTTCAAGTCCATTATCACAACTTTCGTACGGTCTGTGCTCTGCAAGTGCAATTTGAGTAGATGGAAGCCAACTGTTAGAGAAATCAATTTATAGCAAAAATTGTAGCCTACAGGGTGCTGTTTTGACTATGATTGAAGTTGGAAGACTTGAAGTAGGCCTAGCTGTACAACAATTACTTGGTCAGTCAGCCTAATTGAAAAACACATTCCTTGAGCATAATATAGAGGTAGTATATCAGAAATGAGATAGTGATTAGAGTAATAGGGTGTCAAATCAGACTTGAACATGTAAACTATTGCAGCAGTGAGATTAGGCTGACTTTAATAAAAGAAGAAAAGTCATTGTAGGAATGGCTGTTGTTCTAAAGGTTTTCTATTCAAAAGCGACAGTTACCAAAGTCTTCTCGATCTTCGAAGTCTTCTGGCTTTATTATCACTTGACTATAATCGATCAATCATGCATCTATTCAGGCTATTCCTATCTATTATCTATCTAAAACTAAACTAATTACCTTATCGTTCTTATTCAAATAGAATTAAAAAACAAAAGCAAAGTTAGCGTAAATTATTAAAATAATATAAAACAATAATTAATTTAGTAATAAAAAAGTAATTTAAAAAAGATCACTAAAAGTCGATTTTCGAGAAATATGTCAATCATACTGTACTGTCAAATTCTACAATTACAATTGAAACTCAAATAATAACTTAATAATATCTAATTTTTGATAACTCCGACCTCCATGCACAACCTTCGCTAAAACTGTTAACTTCGAAAATGATAGATTTCCAACACAAAAAGAAACCGCGGCAAAAAACAAATGACTCAGAGAACCCTAAATTTAACGCAAAACAATAATCTTCCAAAACGCTGTCCATCAAAGGGTTCAAGCCCCTCTTCCCCCTATCTTCTGCTAAGGGCCTGCGAGAGGGGGTTCAGGAAGTAAATCGTACCCGCGAGGACCAAGTTCACGCACACTCAAGTAACTGATCCAGCTCTCAATTACCAGTAATCGTGACTCGGTGTGCATGCAGCCAAAAGCTGGCCGGTTAAAATCTTTGTTTTTGGTCTCCACCGAACTTCCGGCTTTGGCCTTGGAAAAGGGGCCCAATATCAGTTTTCATGCCCACCGATAGGATTTTTCTCTAAGGCCTTGCTTCTACATCATTAAACAGGTAAAAAAAGCTATCAAAATTTTGCGCCAGTTAGCTGTTAAAATTTTACAGCCATTCCTACCATAACTTTTCTTTTTTTTTTGAATTAGGCTGACTGACCAAGTAATTGTTGTACAGCTAGGCCTACTCCAAGTCTCCCAACTTCAATTATAGTCAAAACAGCACCCTGTAGGCTACAATTTTTGCTATAAATTGATTTCTCTAACAGTTGGCTTCCATCTACTCAAATTGCACACGCAGAGCACAGACCGTACGAAAGTTGTGATAATGGACTTGAACTGCTAGAATTAAAAATTAAGCATTTTTGCGCAGTTGACAATTTGCAGATTTAGCGTCATTTTGCGTATTTAGTTAAATATGCAATTTTGGCATTTGCCGTTTTGCATATTTAGCTAAATATGCAATTTGGCATGTGTCATTTTGCATATTTAGCTAACTGTGCGATTTGGCATTTGTCATTTTACACATTTAGCTAAATATGCAATTTGCCATTTTGCATATTTAGCTAAATATGCAATTTGACATTTGCCATTTTGCATATTTAGCTAAATACGCAATTTGGCATTTGTTATTTGGCATATTTAGCTAAATATGCAATTTAGCATTTGCCATTTAGCTAAATATGCAATTTGGCATGTGTCATTTTGCATATTTAGCTAAATGTGCAATTTGTCATTTTACATATTTAGCTAAATATGCAATTTGGCATGTGCCATTTTGCATATTTAGCTAAATACGTAATTTGGCATTTACCATTTTGCGTGTTTAGCTAAATATGCAATTTGGCATTTGCCATTTTGCATATTTAGCTAAATATGCAATTTGGCATCAAAAAAAGGGTAAGAACACGCATTTTTATTAGTTTACATTTGGCGCCCCATACGAAACACGCAAAAAATCCACATCCATTATCGCATCATAGAATTTGACTAAAAAAATCTGCGATTCCGATTTTTGTCATTATTTCTGTTGGTTTCTTCTGCTTCCGCATAACTCATAAGGTATATTTTGGGAAGAAGTTTGAGATTGTTTTGGCCTTTTTGCATCACAATTACAACATGTGATTGAACTAACGTCTTGCGCAGGCTGAGCTTCAGTTTACATTGTTTTAGGTCACAAACATCGTCAAATTTGGTCACTAAAGTGCAGTAAAAGGTAGGTGCAAAATTTAAATTTTTTTTTTTTTCAAACGGCGTCTCATTTCATCCCTGCTATTAATGCCTATGAATGCTATGATTAGAATATTACTGCGAGTGTTTAAATATCGCTGATTTAACATCCTAAACTTAAAGCAAAACCCGCAATTAAGTCACACGTAATTGTATGTCTGTTTAAGCTTGTCACATGGTAACCCAGCCCAATTAATTATATCCTAAAGTATTGTCGTAGTTTTGAGTCGAAATACAGTTACAAGCATTTCGCACGTTCAAGCAATTCGAATTTTATCCAAAAGTATTGGCGTAGTTTTGAGTCGAAATACAGTTACAAGCATTTCGCACGTTCAAGCAATTTGAATTTTATCTATAGCAATCCAATAAACGAGCTTCTGCATCAATGTGTAGTCGTTTTAGTCAGTTGTGACTGATATCACTTTTATCAGGGTTTCAAAAAGTGCTTTAATAATGAAAAGTTAAAGCTAACATCACAGCAGATTATTACTAAACTTGAAGCTTCTGATAAAACTACTCAACTAACTGAAGCAAAGAGCGTAATCAGTCTGTGGTTGATATAAAAAAAAGTGCTCAATAAATATCAAAGAGTAAGTGCGTTTGTGGATTCTAATCAAGAAAGAGAATTTTCGGGATCGTTAACTGGACTTGTTCCTGCGGCTGAGACTAAAAACCGCCAAAAGATATTCAAACTTCAACCTTATATTTATGGCATTCGAACCGGAAATAATGAGCCGGTATAGGCTAATTACTTGCAAATGTCATTACTAGCTACCTGTAAGCGTTATGCATCGAGTAGAGCTTAAAAGCATGAGTAGCAGCAGTTGATGTACGTACGCTTCGCAATTCACATATCCCATTACATAATTTCCGCGTGGTCAAATTGTCAAAATAAATTGCCGGTATAAGTGCAGCTGAGCCCTGTACCCTTTTATAGTGCATTATAGCATAAAGTAATGAGTCAAAGAGCTTAGAGGTATAATGGTAATTGATGGTAGCTTGTCATTACAGGCTTGTTTGCTATGGAGAACAATATCAGTTTAAACTTAGGCCGTTTACGTTGTGAGCCCAAAAAAAGTGTCTAGAATTTCATAAATATAGCCGTACAGAGATTGGCGATGGCCAAATTCAGCATAAATATTGACATAAAATCCGTGTTTTCTACCCTTCACAGATAGCTCTTTTGATTCAAAAAGTGAATAATGTCCTGTGCTTTGGTGCGAGTACAAGGTTGTTAGTGCAAGCTTCTAATTTACGCTAGTACAATAGCGTTGGTTTATGGATTGGTGCGAGTGCAAACAGAGGCGTCGCTAAGAATGGTGGCACCCGAGGCGGGATTTCGTGGGGGCACCCTTTATCGGCCAAAATATAGGTGAAGACCAAAGGGTATTCGCTGCAAAACGAGTTGGTGTTCAGTCCGAAAGTATGTGATGACCAAAAAAAAAAAAAAGGTCTTTGCCTACCAATAAGTGGGTTTTCGGTCTCAAAAGAAAAAAAAACCAAATGGTGTCACCCCAAAATGGTGACACCCGGGGCGGGCCGCCCCCCCTCTCCCGCCCTCTATAGCGACGCCACTGAGTGCAAAGTTGTTAGTGCAAGCTGCTAATTTACGCTAAGCAAGATTCTTGGTTTGTGGATTGGTGCGAGTACAAGGTTGTTTGTGCAAGGAGCTAGTTTACGTTCAGAGGTGGGCATTACTGCGGTACTTTTTTAGTACCGTTATCGGTACCGTCGGTACTTTTTTTTAAATGTTTTTTTTTGGTACCGTCGATACTTTTTCGCACTTCTGAAGTCGGCACTCGCTGCTGGGTCTTTCTTTTATGATTTGTCCGAAATAGAGCTTTGATTTATTCAAACTCCGTACCAATCAAGTAGAGAAGGAGTGAGGACAATCGTCGACCCACACTCCGCTGACTTCGGTTTATGCGGCATTGCGGCTACGGCAGTTTGCAGTGTGACGAAAAGTACAAACAGTACTTAAATTGTAGGGGGGACGCGGGGGGATGCGTCCCCCCATCGAGAGTTAGCCTTCCGCCATTGAGATTTCAGCATCCCCCCTAACAAGGTTTTAGCGCTTTCTCCATTGAGAGTAAGCGTCTGGGTGATAAGACAAAAAAGTGGCCGTCAGCACGAATAAATCCTAAATTCTGGCCGAATATAGTACCAAATTGCGGTAAAGACCTTTTTTTTGGTCTTCAATTGAATTCGGGGACAGCATCTGAACTTGAAGCATAACTTCCACTAAATTTCATCCACATTTCAAATGCGTTTGGTCAAAACTGCGAAAGCGTCTTCCAACGCAAAATTTTACAGTCTAAGTACTGAGTACAACTATATGTGATGCAATACAAAAATACTTTGTGACATCACAAAAGACTCCCAATCGTAGCCGCAAGCCAGTGTGGGCTTTACACAACGCCGAGTTGACCTGCTTAGTTACCATTACCATTTATTTATTTATTTTTTTCATCAAGCACAGCGACTGAATTATGCGCATTACACAAGCAGTTGTACAGTTTCGAGATAAATTATGTACATTAGACACAGTTCTTGATGAGGTGATGGCGAAGGACTAAATGTCATCTAGTCAACCATCACCCGCACTTCCGTCTCAAAATATAGGTCTGGAATCGTTACTGTTATGATCTAGATTGGCCAATTCCTGAAAAGCAGTAGGGTTGGGTCTTTTGTTGGATCAATTAAGAAACTTGAAATATGACTTAAAAAAAAATTTTTTTTTCTAAAATTCGATGTGAAATGTAACTTAAATTTAATATTTGCGAAATTGAATTTCGGAATTCGTACCGTAGTTAGTGGTTACTGGTTAATTGGTAACATGAGTAGGCAGGGCATGGCAGTGACTATTTTGTATAGATCTTTGGTTAGGCTAAAGCTGAAAGACCTATACACTTCTTGAACAAAGTAAATCATAATCTTCTTGTTCGTTACGTCTGTTTCCCATTTTCAACAACAACACCACTAATATATGAATTGGTGGCTATCCTACTCTAGTGGCGTCGCTAGGGGGGGCGGCCCGCCCCAGGTGACACCATTTTGGGGTGAAACCATATTATGATGTTCAACCATAACTTCACTGGACCAAAAAGCTACTAGTTTTACGGCGAAGACCTTTTTTTTTTGGTCTTCATCTATTTTTGGACCGAAGAAGGGTGACACCACGTAATCCCGCCCCGGGTGCCATCATCCCTAGCAACGCCTCTGTCAACTCGACCCTATGGAGAATCAAACCCACAACCTCTGGACTGCTGTCCAAGTGCTGTGACCGCCCTTTTTTATGGTCTTCACCTATTTTTGGACCGAAGAAGGGTGACACCACGTAATCCCGCCCCGGTGCCACCATCCCTAGCAACGCCTCTGTCCTATTTGACCCTAAGGAGAGTCAAATCCACAACCTCTGGACTGCTGTCCAAGTGCCGTGACCTCTTAGCCAACTTCGCAAGCACCTAACGGTGACACTGCTTATAATACTTCAGAATTTAGATTATGTTACATGAACCTAAACTGATCAAAAAGTTATAAAGTACCGAGTACCGTTATCGCCGGTACTTTTTTCAAAGAGTACCTAATATCGTACCGTCGGTACTTTTTTGGAAAAGTATAATTACCGTTACCGTCTGTACTTTAAAAGTACCGAGTGCCCACCTCTGTTTATGCTAGTACAAAAGTGTTGGTATACGGATTCGCAACAAAAACCCCTATAGAAAGATTATCATTATCGCTAGCTAAGAAAAAATTTAAGACACCGGATTGTTTAGTAATCTGCAAATTCTGTGATGGAAGCTTGTCCTGGGCTTAAGTCCAGGACAAACTTCCATCGTAGAATTTCCAGAAAGATATTTTGTGCAAACTATGCAAACGTCAAACGTGCAAAAGATATTTTGTGCAGGACAAACTTCCATCGTAGAATTTACAGAAAGATATTTTGTGCAAAACTGTACGTTTATAATACGTAATATGTACGTCTAACTTATAATATGTACGTCACTTGTAGAATCAAAAACGGCATAGAAAATTGAACTCGAAACCTTGGGTATTGAAGCACGACTCGTCTTTACCACTGCGTGAGTTATATTTTACGTAAAACATTCCAATTTCTTGAGCTTTTCCTCTCAAGTTTTGGCTGCCTAACTAGATTAGCGACAGATTTTGAATTGATTAAGAATTGTGGAGTTAAAATAGGTTGCACTTGAGTTGAATCGCGACGCTTTGGCACGAACGTACAAACTAATTACGTCGCAAAAAATCTGCAGGAGATGAGGCCAAATAAGTTGGTGTTATGTCAAGAATCGGGACTGTACGTGTGATTACATTTATCTCAATTAAGTTATTCGAATGCAAATTTTCTATGACCGCTGTTTTGCCGGCCTCGATTTCATTGCGCCGAATTGTTACAAAAGCCACAAAAAGTGGTTTAAACGCGGCAGTTAGGCGCAAGTTATTTCTATTGAGAGAGCAATGTTGCACAAATTAAAATAACGAAAAAGTTTGAACCAGAGTCTGAAATTGTGCTAACTATTTAAAGGCTCTAAATTCATTTTTTTTATTGTTTCGATTCGGCAAGAATGAATTGCTTTAGGCAATGGCCAACCAGGGGTGCCTCTCTTCCTTAGCCAAGTCACTTAGCAAATTTTCCCCAAAATACAAGCGTTTAAACGTGTTTTCCACTCCAACTGTAAGTTGGGGGGGGGCTTGGCAATTTAATTCTTGCTAATAACTTTCGATTTTTTGCAATTTCGGCTCGCTTCAAATGGCTCTAAAATCAAGCGAAATGTGATTTAAATGGCGTGAAAATGGATATTTTTGGCCGAAAATTGCCCAGCGGCGCGGGGCATTGCCCCCAGACCTCCTTGGCCTCCGGCGGCTGGACCTCATATGCGGTCTGCTTGGTTCTACCGGCTTGCTCATCACACCGACTAAAACGAGACGATTTTCGAAAAAAATATTTTAACTTTGAGTTCAATCCCCCTCTCCCCCTCTGCAAAATCCTGGTTGCGCGCCTGGCTTTAGGTCGAAGCTTGTTCCAAAGCTTAAGTATGAATGTTAGAGAGGACCACGAAAGGACCAACTTCTCTCGAAACCCCAAAAGGGTAAACTTCTCCCAACCATTCAATCACCCTGCCTGATAAATTATGTTTTTTATTTGTGTTTCAGCTCATTCGAAATGATTTGTAAATTAAGGCAGTTAAAAACTGCGCCTGCGGGTAATAATAACCAAGCACATTCAGAATTCAAGAGGTCAGTGAGGAAGATCGAAAAGTCAAGATTGAACAACGCGAATCTTCCAAGCACAAATAAAGCTACTATTGCTTGTAGCAAATTTGCTCGTCCCGTAGTGACGTCACAAAGCCATTTGTTGAAAAAAAACTGCGAAAAAACGAAGTCTGTGTGTTGGCCCAAGATAGAAAAATCAAATTCCGTTGGCTCCGAGTCCTCTAAATCTAAACTGGGCAATAAAAATTCAAGTTTAAATTCAGCTTTGGACTTTTTAAATTCCGAATCTGAACCAAATACTACGAAGATTGAATTTGGAACAGATACTTTGAAATATGAATCTAATGTGGATTGTGCATCTTCTATATTTGATTCATCTCTGGAAACTGACGTGATTTGTGATTTCACTGAGCCTCAAAATCTTACGATGACTATTCGACGACCAGAAAATGTTTTAAGACTTTTGTGTGAAACTAAAGACCAAGATTCAAGTAAAAGTATCAACGCTATTATTCGATCACAAAAAGATTCCAATTCACCCTCTGAATCATCATCAAAAGTTCTTACTTCAAAAGAGTTTTGTAACTATTTAAAATCTTACAAACTGACAATTAAACCGTTTGGTGCAGCAGAGAGCAAGCGCAAGAAACATAGCAACTCTAAGACGAACTTTTCAACGGTCTCTAAGTGGCGCTGCGCAGTCAATCGACCCAAAACGAAATCGAATAAATTAAAGTGGCACCACACCAACTTTGAGGACAAACCACGAACACTTCTCACAACCACTCCGCCATTTGTGACGTCACTAGCCCAAGCGTACCAGGATCAAGAGAATCGTGACTTGGCGTTAGAAGAGACCCTGAAAAGGACTCCGACCCATCGCCCCAACGCATATGTGACAAGGAACAAAGATCCGTGTCTTCAGAGTGCCAATACAGAAACCGAAGAAACTGGAGATCTCCGACTTTTATCGATTCCACAAAGTGAAAAACCCCACGCGGAGAGTGAAAAAGCGGAATTTGATATGCCGCACGATGAAACAGCAGAACAAATGCAGTGTCTACTAACTGACAAAAACAAAATTATAGACCTAACGTGGGAACCCGAACGTCCGGTTCGAAAGCAGAATGGAGAAAGCAAAGTTGGGTGTCACGCAAAATCGAGTGATATTGTGATGATACAGCCTATTCATAGCTCCACTGATTCAGGAAAAGACTCAGCGAAACCAGGTAGATATTCACTAAAAATTTTAACATACTCAGCTTTTCTTATGAGGTAAATAGAAATTGCTGACTCGGAACGAATTGTTTGAAAACTTTAAAACTGAGCAAAAGTTTCTAATGTGTTTGCCACCGGTAATACCGTTGGATCTGAGAATTAACAATGAATTTCATTTTTAAAAGCTGTACAGCATTTAGGGTCATATACACCAGCGTGGATTAACCAAACTTTGGCGGGAAAGTTCGGACAAATGGCAGGGCAAAATGTATAAATTTAATTCAATGATTACTTTTCCAAACTTGAGAATTCAGTGTATTTTATTCAAATAAATTTAGGTGCATGGGAAGATAAAAAACTGATAACCTGTGGACCGAAGTTTTGATCGTTGGTGCATGCGACCTTGATAACGTAACAAATTGTCCCTTAACTAAAAAATAGATAACATTTTTTCTGAATAAAAATTTGTGGCAGTTTTTTTCAACTAACTGTTGCAGAACGTTTGTAAAAATTTGCGGTTGCTTCAAACTTTATTATAATTTTAAATAGCTAACCTCTAATTAGCAAAAGTAGGATAGAGTGTAACAATCGCGAATTTCTTCGAATAAAAATGGAATGACTCAAAAGTATTTTGAAGCTGAATGATAGGTTATACAATATTTCAAAAAATTTGATAAAAACCACTTCATTTATCAATGAATAGCTTTATACCCGGAAAACTATTGTTTGAATATGAATTGCGAACAACGAAGGAGTAGAACATTATCTATATTTTTTTAGCGACTTTTATATTTGCTTTTTTTTTGTTTGTCGACAACAGAACATATAATGTAGATGAGTTCAATCAGCAAATAGAAAACACCCGCTATGACCTTTATTCTGTCTTGTACTGTTTTTTTTTGCCATAAAATTACCAAAAAGATTGCGATTGAGTACCTTCTACACTGGGCATAAAATCGAGAGCGTGCAAGCGCATTTTCGGTTTGTTTTAAACGGAAGTTCGGTACGCCTTGCGTAAAGTAAGGATATGCTCGTACGCTCACGATTTTATGCTCATCGTGCGGGCCTTATAAGTACAACTTACGGTTTATGATTCAAAATGCGACTCCAGCTGATATTTAAAAAAAAAGTGAAAAAACTGAAACATTTTGAATCGCTAAAAGGCCAGCAAATCTAATTTTATCAATTTTTTTCGAAAAAATAAATAAATAAGTGTTTTTGTTGCGAACAGAACAAAGAGCTTGATGACGCTAGGTCAGAGCCTGTTAACAATAAAAATAATAAATATAAAAAATTAAGAAAAATAAACAAAGGTAAAAGAAGCATCTATTAATATTTATGGATGTTTTTTTATTGTTAAATAAATAAATACATAAATGGCTGAAGGGACGATGAACATGAGAATTGCATAGGAAAGATTTGGGATATTTTAGATGGTGTTGTGCTAATACAATATAATTAGCTGAATGCAAGCAGCAATATTCCTGTTGCTTTTGACGTCGCCAGATAACTAGTGGGGTATTGTACTATTAGTCCCGTGATAATCTTTGGCTCTAGCAACGTGTTAAAAAGGCTAATTATTGTCCTACAAGTTTCAAAGTCCATAATCTTAAAGCTTTTTTTTCTTTCTTTAGATAAAGGATTGTATGGTGTAACTCTATCTATCATTTCCTACCATTAATTATAAGTGCCCTTAAATCTTTTATCCAAAAGCCGTATAACTTTTTAAGTGTCGTGTGCAGATGTATAAGTTGCGCCAAAACTTTGACATTTAAAATTCAAAATCAACCACTTTTCGCAACAAATGATTGTCATTAAAAATTGTCTCAACGCTCTATGGGAAATTGAAAATCTAAATCTTTCATTTAATTAGAATATGACATCACAAGCGATATCCGGGGACTTCGCGAAAGTATCTAACTTTACTGAACTAAAGTATCTCACAATTGTGTTAAGCGTGCTTATGGTTGTTGATAGTCAGAATTGAAATACACTGCTTTTGAATTTCATAATATTCCATTAACTTGATCAGGTTTGTGATTAACGGCTTTCAAAATTTAAATGTTTAGAAAAGGTATCTATAAAAAGTCAATCAAAAATCTTACGATTTTGCTTAATTTTCGTTTCAACTTTTAAGGAGTTTGTTGAATTTTCACGTAGCAGCGCAGCGCAATTGTTAAAATTGCGGTTAAAAACAAAACCCTCGTTAAACCAAATCTTTCGACAGTAACCTTTTGCTCCAATTAAAACAACAAAAACGACAGAGACAAAACTTTTTGATCTGATAATGCCAATGTGATTTTCGGATTTTGTAATTTACATTATCTTGACCAGAAATTTGACACTCTATCCTAAATATCATATCTACTCCCACAACTAGCCCACTGCAATATTTTTTTAGGAAGAATTTTATATAAGCACATTTATAAACACTTCTATTGATTTTTCTCAAAATTCAAGAACTAAATCAAAACAATGCCTGCCTAAGCAATTAGCATGGAAAAAGATACGTACACAAACAAAAATTATAAACAAAAATTAAATTCTTAAATTTATAGGTGATGTTGCAGAGTCTAACTTTACGATGACTTCGCTTTGAAAACTTACATTAATTTACTCAACTCTATGCTTTCCAGAACCCTAGGTGTAATGTTTAAAGTCAAACCACTATTTACCGAAATTTATCTACTTCTTTTGCGCATTCGCTCTTTTTAGTTCGTTTTAACAGCTTGGAGATTATTCGCTCTGTAAGTATAAAGGTCTCAAAAAGTTTTCTGTAATAAATTATTTACTACTACTTCTACTTATCAAAATAATCAAGTAACGTCAATCAAAGAGCTATTAGAAGTCCGTAACAGTTTTTTACTTTATGAAATTACGTAGAGCGATCCTTAAAGTTCCAGCGACTTTGAGAAAAAAAATATTATTACATCAGCCAAACTTAACATTACCACGGCCTGAAAAATGCACGCATTTTACAGCTATTCCTATTCTGAGAACGCTATTGAACAGTGCGACCACTTAAGCCAACATATTGGATAATTTACAATACGTTGTACAACATCCATTATTCAGCACGAAAGCTTTCTTAAATAAAATTTTTCAAAAACTTTGAAGAGCAAGAAGATTTTTTCAACGTCACAAGTGACAGTTTAGTAAAAAAATTCGGCCATCCAGCTTAAATTTTTCAAAGCCATTTAGCTCAAGTACTTCAACGTCTTAAATGTTGGAGTAATCCTATAAGTTTTACTCTTCTACTTTTCTGCGATACCAATTCATTGTGAGGATTCATCTTATAGTTTGAAGGTTCACTTAAAGACTAATTGTCCAACATGGCATTGCCAAGTTTGGCATGTTTTATCTTCTTCTTATATTAGCCTACCGGTACTCTTGAAATTTAATATGTCTAGCTGGAGTACTTCATTTTTAAATTTTAATAAAACATTTTAAAATTTAGTAAAGATTTTAAAATTTTAAGGGGCCCATTTGGCATGGTCTCTTCAATGTGGCCTGCCAAATTTTGTTATCATTAATCTATGATTCATATTAACTTATCCAATGAATTTAATTTTTTTAGTTTTTGTAATTAAAGGGGAAGGTGTCAACATAATTGGAGGACCCGTATTGTGTGACATTCTCAAATTTATATATATTATATTTTTACCTATCCTGAAAATTTTATTTGTCTAGCTTGGGTGGTTAAAAATTTTGAAAGACCTGTTGGAGAACTCCCTAAATGTGGCACCTGAAATTAGTCATATATTTTTTTTATTTATTCTGATTATTTCTTTAAATTTACCTATTCTGAAAGTTTCATGTGTCTAGCTTGAATGGTTGAAAAGTTTAAATTTTGAAGGACCCAATTGAGGGACCCTCCATTTTGGTGCTTCAAATTTTGTCAAATTTTATCTTTCCTTCATATTTGCTTGCGTATGCTGAAATTTTGATGCGTCTAGCTTAAACAATTAAAAAGTTTGAATTTTGGTGTCTTTGTTTGAGGGGACCCCTCATTGTGGTATCCCCAAATTTTGTCAAACTTTATCTTTTTTCCATATTTGCCTATCCTGAAAATTTTATGAGTCTAGCGTGGGTGGTTAAAAAGTTTGAATTTTGGCATCCTTGTTTGAGGGATATCCCTTCATTTTAGAATCCCTAAATTTTATCAAATATTATCTTTTCATATTAGCCTATTCTGAAAATTTTATGTGTCTAGCGTGGGTGGTTAAACAGTTTGAATTTTGGTGGTCCCGTTTGAGTAGGACCCTTATTTTGATATCCTTAAATTTTGTCGTATTTTATCTTTAACTTACATTTATCTATTCTGAAAATTTTATCTGTCTACCGTGAGTGGTTAAAAAGTTTGAATTTTTGCGGCCCCGTTTGAGGGGGACCCCCATTTCAGTCCTCTTTTCATATTTGCCTTTCTCTTTTCATTTTATCTTTCTTTATAAGTTTTATCTTTTCATATTTGCCAACCCTGGAAATTTCATGTGTTTAGCGTGTGTGGTTTAAAAGTTTGAATTTTGGCGGCTCCGTTTGAGGACCCCCATTTTGATACCCCTTACATTTGCCAAAAGTTATCTCTTTATATTTACTTACTTTAAGAATTTCATGTGCCTTAACTTAAAAGGTTAAAAAGTTTGAATTTTGGAGGACTTCATTTGGGGGGACTCCCCATTTTCGAACCTTCAATTTTCGTTACGTTTAGTTTATGTTTAATATCTACCCATTCCGAAAATTTTATTCATCTAGCTCTAACGGTTTAAAAGTTTAAAAATTTGGCGACCCCTTTGAGGGACCCCCATTTTGATGCAAATTTTTTCAAATTTTATCTTTTCATATTTGCCTACCATGAAAATTTCATGTGTCTAGCGTGAGTGGTTAAAAAGTTTGATTTTTGGCAGCCCTTTTGGGGGATTTCTCCATTTTGATACCTCCAAATTTGGTTAAATTTTATCCTTTATAATTACTTACCTTCAAAATTTCGTGCGTCTTGCTTAAAGGTTAAAAAGTTTCAATTTTGAAGGGTCCGTTTGGGGAAAACCCCCATCGTGGCACCCCCAATTTTTGTTAGGTTTAGTTTATTTTTAGTATTTACCCATTTCGAAAATTTGATCCATTTAGCTGTAACGGTTTAAAAGTTCAAAATTTTATAAAACCCGATTGAAGGGGATTTTCCCAACCTGGCACCCCCGATTTAAGTCGCACCAAAGTCCTCCCTGATATCTTCAATCGCTTAAACTTTGATTACAGTGCGTTTAACGGTTTATTGGCAGATAGCATGAGAAGAAAAAAGAAAAAAGTATTCAAGTTGGGGTAAACGAACACAACTAAAAGAAAGATAATTGATAGTGTGCTCAAAAATCACGAAGTAGTTTTCATCCATATCGGTAATTACCGAGATATATCGGTTCAAATTCGTTAACATTTTGCCCATTTTTGGCTTGTAGCATTTTGGTCACGTGACTGGGCGCCCTCAAACTCGGTTTATATAAAGCATTTTTTAAGTACCTTCATTGTGTCCAAATTTCAGCTTTGCATGTCAAGTGGTTTTTGAGTTATAAGCGAATTAATTAATTTTAAAGCCAAAAATCGCTGTTTTTTTATTGTTTTTTTTTGTGTCTCAATTCACGATCACGTGACCTAGGGTCTTCAAAATTGGCTCACATGACGCTTTCAATAATTCTTATGTTGAGTCCAAATTTCAGCTTTTTAAGTTTTACCGTTTGCTAGTTATGAGCAAGCCAATCCCTATCTGCCAAAATTCGCGAACAAAAACAAAGGTACTACGCGCTCGCGCAAAACATTAGTTAATCCTCTTATGTTGAAACATGCCGATGTGTAGAGGTACCGGCAGTGATACTTTTTGTCCTTCAGGGTTTTTATTTTTTCCTTTTCAGGAATTGGTTTAGGTTGTTTTTTTTTCTCGTTCTGAACAAAGAACCAAGTAATGTGGAACAATAAACGTAAAAAAAGCAAAGTTTGATTTTCTTTCTGTGTTCATATAAAACGTGCTTACATTAGCGTAGCTAGGGGGGGGATGCAGCTTCCCCATTGACCTGTCAACCAAAATGCATAGTAAGAAAAATACCACATTTTTAGCACTTTTGAGACTGTTTTTGCACTGGAATGAACCACAAAGTAAATTGAAACAGTTTTTGAGACATATATTTGGAGGGGGGGCTAATTTGTCAAAATTAAAACTCACAAATTAATAAAAACTTTGAAAAATGACCAAAAATAAGCACTCGCATTTGATCACTAGTGTAAAAATGCTGAACATAGTGTAGGGTTCATCAAAAAGTATATTATACACTCAGGAATAGAAGGGGGGGGGGGCTATTCAGTATTACTGTAGTTAATTACCAATCACTTCTCTCAAATCTCCTTCCATTAACTCCCCTCCCTAATCGTTTTTCTCTATATAGACGAAATAGATGACTACGTGTGAGTTTTATTGAACTATAGAAGATTATGATTCACCAGTGTGTAATTTAGAGAAAGAAAATTTTACCATTAGCCTCCTCCCACATTGCCAATTTATGCAATTAGTTTAATCATGGTTGCACTACCAATTTCTATGCCACGTTTTAAAAGCATTGTTTGTCATTAAAATAAACCTAAAATTAAGTTTTGTTTGCAAAAAAATGCAAAATTTTTTAGCACTGTGTGCTCCTCCCCCAGATCCCCGATGGCCTCCGGCGGCTGGGCGCTCCGCTCTCAGACCCCCGAAATAGCCCCCCTCCCCCCCCCATTACGAATACCTGGCTATGCCCCTCCGCGCTTATTACAAGTCATGGGCTATTTATCGTCCTACTTAAAAGTTCTTTCGTGTTGGCTACTTTTGAACTAGTTGTAATTTTCTTGAGCAGTAACGATAACAATGTCTTTTCTGCGAATTGAGTAAAATCTCATATTCATAGCAATTGTCGTGAAAAAATTTTCAAAAAATACTGACGTATTCGTGTTCTGTTGAATTCGAAATAACTTCAGTGGTGACCTAGTTGTAACCTTGGCCTATAACTTTTAGAGAAATTTACGCAACATTTTGTGCATACGTCAATAAAGTTTACGTATGTATTTAACGTGACAAAAATTAAATGCTAGAGTCTAAACAGCAGATCCATTTTACAACACAGGGTTTATGGGTCGGTGTTTTAAAATCCGAGGTCAAATTCAGTAATGAGATGGTCTTTTTCGTCATGTAAGCGGTTTTTATCGTTCACGCGTATTTACACGCAAAAATACGCGTGTTATTTGATTGCATGCAGTTTGCTTCATATTTTTTTGCCTTTGCATTGAAATAAATTTAATCAGAGCAGAATAACGGGACGATGTGAAGAGCTTAGTAAAAAAAAACAGAGCCAGGATAAAATAGAATGATTCTTGAATGAAAATAGAATAGAATGAAATAGAATCTTTCTATCGAAATAGAATCATTCATGTTATCCTGGCTCTGGTTTTTTTACTAAATTTAATCAGTTTTTTCATTATACTTGCTATAATACGCTTAAGCATGTAGCGAGTTTCCGGGGCCCATCTCCGCGTCATTGCGCCCGCACAACACAGCTCGTTTCGAAGAAATGACGCAGCGATGGCGAGCCGTTGGCAATACTGTGCCTTATTTGACCAGCCTGAGATTTGAACCTGAGACCTCCCGCTCCAGTGACGAAAGCGTTACAGCTCAACCAACTGACCGGTATATTGAAAAAATGTTGCGCATATTTCCGCGCGTAAAACGTGTGTTTGGTAAAACCCTGCTTTAATTGCAGTCATAGCCATTAGGTAACATTTTTTACCTAAAAGTAACTTGTTTTTTATTATTACTTTAAAGGCGGTGAATCATCCAGCCAATTCCGGTGGTATACAAAAGCTGAAATTAAACAATAATTTTTGATATCTTTAGTTTAGTCTTTGGGGCTGCGGTTGGAAAGATATTCAACAAATTCAAAAAGATATCCCCCAAAAAAGTTTTTGGAAACTCTGCGTTTTGTTCTTCCCACCGAAACCTCAGTAGGCCTAATAGTTTAGAGAACTGTGGTTTTGGCGGGAAGAACAAAACTCAGAGTTTCCAAAAACTTTTTTCGGGGGATATCTTTTTGTATTTGTTGAATATCTTTACAACCAAATCCTCAAACACTTAACTAAAAATATCAAAAATTATAGTTCAATTTTAGCTATTGTAAACCACCGGAATTGGCTGGATGATTCACCGCCTTTAATAATCAACTTTTTTTAAAACGAAGTAAAGAAAATTTACTTTTACTTTTCGTTTTTTTTATCAACAAAGCTATGTAATCATTAACCCAAACCTTTCACCAAATTATGCAAATGTAGAAGTTACATAGCAGATTTGGAACATAATTTTTTTTTACAACTGTGAGGTAGCACTTCCCTCACATATATGCTTTCCCATTAGGCTTGTGTTTTATCAGCATCTGAATTTACACATAGTTTATCCTGGCAGCTTATCTGTACTTTTAAACCACACACGAGGGCAATTGCTGCACTTGCTATCGTACTCTCTTCTCAGATTACTCTGACCAAAGTCTGACAACAAGGTTACCAGAAAGAGGATTCTCGACCAGTATCATACTGGCACTATTCTACAACGCAGGGTCTTACAGTGCCAGTGTGATACTGGTCGAAAATTCTCTTTCTGGTGACTTTGTTGTCAGATTTTGATCAGAGTAATCTGAGAAGAGAGTACGATGGCAAGTGCAGCAATTGCCCTCGTGTGTGGTTTGAAGGTTCGGGTGGGCGGATAGACTATGTGTGAATTCAGATGCTGATGAAACACAAGCCTAATGGGAAAGCATATATGTAAGGGAAGTGTTACCTCACAGTAGTAAAAAAAATTTTGCAAATGTCATCGATAAATATTTTTTGTTTCTGCTCAAGCACAACGAAGTCGACACAGAAATAGTGGTGCAAATCTGCTTTATTTATAACATAATATTCTCAAAATCTGGGAAGGTTTTTTTGCAAGTAGTTTCTTGTTCTTTAGTCGTGCAAATCAGGATTTTCATCAATAGTCACTACTCGTACCAATTTTTAATAACGCTTTTTGTAATACTAAGTTACAGTAGTTACGTAAGTCACCACTCGCATCAATTTCCAACAACGCTTTTAATAAATGGCACATAATAGCGTATATTGGTAGAGTTTTTCCTTGTGGTTTTTACAAATTAAACCAGTTAGATTAAAAAAAAAAAGCCAATAAGATAATACCTCCCACATCTTTATTATGCAGTCCTTCTTGATTTGCAATACAGCATTTTACAGTAACCTTAGAAAGAATGTTTAATGCAAACCTCTGAGTAAATTATATGCCGAGTATATTGGACGATGCTGAGTAAACCTCTATTCCTTACCGTTATGGAAAATTACAAAGTTATGAATGACAATATTGTTTTGCAGTTTGCAGACAGTTGGAACAAGTGCAACAACGTATAAAAGTTGCTGAATGCGTCATTGCAGTGTTGCCAATTATTTTAGCTCAATTTGCACATTGACAATAATATGTACTTTGATCCATAAGTACTAATAAATTTTGGCAGTTCAGCCAAAAAATAGGTTTCGCTCTAGATACATTTTTGCTTTGGGCATGATGCTCAAATAAATATGTGATAGAGCAATATTATTTACACCAAGAAATGTGATATAGCAATATATGTGATATAGCAATATTATTTACACCAAGAAACCATAAATGCAATCACTGAAATTTAAAAATCTACACTTAAAAACAGTACTTGTGAAACATAATCACGAGTAAAATTAAACACCATTGCAATATTTCGGAGACCCCAAGCATTTTTAGACTCCTGTTTGTCCTTATTGTCTGCATCAAAGACGCTCATTTCTCTTCAAAGCTTCGGTGGAACCATTAATTCAAAACATTAGTTTTGTTAAACGTCTTGATTTTAAATGTTGTTCTTTGACAAACGTTAATAAAAATAATTACTAAAACTTCGATTAAAATGTTAAATTTTGCTTCATTAATCTAGTAAATTTCTCGAAAATACAGCCAGAGTGTTCCAAATACTGTATTCAAACACTTTTTTTAAACTCGAATGACGAAGATGCAGCAACAAGCCAATTCACGAAAGAACCAAATTCATGAAGTTTACGTATTGGCAAGACAGCAGTATTTCTTTAAAATACTCGTAGTAGGTAAATAGATTTTCCTCGTTTACAAAAAATTGACAAAATAATTAATGAACTCTAGCAAGTGAACGAAACGAACTGTGAAACGCTACGACCCTTCTTTGTTTCCGGTACTTATAGAAACGCTACAACAAGAATTTTTTCAACACCGTACAAACAAGAAATTCAATAATAAGTTACAGGAAATCATCTTTTCATAAAACCGTATGTACAACTGTACGTGGACATGCAGAATCGACAACGACAGAGGGAATCGTACTCAAAACCTAATTAGGAGTAAAGGTTCTAACTCGTACCGCAGGGCATCCCTCTATCCTTACCCTGCGTAATCAGATAGAAAAACCTTTTCTGCAACAAGAATCTATTCCTAACGCAGATGGAAAAGTAAATGGGGTATTAAAAGCGGTAAACGCCCCGAAACCACATATTAACCCCATCTCCAGCCGGGTCCTCGACTTTTCGGCGCAACCATTTCGGCACGACCATTTCTGCGCGGACCTTTTCGATGCCAATATTCGGTGCTTTTTGACTAATTCTAACCCAAACCCTAACCCTGACCTTAACCCTAAATAACTGAACTGTCAAAGAGCACCGAATTGGTACCGAAACGATCTGTGCCGAAAACGACCGGCAACGAAATAGATGGTCCCGAAATGGTCGCGCCGAAATGGTCGCCCCAAAAAGACGTGATCCCATCTTCAGCCAACCAGAAATAGCCTGTTCATGGTCTACTTTTTTTTCCATACAATATCTGCGTTGAGACCGAAGACCTAAAAGAACGCGTCATAAGTAACTTAGACATTGTTGCTTGGTTTTATTAATAAAATAATGAGAACGATAACCTTAACGTCAGTTAATTATGACATTGAATAAGTTTTATCTCAGCAAAATTCGTAAAGACATCCAACTCAATATCACAACGATCAAAATACTGCAATGTGGAAATTGAAACAGTTTTAAACTAACGTTTAGTCGGCAACTGCAAGGGCCTAGGGGGTATTAGTTTTCAGAGCGTAACATTCGGAACATTGAAGAATGTTACAATTAAACAGTCATAAACTACATATAAAAACATTAATATTTTCAACATATGTGTTTTATGAATTAAGGATATAAGGTTTCACTTTTTAATGTTGTTTTCTATGGAAAGAGTATTGACGGTAACATCAATATGGTTATTTTCCCATTCGTACTAAGTACTACGTAGCCTATTTTCGTCGTATTCGCGCTTCTTAACTAAAGCCTTGCAAACTAAATAAATCCAAGAAGGGGCTCTCAACGTTGGTGTTGTTTGACAGCCACAAAGTTTCTGGTTTATACGGCTAAACACATGACCAATCTTCAGATTTTTTGCGCAATTTTTACATTGTAATATCAAAAAAACAAAAGAAATAAAGACGTATAATCGCATTCGCTACGATCAGCGAAAGTAACCTAAAATGGACCAACTGTGGTATCATTATGAAGTGGGCGTTTATTCATTATAACGCAATATTATATTGATTTAAAGTAAAAATAGAAATTAGAAAATATATCTTTCACGTATCATGTAGAAACCTATTTCAGCTGTAATAAAATAATTCGAAAGTTGCTTAAAAAGCTCTGTTTCGATTACTTTCGTTCCTAAAAATAACTTGCATACCAGAGTGGTTGTGTTTGCTTACTGCTTTAGACGGATGTTTTGACCGGTAGTGACCCATCTAATCGAAAACATGATTTTAGATTCGCGCTAGGGAAAGTCAAATTTCCCACACTGTTTCAAAAAAGTGCTTCCGGGCAATTATTGAGAAATCAGTAATACTGCTCGCACGTAAAATACACTGACGCTTGGAAGACCGGGTATGTTACGCAAAAATACCAATCGTGAAAAGATTAAGCAATTAGTAATTAAAACAAATAAACAAAACTAGTCAGAAAGCGAAAAACACGAACAGAAGTTACCAACCGTCAATTCCTACCGACAACACAGCGAATTTGATTTGCAAACCTGATCCACTACACGATTTGTCTGGGGTTTGGTATGACACTACAGTACTCGCATCACAAAATGAATACTATGACGTTTTAGAAACAAAATGATTACAATGGTTATAATACTTAATTAAAATACTTAATTTCAATTACCACGAATCCCATTGGTTAAGATAGTGTGAGTAATTTCGTTTTGGTGTGGTAGTAGTTATGAGTACGTTAATAATAGGAAAATCCTGTGATAAGGAAAGACAGATAAAAGTGCAAATTCATACAACAATAAAGAAATTAATAAAGATTAGCAGTAATTTTCTAAACCTTTTTCTTAGTCGAACTGAAATTTGTTTTTTGAAAGTTTTCTTGGTTGTGTATTTTTTTAGGCAACACACTTTTGCATTAATTTTTGAAGAGCACAAAGCTCCTATTTGCTCAAAATTTAAGAACAAATTAAAAACAACGTTAGCCCCGACATGATAACAATAAAAAAATGCAGGTCAAGTAAAAAAAGACAATTTCTTTAGTTCAGTACCGCATCGCAACGAAAAATCAATGGGATTTAGCAATTATTATTATTAAATCGTCTGAGCTATTTTGTGCTTGTAACTATGACAATTGTCAAAAATCACATTTTACACTTTTGTGTTTTACAAAAACGTGCTTACTAAGAACAAATGAGACTGATTATTCTTGAAAATTGAAAAAACAGCCGGCTTTGACTCAAAAGTCAATTGTTACTATAAAGAAAAAAGAGTGTAACTTTGTAGAGTGCACTAGCTCCAAAAAAAAAAAAAAAAACATCGCAAATTTGGTAAAACTACAACTGTTCTTGTTTTCCAGACATTAAAGCAAGTTTGTCCGAACAGCTACTGTATATATTTCGCCATCAACTATCGTTACTTCGCTTCAAAGAAATTGCGTAAAAAATCGTGAAATTTTTCGAAAAATTTGCTTCTCAGTAATAAGGTAATACTTTGCAATACGCGAAAATACGTGAAGAAGCATTTCTTACGCTGTGTAAAAAACCAAAGGCCCAGAATGACTGAAAATATGCAATGTTACACAGCTTGCCCAGCGACCCTTAAGTTGTAAAACCATATTACCAACGATTACATCATTTTTGCTGATTTTTTATTATTTTTTTGTTTTTTGCTCTCCTTTTTGCTCAATTTTTAAAACGCATCCCACGTGATAAATAGCTACAATTGTAGGTGTTTTTTTTGTTCCATTATTAAATTTTACAAAGTTTTGTTTCGCAATACTCCGCTACAAAATTTTTAAAGAATTTTAAAAGGTTCTGTCGGTCACGACGTCATTACTTTTTATTTCAAACTTGAATCTGACAAAAAGAGAAAAGCATTATTATATTGGTTTTACCGATACTAATAATTTATTTATTAAATTGTCTAAAGTGGTGTGTAGTGGAAACGTGGGGTGCTATTCCACTTTCATTTGCTGTAACAAACCAAACGGATTTAGATGAATTTGGAATAATGCCAAATTCTACAGCATGAAATTAAAATGCCGCGCTTCGGAATGTGGTGAAATATATTGACAACATTTTCTTGATAGATTGGTAAGTGGTAACGGTTGATTGTCTCTTTTGGTGCATGAAATTTTGAATAAGTGATCTTACATCGTTGGCATTTTGCCAGTAACGCGTAGGAACCAAACAGATATACTTTAATAAACTATTTTCTATATAAACAATTATTACACTATAGATTTTCATAAAACTTTAAAATTATTTTTTGAATGGAAGGGAAAGCCAAACAAACGATAATTTCTTCCAGAAATATTAGAAAAACTTTAGCTGATGCCTACGGCTTTCTGTTAGATTCAACAGCAGTAGACTTTAAAATAGTTTTGAGTCTTAAATCGACAGTGTCACGGAGAACTCAAACTTGATAATAATGCATTTTTAATATGTTGGACAAAACTATTACAAATCGAGTACATCAACAGAGAAACAAGCTTTGTAATAATGCATGCTTTGTATTGCTTACGAAGCAAAATTTCACAAACGAAAGTACCTTCCTAGAGTGACATGTTTTCTAATGAATTCACAATTTTCACAGCCTTGCGGTTAAGGTGGCTTTCAACGTATCTGGTTTGACTTGAAGTAACTTCCCAACTTAAAACGCATTGAATCACTTGTTGAGTTACTCAATTACAAACTAACGCTGCTTGATAATGAATTATGATTCACCTTTACATGCCCATGTCACATTGCCCACCTCAGTATTGTTTCATAATTAGTACGTTAACCAAAGACTTTATCATGCAATTTATTCATGTTTCGATTTATTCATAGACGAATACTTACAATCAGCCCCATTGTGCAAGATATTTAGTGTGGATTGTTCAATGTAAAATACATCAATCATGGCTCAAAACCTATATAAGTTAGTGAAAAATAAAACAGTTTAATGACCAGCAGTGATTAGTTGATCAGTTTTCGATCGAGAACAATGATGTGCAATTTAAGCGAGTGAAGTTATTTTTTATGCACGAATATTGCAGTAAACAAACAAAACGTGAAAAATTCGTATTTGGCAGTAGAAAATGTCTCGGTCCGTGGTTGACATCAGGGTTTCAAAAAATGTTCAATAACCAAGAGTTAGAGCCAATATCGCAGCAGATTATTGCAGTATTAAAACATTAAAAACTTATAACCAATAAAACCCAACAGTCTGTTTCACCCATAAATGGAATTATCTGGGGTGAATTTGAACAATTTGAAAAGTGATAGTAAGACAATTAAAATCTTACGTCAAAGCTTAAAAATCCGAAAATGTCTCATTTAAAAAAAAAATTTATTCCAAGTTTACAGCACATATTTTTAAACTCGCATTTCATTTTTCGGATATTAACACATCTTATTTCTCATAGCAACTGTGACTTGCCCTTCAGTGGCACTATGCTCTTTAAAGCTTTTTCATAGCAAAAGATTCATTTGCTATATTCTCTAAATTGTTACAAAATGCAAAAGCCTGTTATGTTCCAAAAAAAAGACAAGTCAAAAACGTATAGAAAACTCTTCAAAAATAATATGTAAGAGTAAAAAGTTGCTAAGATACTTGTAAGGGATTACCAACAAAAAACTGTTATCCATCTAGCTCAAAAAAATTGTTTTCAAGAAATGGAAAAGATAAAAAAGAAAAAAACAACCAAATCAAACTTGAAGCAGTGTTTAGTGACCAAATTTCGTGCAAATTGGTGCTTGCGTTTCATTTAAAAAAATTTTTGCATTTTATTTTTTTGTTCAATTTAAATGGGGGAGATATTTTTACATCAGTTTTCTCTAAATAGACTTTATTCGCCCATGTACACACGCTCTCACTGGGTCACCCAAAAATGTAGTGTTGCTAGTGTGCTGCAAAATTTGATATTAAACACGTTATATCTTGCGTCACTTTTAGATGCTAGAGTTGTCATAGAAGTTATGCGAGAGAAGATGAGTCATTTGCCATTTAAAAACGGCTAGCGTAGTTATAATGCGGCAGATACGCGTTTGTCTTGGAGACGAGCCACTAATGTAGATAACACATTGGATATGTGCAAGCTTTTAATATTATTAAGTTCAGATTCATTTTAAATTAAAACCAAAAGATTTAATATACGGCATAGTTTTAAATGATCATGGATTAGAGGCCAGAAAACGTTGCAGTACGAAATACTTAGAAAGTATCATAGACAAAAAGACGTGTAAGAGTTAAATCTGATATTGTATTAGATAATGTACCGAAGATTTATTCATAATTCTGCAATTATTTTTA
This sequence comes from Trididemnum nubilum, assembly GCA_963965965.1. Classification (NCBI taxonomy): domain Eukaryota; kingdom Metazoa; phylum Chordata; class Ascidiacea; order Aplousobranchia; family Didemnidae; genus Trididemnum; species Trididemnum nubilum. The sequence continues at coordinate 25,556,099 of OZ014488.1, forward strand.
TCTGATGCCTTTATTATATGCTTTTATCTTGTGTTTAGAATTATATTAACCCTACGAGTGGTTGTAGCCGTTAGTTTTACTATATTTTTTGCTTGCAGAAAGACAAAATAAAGAAGATCAAATGGAAACTTTAGAAGTAAGTCAGTGGAATTTAATTTTGAAAAATAGTCCCTTCAATAATCTGTAATAGCTAATTGCATTGAATTGCAGATTGTAATACTACTTTTGCGTAAAATAGTATTTTAATTTTGTCTAACGATTGCTTTTATGCAGTAGTGGTTAAAGCAATTCTAAACTGCTTTAGTCAAAATTTTGCATTTTCAAAATGTTTATCTGCAATTTGTTGCCTTAAAATTATGGCACGATTATTGCTATTTAAATATATCCGAAAGCCTTCGATATTGTCGCTTGCTCTTGAAAGCGTACGACTACGATTTTTTTACCAAATATTTGCTAAATACGGTTGAAACGGGGAGTTGGAACAACTTTATTTTCGGAAATAAGCATGGTCTGGGTTTGCATCAATTTAGATAATAAATTTTGTTATTTGGCTACATCTATAGTGAAAGCTGTGATATAAACCTCCGATCAAGTATTATAAGTTGGGCAAGTTGCAAACTAAAAAGTTTGTATTATTGCAAACTCGTAAAAACTTAAATAGACAAAAATATCTTTACTGTTATTGCAAAAAAATTGTTATAGTATTGGATTAACACATCTGGTGCCTACTACGATTCTCTTAACTTACGAAAGAGACAAGTTCTCGAATTAGCGAATGCATTTTTCGACACAAAAGTTTAAAATTTTAGAATGTTTTATCGACAAAGCATGACCAAACTAAGTTGCAATTTGAATTAAACGAAAAATACGTTTCATTTCTAGATACAAGGTTTCGCCGGATACTCGGTACCTCAGCAAGGAGTTCTACAGTCCAGTAATATGACGTCACAGTTTTTCTCCGAAATGGATCTGCAACTTAGTGATGACATTTTAAGCGGTAAGTACAAGTGTAATGTAAAGTTATTCAAAGTCCACCACCGACAATTTTGCAATTTTTTTTGTAATTAATCGCTACATTTTTAATCTTTTTTTGGCTTCTTCAATCAAATTAACCATAGACAAATATAGCTTTGCAAAAAACAAAAGCTTAAAAATATCCTCAATTTACATCGCGTAGCCTAAACTAAAAACAGCTCAAATTTTGGTGATAAATAGCATGGACAGATGCAGCGTTTCGCTTTATTTTGTCAAAGTGAACCTACGGTCCCACAAAATACTGAGTTGTGAACTATTAAAAATGCAAAGGAATAGTTTGCGGCGTTTATTACCATGTTATGACTGCATTACTCTTCGTGATAGTTTTGCAAAAACTCGAAGTCGTTGTGACATAAGCTTCGTGATAGAGTGAGCTTACAACTGGGGTCTGTTCTTTCAATGTTCTGCTGTCATATTTGATTGTAAACAAATTTAAAAAACTCGTATTTATTAAACAGCCTAGCATTTAACGTAATCGGCGCAAAAACTTCAAACATCGCACGGTCACTTAAAATGAACTCTAAATTCGCGCACTTGTAATGAAAGCTGTTAAATTGTAGTACATTTTCTTAAAATGTTTCGCAAAAAAGGCTAGATTTCGATACAAATTATTTTTGCCCCCTCTTCATCAACCGTTTGCATACAACTGACCAAGTAAGAAAGCTAAAAAAGACATTTTTTGATCTTGTACTGCACTTCCTTAGTTAAATCTTGCAATTTATCAGAGCAGCGTTTCGTTTCAGCTTTATCACATCATTGATGTCAAAATGATATCTAAGTATGTTTTTTTTGCGCGTTTCAGATGATGGTTTGTTCGAAGACCCGAACGGATTCATGAAAGAATTTTTCACAGAGCAAAATATCGTGGTTTCTGATTTTAACGCATGCAGTCGAAATCCGTCAAACTATTTCAAATCGACCGAAATCGACGACCCTCTTGCCATTGTTACGTCATCAGTGACGCCTATGACGCAAGAGATGCCTAAGCATACGTCATCTATGTCCTTGCCAACAGCAATGGAAAGAACTCCTTCCTACGAACAACCGTCCTACACAACTGATGACTATGCTTCCTCGGATAGTGGTATTTACAGTCCTAGCTCGATGACGTCACCGATTAGTGACGTGTGCACTTGGAAAAATGACGTAGAGTTACAGGTGAGAATATAATTGTAATACTTCAATTCGAAATTACGTACTAGCAAAAGTCACACAATTGTTTACTTTGAAGACTGTTCGCTGGTTATTGTAACTTTTAAGTTTGTTCTTAGGTTAATTTTTTTTTTATCGACATAGTACAATTGAATGGTGTAAAATTATACTACAGATGATTTTTCTTCTTCGCTAAAGTTGACCTTCGATTTTATACACTGGTATTAGGACTACCATCTTTTTAGTGCAGTCAAGTATTTAAAGTATGTAAACATTTAAAGTATCAAGTATTTAAACAGCGTAATATTTGCGGCATTTTAATTTTCACAATGGTAGAAAATTTTTCATGACGTAGTTTTTCTTTTAATTACAGAACTTCTTCACCTACACTGTCGCCCCTCAACCTTTTTCTCCGAAGCAATGCGTAATTTCAGACAATTCGCAGCAGACGCAAGCACCTTCAAGTAGCCCAGGTATAAAAAAAATAGCTGTATATTTCCATAAGCCGAAATTTAATTTTATCAAAAAAAGCTAAACGCAAAAAATTAAAATTGTTTTTTGACTGGCAACTCAAATAGGGCTAGCAAAGGAGTTTAAGACTAAATATTAATATCTTCTAAGCGCATTGCCGGCCCAACTATAAAGTTTTGCGTATTTTTAAATTCAATTTTGCACATTTTAGAACCTCAACTGTGGAATCTGGATCAAAAATTTCCCGACCCTTTGCCTGAACTCCGAACCGAATCCCCTACGCGGACAACAAATGCGCCACTTTTTGACCAAGTTCAGACTACGCCAATACCAACAGTCCAAATGCAGCATGTCTCAAGCGCGAACGTACCAGCTTCACCAGTTTTCGTAAACGTAGCGCCAGCAAGTGTGCCCGAAACACAACCAAGTGCGCCAAAGAGAGTCCTTTCTCCTGTCATTGTGAAACCAAAATCACCAAAAAAGCACTCTGGAGGGAAAAAAAAACTCAACAAAGGTAAGCAGTGACAAAATTAATGTACAAATAAAAATCTCCGGATTTCGAAGTTATCACATTTAGACGCTTAATAATTACAGGTTGAGCAGCCAGGGACAGACCTACACCAAGATAGAATTATGGGGAATAGTAAAGCTGTCATACAATAAATTTAAAGGCAATCTACTGGCCATTGTAATCAAGTTGGCTGTTAGAAAATTTAACTCGCGTTTTGAAGGTTGAATTAATACGTCTGAAAACTTTAACACTTTCCAAACAAAATATTTTTATCTTGAAAACTTATATATAATTTAGGTAAAAATGCAATTTTGTGGGAATTTATTCGCGATATTCTGTTGGACCCCGTTCATTGCCCCTCTTTGATTAAATGGGAAGACCGAAATACAGGTCTTTTTCGATTTGTACAATCTGATACAGTTGCAGCAATGTGGGGAAAAAAGAAAGGAAACCCAAAAATGAATTATGAAAAATTAAGCCGAGCTATGCGGTAAGTAAAGTATAATTGTGTGGTTAGGTTTAGTCCCGGTCTACACACTACGTGTAAAATTGTTAGTGCATGAACGTATTCTTAGTTTGTTTTTTTTAATTGGTACAGCCGTGGTGCCGACTTACCGGTGTTTAAACTTTGAATGCTAAAATAAACAAAAAATACGCTCACACGCTCACGATTTGCCAAGTAGCTTTGAGAAGAGTCGCCAAAACGGGGCCTTTTATATTTTAATCAGGAATTATGCTGTCTGTGCGAAATTTTTGGTTAAAATAAACAAAGGATAAGCTACGCTGACCATTTTACAGCAAGTGTAGATTGAGCCTAACGATAAGATTTTTTCAGCCACGCCTTTACTCAAATTGTATAACCTACATTTTAAGGGTGCAATGTTAGCAAATTTTTAGCGTAGGTCACGTTACAAATTGAATCAATGCCAAGTCATTTGCTCAGAAATTAAAACGAGGAAATGGCGGGAAAAGTGCACTTTCGATTTGATTGTAACAGTATAAAATAAGCTTTTACTTATCCATCGGCCGTGTTATATCACGAATTTTACAGTTATATTTTGGATTTTCCCCAATTTTAGATGATTTTTTTTATTCTGTATAGTTTGATCGAGTATTATCTAATCAAAAATCGTGCACGTTTTCATAGTTTTGGTTTCATTTTTTTATAGTTTTGATCCTTTATTTTTCTCATGGCTGCTGTCTATCACTTTCTTGACCCGCAACCAACTAATATCCTATTTTTCACAATAACGTCGTTGTATGTTTTTTACTAATCAAGTTTCTTGGCCTAAAATAGACACCAATAAAATTAAAAGTGACTGCAATAGGCGCAATTGATATTTTAAATATATGCAGCTGCAGCTGATTGCATGAATTGAAATCAATGCCTTCAACTAAAATTGCTCATGCAATCAATTTAAAGTTGCTGTTTATCCCATTATCACGCAATAAGGGTAACGTCCTTATGTAACAGGGCAACCCAAAAGCGACCTGAGTTTGCGTTTAGGAGCATGGGAAAAGGAAGATTCTGGGATGAGAAATAAGAAATAATACTTCATGTACCAAAAAGGCTAATTTTAAGGCAACGTTTTTTTCGAAATCTTTTCGATTTTATACGTTACTGTCTGTTTTTGTTTTTTTATTTTGCTTTTTTAAACTTTTCAATTATGTACATCTTGAAAACTGTTTTTTTACATTTGTGATTACTTTTCAGATACTATTATAATCGTGGAATATTGGACCGTGTGGATGGACGACGACTGGTCTACAAGTTTGGAGTAAATGCACATGGATGGAGAAAAAATTCTGACCCAGAATCACCACTAGCGCAAAGTATTGGTTAGTATCTTTATTTCCAGCACTTTTTCAACCAAAGTTATTTTTGTTTTTTTCGAAAAAAGCTTAAAGAATAACCACCATTAAGTTATTCCACGTTTTTTGCTCTAGCCTGTGTTTTGGCATGCTAAGAATTGTTCGAATTTCAAACACTAATGATGACAACTTTGCAGTTTTTATTGAGCTTAGTGCTTGTTTGTTTATTTATGCTGATGTAAACTTTGACTTGCAACTTAGCTGATTAAGTTAGTTCATTCAGCATAAATAGGCAGCCAGCTTAGTAAACAAAAAAATTGAAATTTTTGCTTAGGTGATAGTAATTCACACCTAGCGTTTGTTGTGACACCAGCAGTTTTATTTTGTAGTGTACAATAACTTATGATTTCTTACGTATGAATATACAAAACAAATAACCTGACAAAAAAAGTTGAAATCGAAGTTGTAATTGTTAATATTATTTTACAGTTTCAGATGCCCCTCCATCGCCAACACCAGCTTCTAATCCCGAATGCAATATGGCGGTATCTTGGCTTAACGGAATCGAAGGCAATGCTAAGTCGAACAACATCCAGTTCCTTTCTCAAGAATCGAACACTTTTCAAACATTGGAAACCAGGCCGACAACAAGCCATCTTGTGTCCCTCCCAAGCGCTAGCGTCTTACTATCGAAGTGGGAGTCGGCTTTATAGTGCATTGGTGCAGAGTTGCCATTCAAAATTTTTTAAAATGCAAGACGTTTTGTCTGGGTTTGTGAATTGTAACGTGGAGGTTTTGTGGATGCACAATGGATTTTCGCTCGAATACGTGATAGTAAAATGCAGTGTGGACAGAAACGCTCTTTTTTGACTGCCATTGTGAAAAAAACTGCTTATAGACTGTATTCGCTTTTAGTTCTAGCCGTCTATTGTTTTTGCATTTTTAAAATGTTTGAAGTTTTCTATGCAAAAAAATAACTATTGAAAACTGTTGGGACCAACGTGAGGAGGAACTAAGACAGTTTCGCCTATAAAACTGAAGGAAAAAAGGTTTAGAGCAATTGTTGAATCACATGCTACCTGGTGCTTCTCAAAAAGAGCCTTAAAATACTCGTACAATTGCATGAATAAGCAATTTTCAGCATCGTAAAGGTGATGTTTAATTATTTTGCATTTTTTTCGGCTATGTCTTATTTTTTGGAATATTAAATCGCTTTACAGATCAAAATTTACATCAACAAATGTGCGTTAAACTGTGTTTTATCTACCCCAAAATTAGAATATCATTGTCATCTCAAAACTGCCAGAAATTTGACTAATAAAAAATGTGCTTATGTATTGATTGTGATCTGTTGTGCTGAAAATACTGATCGAAAAAACAGATTTCGCCAATTTTTATGTAAACCCTACATTCTCCTGGAGGGTATAACACTCAATCAGAATCGAACAAAAAGCTAACTTTAACAATGTTAGAATGGAAAAACCAAATTGGGGCAATGTTAGATGCTATAAAAAGCTCATAATCGTACGTCTAAACCACACTGCCAATAATGAAAAAAATGCCATTTCAAACCGTAGCCAACTCACCAGCACATTCTATAGTTTGTCGACGCATGTTTTCGTGGCAGGTTATTTTTTTGTTGATGGTGTGTTGTATTTCGCATTAGCCAGCTGTCCTTCCACTGTTTTATTCTTATTTATAACTCGTGCAGTTGCGCAAATTGCTGCAAGCTCCCGCGATTGATTTGCTGTTTTATGCGAAAAGGCTTGAAATATGAGAAAGTGCAAATCGTGTAAGATTTTTTAAGACGTTTACTGATACAAGCTACAATTCGCTATATAATTAGCATTTTCAAACACGCTTTTGTGGAATAAACTCTATAGAAAGTTGACAGTAATGGTTGATTAAAACCAATTTTGCGAAATGAAATACCCTGTTTCTTCAAGCACTTTCTGTACTGCTTGTATCCACTTTGCGCTTGCATGTGTTTTACACGCAGGTCTTATTACGTATGTGACTGTGAAATTTGCATCTTTACTATCAGTAACTTTTTATTGCTCATTTGGAAATAAACAGCGTTTGCAAAATATTTTGAGTACACATTATACTGAAATTAGAATAGCGTTTATTATCCCAGAATTTCAGAAATTGGAATTTTTGTTCAAGCCAGCCTTGCTGATAGGCTTCAATTCAGCAAAACTCGAGTCAAGTTAAAAAAATTATTGATAGTACAATTACCCCCGATTTGCTTGTTGGGAGTAAATTTGCCGAGTCACATTGTCAGTTGGTTGGGGTGAGAGGCCATTGTCAGTTGCCTCTCACCCCAACCAACTGACAATGCGACTCGGCATCTGATTGTGCCGGATTGCATGTTACTCATGAGTTAGTTTTCTGTAACCCTTTCTTTTCACGAGTTTTAGGGGTCAGTCAAATATTCTGACAAAGTTAGTCTTTTAGTTGCACTACAAGACCGAGTCAAATGAGTATAAGAAGGGGATAGGCATTAAGCAATTTCTAAAATCATAAAATTTTCGTAAATTTCTTAACTTGAGTTTAATACCGGCGTAAAAGATGAGGCTAGACAAATAATATTTATCAAATAATAGTTTTTGACAGACTTTACAACTCGGCATAAAGAAAATTTATCAAAAAAACAGGTTTATTAGTATATAGTAGGCCAAGAAAGATTGAGTGTTTCCAATTGCACAAAAACATTACAGATTTTTAAATAATGCGTGTTTCTGAATCTTTTCTAAATGAACCAATATGTATATTTCAAATGTTTTGGAGATAGAGAGTTTTCATTTAATTGTGCCTCACTCCAATTACGTGCGACGAAATAGGCTCGTTGTCTGACCTCAGAGGCAAATTAGTACCTCGCTTTCGAAAAAACTGTTTTTGGATCGCTTCAACTCTAACATGTAATCGGTTGTGTTCGTCCAATGGCTTCTTTATGAATCCGTATACGTTTGAGCTCACAAGCGGAGCGTTTTTCTCACTTTCTTCCTTGAGGACATCCAGTTTGATCCTAGTAGCTCGATCGCAGCGATGCAGTTTTTGATTGTAGCCTTCGGGAAGATCAAAAAATCGATCATAAAATGGTATTTTTTCGTGTTCTCTATTGTTATTGTAATACGTGAATTCTTTCGCTTGTTGCTCTGGTGCGAGCCAACTTCCGAACGGGATGTTCCATTTTTTGTAAGCACTATCACTCGTTTTCTTTTCCTTGACGACCCGTTCACACCACACCGCCCTCTTCTGGTCTGGATTGTACACCGACATTCTTGAACCTATGTGCACTACAAAAAACTAATTTGGGGCCACTCAGAAACTGAAACTTTCTTAAATAAAAACCAAAGTGTCATAAATTGATTGTGATTCATAAAGACTTGAAATGAACAATCCAAGAATGAATCATGTAATTTCACTTTGATTCTTCACTTCGGTACTTTTTGGGCTTGATCTTTGAAGCAGTAAAATTGCAACATTGCCAAAATGTCGAACGAATGCAATAGAAGCTTGCGACAAGCGCCTTGAATTACTCATAACACGATAAAAAATGCTATCACGAGGCACCGAATATCATTTCTTTCAACCAGCTATTTTCTACTTAAAATCTTGCTTCAACGACAACGTCTAGAAGCACAGAAGCTCCGTTTAACCAAATAAACGACAACACAAAAGCAAAATCTACGCTATGTTCTGTGAGCCGGTACAGATTTTTAGCGCCAAACAAGTGCCGTAACAAAGCGGCGAGAGCGATTATGGAGTGCCGTTTGTGTACCCAAATTTGTGCTATGTTTTTTTGCGTATTTAATTAAAAAGTCATTTAATCAAATATACAAAAATAAATATACAAAAAAAACTAGTGCAAAAATAAATATGCAAAAATTTTTTGTGCGGACTTTTTTTGACAATTTATTTTTGCAATAAGAAAAAACTGCGCAGAATATACTGTTGCAAAAGTAAATAGTCAAAAAAACTGCGCAGAAAATAAAGCGTTGCAAAAATAAATCGTCAAAAAAACTGCGCACAAAATAAAGCGTGGCAAAAATGCGCTGCAGACATTTTTGTATATTTGTTAGTGGAGCGTGGCAAAAAGCTGCTCTTTGATGCGCTATCGGCTGTTCTTTAATGTGCTCTATGAGCAACCGAGAGCGCTTTGCCAAGCTCTACTAACAATTATACAGAAATGTCTGCAGCGCATTTTTGCAACGCTTTATTTTGTGCGCAGTTTTTTTGACGATTTATTTTTGCAACGGTTTATTCTGCGGCAGTTTTTTCTTATCGCAAAAATAAATAGTCAAAAAAAGTCCGCACAAAAAATTTTTGCATATTTATTTTTGCACTAGCTTTTTTTGTATATTTATTTTTGTATATTTAATGAAAATGACTATTTAATTAAATATGCAAAAAAACACTGCACAAACTAAGGTACACAAACGGCGCCCCATAGGCGATCTCACGCAAGAAACGCTACAGGATTGCGTAAAAAAAGAGAAAGGTAGTTTTTTTAAACGATGGGCGGGTCAAAAAACAATCGAAAACGTTGCAAAATCCGACTTCAATTACGGGACGAAAATTGTTGTTTTGCACGTTCTTGATAAAAACTAAAAATTGTTAAAACTACTCAAGTAACTGAAAAAATTAAATTCAGCAATTAAACAGATCAAACTTCATTAATTCAGCAACCGTAAACAAAAAGCATGTATTAATGGTCTTGAGAAAATAGCAACTTCAGATTGAAATAGAATAGAGCTCATAACTTTGCGAACGAAAAAGCCTGTGATAACCAAACAATAACACATGAAGATTAGTCAAGGAATTTTTCTTTTATCTTTTCGAGCCAATCTCCCAATGGCGTGAGTATAAGTGGGACGTAACACTTGTTGGGAGAATGCCGGGGTTTTTCTTTTGAATTTCAGCTGGGCCTTTGTGAAAATCTCGATGCTTGAATCGCCGGACAAAGGAAATGAAGGCAACACAACGAGTACCGACAAATACAACAGTTTTGAGTTTGACTTTCATAGCAAGAGTGCTTATTTGAGTTAAAAACAAAACAACCTGAAAATTTATTTTCATTTTAAACATTTCGAACTAACTTGGTTCATCACCAGTAAAGTAAAATTGATTATATTTGAATGTGATTACTTTACTGTATTTGAATATGATTACTTTGCTGATGATGAACTAAGTTATATCGAAACGTCGAGATCAAAACTAAATTTTAAAGCCGTTTTGTTTTAACCAAGACTAAGTTATTGTAGATTTCATGCAACGCTAATAGTGCGATATGTAAATGTGGATATATGAACGGATAGCGGATCGCATTATACTAATATGCATGTCCAAGATGCACGATAGAGACTCCAAAATCTGGATTCTGGATGATAACCTGGAAGACATTTGCCTTTCAATTTAAGAAGAATTAATCCATCATGAAGTCCTGGAATTCTTGAACTCAAACGACAAAGAACGTAATTACTAGAATCCTACTTTTGCGATTTTTACAAAAAAATTGTCGCATTTTAAAAAATTCAACTTATTTTTGATGACAGATGGGGCCTATTCAAAAAACATTAGATGATAAAAACTTTTTCCCCACAAAATATCGAAATTGTTTAAAGCTATACTTACAAAAACATTTTGCATATGATTTACAAGGAAGCAGCATTGATTGCAGCAAAAAAAAGTTCAATTGCTTAGGTTTCTAGGAAAATATGTCATCAAACCCCAGGGACATTGAGTGAACACTGAACAACCCCAAAAGAATGTTAAAGCTAAGTCGACCTTTTAATACACATAACTTGTAACAAAAATACTGTAAATCAAAACCAAATTATCATTTGGACTTTGGAATAAACGGCTATCTTCAAACACTACCGCAACGTTTCACCCAGTTACAGAGCTCGGGCGCTACGCCCAAAATTTTAAATCACATGTCAACTGTAAGCCAATAAGAATATTCAAAGAGAAGTATTTGGCCCGATTCTGTGTACTGGTTTCAATTCTTCCGGTAGGAATTAATATAACAAAACATCTGAAACCTTTAAGTAAGCCAAAGTCCAAATGTGTGCTCATATGACGTGAATTTTAAACTTCTGCTATTTTTACACGGGATCCAAGGAAATTTTTAACCATTTTATGACCAACAGGTACAACAATACACAAGTTTTGTAAGATTAATGCGGCATAGCCTACTCTATAAAAATTCAGAAGTTACATAGCCAATTTTCAACATAAATTTTCTGCAGCAGCTGTGAGGTAGCACTTTACTCACTTATCTGCTTTTCCATTAAGCTATTGTTTCATCAGCATCTGAATCTGCTTTTCCATTGGACAATGGACAATGTACGAATTCAGATGCTGATGAAACACTACCCTAATGGAAAGCAGATAAGTGAGCAAAGTGCCATCTCATAGTTGCAGAAAACTTATACAAATCTACTAGAAAATTCCAGATTCAAGGAAGTGGACATAACATATTGTGTTTTTTTGTTTGTTTTTGTTTTTCAGTTAAACAATCGTATCAAATCCAAATTTTGTAAATATTACAATACGCTAATGATAAATCTAACAGAAGAAACTCGAAACTAAATCGTGTAATGTTATAGCGTAGCAGATTGTTACATACAAGTCTGATGAAACAATTGTGCATTTTGGGTTAAAATTAGGTTCGAAGAGTTGGTTAGTGGTGCAGAAGTTGAAAATTGCCTTGATTAAAATGTTCATATCTTCGAAGCTTTTCGTCTGACACTTCTTCTTCTTCTTCTTGACAAGTGTCAGACGAAAAGCTTCGAAGATATGAACATTTTAATCAAAGAAAATTAGGTTCGTAAATTTTCACAAATTTTCAGCTTCATTTGTTTTCAAGTTATATCAGAGAAGAAATCATTCATTGTTGTTTCGTGAAAAGTATTTTGCTATTAATCATGATCATTGAATGAGATATGGTAGTTTTGCTACGTTCGTTAAAACATGGTTGCAATAAGGTACTGCATTACTACAAAAATTGATTTTTTTTTTGTTTTTTGTTTTACTTTGAGCGGGGTTCTTATTCAGATGTTGATGCCAGATTGAAATTGCTCTTAATTTGTTCTAAATTTCGAGCAAGAAAGCTCTTAAACGTTTTCTCTATAAAGCAAAGTGAACAGCGGCATCATCTCTTCTAGGAATAAAAAATACAAAAAACAGACCTTTTTCAACCACTGCCAAACGTAATATCGGAGGCTGGTCTTGATCTTTTTCTTCCATTAACTTTACAGCTGAGCAAGAGCACGCCCTGAAATGTAGCAACTAAAGCCAACTCCAAAGCTCGATATTTAACAAAGTAGGTCATATATTGAACTATATATGGAAATCATTGAAAATATAAAAGTTCTACGTTACCGTAGATCTTGTGATAGATCACGTGACTAGCGCAGGCCAGACAAAATCAATCTTTTCGTAGAGTTACTTAACTTTAAGGAGCGTTGCCTTATTATATGCTAAGTTTTAAAATATTTGCAATATCGTGCAATTGCGATTTGCTTCTTTCCTTGAAAGGTCCGTCCAACTTGCATTTATTACGTTTTTCTGAGTCATAATCGACCAACCAATCAGCGTACGTCTTTAAAGCACGTCATGAGCTTATCAACCAATCAGCGTCTTCAATTTTACGCAAAGCAAAAACGGCAGACAAAGCAGTAAATCGCTAAGTTAATTTGTAATTAATTTACTTGCTCTTAGCAATCGAAAATACGTTGGTGATTAAATAATAAAAACTCAAAAAATGCGATTACTGATTTCAAGAAAAAAAAATTTTATTTGGTTATTAGAATTCCAACTCCGTAGCGGTGTTTACGTAAAAGATTGAAGTTTTATTAATTTTATATTTATTTGTAATATAAACATATTTAAAATGTTGACTAATAAATCGTAAGATAGCAAAATCACTAGCGAAAAATTGAGATATTAGGATAACCAATACTGTAGATTTCCGCAATCGATTTACGTAGGTCAAAAATGCAGTAATTAAAACACGCCCAAATTAAGAAAGAAAAATTAAAACAAGTTTTTCACACCCTAAAATAATGTAATCAATATAGCAATGAGTATCAACAAGATTGTTTCGGTATGTTGCTATTTTTAGTAACTATAGTCGCCTTTTATAACGCCATTTTTGGTGGTATTTACTTACTTTTTAATTAGCTGCGAAGCTGGTATTTTTAGAAGGTGATACAAGCATTGCAGTCTTAGCAACAAAATTTGTGAAATACATTTTTGAACTACAACTAAAATGGCGTCATTGAAATTGCTAAGACTCCAAATAATTGAAAAGTGCTTCACCTTTAAGTCGCGACTTTTATCTTCAAAATTCAAAACTCTTGGCGTTTTGATTTCAAATCAATATTCACACCAAAAAAGCGCTTCCAAAACAATTCAAATTTCAACTTTTTCAACCATTTCAAGAGGGTAGCTGGCAGAACAGTTTAGGATTAAATTGACCGTTTTCATGGTCTTCCATCACCTCCAACTTTGCTAAACTAATTCTATCTCAGAAATCCATCTAAAAACCTCAATCACATCACTATTACCCTCTAGGCCAGAATCAAGATTTATAATAAACTATGCAGTAATTCACAAAGTATCAAATTATTCAAAGTTTCAGTGCGAATCCCATTCAAAGACAAAAAAACTTCGTAAAAATTTGAAAATGCAACAAAATTGTCATCGCCTTTGCAATTTCTTTTTTCGTTTGTAATTCTCCCCACGTCTTACAATATGAGAGAAGGGAGCCCGCAGATTTGTTTTAGACCCAAGCATTCACATTTGCAACAGTACGATAATGCATTAACATTGCGCTCTCTCGGAAGATTCATTGATGACTAAAAAGTGTAAAGGCTTAAATACTTAAAAAGGTCTGTTTGTATCTTCTCTTGCTGAATTGTGTAAATTAGCAATTTGTTTTTGTATAATTATGTCCGGGTATTGTATTTTATATCACGTAAAGTAAATCTCCCAAAAAAATCTCAAATTCTTGTCAAATTATAATAGATCTTGACTCAGCCACCACAAATACGTTAATTTGAAGTTGGCAATTGGGTTAGAAATTTAGAATTAGGATAAGGACATCAGTTGGGTTAATATTAATCTCCTATCACATTTAAAGTGAGTGACTACAAGAATCGGAAAATGCATTAGAAATGCTTATAATAATGAAAAAAAAGTACTCGTATGTTTGACATTAATACCTTGTTTGGTCTGACTTCTATCTAAATCTGAAAATGAAACTCACGAAAGAAAAGAGCCGACGCCCTTTTGAAATACGTCCTTAATTGTTGTTCAATTAAGTAGATATACGTAGTTGTTATACTATAACCACTTAACCCAGTTTCTAATCTAAAAATAGGCTCTTTTCGAAAAGAAACTTGCAAAAACTGCAAGTTAAAGGAAGCTGTTTGTCAGGAAAATGGTACGCAAAAACGATTATTTTCGTTACAATTTCGTATTTTCCACGTCCTTCCAAGTTCCTGGTCTTCAGACGAGACACGGCGAGTGAAATTTTGTATGAACCGAGTTTTGGGTCATGCTAAAGTTCGCTCAAATTGTTTTTCGTTTGCACCAGAACATAACTAACCCTAAGTTCTATGCATTTGTACTGTTATATTTCAACCTAAATATCGATTTACGCCTTACTTCAGCGAAGTTTCTGTGGCGTAATTTTAAAGTGCTGTAGTGGCGTTGTAAAATCGCCTTTTTTGCTAAGCTTTGTTTCAAGGAAGAGTTCGAGTTTGGGCAGCACTGTCAATGCAAGAGATAGCAAATCAACGCAAAAAAAATGTGAAAAATTGGCATGTGGCACCAAATCTTCAAACTTATGGTGATCTGCCCGTTTTAGAAGATCGAACACAAGGTAATCCTACTAGTAAAAACGAGTACCAGAAATCCAACTTTTCAACAATAGGCGATAAAACTCAACTAACCAGCTCCCCAACCAACAGACTATGGGACGAAGCTCATTTGAGCCCAACCAGCAAACAGAAAAGTTTCACCAAAGCACTGTTCTTGACTCGAGTTTTGCTTAATTCCCAAACCCATCAGCAGGGCTGACATAAACCACATAACTGATAAAGTTACACCCATGAACGTGGTTCGACTTTGGAAACATTCTTTTGAAATCTACAACCTTACATGAAAATTTCATGAGGGCTTGAAAAACAAGTTTATTGCAAATCGCATCAAACGTAATCGATCATTGGTGATCTTGCTTGGTGGAAAAGCGTCTACAACTGAAATGGTAGCCAAGCGTTCGATTCCCAATCGATCCAAGCATAGGCGTAGCCAGGATTTTGACTGGGGGGAACCAAAACGCAATTACATGCAATGACGTCATCAGAGTTTTCGAAAAGAAGGGCTTTTGATGGGACAAAGATACCGTAGAATGGAGGATCAGAAGCCATGGGCCTGGGTTGGCATGTAACTAGGATTTCGCTGAATGGGAAGGACTTCAACTAAAACTTACAAAAATTTTCCCCAATGCCTAAACTGAAAGACGTGGTGAGGAAACTAATTTAACTCCAACGCATCACACGCGATTTTTTGCTATTTTTGGAAAAAATATCTATTTAATGCCATTGGGATCACTTTCGCACGTTTTTAGGGCCATCTAAAATTATTTAAATTTTTAAGATTTGAAAACCAATTGACAAAATTAAATTGTTATTCAGTCTTCCCTTTACTTAGAGATTAAGTCCACAACACGATTATAATCTTGCATTTTTGGGTTAAATTTTGTACGGTACATTACCTCCTGGAATATTTTTAGAGAAGCAAGGTAAACGGCCTCCTTTTTTTAGCTGTATATAATATTTTTAACAGTAAATATTTTCAGCTGCAAAAAATAATTCATTCGAAAATTTTCCTTGGAGATTTTTGTTTTGCCATAAAGGTACCCAGTTGCAGGAGTTCATCAGTACATGTACAATCACTGTACAACCAGGAAGCCCAAGCCCTCTCAATTCAAAATTAAGAATTTGTTCAACAAGCATTTTCCCCAAAATCATTTTTTAAAGTATTATGTCGCGCAAAAACAGGCGAGGTAAATCGTTATATAAAGTTGCTGCAATAGATGATAACTAGCAGAGGCGGCTCTTTATGGAGGTTGCGGGGCTGCAGCCCCCCTTCACCCAAATCATTTTGTGTTTTTTGTCATTGGCATTGCAACAAAAATTTGAACAAGAAATTTAATTTCTAAAATTATTAAAATCTTTTTTTATTCAATGATTGTCAACCTAAAACTATAGGTTTTCGTGTTTCAACCAGTAACTTAGGCCATCTTCACGGCTAGTATTTAGAAGCATAAGTTATTCATTTATACAATTTATTATTGTAATATACAGTGCGAATGAGCTATCGCGACGCGTTTCGACCTTGCTCAAGGGTCTCATCAGGCGAAAAGAAATTTAATTTTACATTTAATTTTTATTAAAAAATTTATGCAATAGCCTCATTTAATAAGCCAATTAAACGCTTTGCTTTCGTGATGCCTAAGAAACAATTTTTGTATCGAGTGTTAAATACAGCGATTTCTAACGACACGAGATTGCAAAAGTTGCAGTCCAGTTCGCCAGCTTAATCGACATATCTCAGCGTCTTCCGCTAAAGCGAGACATTTTTTTTTTGTATCCCGAAGTATTCAGCCGAGACTGCAGCCTGTGCACTGTGCAGTCCAGAAAGCTATTTTTTTTTCTTCAACGAGCGAAATCGATCAGAGCATTGTTTGCAGCAAGGGTTGCTGGAACAGTTCAAATGGTAGCGCTACATTAAAAGTTGCCAAGACTTTCCATTAAAAACAAAAATGATCAAAACATTGACGGCTTCAAAGGTCATTGACCATTATTCGACAAAAAAAACGCGTCGAATGAACTTTATTTTCAAGTACACAATTTTTTTATAAGAAGCAGTAATTTTGAGTTGCGGCTGGCTGTTTTTAATTTTTTTGTCAATTTTCAGCGATTTGTTCTTAAATTTTGAGAGCATCGATGTCAATTTCAGCAACCATGTTTGTAAAACTGTTTGATTCCGAATGCTCTGTCAGCTAGAGTAAATGCTTTTTTCCTGCTTTTGCAGCATCCTAAAATCCTAAAATCGCAATTGAACGACAGCCAAAAGTTTTCTCAAATGCCAGCGTAAAGCGCAACACAGCACTCTATAATCTCGGAATTTGTGCAGTTTAGCTTGCCAACTGGAAAGTCACTAAAATTCTATCGTTTTGAATCAATACAGAATTTTAGCTTCTTGTGATAGATTTGAAATTGGTTCTTTTTTGTTTGTTCTTTTTTTTTACTGCTGAGGTTGGCATTGTTCTTAATTTGTTCTTAAATTTTGACCAAAAAATGAGCCATGAGTTCGTATTAAATCATTCTTATAAAAAGTAAGTGTAACTACACTTCGTCACTACAACAGATTTGCAAGTCGGGCCGCACTTTTCGAGTCGGGTATGGGCTTAAAATTGACTAAATATCGGGCTTGGTATTCGTACTTGCCCTGTGTTTTAGACTTTTAGTTACTATGAAGCGTAAGTAAAATAACTTTCCAACACAGAATGACGACTTCGCATAAGCATCCATATGATTATTACTACACAATTATTATAGCGTCAAGATTGATCAGCAATAACTGACTTTACTTATCCGCATAGGGGCAACCACGTATACATTTTTTAGACCAGGGACGCCCAAACTTTTTGAGGAACGGGTCACAATGACCTTAGCTGGCGGCACAATCAGTGCCAGCCTAAACTGGAAAACAGTTCCTTGTGAAATTTGATAAAACCGGCGAAAATTTAAATGAAGCCAAAACCAAACCAAAAAAAGGTTTTTATTGCATTTTTATGTGATTTTTGGTGGAGACCAATCGAAACGAGAGATTTGATTTGGTTTCTTGCAAAACTTCTCTGCTAGTTTATATCGAAACCTGCGGCCGCGAAGCAGGGCTTGGGCAGTCATGTTTTAGACGAAACTTAACCAACTTTTAGACTTTATCGCGCCTGTTTTTGGCTTCAAATCACTTTTGGGGTTCGGGCTTATGCTTTCAGGTTCGGCCTGTACTAGTCGGCCCGTTTATATCTCTGCACTACAAGCATTTAAAAGAAATTTCTGTGATTTGCATTCCGATTGAAATAACATAATTGTGGTTATCAAGAGTGGTTTTATTCTTTATTTTATTCTTTTGTTTATATATTCATTTTTAATGTTCAGTACATTGCCTACTGGCTACTACTTTTCTTGTTTTGCATGTATTTGCCAAGTTTAGCCTATAAGAATCATAATTTCAGACTTATAATGAAACATGGAGTGCATTTCCAAAATCAGTCAATAATTCCTAAAAACTACTACAATTTATTCAAAATTCCACCAAATGACAAAACCGATCCCTGCCTCAATGGACCATCGTCAGGGGTCGGTTTTGTCATTTTGTGGAATTTTGAATAGCTCTTGGTACTTTTTAGGTATTATTGATTGATTTGGGGAATGCACTCCATGTTTCATCTTTAATGAACTGTCTCCACTAAATCGTCATTTTGTACTTCTTCGGTCTGGTTTGATTTTTTGGATCTTCCCATCAACAATTTCAAACTTATTCGTAAGGAAGCTCTGCAGTAACGTTACCGTAACGAAACACCGTAGCAAACGCAAATATAAGTCAATACACAGCGAAAAGTTTATAGGTAGGCCTACCGGAAACAGTTTCACTTCGTACATTTGCACAAAAACAGAAAACAAGCTCGGTAAAATATTACAAAACAAAAACATTTGCAGCCCTCCCGTTTCAAATAGACGCGAGCCGCCACTGATTACTATAGTTATGTTATTGCATTACGTTCATAAAAAAGGTTAGATGAGGGCCTGAGACTGCAACTTTTAGGTCAAAATCCGAGATTTCTCCTGGATTAAACATCTAGTTTTACAAAAATTTGAATTGAGGGGGGCCGCGGGTCCCCTGGTTATCAATACTAGTATTATTGTTAATAACTGTTGCACGCATGTACCGTTGCACCCGAAAGTGCTGAAAGAAAATGAAGAAACAATTAGGCTTTGTAGTTATTATTTCTATAATTGGAGGCGTTTAAATTGGGGGGGCTCCCCTTGGCTTCGCCTATGGATCCAAACTTAAGATTACGAAGAATAATATATCCATGCTTGACGTTTAGCTCCAAAAGGTACAGAGTGACGTTTACATGTATCGTAAACCCGTAAGTGGATGTAACGTGATTCTTAGACAGAAAATTTTTTTCGCTGTGTTTGGTCAAAGCAATTGGCTAATAAAGTCATAATTACGAACGCAGCGTAAAAGTGATTTAAAACCATGCAGGAATCTCTTTTTTTTCGTGTGTGCGTGTGCTGGGTAATTTTTTTTATTCAGATATTGAGCGGTCAAGCTTGTCTTCGATGAGAAAAAGTAAACTTTCTTGATATACACTTTAGCTACGCCCTATAAAGTTCAGTGCCAATAAAAACGTCGAGCGCTCAGTCCAAAAAACAGGTTTATGCGGTGTGATAAAAATAGCACCGAATTTGGTAGAATTTGGAACTGGCCCAAATACGGAGTGGACTGCGATTGCGAAAGATCCACTCCAAAATCAACCTCAATAACATTGTACGTGATAGTATGCAGGAATCGGTCTATATATAATTTATCGTCAGAGCATACAGTTTATCAGCTGTTTCTTCATATCAAGCTGAATTAGTGCAACTTTAAAATTTTTTCTTGGTAACGTTCCAGTTTTTAGATCACGTTTTACAAGGGTTGAAGTCAATATTATAGAAGTTTATCGACAGTAACGTGGAGTTACTCAAATGTTAAAATGTCTGAGCAAGTGACGTTAGGTCTTGTAAAACGAGGGCATAAGAGGTGGTGTAAATTTTCTAATTTTTAGTCGCTTTTTTGGTGACTATAATTAACATTAAGTAGTCTAATCCAACGACAAACAAGCCGAGGCATAGCTCAATTGGTAGAGCGTAAGGCCAGTGATCGATAGGTAATTGCTGCCGGTTTGATACCAAACTGGCAAAGCGTTGCTGTTCCGGGAAAGACGCTTTACACTTTCTTCCCACCGAAGCTAAGCAATTTATCTGTCGTGGTGGCCTAACCTGACGAAAATTCCTAATCAATCTTCTCGACACAACTAGTGAATCTGTTTTGAGCAGCTTTGGTGCTGTCCCTATTTTCTTCGAGGGTTAAAAGACGGAGAAGCTTGTCTCTTCGTGAATAATAATCAACAATTGGGTCACGCGGCTAGAATTAAACCACAAGTCAAAGATTGAGAAGGAAGAGCAAAAATTAGCTCTTCTGAAAGGCTTAGAAGGCAGGAGAATAAAGGATTAAGATCCTGTAGAGGATGCCCAATGCCCATAGGCGCTGCAAGAAGATTTTTTTTTAATTGATCCTGCACAGCACGAGAAAAAAGGCTGTATGGTCAATTACTGGCCATTGCAACGAAAGCTGAAAAACTCAAAGCGCGTAAGTTAGGACAAGATAGGACAGTTAAGACAAGACAGAACTTGATAATTTAGATGAGAATGTAAAATATTGCGGCTCCAAAAGTGGTAGAGTATGTGTCTGCTTTTGCAACAGTGGAGGAATGTCCTACAACAATGCCTGGGACAAAATTCGCCGCTACCAATAGAGGCTCTGCAAGATGGTCGCCCTAATCATGCCCTAAACCATTTTGTTTTCATAAGCTTATATAAGTATAACTGAGCTGACCCCTGCGAGCGGGGGAAATCTGCTGGGCTAGAGGGTTGCACACACACTCCTGAAGCAAAATGATGATGATGAACCTTATATATCGTAAGCTAGCCGTTTTGAGAGTCTTTTCGCTTTTGCTCAATAGCAAGAAATGCTTATTAGAATAAAAGGGATTGTTGGACGTGTGCGATAGCTGAGTTATCGAAAACTTAAGGGCTTAACTATTCAACGTATATTAGCATAATTTTTGCAGTGTTTAGCATGTGACTGTACTGTTATGGTATTAGTCGATTTCGGCAAACTAACTGTCCACGTGATTTGTCGCATCATTTAATGATGGCTAGACTAGGATATTTTCAATTTTTGGGAGCCGCTATTTATCAAGTTTTCATGACAACAGAGTAATTGCATATTTTGGATTAAACTTTACGACGTTTTTTCCGTATCTTTGTTGTAGGCTTTTGTTTACAAAAGCACTATTACCAAACGAGCTTGACTTAGACTTTTACAGAGGCGGAACTAAAGGTTTGGGCCAGGAAAGGCAAACGTCACCCGAAATTCGTTGTTTGTTTGTTTGTTTTTTTCTTCAAACTTAAGTAAAGACCAAAAAAATGTATTCTACGAAAATTCGCTGCTTTAGTTGCACTTCGGGGCCAATTTCTTAGGGGTCCACATCTGGATAGAGGGCTAGTGATTGAGACCAATTGATAAACCTACTGGGAAAAAAATTTTAATGTCAGACCGACCAATAGTTAATCGAATGGTAACGTGTTCGCCTCTGAAACCCGCGGTCTGAAGTTTAATTCTCAGACTGGTCAAAGCGAGCTAAAAAGCTGCCGATGGCTTGCTAATCGCCACCAATGCTACATTTCTTTAAAAGGTGAGCAACCCGCGAGCGAGATGTTCCGCCAACTCGTCACACGCTTCAAGTTAATTTAGGGAGTATAACTTTTTCTTTCTAAAACCTCATTCCGTTTTTTAGCTCTGCTTCTGTATTCATAGTTTTTGCTAAGCATAAATGCTAGGATTTAGCACCCACAAATTTGACAACAAACCAATTTTAAGGTTAAATTCACGCTCTAAAGAAGAACTTCTATATGCAGACCCTCATATTCGTACAAAGGGCCTTTCCAGCTCGGCTTTTAGAGCATTTTTAGAATTTTGTCAATCAAATTTGTCATGTGGAACCGCAACTAATCAGTTCTTTTTGCACCACACGAGATTACAAGTTCCTTCGATAACTTGATGCAAATCGTGGAATAATTTTCAGATCAGTAATAATTTTTATACGCGGTAGTCGTGACTTTTCGGAGTTTCATACGAGTTAAGTGCCAACAAGTTTAAACTAGATGATAACACATAGTTCTTTTCAAGTTAAAGCAGCCATTTTGTTTTTTGTGAGTATAGTAATAAATGACTAACTGCATAACAGAAGTGTACGTATCTACTAATACCATTTGAAATCGACAAATTTACATTTTTTTCATAACTTAAAAGTTAAGTAGGCCTAACATACTCATTATACTCAATGTATTCGAAGTATTGTTATACTATTTTCCGTTCATAAATCGAATAATTTATTGGTCCCAATCTCAAACTTATTTCAACCATAGGGGATGGTGAACATAGTTGAACCAATTTCATAGTTGTTCCACTGCGTTTTTTCTTTTCTCATGGCTGAAGTTACTGGTCTGAGACGGTCTTAAAATGCGTGCCATGTGAATAAACTTCTTTCATGTGAGCCTCGTGTTTTTGCCATAGAAGCAAAAAATTCCAAGTCAGATTGAGTGATTATATAGCACAAAAGTAAGTTTTTAGAAAAAAAAAGTTGATTCGATAATTTCAAAAAGTATGATAAAGAAATGCGAGTAACATTGTTGGGTTACTTGAGAATTAGGTATTTTATGCAGCTAGCATTTTGAAAATTGCATTTACAAAGCAGTCAAAATTTAATTTTTCTTTGAGAGGCATCTCATTTCTCAGTTGAGCCACTACATAAATCCTTAATTGAGCCAGTGGCACAACCATGGTAACTAACTAACTATTGTTAATAACGTATGGTAAATATTTCAAAACGCGACTTAGCAATCGCCAGTGGTAATCTTTTAAACAAACTGCAGTGACTAAACGATAAGCTGGTAGAGGAAGAGTGCCCCTTATCGCATTTCAAATGCTGCAGTGAATGTTGGAGAAAACAATCTTTCTATCAGAAAATGAGCTGAGAAGTATGATGTTGACGGAATGACTCTAAAAAGATATCTTGAGAGGAATCAAAAAACGAAATAATCCTGAACGACAGCACAGATATAGAGTTGGATGAAGATGAAAATACTTGCTGCGTTTGTTCGGAACAGTATTTTGAAGATGCTGAAGACTGGATCAAGTGTGTTTCCTAAAGCTGCAAATTTTGCAATCCTAAAAAATGCCTCGTGCAGTAGTGTTGGTTCTTGCAAAAGTTGGGCACACCCAGCATGCACAGATGACGGCAAAGTATTTGTATGCCAATGCTGCAATTGATACATCTGTGTGCTTGACGTTAGCTTTTGTAGTGACGTTGCTTTGCAAGTTTTTAGTTTCATCATACGAAGTTAAGTTTCGCTTGGCACTATGGTTGCAATGCATCCGTTAGTCTTCTTGTTTTGAAAAAAAACAACTTTGTGTTGCCTCTGAACAACTTTTTCGAGCACTATGGACATACTTTTGTATTGAAGCCATTGCATCGTTTACTCAGTGCTAACAATTTGTTCAATATTTTTAGATCTGAGGAGTACATCATTTTTGAGTTGCTCAGTATTTGCATCAGTGCAATTTCGTTCATGGCTTTATTAAATTTTCGTTTCACCAACTCATGTGTGATTTTAAATTGGTTTTGGAATAAAATAATGCAACATTGGCAATAAGAGTAAAAGAAAAATAGAGGCTCAACAAATAAACGAGGTGGATCAACTAAGAAAACAAATCTCCGTAGTCGAGCCTTTCGAGCGGCCTTTTTTAACTTCATTTCACAGCACAATTTTGATGTTTAAAACTAAACCGATAACAAAATTAAAATTGTTAAAAAACGTCGTTTGTGGCACTATCTTTGCCGAAATACAAATCTAAACGATTGAGCCAGTAGAGTAAAAAAAAAAACAGCTTAACTATGGGTACCTTTTCCTACGATATGCCAACTTCGGTATCACGCCAAATCGGAAGACAAACTCGATGCAAAATTTAGTTGCTTGCTCTCAATGCTAAATCTAAATAGAACTGCATAACGTTTTCATACCAATATCGTTCGATCACTCCCACGTCAACTTTAATTGTTGTAACTTAAGGACTTCAAAATTCTTTCCTACAACTAGATCTACAAAACCGGAGATGAAAACTAAAACTTAAATCACGAAAATAGCACCAGTTGATAGACAACACACATACTAAAAATTATACTTTTTTAATCGAGCATTTCAAAACATGACCTACAAATGAGTTCACATAAAATGTGATGGTATTCGGGAAATTAAATAAAAACCTAAACAGCTAACTATTTCAACTCTAGCGCTATCTAGCGGTACTATTCTGACTACACTCATCGGCTTACTGTTGAAGACTTGCCGTGAATGACAGTGTTCTTGTATGAAAAACGCATTTATTTTTTGTATAATAGACGTAAAATTTAAAAGATTCGGCGAAAACATTAACGGCGAGTTCCATTTCATCTGTCCACCTCACCGAACACAATATCCAGAGTACCTTAAAGCAAAAATTTTTAAAACTAAGGCGCTCCCATTTTAAAGCGAGAAGTCTCCGGCTTCAATTCCGGGCCCGAAATAATTAGCGTTTCACTTGCCCTCTTTTTAAGGCCCGGTTCTTGATTCCAGGGCCTTCTCATTGCTGAGCAAACAAGTCGAAAAGGGACAAATAACAAAAGAATTGTGCCAATCAAAGAGTTCGTATGACACCGAAAGATAATCGCAAGCACATAAACTCTTTGACTAGGTTCTTCATAATTTGATACTTTCTCGGCATGATTAAGCAATAAGCAAATACTAGAACAAAGAACACAGACCGAAAAAGTGGAAATGTAAAAACGCGAGTTGTTGCCAATGGCTGTGCATCGCTGAAACGATTCCTTACCAAAAGCAGCGTAGAACTGTGGATATGAGCCTCGACAATTTGTTGCATGCTTCGGCTAATAAAACGTGTGCATTATAGAGAATTGATTTGATTTTTTGCCTCTGCTTGCAATCAATCTCCCAATATCATCAGCACTCAACAGTTTACAAAATTGCTGTTGAACAAAAATATTCAGTAGTTCTGACGACAGGGGTTTTACTTCAAAATTACAGTATATTGTTTCCTGTACCTTTTCGTCACGAAAAAGCAACTCTGAGTTGACCAAGTTCTAACTTAAGTTCTTTTTTGTCTTTTTCGATTAATTAGCTGCTGGTTCAAGGCCACAAAAGTGTAAGTTTTGGTCACTAATTTGCTTAGATAAAATGATGTCGAAAAAAGACTACTCTCTTTCTCATCTGCCCTTACCTATCAAAGCTACAATATCCGGAAGTTGCAACCCAGGCGCCAGATGTTCCATTGTAGCCTGTAAAAGCGAAGAAGTGATTAAAGAAGAAAAAGTTGCAGTGGTTCGACTGATTCGAAGCGTTCTAACAACCTCATTAAATTTTCGCGGTTGAAGGCATCATGTCTTAATTAACAAACTGGTATTACAAGAGTTTTGCAACAAAAAACGATATTCTGCTGGGTAAGCCAAATTTCCACCTCAGTTCCACATCTTTGCAAGCCTCTATAATGAGTAGATTTTTGTTTTCAATCTTACTGTACTTTTGCTGGGTAAGGTTTCCTAGTCCTTACTCATTTCCAAACAAGCAGAAGATAGAAAAGCTGCCACTTGTTTACAATTCACTGGAAAGACTTCGCGTTGTTTTCAACGCAGAAGATCAAGCAGTGAATATCACTTTAAAAGTAGCACGAATGGAAATCGTCGAATCGAATCAGGTATATTAATTTGGTAGCTCATGTTCTACCTACTATTCTAGCTATCTACGCACAGTCGCACGTTAAATTTAATTACAATATCATGGTAAAGGAAGTTTTCAAAAACTTACTAGATGAGCGAATCCCGGTGCTTTGATTTTGCACTTGTATGGTTTGCTGGTCCCGTCTGAAACTAAGTAGACGCCGAATTCACCCTAAAAATGACAAATCGGAGTCATGAGAAAATGTAAAATACGTCGAACTTATCAGAATAGCAGTTTGAAAGGAAGTTCAAACTTTGCTTTACACGTCTAACAACAAAAAATACCCGCCGAACGCCAAAACACTTTGATACGTTCTGGAAATCTTCAGACTAGCGCTAAACATTAGAGTATTTTCTTAATAATTTTTTGCTTTTTCATTTTAAAACTGTAACAAATCTAAATAAAGATGGCTGAAAGTGGCGACTTATCCAAAACCAATGAAAAATCTGCTGCCAAGCCTTCAGTCGGTCACAGAAAATGCAAGTGCATCACAATAAAGAAAAGCTTTCACAAATATGCAAGCAATGCAGCAGAGACCTTTGTTTTTGAGATTATTACCATCACACAATTACCTTGGGTGCTTCTACCGCGGTGTACGTGGCACCAGGAGGTACCTGGAAGCCTTCAGTAAATAATTTGAAGTGGTGAATAACAGCTTCCATAGAGTCCTAAAAAGGTTAAAAATTAATGATGTTAGCTCTAAACTGAAAATGGCAGTAGGCACAAAAGTTATAGACTCAAAAAATCAGATGCAGTTATCAACTCTATTCTAGTCTCTGTTAGCACAGACCAGACGGATAAAACACACCTAAGCGGTCGTGGTTAATTCCATTGAGCCAACTTAAATGTACTCGTATCTCCTTCCAAAAATAAACATAATTATCTTTTAGATCAAAAAACAGCGAGGAGTTGATGGACATATTGGGCAGAAAGGAGTCTTTAGATAGGATGGCTAAAGCAAGTAGTATGCGGTGGTACGGTCATGTTTTGAAGAAAGAAGATGAAACGTGATAGTGAAGGCTTTGAAATTTGAAGTGAGCGGTAGTCGAGGAAGAGGAAGACCAAAATAAACGTGGAAAGAGCAAGTAGAGAATCAAATGAGAAAAATGAACTAGTAAAAGAGGATGCTTGTGATCGAACAAAATGGCAAGGCGTGGTAAAGACAATGACCATACGAAATCCGACCAACTCCGTCGACGGGGACAATACCGGATTCAAAATGTGATGATGATGAATAAGGTACTGTACACGAACATTTAATCATGTGACTAGAGACAAGAAGGGCATTTGCGTTTTTCAATTTAACTTTTCCTTCGCCCTTCTAGGGAAACTACTATGCTATATTTTAAAAAGGTCATAGTTTTACGAAATACAACGCTTTTGAAAGACCTTTAATAGCAACCTAATTGTAAACTTTTGCAACACAATGAATGGTCTTGAGTTGTGGCAATGTTGTGCCTATAATCACTGTAGGTTTTAACAAGGTTACACCAGTGCGGCAAAATCTTGCCTCTAAAACGAGCAGAACGAGATTCATCTTTATGGATGGAGTTGTGGACCTTGCTAACTCGTTACACGCCTTTCGGTGATACAATGTGTAAAAAAGTTTGATTTGGAAGTTTTTTTCCGACGAACGTCCCCAAAAAAGCTTTTACCTTCATTTGTGCGCGTGAGGGTGGGGTTATTTTGTTATCATCGGTCTTCACTTCGCCAGGAAGCATTTTGTTCAAACATTGATGGATAATTCGTAATGATTGTCTCATCTCTTCAACTCGGCACAGGTATCTATAAATATTTTTTGTTTAGTGATTGGGTCTCTTATCATAAAATTATCTATGAATAAAATGCCACACTAAGAATGACAGAAGAGTCAGGAAAAAAATTAACTACCTACTCCGACAGTTCAGAAATTTTCAACTCCAGACGACTAAAATTTTCAAGTACGACTCATTTAAACATTGCGACTTCGAATCTTTTAAAATTTCCCAACTTCGACTCTTTGATTAAATTCCATCGATTCTAAATCTCAAATAAAAATTTTAACCATTCAGTTTTCCTGTAACTAAGTTTCAAGTTTCTGTGTTTGAGTGCACATTTAAACGTAGTCGACCAATAAAATAATTCAAGTCGAATCCCAATTTTGGCTCAGCAAGTATTTGATTTCGACACCGGACTCAGTTAGAGGACAATTCCTAATCCTGACTAGAACATTAAAAACCACCAGTCCACCACCCTCTCAGCCCAGGCAAAAAAGTCTTCAATATGCTACTTAAGTCAAGTACACTATCTTAAACACGGATCAAATCTTGATATGTATCGCTTTACTGTTCGTGGTGTAGCAAATTAATACTTTCTACACTCTCCAGCATTGCCTAGAAAAACCAAATTTGCAAAAACGCTTGGCATTGTTGCAAAAATCTTTAAAAAAGCGTGAGCAATTGGTGGAAGACAAAATACCTGTCGTATGTGTCGCCACGTGAACCAATTGGGACATCAAAGTCAACTTGGTCATACACCTCATAGGGTTGAGTTTTTCGCAAATCCCATTTTATGCCAGATCCTCTCAATACAACACCGCTGCAAAAAAACGTCATAAAAATTCATTTTAACAAATGGTGCCAAAAAAGCAACGAAACAAGTAAAAATGATTAGCGTCCTAAGATGTCCACTTTTCATGCCCAGGTCATGGTTACGGTGTCTGCTAAACATCAAATGGGGAAGCTCAAGGCTGTGAATGCTAATTTTTAATGTCTTTGGTTTGACCCAACCAGAACTGAACCAGAGTCTACTGTTTCAATAACAGATGCTGTATCCACTGGACCACTGATCGGCTAAATAGGAAACCCTCAAATAACAGTAATACCTGCATCCTAAAGCGAGCGCTTGTTCCGCTGATATTACACCAATATCTACAGTCCTTGTTCTCCAAATTCGATTGTTAGTCAGCATCTAAATATTGGGGGCTGTTACTAAATTCGATTCCCGACATCTTTGCGCCAGATACAACTTGATGCCAGCAACATCCTCATACAACTTGACTTGATGTCAGGATGTCGCTGACATGCGACATCTTGACGCTCGAGACATCTTGACGCCAAATACCAAGCTTTAGCACTATGCTTTTTTCTCGGTTGCCAGAAGATTCGCCATACATTGATGGGCCAAACAAAATTCCTCGTGTTTTCAGTCGTGAATATCGGTCAAGTATCTGTTGATGTTAATTGAAAGATCTGCCACACATACGTGGACTGTAACCCTAATTTTACCTTAACCCTAAACCTAACTGTCGAGGAACCTATGTCTGGTGGATCTTCCAATCAGCAGACACCTGATCGACATTCACGAATGAAAACACGGGAATTTTTGCTCACCCCACCGATGTGAGGCGATTCTTTTTGATTCTTTCATGTAGCGAATCTTCAGACAACATTTTTTCACTTGCTTTTTGCCGCGCAAGTTATGTTTCATAATATCTTAAAAAAACTTCTCACCGTACTTGTTCAAAAGCAATTACAATGATCTGTTGTTTTCAACCAGTGTGACGTAAACACAATATTTAGTAATAATTTAATGGGCCAGAGACAAATAAATTTATGCTCCAACGTCTTACTAAAAATTTTGCAGAAAAGCAGTTAAAAACCAACAAAAAGTATTCTTGCCCTTTAAACAAACACGCTCAGGAAATACCAAGGGGGCACGGTGTGTTGAATATATCCATAAATTAATAATTAGGTATAAAGCAAAAATTAACAAATGTGAGTTTTTTAATCAATATGATCGATATTCCTTGATTGTTTTAAATGAAGCGAACAAAGCTATGCCTATCAAAGTAATTACATTAATTGCCCTAAACTTTTTCACTTGAGGATTAAAACAAAGTAACCAAACTTTTTAAATCAAGCAAGCAAAGCAAGAATTTGAAGTCAATTCATTGTTACCTCTTCAAGTTCATCAATTCGCGCAGAAAATCGAATAGCCCAATCATAGACATCATCCAGTAGCCCCAACGGTAAATCTTGACTGACCCCACCTGGTCTTACATAAGCAGCATGCATGCGGGCTCCGGAGACACGTTCGTAAAATTCCATCATCTAAAGACAAGATCGGTTAAAAAATAACCAAGATTTTTCTGCAAATCAACAATTGCTCACACTAAATGGGAAATCGGTGCGCGTACAGCCTCACCAAGTTAGGTTTGCTTTTTTTTTTGTCAGTCATTTGTAAGTCGTGAGCTAAATTTTTCGTGAACGACCGAATATAAATCAGTCAATTCGTTCTAATCGACCTAAAAAATTAACGAGATTTTGCATTCAAGACCTTAAATTATGCTTGCAGTAATCAAACTACCCGAAATAAATTCTACAATGACCGATAAAATACGTCAAATTCGACATTTACCGGAAATTTCTGAGCAAAAAAAATTAGTGGATATCTGGGACAACTTATGCAATACCAAATTACCGGAGCCATCTGTAATTAACTGCAACAAACAATGGATGATTGGACGCTGCGCTTTCCTGTGTGTGAGAGCATAGTGCAACTGAATCGCAGAACTTTAACGTTTCGCTTAAGAGAGAAGTGGCTATTTTCTTATCACTCAAAAAAGTGGGTACTCCTTCGCCACCAATGAGGCCACTGCAGATGGGTATTCAATAGTCCCCCCTAAAACCCGATGAATGGGGGACTTCACTATTCTACTTTTGAAGAGTACGAGGATCAATTAAGTATCGCAAAGGCAATGAGTGGGATATTTAGCAACAGTAAAGAAAAACCCCACTATCCTAACTTGAGCAGACTGGACCATGGCTGGACTGGAAAGTTTGAAAGATTCTTAGCTACTAACTTCCGCAAAAGTC
Source organism: Trididemnum nubilum (assembly GCA_963965965.1). Lineage (NCBI taxonomy): Eukaryota > Metazoa > Chordata > Ascidiacea > Aplousobranchia > Didemnidae > Trididemnum > Trididemnum nubilum. The sequence goes on from OZ014488.1 coordinate 25,586,686, forward strand.
TTTTTTTTTTGCAAGTTAAATACCAAATTTGGGCTTAAACTATTTGTACCTTTTCTCTTTCCTCCATCAACCAAAAGAAGGGCGTCATAGCTCCAACATCGAGAGCATGAGTCGTCACACCCATAATATGGTTCAGAATGCGAGTTTGTTCGGCAAAGAAGACTGAAAATAAAAGTTAACTTATTAAGCATTGTTACGAAATGCTAAATGCTACTGATTTTATAATTCTTAGTCCAAAACAAAAAAAGATTCTATCGAATTGCAGGGGAACAGTATCAAAGAAGCAAGCTCATCATCAAATTATTTACAAACACTAAAATCATTCTCTTTTTTTTTCAAAAATAAAAATAAATTAATAAACATATATGTATATATCGATTTCAGACCACAGCAGCAGGGTCGGGATCACGTCTTTTTGGCGCGACCATTTCGGCTTAGCCCTTTTCGGCGCCACCTATTTCGTTGCCGGTTCTTTTCAGCACTGATCGTTTCGTCGCCAATTTGGTGCTCTTTGACAGCTCAGTTATTTAAGGTTACGGTTTGGGTTAAGGTTAGTCAAAAAGCACCGAATTGGCACCGAAAAGGTCTTTGCCGAAATGGTAGCGCCGAAATGGTCGCGCCAAAAAGTCGTGGACCCGCAGGGTCAGCAGCAAAACAAAACATCTGAAAAAAATGGCAGTACTCATGTCAATATGTCTGGCAAATTGTGGTAAACAAAAAAGTACCCAAATATAAATTGATAGACCTCCTCAATCCTCAAAGTTAAAAGTTAAATAACAGACCATTGCAATCTGCATGTATGACAGTCTATTTAACATCACATGCACTATGCAACTACACTACATAAGTAATTTGATAACCACCATGTGTCGAATCTTTGTCGACTTCGAAACATCGTCAACTATATCTACCATTGCTACAATTCCTAAGGTGTTATGTAATTGACTGCATTCCTAAGCGTTAAAATACCTCGAATCCATTGAGCTCTAGGTGGAGGTGTAATGCCCAACAATCTTTCAATGGCCATTGAAAAGCACTGTTCATTGACCATCATAGATACGTAATCGAGCCGATCAAAATACGGAAGAGCCTGAATGTAAATCATTGTTCAACCTGAGTAAGTTGCTTTAAGTGTTCATTTCATAGACGGACTGATGCACCTTTATCCTTCTGTCATGAGAAACCGAGGGTACTGCTATCTTTTGGATGAATCCACACCTGCTGAGGAGTTCAGTGTTTTCCAAGTTTTCCGTTTAACATTATACTTTTTTCCCGTTTAGATTTGATGCTTGTTTGAGGCCATCAAGCAGAAACAATCATCGTAGAGCGTCTAATCCAAGGATGAAACTACGTGACCAGGGTGCACTGTGGAGATTGCACCTAGACTGTGCAATCAGGGTCATCGCAAAAACGAAGCTTTACCCTCTTAGCTACGCTGTTGACTCTTTCCAAGTTGAAGCTGGTAACCACAGAATGTGGTAGCTTCATACTGCCACTTTTTTATTGTTAAGAAAAAATGGAAAACCGGTTTTAAAGTTTTCGGCTTAGCTGATGGCAGTCAAACTTAAGCCGACTGCTTCCAAGGAATATCGACTACACCCATTAATCAATAAGTTAATTTTTAATAATGGCACTTCATCACAGCTACATCTGCACTATTACGCAAGCCTACAACTTTTCAGTAATCATAAAATACACTTCAGAGTTGTCTTGAACAGTTAATATACCGCCATGAGATGAAAACTTTAAAATTTTTTTTAAGTTTAGAATTGGCCCTGTTTACAACTATTAAAATCTACGAGCTTACAACACTATTAGTCTCTCCTAAAGTTAACATAACACTGAGATAAAACACAGACGTCTACAAAAAAAGAACTAGTGTCTTACAATAGAGAATGGACAATTGATTAGGAGCAAACGTAAGAGGAAAAAGACCACATTACTCAGAAGTTGGTGACTGGATACCACATGTCCTCAACACTACAGGAATTGGGGTATATAACCACTGAGGACTGACACACCTAAAGGTGGCACAGCATACTACAGAACTCAAGCTTGGGGTCTAATTGTCTGTCAGTACAAAATCCGCAAGTGCACAAAAAGTGTCCTTCGTTTCAATTTACTTCATGGTTAAAATATCTTTTCAACGGCTTGATGAGCAGCTTTACGTTTTTTTGTATGTTTTTTTTTTTTTGCCAGAAGCAGCAGAATGGGAAATATAAGCAATTTCGGTCTAAACAGGTTTACAAAACATAATGAAATTGTGATATGTTAAGCGAGAAAAGCCTTGCACTGTGATAAATTCAAACTTCTTTATACAGCTTGAAAACTTGACTTGTAAACATATGAAATCACCTGCATGTAGGTTTTGTATTCAATCAGTTTCTCAGTTGCTCGATGAAGTAACCCAATATGTGGATCAGCACGAATAACAACCTGCAAAAGACACAACCTAGTTTGCAGTACTGACTATCCAAACAGTTTAATAAATTTTTAAAATCAAATAACATGACAAGACCATCATAAATTTTAATGTGGTGTTTTTTCGATAACTGCGCGTCAAAATGTACGAAGGAGAATTTCAACCTAAAGTAAATTAAATAGATCAGTGGTTGAGTGGACACAGCATATGCTACTCAAACAATAACCTCGGGTTAATTCCCATTTCCCAATCGCGTCAAAAAGACTAAACAATTGGTATTCACAGCTTTCCTAATTGACGTTCAGCATTAAAAACTTAGGGCAGTGCAAAGCCTTCACCGTGTGTGACAGACAGGTAGGCAAGCGGCGGCTTTACTCAAGAGACAAAAACGTCCTTTTGCTGTCTCCTGGCTAAGACAAATTGTTGAATAACGAAGTAATTACAACTAGCGTAAATTGCAAAGCTTCCCAGTGTAGTTACCCTAAAAAAACACATAAAGCTAATATAGCAACTTGGTTTGTTCTTCAAGAGCTTGTTAGCCAGAAATAGGGTTCAAACTCAAGGTCGTATAAAATTTAAGAGAATGTAGAGCTTTTAACTTCTCAACTAATAAAACGTTTCTTAAATGAGGACTGAAGGCAAAATCAATGAGGGAATCCATAGTTAGGGCAATTGCATAAGATGAGATTAGAGTTGATTCCATCCTTCTTTACCCAGCCGTTCTAGACGTATCTTACTTCAAACACAACGTAGGGACCTCCATGATTTTAGTTTTATTGGCAACCTTGATGCTGATAGCATTGGTGATGCCACCTTAGTTCTATCCCAAGGCAACACCACAATAGCCTTTTAACCATCATAAAAGTTAATATAGGCCTATATGAGCTAGGCTACTGCATTGAAACGTCAGGGTTGCCAATAAAAATTGTGATTATGGAGGCCCCGACATCGTGCTTGAAGTAGAATATTTCTTGAATACCAGGGTCAAGAAGGATAGAGTCAATGCCAATCTAATCTAATCTGATTGGTCAATATCGAAATACCCCAATTGATTTCGCCTTAAGTCCTCGTTTAAGTCCAAAATCTTGCTCTAAATTACATTAAAACTTTCTGAATGATAGTTAATTGGTAAAAAAATAATAATAATAAAGCCCAGTTTCAGAAAACTGACCAGAAATGAAAAACAATAAGCAAATTATATAATGCAAAAAAATACCTCGGCGGCCATTTCAAGAATCAATCTCAACACTCCGTGGGCTGCGGGATGTTGCGGTCCAAAGTTAACCATATATGTGTCAAGCTCTCGAACATCATCAAACTTTTCTCGATCTTGGACTAAAGTAATAGCAGCAACATAATGATTTAATTGTATCATACAGACAATAGAGTGACATTCTTCATTAAAAACAGCTTGTAATCTTCAAGAATGCAGAGGTTTTTTCAATTACTATAAATATTGTATTTTTCTTATCACTGCAGCACACTGCATTGAATTGAACTAATTGTATACTGCTACAAGCACTCATAATCATGTTAACAGTTTCATCCTATTTATGACGTGCTAAAACAGGCAATGTAAAGACATCACTAAAGAGCATAGCATTAACTTTAAGTACAATGTCAGTGTTCAATGTTCATTAATTAGTTAAATGGATAGTTTAACTAACAAAGCAAACTTGATCGAAGATTTTTCACATTACAGTAAAATATTGATATCAAACAAAAATACTTTCTTACGATGTCGAAACTCAAGATCAGGTTCAATGGCTTGGGGCATAATAAGAGGCTCTGCACCACCAGGATGAACAGGAATAAATTGTCTTAAATAATCAGCATTTGGCTCCCATCTTCTGGCATTTCTGAAGAAAAATTTTTAAAAAGTTGCAAATAGCTTACAATTAAGCGCTGATACAAAATATGAAGAGCCAAAGAAATCAAGTAACAAAATTAAATTGCAACCAATTTAAAAAATGCTTTTGGTGACATAAAAGTATTGTTAGCAAAATCACTTAGCATTTTAAGATTATTATAGTCTTAAATTTTAGTTTTGGTAAAACTGAACAATGTTAAGCAGCTCGTGATCAACAATATGAAGATGGATACTAATTCAGAAATTTAAAGTTTTCCTGAATTATAAAAACGACTGAAAATTGCTATATTTGCCATTCTAAGCCCAAAATTTGCATACCTTGAAGCAACAATCACACCAGGTACCATAGATGGTTGTAACGTTGTTTGGTTGACCCTGGCAAGCCTGCTAACATTTCGGAGAAGACGAGCCATTGTTGGAATTTGCCACCACTTCAGGGTGGCAACAGTTTACATTTAACTTTAAGCAATGAAAAGTAAAATAAATGTGTCAAAATCTAAATGCATAGCACATTTTTAATAATATTTGAGGCTTCCTAAACAATAAATATCCCATAGCGTCACACTCTAGATTAAGGTGTCCCCTATTTTGACATTTCAAAAGGTTTCACCTCTGATCCTTTCAAATGATTCCATTTCATAAAAAAATGAATTTTAAACTTTTCAAGAAGTGGCGCAAAGCCTTTCAAGTTTGGATGGGTATTTTTAATTTCTATGCAAGTATACCACCATTACGAACAATACAGCTTAATAATTTCATCGTGATTTTAACACGCATAACAATAGCGTTTTCTAAAATCTTTCTAGAGTTAACTTACGAACTGCAGTGACGTGTCGATTAGGACATACAGTAATTATGTGAAGTTTTCAGTGCTTGTATCATCAACCAGTTTAAAAAAAAAACAGCTTCTTTACCTAATATGGCTATCAGCTAGCCTTCTGTGGTATCTTATAGAGGATTTAAATTTGCTTGGCTTGTTTGATCGCAACGTAGGTTTGACTACAAAATGTGCCATGGTAAAAGTTTCAGAGAATGTCATGGAAGATGAACCACTGTCACAAACTTGAGTGGATACGATCACCACAAAAAACAAAACACTTGTTGAGTGTGTCCACAAAAACAGTAGAAGGTTAAAATTTCTGAACAACCAATTAAAATTCTCCACAGAGCTGCAAGCAAGGTCTTTAGTTGCTGCCTCTCTTCCAATCCTATCCCATTGCTTCTCATTGAGATCCAACTTCCCCTGCTGAAAATTATTTTGAACTGTTTTAAACACCAATTTTTTGAACTTTGAATGCCAAGCACTTTCATGCTTTGGACATGCTCCATGCCTCCTCCAAGAATCACCTACCCTCAGCACCATTGGCTCAAAATCAGTGATCAGCCAGTTGAAGAAGAAACCCTCCTGGTGATCATATTGCTTATCCACAAAAGAAACCCTTTTATTTTTGCACGAACCAGTAATTGTATGTCCCCCAATTTCCTCTGGACTCCAATCAAGTCTACAGTATTATCTTCCATACCTAACTGCAGTTGCGCTAGCTCATCCCAGCAACATGAATTCGCAAAGAATCCATTACTCTCCCTGCTTCAGACATGTATTCATGGGCCGATAGATCTGTCCCTTCCCTCATTAAACAGGTGGCACTGGAGTGCATGCCGAATTCTCCAAATGCAATACCTTCGACTCTTTTTCTCTGCTGCACCAATTGCCTCCGGTTTCACAGCTAAAGCCCATCTGCTGGAGCATGGGCTCGTCTGGTATAACAACCACAAGACGACTTGCCACTTTCAATAAGTTCTTTTATGGAATCCCAATCGGCTCTTTCCCTACTTTCAAAGGCCTCTTTATATCTTTGGCCAAAACCCCATAAAAATGTCTGGTTTCAGGTTTCATTACTTTCCAACAGTGCCATTTTAAACTTCCAATGGGTCCCTGGTCAAGCTGGTACCCCTGGAAATAAGCATGGTGATTCTCTTCCCAAAGCTGGAACCTCCCTGGTTACTGCAATGGTTCCTGGTTCCTCTCCCCAGCTATTTCCAAAATTTGTAACACGCTGTGTCACAAATGGAAACATCACATTTCCACATTCCCCCTCATATTTTAACTGTTTCATTGCTACAGTTTTTCCGTTGGAATTGGTCCTCTCACGCCCAACATGCTTCAAACTTTCTGCCGTCGCTTCCAAGGTCAAAGTCTGTTACAATTGCCATAAGTCAGTAGTAAAAAAACTCTTCCAGCAGCGCTTGTGGACACCTTCTACAGCAGTGTTTCTCAACCTTTTGCGGTTCACGACCCCTTTTAAGAGTTCCACATAGCCAGCGACCCCCTTCCTGGTCTACTTTTTACGCGAATAGAAATTACAACAAAAAATACTTCAAAGATATTTAATTTCAAATAACTGATCAATTTTACATCTGTTAGCGCAACGGTAGACTGTGCAACCACCAAGCCAATTTAGGGATTCGTGGTTTAGTGCTCGATAAAGCCAATCTTATATCATCTTTAACTTTCCTTTGATTTCTTGCTTTCTTTTTGATATGTACAAGAGCTGAAAATCCGCTATTGCAGAGGTATGTTGTTGCAAATATAAGTACAATATTTGAAAAAGCAGTTCGGATACTGGTGGGTGGGATTCGCGCATAGCACACTAGAACTGAGAGCAGGGGCGTAGCCGGAAATTCACATTGGGGGGGGGGCTGTTTTGGAGGTCTGGGGGCGAAGCCCACAGCTGCCTGATGAAGGGGGTGTGGGGGCAAGGCCCCATGCCACGGGATGCACGGGGGTCTGGGGGCGGTGCCCCCAGTGCCCAAAATGTTTGCATTTTTTTTGCTAAAACAACTTAAATATAGAGATAAATTGATAAAAAAATAATTCTTTTAAAACATGGCATTGATATTGGCAGTGGAAACATGATTAAACTGGTTGCATAAATGGGCTATCTGGGAGGTGGCTTATGGCAAATTTTTGATTCTCGCATTTAGATGCTGGTAAATTATAAAATCGTGTGGTTCAATGAAATTCACATCGAGTAATCTATTTCGTCCACAGCTTATAGAGAAAAATACCTGGGGGAGGGGGCTAATGAAAAGAGATTTGAGAGGAACGATTGGTAATTAACTAATACTGAATAGCCCTCCCCCTATTCCTAATTAAGTTTATGGTATATTTGTTGAAGACACCTACGTTTAGCATTTTTACACTAGCAATCAAATTTGATTGCTTATTTTTGGTCATTTTTCAAAGTTTTCACGTAGATGTAAGTTTTATTTTTGACAAATTAGCCCCCTCCCCCCCTTGAATATATGTTTCAAAAAATGTTTCAAATCACGATTTTAATCCATTTCAGTGCATAAAACAGTCTCAAAAGAGCTAAAAGCGTAGTATTTGTCTTATTCTGCATTTTGGTCGACATGCCAATGGGGGGAAAGCTGTAGCCCCGCCGCCCACCTGGCTCTGCAACTGACTGAGAGAGTGCCATTTTCTGAAAAACATTACGTGCGGACGAATGATTTTGATGATCATAAAATTGGTCTTGTAATACATCAGGAATATCACTAATATTCAAAGCAGTTAAGAACAGATTTTATACGAATGCGACTTCTTGTTCTTTAAGCTTAGGAAAATATTGTTTTAACGCAGTTTTAAGAGGTTGAAGATCCTGTCTAGTCAATGTATTCAAACATTCATCGAGTTCTTCATCTTCTTTAATAGCACTACACAAATTTTCAAACATGGTGATATTTCATTCAACTAAACCGCACATGGTATTGTAATACTTGTAATAGTAGGCCTACAACCGGTTAACAACTTGCTACAATATAGTTGAAAAGCGATTGCTGCAAAGATTTTGAAAATTTTAGAATTCTTTGCGATTAGAGAAATACCAGTGTTTTATAGATAACCTTACGACCCCCCTGAAAACACCTTCGCGACCCCAATGGGGTCGCGACCCCCAGGTTGAGAAACGCTGTTCTACAGAATCTTAATCATCTTTTTCTTGACTGTCTTGCCTCTGAGCCTCAATGCACATCTATCTTTGGCTCTGCAGTTGGTACCCTGGCGTGTAGAACAACTGTTGGGTCTCTGCAAAGTTTCGTTGTTTCTCCATCCCTCATAAGGGGTTGGGTAGCACCACCCATCAATCAAGTCACTTCAAAAACAAAAACAATCTGGTATGCTTTACAGATTGAAAATAACCAGGCCAATGTTTCGAATATGAAGAAATCTATACTCTTCTGCAGCAATAACTTTCTGTAAACATGACTATTAGTACTGATTAGAAAACTTTCTATGTGCATAACTTGGTGTTTGTTAAGCCAACTTTGAGATCACTGCGCCACCTCCAAATATCAAAATTTTGCAACAAAACTTTGTATGAGGTAGTGTTTGGTGTAATGGAAACTTTTGAGAGGGTCAGACTCACAAAAATGTGTATTTTAAACTTTGACCTCAAATAAGAGACACCCTACTCTAGACGTTAATAACAGAAAAAAAACTATTTCTTTGAATAAAAAATTGATACTTGGTACAAGTATTCATCCACATTAACCTCTAACTGTATTTTGCAAGTTTTTCAATATTAGATAACTTTTAATTGTTATGCTGCAAACATAAAATTATTGCGACAATTATTTTTTGAATTTAGTGCATTAAAAACAGCAAACTTGCTAACTTTTGTTAAAAACAATGCAGCTTTAAAATTCACTCCAACTTTGATTATTTTAAATTAGTGTAATAAGTTTATCATTATTCATAATCTAAATAGAAACAGCAACACACTGATTACGTTGAATCAGCCCTTATTTGTTTTTCTGCTTTAGTTTAAATTATTGAAGATGAACGTAGGACACTAGTTTGAAACATCCAGGTTAAAAATAAAAATTTATGGTTATTATTCATAACATAAAATTTTTTTTAATCATTTAATGAAATTTTTAAACCTACCATACTATCTTATTACAAAGCTAAAATTTTGCCATCCGTCTAGATTATAAGCACAGTTTAAAATATTGAACTAATCATAGGTGGGCACAAGTTCGTTAATCGTTAATAACGAAGCTAACCTTTTCATTCACTTGTTAATCCGTTAAAAAGTTTTTTCATGTTAACAGATTAAATTAACTTCCGTTAAGTTCTGTTAACTTCTGTTAAAGTTTTTATCGTTAATATCCTGCACCATTTATTCATCGTACCAATACTGACCAGTTTGCACTGGTAACACTTGTTGCGTATTAACACGAGTTTTAAAGAAGAAACCAAAAATGGAGCTTTTTTGTCGCAAATAATAAGCTGCAGCCTCATAGGTCTTTTAATCATCACTGTTCGCAATTTCCAAAGATTTCCCGATATTAGTTTCTTAATGCATTTGAACTTATTTTTGAAAAATGTAACTTTCAAAACACAAAAAGACCACCATAGCAACAAATATTTCCCCACAATCAGCTTCACAGCATCAATTTAACATGTTCTAGAAGTGAGTGAATAAAAAGAAATGTAAATTACACGCAAAATATTAACAAATTAACGGACTTTATTAACTTCCGTTAACTAAAGCTGAAAATAACGGATTAACGTTAACAGAGGTGTGAAGTTTGTTAACAGACTAGTGGTTAACGAAGCTAACGTTTCGCATTAACTTGCCCACCTATGAAAATAACAAACAAAAATTTTTAACACAAATTTTGCATAAACAACAGCACTAACATAGCCAATTACTGGTAGTAATATAGCAAATAAAGACTGTAGCTCAAAAGACAGAAAAAAAACTTTTTTTCATTGATTTCAAATTGGTAACAATATCTGCATTTAATAAAACTTTTGCTAATAATAATTTGATGATTCAGAGCTTAACATTTTTAACATACCAGTAATCTTTTTGCAGCTTTTTACAGTTACCTAAAAATAAATCAACTGCAAATAACACTGCGCCACAAAAAATATGAACTGTTAGTTACTAAGTGTTCAGTGGGCTGCTGATTGCAAATCAGAACTCGGTTTTGCTCTATCACGTCAGAATTTTGAGTTACCGGTATTTTCATTTTTTAAAATATGCATAAAATGATGTATTTGTTGAAAAATGGCGTTTTGTCAATGTAACAAATGCACATTTGATGAATAACAACTTGTTTGCTATTGAATATATCATTGCTTAAATGATAATTGTTATGCCTTGCAACGTAACTTTTTTTAATTGTATAATCAATAAAACTTTAAATTCCACAAGATATAAAACTGTAGTACCACAAGCACTATCGCTTATGTACACTGCAAAACATCATTAAGGCTTTACCAACACATGTAACTGAATGAAATTACAATATTTCTAAAGGTTTAGTAGCACTTGAAACATATCAAACAAAGTAATAAACACACTAATCTAAAAGTTTGGTTCAGAGTTAAGTCAAAATTCAAAAACCCATGTTTAAAAATGTTGAGGGCATCTTCTCTTTTAACAAAAGTCGTCGCCAGTGCCTCTCTGAAGAGACCAACAAAAATCGGTACTGAAGGATAAACTATAAAAGTACATATTAGAAAAGTACTGAAGGATAAAGACTTTGAAACAAAATTAAGTGCCAATGAACTTGACGCTTGGAATGCCTTTGCGTTCATGGTCTAAAACTTTCTAGGAAAGCATAAAGCAACCAACTCATAGAAAATGTTGAACAAATGCTGCAATCCTACTAAGAACTGAGTGCTCGAATGTCATTAACAGTGCATTTCTTGATTTCTCATTTAGAATTTTTTCCTGAAAATAATGATGATGTCAGCGTTGAGCATAGAGAAAGATTCCACTTGGACATTAAACTCTGAAGAAAGGTAGGCTACCAAGGAATGTTAGTCCTGCCATGATGGCCGATTTTTGTTGGTCTCTTCAGAGAGACACTGACGACGACTTTTGTTAAAAGAGAAGATGCCCTCAACATTTTTAAACATGTGTTTTTGAATTTTGACTTAACTCTGAACCAAACTTTTAGATTAGTGTGTTTATTACTTTGTTTGATATGTTTCAAGTGCTACTAAACCTTTAGAAATATTGTAATTTCATTCAGTTACATGTGTTGGTAAAGCCTTAATAATGTTTTGCAGTGTACGTAAGCGATAGTGCTTGTGGTACTACAGTTTTATATCTTGTGGAATTTAAAGTTTTATTGATTATACAATTAAAAAAAGTTACGTTGCAAGGCATAACAATCATCATTTAAGCAATGATATATTCAATAGCAAACAAGTTGTTATTCATCAAATGTGCATTTGTTACATTGACAAAACGCCATTTTTCAACAAATACATCATTTTATGCATATTTTAAAAAATGAAAATACCGGTAACTCAAAATTCTGACGTGATAGAGCAAAACCGAGTTCTGATTCAAAATCAGCAGCCCCAATTCCATGTAGAACAAATAGTGAACACTTAGTAACTAACAGTTCATATTTTTTTGTGGTGCAGTGATAATAGACATGATAATGATAATTATCTACAACATTTTGAAACAAAGACAAAAGTTTTAACAAAAGCCAAATGTTTTGTTTTATCTTGGATCTGTTTTTTTTTGTCCAAGCTCTTCATATCATTTCGTTTCTCAGCTTCAAAAGCCAAATGTTTTCCATTATGGCTTAATTTAGATTGACAAATATGGGTCAGAACCGTTTTGAAGTTCATCTGAGTAAAAAGAATTACTACCTACCAGTATATTGTAGAGGGTAAAACATTATGATGTATGGCAGCATAATCTTGAGCAGTTGGGCTCAACTCCTTTAAGAAGAGTAGATATCAACTTAAGAAAAAAAGATAGCAACATTATGAATTCAATGCTTGGAGTGACCATTTCATTTGACAGAGCAAATTTTTTATTTAAATGTTTTGATCAGTATTTTCTCTGACTTTATGGTTAATTGGCCAGTGCACAAATTTTCTTGAAACAATAGTGCCAAAGCTCTAAAAAGACATTTATGTGCCCTAATTTTCAAACCAAAGGAGTATTAAAGTATACCAAATGTCATATTTCTACGAATTTGTTAAGTTTTCTGAAGCTATGTTTACTGTATTGCCAAAAATTATTTGCCCTTGCACCAACAAATCACTGATTGGCTGAAAAAAATTGGCATAGTGAGAACATTGGTTTTGATTGATGGTGGAACAAAGCTGACTGGGAGGGTGGAGGCAGGTTTGCTGGTGTGGTCTTTTCGATTCTGTTAGCGCTTTTTGTTGACCATTTTATTGCTACACTTTAATTAAAAAATTAGACATATGGACGTTATGATTGACTAAGTTCATAGGTGGCAGCTCAACTTGATGACCGAGAGGTTCCTTTGCAGCTTCCTGTCACGATTCAACTCCCTGTTTTTGTGTGTTGTTTTGTGCCAAATAAACATGACTATTGCTGCGGCAAATGCATTTTAAACTCAGTACATACTAAGAACCAAGATTTTATACATGCATATTAGTAAAAGTCCTATTAAAATGTATCTATTGATGAAGCAATGGTTATCCAGTCTTCATTTTCAAACTCATCAAACCCATTTAGATTATGAAAACAGACCAAATTTGACTCTTCAATTTCTTCTTCAGAGCCAGGATTGCAATCTGAAAAACTTTGACCAAATTGATCATCCGATTTCATTTCAATTGGAGCATCAAAATATTCTTCTGAAACAGAATCTAAAATTTTTTCACCGTGAGATAAGCTTTGATCATCATCCAAAGCTTCAAAAATCTTAATTGGTTTGTTTATTTGTTTGTGAGATGACCACTTATTGAAATTATACAGTTGCTTAGCCAATTCTTCACAAGATTGTCCTCGGATTAGTCCAAAAGAATGTGATGCTAAGCTTGCACCATTATAAAGCTGATGTGTTGACTCAGCTATTTCTTCTTCTGACTGGCTGTTTGTGCATTTCAATAATTCATCTAAAGTTTTTACTGAATGATTTCCAGGCAAACTTTTTTGCTTTACAGTAGGGTTAAAATTGTCTTGAAGCAAAATAAGTTTTTCATGCTGATGACGGTCATCATTTTCAACCAATGTTTGAGTTAAATTTTTAAAAAGTACATTAGCAAAAAAGTCAGTGCAGCTAGCTGGAAGCAACACTTTAACACACTCATTTAAAATTACATTTTTAAAATCCGCAGCGTCACAAAGTGAATTGATTAAATACAAAGCCCAAACTGCTAATCTATATCTTTTTATAAAATCGCTGCAATCACACAATGAATGTAAAAACACATATAGCAAAAGAGGAAACTTATGTGAATTTGCAACACAATTAAGCATTGGTTTCCAAAGCCTAACAATGTCAATAGGGACACAATCATGTTCCAAGTTATCAAAGTCAGGCAATAAAGTCGGTACAAAATCATAATAATTGCAGAGCACAAAAACAACACACATTCGTTCAATGGCATGTTTTTCTTTACAGAGCCTCCTGAGTTTTGAAACATTTTCTTCATAATCTGCATCATTTTCATTAGACAACTTCATGCCTTGCAAAATCAAAAACAACTTATCATCTAATGTACTATGTTCATACCCTCCAACAAGTGCGTGCATGTAAGGCAACTGAACACACATTGAATTATGCTGGGCTTGCACATTCCAATGCTTTTCCTTTAACCAATTCAAGCTAAACAGCACAGCTTTTTCAAGCATAAAGTAAGAAGGCAAAGGACCATGAGCAATTGTATTTCGCAAATTAATAATCCATTCTGGCAAACCAATAGCTTCACCTAGAGAACGAATGGTCATCACGTTTCGTTTCAAGAGATGCTCAGTCAATAATCCGACAAATTGTAAAATAGCAGCTGCATAGCTTTGTTGCTTAACGCCTATAGATAAACCTTGGCTACCAACCAAGGTTTCAACTAATCTGTATGTAGCTTCAATAGCCACAGGGATTTTGGATGCAAAGCGAACCCTCCACACTTCAATTATTTCCAAAGCATGATGTTGATCCTGAATGTTTTCACCAAATAGTTGCTTATAAACTTGTGCCCATTCACCATCACAAATCCATCCAACTGTTCGATAATCCATAATAATGGCAGTTTACGCTATAAAAGCTTAATAATACCAAATTAATGCAGAATATTGGGACAGATAGGCTAATGAACTGTAAATAGAGCAATAGAGTACTATAATACCAATAGAGCAACGGCTCATGCTAAACGGCATTAAGTATTCATCTGTGCTTTTTTCATTTGGTTTTTTAAGGGTTAAGATTAGGGTTTGGGTTAGGTTTGGGGTTAGTTTTAAAGTAAGAATTTAAGTTTGAGTTAGAATTAATAAAAAACTACACAAAAATTTCTTTGAAATACTCTCTACCAATTTTTAATTAATCAACTACATTTTAGTTGACTTCTAATTAATAGCATCCTAAAAAGTACAGATCGAAGTCAATTTGTTAGCAGGTTTTGCTTTTTTAGGAACTAAAAAACATTACTTTTTAAGTATCCTAAAAACGTAATACTCACCTCTGGTTTGGTGGAGTTACCAATAGTTTTACATTAACAATTTGAGTTTGCGTAAAATTTGTGTCAGAGTTACAGTATTGTAATAAAAAACTAAACAGAATTTCTGGTGAAATACCAGAACCAAAAGTCTTCCTTAAGTTTTACTTTCAATTAAAACAAAAATGCTTTAATCCCGGATCTGGGCTAACTGCCTTATTATAATGCCAGTAGGCTACTATAGGTATTAGCAAACATGCTGCAAGTAGATTAAAATAAACTATGGATACGCTGGGCTAACTGCTCTACAGTAGCTTATGAAAACAGCAGTTTGACACAGTGTATTCCAAACACTGCGGCATAGAGCACTAATTTATTTACTAAATGTAACCCAAACCAGAACCTTTAAGGAAGGCGAAAATCATACACTCCAATCCATTCCTCAATCAGTCTATGCTTATTATACCTGTGATCTCATCTTAAAGTGATTTAGTCAGTGATTTCGCCACAAGTGAGGGTTACTGCAAGATAGTTCTGGGGATAGTAGAATAGTTTAATGATTGCTGTTCTCAATTAATGCTTGAGTTTTAATAATGCAATAGTACAAGGCAGTTCAGACTAGGCAGATACGCCTATTCTGGTTTCAGAATGCCATTTGTTGAGTAAAGATGTCATGGGCACACTTTTACTGCACTGCGCTCCCACTATTTCGCCAAGGTTCTGTCCGCACACTGCACCGCACTGCAGAAATTTTGCAAACACTGCACAGTATAAAAAGAAAATACCAAAAATATGACAAAAAGATACCGTATTGCACAAAATTGTTGATTTGCTGGTGAACTACCAACACTGAACCCTGAAGAGTCCTATTCTGATAAAAAGCAAAGCTTATTTATAGGAATAGTTTGCTTTAAAGCTCTCTTGCCCTAACCCTCTCTTAACACTGAACAACAAATACAGTTGTAGTAGCTGACTATTCCCAATGTGTTAGCTAAATCTAATCCAATCCTCAAATAAGTCGAACAATCACAAGTTTGGTGGCCATCCTCACAAGCCAAGTGATTGATCACCATCAAATTTTAATAGACACAATTTCAACTAAAAAATCTATTGCAATTCCAAATTTCAAGTTTCTAGATCATTTGTTCCCAAAGTTTTTTTCTTTAATTCACAACGGACCCCTTGCAATTTTCTAAATGTTTGACAGCCTTTTGTGCAAGGCTAAAAACACAGGTACAAAATGACCAAGCTTCAGCTAGGCCACAGGAGTAGCTAAATATAGTAGTAGCGGCCGATAAATTGAACTTTTCTCTTTGTGTCGTCATAGGGGAGTCGGGTAGTGTGATCACAACGAACGCATAGGATGCAAAAAATGAAACTCGCAAGCATAGATTGCATACCTCCTGAATGCACAGAAGTCGAAAGCAAAATTATTAAGCTATGAGCCAAGTAAGGCCTATACCAAATTTCTTTTGTGGACCTTCTGAAAGTGCTTCACGGACCCTAAAAGGTCCGCGAACCCCACTTTGGAAACCGCTGTTCTAGATTCAATGGTTTTGGAATTATAGCATGCACAACAAATCTTGTCAAAAAAAATATATATACATAAATCTCGAAACTCTAACATATTGAATGTAAGAACTGAAACTTCATCTCAAGGCAGTTTGAAACAGGGATGTGGAAGCTGTCAAATTTTTAATGCTTCTGCTTCCAGCTCCTCTTGAAGTTTTATGCTTCTGAGTTTGCTTCTGCTACCAGTCTTGTTCATCAAAGTGCTTCTGCAAAAATTTAACTGCTTCCAGCTCCTGCTTCCACATCCCTGTTTGTAACAGCTGTGACTGGCTAAGTAAAAGGTTTACTTGGCAGCGCCACTTGCCAGCACTAGCAGCAGCCACAGCAAACTAAGATGGAGCCTACCTTAACCATATCGTGGCCACTGCTGGCTACAGTAAAACCATCCCTGGTAAAACCTCAAACCCTGAAGCCATGGCAGTATTGGTGGTATATCACGTACATCACACCCATCATCTCTCACAAAAGCGATGTGCTCATGGCTCTATTAATTACGATAATTTAAGGCAGCAAAAACGTTAAAAATTATGGCAATGACTAACGAAGCAGGACATCCTGACGCGACTGACCTGACGTGAAACAACTCACCCCGAGAATCCTGACGCCAGGGTCATCATGACGCTGGGGACATCCTGACACTCGAACATCCTGACGCCAAAAGCTCTAAATTTTCACGCTCCGCTTTTTTTCTTTCTTTTTCTCTTGTTCACGCTCCGCTTTTTTTCTCAAAACGATTAACCTTTGGTTATTGTGACGTCAATTATGTTTTCCGCAAATTGCAAACGTCATAGGAATCTCTATTTGCAAAAGCAACTCAAAAGCGAGTGATAAAATCGAATGCCAATTTAGCGAATCTGTAAAAATGATGGCGTTAAGTTTCAAATGATGACCAAATGCCACGATCGAGAATAACATATTGTGGTATTATTAAATGACCACGTAGTTATTTCATGGGCAATAATCTGTGTGGTTAATTTATAGCGAAAAATGCTCTAAAACGAATTGTACATATGTTGAAGAAAATATTTAAAATATAATTCAAAAGTCAAGTACAGCAAATCTAAATTAATTAATGCAACAATTAAAATTTATCATCTTTGCCTATTATTATTGGATAACCACATTACAATCAAACAAGCATTTTCACGAAAAAATTGTTAGTAGTATGCTGGCACTAGTTTGTTGATAGACAACATTTGAAATTAAAGTTGAAATTACAGCCGAGAATGAAAATAGATTAAAAGTACAATAGCTTGTAATCATCCAATTAGTCAATTTCCCAATGGGTGGTTTGTTTAGTTTTAATCTCAATTAATGCAGCTGTTAATTTTTGCAATCGCACTTTATAATTTTGAATGACTCTGAAAGGACAAAATAACTTGTTCACACGCTTCGTATTAGCAAGCCAAATTATCGTAATTTCTACTCTCAAAAAGTTGAAGCATTCAAACAATAACAAGTTGCTATTCAAAGAATTCAACCATTAACAAGGTGCTAATTTCGATGAGCTCCAAAACTTTTCCATTCAGAAGTCGTACTTTGCTTTTTAAATCAGAGAAACACAATATATTAGAGGAAATACCAGAACCACAATACTCGTATACCGCATATACTCGTGTATAAGTTGCGTTTCTGAGACCTGATTTTAAGGTAAAATTTCTGGGGTCAACTTATACTTGAGTAATGTTTTTGGACATGTTGCTGCTGAGTCGAGTTGAATGTGGTATGAAAAGAAAACTCCATTACTACTTTATAACATCATTAAAACTGGTATACATGCAATATACAAACATGTTAAAGTTACTTAACAGTATAGTAGTACACAGTATATGGTAGTATTGCTAAGTGCAAGTGTTTAAATGTTCGATTAGTTACCCGATTTGCACTTCAAGTTACTAGTAATTATTACAAAATATTCTCAAATTGCGCAGTCGACTTATATATGGGTAATACCTTTAATGATGCAATTTCTTGTCTTAAAAAGCATATCGACTTATATACATGGTCGATTTATACACGAGTATATACAATATTTGAAACTTATTTAAAACGAGGTGATTGCAATATAATAATGAATAGGTTGAACTTTAATTTGCAACAAAACTTTAAACCACTGTGAAACAATCATAAGTAATTATTATTTCATTTACTACAAAAAAATGAAGATAATTAAGATGGTGATGCTGCCTGTCAACTTTTTTTCTCTATAAATTTGGCCATTTTTCTCGACACAGATTTATCAAGATTATATTCACGAAATACAACTTGCTTTTGAGTTGTTTCCGTAAAATAGAGATTCCTATGACGTTTGTAATTAATGGAAAATATTATACGTATGTCACAATAACCAAAAGTTAATTGTTTTAAGAAAAAAAGCGGAGCGCAGACAAAAGAAAAAAAAGCAGAGCGTGAAAGTTTAGAGCTTTTGGTGTCAGGATGTCCCGAGCGTCAGGATGTCTCTGGCGTTAAGATGACCCTGGCGTCAGAATTGCCGGGGTGAGTTGTCTCACGTTAGGTCGGTCATGCCAGGATGTCACAGACCGATGACTAAAGTGGAAATTACGCACACATTCTTATGTACTTAGAAATATTATTGTTGGAATGACCGACACTCACGTCGCATGTTCTTTTGTTTTTACTCGGCCATTTTCAAACTAACGAGTGTGAGATTTCAGACTTTTGCTAATAATACAAGACCGATTAGGTATAGCCAGTACTTTAATTGTACAGTTTTGAATGGGGGGACGCTTTTGCAGCCTTGACTGAACCTTAGTAAAGATTACATAATTCCGTTGACAAAATTGAGTGAAGACCAAAAAAGATAAAAGTCTTCGCCGAGAGTCTAAAAACTGATGTGTTTTTTCGCCGGAAATTAGGTGAAGACCAAACAACAAAAAAAAAGGTCTTCATCGCAAACTTAAGTGTTTTTTCGCCGAAAATCGAAAATTAGGTGAAGACCAAAAAAAAGGGGCTTCGCCAACAGTTGAAGTGTTTTTTCTTCTGAATCACTATTCTCACGGAATTTGGTGCTATATTTGACCGGACTTTGTAGGTCTTTTTCCTCTCAAGCAGTGTTCAAATCTCAATTGGGGGACGCCTAAATCTTGCGAAGCAGGACATCCTGATGCAACCGACCTGACGCGACACTTTTCACCCGGGAATTCTGACGTCATGGACATCCTGACATTAGGGTTAGGGAGAGTGTTAGGGTTGAGTTAGGGCGTCAGGATGTCCCTGGCCTCAAGAATACTGGAGTGAATTTTCTCGCATCAGGTCGGTCGCGTCAGGATGTTGCAGACCCTAAATCTCGATGGGTGGACACTCAATCTCGATGGGGGGGATGCGTCCCCCCCATCCCCCCTACAATTTAAGTACTGGGTATAGCTACATGAAATTTTGACAGCAGTTTGAGATTAATGAGTTGCATGTTTGTACCAAATTTTGAGGCAATTACTTAGGTGACCTTAGTTTAAGGCCTGAAAACCGCTTCGAAAGTCTGACGTAAAAAGCTGTCTCAGTCAAAAACGACGTGAGTACGGCAAAAAACATTTCACACATATGTCTTAAGATACCCTTTCATCCCTACCAACCCGCTTTTGGCCGCGATGAGGTTATTTCCTTTTTTTTCCTATATTTTCTTCCTAAATCTTGTATGCTCCTCTTCTCCTAGACCACAAAACATCAAAATTTAATTTTTGAATAAAGTTGTTGAGCTGCAAACGCAATTTTGTCTACCGAAATTTTGGGGGGCGACTCCCATGGGAACCCCCCAAAATGGGGCCCCTAAAATTCAATTTTTTAAACGAATCCAGCTAAGGCGCCAGTTTTTTTTATATCAGCAGGTATTTAACAGACAAAAATTTCGACATAATTTGGGGGGATAACCTCCCAGAGGACCCCTGCAAATACACCCCCAAAAATTAATTTTTTGAATGGCTTAACTTAGGGTGCCAGTTTTTTTTCTATATATCAGTGGATATTCAAAAGACAAATATTTTAACATAATTTGGAGGTACCACCTCCCTGGAAATCCCCCAAATCCCAAATGGACCCCCAAAAAAAGCCTTTTTTGAACGGCTTAACCTAGGGTGTCAATGTTGTTTGATATCAGTTGATATTTAACAGACAAATATTTTGACATAGTTTGGGGATGCCACACCCCACGGGGCAGGGGTGCCGATCTTTGTTGAGCATTGTGGGGGATAATTTGCAATTTTACCCCAATTTTGCCCCATTTTCAACATTGGGAGGGATGAACTTCGACCACGATTTTGTTCAGGTGAGCAAATTCAGTGAAGACCAAAAAAAAAGATCTTCACCAAAAATGGAACACTTTTTTCCCCAAATTCAGGTGAAGACCAAAAAAAAAAGGTCTTCACTAAAAATGGAACACTTTTTTTCCCCGAATTCCAAGTGGACACCTACGCTCAGATGCACACCAGAGTCAAATTATTGGGGGGTGCAGATGTAGACCATACTCAAACTATTGGGGGAGATACAGTCAAATTATTGGGGGGGATACAATCAAATTATTGGGGGATATCCTCCCATCCCCATGCGTTTCAGCACCCCTGCCACAAGGACCCCTCCCCAAATATTAGTTTCTTGAATGGCTTAACTTTGGGTGCCAATGTTGTTTGATATCAGTAGATATTTAACAGACAAATATTTTGACATGGTTTGGGGGTACCACTCTCCTGTAGACCCCCAAAAATCACTTTTTTGAACGGCTGTACTTTGGGTGCCGATGTTGTTTAATATCAGTAGATATTCAACAGACAAATAGTTTGACATAGTTTGGGGCTACCCTACACCCCCAAAGACCCCCAAAAATCACATTTTTGAGTGGATTAATCTTCGGTGCCGGCTTTTTTGATATCAGTAGGTAGGATTTAACCAATATTTTGACATAGTTTGGGGGTACCACCACCCGTAGACAAATATTTTGGCATAGTTACAACAGCTTTAAGCTTGGATAGGATTTTTTTTTTATGGAAGGCTTTATTTCACCAGAAATTTTTATCTAGTTTTTTATTAGGAAGTGGCTATTTTGCCTCTAGTGTTTTTCCTCAGTTTGGGTTAGAGTTAGGGTTGAGATTAGGGTTAAGATTAGGATTAGAGTTTGGGTTAGGATTGGGCTTAAGGCTATTTTGGCACTTGCGGCAAAATAGCTTTTGCCTCCAAATGGCAAAATAACATGGGGCTATTTATTAATTCTGACTCAAATCTAAACCAAACTTAAAAGCTTACTCTAAAACTACCCCCAAATCAAACCCTAACCCAAACCCTAAAAAAGCAAATGAAAAAAGCGCAGATGAATATTTCTCATTTTCGTATTATTCTCTTTAACTTGTGAAAATTTTCGGTGAAATAGTCACTAATGTACCTTTTGTTATTACCGTATGTTCAGTCACTGTGTTGTCAATTAAATGTATACCGGTATATTGATAATGGTTAAAATTCCAAACCCTTTTTTTCCAGAAGATATTTCTAATTAATTTCTTTTCCTGGAAAGCAAAAGCTTTTTTGTTTTTGAGAATCTCATTGTTCAATATGTGTCAGTCATTCACTGAGATAGCTTCTCATCAAGCTACCATCTAGTTATTGTTACATTTTACCCCAACGGTTGTACCAGTTTGAAAATCCAAAAGCGCCTGATTTTGAAAAAATTACTTCTGCTTCCAGCAGCTCCTTTTTAACACTTTTGCTTCCAAGTTCGCTTCCGCTTCCAACCTCTTTTATCAAAGCGCTTCCGCTTTCACAAAAAATTAACCGCTTCCATCGCTTCTACTTACACATCTCTGGTTTGAAATCCAAAATTGTTATTCTCCTCCTGCAGCTACTTCACATCTATAGCCTATATGGCTATAAAACTAGGATTAGCTTTTCAAGATTAGGGTCCGTAAAACTTGAATCACGTAACCGCCAGCCAACAAAATTAAATAAAGTATTGTTTCAAGCATTTGATTCAATCTAACTCCATTCAATTTCAATTTCCTGTTTCCACCTTCAACTTTTCCGATTTCCGAAGCTGAAGTAATGGCAATATGACCATCTGCTAGCAGAAAAACGACCGATTTTACCAAAGGAAAAGACCGATATTAGCCTGTTCCTGACATACTGGTAGACTACGGTCTGACGGTACTGTACTTTACTGTTACTGTTAGTGCATGATCACTTAATTAACTCATTCGAAGTGACTTGGCGCACGGAACGTGCGCGGTTAAATAAACAAACATTCCAGTGACGTCACTCGTTTTCGGAAATTTTTATTTTGGTTATTACAGTTATAGGTTTGGGTTAGGGTTTAGGTTAGGCTTTAGGTTAGGGCTAGGATTAGGGTTAAGGTTAGGGTTAGGGCTTAGGGTTAGTTTTTTAGGCTTTACTACGAAATGTCTGCGCGCACGGAACGTGCGCCAAACCTTTTCCTAACTCATTAGTCGTTACAATTTTGAGACAGCAAACCTTAGTACCGGTAGCCTAACTAACTGTCCAGCGTCCGCAGCCCGCACTGGGCGGCAATACTACGCAAAATTTTACGCGGCATCCGCGCGCAGGCGCGGTTGACATCTCTACTGTCGCACAGTGGCGTACGCAGGATTTTTCAAGGGGGGGGGGGGGGGGGGGGGTGAAAAGTGACATCAAAAATTTGTTTGCGATCCATACTTTGGCGAATAAACTACTCAGTGCAATGTAACAAGATGAAATCAAAGTCACACAGTGCGTAATGCAAATAAAACTCAATTTAATTCAATTCAATTCAATTTATTTTCCCAAACGCAACCAAGCGCAGGAGGGTTGCAGCGAAAGACCAATTGGTCATCATAGGCGTAGCCAGGGGGGGGCCAGGGGGCCCGGGCCCCCCCCCAATTGAAATGCCGCCAATGATATAAAATTATGATAGCATAGCCTAGCGATGTTTAATTGCAATTACGGACGACGAGACAGCCCAAAGGCCCCTGACTAACATCCAGGGGCCCCCTAAGTAATAACCAGGGAGATCTTAACCGACAACTAGGGCCCCTAACTAACAACCAGGGGGCCCTGGGGTCCCTAAGTGAAAAACGGGGGCCCCGGGGTCCCTAACTGACAAACAGGGGGCCCCTAATTGACGACCAGGGGATCCCTGGGGCCCCAACTAGCAACCAGGGGGGCCCATGGCCATTAACTGAGGACCAGGGGGCCCAAACCGACAACCAGGGGATCCCTGGGGCCCCAACTAGCAACCAGGGGGGACCATGGCCCTTAACTGAGGACCAGGGGGCCCAAACCGACAACCAGGGGGCCCTTAACTAACAACCAGGGGGCCACAGGGCCCCAATTAAACTGAAGACCAGGGGATCCCTAACCGACAACCAGGGGGCCCCGGGGCCCCTAACTAACAACCAGAGGATCCCGGGGCCCCTAACCGACAACCAAGGAGCCCCGGGGCCCCTAACTGACAAACGGGTGCCCCGGGGCTTCTAACTAACAAACAGGAGGCCCTGGGGTCCCTAATTGAGGACCAGGGACCCACGGGCCCCAAACTAACAACCAGGGGGGGCCCGGTGCCCATAACTGACGACCAGAGAGTCTTGGGGCCCCTAACTGATGACCAAGAGTCCCTGGCCAGGAGCCCTGCAATTCAAATTTTTAACAATGCATACGCAAAACCTGTGAAAAATCGAAAAGTTTTGTGCTAAAAGTTGCAATCCCAGGCCCTCGTTTAACGTTATTATGAACTTAATGCTATAACACAGGCGGTAATGCAAAACCCCATCTGAAATACTACCAATGATACTCGTAATGAGAGCATAGCCAGTATGTTGTCCTTGTCTGGAATTGCAGATTCTTTAATTTAGGATATACGCGTGCAAAAGCAAGTAATAATAGTGGCGACCACCTGTCCACGTCCACGGCGACCACCTGTATTAAAATCACGCAATTCTTGGAGGTTTCAAAAAACTGTCAAGTGACTTGACTCGAGTCTTCCACGTTTTGGAAAAAAAGTTTGTTTAATTTTGCTTTAAATGTTTTTTTGCTATGAAAGAACTTAAGGGCGCGATCTTATCTCAAAATAATAGGCGTAGCCAGGGGAGTGGCCCAGGGGGCCCGGGACCCCTCAATTGAAATGCCACCAATGACAAAACTTTGACAAAAACCTTGTTTCTTCATTTTCAGTTTCTTTTAGCATCTTTGCGTACAAGTACACGCGTACAACAGTAATTAACAATAAATAATACTGACGACCAGGAGGCCCAGCGTACCTCCTTAATTCAATTTTTCCAACCAATTTAAACGTATAACCAGAGTGAAGTCTAAGATTTTTGTCCGAAAGTTGCTATCTCACGCCTTCATCTTAACTTTTTATGAGCGTAAGGCAATAACCAGCGCCATATTTGCCATATGGCTAAGTGCCTGGGCCCGGCCCTCAGATGGTAGAACTTGTTTTGGTCTTCACTTATATTTGTCAGGAAGATGTTGCAAAAATTCCCTAAGCGCCAGGGGCCCCGCGCAATGTAAATCCGGCGTGGGAATTACATGTTTAGTAAGCGTAACTATCTATTGTAACAACAATTTACCTCGCCAGTGTTTACGCACAAAATACGTTCATAAAAATAGCTACGGAAAATGCTCTTTGAACAAATCATTGAAATTGAATTGAGGGGTCCTGAGCCCCCTGGCCGTACATGTACTTTTGTAACCGGTTAACTTCATGGCAAAACAAAAATCTCTAAGAAAAATCTTCGAGTGGATTATTATTTACTGCTAAAATATTGCAGGAGGCAATGTGCCTTACTTCCCCCTACATGGACCAAATCACCCACTATTAAAATTTTACACTATAATGCAAGGTTTTAAACGTGTTTTGGAATTTAATTGCAAGTAAAAGGAGGATTGAAAAATCAAATTTTTTCGATTGGTTTTCAAACGTTAAAAATCTAGTTCTTTCAAATGGCTGTGAACACGTGCGAAATGTGATCCAATGGCTCGGGAGTAAAATAGCTTTTTTCCCAAAAACTTACAAAAATCGCCCAGCGGCGGGGGGCTTTGCCCCCAGACCCCCACAGCCACTGGTGGCTGGGGGATCCGCCCCCAGACCCCCGTCTGTGGTACGCTTGAGTACACTAGCTTACCCAACGCGTCTCCTAAGTTAGAAATTTGCATTTTCTAACTACTAGTTTTCGCCCTCATCCTTTACCAAAATCCTGGTTAAGTGTCAACAAGCTACAGCTTCAGATCTTCCATTCTACGATATCTTTGCCCCACAAAAAGCTCGTTTTTTGAAAATTTTTGATGACGTCATTGCATGTGATTTGTGGTTTGGGCCCCCCCCAATCAAAAATCCTGGCTACGCCTATATTGGTCATCTAATGTCTGCTGCACCCAATCGCATTGAAACTTGCACAGGAAAATTTGTCGCAATGGCTTACAAAGATGAACAAACAGACACTTTAAAACATACACATCAAATGACAAATATGATGGGCAAGTCGTGCTTTATGAGAGGGCCGATAACTACCTACATAAATAAATAATAACAATGACAATAAAATTAGTCTTTTATTGTCTCATGCCTTCCCCCTCCCTTCACTAAAAAAATAATTAACTGACTGAGATCACACCTAATCTCAACATGAATTAAAAATAACAGCTTCATTTTTGGCTCGCTCCAACTGCTATTTTTGGTTATTCCCATCGTATAAGAGTTAAACATTATCGAACAGTGATTGGACATAAATTTCCAGTAAATCATCCTTTCTTAGATATTATAGCAACCTTGAACAAATAACATACAAACTTATACCCAGGAACGGAAATGGTAGGCCGTCCAGCACTTAATTGTATAATGTATTATATAAATGCAGTTAAACATATATTACATTGTTGCCTTTAAAACACACAGATTACCATAAAATTTAAAGCAAAGAGTGACTAAAAATAATACACCATAATCAGGATGAGTTTGGTGAAAGCCAACTTAGCTATATAACAAGCAGAAAAAAAAAAAATAATAATAACAAAAAAAAAAAAAAGAATAAATAAATACGGAACTTTTAAAAATTTTTTGCTAAGGCACGCTGGTATTATATTTTAGCAGCGCATTTGATTTAAAGTATTGCTTAAATTTGAAAAACGAACACTGTCGGTATTCTGTGGGAACATTCTTCCAAACATTTATACAGATATGACGAAGACTCTTTTGTCCTGTTTTTTGTAGGTAAGACTAAATGCTATAAGTTTAAACCGAAAATTGAGGAAATTTAAACCATAATCCTTTTTGGTTTCAGCAAATATTTCTGCGTCATTTAACATGAGAAGGCAAACTGGAAGTGTCATACAGTGAGACCAAAAGCGCAGTTTTCATAATTTCCACGCGAGCGACCTATCTCGGAAAAGTATGGTATTTCATCGAGACAGCTGCTGTAAATTTAATAATTCTTCGTAGTGTTTTCTGATGTAGCAAACGACGATTGCAGCAAACAGACGATGTATTTACAACAAAAAAAAGCATAATATCCACATCAAATACATCGGCTGAACTTACTGGCAATCATGGCACTAAACAAAACAGCAGCGTATAAAAAACTGCCAAACCATGCTTCTAAAGCACATAAAACGCAAGATAAATTTCCTAATCACAAAAATTCTTATTCGTAACAAAAGTTATACGCTAGAGCATATTTAAATACAGATCAATAGTGTAGTTGACGTTAAAGGTTTATTTTGTCGGACCGAAAAATGTAAAAAAAAGTGGAAACCCCAACATACAAAAATTGTATGGTGTTTTCAAACACACCAAAATAATAATAAGATAAGATTAGGCCAAACCTATATATACAGATTCCTCCTGTGAATCAAAAATACGTTGCTGTTTTTTGCTTACAGTTGAAAAAACGATATGAGGAGAAGAAAGCGCAACCATTCGCATATCAGTTATCATTACAATGAGCAAAAGTATTACACGCCTTGGCATATAAAAGCAAATGCTCTCTGGAGGCAAGATCAAGGTTTGTTTAATCCGAGAGATTGTGAAAATATCGGAATAAACCTTGAACTGCAACAAACAAACATACCAAATACAATGTTCCTGCAGTGAAGTGAAACAACAATAAAAATTCTCAATTTTTTTCACAGCTTTGCACGAAGATTTGTACCAATGCGCAGTAAAGACCCAATCAGTGTGAGGCAAGCATTTATATATTTATCTCAGCAGCAAAAATTTGGACACAGACAAGTGTTTTTTTAGCCCAAATAAAATGAACCAAACATTACCTACCAAGCTAAGAAAAGAAACTAAAATTGCTAGGCAATTGTAAAAGGCTGGGTATTCGCATTTTGCCTTGCTATAACAGCACAATTTAAAGCTGAACATCGACCTAAGGCTAGGCAAAAAAAACTAAAACAAACTTTTCAAACAAAAAACAATTAAGCACTAAGCATACATTTATAGTTAACATCATAAGGTTTGCAACTGAACGATCAAGAAAAAATTGTTTCAAACAAAAGCTAAGAAACCCCATATGATTATAAATAGTGCAACATGTGGCAGGCGCCTAGCCAGAAATTCGCAATTGAAGGGGCTGTTTTAGGGGTGTGGGGGTAAAGCCCCCAGTCGCCGGAGAAACGGGGGTCTGGGGCAGACCTTAAAAATTTTGCATTTTTTTTCCAAAATAACTTAATTTTAGGGCAATTTTAATAAAAAATAATGCTTTTGAAACGTGGCATAGAAATTGGTAATGCAAACCTGATTAAACTGTTAGCATAAATGGGCTATGTGGAAGGTGGCTAATGGTAAAATTTTAGCTCTGTTGTTTACATGCTGGTAAATCATAAAATCGTATAGTTTAAGAAAGTTCACACAGAGTAATCTATTTCGTTTATCTTAACAGAGAAAAATAAATGGGGGGGAGCTAACGGAAAAAAATTTTGAGACAAGTAATTGGTAATTAACTAATACTAAGTAGCCCTAAGTCTATAATATAAGTTATAATATACTAAGTAGCCCTATTCCTAAGTTTATAATATATTTGTTATCTATGTTTAGCATGTTTAGCTTTAGCATTTTTACCTATGTTTAGCATGTTTAGCATTCTTTTTATGTTTAGCATTTTTACACTAGCAATCAAATTTGATTGCTTGATTTTGGCCATTTTTCAAAGTTTTCATTGATTTGTGCGTTTTATTTTTACAAATTAGCCCCCTCCCCCTTAAATTTATGTTTCAAAAAATGCTTTACTGTAAATCACTTTTTACTTTATTTAAGTGGAAAAACCAGTCTCAGAAGTGATAAAAACGTGGTATTTTTCTTATTCTGCGTTTTGGTTGACAGGCCAATGAGAGGGCTATAACCTCCCCCCCCCGCCCCCGCCAACGCTACTGAAAGTTATTCTGACTCGTAACACGACACTCCAGATTTTCCGTATTACACTTAGTCGCTTACAATGTTGCATTACATAACATAAAAATTATTTACTCTAATTAAATATTTCGTATTAATATGAGAGGAAAGGAGGAGCTTCTTTGCTTTGCGCAATAAGACGATATTTCTAGTAAAATACGTCGGATCAATAGGGAGGATGGTTTAAACCCCCACCCCCCTGTGTACACCTTTGCGCATAAGTGAGCTATGTGGGCGGTGGCTAATGGTAACCAGAGGTGGAGTCGAGGACACAAGGCTCGAGGCCAAGGCCAAGGACACAAAAAAAAATCCGAGGCCAAGGCCAAGGACAGCCTTTCCGAGGACAGAACCTCTCGAGGCCAAGGATAGGAATGCTCGAGGCCAAAACCAAGGACCGAGAACACAGGCGCAAGCGTTCTCCTAAAAAAAAAGGTCTTCAAAAATATTTTTCAGGCGATATCCAATTCATTGGCGTACCCAAAATTTTTGATTAAGGAAGGCCTAAACCACAAATCACATGATATGACGCCATCGAAATTTTTCCAAACAGGAAGTTTTTGCGGGACAAAGATATCGTAGGATGATAGATTTGAAATCGTTATTGCCTGTTAGCACGTAACCAGGATTTTGCAAAGGAAGAGGGCTTAAATTAATTGTTGAAAAATGCAAATATCTAACTTTGGGAACGTGTTGAGAAAGCTAGTGTAACTCAAATGAAGTCCCCAGCCGTTGGGCGATTTTTTGGAAAAAAAAGCTATTTCAATGCCATTAGATCACATTTCACAAGTGTTCAGAGCCATTTGAAAGCACTAGATTTTTGACATTTGAAAGCCAACTGAAAAAATCAAATTGTTTAATCCTCTTTTACTCGCAATTTAAGTCCAAAACACATTTAACATCTTGCATTTTGGAGTTAAATTTTAATTGTTAGTGATTTGGTCCATTTAGGGGGAAGTAAGGTGCATTGTCTCTGGCTGCATTTTAGCAGTAAATAATAATCCACTCGAAGATTTTCCTTAGACATTTTTGTTTTGTCATGAAAATAACCAGTTATAGGAGTACTTGTTCGCCAGGGGGCCCAGGACCCTCAATTGAAGTTCAATGATTCGTTCAATCAGCATTTTCCGTGGCTAATTTTTTTAAACTATTTTGTACGTAAAAGCCGGCGAGGTTGGAGGTGAAATACTGAATTGTTTTTGAAAAATGGTACAATAGATGGTTACGTCAACTAACCATGTTATTGCCGGGCCGGATTTACATCGCGCTAGGCCCCTGGCATTTCGGAGATTTTCGCAGCATCTTTTTCGGAAATATAGGTTAGGACCAAAAAAATCTTACGATTTCAGCTCGGGGCCCCTAGCTAGTACTGCGTTATATTATGGTAAATCCGGCCCTGATTAATGCATTACGTTCACAAAAAGGCTAGATGTGGGCCTGAGATAGCAACTTTTAGGACAAAAACTCTCCATTTTCTCCGGGTTATTCGTTTAAATTGGCTGGCAAAAATTGAATTGGGTGGGACCCGGTGCCCGTGGTCTTCAATATTGTAAATTAGTTATACTGTTGTCAGCGAAAAATGCTAGAAAGAAACTAAAGAAACAATAGGCTTTTTTGTCACATTTTTGTCATTGGTGAAGTTACAAATAGGAGGGGAGCCTGCTTCCCTCCCCTTGCCTACGCCTATGCTCCAATTGAGGAAAACAAAAAAGTTGTTCGCAAATTTTCCGCGAGGTTTCTGGCGTTTTCCGATGAAATTTCAACAGTTCAAAAAATAGTGCTGTCCTCGAGCCGAGGACAGGGCAATTTTTGAGGACTTGAGGCTTCGAAGCCAAGGCCAAGGCCAAGGACTTGAGGCTTCGAGGCCAAGGACTTCAAAATGTGTCCTCGAGGACGTCCTCGAAGCCAAGGACGTCCTCGAGGACTCCACCTCTGATCGTAACATTTCAGTCCTCTAATTCACAAGTCGGTAAATCATAAAATCATAATTTGAAAAAACTCACAAGCATTTACCGGTATCTTCTGTAGTTTACAGAGTGAGACAGTTGGGAAGGGGGGTGGAGGGGGGCAAATGGAACGAGATTTGAGTGGAATAATAATTAACTAATACTGAAACCCCATCTCCATATTTTTGATGAAGCCAATGTTAAACATTTTTAGCGGTTAAATTTGCTAATTTTGGGCAATTTTTTGAAGTTGTTACTGATTTATAAGTTATATTTTTGGCAAATTAATTAATTCCCCTAAAAAACTCTAAATGCTTCAAAAGTTGCCTTAAGTCATGTTGGAGTCCATGTCATTGGAAAAAAACAGGCTCAGAAGTGCTAAAAACGTGATATTTTCTTTCTTGTGCATTTCAGTCGACAGACCAATGGGGGTGGGGGGGGGTTGAACCCCCAACCCCTCCCTTACGTACGCCCTTGCTGTCGCATACTGGTAGGGCTAATCACTTTGTGACGAAATCACTGGCAACTTTCAGAACAACTCTGTTCTTAGTCTGTGGCAATCTGATTATACAGAATAGCTCACTGTACTTGGACTCTCTAGATATAATGACTGAGCCTGCAGGCCTAACCTATTACAATGAACTCTTCAACCTACCGCACAGTCCGTTACTTTGGGATTAGAAGTACAGCAGCGCCAAGGTAGCGTGCTAGCACCGTGATGGTAATATTTATTACGCAAAGATTTTCGAATACTTCATAACACAATAAATCTTATTTTTAGCTCATTGAGACTTTGTGCGAGCGCGGGGGTGTTTGTTTGTTTTTACCAGTGTAGCAGCAGAGTCGGAGTCGGGAGTTTGCGTCGAAGGTTTTATGGGGAGTCGGAGTCAGAGTCGAAAAGAGGATTTTTCCGGGTCGGAGTCAGAGTCGAAAAATATGAGCCTGACTCCAACTCCCAGTGTTGCACAAAAATCTGATTAAAATGCAATAAGCTAAGTATCCTGTGTTAACGTAACCAGGGACGTGCGGTCAGGGGAGGCAGGTGAGGCCGTGCCTCACCTGAAGAATTGTGCAAAGAAAAACAAACATAAAAGTATATAATTTAAATAAAATATTTTTGCACTAATCAAAATATTTCTCAAAAACTTTATTAATTTTTATCATATTTACTTTTTTTGTATATTCCCTGCTTTTATGTTATGTTCTTCACATTAAAACGCCCAAGCTATTCGGTGTAATTGCTATCTCTACGGCGCGCCAGCGAGCATCGCTTCAATTACGCGAAGAGAGGCATTGTCGATTGTGCATCACTTCAGCCAAGCAAATTTTAATAAACGAACTAAAAGTATGCCTTTTCCTCTTAGACAAATCGCGGATAACGAATAATGCTTTAAAATCTGATTTTGAGGCACGCCTCAAATATGACGTCATGCATAGGCGTAGCCAGGATTTTTGATTGTGGGGGGCCCAAACCACAAATCACATGCAATGACGTCATCAGAAATTTTCGAAAAAGTAATTTTTTGTGGGGCAAAGATATCGTAGAATGGAAGATCTGAAGCCGTAGCCTAATGGCACTTAGCCAGAATTTTGGTAAAGGGAGAGGATGAAAACTAATTGTTGAAAAGTGTAAAAGTCTAACTTGGAAGACGTGTTGAGTAAGCTTGTGCACTCAAACGTATCAGAGACGGGGGTCTGGGGGCAGAGCCTCCAGCCGCCGGTGGCTATGGGGGTCTGGGGGCAAAGCCCCCAGCCGCTGGGCAATATTTGTAAGTTTTTGGAAAAAAAAGCTATTTAAATCCCATTGGATTACATTTTGCACGAGTTCACAGCCATTTCAAAGAACTAGATTTTTAACATTTCAAAGCCAATCGAAAAAATTTAGTTGTTCAATCCTCTTTTTGAATTTAAATCCCAAAACACGCTTAGAATCTTGCATGATGGTGTAAAATTTTAATTGTAAGTGATTTGGTCTATAGGGGGAAGTAACGAACATTGCCTTCTGCAATACTTTAGCAGTAAATAATTCAGTTCATAATAACGTTAAACGAGGGCCTGGGGTGGCAACTTTTAGGTCAAAACTCGTAGATTTCTCACAGGTTTTGCATATAAATTGTTAATAATTTGCATTAAGGGGCCCCTGGCCCGGGAACCTTGGTCGTCAGTCAGGGGCCCTTGGGCTCCCTGGTTGCCAGTTAGAGGCCCCGTTGCCCCTTGCTTGTCGGTTAGGAGCCCCTGGCCCCCTGGTTGTTAATTAGGGGCCCTGGGGCTCCCTGGTCGTGAGTTAGGGAGCCCGGGGCCCCCTGGTCGTCAGTTAGAAGGGCCCCGGGCCTTCTCGTTTTCGGTTAGGGAGCCCCTGGCCCCCTGGTTGCCCCTGGTTGTTAGTTAGGGGCCCTGGGGCTCCCTGGTTGTGAGTTAGGGGCCCTGGGCCCCCTGGTCATCAGTTAGAGCTTCGGGGGCCCCTGGTTGTTGGTTAAGGGCCCCCTGGTTGTTAATTAGGGGCCCCGGGGCCCCTTGATCATCAGTTAGGCACTCCGGGGCCCCCTAATTGTTGGTTTGGGGCCCTGGGGCCCCCTGGTTGTCGTTTAGGGGCCCTCTGGTTGTCGGTTAGGGGCCTGGGGCCCCCTGGTTGTCAGTTAAGGGGCCCCCTGGTTGTTGGTTAAGGGTCCCTTGGTTGTTAATTAGGGGCCCTAGGGTTCCTGGTCGTCAGTTATGCGCCCCCTGGTTTTTAGTTAAGGGTTGCGGACCCCCTGGTTGACGGTTAAGGATTCCACGGCCCCTAGTTGTTAGTAAGGGCTCCCTGGTTGTTAGTTGGGGGCCCCGGGACTCACTTGTTGTCATTAATATTATCGTTAATTACTGTTATGTGCGTAATTACTGAAAAAAAACTGCAACTAAACATCGCCAGGCTATGTTGTCATAACTTTTTGTCGTTAGTGGTATTTTGATTGGGGGGGCCAGGGCTCCCTGGCCCCCCCCCCTGGCTACGCCTATGACGTCATGGAATGAGAAAAAGTCAAAGCAGTTTTTTGTAGTTTTTCGTTCATTGCGAAATTGAACAAGTTGCTTTTCTAGCAAAATAAGAACAATTTATTACGAGGAAATGAACTAAATTGGAAGAAAATTTAGTCTCAAAGCTGAGACATTTTTCCAAACTAAACTTGAAGTTTTAGCACGAACAAAACCGGTTTAAAAGATTTGCTCGAGACATCAATACAAAAGAATCCCTCATTTCAGAAGGAGTAGAACCGCAATCAAGAAAAGAGTGGTTGCGCCATAAAAATCGTCATTTCTGCTTTCGTATTTTTAGCAAATAATAGCGTTCGGACTGAAACCTGGTTTTTGTGACTTAACAAGAACCAAAACTTCAATCATGTCCACATTCAAAGTCAAATAATTGGCTACCTTTATAGATTTTCGAAACTTGAAGAATTGATTTGGCTTTGGGTGAACAGCAGAGATTAAACGAATAATCAATTATCAAAAAATTTGGTCTTCGTTTAATGGCTATGAAAACAGCTATTTGCTTGTCATTCATTGTCCTAAATAATTTTTTTCCTAACATGTGTCAGGACCGCAACTAGGGGGGGGCAAAAGATGGCGGCGCCCCTTAAACAACCCCCCAAACTTCCCAGAATGCCCACCCAACCTTTCCTTACCCTTGCAGCAGTTTCAAGATGGTGGCTTTTTTTTTGGAAACCAACAGAGACCTCGGAGAAAAGTAGTCCAAATTGGCGCAATGACCTTTCTTTTTTTTTTTTTTTTTGATATGAACAGAGAACTTGGCGAAAACTAGACCAACCCAAAAATGTTGGCCCCTCCAGAAACAAATTTTGCCCCCCTTAGAACAACGTTCTAGTTGCGGCACTGACAAGTGTGAAAAAAAATGTGCCTCACCAACCAGAAGCCTCACCGCACGTCACTGAACGTAACTGTAGTCAAGTTGCATGTAGCAGTAGCACGCAGTAGTCTGGCTGCAACAGTATACGCTTATATTTACATCTTCACATTTTTGAAGAGGTTTGTAATCTTTGTATTTGGTGGGCTGTAATACTATGCTAATCTGACAAAAATTCGGGTGTGATAACGCTGGTTCTGGATAGGAGTACCGGACCATTACTTTCAGGGGCAAAGGTTTAGGCGCCGCCAATCATGCGCCAAGACTTTTACGCAATTGGACTTTTACAAACCGAGATTTTTAGGCGCCAGAGGTTAAAAAAAATTTTTTTGTTTCAAATAACAGTTTTTTCCAAAAAAAAACGCTTTTTTTAATTCTTTTTTTTTCAAAATAGTATTTTTCTTTCAAATAAAAGCTTTTTTCAAAAAAGAAAAGTTTTTCAAACAAATAAGTATTACTTCGATTAAAATGTTAATATTTTTGGAGCTTTTCGTCTGACACTTGTCAAGGATAATCGTCAGAAAAAGAGAGTGTAGGAAAAGGAGAGGCCATAGGAAAACGCCGAGCAGTAATTGGTTGGAAAAGTATTGATGAGAGAGCATCATTTGTGTAAAATCTTCAAGTTGAGAACGAATTCTTTTTGTCGGCAGAGGACGGGGTTAGAAGTTCTGATAAAAGTGACGTTATTGAAAAAAATACAATGAAATCAATTTTTGTGAAACTTTTTTCGCTCTCCTTCCATCTATCTGCGTTTGAAGTCACTTTTATTAGAACTTCTAACCGCGCCCTCGGCCGACAAAAACAATTCGTTCTCAACTTAACGGTTGTACACAAATGACAATCTTTCATCGATCCTTTTCCGGCCAATCACTGCTTGGCGTTTTCCTATAGCCACTCCTTTTCCTACACTCTCTATTCTGACGATTCCTCTTGACAAGTGTTCGATGAAATGCTCCGAAAATAATAACATTTTAATCGAAGTAATACGTTTTTGTTTGAAAAAACTTTTCTTTTTTGAAAAAAGCTTTCATTTGAAAGAAAATTGCGTTTTGGAAAAAAATTTTTTTTAAATTGTTTGTTTTTTAAAAACTGTTATTTGAAAAAAAATTTGTTTAAAAAAAGAAATTTTTTTTTGGAAAAAATACGTTGTTTTGCAAAAATACTTTTTTGAAAAAAATTTTGGAAAAAAATTCAAAAAAAAATCCAGGGGCCTGGACGTCCCGCGTTTAAATGTCCGCGCATAAAAGTCGTAGACCGTTGGAGTACCGGAATTGCATTAGCATCACGTTGTTGTCAATGGGAAAGACACCAAAAAGCTTACTGTATTTCCCTAAGAGACTGAGCAGTCTTACCTGTCGTAATGGCCCAGTCTAACACTGCAAACAGAGCTAACCTTAAAAGGCGCTATTCGTTGCGGTGTTAAGCAGACACAGGGTGCCCTGTTCAAGCGAGAAAAATTCTTTGCAATAATCAGTTTTGCCCAATTCAAAAAAAACTTTGTTTAATTTTATAGGAGTCGGAGTCAAAATTTTACCATTTTAAAAAGTCGGTTGTCAGATTTGAACGAAAATAAAGCCCGGCAGTCCGAGTCGGAGTTGGAGTCGAACTGAAAAAATGGTTGAGAGTCAGAGTCGGAGTCAGAGTGATTTTGCTTCGACTCCGCAACCCTGGTTTTTACTTGGCCATTTTCAAACTGATGAGTGCGAAGTTTCAGACTTTTGCTTATAACTCGAGAACCGTTTGCTTTAGCTTTGTTTTTTTAATTTTTATTTTGTTTGAATTTTTATGTTTTCGCGTCTCATATGCTATAACGCTCAAAGTATTTTTTGCGCTTTCCTTATGTCTTCGACGTAACAAAACAAAAAAAAGCTACATAAAATTTTGACAGGGGTTTGAGATCAATAAGTTGTATCGTGGTTCTATCTAATATGTTTATGCCCAATTTCGAGGCAATAAATCACGTGACTTTGGTTTTATGATCCGAAAACCGTCCGCGAAGTTTGGCATAAAAAGCGGTCTCATTCAGAAACGGCTTAATGATGGCAAATATATTTCACACGATCATATTCTTAAAATACCTTTTCATCCCAGTCAACCCACTTTGGCAGCAATGAGGTTTTTTGGTTTTGTCCTTTTTTTTCTTTTTCTTTTTTTTTTCCTTTTTTTCTTCCTAAATCTTGTACGCTCATCTCCTAAACCGCAAAATATCAAAATCTAATTTTTGTGTAAAGTTGTTGACCTGCAAACGCAAATTGTTTCCAAAAAATGTTTGGGACCACTCCCTTGGGACTCCCTCCCCCCAAAATGGAGCCCCAAAAAATTAATTTTTTGAACGACTCAAGCTAAGATGACAGTTTTTTTTTTATATTGGCCGATTATTAAAAAACAAAGTATTTTACATAGTTTGGGGGTACCCCCCCAATTGGACCCCTCCAAATGCCCCCCCCAAAAATTGTATTTTCTAAATAGCTTAACCTAGAGTGCCACCTTTTTTTGATATCAGTAAATATTTTACAGACAAATATTTTGACATAGGTTGGGGGTACAATCCCCCCAGAAACCCCCCAAAACTGAATTTTTTAAATGACTTAATCTAGATTGCCAGTGTTTTTTGATATCATCAGTATATATTTAAGAAACAAATGTTTTGACATAGTTCGAGGATACCACCCCCCGGGGGACAAAAATAAATTTTTTAACGCCTTAAGTTAGGGAGCCAGTTGTTGTTTTGCTTTTTTTTTTTATATCAATTGATATTTAGCACACCAATACTTTGACATACCGTAGTTTAGAATTACCACCTCATTAGGGATCCCCAAATGAACTTCCCAAAAAACAAATTTTTTGAACGGTTTAAGCTAAGGTACTAGTTGTTTTTTTCGATATCAGTAGATGTTTAAGAAACAAATTTTCTGACATAGCTTTGGGGCAGCGCCTTGCCAGGAATTCGCAACGGGGGTGGCTATTTCGAGGGTCTGGGGGCGGAGTCCCCAGCCACCACAGGCCATCGGGGGCCTGGGGGCAAAGCCCCCAGCCGGCGTAGGCGAGAGGTCTGGTGGCAAAGCCCTCAGCCACCGGAGGCACGGGGGTCTGGGGGTGGAGCACCCAGAGCTCGAAAATTTTTCATTTTTTTTGCAAAAAAAACACTTAATTTTAGGTCTATTTTGATGAAAAATAATGCTTTAAAAACGTGGCATAGAAACTGGTATTGCAAACATGATTAAACTAGTTGCATAAATTAGCTATGTGGGAGGTGACTAATGATAAAATTTCAGTTCTTTAAATTACGTGCGGTAAATCACAACAGGCTACTCTATAGTTCAATAAACCTAACACGTAGTCATCTATTTTGTCTATACGTTATAGAGAAAAATAACTGGGGAGGGGGGCCAACGGAAAGAGATTTGAGAGAAGTGATTGGTAATTAACTACAGTAATACTGAATAGGCTCCCCCCTCCCGGATTCCTGGGTTTATAATATATTTTTTTGATGAACGATACAGTATGTTCAGTATTTTTACACTAGTGATCAAATTTGGTTGCTTATTTTTGGTCATTTTTCAAAGTTTTTATTAATTTGTGAGTTCTTTTTTTAACAAATTAGCCCCCTCTAAATATATGTCTCAAAAAATGTTTCAATTTATTTTGTTGTCTATTCCAGTGAAAAAAAACAGTCTCAGAAGCGCAAAAAATGCAGTGCTTTTCTTATTCAGCATTTTGGTTGGCTGGCCAATGGCTTCTAGTTTTGAAGTACTATCTCGCCACAAACCTCCTAAATAGACCCTCTAAAGCATAGGTGTAGCCAGGATTTTTGATTGGGGGGGCCCAAACCACAAATCACATGCAATGACGTCATCAGAAATTTTCGAAAAAGTAATTTTTTGTGGGGCAAAGATATCGTAGAATGGAAGATCTGAAGCCGTTGCCTGATGGCACTTTGCCAGGATTTTGGTAAAGGGAGAGGGCGAAAACTAATTGTTGAAAAGTGTAAAAGTCTAACTTGGAAGACGAGTTGAGCAAGCTAGTGTACTCAAACGTATCAGAGACGGGGGTCTGGGGGCAGAGCCTCCAGCCGCCGGTGGCTATGGGGGTCTGGGGGCAAAGCCCCCAGCCGCTGGGCGATTTTTGTAAGTTTTTGGAAAAAAAAGCTATTTAAATCCCATTGGATCACATTTCGCACGAGTTCAGAGCCATTTCAAAGAACTAGATTTTTAACATTTCAAAGCCAATCGAAAAAATTCAGTTATTCAATCCTCTTTTTGCAATTAAATCCCAAAACACTCTTAGAATCTTGCATGATGGTGTAAAATTTTAATTGTAAGTGATTTGGTCTACAGGGGGAAGTAACGAACATTGCCTTCTGCAATACTTTAGCAGTAAATAATTCAGTTCATAATAACATTAAACGAGGGCCTGGGGTGGAAACCTTTAGGTCAAAACTCGTAGATTTCTCACAGGTTTTGCATATAAATTGTTAAAAATTTGCATTAAGGGACCCCTGGCCCGGGAACCTTGGTCGTCAGTCAGGGACCCTTGGGCTCCCTGGTTGCCAGTTAGAGGCCCCGTAGCCCCTTGCTTGTCGGTTAGGAGCCCAGACCCCATAGTTGTTAATTCGCAGCCCTGGGGCTCCTTTCGTGAGTTAGGGGCCCTGGGGCCCCCTGGTTGTCAGTTAGGGACTCCAGGACCCCTTGGTTGTTGGTTAGGGGCCCTCTGATCGTCAGTTAGGAGGGCCCCGGGGCCTCTCGTTGTCGGTTAGGGGGCTCCTGGCCCCCTGGTTGTTGGTTAGGGGTCCCATAGTTGTTAGATAGGGGCTCTGGGGCTCCCTGGTTATGAGTTAGGGGCCCCGGGGCCCCCTGGTCGTTAGTTAGGCACTCCAGGGCCCCTGGTTGTTGGTTTGGGGCCCTGGGGCCCCCTGGTTGTCGTTTAGGGGCCCCCTGGTTGTCGGTTAGGGGCCTGGGCCCCCCTGGTTGTCAGTTAAGGGGCCCCCTGGTTGTTGGTTAAGGGTCCTTTAGTTGTTAGTTAGGGGCCCTGGGGCCCCTAGTCGTCAGTTATGGGCCCCCTGGTTTTCAGTTAGGGGTCCCGGACCCCCTGGTTGTCGGTTAAGGATTTCAGGGCCCCCTAGTTGTTAGTAAGGGCCCCCTGGTTGTTAGTTAGGGGCCCCGGGACTCACTTGTTGTCATTAATATTATTGTTAATTACTGTTATGTGCGTAATTACTGAAAAAAAACTGCAACTAAACATCGCCAGGCTATGTTGTTATAACTTTTTGTCGTTAGTGGTATTTTGATTGGGGGGGGCCCGGGCCCCCTGGGCCCCCCCCTGGCTACGCCTATGCTCTAAAGTCAATTTTTTGAAAGGCTCTAGCAAGAGCGCTAGTTTGTTTTTTAAGCTGTTGATATTTGCGTCGGTCGTTCAAAGGGCTTGCTCCTCAGCAAGCTCCCATTGTACTTAAGGGTGTAGACAGGGGTGTAGGGGGGCATTGGGGGGCATTGGGTCGCCAGAATAGTATAATTAGCATAGAATAGTATGCAAAATTGTGGCATGGCCCTCCCCATTTAAATTTGGGCAGAAGGTCTGAGCGCAGAAACGGTGAAGAAGACCAATTTTTTGGCCAAAAACCGGACTAAATTTGAGTGAAGACCTTTTTTTTTTGGTCTTCATCTAATTTTGGGCAGGAAACGGACTTGGTTTTGGGCAGGAAAATTTTCACTCTGGTCTTCATCCTGCGTACGCTACTGGGTGTAGATTTGATAAATAGGATAGTGTGTCAAATTTCAGGTCAAGATAATGTAAGTTACAAAATCCGAAAATCACAGTGGTATTATCAGATTGAAAAGTTTTGTTGCTGTCGTTTTTGTTATTTTAACCGGAGCGAAAGATTTCAGTCGAAATATTTGTTTTAACAAGGATTTTGTTTGCAACCGCAATTTTAACAAATGCGCTGCACTGCTAAGTGATTTTGTTTGCAACCGCAATTTTAACAAATGCGCTGCACTGCTAAGTTCAACGAACTCCTTAAAAGCCGAAACGAGAACTAAACAGAGTTGCAAAATTTTGATTGACTTTTTACAGACATCTTTTCTAGACATTTAAATTTTGAGGGCCGTTAACCACAAACCAAATCAAATTATTTGAACATTATGACATCCAAAAGCAGTGCATTTCAGATCGGACCATCAACAACCAAAAACACGTTTAAAGCTAGATACTTTTACGAAGTTCCCGAATATCGCTTGGTATATCATTTTCTAGTTTTTGTGTCGGTGTCATCAACTACCGTAACATGTATAGGCTATTCTTCTAAGTAAAATTCGAAACAACACTTAGTAGATTAAGCTTATTGATATTGATCTATACGAAAAGTAAAGGTGAGAGCTTTTGTTCACCTGTTTTGGTAATGTAGCGACTACGGTAAATAATAAAGAACTCTGGTTATATTACGAAAGTGAATTGTTGACCTTGCCAGACCCCAACACTAACTCTTAACCCAACTTTTAATTCCTGCTTCAAGTTTAAAGAGATACTGCTGGAAATCCGTTTTATAGAAAAAATGACAACTACTTGAGATAATAAAGAAGTGCCCCAAACCTTTTTCCTCAATTCCCCTTCTTTGCGAAATTACGATCAAACCCGGCACCAGAGTAGCGTGACTTAGGGGGGGGCAGAAAAAACATTTAGGTGGGCGCAGATAAATTTTTTCCTCAAATTCGGGCGTGAAGACAAAAAAATGGTCTTCTGCGCAAAATTTTAGGCTTCGTTTTGGCGTTTACTCGTGTTTTTTTTTGTACTGGAACGAGAGTTTATTCACGATTAGGGGGGGCACAAAGAGTATCTGGGGAAGGCACAGGCCCCGAAATGCACTCCAGTGGCACCGAGCCTATTACTTTCTATTGGTACACATTCCTCGCTTGGAAAGACAAATTTCTTGCTAGGGGGGGGAGGGCCGGAGGGGGACACACGATGTGATTTGAGAAGCACGGCCCCGAAATGTTCCCCGTGGCGCCGGACTTGAATACGATTTAGTCCGTTAGACTCCGTACCATTGGCAACCCTGCATTTCGTAATTTTGTGAAATAACCATAGGCGCACTATAGATCAGTACCGGTAGCAGTGGCCAAATTTTCAGATTTGGCTATGGGCCACACACTGCTACCAGTAGGTAATCGCGTTTCTTAGTCTGCGAGATATTTTGCAAAAATTATGCTTCCTGTGATAACACAAAATTGCGAAGTGCAGGGTTGCCAAAGGTATGGAATTTAACGGATTAAACCGTATTTTCGCTAATAAGGGGAGTTTTGAAAAAAGTTTAGGACACCTCTTTGTTACCACAAGTAGTTCTCATTTCTTAAATAAAACTGATTTCGAGCAGTATCTTTTTTTTTAAGCAAAAGTTGTTTCAATTTAAATTATTTTAATTTAATTGTAAGGTTTTGATGTTTACAGACCAGAGTTTTTCGAATCCTGTGGGAGAATAACTTTTTGCATTGCTAGTTTTTCAGTACTCTCCGTTCTGATGGCTATTTCTTAGGCTTTCGTGCAGAGGTGGAGTCGAGGAAACAAGGCTCGAGGCCAAGGCCAAGGACACAAAAAAAAATCCGAGGCCAAGGCCAAGGATAGCCTTTTCGAGGACAGAACCTCTCGAGGCCAAGGCCAAGGACCAAGGACACAAGCGCAAGTTCTCTCCAAAAAAAAAAAGGTCTTTACAAAGATTTTTCAGGCGATTTCCAAAAAAAAAAAAAGGTCTTCACAAAAATTTTTCATCCGATCTCCACTAAAAAACGTTTTCCAAAAACTTTTTCAAACGCTCCACAAAATTTTAACAATTCAAAAAATAGTGCTGTCCTCGAGCCGAGGACAGGCCAATTTTCGAGGACTTGAGGCCTCGAGGCCAAGGCCAAGGACTTCTAGAAGTGTTCTCGAGGCCAAAGACGTCCTCGAGGACTCCATCTCTGCTTTCGTGCTTGTAGCCTCTAGGCCAGAAGCACGCAAAACGATTAAATATTGAATTATTTTGTTCTAGATGTTTCATTGAGCGCTTTTTTGATTAAACATTATGGCAACATCAAACTTAAATAAAATTTACGTTATACCACAGAGAACTATATAAACCTAGAGAGAACACAAGGCTGTATTACGTCACGCCACGTCACGCATGAATGAAATATGCGAATTCTTCCTGCTTGCGCTTGGAAAGCAATGGAAGTAAATAGATATCGACTTTAGCCTAGACCAGGTAGCCTACCGAAGCAAATCGGCCAAAAAAAATATACATATGGGGGTGTAGGCAACAAGCGAAGTGGAATCGGAGAAAGTTTGTGATGTCTGTGATATCAAGAAAAGCTTGTTTCCTTGAATGTATAAGGATTTTTAGCAAAAGATGCCTTCCTTTGGCCTCAAATGCTAAATTTTGCGATTTCTAGCCATTATTTTAATACCGGTATCAGTTATCAAAGACGATAAATTGATTAGAGACATAAGTTGAAATATTGTTTTTGAGGTAGTTAATCACTGCTTTAGCTGCAGACGGAGCGGTTTTAGCCTATTTTGGATGTACTATGGCTTTTAAGTGCTATAACAGTGTGAGGTAAGAATGCTTTCTGATGTGTTAAAATATGACAAGTTACTCTTAATTTAATATTGTAGTCTTTGCATAAGACAATCAAGTTTTAGCGACAAGTTTAAGGTTTCCTTTCACAGATGCTGGACCGGCATGATGGTTAAATTCACTAATTAAGGCAGTAGTTTTTTAGTCTCATAGCATTTATAGTTCCTCAGTGTATAGTTTTATATGTTATGCCCTATACAACTATTATATGATAGTGCCTGATAGATATCTACTTATCTTTATAAAAACTATATTTTTTCCAGCTTATATAGGGTTGTAGGCATTGTGATTGATGGTATTTTTATTCGTTCATTGTCCTTTGCCAGACAGAGTTTTTCACAAAATCTTATTTATTCTGCCTACAAATGATTGTGAATTATGAAACAAGCCAAAGGATAAAGATAATAATCAAATTCTTCTCTGAAGTTTAAGATAGACTGTTACTACATTGAATTGCATCAATTCAAGAAATTAAACATGGATTCGACTTCTGAAATGTTTCTGTAAAGTTTATGAGTGGTTGTATGTTGTCCAAGAAAACCTAGTCATCATAGCCTACAATTTCCATTCATAATCAAGACATTCCAACTTTGATCCAATTTGTTTCCGTATGTTAAAAAGTAGTGGTATGCAAGTGTTTTAGCCACGACTTGATAGGTGTTAGATCTGAAGTCAAAATAATTAAAAGCTTTGTATTGTGAATTTTGTCATGCTTTTTACTATCACCATGAGTAGGCCTGGTGGCTTTTATCCAAAATGTGAATACACAGTACTTGGTTGTAATTTTCAATTGCTTAAGTTTAAAAATTAAACTGCTTGCAACATTAATTATTACTTGTTATGTTGAATTAATTAGCAGAGGTGGAGTCCTCGAGGACGTCCTTGGCCTCGAGGACACAATTTGAAGTCCTTGGCCTTGGCCTCGAAGGTCAAGTCCTTGGCCTTGGCCTCGAGGCCTCAAGTCCTCGAAAATTGGCCTGTCCTCGGCTCGAGGACAGCACTATTTTTTGGAATGTTAAAATTTTGTAGAGCGCTTGAAAAATTGTTTGGAAAACGTTTTTTAGTGGAGATCGGTTGAAAAATTTTTGTGAAGACCTTTTTTTTTTGAGATCGCCTGAAAAATTTTTGTGAAGACCTTTTTTTTTTTTTTTTTGGAGAGCACTTGCGCTTTGTGTTCTTGGTCCTTGGCCTTGGCCTCGAGCATTCCTGTCCTTGGCCTCGAGAGCGTCTGTCCTCGGAAAGGCTGTCCTTGGCCTCGGATTTTTTTGTGTCCTTGGCCTTGGCCTCGAGCCTTGTGTCCTCGACTCCACCTCTGTTAATTAGAGATAAAAATTGAACAAATGCTGTTGCATCAATATGCAAGACTAGAATTTCTCGGGAAAAAAATTCAACTAGCCTTTTACAGATAGGAATGAGTTGCAAGGCTAATGTGAATGGATCAAGAACAAACGCATAGATACGTAGCTACTGGTACAGAAAGACAGTTAAAAGCTTACAAAATGTTTTTGAATAACATTCACTCTAGCGCCAAGGAGCTAAACTATCGATAAGTACTCCACAAGCAAATACGGTAAAAACCAAATGAAATCTGAGAGCGTTTTGTTAACGAATAAATAGGCTACCTAACCGACGTAATCTCAGAGCGTTTCGTTTACAAATGAATACCGATGCGTAACCGAACAAAATCTTAAAAGAATTCTGTTTGCAAATGAATGCGATGTTATCGAACATTATCTCAGGACTCGTATTGTCATAGGCTGACTTTCTACTAGGG
This sequence comes from Trididemnum nubilum, assembly GCA_963965965.1. Classification (NCBI taxonomy): domain Eukaryota; kingdom Metazoa; phylum Chordata; class Ascidiacea; order Aplousobranchia; family Didemnidae; genus Trididemnum; species Trididemnum nubilum. The sequence goes on from OZ014488.1 coordinate 25,631,602, forward strand.
TTTGTCATCTCTTGCTATATTCTACCTTGACTTTCGATGAATGAGCTAAAATCATGCAAAAATTGCTTTATTTTTTGCTGAAGCATAACACATGTAATAAAACATATTTCAGCAATCAACGCAGCAATCCATTGCACAATTAGCAAAAATTCTTGGAAGGCTTTATTTCACCGGAAATTTTTATCCAGTTTTTTATTAATTTTGACTCAAATGTAACCCAAACTCACATGCATAGTCTAAAACTATCCCCAAATCGAACCCTAACCCAAACCCCTAATCTTAACCCCTAATTAAAAAAGTAAATGAAAAAAGCGCTGATGAATATTTCTCATTTTCGTTTTATTCTCTTTAACAAGAAAATTTTCGGTGAAATAGTCACTACCAAAATTCTTCTGCATAATTGATGGTGAATCTAGCTTCAATTAGAATTGAATTTACTACTAGTGGTATCATAAGATGACAGCACACTGCTAACATCTGCACAAGGTTATACCCTACAACAACGATACTGCCATAACGGCTTTTCCTGAAAAAGAAAAATCACAATGAAAAACAGTTATGGTGGCCTGTGCTATGCATACCGGTAGCCTAAGTCAAAAACATAGGTCTAATATCAGATATGATGGGTGATGGATGTTGTGCGAGGGTTTCAGAACTGCTGTTAAACTAGTAAACACCTTGAGCAAGAAAGATTTTGATAAGGGGCTGTTCATGAAAGACGTCCGCACTCAGGGGGGGAGGGGGGGTAATAGATTTGCGGACAAGGGGGGAGGGAGGGTTTCTGGAATGTGGACGTCCATATTTCAACTTTTTCCGCGACGGAAAATCACAGATTGTTTTATTCCGTTTTCGGTATTCCGGGTCAGTGTGAACCACGCATAAAACGTACAGTCATGTGATTTAAGGGCGCGAAGCGCACTCAAAACAAATCACATGACTGTACGTTTTACGTCACCTTGCGCTGTGCTTGCTCTGTGTAAACTTTGTATTAAAACTTAGTATATAATTAAACTTTGTAATTAAACTTAATATATAATTAAACTTTGTTTTAAAACTTAGTATATAATTAAACCATGCAAACTTTGTATTAAAACTTTGTGTGTGTCAGTGTCTAATTAACGCATTTTTGTGTCCGCATGGACAAGGGGGGGGGGGGGGGGATTTAATCATTGCGGACATTTTGCGGACATGGGGGAAGGGGGGTCAATTTTTTGCAATTTTGTGCGGACGTCTTTTATGAACAGCGCCTAACTGCTTTTCACTTTTTACGTCTTCGCAATGAAACACCGACTGCAAGAATAGACTAGTGCAAATTTTAGGTGGAAAGGCCAAAACAAAGCTTTGGTAGGCTAATATCGCAATACTTCCTTTTAAAATAACCAGTCTTCTAAATCACTGGCTTTATCAACTTTTTCAAATTCTACTTCATTTGTCGCCGACACATCCAAATTTTTTTATATTTAACTTTATTTCGATGTCGTTTTTACGACGACTCTGATCGCAGGATCATGAGTTCAACCCGCACCCTGGTCACGTTGTTGCGTCCTTGGATAAGACGTTTTGCGATAATTATCTCTGCTTGGTGGCTTCGAACAAGCAGCAAATTTACGTGGGAAGAAGTCAAAACATCAACAGGAAAGCTTGGAAAATGGTCAACTCCTAAGCGGGTGCGGATTCGTCCAAAACATAGCGCACTGTCGCTACTCGCTTTCTCGTGATAGGAGGATGAAGATGCACCAATCAATCAATCATCATCTAGCCTATACTCTGTCTGCTTCCATTTACTTTCTATGCAGTCACATGCTTAGCTGGAAGAATTTGCGTATTTCATTCATGCGTGACGTGATGTAATAGAGCCTTGTGTTTTCTCTGGGTTTAAATAGGCTAGTTCTCTGTGGTTACGCAGTATTATCATGATTTTGTTGCTTCTTTTAACTCCGTAAATCTTAATTCCTGGGATTCGATACTTAAAATCATTCGTGCATGAAATATTGTTGGCGCTGCAAAATATAAACCAACCTTGCAAGTCTGGTTGTTCTGGGTGTTCAATTGCAGTATGCCAAGTCTCATGGTAATGGTAGTTGGAATACCAAGTAGTAAGCGTGCTGGTAGGTTTCTGAGCCTGGTATCTATTGTGTCCTGACCGTGGACCTGTGGTTTTAGGGGCTTTCTGATTGGAGGGTTTTGTTCTTGATCCTAAGCATAAAGTTGGCCAGTAATTCATCTGATACTACTAGTCTGCTAGTGGTAGGCATTGCCTACGCACCAGTAGAGAGGTGCTACTTTGCATTTCTCCTAGGCTCGTTAATTTTAGTGCTTTAGTTTTATTTGTTTGGTTTTATTTTAACAATACCCTAGCATTAGTAAAATACCAGTTGTCTACTTTCAGCTTTAAGTCTGAAGTAGACTTTTTGGCAGTTGTTTGTTGAATGCGAAGGTGGGCAGTGCAAGTCAAAAAAGTTGCGCTGCAAGCGCATGCTCAACTACTCTGAAAATCTTGTGCTGCAAGCATTTTTATTAGCCCCAAAAAATAATTGCGTCGCATTCGCAAGTGTGAGGTGTTAAAAGTGTACTGGTGATTCTAATTGACTCACTGTTTTATGTTTAAACAGCGCTAGGCTACAGTACAAAACCAATATTCAAAACAAATTATGCTTAGTACCAAATTAGTAAACAAAAAGTTAATGATATCCTTTAAAAAATGCTAGCGTATGAAAATGTGCATTGCTTAACCCCTTTGGATGAAGAACGTCTTTATACCGCTACCTAATGAAAAAAGACTTTCAACACCCACACTTATACTGTAAAGGAATTGGAATGTTAAAAAATTCCACTAATAAAGTCTTAATATGGTGGTAAGCAAATGACTTTGGAGCGACTGTTTTTTTTAGGTAGTGGCTAAGGTTACGTGACTGTAATTTTCGTTTTTGGAATTAAAAGTTACATGACAGATTCGGTTTAAATACAGCACTTTGACCCATCGAATTCATAGCCCTGATGACGTAGTGGTTAATGCGCTTGGTTGCAGTCTACTGAGGGTTGGAATATTGATACCCTCTGGACACGCTTTTTAAAAATAACGCTAGAGAGCTATTTTGCTACATAATCCTTTTTTTCTCTAAAGTCTTATTATTTGAGCTAGGGTTTGGGCAGCAATGCCAGCTTGAGAGATATTATTATTTGAGTTAGGGTTCGGACAGCGATGCCAGCTTGATAGATAGTAAATTGAACAGCAAAAGTGGTCACATAACTTTTAATTCCGAAAACAAAAATTACGGTCACGTAACCTTAGCAACTGCCTTTTTTTAATGGCTCGTCAAGGAAATCTTTAATTGCAAGCTTCGATAATGGTATACAATAGCCTATATTTTGTGCTTATGGAGCAATCAGCACCACTGTCTGGAAAATGGAGCTAATTAAAAAAATCATCATATTTTTTGTTAAAAGAAATTAAATTCTCTAAATACTAATTATATGAGTTATCAATGCTGTCAGTGTCACTCCTGTTTGCAATCACTTTCAAGTTTTTCCAGACCAGAGACTAGCAAAAAGTTAAAATAAAACTTAATAGTTTTTGTTGTTGTTTTTGAATTGGTGTAAAAAAAGTCAGATTGTTGCAAGTAAATGCACTTAATGCCGAAAGCAAGTTCAAGGTTTTTAGAAACGAGTAGGCCTAGCGTATTTCTAGAAAAACAATTTTGAAAATATCAGTAACTTTTCTGTTTAAAATTTGATTTGCAACCATTTTTTAAATACTCAGTTAGATTTGTTTTTTTGAAAAATCGGCAAACAATATTTTAGAGAAAAACGTTTCAGTAAAAGAAGACTCCTGCTGTAAATCCAATAGAAGTTTTGCAAGCAGTATATAAATGGAATTTCTCGAGATGACGCTTTGAATTGTTTTATGAACCTACCTAGACTACCATCAGCGCCGAGATTTTTTGTTGATTAAGCAAATTGCTAAGGGGCGAAATGTTTTTGTGAAATTTGGTTAAACTAAATAATTGTATTTCTTTTCGGAATTTTGCCCCCAAATTCAGGTGCAGACCAAAAAAAAGGTCTTCGCTGCAAACTGGTTCTATTTCAGCTGGAAATTTTGAAAATTTGCCCCCAAATTCAGGTAAAGACCAGATTTTTTGTTGCCAAGTGCGTATTAGTTGCCAAAAAATCGAGGGGGCCAGACGTGTTTCGCCCACTTCAGTGTCAGACCCGATGGAGCGCCGCCCCCTCACTAATGTTTCTTAGACGTAGCCTAATGTTTCTTAAGTTTCGGTTTCTTTTTGCATATTCGCATGCAACAGTGTTTGTGTACAACAGACTAATATTAATCTTAATGACCACATAGCCCTGACCCCCTCAAATCAAATTTTACCAACCAATTTAAATGTATAACGCGGAGGTAATTCCGCCACCTCCACTTTGCCAGTTTTTATACAAAATACTTTCAACAAAAAACTTATAAAAAAACATTACATGTAGCTAGGGAAAATGCTTATGGAACAAATTATTAAATTTGAATTGAGGGGGCCTGGGCCCCCTAATTGTATATGTACTCCTAAAACTGGGTGTTTTCATGACAAAACAAATATCTCCCAAGTCAAATATTCAAGTGATTATAATATTTACTGCTAAAAATATTGCAGGAGGCAATGCACCTTGCTTCTTAAACCTGGGCAAAGTCACTTGCATAATGTAACCCCCAAATTCAAGATTTTAAACGTTTTTGGACCTGATCTGTAAGTAAAGGAAGACTGAACAATTTAAGTTTTTCATTTGGCTTTCAAATCTTAAAAATTCAGGTATTTCAAATGGCTCTAAAAACGTGCAAAATGTAATCCAAATGGCATTGAAATAGCAATTTTTTTTTTCAAAAAAAATTGCCCTGTGGCTGGCCCCCAGACTCCCATCTGTGGTACATTTGGGTTAAACTAGTTTGCTCTCGAAATCTCCCAATAGGCAATTTTAGAAACCTTTTAATATTTGGTTCAAGTCTTTCCCTTTAGCAAAATCAAGGTTACATGCCAGCACAGGCCCCAGCTTTTGATCCTCTATTCTACGGTATCTTTGTCCCACAAAAGTCCCAGGTTTTCCAAAATTTTTAATGACATCATTGCAAGTGATTTGTGGTTTGGCCCTCCCCCTATCAAAAATCCTGACTATGCCTATGTGTACCTCGTTAATGTTTTTTTCTTAACTTTAATCACAGTTGATTGAAAAACAATCACTTCCAATCAGATTTGAATTGCGCTTGCCCGATTTTGCTCGAAATTGCTAAAATAGATGGGGCGCAAGTGTCAGCACAACCATTAAAAATAATTATGGTGCAAGTAAATAGTTGCCCTGCAATAATTGCGGCACAAGTGCCCACCTCTAGTTGAATAAGCTCGGTCTGGACCAATGAGTTTATTTGTTATTCAGTTATAAATGAGAAGTTATACCTAGTACTTAAATTGTAGGGTGGACGCTGGGGGATGCATCCCCCCATCAAGAGTTAGTGTTCCCCGGTCGAGATTTAACGATCGGCCATCAAGATTTCAGTGCTCTCCAATAAGAGTAAGCGTCTGGATGATCAGGCGAAAAAGTGGTTGTTAACACCAGTAAATTCCAAATTCCTGTCAAAGATAGTACCCAATGGCAGTGAGGACTTTTTTTTGGTTTTCAATCGAGTTTGGGGACAATATCCCTTTTTCTAGTAGTCTTCAATCAAATTCGGGTAAAACGTCTGAAATTAAAACAAAATTTTCACTTAATTGCGGCCGCATTACGAATGCATATGGTTAAGGCTCCAAAAAGTTCCCCCAGCAAAATTTTATTGTTTAAGTAGCCTACTGGTTATGCCAGTGTTGGTTCATTAGCAGGTTACTGGTAGTAGGCCTACAGTGGTAACACCTACATTCACCACTGGTCAATGGTACAGCACTACCTGCTACCTGTCATGGATGTGGAAGCACCAGTTTTTGACTCGCTTCCACTTTTATCTGTTCATTGCTTCCACCGCTTGATCACTTGATAACGGTCTAATTTTGGCTTAAAATTTTTTTTTTCCACAAAATATTTTCCAGATATATGTCAGAATTTAACAATTTATTTACCATGTTATATCATTATCTTGAAAACATAAATTGGAACCAAAATATGTGATTGATTGTCATTGCAAGGACCTGAGCTTAGGCAGTTACTGAGTTGGGCATACTGGCATAGCCAGGAATTTGGTTAAGGAACGGCCCAAAAGCAAAACATACAAACTCATTGTCTTATGTTTTGCCAGTTAATATTAATCTTTTTAACCATTTAGCCAAAATTAAAAAAAAAAGTAGTGATTAGCCTACTGCTCTGTTGCTAAGAGTACCGTAGATTTCCAATCGCTTGGGATAGTACCGTAACCTGGCTGTAGGCTACTGTTGCCATTGTCATATGATTAACTTAATATTGGTAGAGCTTGACTGATATGACTTTTTCTGGCTGTTACTGTATTGATATTTTTAGAATTTTTTTGTTGATACAGTAGTTTTAAAAGCCAAGGTTTTATCCAAAAAACATTGCAAATTAGATATCATCATATTGACGGTGTATGGCTGTATCTGGTATGGTAACACAAATTTATTTTTGTTGTATGGTTACACCAAACTGCCTGACTGTTAAGGCTGGTGTTGTTCTTAATTTGTTTTTAAAATTTTGAGCTAATATGAGTCTGGTGTTCTTATAAAGTTGTTCCTGTGAAAAAAAGTTTGAACTTGAAATAGAAAGCATGTTTTAACTCTAAGTAGCAGCATGTTACTTCTTACAATTAACTATTTCTCACCTAATTTTTCAAAAGATGATCTGCAAATCACTTTCCCAATGTGGTCACTGGTTAAGCCATCTTTGTCGACTGCTCAATTTGATTTTCAAAATCAGACGTTTCAGATTTGAATGCTGTTTCAGCAGTAATTCAATTTTTTGTGAGATGAATATGACATGTTTCACTAATACAGTCATTATTTCTGCCATGCTTGCAGCTCAGTAGAGTTTCAATATCTTTGTGAATATGATCCTTACAGTTACACTCTTCTTTCTAAGGTGTACTTTCTTGTTTTCTACTTTTAATTGTCAATCTCTTTTTCGAAAAGCATTAGATTGTATAGCCATTTGCCTGGTAGCATAAACATAAAAGCATTGATTTAATACTAAACATGATGAGTGGAGTTTGAATTCAACTGATTCAAAAAAGTGCTTGACAGCGTAGGCCAGAGCGATTGTCACAACATAACACAGAACACATCAAAAATTAAAATTAAAAACCCTACAGTCTGTTTCACCCGTAATTGGGATCATGAGGGGTATCTTATTCAAATGGAATCGATTCTAATAGATTCTATTTGAAAAAGATACAGTACCTCCGATGATCCTGATTACGGGTGAAAGATACTGTAGGGTTTTAAATTTTAATTTATTAGAATCAATTCTATTCGAATAAGATACCCCTGATGATCCCAATTACGCGTGAAACAGACTGTAGGGTTTTAGATTTTTAAATTTTAATTTTTGACGTGTTCTGTGTTATGTTGTAATACTAAACATGCATTGATTATGTTTATACTAAACCAGAAATCATTCTATTCCAAGCAGAAAACAAGATGATGTGAAAAGCTTCCATAGAAAATTGAGCAAAGATAAAACTTGAATACGAAACATTTTGAATAAACTGTATTTAAATTTTGTCTAATGAACAAACATAATATATTCACAGATTTAGGTTTGCAGTATATCTGGTTTCACAGTATCCAAGTACTAGTATATCTGCATTTACAGACCTTGCATAGATTTGGCATTGATCTAGCAAAATGGCAACTCTTCCAATGAACCCTAAACCTTTTTTGAATGGCTTAACTGGTAAACCTGTACTGGTCAAATTGAAGTGGGGCATGGAATACAAAGGATATCTTGTATCAGTAGATGGTTACATGAATATGCAACTTGCAAACACTGAAGAATACATAGAAGGTGCACTTTCAGGACATTTGGGAGAAATTCTAATCAGATGCAACAATGTTTTGTACATTAAAGGTGCAGAAGAAGATGATGAAGAAGGAGAAATGAAAGAATAACATTTTTGACTTGGCTGTCAAGTTGTAAAGAAATGCTGAAGAATCTTTAGATCATTCATTAGAATTGAACACTGCTAGAGATAGGCACCCACGGGTTTATCATGCCAAAGCAACTGTTAAGTTTAGACTTTTTCTAGGTTTAGTCAAAGCAATTTTTGTTTCATGATGCGTTGCACTGTTTAGGTTATCAGGTTATGATTGCTTGAAATCAATTTTGCTGATTATATAAATTAAATGGCATCTGTTTAAGAGCAGTTCAAATTATGTGTATTTTTGACGCCAACAACTTTTTGGGTGCTGAATATAGTAATAAAATTATGCTTTCAAATGCAATACTTTTTGATAAAACAAAAAAACAAATATAAGAAGCATTGATTCTCATACAGGCCATGATTGTTTTTTGATGGTGCTTGTTCATGTACTGAAATTAATTGAATTAATTGCCTAACACTTAATGGCATATTGCATTCAGCATTTGCTGTTGGTAAAAAGTGATATAATACTTGTGCGTAATATGATAGTTTAAAGGAGTTGCTCTAAATCTGAAATAGGCATTGCAGGAATGGTATATTATGCCAAATTGTTCTATCAGCCATACCAGGCAACGGCACTGCCAACCCTACTATGCCTGTTTATTATAACTGAATTCAAAGTGCTTTAGTCGATGAGCTTTTGAATTTTTTCTGATTTCATTTTGAAGTTCAGCGCTATTTAAACCACACTAGAAATTTAGCCCTGAACAATTTCGTGATCAAATGATAAGGATTTGACATATACACTTTATACATGCGGTTATAGCCTGTCAACACTCCTAGTGTTTTCAAAATGGATGATGATGATGAAAGAAAACGCAAGTTGGAAGCTGGAAAAGCAAAAGTTAGTTACGTTTTGAATAAAGGGTCTAATTGAATTATGGTTTTTTATTATTAGCTGTTTAGCATGTCTGTTTAGGTTATCAGGTTATGAACTTTATCATACAAACTTAGATTAGGCATAAAATTGTAAGTGTAGGAGTGTATTCTTAGTTTATTTTAACCAACTGGCAGTGTTCTCACTAAGCCATTTTTTGTCAGCTACTCAGCGATAGCTACTGTATTTTTCAACTATAACATGCACCAGAGTATGAAGTGCTGTATCAATAAATGTCCATTATTCCTTTTATTTTTATGTGTATGTTGTGCAGTACTAAATTAACAACTTACAATGCCCTCTGTAGCTTGAAATTAAATTGTAAAGGTTGAAGAGAAAGAGAATGTAACCTAAAAATTAAACTTGATTTATATTCCTGATAACAGCATTCAAAAAGAGAGTACAGTATCCATACATAAGGTACACCTTTAATTTCTTACAAATTTGAAGTAGTTTAAGTGTGTCTTATGGTCCAGAAAATATAATAAAGATACTCTGGTATACTTATGATTTTACGTCAAATGTAAATAATTTTTTAATAGTACTTTTTTGTTAACTGCGTTTTTAATACTTTTACTTTTTCTTTATATGTATGTAATAGTAAGAAAACTTCAACTGCATTTTGACATTCATTGCTGTGTTTGTTTTAGTGGTTACTTTGTTTTACAGCTTGCTCATTATCGCAAAAAGAAGCATTCTAAAAAGAAAAAACAAGGAACACCTTCATCAACTCCTAGTTCGTATTGAGTTGCCTTACTATATAATGGCTGATTAAAATAATATCTGCCTTATTTGTCTTACCTTTTAATGGTACTGTAATTGTTATTATGTTGCTTATTTTTTCCAAGTTGCCTTGACAAAGAGACATCAAATTATCTTTCAATTTTCAAGTTAATCTGTTTCCTGCAAACTGTGTCTACGACACATGCTAGAGGCTTCATGCTATTTCTATTAAATGGCAACTGAATGTCAAGCAAAAAAGCTTTGATTACTAATTTTTGTAATACTTGATTTGACTTGGCTGGAATTCAAATGCAAGTTTACTGTTTGAGTTGTAGACACCATCTCTATTTGACCAATACCATAGATGATATTTTAAAAACATGCAGTTGTTGACCATCGTAAATCAAACCAATACCGCATAGTCTTGCAATGCTCAATCCTTTCCAATCAGAGAGCCACTCTCTACTCCCAGTTTGTATAATTCTCTAATTAGTCTAGCATTTAAGTATCAGTTGTAGTTGTCTAAATGGCAAGAAAAGTACTGTGCATGGATGTTGGAAATGCTTATTAATCTGCAACATTCAAAACATTTGCAAGATAGGAAATACGCGGTTGCACACTTTTACTCTACAAGAATTATAATCGAATCTATTCCTAAAAATGGAACAGACTCTTTTGGATTCAGTATTTTGAAGGAAAAATTCTTGGAACTAATATCCTGGTAGTTTTATTGTACATTTAAGATGTTCTTACAAAATGTTTAAATTTAAAAACTAATTTCTTCTTTTAAAAGTTAGGAATGAAATTTTTTGATTATTGTATTTACCAAAAGAAAATTCTTGTTCCTCTTCAAGTTTAGAGTGTAATCTACAACATTGAGATAACTTACTCAGTAAATGAGCAGGTCCAAAATAACTGAGTTTTTTTTGCTACTATGATTCTCATCTGTACTTGAGGAAAAAGCTTGATTAAAAAGAAAAAAATAGTAATTTGCTTTTTCTCTTGCAGGAGATGCCTCTCATTCGGAGGAATTCGAAGCATGCGATAGTACTGCTGTAGAAACTGGAGATGACAGCAGTTTGCTTGCTTTAACTCCATCTGATGATTCAGAACGATCTACTACGACTGCAGATGATATTTTCACAGAAGTAGGCTTAAAACCAATCGTTTAATACTTCTACATTAGTTGCATTATAATACTAATGGTTTTAAAAATGCTGGTATGAAAAGCTACTTTGACACTTGTTTGTTCGTGTAGAACTTCTTAATTTCTGCATTGTAGTACAACTACTGTACTACAAGGTTGCATTTAATTCATGGTGACTGAGTACCAAATAGTACAGTTTTGTTGAGCCAAATCAACTGACCGTGACAAACTGATCGCGAACAAACTAACCGCGAAGCGACGATTTCGATACAGTGATTTCGTCACAAAGCAAGGGTTTGGGTGAGATGGCTCTGGGGATAGTAAAAATATATTTAGGATCGCCCTTCTCAGTCAATCGGCGTTGTTCGCGGTCAGTTGGTTCGCGGTCAGTTGTCGTGGACCCCAGTTTTATTCATCTGGTACCTCAAATAATTAAATTTGCTTATCATATGCAGTTGCTGCCTTAGTTTCTGATCAGACAATTTTAGTCAACATTTTTGTTTTGCGAAGAAATTTTTGTTGTCTTTATGGCTTAAATAATTTTTTACTTAACTTCAGGAAGAAACTGGCTACAGCCTTCGGTTGTCTTCTGTAGAAAGGATACAAGAATTGGAGCTTACTGTTTCTGATCAACAAGCTGCATTGCAGAAATTAACTTTGGAAAATAAACTGCTCCGAGAAAAAAGTAGGCTATTTATTTGCATTGTTACCTAAGTTGAGGTAGAATGTCACAAAATTCTTCTTATTCTTTAATGTCCAGGTGCTGAATTTTTATGTGCATATTGTTTTTAGAATCTGAATCAGATCAGCTATGTGCATTGCAAAAACGCATTACGTCTGCATTTTAACTGAATCATTTTAGAAATACCTAAATTGGACATTTTAGCACTTCGAAGTGACATTTTGCAAGGTTATGTTGACTAAACACTTTACTGTATTAGGAATTATAAATAATTTCAGAATAGTGTTGAATCCGATTCAGCTTCTTCGACTAGTTACATGCTATTCATAGTCAGTGTTTCCTCCAACTTTTTGGCTAGCTGGCGGGTGTCCAAATTTTCTCAAAAAAAAATTGTGCCCAAAGCTGTAGAAATATGTTTATATGCCGTAAATTTCGTACTAAATCCAGTATTGAAGTATACTAAAAGTCATATTTCCACAAATTTTTTGACTTTTCTAAAGCTATCCTTATCATATTGCCAAAAATTATTTGCACTTGATCCAACAAATCGCTGATTCATGCTGACAAAATTCGGTTAGTGGAAACATTGTTCATAGCTTAGGCTTCAACTTCAGATAACACAACCACAGGTTATAAATGGTCAAGATTTAAAAAGATTTTTGTGGTATAGACGCTGCATCCTCCGCTGAGAAGGCAGTTCTTGAACGTGACACTGTCATAAATGAGCTTCGGGAAAGTGTTGCTCAAAGTGCACAGCACGTTCGCCACCTCCAGCAGCAACTAACCCAAGCCACAAGTGCTGTAATGGATACAGGAGGACAACAAGATCAGGTCTGTAGCTTCCATTGTTCTACTCGGCTACGGTTGATTTTTTTTTCAGTAATTTAACAATCATTAGCTTAAATTCATCATCTTCTTTCAGTCTTTCTTGTGCTCGAAGTCAATTTGGTCGTCATGTGCAGGGTAATTAGGCCTTAAGACTGATTGCTAACCCTAATGTTGAACATCACTTGGATCACCGTGAGGTGACATGATTTGCTTAATCTGAAAGACAGAGCAAATTTTTAGTGAATGACCTAAAAAGGGGTCCATTTCTGTGAAAATAACTGTTAAAATTGTTGCTCTGCTGAAATAATATCTCCATGTGTTTATATGTAGGACCTAAAATCACACTTGCGCAGTGGTGACAATCGGCAAAATAACAACGACTACAAAAGCTTTAACTTGACCGAAAAATCATAATCAAATGAACAATTAATCCAAAACTTGGCGCAAAAAAATAGCCAAACCATTGAGGGTGTTATTTGGCAATGCTGGACTGTAACTGTTTTGAAAACCTTTATGCTGGACTGGTTAATTTTTTTCTATTGCATTATGACTATGTTATCGATTTTATCATTTTGGTACTTGTACTTTTGCTAAATGATGCGTACAGTTTTGCTTGGAGCAGAAACAATTACAGTTGGTTAGTCCATAATTAATTGCTAAAACAACATGCTTGAATTTTAGATAGTTGCAGAGTTGACTAACACTCGTCAGAAACTAGAAGACTATCAAACTGAAATTGTCAGACAAGAAGAAATACTACAGCAAATGGCTAAAAAACTGGAGGACAAAAGTCTTGAAGCCGAAGAAGCTGCCGAACGATGTCATTCTCTGCAAGTTGAACTGGACAAAAGTCAAAGTCAGCTAGTTTCTTCTCAACAGCATGTCTCTGGTACGTGAACTTTAAAGTTTGTTGGGTTGCCTTGGAAACCCTGGATTGTATTTGCTGCCGTAGAAAGTCCTTGTGAGTCCTGTAAAACAGCCTTAAACAGTCATGGAGGATGATCTAAAAAAGTCCTGGACTTGAATGTTCTGGAATTTAGTTTTGCAGTTTCTGTGGCAATCTTGAATTTGGAATTACGTGAGAATTAAGTTAAAATTTAAATTATTTTGCCTTGAGTGGCATAGCAAATTCATTAGACAGATTTATTCAAAAATGGTCTACTTAATGGATGTATGGAATTAATTTTGAGGCTATCTCGCTCATATTGTTTAACTTAAACCTCTTGTGTACGTGCAGTTGATTGTAGTTTCTATGAATCGAACCAAGTCAACTGACTGCCGACTATAGAATTTGTTAGCTGTCAATTTGCGGCGGTCAGTTATCGTAGACCCTCAGCCTCAATAACTGCCCGCTCTAGTCTTTTTGAAAATATTTTTTGCCAAACAAACTGTAATTGAGAACTCCAGGCATTATTCCATTTTTAGTGGTTTTGCACAACTGGTGCAGATTTTTAGGCTATTGTCAATGTTGCGCCAACTTATCCTAGCAGGCTTCGTCCGGCCCTTGCGCTGAGCATTGTTTTATTTGAATACAATCCCCCGCGAATCTAGCCGGTGCGGGCTGGCAAAACTTAGCAATAACCTAAAAATCTGCACCAGTTGTACAAAACCATTTAGAAAAATGAGTTTGCCAGATTTCAAGTTATTTTTTGCGTATCCCAATGTTATCTATTGTTGTTTTGTTTTTTTTCAATCCTCGGATTTAACCACATACCGTAACAAAATTGTTAAGCAATTTCTTCCGCTATCTGGACGGCCTTTCACGCTTGATATTTGCATGTGGAATAACCTTAAAGTTTTAGCATCATTTAATTAGTGTAAACAATTTTGTTTTCTATGCCCTTGATTTTTTAGACGCTCTTCGCTCAATGCAAGAAGAATTTCAACGCGAAAAAGAAATACTCAGAGCTGAGTTGGACCAACTTAGAAAAGACGAAATAATAGACTTGGAAAGAAAGCATGCTCTTGCTCTAGAAGACGAAATACGAAAGCGAAAACTGGTATGTTTAATTTTTCTATGTTTCAATTAGTAGGTTTATATATCCTCACTCATTTGGTTGTAAAAATAAATGTTTTTAATTCGCGTCACATGTATTTAAAGCGAATATTTCTTTGTTAGTGGTGTAATCGTGTAAATGTAGCGAAGCTTTTTAAATTTACCGGTTTTTTAATCGATCAATAGCTTTATCGTTATTCGTCTCGCTAGAGTGATTTTCTCTATTGTATCGCCATGCTGTGTAAACAAATCTAAGAGCGGTTGGACTCGGCTTGGAGCTAAATCTTTTGTTTTGAAAAGACTATCAGTTAACTCGCTCTGTTTGGAATAGCATTGAATGTAAATACATTAATTAAATAGATCTTTCTATTGTTCAACAACTGTTATTTGTTGCGCTGTAACAACTAGTATTTTTGAATACATATAGTTGTGACAGACTTGCTTATAGTTTTTTTTTTTATGTTCCAATTTTTTGACTCTTGTTTGATTTATTTAAAAAATAGTTTTGATCCGGATTAAAATCTTTTCCTTTCCAAAATAAACTTCTGTTGTTATAAGTACCATCCCTCAGTCTTATCACACTCTACAGGGTAACCTTTTTTAGAGTTATGTTAGCTTATGTTTTTTGGGTACCACCAAACGTTTTAGGTCCCACCAAGGAGCGGTACCATCATATTTGGAGGGTTTAGCTTATAACAAATCAGACACTAGCTTTCAGTTGCGGAAAAAGTCATGTCATCATAAATTTTTTGAGTGATTGTTACCTATCGACATTACAATAGCGAATTATTCTCATTGTAGCTGAATGATACTTTTTTTTATTTTCGGTTTTCATAGCTACGATGCTTTCAGCACTCGAATAAAATCACAATAAAGCTGTCCTTTTTCTTTTGATAAGTTGTTGTTTTAGGCTTTGGACTCTTTCGAGTCGTAACAACTTCATATTTTTATTTAAATTTGCCATTCTAAATAGGCGAAGCCATGGCAAATACAGCTAGCGTATGTCTACTAAGTTTCTTGGTTAAATTTTGTCGCAGCCAGTTCATTTAGTATCCCCTTTTGGATGAGTTATTAACAGTTTATGTACTTATCAGTTAATTTACCATAAATATTGACGCTTCGAATGTGTAAATAAGTGTGGTGTGTCATTAGAAAGCTAGCAAGTTAGAATTTATTAACTAATTGAGTTAGAAAACATTTGATGGTTAATCATCTTCGTTTATTGCCCTAACTGCTTGTGCTGCCCAAACTTGTAGAATTACGTTATTTATTTTAGTCTATAAACTTTGGTTTGTTTAAGAAGTTTCTGTTGGAGGTAGAGTAATGATGCAGCATTTCTGTTGATTATACACCAACTCTAAGTCCCTTGAAGAGAATAATCTGAGATTTAAATTTTTTACTGCAGTAGTTTTGAGCAGTTTGAGAAATGTGCTATGGGAAGAGGCTATCTAAGGGCTCTTGCTGGTATCGGCCAGATAATCAAAGCTTTAAGTAATAAATTGATAATCGGGAATTGAGGGCTTTTGTACTCAATTGAAGATACTTTCAAAAAAGTTTACATAAACTGCTTTTTTTGTGTAAAGCTGTTTGTGTAAAGTTGTAATCTGGCACTTTTTTGTGTGTAAAGTTGACCATTTTAGATGTTTTAGGCAGTCATCCTTCAACCATTTCCTAGTGTTTTAATCCAGTGTTATTAGCCCATTATCCCTTGGTACGATGTCAAAAAGATAAGTCCTTGGTACAATATTAGCCTTTTTCCTTTACCACATTTTGGACCCAGTTCTTGGTTCCGAACTTCCCGCGCTTGCTTATTCTTGAGTCATGCTAAAAAAGTGCCAGATTACGAAAAAAAATATGCAAATCAAAGAGGTTGATGTTTCTGATGCTCTTTTGGTGACGTAGAAATTCTTTGATTTGCACGATTCTTCCGTAATTTTCATTTTTTGAGCATAATTCAGCAATAGGCAGACATCGGAACCAAGACCCAGGCTTTAAAAATGGATATGCTCAATGCTATGTCGTCTGGAGCGTGTGATTTTCACCTCAAGTTTTGAGAGGTGTACTATTTTTTTTCTCAACTCAATTCCTGTGTAGATGGAAGAAAAACATGGTGCTGTTTATGACCCTGAGGATGCCAGGGCGTACAGAGAGCAAGCTGAGTTGCTTAAATCTCAACTTGAAACTGCCTACAGAGACATTGACAAGTTAAAACGAGACCATGATAAAGAGGTAAGGGGCATGGTTACGAATAAAGCTAACTGAAATCGATTTTCAGAATATGATAAATGTAAAAGAATTCTTAAAATTTAAGTTTTAAAATGTTCTAGTTTTCGATCTGTAGCATGCACTAGTTTTGTAGCTTTCTACAGATCTTTCAATGTACTTTTGGCCAAAAATGGAATGCAAGGTAAAAGAAAAAGACGATATAAAATTTTTCTCGGTTGACGTAGATTGTAACTACATGTTTATTTACTACGTTGCTTTAGTCAAAAGATAGCGAAGGTTTTGTCTTCGAGTCAAGCTGTCATCTGCCTATCTTACACGTTCAAGACCAAACGCTATCTCTTTTATAATGGTGAATGTCAAGCATGGAAGCTATGAAACCAATTTTTATAGGTTTTGTTTGACGTAACCGGGAATCGAACCCAAGTTTACCGCTTCAGTAACAGTATCTACTCGACCACTAATCGGTAAACTAACATCCAAGAAAGTTAACTTTTCAGAAAAGGCGGACCACCGTACCTGCCAACAAGCTTATAAATACTTGTGTTTAGGTTATCGAACTGAACCAACAACTCGTCAATACTGTTGATGAATACGAGACAAAACTGCAGGATGAAAAAGCTAATTCTGAGGAGTTGGAGCAACGCCTGGACATGGCGGATACAGGTGACGTAATTTACTAGCCTTTGTAATTTCCATTTTCAAGTTACGTTGGCCAGAAGACAGCAAGGAATTTTGCGTTCTGCCAATCAGACGTGGAGATTCTACATGTATAGTTCATATTACTCTTTTTCCATACTTTTCTTTTAGGAAAGCTACGAATACAATTTGTTAGTTTCGGGTTTGACTTGATCAAGAATGGAGCCAGAGTCTACTGCTTCAGTAATTGGCTCTCTGCTTCCTGGGTCAAATGATCATTTTTGACCAGTTGAGTGGAACCATGTTTTCATTTTTTTTTTTTGTAGTGAGCTCGGAAATCCAAGTTTCCTTTAGCAAGCAATTGCAGCAACTTGAGGAAGAGAGAGACCTGCTGCGACAGCAGCTACGACAATCGCAAACTCAAGTCAAGGAAAATTCAAGTTCAAAAACGCGAATAAATGTAGGTATTAAACTGAAATGTGACTTTCGCCAAAATCAACGATTTTAGTGATTTGCTTGCCCTAAGTACAAAGCATTGTCTTTTCATTTAAACCTCCAATTATTGCGGTAAATTTCCATGCTGCTCAAATAACAGTGTCTATTTTTTGTGTTGATTCGTAGATACCAGCGTATGTTTTTGCTTTAGTGTTTTTCCGCTCAAGAGGCAGAACGCTAATACAGACCACGATTTTTAAGCGCGACCATTTGACGCACGCCGCTTTTCTTCTATGACGTTTTGACGCAAAACCTTATTCCAGCAAACGTCAAACCGGTCGCATAACGGTCCCGCTCTGTTGTATGCCTAGTGTAGACCAGACGTAAAGAGGTGAAAAAACGGTCAAAAACTTGGTATTGATCGTCAGTGATTTAAATTACCCTCCAGTTCTTTCGAGCATTGTTAGTACTCACACTTTGTTCGATAAACAGGACAACTTTCGCGATGATACCACTTGACATTCCTCTGTTCTTTTGTCAGATTCAAGTATATTGTTGTATTCCTGGTGGTACCGCTATAATCTTCTTGACGCTTTAGTATTGCCAATGCTTGGTTTTACCTTTTATCATCTAGGGCTTACTTTTTATTGGAATTCCGGTATGTAGTTTCAATTAAAAGTAAGTGTCAACTATAAATTGATACCTTTTGTGTGCGGCTATTGACCAATTACTTGCGTAATTCACTTGCTCGCGTCTTTTTTAAGCGTTTTCACGAAATTATGATGTGCGGAAAGAATCCACAAAATGATTAGATTCATTAATTTATCACAATTTTGTATATCAAATAGAATCTTGAAGATGAAGTGTTGTCCTATCAAACCGAACTGGCTCAACTCAGCCAGCGATTGGACGAGGCAGAAAAACAAAAAAGACAGTTTCGTGATGACATG
This sequence comes from Trididemnum nubilum, assembly GCA_963965965.1. NCBI lineage: Eukaryota > Metazoa > Chordata > Ascidiacea > Aplousobranchia > Didemnidae > Trididemnum > Trididemnum nubilum. The sequence continues at coordinate 25,650,221 of OZ014488.1, forward strand.
GAAAGGACTCAAGAAGCTTTATTGATCATGGTGAGTGTAGGAAATGTAAATGTCATTCCAAACTGGTGAATTTAATTTTTTAACATGGAAGTTATCGATATTGTTATCCATGAATGTTTACAATCCTAAAAATTACTTATATTCTACCCTTATCGTACTTCCGGTGGGCTGTGAAAGGAAGCAGCCGAGCATGTGTCCCTTTGGTACTGGTTTTATTACGTATGAAAGGCTATGTATTGTATACGCTGTTGTCCGAAATATCGCCCCCGCTGGGTAAATTTTATCAAAGAGCCAAGTTTTGCTTGGCCCAGAAATTTGCAATATGTCTTTTCAAAAGTTAGAATTTTTTCGTTTTCTTTAAGTTGTCATGTTTGTTTCATTTTGCAATAATTACAAATTTTTGATTTGCAGAAAAATGAAAAATCTGAGATTGAAACATCTAATAACGAACTAAAAGAAAGCATTATCGAACAAAGTTCAATATGCGAAGAGTTGAAATCGAAAATAGAAAACTTGAACAAAATTCAAGACGATGCAAGTGCTGTCGTAAGTATCTTCCATCACATCTTTGTTTCTCTTCATTTTGCAAGATAGATCAATTGCTTTGGGAAATGAAAATCTTTGCATACATTGAATCAGGACTTTTTGACGCGACACGTTTTTGCTCCGCCGATTTGACGCTCGGTCTTAGAACTCATCCATGCGAGATGATGCAGATGGTGAAAAACACTCATGTAAAAGGGGGAGGGGGTGGGAATAAATTTCTTTAAAATTAAGCATAGAGTATAACAGATCTTATGTCCTCTACAATTGCACTGTAAGTGTTAAAGGTGAACTGCCTACTCAACTGCATACTGCGAGTTTATATTTACTGCTAAAATAATTAGATTTTAAGAGTGCAAGTTCAAGCATTGCGAAGAGAGGTAATAAACTACTGTAGGCTCTTTTTACCTTCTTCACAGACCGATAACTTACATGCTGGTTTTATTTGAAAGTTTTGCCCAATTTCATTCAGTGTTTCAGTTTTTATTCTGGAAATATGCTAAACCATTGTAGAGCTTTCTCATTCGTGCATAGCAGTTTTTGCCAGATTTACCCCCATAAAAATCAATAACTTGTTCTTTTGTCAAAAGTAACAAAAAATAATGCTTTGTAGCACGATCATGAAATTTCTGAATACAAAACGCAAATCAAAGAACTACTGCGGGCTGCAGAAGAAGAAAAGTCGGATGCAGCTGAGAAGATGAAATCATTGAACAAAGAACACAGCGATGAGTTAAAGAACTTGCACTCCCAACACCACAGACAGGTAATATTTTCAAATTGGGATTATTTTTTATTTAATGATTTATTTATCTTCGCTTTTTCCTAGATTTCGAATCAAACACTGTTATCAGTTTCAATTTATTTTTGCTTTGCAAGATCGAGCTAAGTTTTTCTTTCGGTCATTTGTCGGTCATTGACCCAATTTTTGGTGAATAACCGATCGAAAATTAGCCTATTTGGTCAGAATGACCTAAAAGTTAGCAAAACTTACCAATTTAAGAGCTATAATCGTGCTTGTAATAATGAAAGCGATCGAAATTTCTAAGCGAAAAATAACCTTAGAGATCAAGCCAATACCACGATATGCAAACGAAAAACAATAATGATCAATCCACCAGTAAGCGATTGCGAGGAGACCTTGAGTCCAGATCGTAACAGCTGACGCAGTTGTCGAGTCTTTAAGCCTTCACCACATTTCCGAGCACACGAAAAAGTTCGTAAAATTGATTAAAATTTCCATGTAGTAGTGCGAATAGAGATTGCTGTTGCTGACAGCGCATTATGCCTATTTTTTAACGAGCTACTCAACGGCGTATCGCCTGTTGACTTTTTGTAGGTATAAAGGTGCATTTACACTGGACGCAAAGAGAAGGCTGGCAACTTTCGCGAATGGTCGCCCTTATCACTTTCGTAAAAAAAGCCGACTATTCATCAACAGTTTTGTCTAACTGAAGTTGAGCAACCACTCGCGAAGTTTGCGGCCAGTTAAAACTTTTCGCTAGTTGTCGATGACGTCACATTTTGATTGCTTCGCGTCATTTTGCGTTGCTTCGCATCCGGTGTAAACTCACTTTTACTTTGAATTCTGGACGTCTTTTCTGAGAAATGTCGATAGTTTGTTTGAAGAATCGATCTTGACCATTCATTTAGACCTCGGTTGAATTTCAAGAGCAACTGTCGAACTTTGTGATAATCTCTTTCAATTGCTTAGTAGTTTTAAAATAGTTTCGATATAGAAAAAGCACTATTGAAGGTAAAATCGAGCTGATTTAATTAGCTATCCTTTTTATGTTAGCTTTTTCAGCACAAAATGAACGAAACGAAAACGGTTAAGGATTTTTTAAGCCGTTTTGTTTCAAAAGGTTGGCGAATTGCTCCAAAATTACCGACACTATTATGTTAAGGATTTTACACAAAGTTGATAAGTTTTATCCAGGCGTTTATGTGCGATAAAAAATTAATATAACGATGGAGCCAATAAAATGCCAGGAAAAAATGCAGCCAATTTCATCAAAATAAATTATTCATACATTACAGCTTTTTTTCACTTTTCACACCAGAACTTAAAATCTAAAACCAGAAGCATATTGTGAATGAGTTATGTACTGAATAAGCAAGTTGCAAAAAGTTTAGACAGAAAATTAAAATGCAAATTTGCTCATTCTTCTAATCTCTTTTTGCTGGAAATAGTCAGCCAATTGGTTAGTTAGAATAGTTATGGCTGGTAGCGCTCGTGTTTTGAGCCCTTTGGCGTCTCTTATCGATAATTCTGGTTCCTCTGCTAAAACTGAGGTGACCAGGTGCCCAGAGTGCTTGTGTGTGCGTGTTGTATCGCGAATGCAACACAGCGAGTTACGGCTAATAAAATACGGCTCTGAGAATGAGTCCTCAGACGACTCGGACTCTTGTTGTTGTGTGTGTCATTTAAACGACTCGCTACACTCACGCCACACTTCACGAAGCGTGTCGCCTGTGTCTGAGTCTCTGCGTGATGTCACAAGATGTGTAGAACACAGATTTGACTCAAACTCGGTTGCGCAGTGTTGCAAGTGTCGCAACGTTTGCGTTTCTTATTTGAAAAAAGTAAGTGCAAGTTGAATTGCCGCTTCTTGTTGACAAAATAAATTGTGCTCGTAGCATAATGTTGTTCAGTTACTTCTATTTGGCTCGTATTGGCAGTTTTCCCACTAAAATAGTTAGTTTTCCCACTAAAATATAATTAAAGGAAAGGAAAAACAATCTAAACTTGAAGCCAAATTTGAATTTGGAAGAATCCAGCTATTTCAGTTAGAACTTAGCCTAGTCTTTGCCAGCGGCGCTAAGTTTGTTTTTTGCCCAGAACTGTCTGTGAAATACTTGAAATTGACAGTAATTTTTGGTTATTATGAAAAATTTGAGGTTATTTTCCAATTGCAAGTGCAATCACAATATTAAAAGCTTTCTGGCAAAATCTCCAAAATTTTATTCAAATTTTTCAATCATTTTAGGCGTAATGGCTAAACGTGTTGCGGTCATTTACTAACAGTTGAGGTCTTAACCGAAAAAAATAATCCGAGTATCGGCGTTTTAGTGAAAACCTTATTTGGTAGTTTCATGGTTTCTCATAAAATGCTGGGGAGTTAGACAGTATAGACATCTAATTTAAAATTCCTTCGTTTTAAGATGGACGAGCTCAAGCTGGAAATGGAAAAGCAATTGGAAGCTACAAAATGCAACCTGGACGAAGCGCGAAAAGAGCAGCTAGAAACTGTTAAAGATGTGAGTTTCAATTTAACTAAAGTTACGTCTGGTTTACTGCAGCTTTTCCAGTTTTAGCTTTGTCAGTTAAAAATACGCCACTGATTTGATGGATCTGCATCGTTGGTTAGAGCTGCTCAACTTGATACTGTCGATGACTTTTGTGGTCGTATGCGCCAACGCGGATTAACTTTGATCCACGGATTAACGAAAATTTACGGGTAAAATTTGGACAAATGGCAGGGTAAATTACTATAGTTATAATGCAATTCAAGGATATTCTCTGAGCTTGCGAATTCAATTTGTTTTGCTGTAATAAGTCCAACGGTTTAGAAGATAGAAATAGATGATCCGCCGATCAAATTGTAATGATATTATTCACCTAGTTGCTTTGGCCAGGAGACAGCGAAGGTGACTTGCGGTTTTGGGGGTCAAGCTACCATCTGTCTACCGCACACGATGGAGACTTCACATTCTTCCTGTTAATGCTAAACGTCAAGCGGGGAAGCTCTGAATACCAAGTTTTTTTTATAGTCTTTGGTTTGACCCGACTGGGAATCGAACCCAGGTCTTCTGTTTCAGTAACAGACGCTCTATCCACTCGATCACTGATCGGTTAAATCTACTTAAAATCAAAGTAAATCTACGTTGGCGCATACAACCCTTAGCTTTCTAACCCGATTCTTCGGTATCTGACAACGGTTCTGCGAATTGATTAAATGGGGTTTTAACAGGTTCATGAGCGTAGCCGTGATCGTGAGTTTTCACGAATGCAGGAGACTCATGAAGCTACAATTCGTGAGTTGGAGGAGAATCATGTGAAAGAAATCGAAGCCACGAAAACGGAAGCTCAAGAAGTAAAAGAAATAGCAGAAGAGAGATTAAAAATTGAATTAAAAGTAAGCTCTAGCAATCCAAGGTTAAAATTTTGAAGCCTAGCTAATCTTAAAGACAAATCAATAATTTGTTTGCTTCTTGAAACTTTTCGGCTTTTTCCTGTGGAGTAGAGCATGGCACAACGGAATGTCGCACCATGGCACTCCAGCGATGCCCTGAAGAACAGCCAACGATTTTTCCTGTTTAATTCTGTCTCATATTTTTCCATTTCGAATTCGATTTCGAGTTTCTTTTCTAAGCACCGAAACCATAATAGAAAATCGTTTGGTAATGTACCTACACCTTTTTATAAGAACCAGTAAATTTTCAGTTGAGGCTAACTGTTCTTAGTTTTGCCAATTTTTAGCCTCATTTGTAGTAAATAAAAGCCTACGCTTGTTTTTAAGATTGTAAAAAAATTTGTTTTAGGAGAAGTTTGATGCTGCTCTGGAGAACGAATTGAGTTCACTCCGACGTAGTTTGGAGCGGGAGTCAGATTTATCCCAAGCGGAGCTGGCAGAAAAACACAGGGAAGAAATTGTAAACTTAAAGGCTTCTCACCAAGAAGAATTAAACGGCAAGTATTGAGCCAATTTTGATTTTATTATTCTGGTAAAAATTTCTTTATTGCTGTGTTGAAGTTGGTCCTCTACTAAGTGTTTCTGGTATATAGTTTTTCTAGAAACAACAACTTTGTCATTTTAGTATTGTCATCATACCGTTTTCAGTAATGTTGGAAGTAAACGTTATTTTCTTAGTCCAGTTTGAAGGCCCATTTGCCGCTACCATTGTTTTTGCTTAATGCACAACATCTTCAGATCAATTCCGTTGTTCGCAGATCTGAACAGACTTGTTTCTTGAGACTTCTTGTTCTCAACGAGCAAAATTTTTAGAAGTTTTGAGAGTTGATAAGGACTAACATTTCAAAACTGTGGAGTTGAGCTCTATGAACTATTGTTTTGTTTTCTCAAATAATAGAAAACCACAAATAGTAAATTATTTTTATAGAGTGTGTTAAAACCGAGTTGGAAAAACAGAAATCGATGTACGAAGAGGAATTAGCTGACCAAAAAACGCACTTGGACAAAGCGTTTGAAAAAATGAAGTTTGAATTTGATCAAGCCCAAGAAGTAATGGCAAATGAACACGCTGAATCGCTAGCTAAAATGGAGGTAAAATATCATAGATATGATCAATAGAAATTGCTAGTGTTTCTTTATTATTTGCTACAGGACTGCTCTTAGTCCTCCCTACGTGTGAAGATCTCTATGTTTCTGCAGAGAAGATTTAGCGATTCTTATCAAGGGCATATGTTTTCTTTTAAATGCTTCTCTTGCTTTGATATCCATTTTAACACTACTCCTCTACTTTGGCGTATGTTTTATTTCTTGAAATTGGTTTCGTTAGAGTGAAATGGAGTTGATTCATCAAAGTGAGGAGAAACGATCTGTGCACTCGAATGAACTTGTACAAAAGTTGGAGACTGATCTGAACGAAAAAACGGAGCAAAACGATCTTCTGACCAAAAAGGTACGCTTTGTGAAACTTAGCTTGAAAATAAATCCTCTAGCAAAATGCTAAAAGCGCCTTTCCTGTAAAATAGCTTGAAAAATTAAAAAGAAAGAGGTTGCAAAAATGTAATATCTTGAACATATTTTGTCTTGAAAAATATTTCAGCTAGTGCCCACTGCCCAGGGCGAAAATCTTGAATCTTGACGAGTATTTCATGAAGTTAAAGTGAAGAGAGGAGACAATTATCTGTGCTGTTTTGTTAATGTGATTTTCTCACTTTTTGCTTAATATGAAATTTTGTAGAATTACGTCGAACTCGAGGTGCTCTCTGGTTTTGATTTACAAAATTTCGGATTTTCCTTTAAAAGAATCAATTTAAAATCAAAACTGGTCACAAGAAGAAAAAGGTCTAGGCAAGTGTTTGTAACGTCGACCCTGTTGTTGTTACTACCCGGCTCTGTCCTGTGGATGAGAGCATGATGCAGCAGGAATGTTGTACCACGGATCCCAGCTGGACTGGAGAAAACGGGAAAAAAAGTGGCGCAGTCGACCTTCGATTTAACGTTCGACCGAAACAGTTTTGTCCGTTGCTGGAAAATTCAGAACCAAAAACTTGTCACAAGAATAAAAGATTTTGTCTTGGCAACCTTATGTACCGGTATTGCCAATTTAGAAATATTAGACATTTCTGACTCCAATTGCAAGCATAAACATTAAATGAAAGCATGGAAATTATGTTTTTCTAGATTGTAAATCTTGAAGAAAAGTTGCAATCACAAATCACAGTCATGGAGGAGAGGCTTAAAAGCAACCTGGATTCCCAACAAGCACTTATCTTCGAAGAAAAGAAGATTCTAGAAGAAAAGTGTGTCGAATATGAATCTGAGTTGGAAGAGCTAAAAGAGGAATTACTAACAGTACAAGCAGAAAGAGATGACATTTTCACACAAGCTGAAGGTTCGTTATTCATTTAATCTTTTTAACTTTTATGATAACTGTCAACATTTCTGCAAACGTTGGAAACTCATTATATCTGAATCAGCTAACTAAATTTAATGCCAAATAGTGAAGGGTTTTTGTTTAAAAGCGAATTTTGGAATTACTACCATGTCTATTCAGATTGTTTTAGTTTAGCTATAGACCAAACAAGGATTAGAAAAGGCTGTACATTGGAACAGCACAAGTGTACTGCCACTAGACAAAAACTCGATAATTTATTATTCTTTACCACAGATATGGATTTAAGTCTCAAGCCGATTTGAATTCAGGATTTAGTTTAAAGCGATCAAAAGCTTTGTTGCGACTTTATTTTAACTTGAGACTAAATAAAATGTTGACTTCCGTGCGACTTTCCAAGTCAATATCATATAGCCTGTTGTTATTTAAAATTTGCTTTTTGAATGACATCGTAACTGACGCTTATTTCGGTTTTATACCCTTTCTTTAATCGCAGCAGTTTGCTATCTCTTAGGCTGGCAATGGTGCTGACCTACCTTTGGGCGAGGGTTTTGCAGAAAAACAATAAAAGAATGCGACGCGAATCGAACACGAGAACTCGATTTTGACGCTTTCAATCGTGAAAATGGCGTATCAATTGCGAGAGAACCAGAAAAAAGGGATAGATTGTAACTGCGAGTTATAAAGCTACAAAACCATGATACTGCGTGACATTGTTTTTTAGCGTGTGTAGATAATTGGTTTATAAACAATTGGTTTATAAATTAGTTAAGTCTACTCTAAATGCTTTAAATTACTTCCCTAGTAAGCCAAAAGCGTCTGGCTGCCCTTCACCATGAGGACTCAACTCGGATGCAGGAGGAGATGGACCAAATGGAGGCGGAGTACCAGGAGAAAGTCGAACAGATGCAGTATGAAATTGAGTCCCTGAGAGCTTCAAGAGATGACTTACAGGTACAAAAGTAAAGTTGATAACGTGGTAATTATACGACGTTTCCTCATTGTAGGTTTACAGCTTTCAAAGTTGCTTTGACCAGGAGACAGCGGAGAAGCCTTGTGGTTCTCTAGACAAGCTGCTATCTTCCTACTTTTCTAATGCGCATGTTGAAGGCGCACAAGTTCACACTCCGTTTTTAAATTTCACATCAAGCAAAGAAGCTATGAAAAGCAGTTTTTATATTGTTGGTGTGACTCAACGGGAAATCGACTGTAGTATACTGTTTCAGTAGAAGAAACCCATGCGATTTGGCCGACAGCTATGTTGATGACCATAAAAGAGACTGTTTTTAGGAAACTCAAATCCATTGTCAAATTGTCAAACTAAGTTTCAAACTCCACTTTTAAGCAATGTTACAGTTATTTCGAAAGTATTTAAAAGACATACTTCCAAAAATTGTTGTGGTATGAAAAATGTTCTGGGCCGAAAGCAATAGACTAATGAAGAGGAAGCCTAGTGTTTAACGGTTACGTTTCATTTCTCAACGTAGTGCGTCTTACCACATGAACTTTTTGCTGTTGATTGTGCCAGTGTTTGTACGATCAAGGGCAAAGCGGATTTTAGTCATGGCATCTAAACTGAAATTCAATTCAAATTAATAACACTGAAATACAAAATCAAATCTTTTATTTCACTCGCTGTTTACGCCGAAGCGTTTGATAAGTTTGCGGGACCCTTTTCCGCGTCTTTGCACCGGAGCGGTAGCGTGTTTGTCTCTAGAGCGAGAGGTTTGAGGTTTAAATCTCGGAGAGGAAGTTCAAATCAGTGTTGCCAACTGCTCGCCACCGCTGCAATATTTCTTTGAATGAAGCTGTGTTGCTTGGGCGCAATGACGCGGAGATGGGCCCCGCGAACTCGTTACACGCTTTGGCATAATACAACAAGTATAAAGAAGGATTTTATTTTATTTAATTTGATATAACACTGAAAGACCGAAATTGATTTCAATAAATCAATTACAAAAACTGGTTAATTGGCTATATTTTGAATTTTACAGCAGTTGCAACGGGTTTTCTGACTAATGAATGAAACGAAACGAAATCATAAATCGTTGTTAGGTGCGATGCTTGCCCTATTAGTTGATTGTTCTTATATAACCAGCATGAAACAGGACTTTGTATCAACTTAAACATCATTTTGTTTAGGAGCTGCGAAAGCAGTTAGTAACTCGGAATGCTTCCGTAGAGGAGATGTCTCGCATTCACGAAGAATTTGGCGAGGAAAAGCAAAAGTTACTGGAAGAAATCAAAGAACACGAGGCTTTGAGGTATGTCTTTAGGTGTGCAATAATGCACTAATTATTAATACCTTGTTATTTAAACAGTATTTTTAGCTGTTCTAAAATAGGTAGATTCTGACAGGTCGTTATTTAAACAAAGTAACATTTTTGATTTTGCAAAATGTATTTTGCTGTACTTCAATTGATAGAGGAGAAAGCATTTTTCGGTCTCTCTATTGTCGTTGCTTTGTATATGAGATTACAAATAGATTCGCAGCATGGTATTGAAGTTTTCATAAAGAACATTATTATGCTAGTGCATTTAATTTGTAGTCGACAATTTACCGTCATAATTTTTTTTCTTTTTTAGAGAAAATATGGAAAAAGACTATGACGAAAAAATGGAAAAACTCAAGTAGGTTGTATTTGCTTAATGCCGCAATGCATTTTGTCGTAAGCTTACATATATGGATATAGCTCTAACTATGGCATTGGCTACGGTAGTCAAAATTTGGGGTTTCACGGTTTGCAAGTTGTCGGTAATGGCTTTTTGGTTTTCTGTTTCAAAGAAGCAACTTTTTTTCTCAAAACTAAGATTTTTGAACTTTATTCTTTAGGCAAGACCATCACGTTGCTATGGAGAAGGAACATAACCGCATCACGCAACTTATCCAGGATTTGGAGGAGCACAAAGAAAAACTCGACGAAATGACATCATCAGCAACTCCGCTGGAATCAAGTCCATTGAGATCGATATCCCAAATGTCTGATTATGACTCCGGCAATGTCGTGGCCTTGAACAAAGATTACAGAGGGTAATTTTTTTCTTTTTTTGCTGAAATTTGCACGGCTCGTGAAAACTTGTTGCAAATTCGCTTTATTCTTGTAACGATAATCCAGAATCAACGTTTCAAAAAATATTTTTAAAGGTAACTTGATTGAAAATTTCTTGCTAGTTAAAGGCGGTGAATCATCCAGCCAATTCCGGTGGTTTACGTATCTCTTAAATTATTAGACCTAATAGTTTAGAGATAGTTAGTCCTAATTAGGCCTAAACTATGTAGAAATGAACTATCTCCAAACTATTAGGCCTACCACAGTTCTCTAAACCATTAGGTCTACTGTGGTTTTGGCGGGAAGAACAAAACTCAGAGTTTCCAAAAACTTTTTTCGGGGGACATCTTTTTGTATTTGTTGAATATCTTTGCAACCGCAGTCCCAAAATTAAAACAAAAAATATCAAAAATTATAGTTCAATTTTAGCTATTGTAAACCACTGGAATTGGCTGGATGATTCACCGCCTTTAAAATGTTTTATCAATCCCAAACTATCCAATTGGGTAGACCACATTTCTTAAGATTCAAATTTTCACAAAAAAGAGTAAAAATGTTTCTGTCCGAAAAATTTTTGAAAAGTATGCTGTTCAAGTATTAATTTTGAGATTTTTGAATGAAAATTTCTTCAAAAATTAAGATTTGTACCAAAAATAAGCTTAACATGTTACCTACTTGGTTGTTTTCGGTCATTTAACAGTGTTGACCAGAATCATTAATGGATGCCCAAAAAATCATCTATTTTGGTTATAATGACTGAAAAGGGTCTACTCTACAAATCTACAAACCCTAGAATTGCACTTGTAAATGTGAAAATGACCTGAAATTTTTAAAAAGATGCACAAACTAGTTCGTTTAACCGAAAATTAAAGCGAAAAAATTAAACCTAGGTGAGTTTAGATTTCATTTTAGTGCTATGACCTTGACCCACGTTTCTGGTGTGTCCGGGCTGAGTGAAACTCCAGAGCCTGCAGCTGTGGAACCGCCATTAGAATTTCTACAACAAATTGAAGCTCTGAAGAAGGAATTAGAAGAAAGTCAAGCAAACGTTGAAAGGTAATTGTTTTTTTTTACCTCAGGGTAATGTACGATTCCATTTATTTAATGCTTGCATTTTGCCGTTTTTGTTGTCAAATTTTGAAAAATGAAGGTAGCGTATAAGCAAAAGCAAACAGGTAAAAGACGCTTAAAAATTCATTTTTTTTATGCTGTGTTGTCTGATGCTGAAAATAATAACTCATGAGCATACCGCTTTAGCGCACTGGACCAAATATGGCCAAAACAGCGACTCTGATTCGTTTTAATTCGACGCTGCTTTTTTTTACGTTTTTTAACAAGAGTTTTCAACCGGTTTAAGTATGCAAAAAGCGAATGACTTTAATCTTGCTTTTCTAAGTATCTTCTAATTTCTAAGCATTTTGCAAGGATTTCCAGCTATAGGTGAAAGTTATGAAGCTTCCAGAGTCATCTTTTCTACTTTTTGGCGAGCAGCGTAACCTACGAAAATCCAGAAAGACTAAAAATTCTGATTACTTTTTGGCGAGGTTTACGAGCAAACCATAAAATTTGTTCCTTTCCTGTTTAATAATCAGCTATTAATCTTTTGTTAGCTTGAAACAAGAGCACGAACAAATGCTTACAGAAGTGCGGCTAGAATACGAAGAAAAAATTTCCGAGTTGCAATCAAAGAATGAAGAAATAGCACAGGAACTCAAGCAATCTCACAAAGATGGTATGCTACCCTTAATGTCATTTTTGTAAAGTTGAATTTTCTAAGCCGGCAAAAAGTAGACGATTTTAAGGACTGTTTACTACTGATTGCTCGTCATTAATTGCTTTTTATTTTTAAGCATTTCTATTTTATGATTTTGTAGCGGATTAATAGCGTTTTAAAATTGAAATCGATGTGATTTAATGTAACTATTTCTTTATTTATCGAGTTGCCTTGACCAGAAGACAACAAAGGGACCATCCGGTCTTCAAGTCAAGCTACCACCTGTTTATTGTACTTGGCGGAGGCTTTACACTCTCTTTTGAGTGCTGAATATCAAGCAGGAAGCTGGGAATGCCAATTTTATAGTCTTTGGTCTGACCAGACCGGGAATCGAATCCAGACTAACCGTTTCAGTTGCAGACCCCCTATCCTTTCAACCACTGATCGGTTAAGTTTTATTTTACTTATAAAATTGATACGAAACGAAGAAGTAATATTGTGTTGAAAAGTTAACAGAAATACCACTCTTTCAGAAATGATCGCAGTTGAAGAGGCTCATCTCGCAGAACTAGACTCGTTGAAAGAAACTCGCCAGAAAGAAGTTATGCAAATACATATGCAGTGTGCGGCTGACACGGCCAAACAAGTAAGAACATTTTGATGTTTCCAACTATAATTCGACCAAAATGACATTGAAATATTTTGTATTCTGTGTAAACTTATGCTGACTTACCATAGACTACTGCGTTCTTTTATTCGTTGTCTGTAGACCCTAGGGTTTAAGAGTTTGGGCAACACATCAAATCTTTCATTATACTCCCTGTATTACGCCCTAAGCGTGTAACGAGTTTGAGAGACCCATCTCCGCGTCATTGCGCCCGGCCAACACAGCTACTTTTGAAGATGATTCGTAGCGGTGGCGAGCCGTTGGCAACACTGTGTCCGATTTGACCGGCCCCAGGTTTGTACCTCTGACCTCCCACTTCAGAGACGAACGCATCACCGCTCGACCAAATAGCCATTTAGTGAAACAATGCTATAAAAGAAACGGTATACTTCGAAAATATATCTGAATGTGCGTTGGGCTTTTGCACATTAAAATACCTCTATAGTTATTGGTAAAATCGAGTTCAAAATTTTTTATTCAGATTGAAGAAGAAACGTCAGTTATTCGTCAACAAATGACTAACGAGTTTGAATCCAAACTAGAATTGTTTCAACAGCAGATGGAGCTAGAGAAGAAGAAGGAGTTAGAAGGCATGCAACGAAATCACCAAGAAGGTATTGTTTGACGTAAAACGTTATGGTGATGTCATACTCTTTCTTATCATCCTGTTTTACGTCACAGAACTTACGCGACAATCGAACGAGTTATCACAATCTATGGAAGTTCGAATATCAGCTGTAATGGGAGAATTGCACGATCAGCATAAGGTAAAATTTGGCAATTTTTTCTTTTTTTTTTAAGTGATCTACAAAGTTCAGTATAGTGTATTCTTCAAGAAACTGCAGTTTAATTTAATCTATTAAAATTATTTTTGGTAGTGTTACACTTGATATTAAATTATTTTGTTGTCGAAGAATTTCTCGGAGATATGTTTAATCTTCAAATGAATATTTTCATTGCAGTGGCTCAACTATTTAATGTTGTCACCCACTGGTTCAATGCCTATCCTATTTTCACTTTCCTCTGAAGTAAGTTCTTTTGATCTTTCTTTTATTTTTCTTCATTTTGTCGACATTTTGTACCTTTCATACACATTTTCAGATTCCAATTTACTCTATCCAACCTCACTCTATGCCTTCCAAAAGTTTCTCGTATTCCATTTGCAATATTGCTCTGGTCTCAATTATTTCTTACCACTTTTCATATGTCACTGAATGCTTTCTCGTTTTTCGTTGCCATTACATTTAGATCATCTTTTTTGGCTAGCATCTTTTAAGGCACTAAAAGGCACTTTTCATGCATTGCAATTCTTAAGCTTCGCTAAACCTTGGATTATAACGTTTTCACAGTTCTTTCTTCGTTGTATTTCCAGTTTTTTGTTTATTGCACATAATATAATCTTGAAAATTGACAAGGTAAAATTTTTGGAAATTGCGTGTATCTGGATTAAAAGGGATAGTATGATGGATGAGTTAAAAACTTTTTCACCTTAAATTGTTGACAAGTACCAGATCGAGACTTCGCTGTCTCCTGGCTACGGTACCTTGGTGAATAGTTACTGGTATGCAATCATAGGCGTCGGTTTTTTGTTGATTAAGCAAATTCTGAGGAGGCAAAATTTTTTTGCGAAGTTTGGTAAAACTTAATTTTAATTGAAACGGTTTTGCTTTTCTGCGGTTTACGAGTACTCGTACTGCTGTTGTAAGTTTAGCGCTGGTTATGTTTTGCCCACATTAAGCGGCAATTTTTCGCGACATTCTTTTTTCGATTTTTCGCGGCATTTTACACTTTGGGTAAATTAATGCATTCTTGAAAACGTTTTCTAAAAATATTTTTTCAACTCGCTTAGTGCCAAGTGGGGATTACTTGCCAAAAAACTGAGGGGGCCAGAGATATTTCACCCCTTCAGTATCAGATCTCAGGGGTCCCCCCGGCCCCCCGAAATCGACGCCAGTTTATGTAATTAAAAGTGCCATTGTCGATCGGGTGCTATTTAGGAAGCACTTCAGAAGACTACATCTGATCATGAAGAAGAAGTTGCCAAATTGCGGGAGGAATTTGATGAAAAACTAAAAGAAGCTTCGGAAAAAGAAACCAGCCTATCACAGTCTTGGAAAGAAAGAGAGGAAGTTCTTGAAACTATGGTCGAAAATTTGAAATTGGATGTTGAAAATGCGCGAGAAAATTATAAAAATTTAATGGAAGGACTAAACAGCGGGGAAAATGAATATTTAATGTAAGTTTATCAGTAGCATACGTTGACGATAGTTTTGAGCAAATTTTTTGCAGTGTCTTGGACCAATTGTTTGAGCTTTGTTTCCAAACTGTTAGCTTCTTTGTTTTTCATTCGAACAGAATTTTTTGGTACCATGCCCTGTATGGTTTGAAATGCGGTGAACAGGAAGGATCTTTTTAATAAAAATTGCAAATTTTTTTGTTTTTTTGAAAAAATTACTTAAAAAAGAATTGCAGTCTGTAGGAAGTAGAAATGCATTTTAAAGAGATTGCATACGTTTTGAAACAAGAAAAAGGTAACTGCATTATAATTTTCTACGAAGATACAATTTAGGTTGTGTTTTAACAATAGAAAGCCCTTTGGTTTCTAAAAATTGGGAAAAATTTAAATTTTCATTATTTTTCAAAGGTTTTAACTTTGTTTTAATCAATATTGATCATTTTAGCACTCTGCAAACAAAGCACGAAGAAGGTTTGGAAAAGCAGCGTTTGCGGCTCGCGCATGAATACGAGGAAAGACAAGAAAAAGCGCTGCAAAAGCAAGCTGATACTTACGAGCAAGTAGGCACTCGACAGTGAAATAAAATAACTTTTGCGCCACTGTTATAAAGTTATTATTCCAATGTACCGCAATCATTTTCATTGATACGTTGTGTTTTGTCTTAATTTTTTTTTTCGTCTGAGTTTGCGTTGAAAACGATAGCGTTCGCAATTAATCTGCATTACCGATAAGTAACAGTTCTCCTAATGTAATACTTGTACTACTGTACTAAGTTAAACAACTGCTGTATGACCAAATTGGCTGTATTATATTATTACGCAAGAATCCCATTTTCACTATTCGATTTCAATAATACATGGGTAGGATAAGCGTATCTTAACATACTCCTGACTGATATTACGTGGTAACTTTTCAGGCTCAAACGGAATTCATGAAGTTGCACAAAGAGCAATTCGACAAGTACGTCACTGCTCAAAAGAAAGATTCGGAGGCGAAAGAGCACGAGGTGGAGAACAGAATCGAAGAAATAAGGAAGCAAATGATGACGGAGAGAGATACGGAAAAGGAAGAAATAATCGCAGCGCATGCGGAGGAGGTAGGAAAATTACCTGGCTTAGCTTCTCAACTTGGAATACTTAATGTAAGGATTCGAAGGAACTCAGTAAAACCTGTTTCGTTTACTTTTTTTCTTTCTCGTTGTGTAAATTGTAATTGCATCTTTTCCCCAAGTCGTCTTTGCCAGTAGCTTTTCTGTTTTCGAGTCAAGCTTTCACCTATCTACGTCACATGATCACTTGATCAGGCGCGTAGCCAGAAATCTGCAATGGGAGGCTCACCAGCGCTCGAAAATTTTATATATTTTTTTAGCAAATATAACTTATTTTAGGCTTATTTTGATAAAAATTAGTGCGATTAAAACGTGGCGGAGAAATTAGCAGTGCAAAAGGGGTATGTGATAGGCAGCTATTGCTGAATTTCAGTTCCCTTATTTACATGCTGGTAAATTATAAAATCCTACACCGGTAGTTCAATAAAACTCTGTAGGAGTAATCTTATTCGTCTATATTTTATAGAGAGAGAGATATAATTAGGGGGGCTAAGGCTAACGGAAGGAAGTTTGAGAGAAGTGATTGGTAATTAACTGATATTGAATAGCCCCTGCCCTTTTCCAGAGTTTATATATCTTTTGATGAAACCTATGTGAAGCGTTTTTCAATGAGCGATCAAATTTGATTACCATTTTTGGCCATTTTTCAAAGTTTTTTTTGATTTATGAGTTTTATTTTTGACAAATTAGCCCCCCCCCCTAAAAAAACGTTTCAAAATATGCTTCAAATCATTTTCTAAGTCTATTCTAGTGCAAAAGACAGTCTCAGAAGTGCTAAAAACGTGGTGTTTTTTTATTCTGCTTTTTGGTTGGCAGGCCAATGGGGAGGGCTATAGCGCTGCCCCCCCCCTGGCTTCGCTACTGCACATGGTGTACTTTTGGTGTTGATTTCACAGTGTCCCTTTAAATGCTGAACGTCCAGCTGAGAAGGGTGAATACCAATTTTTATAGCCTTTGGTTTGACCCGACCTGGAATCGATCCGCAGTTTACCGTTTCAGTAGCAGTAGCTTTGTTCACTAGAGTATCTATAAATTAATCAGGTATGGAAATCTGACGTTTGAAGTGCGGAGCCCAACTTAACAACTAAGGGTGTGTAGCTGTTTTCCCATTTGAAATTTTGAGTTATTTTCCAGCTTGTTATAATTTTCGTTGAGTGCTAATTGATTGTTTGTTTAGATGAAAGTAATTGCTACGAAACTTGTCGAAGTTGATGCTGAAAAAGATGCTGCTGAAAATTTAAAGGTAATTTGAAAGTGGCAACCGCAAAGTTTTAGGGATATTGTACTGCTGTTAAAGGTGTCTCTGTTTAACTATTTAAAAGATTAACGTTGAGGTTTGTTTCAAAGGTAAAACGGTTTTTGCTAATGTCAATGACCAGTTGTGAGTTCAAAGCTCGGCCCAATATAACCAGATTAAAACAGCCCCCCCTCCACGTACAGTTTGAAAATTTTAATTTTCAAACCAAAACTTTGTTTGATAAATGTGGAAAAGTTCAGTCATAAGTATAAGGCACGGTAACGTAATAATTATCTAGGTTCCTTTTAAGCGATTATTTTTAGTTTGGTCACCTATTCCAAACGTGTATACGGTATAAACATAAACGACCATGCTAACTCAAAATTTGCCGTATATTGTTGAGTTGATCGAGGACTTTAAGCTAGTTTAAATTAGGAGGTTGATTTTAAATTTTGAGAGAGACTATGACAGGATTCATAGTCAAGAGATTCCTTAACCGAGAGTGCTCTAACCACTAGCTTGGTGAACTTAAATCAAATTCAGCAAAGGGGGTTTAGGACAAGAGTACTTGGGACATTGTTTCACAAAATGAATAATGATTTAATGGCAATATGACAGTAAATGGATTTGAGCCGTCATATTGTTCATCTATTCATTTATTTTCATATTGTCATTAAACCATCATTCATTTTGTGAAAAAATCTTCCAAGTGCTCTTGTCCTGAACCCCCTTAACTGAATTTGTTTAGGTTGATTTTAATGTTTTTTGTGCTTTTTTTTCAGAACGAATTGCTTTCTCAAATTGAAGGACTTAAAACCCTACACGAACAAGAAATAATCGACTTGAAAAATGCCTTAGTCAACCAACACATGACCAAATTTCAAGTAAGTGACAATATTTTAGATATCACAAGCTTTCTATACTGTGAAGAAACCGCTTTTTTTACTCGACAGGAGCATTGAAGTTTATCATGACTGCTTGTGATTTTAATTAAGGTGAATTTACACAGTATCCGTTTTTCGTACGTTTTCGTCCGTTTTTTTACGTTTTTGCTTCTTCTTGAAAAAGTATGCGCTTTTTCATCCGCATTTTTATAAGTTCATATCCGCACTAAGTAGACTGTTGTATATAGATAAAAAATTTGTTCAAAAATTTTATGTATGAAGGATAAGAGCGATATTTCAAAATAGAGCTGTACCTCTTTACAAAAAAATTTTTTCGGAAAACTTTTGTTCAGTATGTGACTGTCTGGTTAGTGCGGATATGAACTTAAAAAAATGCGGATGAAAAAGCGCATACTTTTTCAAGAAGAAGCAAAAACATAAAAAAACGGACGAAAACGTACGAAGAACGGATACTGTGTAAATTCACCTTTACATTTTTGCGTGCCAAAATGTCTTGGCTGGGTGACAGCGAAGAGACCTTTCGGTCTTCCAGTCAAGCTACCACACAAGGCGAAGACTTTGCACTGTATCTTTCAATTGGGAATGTTAAGCAGGGAAGTTGTGAATACCAAGTTTCATAGTCTTTGGTTTGACCCGACCGGCAATCGCACCCGAGTCTACTGCTTCAGCAGCAGGTGCTCTATCATTCGAACACTGAGTGGTCGCGATTTCCATGAGGCATGTTGCAGTAGTTATAAGTTATTTCGATTTCCATGATTATTATGTGTTTAATTGACCATTTACTGAACACTATACAACTAGGATCAGGTATGATGAGATACGGCGCGTCCTAGTCTCTAGTTGCTCTGACAACAAGCGGCCAACCCCTATGGGGTGTTGGCGCTCTCTGCTGGATTTAAACCGTTTTTTAATGTCCTTTTGAGCTTTGTCGTAGAGTCATAGCGGCTTCTTCTTCGTGACTTTTGATCCAAACCGTGGAGTGTGACCCGAGTTGAGGGTCTTTTAAGGTTTTCTACGCTCCCACATCCCACATTCCTCTTAAGGGGTGGGATTACCGCAAACACGGCCAACAAGTCTGCAACTAGCGATAGAAATCTTGCTTTGAAGCAGAATTTAATCAAAATATCCAACTTTAGGAAGTCACTGTCAACTTGGATCAACTCCATAAAGAAGAAATGGACGGAGTCCGTCAACAACATCAAGAAAAAGTCAATTCTCTACGGGCGGAGATTGATTCTTTCCAGGAGAAGGTGGATGGACTAGAGGGGGCACTACGAAAAGAGAAGGAACGTTTCGAATCGATGATCTCCGCTGAGGAAATGCAAGAAAAATTGATAGATCAAAGGGAAGATCACGATGAAGAAATAAAGAGAATTCAAGAGGAACATGATACCCATATACAGCAAATTGAAGAGGTAGGTTGAAATTTATTAAGAAAAATATACAGAAAAACTTGGCATGCTTTGGGAATTATTTCCGAAGTCATAACTTGTATAGTGGTTTAGTTTTGATCATCAAAAGAAGGAAAATGCACAGAAAACAATTTCAATCATCTCTTATTTTCTTTCAGGAGATCGCTAAGCAAGCGTCTGACCACCACCAGAGTTTGCAAAAAATCATGTCTTCACAATCTGGAGAGCTTGGTGTTTTGCAGCAACAGTTTGATGAAGCTTTGAAGAAAGCTGTAGAAGCTGGAAAAGCAGAAACACAGGTAAGCAAAAGGAGATTTACAGTACTTAGTGATCGAACTCAGTAAAATTTCATATTTTCAATTATCACTGCTCATTTATTCAAATTTTTTCATTGTACCAACTATATTGTTGCGTTTGAATCGTTTTGCGTGCTTTCTAGCGTAAAGGCTACCAGCGCGGAAGCCTAGGAAAGAGTCACCGGGACGGCGACTACTTAAAACAAGAATGCGAAAAACTTGTCTTCCCACAGGATTCGAACCTGCAGGTTTTGGATTACCGGTCCACTGCTCTACCTCTTGAGCTAGAGAGGACGTCTCCTCGCATGCTTAATTTTGACTATTTCAACCCACAACTTGCTTGTACTATGATGTTGATGATAACTTGTTCGAATGCTGTGGAGGACAAGTTTTTTTTGCATTGCTTGTTATGAGTGGTTGCCGTTCTGGTGGCTCTTTCCTCGGCTTCTGCGCTGGTACCCTTTAACCCAGAAAGCACGCAAACGATTAAAACATTAAAAACTCTGGCCCGCAAACGTCAAAACATCACACCTATATTATACCATACGTTTTTGTTCTAGTTGGGATTGGCCATCTTTTTGAGGGGGTGGGAGAGAGTTATCACAGCACTAGAGTAGATAGCTCCGTTTAATTTGGCTTGCCGGAGAATAAGGCCCTTAACTTCTGGTACTCATACATTTGATTTGGGTCTAATTTTGTCTGAAAATTCGAGAAGAGGTTCATTTTGCAACTTTTTGTGTTTTTTGTTTAATGTTTAGTTTTTGCTGGTTAAGGTTCAGCCAGCAATTTCAGAAATACCATTCTAAATCTCTTGTGTTACGTCATGTTAAATACCATAATCATAAAGGTCATTTTTGCCTTTGTATTGTAAATGTCCCTTTTAAATCTACATTGTCTTAAAGCTGTTGGAATAAAATGATATTAGAAAACAACCAAACAAAATAGTTTTCAATTTTTGAAGATATGTCGTCCCTAAGTAACGTTTTAAATCTTTGTTTTGTGTAAACAAAGTGTACGGTTCTTGTTTTAAAATTTCAATTTCCAACAAACCTTCTGTGTACACAACAAACATATAAATTACATTTGCGATTTAATACCTCTAAAACTTAGTTGATTTGATACATTTCAAAATGTTCAGCAGTTTTAAACTAAGATGGTAATATTTTGTCAGATCATAAAATGATTAGAATAAATGCGCGAGAATTAGATTTAAGAGTATTATAATGAAATAGTCGAGAAACTACTATATCAAAGTTTGCGTTTCAATATTAATTTAGTTTTGTAGGGTAGCAAGCTCATGAATTATGTTAATAAATTTGCTAGTATACTTTTGTATTCACTAATATCTTGTATAAATGTATAAAATTTTTAAAAATTCCAACATAAATTTGCTCATATAAGATTGGATTGAAACGAATACACAGTTTTACTCAAAGTTGCTGAATATTTTAAATTGAAGTTGGAATTTTATATAGAAACAACAAGAAAGGGTTATAGAGCTAGAAGCTGAGTTGGGTCAAATGGATCAACTTCGAACGGAGTTGGAAGAGACCCGAATCCGGAACGACGAAGTGAACTCCGTGCTGGATGAGTGGAAGCTGAAAATACAAGCGTGGGAAGAGGAGAGGAGCGAAGAAAGAGATGCCTACGAAAGAAAACTCAACGAAGTAATTAAAAGATTTTGTTTAAAAAGCAGGCTTTTGGAATTAATTTTTTTTTTGTTTTTACTGTGCCGTCCAATTTGAAAAATAATTTTACAAAATTTGATTCCATTTAGTTGCGAAAATTATTACCTGGAACCTTTCAAAACGCTCCTTGTTTTTTACTGAAAATATAATGCTCTCCCCCTTTGAAAAAATGCACAGAATTTGATTTTTTTTTGGCGAAAATTAGTGCTTGCGACAAATTAAAAGTTTGCTTTTTTTTCACTTAAAATAGAAAGTTTGGTCATAATATTATTACAGTATTGTAATTTTGACTATTCGTAAAAACCTCGATCTGTTAAGAGACATCTCATGTAATAGCTGGTTTAAAAAGATTTGTGTTGGGTTATTTTTAGCTTTCGGAGTCTTTGGACAACTTAAGAGAAGAGCACAAAGACCTTGGCGCCAGAATTGAATTTGAAAGAGTAGAATATGAGACAGAGTTGGAAAATGCTCAAGAAGAAGTGAGAAACAAAGAAGAAAATATCAAGGTAAAGGATCCCGTTTATACTAATACTTACACAGACTGCTGATTTTCTCCAAAATGAATCAAACTGTTTAACATACATAATATTGCAGTTGCTGGTGCAGTTATAACGGTAGTTGGAGGCAGAGCAGAATTTTTGAGGGGAGAGGTTTAGACACATTCGGCTTGAAGTTTAGCGTTAAAACATCTTTGGAAAAAAAACGAAGTGCGTCAAAATTTCTCGAAGTAAATCCAGCTGCTTCAAAACTCTCATGTCAAATCGGACGTGTCAAAAACGTCGCGATCCAGTTAGAGAACCTCTATAGCTCTCTACAGTACTCTAAATAATTTATAAATTGGTTGGAAAACTCATGCAGTTAGTTGCTTGAAGTATGCTTTGGTTCCTCTATTTTAGAACTACTGATTTTCATGAGTTGGATTTTCCTTGTATTTGTCACAGAGACGAAAACTTGTGTTCAGTGTACTGTTTCACTTTCCCTGTTTGGCTTACAGTACATTTTAAATTGAAACATTACCGAATTAAATATTGTCTTATATGCTAACTTTGTCCTCAATTATTGGATGTTTACTACACCTCATAAGTGCTACCCCCTTTTTTGAGAAAATGACGCTGCTGGGTATTCTCAAAAACCGCCAAAAGTTTATTTGCTGACAAATGTCCAAATTAAGTCCAGAAAAGTTATTATGATATGGGTAGAAACTACATCTCTTGAAAATCCAGCAATCTTACAAATACGCTTTTTTAGGAGCTGAACGCCGAAATCGAGCACAAAAACGCGGCCCTTGAAAGCCTAGTTCGTCAACACAAGCAACTGACTGAGAGGCAAGAGCGCGAAAATTCTGAGGGAGAAAACCTAGTGAAAATGCTCAGAGATGACTTGGAAAGAATGAACAAAGAGAGGTAATGCAGAAATTGAACCAAATAAACAGTTTGCTAACTGTATGATTTGCATACACTCTGCTTACTAAAGATGGAGTTTAAGATTCTGTATTTTTTAAGATCAGTTGATCTTCAAAGTGAATGCACAAAACTACTTAACGGTTTAAAACTAGCTTCTTTGAGTAGAAATCTCTATTCATTGCAATATTTAACTAATTAAATAGATGTGCCTATTAGAAAGAACCTCTGACACATTTTGCGTCATGCTTTAGGTTGTGCGAACAATAATATTCCAGAAGTTTGAAAAATCCAATAAATAGTAAATTTTGATGTAGTAACTTAAAGCCAGTGTAGTTGATGATGATGACCTATGGTGTAAAAAGAGCATTCAAATTGTAATTTTTTTTGTGCAGTTTCTCTCAAAAATTTTTGACAGGTATAAAAACTAACTTCACCAAATTTAAGCTTTTTACGGCATTCCGTTACCGATATAAAACGGTTTAGATTTCCTTAAAAAGGCTTTTTCCCTTTGGAAATATTGCCAGGGTTGCCAATTAGAAAGAAACTTTTAAAAAATTACTGCATGTTCCTTATTCTCAATAAGTGTTTTGCAGCAGTGTTGTTGCAATGTAAAGTAAAGGGTTATAACTGTAAATTAGCTTCTTTTCAAGTAACTGTAAGCCAACTTTCTAAAAGTTAATCTTATGTCTCAATACTGACAGAATGGTAATACTGAAGTTAGAAGAAAATTGTTTAAGAATAATTTTGAACTATAATATCTTGAAAACGGGAGGACGTAGAAAGTTCTAATTTGGTGAGATTGCATTTCAGACTTCTCCCAACATTTTGGTCAACAATGAAAAACTTTGCTTGAACGCTGTTTTAAGCATTGCTCGTCTTGACAAAGGTCTAAAAAGAAATTTTGTTTTGAAGACTATGAAAGAAGAGATTGACTATTACCTAAGAGCTATAGCCTAGTTTTCTTATTTGCAAGTTTAGTTACTCTTTCTCAGTTCCCTTGTGCGATAAATAGATTAGGAACTTGAGGTGAGTAACTGATGGTATTGAATTGTACACAATTGAGACTGACAAAGGTAGATTTTTGCCACCCCTTTTTTCAGTTGTTTGATAAATGATTACGTTAAAGAGTAGACCAGAGCTCGATCTCGTAAAATGGCGGATCACCATAAATTTAGGAATTTGGTGCCCCTTACTTACCTATTGAAAGAGCGAAAGTATACGAAAAAAGTTTTGGCAATCAAGATTTTGTTGTTTTTGCAGAGATGGTATTCAAACTTCGAACGAGCAGCTACTCTCAGTTTTATCAGATTTGGTTCGAACCAATCACAAATGCGAGGAACTAATAACAAAGCGGCTTGAAAATCTGCCGATAATGAGTAGTGACGGACCACAACAACAAAGACAGTCTGCAGCGGCCGAAGGTCGGTGTTATGCACTGCAAATGTAAAAAAAATATATTTGTGTTTTTTTAGGGTATTTGCACTAATGAGAATTGCAATTTACTGTATGAGAGATATTCGTTCTTAAGGAAAATAGCACAATCTCAGTAAAGTGAATTGATATTATCGGATAACTTTAATTATGTTTTCAAGCAAGGAAACTTAACATAACTGAGTAGTGCATTGCCGAAAACGCGTTGCTATAGTGATTTGTCTTACAACTACTTACCCTCTTTTGTTGATCTTAACCACGGTTTCTCATTCCTAGTTTTGAACAAATTAAACGTAGCTTTCAGCATACTGTCTAAGTCTAACCAATCAACTGTACATCACCACTGGACTTTTTTTAAAGCATTGCCGTTCTTGAAATTCCAGATGCCTTAGCAACTCTGTTCACAAATTGACTGGCTCGAGAATCGAACCCCGAACTTCCCGTTTCATAAGCGAACAGATTGCCATTCGACCAACTCACCAGTTGGCTATAAATTAATAATTTGTAATTTTAGGTGGTGAATCAGACAGCTCAAACTCCCTTTATGGTACTAGTCTTAATGGAAGTTTTGTTGACGAAGGATTGGATTTGTCGCAACGCTTCAGCGAATCCATGTTCACTGGACCGGAACTAGATTCATCGGCGCGTGACGTCATAACTGCTGCTGGATCTCGCGTTGGCCAGGCAACTGAACGCTTGTTAGATATGCTTGAAAATACTATTCGACAGGTAACTTTTCTCTCAACTTGTCATTGTAAACTGCTTTCTGCTTTTGTCTAAAAAGGATTTTTTGTTTGAGGTTCTGCTTGCCTTTTTCATTTCCCAATCTACAACAAAAATGGTATGCACAAATTTTTAAGCGGAATCCGCAGTTTCGAATAGTCGATCTTTTTTGCATTTTCTATTCGTCTATTACAGTTAAAATATATTGATCACCAACATAATATGACTTTGAGGAGCTACACTAAGTTCTTAGGTATAATCTTGCTCAAATTTGCGTTTATTTTAGCCTAATTAAATCAGTCAAACTTTTCAGATTTTCGAAAAAAAAAAAAAGATTCCCTTTTATCTAAAAATTGATTACCCTCGCGCTTCATACCGATTTTGTCAGTTTTTTTTTTAGCTCAATGCCTCCCAGCAAGCACAGACGTTATTGAGCAACGAATTGGAACGTGTAGTCGCCAGTAAGAAAGAGGAAGAACCAAGAAATGATGACATCATCAACCTACAAGGTACGTCGTGCTTTGATCCTTGCACTGCAAAGTGCACACTCACCCCTAGACTAGAGGAGTCTTTAATATTTGCGCTTTTTTGCTTGTTTCAGAAACTATAGAATCCCAAGCCTCTCGAATTTCGGAATTGGAAAAGCAAATATCCGATTTAGAGCAGCAACTACAAGACACAATAGCAAAAAAAGACGAAGACCTTTCCGTGAAAGAAGAGGAAATTCGTCGCCAGTATGTAAAGTTGGACGAAGAAAAAGCCTTGTTGCAAAAACAAAAAGAGGCGCTAGCCGAAGGGAAAGATGCGGCTGAATTAAGTACGTAGTTTTTCAGCTATTTTTAATACTTAAAAATTTTTAATACTTAAAAATCTTTTACTGGGCGAATAATTATAGATTTAGAAAATAATCAGAGACAATGCGTGACCAACTTGGACTGCGAGCCTGCAAGGTTTAGCATAATAGTGTCTCTACAATATAGAAGAAGATTCTCGGACGTGTTCAAAGGTGTTTTGCTGTTTAGAAGAGAAAGTTTCCATTAAGCTTCCGACCTGTATTTCTTTTTGGTTTCGTTAATGAACCATATTAATTCCAGGTAATTTAATGTTCAAAGAGTTTTCTATTTTTACTTTCATTTAGACCCAATTGTGCTTTTCATCCAACCAAGACTTGATAGTGCTTAACATTGGAAAATTAATTTTTTGTCCAGATCTTCTTCAGGCTACAGAGGATTTGGCTAACGAAAAAACGTTATTGATCGAACAGCATCGACAAGAAAGAGACAGGTTGGCTGAAACGGCTCGCGCTCTTGAAGAAGCGGTCGAAAAAGAAGCGAAAGCTTATGAAGAAAAAGAAAATGAATATCTTGCTCAAGTGGAAGATTTGAATTCACAGGTACATATTTAAAAATCCAACAAAAACCAGCTTAAATATTAGAGAAAAAGAGGTTTTTATTGTGTTTAGTAATGAAGACTATGTTATATTGTAAACAAGCTACTTACTCTTCGAGAAAAAAATGGCATAGAAAAATGTGACTATAATATCAAAATACGCTTTGTGGGTGAACCGAATTTGAAATCGAGTTCTAGCTTTCCAATAAAATTTTGACAAAATTTGTGTAGGTCTTCCTTGGTGCAATTGTTACGAAAAATCGAAGGATTTTCTGCGGAATTATAGTTGATTATATAACTTTAATGGTTTTAAAAAACTCCAGGGAGAATTTAAGATAAGTTTGTGATTTGTGATTGAAACAAAATTTCCTACCAGTGTTGAGAATAAGATGTAGCGTTCATGAGCCTATCACTGTTTCTACTCTACATTTTACATTTTGAATTTTACGATTATTTCAGATTGCGTCTTTGCAAAAAAAGACTGAGTCTCGTTCTCGCTTTACCGCCGAACTTACCGAAGACCGGGAATTGGAACGGGACCAGTTTGAACGGGCAATGGAAAAAATGCGGAATGAAATTGACCAAGTACGGGACGCCGCTAAATCCGAGGCCTTGTTAGCCCAAAAGGTAGTCACAATAATTTGCTATATAATACCACGAATTATTCGTTTAATTTTGATTAGATTTTTTAAAGGAACATTTTGATCTGGGTTCCTGATCTTTTTTTGTTGTTTTTTTTATTGTACCAAATTAAAAAGTTCTGAAAAAACTCCCTGAATTGATTTTCTGCCTTCTAAAATTTGTTGATACTGTCCAGAAGTATAGTCCTGATATTTGAGGGTTTGCGGTTGATATTTTTTAAACTACCAGCAACCTATGCTGATTGCTTCAGCTTCATTATTGTCGATTACTCTAACAAATTCAACAAGTTTTAGTTACGAGGAAAAATATGGACTAGTTATGTTTTATTTTCTCCCGATATTTTTGTATCATAGCATTTTTGGCTTCTAAAATTTATAAAAATTGTTTATCAATTAAAAAATTTACGAAAACAACTATTGAAAGATCAGCATTTACTTATGATAGTCCATAGCTGGTTTAATTACCAATCCATGTTTCTTAGCTCAGGCAGGGACCTTTCAGAGAACTGCAAATTATACAAAATTGAAGTTGATATCAGAGCTAAACCGGTTCAATCCGGTATTAAATTGCTGTATATCGCAGAAACGGAGTTTGTCACAATCGAAGGATAATTCTGGAAAGGTGTTAAAAGTAGCTCTTATTATTGCATGTTTGATTTAGCATCGAAATTCAATCGTAAATGCATTCAATCTGGTATTGATTTAATCCCTGCTTTATGACGTTATACGTGACGTCATTTTCAAACATAACATGAATTGGAACAATCCCCAAGTCAATATTTAATTATAGTTCTCTTAAAAATAGTATTGTTATCAGATTGTAGTGTTATAGAGCAGAAATGGAGCGAATAGTAGCTACTGTAGCAATATGTAGCATTTTTATATGGTAAAGCGCACAATTGCAGTGGTTATTTGAGACAAGTACTGCCCCAGTGTCCCTTTCCCATCGGCATCTAATGCAGATCTTTTGAATCCATACCCGCATAGGAATGACCATTTTTGTAAAGATTTCAGTTGATTTTTGACTTCTATTTCGTTGATTTCCTATTTGCTCGAAACCACCAAGAGTGCGAAATGACGAATTCAAAATGATTTTTGTGATATAAACTCAAAATAATAATAAGTAATATTCTTTTAAATAACTTGAGCATGGACAAGGTCTAATTGTCCATAGCCTGGCTGGTCAAGTTTGGAATGGCTCAAAAATCGCCCTAGAATTCTGAAATTTATGAAGATTTTTGATTTAGCTTTAACTTTGAATCATACGTAAAATACAGAAGAATATGAATGAATAAATACTAGGCTAGATTGTTTTCAGAAAATCTCGATTATACTATGCCCCTTACAGTAGTTTTGGATTTTAAATATCATTTTAGACCTAGCCCTAAGATGAAACTACTAAATTTTGATTTCAGCTGTGAAATCGCTAAGCACAATATCGCAAGCGTTAAATTAATGAGCAAATGAATGTAGATAGATCATTGTAGGTCTGTTTTTGCTATTACCTATCATGCATGCGTTTGCATTACTCCCTTGAGATTTAATCTATTCATATCTCCCATTCATTATTAGCTCCAGTGATTTGGAGCTTAGATAGAGGGTTGTCTGGCGAAATCAGAAATATGTAGTGGTTTTTAGCTAAGTTCTGCAATTGCGATGTTATTTTTAAGTTTCTTAGTTGCAATGTTATCAGCCACAGCCGCAGCATTGGCTGTGAGTTACAATAAAAATCAAAGAAGCAAAAAACGCGTGAGTATGGGCTTACGTTAATAGTATTTGCAAACTGTATTTGATTAAGGACTGCGTTGTGTGGTGATATTTTTAATGTGAGGTTGAAGCTGCTTTTAGCGATTTATGGATTATTTGTGGATCAAATTGGGTTCGGATGACATTTAGTTGCGTGTATTTTTTTTTTACCGGTTTCAGTAATGAAAATGATGTGGTATGGAAAGAACAATCAGCACATACATAGAAACTCTCCAATACAGTAAAATTTGTTTGTATCGACTGGAAAGTAATTGAATGAATTTTGTGTTTGATTCACGCAAATTGTACAGTGCACAGTGTTATAAGATTAAGCATGTAACCAAAATGTATAATAGCAACTGACTGTCCGGGTTAGCCTGCCAAGTGCTTTAATGTAATAAACGAGTATTTGAAACTACGAGCTTAAAAATGTTTTTGGATGGCGAGTTAATGTCAAAAACTCTACTTGGAAGAAATAAAAAACATCCAAAACTTGATAAAATGTCATGAACATTAGGCGTTTTGATTTTTTGTGGTGGCTAACATACAATGCGTTAAAAAGTAATCTTTTAAGACCTTCAATTTGTCTTCTTAGTCCGAGTTTATTAACTATTGTGCCAAGGTTTAAAAGTCGAATAGCTTACCAGCTGAATTATTATTTCCTCTAATAGGTGGTTCATTTGGAGGAAGAACTAGACGCCAAGCAGCAGATCGAAGATGAAAACCTTGAAGAGATTCAAAAACTTAAAGAAAGCCTAGACGAAAAGGCAAATCTAATAACCGACTTACAAGAACATATCAAGTCACAGCAGGTATTACTGCAGGTTTATCGATGTTGACTTTAAATCGACTTCAACCGGATGGTTGGAATTGATAAACATAATAAGAGGTTAAACCTTAGCGATAGTGCTTAGTCTACATCATCATCATCGGGATCACGTCTTTTCTGCGCAGACCTTTTCGCCGCCATCACCATCTATTTCATTGCCGATTCTTTTCGGCACAGATTGTTTCGTCGCTAATTCGGTGCTCTTTGACAGTTCAATTATTTTGGGTTAGGGTCAGGATTAGGGTTTGGGTTAGGGTTGGTCAAAAAGCACCGAATTGGTGCCGAAAAGGTCAGTGCCGAAAAGGTCAGTGCCGAAATGGTTGCGCCGAAAAGTCTTTGACCTTCATCATCATGCTAGGTCTACAGTAAGCGTAAAATCTTGATCGCATGAGCGAATCCTTTGGTTATTTTGACCAAAAATTCAGTGTGACTCGCGTGCCAACTTAACAACGTACAGGATAATGTTTAAAGCAAAGGATGTGCTCTAACGCTGAACCAAGTCAACTGACCACGAACGAACTGACCGCCAACGTTACGGTTAGTTGGTTCGTGATCAGTTTGCGGCGATCAGTTGTTATGCACCCCTCTTACGCACAGTGCAAGTTTGACCTTCAAGGGCCGTAATACGAGAGCGTACTTGAGACCCAAATGCGATTTCGATGAAAAATTACAGTGCAAATGAAAGGTGAAATGCAATTGTAGCACGTCTTGAAGTTTTGAAGATGGAACTTAATTTGCTCCAGCTGGGTTTGGATATGCTTATATAATATGCGGCAATTAAGAAGCTAATAAAATTTGTATGGCGAATTTACTCTGTCTTAAATTCACACTCAAGCTCCTCATACATGTGTAGTTTAATGTTTTAGTGCATGGTCCACTTCGTTATCTTGCCTTGTAACCATATGATCAGCATACCAGTTTAGTATTCTTGTCCGTTTTCATCTTTTGTCATGTACAGTAAAACGCTTGTTTTCACTTTTACATATTCTACTAAATTGGTCCATCTTCTTTTCAGACTCATGACAGCTCTTCTGATCAATTGGATCTGCAGTCACAGTTGGAAGAATCCAAGAGGCAAGAAGAAGTTCTCCAGAAGGAATTGTATGAGAACATGCTCCGAATTTCGGCTTTGGAGGCCCAACTGGACCGTTATCGCCACGGCTTGGATGAAGATGCCATCGCAGCCTTGGAAAAGTCGGAAGCTGAAGAGCGGAGAATGAAGGAGATGGCGTTACAAGAAAGAGAAGCTAAAGAGCAAGAAGTAGGTGTAGGAAGGCCCCTGTCGTTCACAATGAGTCTTGTTGAAACCGTATTTTTTTACCTATCTCTTGGTAACCCCTGGCTATTCGAAGTAGGAGTAGTATAGAGCATTCGCTAGCCTACTGAAACGTTAGACTTTGGTTAAAAAAGGAGTATTAAAAAGGTTAAAAAAATTAGTATGATTGCTTATTTGCTCGCCTTCAGCGTTACAAAGGGCATTGTGGTTACAAAGGGCATCCATCTTTTGAGGTATGCCGTTACAGGCAGGAGACTGCTTGACCCGATGACCACAAAGTTCGTTCACTCTTTCAAACCGAGCTAACTTGATGAAAGTGCGTCAAGCACTAAATTTTGCGCAGTTGTCATAGCTCATAGCAATTATCACTAAAATTTTTTGCAAATAAGCATTGGGCAGTACTCGACAGAATCTTAACTTGAAATTGTGTAATATTTGTTTCATTTTCATACCGTTATTAAGTTTATTTTTTACGATTGTTACCTATTTCTGGTGATTGATTTTGGCTTGTATTTCTCCTTTAGTGTAGTTTTTTTTTTTTACATCTTTTTTCTCTACCAGATCGACGTTTTGCTGGAACAGCTAGACCACGTAAGGAAACAGATCATTGAAAAGGAGGAAGAAGTGGGGAGGTTGTTGCAAGAAATGGATCACATGGACGATCTAAAGGCGGAAAATAATCAGCTCAAGGTACTTACTGCAGGTGGAGATAAGATAAATGTTGCACTTGCTTTAAACAAAATGTATTCTCCTGATTTAAATTTTTTAATTTGTGCTTTTTAAATTGATTCGGAAAGAAATGAAAAAGGGCATCACTATGACTCTTCGCAGTCATCATCAAATGTCGCGTCAATGACGACGTTGGGCCGAAGCTTCCTCAGTTGCATCCCTCACGCCAGAGTGTGAGCGAATAGGGCATTGGTAGGTTTAAAAACAGATACATGGTTTTTGCTATGTTCAAAACTGATGAAAACATTTCAACATCGCATTGCGTTTTTGGAATTTTTATCTTGAAATATCTTTCTTTTTAACGGCGCTCTTCCTCCTTCTCTATTATAGCGCATCACGTAACTTAATGACTCTCAAAATTTGGAAGAACATAGTAAATAACGACTTTTTAATGACTTGTACAAACTCTTCGTCTTCTCTGAAACGTGAACTTTTCCTTAACTTATCGTTTTTCCGTTTTATGATATATTTGTAATGGTGTAAGCTTTTGCATAGGCTTTAATTGACGAATGTATTTGCGAATTCAGGAAGATTTGGCCAACGCAAAATCGCAAATCAACGAGCTATTCATGTCAAAATCGGACCAGATGGGAGCACTTTCACAACAACTTTTGGATGACAAAAATGCTGAAATAGACGAACTTCGGCAACAGATCTCGATGTTGCAAAGTGATGACAAAGACGCTAGCTACCAGCTAGTAAGAATTTTGAATGTTTTGAAATACAGTATCTTAAACTTTTGTTAGTTAAGGCGAGACTATTTTGAAGAGGAGGCATGCTGGAAAAGTTTGTGGTTTATGCCTTTATTTTTTCGCCGAGACTTTTTTTCATCCAGAACTTTTTTCGCTCTAAACTTTTTTTTCACCCAGAACTTTTTCACTCGGAACTTTTTTTTTGCTCAGAACTTTTTTTCGCCCTGAACTTTTTTCACCCAGAACTTTTTGATCACACGTCCAAATTTCAAAATGTGTTTTCTGCTATTTATAAAACATCAGTTAGTTTCATAATAGGTAGTATAACTTCAGAACTTCTATGCTTAAGTATGCAGAATTTTTCGCTCAGTTTGACCAATGGAAAATTTTTGTTTGTTTGAATCATTCACTAAAAATTTTGGTCTTTGGCCGTTAGATCACCGAAAACATAAACCTAGATTTGATGCTTTTATACAAAGAAACAATTCTTTCATATTGCTGTTTACCATAATTTGGATAGAAACTTAGCACAAATCCCTAAAACAGTTTGAGATGCGAGTCCTGCTGATTACGATTTTATTAAACAAGTTTATTTGTGACTAACCAATCTTTGTGTGTAGGCAGTGTCTTCATTACAATCGCAAATCCATGTACTTGAGGACGAAAACCGACAACTGAGAGAGGAATTGGACGAAATCCAAAAAAGATTAGAACAAAATCAGTCCTCTGTTGCTCCCGAGGAAGTTGCTGTGGAAGAAGCAGTTCTGAAAACATCCTCATCGCAACAGGACACAGGAATCCAGGACCTATCTATGGCTGATTTGACTCAACCGGAGGTGGTCCCTACTTCTGCACCGGAAGTAACTTTTCCCGCTATTGATCTGGAAAAAGTTGTTGAAGAAAACAGCGAATTGCATCAACAATTAGAAGAAGCTAGGACGGAAGCTGCTACTTTGATGCAGCAAATTCAAGAAGACAATCTTCTACTGTCCCCTGAAATGAAAGAAAAAATCCGAAATGTTGAAAAGCTTTTGGAAAAATGTGACGTGTCAGTAGAGCAACCACAAGAAGAAGATTTTAATCTCGAATTCGATGAATCGGATGGCATAGACCAGTTACTTTTGGGTAAGTTGTCTATTCAGATGCTAGTTCATGTTTTGTAACATTCGTTTAGGCCAAATGACCAACATAGATTAAGGTTAATTTGTGGATTCGTAAGTTTCAGGGGAAAATGTTAAACAAATGTTTTGCCAAATCACGGTAAATGCGAAGTATTTAAGAATTCTGATATTTACGAATTATTGCAACAAAAAGTTGACGGTCTTGAGGATAGTCAAAGCTGGTGATCTGTGGTTTATCTTACTCTTTGTCGGTCTAATCCATCGTTAATTTTCTCAAAAACGAAATTATAGATACTGAAATAGAAATGCATATTTCTGAGTAAAAACTTTTTTTTGTCTCCATTGCACATAGAGCAAATAGAATAAACCAATTCGTTTTGAAAAGTAAACGTGAAAATTTTTTTTTTCAAGCAGATATTGGGTTTTCGTGGTTTGTGATAAAATGTTTGAAGAAATTGACGTGTCTCCGTCGGTTTAATGTAGTTTTAATTGCAAATTATTGTGTTTTTCAGACAAACTTGATGAAATAGAAGCTGAATTAAGATCCCAAACGTCGACTGCACTGGGAAGAATATTAAGTTTGAAACATGATGCTATATGCGAAAAACAACACCTAATAGAAGATCTTGAAATTCGTTTAACAGAAAAGCAGAATCAGCATAAAGAATTGAAACCAGTAAGTCTCTGGAATTTTTCTGCTTAGCACAGTCGTCTTTATATGCTTGTTAATGGGATTTTATATTCGACAGTTATCTTAGTTAAAGCTGCCCGGCTTTTTTTTGTGATCGAGAGCATGGTGCAACAGGAATGCTACACCACTGAACTCCATCCAGGCTGGAGATCCTGGGAGAGAGAAGAGGTCATTTCCACAACGCTCAAAAGAGTGGCAATGGGCAGTGGGCACCCTATCGCCACACAAATGGTTACTGCTGATGGATGCCCATTAATCGCCTCTTACGACGGCTGGACGGGTGGCTTTACTATTCTATCCCTAATGACGCACGGGCAGGCGATTCAACTTGTGTTTACCTTGTCATTTTGATTCTACCTATTGTTTTATGTGGTTTTGTTGTCTTTTTCAATTAAATTCAAACGTTTACATTCCCTCTGCTCTTTTGTTGCTGATAATAAATTTTTGTCGTATTATCTCTACTGTCACATTGAAAATAAATACACGTATTACCTGATTAGAGCACAATAATAAATGAATTTGATTTCAGAATCAAAATGACAAATCCGATTCCATTGAAAGTTCTTCCGACAGTGAAGAGGAAGAGAGCTCAAAGTCATTTGATTCGGAGGAGGAAAAAGAAGAGGATGTTTCCACCAACGAAGAAGTTGTTCAGCTAAAGATTCTTCTCAGTGAGACAGAAGACGAATTGCTAAAGCGTGACGTGACGGTTGCCAAGCAACGAGAAGCTATCAATGACAAAGAAAGGTATACAACTACACACCATTAGTCACCACAAATTAAAAAATCGATATTTTTAAGAAAACAATAAATTCTTCTCGTGCATCATTGTTACAACATAATATGCTACAAGATTTAGATCGTCCTTTTTCGTGATGATTAAAGACGGTTTATTTTTGAGTCGCTTAGCGTTCAATACGCTCCAATTTTTCATTATGTTAGTTGGTTTAGGATATATCTGATAGGTTGTTTCTAAAATAGAACCGGTCTCCTAATCTTTTGATTATGATCCTTTTAACTCAGGTGTCGTTTGGGGTTCTGCGTATTAGCATCGCTAAGTAACAAAGGGCTGATACTACAGAATTTGTTTTTCGAGAGAACTATTGTAAAGTTTGCGATTTCAATAATTTTTTGCTTTGTGTAATGTTTATACTAGGATAAGTTCTTTTTTGTTTCAGTCGTCTAACCGAACTGACTAGCGAAGTAGAGATATTGCACAACAAATTCAATGATGTTTCGAGTGAACTATGCCGGAGGTAAATTTAGTAACTTCGCGTATATTTGAATGCGAAACCAATTAATTACTTTGTAAAAACCGAACTAGTCGAATTTAGTCACTAAAGCCGAAAAATTAGGCTTCAGGAAAAATTTTACGGACAAAAATGAAGTCTCAACGATTGTGTACAATTGCATCTTTGACACGTTTTGTCTAATACTTGAATGGAAACTCGTATCCGTTACGTTGTTAACCAATTTTATTGCAATAAAACTGTTCATAGGAAGTTGATACGAAGCACTTGTAGGAACGTAGTTTTGATTTTTTTTGGGTTTACGACATAACTAATACGAAAGAAGAACTCCTTTCTCCCATTCATTGGAAAGAGTTTGCTAGTAGGTTACCATCGCAGCATGTCGGATTGCGAATAATTAAACCTTATAATATTTCGAGCGGTATTTTACTAACATTTTCAAATGGTCTCCTCTCAAGTAGTCAATATGCTTTCTTACCACTTTTGGCTTGTGAGGTGATCTAATAATTTCAGTCTAACTTTTCATTTTTTAAGTTAATGCCGAATTTTTGCTTCTAATCCTTTATTTGTTTAGGATGACTGAATTAGGTGAATACAAGGCTAAAGAAGAAAATTTGACGTCTGAGATTTCCGAACTTCGAGAATCGATGGAAGAATTGGAACAAGATTTGAAGAAGTCGTCAAAGAAAGATGTAGCTGCCGAGGTGATAGCACTGTAGAACATATTCTCGTTAATTCCAACTCTTTCAATTTGTGCAAAAGTTTACTGGTTCTCTAGTTAGGTTGCTAATTGCTCATTCTTGCCATAAGAAGTCTTGAGGTTCAATTCCTGAAGCGTTCAAACCAGGCACAGTGTATGTTGCCCTGATGTAGATATGCCGCGCCTATTCGTTACGTGCTTCAGCGTATTAAAGTGAGATTAACGAAGATTTGCGTTAGTGATGATTTTTCGTGCTAGAATAAAACACCCCAGTTTTCTTTTCGAAATTATCGGTTGAAATTGCTTTGTAAGCAGGTAACGTTTGGATTCTCGACCTAATTCCATCTCCGTCTCTCCCGTAGTGCTTAAGAATGATTTACCCTGCCACGTTTAAAAAATGCATTTCTGATAAGATACACAATGCTTAACTATCTTCTACTTTTAATTTCAAATCACAGATGCATTTTGATGCTTTTTTGTCCGTTTTGGCAGATTGGTACAATTAAACCTTTTTTTAGGAGATTAATCGGCTTTCCAATCAGTTAAGTGATGTGCAAAAAGAATGTGCCTCTTTGCTTGACGACAATCAAAAATTAGATCGCGAAAAAGGCGCTATGGAAAATGATTTGTCTGAAAAGAATACGACAATTGAAGACTTGGAAGCTAAAATAAATGACTTAGAAGAACAAAAATCAAAGGTAAAATTGAGTTAAAAATTATCGTTCTATGAAAAACGTGACTAAATTAAGAACAGTGCCAACAAAAGCTAGTTTAGTTTAAGCAACAGCAGACTGATTAAATCCGGTTTGACTAGTTTCGAAAAACTGGTAAAATACTTTCTTCGCGTCAGTTTGGCTAGTTGAACTGATGGAGTTTCATCATTTTACTGAAATATCATTTTTACGAGCTGATTTTTCGGTTAAGGAAAACGTTCTTAGCTTTTAAGACTTTTAATTTTTAAGGCTGAGAAGAAGGAAATTTTGCTAGTGGAGAAAATCCAGACATTGAACGGTGAATTGCAAACGATGAAAAAGCAAATTCAAACAACTGAAAGAACCAAACAGGTAAACTAGTGGTACAAATCTGTCTCATAACATGAAAAAAATTGTATCTTTACCTTTTTTTCAACGCCATGAAACGCTCTGTGAACTAACCAGACCAACTAATCGATAGATGATGTTTGTTTTCAATCATAATCTACTTTTTTTAGATTGAATATGAAAAACTCCACTCCCAAGGTGATAACGTGACCCAACACCAACAAACAGATCCAAGTCAAACAAGTCATGTAGTCCATGCTGGAGGTGATACAATGCCCTCCAAGGTACAGTACAGTGTAATACCAAACTTTCTGAGCAAGGTAGAAATGAATGTAATTTTTCGAATTATTTTCAGTCCACGTTTTGAATTGATCCAGTATCGTCTATCTCGTTGTTCTATTCAGTAAATGTCGTCCATCCTACCCTTGAATGACGTCATATCTACGTTGCTACCTAGACCACGTGTTTTTAAGTTTTTTTCGTTGCCTTGACTACTCGTAATAAACCTTATGACGTAACCATTCACATTTAGACTTCGCTGTCACTGACATCTACTGTTGCCGAAGATGATGGCAGCATAGAAACGCTACGTCTTCTTCAGGAAAATGAAACGTTAAAGGATGAAATTAGTAATTTGAATTTCAAAACTGAGGAATTGCAAATAGAACTCGATTTACTAAAACAGGTAAAATATCTTCATATTTTAGTTATCTCTAACAAACTGATTAATTATATCATTATATTTAGTCAATGCTAGAGTTACCAATGTATTCAGTGAAGATGGAAAAGTAATAATTCTCTTTCTTCATTGGCTGCTTTGTTTTTGCTATGTCATTTTCTTCTGTTGTTGTTTGCAGAGTCTCGTGATCGAACAAAACTCGCCGATTGGTGGAGAGAACGGCAACATAAACCAATTACAACACATGTACGAATCTACAAGAATCGAAGCACCCCAGGTCATTCAAGTAGTGGATAATAAACAATGCAAAATGCAACCTTTGACATGAAAACAGTGTTTATGACTTAGAGGAGACAAATTATACCTAAGTTACTGTTCTTAAATCATCTGCAAACACTGTTTTTGCGCTTTTCAGCGAGCGTTTGTAGTGCTCAAGAACACCGATACTACCAAGACGAGGAATAACTGGGTATTACTTAATCGAGTGTTAGAGTCTTTGTTTGGTGTTTATTTTTAGATTTGCTCTTTTAATATTACGGGTATTCGCGACGGATTTATACAATCAAAAGAAAAGAGCAGTCAAGAAATACTGCTTTCTACATATTCTATTTGTTTCGGTAACGTTTTGGTTGATAACGTTAACCATTTTCAATCTTATTCTAAACAGAATATGTTAAAAATAGTCGAAACTATTCTTTTCGTGATATATTTAGTGTTGTTTGTTTAACTTACCGCTTATTAGCTGGAGCTACCAGCAATCTTTTTGGTTGATTGAATAGACAGTATTTTTGGCTTCATTACAGTTATGCTTCTAAATGTTTTTTTCAGACTCGAAAATCCTCTACTGGTAGTTCGTCGAGTGAAAGTGTAAATGAGCAAATGGAAGAATTGAAGAAGGATTATCAGAAGAAAATCGATGATATACGGGTATGTTAACACATGAGACATTTTATCGCGTTAAATTTGATGGTAAATTTTTGGAGATTATGCTCGTGTATGTTTCTTGCTAGCTTAAACAACAAACCCTCTAAGTTTTTTTTTTTTAGTTGTTATTACTGTAATTCTAAACAAAACTTATAAAATTACTGTATGAAAACAAATATCATAAATTTTTGAAATAAGCAAAAATATTAACTATAGTATAGAAAAAACTTTTATGTTTTTTTAAACTTCGATCATCCATTGTTAGACTGCTTTTGCACAAGAACTAGAAGAAGCTGTTGCCAAGGCAACCAAAGAACAAGAGACACTTGATCAGCGAAAGCTCTCAGAAATGCAAGAAAAGCATCGTCAAGAGATCACAGAATTACTATCAGAGTCGGGAATTGGTAGGTATTGCTATCGTTGCCCATTCGGGAAGTCCATTATAGAGCATGTTGCATTTGATGTGTTGTTGAATTTGATATTAGGTCCTTAAGCTGGCCAAGTTGACCATATAGCTTTTGGACACCAGTCATTTGCGCTATACTTTGAAGATTTAATTGGTGGTAAATGTACGTTTTCGGTGGCAGTAACAGAAATTTAGAGAGATTGTATGGTGTCCCACTCCTCTTTCTGAAAGTGATACCGCAGCGCTGTTTAAATTTTCTGATAATATTTTACAGTAATAATTTCTGTATGTTGGTAAACAGGTGACAACGATTTGGCGCAGCGATTACGTAATGAACTTGATCTAGCTGACAAATTAGATCACGAACTTATCAGTCAACTAACTTCAGCTACGCAACGAAACGCTCTGCCGTTAGATTCCGAATCAGATTCGACATTTTCAGCTTCCCCAGAGAAAGAAGCTGAAATATCAACTCGATTACAAGTAGGTTTTAAGCGTTTCGTGCAACGTGGTGTTGGTTTATCGCTCTAAATTTCTCAGGTGGTTGAAAAGTTATTGTAAAAAATCACTTGGGCATTTTATTCTTTTCACTTTTTTTTACTTCTTGCCTGCTTTCCCGTAAGAGTTGCGAGACAACAGTTTTAGTTAAGAGCTGCCACAAAAAGTTATCAATCATTTCCTCCATATTCCTTTAGTGAAGTCCTCCGTCATTGCATCTCGTATTCTCAACCCAACTAAGCTATCTTGTTTTTTCGTCACTCCACAAATTCTTTTTTCTTCATATTAAGCATGGCAGTAGCTTAAACGAATACGAAAATGGCATATTATATCATGTAATAAGCTTACATGAGGCCAGTTTTTTATTGTGTGGCTGATTGGACTTACCCTGGTCTTCCTGAGGATAAGAGCATGGTGCAGTGATAATACTTCATCACAGAACCTCAACCTGGATGGAGAACCTGGTAAAGAAAAGTGGCCATTTTCTCACCATTTGAAGAGTGGGCAGTGGGTACCCTGTCACCGCTGATGAATCTTGCGTTCTACGTGACAATTTTTTGGTTTTGTTGAAATTGCTTACTGAAAACCGACTATTTACCTCTATCGATGTCACATTCATTAATACAAAAAATAAAATTAAAAAAAAACTTGAACGGTTTTTTTCTTTCAGCATTTGCTTTCCCGTTTACACAACGAAGGTGTCCAAGTTCTATCTCTGTCCGAATTACAATTTCTCAAACAACATCACCCAAATAAAAACGTTTCTATGAAGTAAGTCGGTTTTCAAGGTCAGAACATTTAAAGTGCTTAACTGGTAATAGAATTGCTGTCGATAGGAAATAAAATGCGTTAAGTCAAGGTTTTGGCTTCTGGGAATGCAATGAGATGTAATGCTCCAGTATTTATTGAGGTACGGGGTGTGGGCGTGGAGTCTTCACGTTTGGTGTTGGAATGGTAGCATTTGTTAGAATACGGCAAGGCCCCTTTTGCTATTTCTGGCTGAAATAACTTTGTAAATAGATTTGATTATAACCAATTTCCGGGTCCATACTTTACTCCAAGGATATGCTTTTTTCGATTTTAACAACTTGTAACTACATTTGTTTTCAGCACGGATCCTCAAGAATCCACTCCAAATCCAAACTTGGATGTTGATGGATTACGACAGGCGTGGGAGAGCGAAAAGTTAGCATTGTTGGATGCCATACAAGCGCTAAAAGAGTTACTTTCGCAAACAGCTACCGAGTCGGCGGTAATAAAATCTCATGATGTCTTATTGCTTCAATTATTATTGTTACTCAACAGCGGCGTAACTAGAGGTTTGTGGTTGGGGGACAAGATTCAATGGGGTCCACTTGTCGACCATTAAGATTTGAAGAATATTTTTTCTCTTCGAAATTAGGTGAAGACCAGATAAAAAAGTCTTGCCTAGAAATGGGTGGTTTTTCCGTCGCAATTGAGTGTAGTCTAAGAACAAGAAGTCTCCACCAGGAATAATTAAGAACTTAGGTCGAGACCTTTATGCTTCTACGGGGGGCTCATTTTTGAGAGAGGACTGAGAAGCCCACATCTGGGGAAGCATTACGCCAGTGTTACTCAATTTTTGATATAGTAATTGATGATAACGACAAAAGATTTAAAGATACAGTGATATTTAATATCATAAAAGTTGTAGTTTTTAATAGTTTGCTTGTTGCTTGTATCATGTAGTACCTTCTATTTATATCTGTATTTCCGAAGGAGTTGTATTTGCGACGCATTCTTGTTCTCTAGTTTAGCTTTTTCAGTGACAAACTGATAAGCATTTTACCTTTCTCTTTTTATTGTATTCTAGTACAGCCATTAACCACTGAGTTGTTTCACATTTATTTGATTTCATCAAAAATTTGAAAATTTAAATACCAAAAATTTGAAATTTAGCTACTGACAGACGACGATGAAAATTTGAAATGGCGGGGCGAATTGTTACGCTCTGTTGCCGATTTATTCGAACGTGAAAAACACGCCCTATTGGCTGAATTGCGTTCTTGCGTCATCGAAGCTCAAGGAGAAAGCGACGAGCCTAGCGCTACGTCACGACTGGAATCGCTAGAGCGAAAAATACGAAATCAGGTGAGAAAAGAGTTCATTATTAATTTTTTGAACTCTGTATTTGTGTGTTTGTGGTGTGGTTTTGGTGATCTGTATACTTTAGAATGGTTTTAGTTTTTGAGTATTTATGGGTGTTTTTGTGAAAACGCTTATTAAGTCATTGATGACGCCGTTTTTACGTCACTGTGTTTTCTCTAGCAAGCTGACTACTTCCGGACGTCGTGTTTTCAAGTTTGGGACCTTGCCTTTACGTCAGAGCTTTTAAGACTACGTCATGAAATGAGACGTTTGACGTCACTGGTCACGTGCTCTTCACTCAGGGTCAGCTGACCTGTTCTGTAACGCATGAATGGCCGCGCATGCAGCTAATATAATAAGTGCAATGATAACTCTTGATTTAGCATTTTCGGATCATAAGATAGATAGTTGGAGAGATTTTTTCAGTTTCTGGCCTCCCAAATTCTGCAAACTTTTTTAATGTCAAGGGTTGTTTTGGCAAAAATTATTTTATGCTGTTTTTATCTACTATGTTAATACCCTCAAAACAAAACTAAAACAATTTATACTTCCACAATAATTTATTTCATCAAAACCTCTTTTTTCTTTGCAGTAACAAAAAAATTATAGAAATTTGTGAACGAACGCTAGGCCGTTACCGTAGGCATATGATATCGTTTGATGAAGTCCTGTCCAATGACTCGGGATATCGTATGCTCAGAATTTTGGTCATTTGCACTGTGCGGCATATGGTTAAGTTACTTTTGTTAAAATCATTGCGTAAATTTATTTCGTTTTTGCAATTTTACTCAAAATGCTTTTTTTTTGCAAGAACACGAAGCTCATTTTTGCTCAAAATTTAAGAACAAATTAGAACAATGCTTTTTTAAAAGGGCATTAAGGTCGGAAATTTTTTTGCTGGATTTTCTCTCAAAAAAAAAAAATTGACAGATCTGAAGACTAACTTCACCAAATTTAAACTTTCTACGACCTTCCGTTCCTGAGATATAGCAGATTGGATTTCCCCTTACAAAGGCTTTCTTTCCCTCAGAAATTTGCCAGGGTTGCAAATTGAAACAAAATTTAAAAAGCTTATTGCATGTTTTTGATTCTCAATAAATATTTTGCCGCTTTTCAATAAGTGTGAGGCAGCTTTCCAAAAGTTAATCTTCTGTCGCAATACTGACGAAATGGCAACACTGAAGTAAGAGAGGAATTGTTAATTTTAAACTGCAATATCTTGAAAACGGGAAGGTGTAGACTGTAAAAACTTCAAATTAGGTGAGAATGCATTTTAGGCTTATCCCAACATTTTGGTTAAGAGTGAAAAACTTGACTTGAATGCCCTTTTAAGTGATCAGCAGAGTTTTCTTGACTTTTTTCGAATTGCCTTTGTTGGTTTGTGACATATGTATTAAAGAGTCGTGATCGTGACCAAAAAAGAACTTTCCCCCAGGGGGAATTTATTTGTGTCCTTTTAATCTCCAATGAAATTTAAAAACAACCGCTCTCGACCCAAAATTTACTGTTTCTTATAGAAAAATAAAAGCGTAACACCTATTCTTTGCTACTGCCAGATTTGCATTAACAAAATTCAAAACTTGATTATCTTTTAAATTGTTCATATCATATTTAATTTAACTTTTCTTTTTTGCTTGTATTGAAACTAAGTTGTATGCTATACATGGTGTTGACTTTTAAGAAAAACATCAAAATTTTCTGTATATTTTGAAAATTTTGCCAATGTTTTTGGCTATATTTGCATGTTTTGAGTTTTGCAATCATATAGACATTACTGTTTTATGTTGTTATTACTAACGTGGTTGGTTTTGTTTGTTATTAATCTTCGACAACTAGCGCTAGCAAAATTTAAATCTTAAAAAAACAATCAATTTTCTTAAGCTTTTTAATTTATATGGTTTTTAGCTTTCTCAAGATTGATTGGTAGAAGTTTGTATGTCTTGAGCTTCGCCATTATGTGTCATGTCTAATAATCGAACTCTTTAATTTATTATGAAAAAATTCGACTACAAGCTTAGCTTTAAAAAATGTACAAAACACATAATATAATAATATTTTTTGGCAAATGCATTTGTAGACATGTTCCATTAAAACTGTTTTTTGGTTACGTCTTCTCACGTTTAACAAGGTATTGGTTTTTAATGCCAAAAATAATTTTGTTCTAGGAAATGCAGCATCGCAGTGAGCTTGAGCGCCTCCTAGCGGCCGATCGCGATCAGCTGGTTGATGACGTTAAGCAATTAAAGGCAGAACGTAAAGAGAAATTAGAACAGGTATAAAAAAAATTGCTTTTTTTTTTTAGACTAACGCAAGCAGCTAATTGGTAAAGCAAATGTAACCAATATTTGGTGACTTGAAATTTTCTAACCTTTTTTCTCGGCAGGCAAGCAATAGAATTGAACAACTGCAAGAATTGAATAGAGTGGCTGAAGAAAACGGAAAAATCGCAATCAAGCATTTGCAGAACGAAGGTGAATATAAACCTGTAATACCGTCACATATGCTTGACAAACGTGTTGCTAATTAATGCAACTACAGCATACGAAATAGAAAGAAATTTTTTTACATTTTTTATTCAAGTTAATTATGCTAAATCTAACTTATGTTTTCAAAAATTTTTTATTGCAGGTTTCACTATTAAGACCTAACTTGGTCTACAATCTAGGGTTCGCGACTTTTTGACTCGACCGGTTTAACGCGAAATCTTTTGACGCTCCTAGTTTTAACCCTAATCTGAAACACACCTAATGCGATGTTTTGACGCCAAATCTTACCCTAACGCCGCCTCGTCAAAAAGGTCTTGATCCGAAACCTAGCTCACCAAGTCACCAGTGCTTCCTATTCTTGCTTTTACGAGCGTCTACTTAGTCGGCATATACGCCCGGTCTACACGGCGCGTAAGATCGTGAGCGTACGAGCGTATCCTTTGTTTTAACCACCTGACAAGATGGTACGCTGGGCGTGCTGAATTTTTATTTGCAACAAATTCAAAATACGCTTGTACGCTCAATTTTACGCCAAGT
Source organism: Trididemnum nubilum (assembly GCA_963965965.1). NCBI lineage: Eukaryota > Metazoa > Chordata > Ascidiacea > Aplousobranchia > Didemnidae > Trididemnum > Trididemnum nubilum. The sequence continues at coordinate 25,694,962 of OZ014488.1, forward strand.
ATGAATCGGGTCTTCGGCTCAGCAGCATACAAACTGCAGTTATTTAAAACAAAAATAGACTTGTACGCTAGGATACGCTTAGATTTGGTCTAAAACTCGATTTTTCAATTGCAGTTGAATGTTTGAAAGGCAAACTTGAACAAGAGCAAGCAGTGACGTCAGACCTGCGTACGTCATTGCAACATGAAAAGCAGAGATCAACTGACTTGTTACCTGCTCTGGAAAAGGAAAGACAGCGTACCTTGGAGTTGTCGACTGAGATTGCAAACCTTGGAGAAGATAACGGAAAAGAACTGAAAGAAATTAAGGATGAAAATAATAATTTAAGGTCTGCTCGTTAGTCTTTATGTTTTAATACATAAATTTGAGTTTTGTTGACGAATGAATATCCTTGCGTGATTTCAAATATGTGTTCTGTTTTTTTTTTTGTTCCGGCAAAAATTAATAGTTGCAGGTGTGCTTTATCTTCTTCCTGTCAAAAGGTAACAAATCAGGAAAAATATCTGTCTAGTTTTGCGCGTCTTCTTCGATAAATATTATCTTCACTGAAAAGAATCATGTACAGGTAAAGTTTTAAAGATCTGAAGTCGGAAACTTGCGTTTGCAAACACAAAATTGGTCCCAAGTTTTTTGGAAATGACTAAAAAAATATTTGCAATTTCGGACATTGGAATAAAATTTCTGAACGAAGGGCCATATTGTTTAGAGGATGACTTTTGTATTTTAAAAAATGTTAATAATTTGCAATATCTTGCAACTGATATTGAATATCACTTTGACGTTATTTTGGCCTCTAACAATGCCGAAATGTTCACAATGTTCAGATCAAGAATGGAAGCTTTGACTCGAGCGTTAACAGAGTATGATGAAAAATTGGAAGCTCTGCAAACAGAATGCAAGTCTCGAGAAGATGCTTTGAAAATTTCCAAACAGCAACAAGATAAAATTCGAGAAAACGATCTTAAACGAATTTCTGTGAGTGAACATTCTAGTGTGAAAGTTTTAATTCTGATTTAACCCTATTTTGTTTTGTGTGTTTATTTTAATAAGATTTTATCGTGAGAGCGAGATTGATTTTATGTAGTGATCAGACAGTAGGCATTTGATGTTTGTGAAACTTTAAAAAGGAAACTATTGTTTTAGGAATCACGAAAACGAAACGAGAAAAATGGCTTTTTGATGACATAAGTTGCTGCACGTTCAAAGTGAAATTTGAAAATTTAAAATGAAGTTTTTTTCTTTTTTTGGTTGCAAAAGCAATAACCGCTTTTTATATCTTTACTTCGTCACTTATGGTTTCGGAGACTGCGGCTCAAAATTGAGCCACGCATTACGTTCTCCACCTCCATGTTCATCTCGCGTCGATGAAGTAAGTTCTAAGCAATTCCAACCCAAATTCTTAATGTCGCGATTAACTGCTCAAAATCTTTTGCGTAACTCCTTGCAATCTGTCCAACAAACCGTGTGATAACAGGCTGCCACATTTTCAGAACTTGCAAAGCACTCTTGCTAGAGAAGAGTGCGCTCGGGCAGACATAGAGAAAGCTCTTCAAAATGAGAAGAATGTTGTCAACCAACTCAGGTTAAATGTGACTTCGGAAAGAGAAAAAATGTTCGAGGAAGTATCAGAATGGAAAAACAGGTCAGTTTTTGAAGCCTTTTTTTCGCAGTTACTCAAATGTACATGGTCAGTATTATCAAGCAATGGAAAAGCTCCAGTTTCCTCACTGATGTGAAATAGATCATCCCTGTTTACAGTTCAAAAAGCACTTTGTAGTTATGCAAACTTATAACGTCATTTAAATCTCTGTATTTTGTTGCTCGGTTCGATTTTCGAACTGGCAATGCGACGTTGTGTCATTGAGGATGGCATTTTACGCTTGTTTTCCATTGAGACCAAACAGTCTACTCGTTGTAGTGGCCTGTTCTGACGAAGACTTCGCAAACAGAACCCAAAAAGGTGCTCTTTATTGATGTGGCTAGACAAGCGCAGAAACCGTGTATACGCACCCACAAACGCCAATAATATTAATTTGCTGCTTTTGTTTTTACTATTTGTTAGTATTAAGTTGTTTGTAAAATTTAAAAAAGCTTTAACAACCGTACTTTTGTTCATGCTTTCAGGAAGTTTGGGTATGTACTTTTGAAATACATTTTGCTGAGCGCGTTTTCAAGCTGTATTACGTCATTATTACATAATATGACGTACGTTTTAGATGTGATGACCTCACCAGCGCCGTTCAGGCAGAGCGAGGCCGTTACGAAGAGGTCCAATGTGCCTTTGAGCGGGAGGCGTCACTTGCACGCCACACTCGTCTCGAACTCGACAAGGAGCGCAAGATGACGGCAGAGGCACGTGATCACGAGCGCGCCACAATCGCAGATCTTCAGACTATTTTAGGTGAGAAGAAATGAACTTAACCATATAAGGATTCATCCAAGTGTAGCAAAAGCGTGCTTTGAGTATTTGCTGATTATTGTTTATGTCAACTTACCTTGGCTAAGAGGCAGGGAAGAACTTTGTAGTTTCCCGGTCAATTTGCCACTTGCGGTAAAGGTTCTGAGTCCACACCGGCCATTTTAAGTGCGTGATGTTATGAAAAACAACATTGCTGCTTTTCAAGTCTTTTTTTTACTATGAATCGAACCCAAGTCTATTGTTGGCAAGCAGACACCATATTGTTCCACACTTTTTCTAGCTGACTTACTTTCATAAACTAGTTTTACAGTACTGATGAACGAGGCTAATTGGAAGGACCGACGCTCGCGTCACGTGTTCCTCTGTTTTTACTCGGCCATTTTCCAACTAACGAGTGCGAACTTTTGCTTATAACTCAAGAACGGTTTGGTCTAGTTTTGCTTTTGCTGACTCTTTTTGCTTATAACTCAAGAACGGTTTGGTCTAGCTACATTAAATTTTGACAGCAGTTTGAGATTAATGAGTTGTATGTCTGTACCAAATTTCGAGGCAATAGGTCACGTGACTTCGGTTTTAGAACCCGAAAACCGCCCCGCAAGTTAGGCGTAAAAAGCGGTCTCAGTCAAAAACGGCTTAAGTACGGCAAAAAAAATTTCATAGGGTTATATGTCTCAAGATACCTTTTCATCCCAACCAACCCAATTTTGGCCGCGATGAGATTCATTTCTTTTTTTTCCTTTTTCTTTTTTTTTCCTTTTTTTCCTTCCTAAATTTTGTACGGTCTCCTTCTCCTAAACCACAACACATCGAAATCTAATTTTTGTGTAAAGTTGTTGAGCTGCAAATGCAATTTTTATCTCCCGAAATTTTTTGGGGCAACTCCACCGGGAACCCCCCCAAAATGGGGCCCAAAAAATCCATTTTTTGAACGGCTCAAGCTAGGGTGCTAGTTCTTTTTGATATCAGTAGATATTTAACAGACAAATATTTTGACATAGTTTGGGGGTGCCATCCCCCTGGGGACCACCCAAGTGGACCCCCCAAAAATCAATTTTTTGAACGGCTCAAGCTAGAGTTCTACTTTTTTTTATATCAGTAGATATTTAACAGACAAATAATTTGACATAGTTTAGGGGTGCCACCCCCCGAAGACCCTCAAATGGACCCCCGAAAAATCAATTTTTTGAACAGCTCAAGCTAGAGTTCTACTTTTTTTGATATCAGTAGATATTTAACAGACAAATATTTTGACATAGTTTGGGGGTGCCACCCTCCCGGGGACCCCCCAAATGGACCCCCAAAAATCAATTTTTTGAATTGCTTAACTTAGAGTGCCAGTGTTTTATGATATCAGCAGATATTTAACAGACAAATATTTTGACAAAGTTTGGGAGTGCCACCCCCCCCCCCCCGGGAATCCCCAAATGGACCCTCCAAAAATCAATTTTTTGAATGGCTCAACTTGGGTGCCAGTCTGTTTTGATATCAGTAGATATTTAACAAACAAATATTTTGACATAGTTTGGGGGTGCCACCCCCCCAAATGGACCCCCCAAAAATCAATTTTTGAACGGCTCAAGCTAGGGTGCCAGTGTTTTATGATATCAGTAGATATTTAACTGACAAATTTTTTGACTCCACTTTTCTGGACGTTCCATAATCAGATATTTTTGAATAATTGCTGATTTGACGGTAGATAAAAAGTGCTTTGAGCGTCACAGCATTAGCTATGCGTCGGTCGTTTACTGGGTTTGCTGGCAAACTCCCATATAGTTACTGATGAACTTTACTTTTTTCTAATGGCTGTTACGGATAATTGACTTTGCAGAGAGCGCAAAATTGGAAACGGAGAAGGTTCAGCAAAGAGTTGAAATAGCGGAGCAAGATCGGGATCAAGCAATCCGGAAAGCGGACCAAGAGCGGAGTGTGTTGGAGCGAAGATTAGAGCAAGAGAAAGCGTTTAGGGAGGAGGCGATGGGTCGAGAACGAGTGGCCAGAATTGAGCTGCAAACTGCCCTCGACACTGAAAAGGTATCCTCTACTGTGAATACGAGACCCTGAGTTCGAATTTCTCATACTATTATCAAATGACCCTAATTCATTGTCATCATTATTTCAGTACTAATCCGTTTTTGTTTTTTTTCCGTCAATGGAGTTGCCGGCTTTCGTATGTCCTTTGACTACACAACGCCTTTCCATTGTATTCTATCACATTATCCTGATTATCGTCGCTAAAGTTGTATGGTTTGATGTTTCATTGCATTATGCTCCCTTGGTCTAACCCCGTTTTTGCCCCTCATTTTTCTTTACTTTGGTTTTTATTTTAGGTCTCAATTCCTTCCAATTCATAAATCATGGATGATTTGGTTTTAAGGGCGATCGACTTTGTACCATCTTGACACTTCTTTTATTCGTACTGTTTAACACTTGTGTTTGATTTCATGTATCTTCGTCTAAGACAAAATTTCTTTGGAAAATTTGTTTTACCGATGGTTGTTTTAAAATGTCTGCTTGAAAACTAAATTGTTTCCACCGTCTCGTTTTACAACGTTAAACTAATGAAATACCTCATTTAATGTATTTTTTGTAGTTGCGTAAGGAAGACATGCAAAAACGTATGCAAGAACTGGAGAAGCACCATCGAGAAGTGTTGAAACAACAAGAATTAACTCCAGGAAAATCCCCTGAAAAGTTGATGGCTTCAAGACGGCAGCTGGAGTCTCTAAGACAACGATTGCAGCTAGAAGCATCTAAATTTCAGGTCATTATAAAATCAGTTTTTGTAAATCCTACGAACAAAAAAACTTGTAGCTTACTATAAATCACTATCCACGCTAATGTTTCTAAAAAATTCTACAACATGCAACTGATGAGCTCCAATGAAGCGAAACGTTTCAAGTTAATGACTTATATTAAGTATTGATTTTTTCTAATAATAGTTGGTTATTATGGTAATTAAGATTGTGTGTGCTTTTTTATCATGAAGTTCTCTTTCGTATTAATTCAGTGAACTTAAATTTCTGATTTTTCACAGCCTTGTCTTTTGATTGTAGTTATATTTTTAGTAAAAGAGAGTCAAAAAATGAATGAACGACCCCATGGGTTACACTCATGTCTGTAATGATAGTATACCTACAAAAATTGCTGCTGTTTGTGGGTAGGCTATCGTTGCACACGCTTGGTATAACTTATGGGGTGATTTTGACTTCATTTTTAGAAATTTGTTCCTTATGGAAAACCAAAAAGGCCTTGTCGATCTTAAGAACATATTTTTAATAATTATTGATTTTCATTCGGTACGATTTTCATATACTGAAAGTGAGTGACGTAAAAAAACTCCTTTTAAAAATATGCTTTTAACTACTTAGAATTTGGTTGACCATACGTCCGAAAAGCCGTCACCGCGATTACCTTGCGATCCATTGTCGCCTACTAGTTCTCTGCTGTCGTCTGACGGCGAAAAATTCGAATCGTTGAAGCGCTCATTACAAGATATGCAAGGCGAATTGAAAGACTTATACGCCGAACTGTCTCTTCCTCAAAAAGTAAGTGATTGGCATAGCCGAACGGAAATACGGTTTAAATGTTATTTCCTATTTTTCGCAGAGTCTACGCGATGAAAGGTAACCATACCTATTATTAGGGATGGCAAAGGAGGCCTGAAAGGCATTTGGGAAAAGTTTAGGAAATTTGTTTGTTTAAGTATTATACAGATTACAGAGTCTCCAGCCTTTTCCACAAAACTAAGTTAACTGTAGTTTGTGATTGTAAATGCTTCTTTATTTACCAAGTTGCTTTGGCCAGGAGACATCGAAGCAATCTCTGCGGTCTTTTAGTGTAGTTGCCATCTATCCTCTTCTCTACTACACACGTTGGAGACTTCACATTGTCCTTTTCTAATGCTGAACGCAAGCAGAGAAGCTGTGAATACCTTTTTTTGTAATCTTTGGTTAGCCCGGCCGTTAATCGAACCCAAGCCCACTGTGTCCGTAGCAGACGCTCTGTTCGCTTGACCACTAATAATAAACTGCAAGTATATACAGTTTAAAATGCTATTCGATAACAAAGTCGTAGATTGAGATTAAATTTGGAAACAAATTTTCATTAGCCTGAAAGCTAATAGTTTTGGAACGAATCAACCATTAATATGACGTCACTATAGGATGCAGAAAGTCGAGGCTTGCGGCCGGTTGAATTCAACGATCGGTTATTGCAACAAAACGCCGAGTTGGCTCAATTTGCCGCTGATGCCGCGAAAGAAACTCGCGAGCTGCGAGACGCTGTGGAGGCATTGAACCACCAGCAGAGGCGCCCAATAGTCAGTGGTGAAGAAGGACCTCAGGTAACTGGGCTAACTTGAACGCTGATATTGTAGTACTTGATGTTTGAGTTGCTTGATTGTACGCAACTTTCGCTGGGAATATTATTGAAGTTTCACGGTCCTGCTTATTCGATAGTATTCAATGAATATTGCAACTGATCGGCACACCTACCGATTTGAAATAGATTGTGACTGTTTCGCCCGAAAATTTGAAGTTGAAGAAAGTAGAACGAAAATGAAGAATATTCACCGCGCATTTTCCGTTTGCTTTTTCAAGGCTTTGGCTGTCTATGAGTTAGGTTAGCCTGCCAGGCACTTTACCCAAGTCTTTTTTTTGGTGGTCAGGCGAGTATTTTGTACCCCGGAACCAGGCTACTTGTCCCTATAGCTCGATAAAAATGAGTTACGATGATTTAGGTGGGCGGTTGAGATTACAACATTGACATTTTGCCTGGAATAGTTCTTGTTGATTATTGATGATAAAAACTTTTCTAACAGGCTTCAACCGACTCCAATCAGCAGAAGATGGGCAACAGAATCCACAAGCTTTACACCCGTTATCTCAGGGCTGAAAGTTTCCGAAAATCCCTTGTCTACCAGAAAAAATACTTACTACTCTTACTCGGCGGCTTTCAGGTAAATATCGTTGAGAAAATCTCTACTAAAACTTTAGGAATATATTAATCTTTATTGTGGTGGGAAAACTTGTGGTTACTGATAGCATTTGAATCAGTAAAGTGGTGGAGCAGGTAGACCTCGCTCTCTGAAATGGGTGGTATGTGGTTCAATTTTTGAGTCGGTAAAATCAGATACAAAGCCGCTATTTGTTGGAGGTTTTGCACTACTTACTTACACGCCTAATGACAGCAACTATTATAAAGACTTGACTTAGATTGGACGGAGTAAATTGATTTCCTACAACTCAAAATCTGCCGATTTTAGGACTGTGAAGAAGCAACATTGGCCATGATTGCTCGAATGGGAGCTTATCCCAGTGATGACGCCCTCAGAAGAACTGTCACGAATCGCTCAGAAGCCTTCACGAAGTTCAGGAGCGCTGCTAGGGTTGTGATCGCTGTGTGCAGGTATCAAGACGAACATTTTGCCAGCACAACAATTACTTGATTTTTCTATTTTTTTCAAGATGATAGAACCTTAATTCTGTTGATTGGTAAGGAAAATTCCTAAAAAGAAGTCGAAAGATACATGAATCACCCAATGAGTTATACAATATGTCTGTCTTGAATTTTTATACTTAAAAAATGGGTAAAGTTTAATTCTGGAGTATGGTAAAATATTGTTAAGTTTTAACGATTAGTTCCCATCGGTTCACTCAAAGGTAGCTGTGAGTCTGGTTAGAGACTATCTATTCCGAATGATTTCAAAAGGAGAGTGCACTAACTAGTGACTACTGGATGAGCTTTTGTTGATTGCTTTCTGGTAAATTTTTCAGGCTGAAGTTTTTGGTCCGAAAATGGAAAAGAGCTAACAACACTGTGTCAAACGCGATTCAAAACAAACACGGAGTGGCAGTTGCCACTTCCACTGCAGTCAACGGTATGTATGCTCGACTAAATCGAGTTTGAATGAACATTTTTGAAGTAGCTTGAAGCTTGATCCTATGTTAATGAAAAAAAAGTTGCTGTTTAGGGCAAGTCGCGGTTTTACCAATGCGAAATTTACATTGATTAACTGCGGCGTAGCTCAGTCGAGTTAGTTATCGAAAGGATGCTGGTTGGCAGTTCGACTATTGAACTGGCAATGCGTTGTTGCGTTTTTGGGAAAGACACTTCCGCGTTTATTTTCAATTGGGGCCAAGCAGTCCGTTGCAATGGCCCAGCCTGATAAAAAACTTGCAAACAGAGACCAAACACGTTGCTCTGTGTTGGTGTAATTTGATAGATGCAGTGCACCTGGTTCAACAAACATACGAATGAATTTGCATTAGTGGAATAAAAAATAGCGGTTTTAGTGGACATGTGATAAGATTAATGGCAATCTGTAGTTGACTTCTATTTTACAATTTTAGGTTGTTTAATTAAAGCTTGCGAGTTAACTGAATCTTTGTAAGTTTGGTTGCATGATAATTTGATGAATTTGTTTTAGGTGATTCGCATGATCATGAAACCTTCCCTTCTCCGTCTCCACGCTTGAATTATTCTCCTGGAAACGACCTACGTCATGGAAGCGAACGTCATCCAATGACATCATATTCTCCTCATTACAGGTGACTGTTTGATAATTTCATGTTGCTAAAGATTTTTAGGAATTTTACCATTAAACTTAATTTTGTTTAAAAGTCGCTCGAACGATAACGCGTTTGGTTTTGAAATTGGAGGTCTGGAGTTCAACTCCTGGACCACTCAAATCGGATACAGTTTTGCCCACGGCTCGCCACCGCTGTGGCATATGAAAGGGAGCAGCTGTGTCGCCTAAGCGCAAATACGTGGAGGTGGAGTTAGTTGTTCGAACTCGTGACACGCTTCGACGTAATTCCGCTAGTACAATAAAGATTTAATTTTAGTGGGAGGCTGGAGGTAATTTTGTTCACATTCCCCGCGAACTGTCTTCATGCAAGTGATTAAGAAAATTTTGAGAAATTAGTGTGGTAAATAGATCAATATTGTTGATTTTTTTTTAGTGGAAGTATTGTCTAAGGCGGTTTTTACCGATCTCGCGTGTTTGCGCAGCAGAAATACGCTTGTCGTTTGACTGCATGCATTTTGCCTTTTTTTTTGCATTAACACTGAAAAAGATGTCACGCTTATTTCCGCTGGTGAATTCGCGTGATCGGTAAAAGCCGCTTAATTAGTGACAACTTAAAGATTAGTTTTACGACTCATTTTTAAGCTTAACTGAAATGCCAAAATCTATTGATGCTCAACTGTCTATTCAACTGATCGAAAAAGGCGACTTGAGCAGATTATCACGGAGGTTTGGTGTTCAATTAGATTTCGCTTCTTTTGTAAATGTTTTAGAACATAGCCATGTGATGTCAAGACAGCAGACACATGTTACTAGTTAACAATGGCACACTTTTATCTTATAAGCGATGTTCGGTAATATATTAACTGTTTCAGGTATTCGAACGAGCCACCATCTCGAGATACGTCTCCATTTACTAGCACTAGTCACGTGAGAGGTTCGATTTCTCCCTATTCTCCCCACACCTCCGCTTCCTATGGATATCCGCACGATCGGCCATACTCAGACAGTTATCGACAACATTCGCCGGTACCTGCGCATTCTTACTCGGCCATGGGCAGGTAAAATTGCCGATGTATGAAATGATGTTGGTAAAGTTTGCATGCTTCTTATTTGTGATTTGCTTTCATAGAAAATAAACGCCGGAGAGGTAAGTACTTGACTGCTACGCACCTGAAATTTTGTTACTGAACTCTGTTTAGGTAACTGAACTTCTTTTTACTCCTCAAGTCCTCAGCCCATGCCACTTCTCCAAAGAAAAGAAAAATTTGCTAAGTTGCTATATTTTAGGTCAAACCAAGCAGATACAGACCCATCACTGAACGATTACATTCAAAAGCTGGAGAACATACAGACCAAGCTCCGTTACCCGAGATGATTGCGTCATTATGATGTCATAATACATCAGTCGTTTCAAAACAATGACGTGAAGTCTGAAAAAGCTCTTTTTCTTCCTACCTCGAACTGGTTTAAGTTTAAGATTCACTCCCGTTAACTTTAGAACTGAATTGCGGATTTTTTAATCAAAATTTGGTGCTTTGGTTGTTGTTATTGCATTTTGTACCGTTGTAATTTTCAAAGGAGTACTGAGAATCGGTGATTTTTGTCACAAGAAACTTCTAAATTTAGCTTGTGCGATGATTTTTTAGTTTGATCCCCATTTTCTGAACTTAGAAGAGCCGACTCCTCAGCTTCGGACTAAAACTTCGTAATTTTTGTTTTTTTATAGTCTATTTTGCAGTACAGTACAGTCGTAGAGCCTTCGAAAATATTTCGCTTGTGTCTTTTAGCTTAGAGCACAAAAATCTTTATTTTTTATCAGTGTCTAGTTGTTTTTTTGTGGAAGGTTTGCTTCAACTGAATTTTTTGCCAAACTTCAAACTAGTCTTAAAATTTGTAGTGTTGCTGCCTTGGTGTTGCTAAGTTCGTTGAAAACTTTTTTTGTCCACTCTTGAGTAGTTTTTTAAGATGTTGCAAGATCTTACATGTGATAATTTCTGAAGGCACTCCCGAAAACTTACTTCTTTTCAAAGCCCGTATTATTGTCTAATCTAAACATTATCCCCTTTTTTTGTGAATAAGTATTTCTTAGTGTATTAGCGTATTAGAAACCTCCAAACCACACTGTTTCAAAACAAATTTTTGACCCCCATAAGCATTAAGCACCTATCTTGAAGGAAAGTTTTTCAAAAACAGCCGCTAATGTAGATTTTTCGCAATTTGGTAACTGTGACTCAGTGCCTACAACTGTTGCCGTCCCTCAGTAGTCAAGTTGTGGTTGTCTCTTTTTTTTCTTTTTATTGTAGCGTGCTATATGGTTATAATAAAGAATACTTGATATTTACTGGTGCTCTGGTTCTAGCAGTGTTTAAAAAAAATATACGAGCTTATTGTAGTTATGCCGATGTCTGGTTGGCGAAGCATGCAATTTCGCAATAAAAAAGATTTTTTATTACGATAAAAAAAATGTAATTTGTTATAATAATAAAAGTTGCAATTTATATCCCCCTTGAGATAACGCCAACAAGTGTCAATGCATCTGACTAAGAGGCGTACCGCCGTAGTAACATTCAAATAAAATAGTTTCATAGAATTAAACCTAGTACACGACAGAGGTATTAATTCTACAGTAATAAATAGCAAAATACTGGCAATAAACAGTAGCCTCATCCTCAAAGACTAAATTAAAATAATAGGCTTTTAAACGGTTCTTGAAACGGGATAAAGTTTTAATTTCACCCAGAGATAGTAGCAACGAATTCCATCCCTTGGGTAATGCATATAAAAAGATAGATTGGGATCTTGCAAAGTTTAAGCTAGTTACCGTTCGAAGCAGCCAATTATTATCATTATTAACACGCGAACTAGATCTTGCCGTATTGGGGCGGAACCCCCAGTGCTTAAAAATTTTGAATTTTTTCGGAAAAAAAACTTAATTTTAGACCTATTTTGATAAAAATTAGCGCTGTTAAAATGTGGAATAGAAATTAGCAGTGCAAAACATGATTGTAGTAGTTGCATAAATGGGCTATGTGGAAGGTAGCTATAGCTAGAATTTCAGTTCTCTTAATTACATACAGGTAAATCATAAAATCCTATACCGGTAGTTCAATAAAACTCAAGGAATATTCTATTTCGTCTATATTTTATAAAGGACGAAATAATCAGGGGGGCTAATGGAAGGAAGTTTGCAAAAAGTGATTGGTAATTAACTAATACTGAATACTCCCTCCCCCCCTATTCCTAAGGTTGGATATACAATTTTGATGAAATCTATGGTAAGCATTTTACAATCAGCGTTCAAACTTGATTACAAATTTTAGGCCATTTTTTGACGTTTTTTCTGATTACGAGTTTTGTTTTTGACAAACTACCCCCTAAATAAAAGTTTCAAAATACGCTTTAAACCATTTTCGAGTCTATTCCAGTGTAAAAGAGTCTTAGAAGTGCTAATGAGGTATTTTCCTATTTTGCATTTTGGTCGGGAGGCCAATGGGGGAGGGGAGGCTTAGCCCCACTACAGACTACAGTACAGCATTAGTAAAATTATATTTACAGTAATTTAAATGATAGATTTGCATTCCAAATTATGAAAATATACAAGAGCATAAAGGTAACAAAGCTTTGGTTTCTTTTGAAGAAAACATATACGTCAGGTAGTACAACACTTCTTATGCCAAAAAGTGCAAAATATAGCTTCTAATCTAACCTCACTGGTTCGAAACCTTCGCAGAGTTTTGTTTCCTCAAATAACAAAAGAAAAGCATGGGAATGCTTGACTTGAACCACACAGGGCCGTTGAGAGAAACTGCTGGCCCGGAGACAGATCCAAAAGGAATAGGAGTACTTCTCAGCCGAGCAGCTAATTTACCTTCTCGAACTAAAAGTGAAAACCGAAAAAAAATTTTCTCTCAAATTGGGCCTATTTTTCTCAAATACATAAGGTAAGATGTTTCTCAAAGTTTTTTTGCTCCAGATGAAGCTTCACTCAGCACGGGCTCACTAAAAAATCTAGGATTTGAAAACTTGTCCCCCTCTCAATGGCCCTGTAACCATCCAGTAAATTGTCTTGAAGAACTTAGCATTTTATTAACAAGCCAAACAATGCCACTGAAACTTGCTAACATAGAAATTCTAATTTTGCTATCTTCAAAAATCTGAATGATTGTAAATTACGAAAAACTGGCGAGAATTATCGATTCATTTACATCACACTGCAAGCTGTTCCACGAGGAAATAATTGAAGAGAATATTGAACTCTGAGTTTATAGTCGTCTAATTCCCGACTCAGAGCCAACGTTTTGTTTTTCAAGCAACTGTTTTCCACCATCAAGTTGTCAATCTTGCTTTCTCTTTCCCTGCAAAACGTTCACAACGGTACATGAAAGCTCATCATAACATGGCTACACTTAATGAGAGCTTTCACGCAACTAAAAGTGAAAACAAAAAGTGAGGCATTTCACAATGAAGAGTATGGCGCTTAGTTTTATTTTTTCTTCATTGCCTGTTACTCCGCGAGAGAGATATGCAGTTTAAAGACTTTTTCAACGGAATTGCTCTGGGAAAAAATGTTCAAAATTACTGCATACTGCTTTAAAATCAGTTACCTTGGATTGCTGGAGGCTATAATATCGAAATTGTCGTCCCGTTTTTATTGGAACGACCGACGCTCGCGTCGCGTGTTCTTTTGTTTTTACTCGGCCATTTTCCAACAAACGAGTGCGAAATTTCAAACTTTTGCTTATAACTTGAGAACGGTTTGGTCTAGCCACATTAAATTTTGATAGCAGTTTGAGATTAATCAGTTGTATGTTTGTACCAAATTTCGAGGCAATAGGTCTCGTGACTTTGGTTTTAGAACCCGAAAACCGCCTCGCAAGTTTGGCGTAAAAAGTCGTCTCAGTCAAAAACGGCTTAAGTAGGCTACGGCAAAAGATATTTTATATGGTGGTATGTCTTAAGATACCCTTTCATCCCAATCAATCCACTTTTGGCCGCGATGAGGTTCGTTTCTTTTTTTTTTCTTTTTTTTCCTTTTTTTTCTTCCTAATTTTTGTACGCTTTTCTTCTAAACCACAAAACATGGAAATCTAATTTTTGTGTAAAGTTGTTGAGCTGCAAGCGCAATTTATTCTCCCCAAATTTTTTGGGGCAACTCCACCAGGAACCCCCCCAAAATGGGGCCCCAAAAAATCAATTTTTTGAATTGCTTAAGCTAGGGTGCCAGTTTGTTTTGATATCACCAGATACTTAACAGACATTTTGACATAGTTTGGGGGAGCCACCCTCCCGGGGACCCCCAAAAATCAATTTTTTGAACGGCTTATCTTAGAGTGCCAGTGTTTTATGATATTAGCAGATATATAACAGACAAATATTTTGACATACTTTGGAGGTGCCACCCCCCCGGGACCCCCCAAATAGACCCCCAAAAATCAATTTTTTGAATGGCTTAACTTAGGGTGCAAGTTTGTTTTGATATCAGCAGTTGTTTAACAAACAAATAATTTGACATAGTTTAAGGGTGCCAAACTCTCGGGGACGCCCCAAATGGACCCCTGAAAAAATTAATTTTTTCTACGGTTCAACTTAGGGTGCCAGTTTGTTTTGATATCAGCAGATATTTAACAGACAAATATTTTGACATAGTTTGGGGGTGCCACCCCCGGGGACCCCCAAAATCAGTTTTTTGAATGGCCCAAGCTAGGGTGCCCGTGTTTTATGATATCAAGAGAGGTTTAACTGACAAGTATTTTGACTCCACTTTTCTGGAGGTTCCATAATCAGATATTTTTTGAATAATTGCTGATTTGACGGTAGACAAAAAAGTACTTTTGAGCGTCAAAGCAATAGCTACGCGTCGGTCGTTCACTGGGTTTGCTAGCAAACTTCCATCTAGTTAACTTTGTTTTCATTTTCCTCTTTTATTAGAGCTTCTGCCAATGTTTTGGGCAACTGCAAATTTGTGAACAGCAAATCCATCAGAAAGCGTTGTGATCTGCTACGGCAGGATCCGATACTACGTACCTCGTAAATTGCCGTCACACATAAAGAACAGGTTGCAAATTTTCGTTATTTTGTCAAATTTATAACTGCTATTCAAAGTAGGCATAATCTCAAACAGTATTGATGCTTCAATGAGAAAAGGAGGTTAGCTAAAAGGGTAAAAACATCACCAGTATACGAGTATAAGGAGGTTAAAATTTGCTAAAAATTTAACGAGTCATAGGCAAAGCCTGATTTACATTGCGCGGGGCCCCTGGCACTTTTGGAGCTTTTGCTGCATTTTTCGTCCAAATATCGGTGAAGGGCACAAAAAATAAAAAGTCTTAACATCCAAGCGCAGGGTCCTTGGTATTGCGTTATATGGTTAATCCGGCACTGGTTATACGAAATTGGAATGTTTCTTATCGCAAAGTATGAAGTTTACCACAAATCAACATAGCTCTATTACCATATAGAAGGTGACTTACGCAAGTTCTTCTAGTGACTTCCCTTCTTCTTCGTGAAAATATTCGAGTTCAGTTTTTAAAGTTTCTAGTTCCTTTTCGTACTGGTTAAGTTTAGCTTGAGAAGTTCTCGAGAGCGCCATTAAATGATCGATATCGACCTCACGAGCTGCCCGGAGTTCAATGAACTCCAGTTCTTTATTTTCATACTTTTCTCTCCAATTGTCTACTTCTTCTTGTAGCTGTGCGTGTGTAAATATAATTTAGTATCAACAAATTGTAAAAAAAATCTTAAGTTTTTGCACAACTACCACCCCAAAGACATTTTGTCATTATGCAACACAAACGCATCGTTTTATGTGTTGTCGTAAACTTTTAAACTTACGATGTTGTAAGTTGCCAATCTTATTGCGACTTTTGGGTGACTGCTTCGGACAAAATAAGTTCCAATAATTTCTTACCCATATCACGGTTGTAAAAACCCAAAAAATGGGTGCGTCAATCCGTCCATCAATATTGATTCCTCTTTTCGATCTTGAACAAGGAGTGAATGAAAACTCAATGGGAGTATCTAAAGCAGGGGCGTCGCCAGCTTCGCGAGATCGGGGGAGCAAAATTAAAATCAGGGGGGCAAAGATTTTCGCCGAATTTTTCTGGCCGAAATCACACGTGATTTCAAAAAAAAAAAAAGGTCTTCGCCGAAATCCGATGGCTTTTTCTGACCGAAATTGCAAATTTTCAGATCAAAAGCAGGTGATCTCCAAAAAAAAAAGGTCTTCGCCGAAATCCGAAGGCTTTTTCTGGCCAAAATTGCAAAATTTAACGTTTTTTCCGCCCAATAACACCAACTTCTTCCTCCCAAAAAAATTCCGTGGGGGGGCAAGAAAAAATCGGGGGGGGGGGCAAAAACGAAAATCGGAGGGGCATTGCCCCCCCGATGGCGACGCGCCTGATCTAAAGTCAGGGCACTCGTGTTACGTTAGATTGGCGTTGACTCCATCCTTCTTGACGCAGCCGTTCCAGAGATATTTTAGTTCAAACACGCCGTAGGGGACTTTCTAATTATAACTTTTATTAGCAACTTTGACGTTGATAACATCGGCAACGCCACCTTATGGTGTTGTCCACTGGCGATAATTTGCTTGCAACAAGGTTCCATAAGCAACCTGCGATAATCTGCACTTTTTCCTGTTTGTTTTTTGTTAAATTCTCTGGTGTTATTTGTCATACCAATAAAATAGTACCTTTGCGCAGGCAGTGAAACAACCGTAGTTGCAGATTATTTTTCCCTAGTAACATAGCTTTGAAAATTTCAAAACTAATAATTAATTGCACCTCTGTGCAAGCTTGATAATAAACAATCAAAATATAAAAAGTTCCGTTCATATATAAGCGCATTTTGTTTGCACTGCATGATGTCATTTCTCAATCATTGTCTGGCAGGTGATACAGGCCCTGCGGCAGAGTAGCATGACTGAGGGGGTAGGAAAAATATTTGGGAGGGGAACAGATAGAATTTTTTCCCTCGAATTCGGGAGCGAAGACCAAAAAAAAAAAAAAGTCATTATCCCGTATTACGCCCCATGGATACCGGCTGTTTGCCAACTTTCGGGGCACAATTCTCACTTGGGGGGGGGGCACGTTTATTGCCTGGCGAACGCGACGGAATCTTATGGTGCGGATCTCGGTTCTTGCCAACAAATGCCGGGGTAAGACTAAAAAAAGAGGCCTTCGGCAAGAAATCTTAGGCTTGTCTTGGCGTTCACTCGTATTTTTCGTCCTGGAAAGAGAATTTACTCACGCTTAGGGGAGTACAAGTAGTATTTTGGAGGGCACAGGACCCGAAATGCACTCCAGTGGCACCAGGCCTGTTACGTATTTTGGGGGCATATTGCTCGCTTGGGAGGCGCATTTCTCGCTTAGAGGGGCACAAACAGTGATTTGGAGGGGACGACCCCGAAATGCCCCCCGTGGCGCCGGGCCTGAGGCGTAATCAATGTCATGAGCGAATTTTAGTTCTAGGTAGTTAAAGGGGGTGGAGATTTACAAGTTAACCACTAAATGCAAATGTCGATTTTTATTGGTCTTGGTTTTGTATTTTTATAGCCAATAAAACTGTTGAAAATATTATAATGATTTTTAAGCTAGATTTTAGCCTTTATATTACGCTAAATATTATGTGTTATTTGTGGCCTTCTCAAACATGGCGAAAACATGCAAAAACTACAGCAATATTTGAGGAGGTAGCAACAATCTACGAGTACCTACGACGATGATAAGACTTTGTAACGCAATGTACGATTAAAAATCTTGTACCTTATTGCAAGCAAAATATCACCAGTGGAACACCAGCATTATTTCTATCCTAATGACAACGCCGCAATTAGGCTAACTTAAGTCACAGAAGCCTTTCAACCTATATATAGGTTAAACAGACTTCTGTGAGCTAAGCTAACGAATTTAAAACAACAACTTGTCAATAAAAATTATAATTAAAGAGGCCCTACGTAGTGTTTAAAGTCGAATACCTCTTCAAAAGCCGGGTCAAAAAGGATGCAGTCAACGCCAATCTAATCTATTCCGATCGCCCTAACTTTAGATTACCCTCATTGATTTTGCTTTCAATCCTCGTTTAATTCAACAAATTTTGCCTCACCGCTCAGTTTTGAATTTAACGACGCGCTACTTATGACATCATACGCCGCTCAAAAATTTATATTGCACAAATGCGCAACTAGCAGTTACAGTGTAATCGCACTAGCCAACGCATTTTCTGGTGGCTTTGCCATCAAAAATGTTTTTAAGAACAGAAGGATTGGTTTTACGAAATGAAATCCTGTGCTCACAACAAAAGTTAAGTATTATACCTCATCGTTTGAAGTGTTTGTCCCCCTTATTTTTGTCCTCCATTCACTTGCTCTTCTTTTAAACTCATCATTCAAAGCTTTCAACTTCGCACTGAGATTGCGATTCTCTTTTCCGAGCTCAACTAGTTGTTCTTCCTTATCACTAAAATGATAAATAATATAATTATGATGTTGGCACTGAACTACGCAATTGTGTTCGTTCTCACTGCAAACTGCAAAGACGATAGAAACTGATAAATATTAAGGTTTTAGTGTGTTTAACAAGGTCGATGTTTTTTTTTGCTTGATTCGTGGGACTTGAGTTTGCCGCAGTTCATTTTGAAAAGTCTGACTGGAATGAATACGTCTTAAAACTTTTATTAGCACGCATTTCGACTGGATTATTTACAGTCGTTTTTATTCACTAAAAACTATAACTTTAAATTTATAACAAAAAAATCAGAATTAGAAAAACACAAGGGCGAAGGACATAAGGACGACAGTAGCTTTTTCAAAGGTCGAATTGACCGGACTAAAATAACCTTTGAAGGAGAAAATTTGCGTTCCATTTGTTGTTTTGGTAGTGCATGTTTATCCTCCTGGCACGGAGACAACGCTGACATTAACTATTAGACAATCGGTGCACTTCATGCTTGGAGGAATCCGCACCTGCTTGGCAGTTTCCAGCGATCCAATGTTCCGGTAAATTTTTTCGAATTATTGTCGACTGAATTTGTTGCTTGTTCGAAACCATCAAACAGAGGTAATTATCATAAAGTGTCTTATCCAAGGACGCAACACCGTGGCCGCTGACCAGGGTGCGAGTTAAAACCAAGGAATGCGATCAGGGTCATCGCAAAAATGACGCCTTTACCTTCTCGCCCTCGCTTCCGACAATTGGGCCTAGTCTAAGCGTACCATTTTTTTGATGAGCAAAAACATGTCGGAGAATGAACATATTATAAGTGCCCGATGACGAATCGGAGCAAAAAATAACACTATATTACATTTTAGCTCCCTGAAGAGCACATACGGGCGAAACAGACAGTTCGGGCATTATAAATTGTGGTGGTTAGCAACTAGCTAATAAGGCTATTATTATTATTATGATCAAGCAGTCAAACCTGTTGGATTGCTTGAAATGGTCTCGTTGCGTTGCTAATTCGGACATGCTATCATTCAACTTTTCTATTTCTTTTTGTAGCTTCATTGTCGCCTTGGTCTTTTCTTCTGTTTCCGTTTTTAAGGCAGCGGTTTGAAACTCGTGTTCCTCGTGCAAACGGAACATTTTTGACTCCGCTTTCCTAACCTTTTCCGTTAGTTCTTTGCGATCAGCTTCAGCCTATTTGGGAGAAATCGTTAGTGAGCACTAAGCAAGAGCAAAGTAGAAGAAATTCATAAGCCTTTTTTACATAGCGTCCAAGCGATTTCATGCCATATCCCAAAGGTGAGCAATGAGCAGCTATACTTTTTGTTTTGTTTTATTTTTTTAATTACCGAAACCCACTGCGGTTTTCAGAGCAAAATATTTGATATAATTAACAGAGGTGGAGTCCTCGAGAACACATTTTGAAGTCCTTGGCCTCGAGACCTCAAGTCCTCGAAAATTGGCCTGTCCTCCGCTCGAGGACTGCACTATTTTTTGAATTGTTAAAATTTTGTGGAGTGCCTGAAAAATTTTTTGGAAAACGTTTTTTTGTGGAGATTGCCGGAAAATTTTTGTGAAGACCTTTTTTTTTTTGGAGAGCACTTGCGCTAGTGTCCTTGGTCCTTGGCTTTGGCCTCGAGCATTCCTGTCCTTGGCCTCAAGAGTGTCTGTCCTCGGAAACGCTGTCCTTGGCTTTGGCCTCGGATTTTTTTGTGTCCTTGGCCTTGGCCTCGAGCCTTGTGTCCTCGACTCCACCTCTGATAATTAAAGTGACGCTACTCGAGACCGGTTTAATCCGTTTGACTCCATACCATTGGCAATCTGAAGGGTCATTACATGATCTTCGTTATTTATCGAAAGTTCGTTATACCAAACATAGCGAAAAATGATATAACATGCTCCAAAAATAACAAATGACCGGCAGTAGGCCAAGCTTTTGGAAATAGCGACAAAAAATTCCACTACTATCGAATGTTCGCTATTTGTAATTTCGTATTATTTGCTCTTCGTTATTCGTTATTTGACATTATTTGCTATTCATTATTTTGTATTTCATGCTCAAATTGTGTGAATAACAAATATTCTATACCTACGTCACTTTTGGAAAATATTTCCAATTCTATAAACAATTTGCTAGCTTTTTTTATCAGTCTTGACACAATATTTTATTTTCGATCAGTATTAAAAGTTGTAAAATAGCAAATACCGCCATACCGGTACATTTTTATTGTTTTGTATGTTTGTATTTGCGATATAGTAGACTAATAGCCGGCTACACACGCCAATTAATAAATTCATCAAATACAATTAATCTACGCTAAATTAGTTCTAAATTCAGACTGAATTGATTCAGTAAGAATTCGGTCAAATTTTACGATGTAAACTTTGGAACATTTTAATTCTTATAAACGCTTTAAGAAGGAATAAAAAAAGCATTTATTAAACAATTACAAAAACGATTTAATAAACACTGCCACTAAATAAAATTTGATTGTTGTTAAAAAAAAAAGAAAAGAATGAGTAAAGTCTTGAAATTGCCAATTTTGTTTAACTTCCAGCTGCATTAATAGATTGAGTATTTTCGTTCCATAATTTGCTATTAGTTTTTGCAGGATTAAATGCTTTAGGAAAAAAAGAGTAATTTTTGCCATCAAATCGATAAACATCTAAGTTTTCGTGCTCGCTACTTTCACTCATGTTGTTTCGTGTTTGTTTTTCAAGAACTGGCTTCAGTTGTTGAAGCTATATTACCAGTGCATCAGGCCCGGCTCCAGAGTAGTGTGACTGGGGTGGCAGAAAAAATATTTGGGGGACACAGATCAATTTTACCGTCATCTTCGAGAGGGAAGACCAAAAAAAAAGGTCATCGTCCTGGCCGTTTACCTCCTTTCGGGGCGCAAGTCTCGCTCGGAGGGGGGGCACGTTCATTGCCTTGCCGGAGCAGCGTAATCTAATAGTGCGGGTCTCGCTTCTTGCTCAAAAATTCAGGGGTGAAGACCAAAATAAAAAAAGGTCTTCGGCGCAAAATCTTAGGCTTCGTCTTGGCGTTCACTCGTGTTTTTCGTCCTGGAACAAAACTTTACTCACGCTTGGGGGGCACAAGTAGTATTTTGGGGGGCACAGGCCCCGAAACGCACTCCAGTGGCATTGAGCCTGTGACTTTTTTTCGGAGCACAATCCTCGCTTGGGGGCACATTTCTCGCTTGGGGGGATTCAAGCAGTGATTTGGGGGCACGGCCCCGAAATGCCCCTTCGTGGTGCCGGGCCTGGATGTTATTTCTTTCTGACAAATAAATGACCGAACCATAATAATTGATAGCAGTCGGAAAAACAAAATAATTGTAATGTATATTACATAACAATTCCAACCAAGTATAATAGATTATAACGGCTAGAACGCTATAGATGATACAATTATGACGTAACAGTGGAAACAGTTAACGAAATGATTTCATTCTTTTCGAATGAATTTTTCTGTTATGGTGCTGTCCCACTGGTGATATTTTGCTTTTTTTATTCCTGCGTTGTTGCGCATAGTTTAAGCTACGCCATAAGCAGAAGTAGATTGTTGCTATCTTCTCAAGCGTTATTGTGGTTTTTGCGTATTTTTGCCATGCTATAGAGAAGGCAACTAGTATTTCATAATACTTAGCGTAGTAAGGCTAAAAAAAAGCCGAAAACTATTTTTATTTTTTTCAACAGTTTAGGTTATAAAAATACAAAACTAGGACCAATAAAAATTGACATTTGTATTTTTTTGTTAACATGTAAATCTGCTCCCCTTTTCCTGCCGTTATTTAACATCTGTATGCGATTGCTAACACCTGCCAGACAATTACTAAAAAATGCAAGCATTCAGTGCAAACAAAATGCGCATATATAGGAACGGTACCATTTTTCTTTTTCTGGATTATTTATTATCAAGCTTACACAAAGGTGCGATTATTTGTTAGTTTTGAAATCTTCAAAACCGTTATTCAAGGAAAAAGCAATCTACGAGTATGTTTCACTGCCTGCGCAAAGGTACGATTTTAAAGTGAGATAGTAACACTTAGAAATATACCAAAAAACAAACCGAAAAAAGTGCAGATTATCGCAGGTTACAAGTCGAATCTTGTTGCAAGCAAATTATCGCCAGAGGGACACCATTATTACGAACGGAGAATGTAATAGCATTCGATTTGTGATTCGTTGCAGCAAAACATTATTATTCAAAAAATCAACAAACAACGAATAAGAATAATGAATGCCAAATTACGAATGCCGTACTACTGCGACCTAGTGGTTAAATGCGCCAGCATAGGAAACCATTGCAATTGAATAGACCTGGGTTCAATCATCTAGTTGGCCATCGGTTTTCTAATTCTAAAATCATATTGAATCCAGCACATTTTTTGATAAAAGCAAAATTGTTTTTAAATTGTTTATTTTGACATTAGATATGATCATAGAGTATCCGGTTTTATTCACTATAAATATCCCCCAAAAATCAATTTTTTAACTTAATCCCCCAAAAATCAATTTTTAATCCCCGAAAAAAATCAATTTATTGATTAATCCCCCAAAAATCAATTTTTTTTAACGACTGAAGTAAGGGTGCTATTTCATTTGATATCAGTAGAAATTTAACTGACGAATACTTGGACATAGTTTGGGGGTACCCTCCCTCCCAAAACTCCCAAACGTCATTGCGTTGAACGGCTTAAGCTAAAACTCCAGTTTTTTTGGACATAATCTGAAGGTACCAGACCCCCGGAAATTCCCACGTGAACCCCACAAAAATCAATTTGTTGAAGTTAAGCTAAGGCTCCAGTATTTTTTACATCAAGAGATATTTAAGAGACAAAATGTTTGACATAGTTTTGAGTACTCCCCTACGGAACCTTCCCAAATGCACCCCCGAAAATCAATTATTTTGAACGGCTTGAGCAAGGGCGCTAGTTTTATTTGGATATCAGTAGATATTTAAAAGACAATTTTTTACCCAAACCACAAATGATTTAAAATCAACATTTATTTTTTTCATGAGGCAAAATCAGTTTGTTTGCATTGCATACGATTGAGTTTTACAGAAATATCGGTAACCTTCAAAGTATGAAGGGGAGAATGATGGTCAAATGGAACTGGCGGAGGTCCCGTATTATTTCCCCCCGGGAAAATGAACATCTAGTATCGATTTGTTTTTGTTTAGTTTCTACCCCGTCTGATGAGCCCATTAGGGGGAAACAGAATGTAGCGGAGTTTTTAAATTTTTAAAGTTTTTTGATGATTTTAATTTTTAACTGAACTTCCTGCATCGAACACCGAATAATGAAATACGAATAACGAATGTTCGGTAAATAACAAAGAGCATGCAACGACCCCCTGGAGTCAAAGGAATTTTGTAAAGTCATCCTCTGATGTCACAAAATTTCAAAACGCAGTGTTGCCAATGGTACGAACTACGAAGTCAAACGGATTACATCTATTTTAGAGGATAAGGGGAATTGTGGAACAAGGTTTGGGGCCCCTTTTTTATTACTTTAAGTAATAATTATTTCTTCAATAAAACCAATTCTAACAGTATTATCTTAAAACGCAACGCAACTACCTCAATGAGATTTTGCTCCAAAAATAAAAAGCAAACTATTTGCTAAAGAAGTTATTTATTTGTTTTGATGGTTAGTTTTTAAATAAAAGATAAAGGTTAAAACAATATTATGGGATTATGACACTGTGCAAATGACCAACAAATTTTGGAGGCGCAGCAAAATTATCCCGCAACAAAGAGACAATCGCGGTGTTTGTTAAAACGTTCTGCACACTGCACAGCACTTCGTTTATGATTTTAAACCGTTTTTAGCTCGCTTTATTTTGAGATTGCTTAATGTTTATTTTTCCTGTTGTGACATCATTTTTCTTGATTGTCTAAAGTCACTTGGAGCTCGTGAGTTCTTGAATCAAAGAAACAAGCACTTCGCAGCTGCATAGCTTTGAGATTTAAACCGTTTGCTAAATTCATTGCAGTTGCAGCGATAAGCATAATATTGCACAAAACTTGGCAATTACAGCGTATAATGTGAAAAAGCAGAAATAATAACTCAGCACAATCGATGCTCCTGACTGTGACATCACTAATGACAATTTTACATTCTTACGTAGCAAAACAGATGATCGCTTCAACGATGATGTAGGGTCGCATAACTCTCTATCATACACCATATTTTACAATGCTTTTGCGGCGGCGATAGCTCAGTGGTCAAGCGTCGGGTTTGAAAGGTTGCTTGATCCCGGTTCGATTCCCGAACTGGCAATTCGTCGTGGGTACTCACTGGGTAAAACACTTTATGCTTATTTCTCATGGGGGCAAAGCAGTCTACCCGTTTTCGTAGCCCAGCCTGACGAAAGACTTGCAAACAGAACCCAAAAAAGTGCTCTGCGTTGGTGTGATGAGACAAAGGCAAGGTGATTAGACAAGTAGACATACGCATAATATAAGCATTGACTTTTACCAACGTTAGGGGTCATCCTGTAATATACTATAGGGCTTAGTTGGGCGAATCTTGTTGGGGAAGCGGCTTTATTGGAATAAGATAACTGATGATAACCCGCTTGGATCGAAGTCAATTTTATTGCTAAAAAGCAAAGACCAGGATTTTAATAATTTTATTGAGTCTGGTTTGTCAGTTTTTTTAGATTAATCAAAGTAATGACACGTCAGCCGAGCGACCGCTTCATTTTTATCAGCATTTACTCTGGCTCTTGAGATTCAGGGAGATTCAATTTTTTAAACATTTCTCAGGAAACCTTTTCGGAGACATTTTACTGCACTTGCGATATGCACTTTTTGCGTAACCGGACTGTCGAAATTGGAGAAATTCTGATATATGCTCTCACGATTTTGATTTGGAGAAAAAACTGCTCGATGTTTAAAGCAGATTTTCTTTGCGTACTTAAAGAGATACTGCTCGAAATAGGTTTTATTGAAGAAATGAGAACAACTTGAGGGAATAAAGAGGTGCCCCAAGCTTTTTTCCTAAATACCCCATATTCGCAAAAATACGTTCTAATCCGTTTGACTCCGTACCATTGGCAACCCTGCATTTCACAATTTTGGGACATCACAAAAGCCCTACTGATGTAGATCAATACTGGTAGCCTAAGTCTACCAGTTTCAATAGAAGTAGCCAAATTTGGGGCACCTCTTTGTTACCTCAAGTAGTTCTCATTTCTTCAATAAAACCGATTTCGAGCTGTATCTCTTTAACACAAACATTTTCTGGATCAAGTACATTTTAGATTCTGCTGGGCTAAAACTGTTTGTGGTTTCACCCAAGCAAAATAAAGGAGATAATAGAAGACGTTGAGTGTGGCGGTTTAACCTCAAGCTGCTGCATGGAAGCTCTCACGAGGGCATTGAAAAGATAAAGTGATACACAAATGAAAGACTTTCTGACTGGGAAATAACTAATTTCTTACCACAATCCTCAAAGAGCTAATCGTGTCTTCATATTTCTGAATTGAATCGGCTAGACTGGTCATTTTGCATATGAGTTGCTTGTTTTCGCCTTTCAGGCCGACACTTTCTTGAGAAGATTGTCTGAAAATTGTATTAATTCTTAAAAAATGAAAACTTTAACACGGCATATAAGTTATTTCAGTCTATATCCACTACCAAGCGGGATCGCAGGGAAAGGGTCAAAGAGAAAATTTTCCGGCATTTCTTTTTGTTTTGGTCAGAGGTCTCGTCCGACAGTGCAAAGAAATTTTGAGCTCCATGGCAAACTTGGCGTGTAACAAAGCAAGACCGGCATTCTGGTCTTTTTTGACGGATAGGGCAAAAATGTCCACCCTATGTAACTCCTAAACCAAATAACATAACAACACGAAATTCGCCATGCGGGTTGGTGCTCAGCAAATTGAAAAAAAACAAACTAATTTTGATTTGATGACGTCAATAAAGTGACGTCACGACCAGTACTTAATCTGTAAAATTTTGCATGAGGGGACGCTTTCGCAGCCTTGACCAAACGCATTCGGAATGAGGATAAAGTTTACTGGAAATTGTTGCAGTGGTGGCGAGCCGTTGGAAACATTGTGTTAAATTGACCGGCTTAAAATTTGAACCTCAGACCTCTCGTTCCACACACAAGCATGTTACTGCTCGACCCGAAGCCAAATTTTTTGGATGTTGCCGGAAGTAGCACCCAATGGCTTACCCACAAACCACCAAATCCCATTAGAACTCCTTTGAAGGGTCGCACCAACTTTTAAATTCAGATACTTCTCCTGGCGAACACTAACAGCGTTTACTTCTAGAATTAATTGATTAATGAAAAACGTTACTATCGATAAAATTCGAAGTTCAATCACTTTACCTTTTTACCATAGGCTTTGCACTGATGTTCATGAAAACCTTTTGGAGTTCAAGAGACTACATCAACGAAAATTTTTACCTATTTTTTAAAATAATTCCTACCTAAATCTAACCCAAAATCAATCTGTATTCTAAATTTAACCCCAAACCTGACCTAACCTAAACCCTAGCTGAAACCCTAATCTTAGCCGTTAGCCTTTAAAAACGTGAATAAAAAAACAAAAATTTCCGGTGAAATAGTCACTCCCAAATTTTTTATGTTAATAATATTCGTAATACAAGGTTTTGTGTTACAATAGCAATTAACTATGACGAAATAGTGTCGAAAATTTTTACCAACACTATTGTAAAAACGCTCCGTCTACCTTTTTGCAAGAGATTTTGCAATGGTGTTGACAAAGAATTTCAACGCTATTTTGTCATAAATATTGACTATTGAATCACATAAGCTTGTATCACGAATATTATTATCTTTTAAAAATCTTCATAACAATCGTGATGTCTTTTATGACAAAATGGTATTGATTTTTTTCATGAGCACCATTGCAACATCAAAGGCCCTCGATCTATATATACCTTACAAATGGCAGAAGGACAGTATTTCAAGCATACTTGGGGGAAAATAGTAGTTTGCAAATTGCAAGTCAAAAAAGCATTCAAAGTCAGACATTTTTTTGCTCAGTTTTCTTTCAAACAGTTTTGACAAATCTTAAGACTAACTTTACCAAATTTGAGATTTGTACGACCTTCCGTTCTCAAGATATGACAGTTTAGATTTTCCCGTAGAAACACTTTATTCAGTAATTTTGCCAGGGTTGCCAACTACAAACAAAGTTTCAAGAAATTACTGCATGTTCTTAACTCTCAATGAGTATTTTAAGACAGAGTAGTAAGTCGGGCAGGGCTTTTTGAGTCGGGTTCCAGCCGGGTTCGGGCTTAATTCGGGCCTGAGACGCTACTTTTTGTTTTAGGTGCACAAAAATGTAATCAAAATAACTTGGCAACATTGCTAAATTTTTCAGACCTAACTTAACTTTCGTTTTTTTCGGGCATGATTTGGGCTTCAAATTAGTTTTCGGGTTCGTGCCGCGTTTACAACTCTGTTTTGAGGTATTGTTGTTGTCAAAACAAAGCAAAGGGTCAAAATTGCAATTTAGCTACTCTTCAAGTAGATGTAAGCCAGCTTTTCAAAAGTTTATCTTTTGTCACAATACTGACAAAAGGGCAACACTGAAGTTAGTGGAAAACTGTTAACTTTCAACAGCAATATTTTGAAAACGGCAAGACGTAAAAAATTCAAATTTGCTGAGAATACATTTTAGGCTTTTCCCAACATTTTGTTCAACTGCGAAAAAACGGAGACTCATTTTCGTTCGATATTTTAAAACAAATTTAGAACAATGCCAGCATCAGCAACAAAAAATAATATTAAGAACAACCGAAAAAGTATGAATTACAAATCAAAAAATAAACAAAATTCTGCACTGGTTCAAAATAATAAAATTTGAGTGATTTTCTGGCATTTACAAGCAAAATTGCAACAATTATAAAAACAAGAGTGCTGTTGTGCACTGCGCACGCAACCATAAATTTTTATGGCTCTCGTTCAAATAAAAATGCTCGCTTTATCGCTTTCGCAATTTACGATGCTGCAAAAAAAGCGTTATCTCAACTGGACAGAGCAATGGAAACAAAACAGTTTTGCAAACATGATTGCCATAATTGACATCGATGCTCTTAAAATTTAAGAACAAATGAGGCTAAAAATTGGCAAAAAATTAAGAACAGCCAGTCTCAACTCAAAATTTACTGGTTCTTATAAAAAAAGTGTATCATCAAAACCTAGCTAGCATTAATATCTTATCGGTGGGTTTGGTTCACGTTTTGAGCTCATTTTGATCTTATCAGTAGGTTTGGTTCACGTTTTGAGCTCTTCCTAACCATAAGCTATGTCTACGCCTACCAGAGTCTGACTACTTACGAAATCTGCGAAGTCATATATTCATCTTCTTTTTCGAAAATTTTCAGCAGTGTATTCAGCCTATCCACTTCTTTATTAGCGTGAGTGAGCTTTGCCTCAAAATTTTGAATTTCACTGGTCAAACGCGCCACTTCACCTTCAAACGATTCGTTTGTCGACAAGAAGTCATGCTGTAGCAGCTCAAATCGACGTTCCCAATTTTCATTCTCATCTTTAAGCTGAAGTTTATAAAAAGTTACGTTCATGACGTACTTACTGTAGGCAGGCGCGTAGCCAGGATTTGAAAAAGGGGGGGGCTATTTTGAAAGAGTGAGAAGTGTGCATACGACGTTGACTCGAATTTTCATTGACCTTGAATCAGTTTCAGACGGTTTGTCCGAAATTTGAGACGAAATGTCTCGGAAACATCGGAAATTCAAAGGTTTTTTCCGCCCAAAATTAGGTGATCTCCAAAAAAAGAAAAAAAAAAAAAAAAAAAAGGTCTTCGCCAAAATTAAGAGTGATTTTTCGGCCGAAATCCGAAATTCAAACGTTTTTTCCGTCCAAAATTAGGTGATCTCCAAAAAAAAAAAAAAAAAAAAAAAAAAGGTCTTCGCCAACATTCAGAGTGATTTTTCTCCCAAGTTTTGCAAGTTCAAACGTCTGAGGGGGGGCTCTTTTCGCATGGGGGGAGCTATTTTCCATTTTTCACAGAAAATCGGCCTCAAAAGCACAAAATACATGCGTTTTTGCATACTTCACAAGCCAATGGGGGGGGCTCGAGCCCCCCCCGCCCCCCCCCCTGGCTACGCTACTGACTGTAGGGGAGAATTTTTTTGAATCGTAACACACAGAAATAACAAAGAGGTCAAGTCAGCGCTTCACGAGATAGGAAAGTCATTTTTTTCTGGAGTTAGTATTCAGAAAATGGAATAAAAGGAAGATATCATGCACAGAGCTTAGCACTGCTGTTTCTTAGCTTTCATCAGTAGCCCTCACAAATCTAAACCCAGAGTATTCCCGAACTACTTTTCGGCCAAATTTGACAAACCCTAATAGCTTGCATAGTGGCAGAGGCTTTACAGCAGTGGTTCTTGAAGTATGGGTCGCGTGATTCAAATCTGTCAAAACGATTTTTCGCATGATAAGAATTCTCAAAATCTGCAGAATTTTTCTTCTTTTTGTTTATTAAGTCTTTCAAAATTATGGCATGAGACACATTTAGTTGGCTTCATCTCAATAAAATAAGATTATTGCATCATAAGTAGTTTTCTAAAACTTTTAGTGGTAGACCAGCTGCTGCAGAACTAGCGGAAATTACTTTTTATAGAAGTGGAGCAGTTTAAAACAATTTCCTAACGTAGCACATTAAATTGCATGTATTATTGTTAAAAATAAGCATTATACTGTAATTGGAACGACCGACGCTCGCGTCGCATGCTTCTCTGTTTTTACTCGGCCATTTTCCAACTAACGAGTGCGAAATTTCAAACTTTTGCTTATAACTCGAGAACGGTTTAATCTAGCTACATGAAATTTTGACAGCACTTTGAGATTATTGAGTTGTATGTCTGTACCAAATTTCGAGGCAATAGGTCACGTGACTTTGGTTTTAGAACCCAAAAACCGACCCGCAAGTTTGGCGTAAAAAGCGGTCTCAGTCAAAAATGGCTTAGGTACGGCAAAAAATATTTCACACGGTTGTATGTCTCAAGATACCCTTTCATCCTAACCAATCCGCTTCTGGCCGCGATGAGGTTTATTTCTTTTTTTTTCCTTTTTTTCCTAAATTTTGTACGCTCTTCTTCTAAACCACAACACATCGAAATCTAATTTTTGTGTAAAGTTGTTGAGCTGCAAATGCAATTTTTTCTCCAGAAATTTTTTGGGGCAACTCCACCGGGGACCCCCCCAAAATGGGGCCCCAAAAAATCCATTTTTTTGAACGGCTCAAGCTAGGGTGCTAGTTCTTTTTGATATCAGTAGATATTTAACAGACAAATATTTTGACATAGTTTGGGAGTGCCACCCTCCCGGGGACCCCCCAAATGGAACCCCAAAAATCAATTTTTTGAATGGCTCAAGCTAGAGTTCTACTTTTTTTTGATATCAGTAGATATTTAACAGACAAATATTTTGACATAGTTCGGGGGTGCCACATCCCCCCGGGGACCCCCAAAAATCAATTTTTTGAACGGCTCAAGCTAGGGTGCTAGTTCTTTTTGATATCAGTAGATATTTAACAGACAAATATTTTGACATAGTTTGGGAATGCCACCCTCCCGGGGACCCCCCAAATGGAACCCCAAAAATCAATTTTTTGAATGGCTCAAGCTAGAGTTCTACTTTTTTTTGATACCAGTAGATATTTAACAGACAAATATTTTGACATAGTTTGGGGGTGCCACCCCCCCGGGGACTCCCCCAAATGGACCCCCCAAAATCAATTTTTTGAATAGCTCAAGCTAGGCTGCCAGTGTTTTATGATATTAGGAGATATTTAACAGACAAATATTTTGACTCCACTTTTCTGGAGGTTCCATAATCTGATATTTTTGAATAATTGCTGATTTGACGGTAGACAAAAAGTACTTTTGAGCGTCACAGCATTAGCTATGCGTCGGTCGTTCACTGGGTTTGCTGGCAAACTCCCATCTAGTTATCGTTTAAGAATGAGTAAGTATTCCTACACGCAAGAATTTTTTGACTTGGATTCACTTTTATCAAAGATCATGGTGCTGAAAAGCCGCAATGTGTACTATGATATAAAGTGCTATCCAACGAATCTCTGAAGAAAAATAAATTAAAGAGACATTTGGAAACGAAGCACCCGCAACATGTGACTAAGAATCGCATCTTTTTTCAGCACCGAGGAGCGGAACTGATACGAAGCAGAATTAGCTCAGAAGCGAATCCAGCGCTTTTAGCCTCCAACCAAGCCATGCTGGCATTGTATGTTGTCTCGCTGCGCGTAGGTAAAGAAACGAAACCGCATGCGATTGGAGAAAGGCTCGTAAAGCCTGCAGCCATTGACATGGCCAGACTCATGTGCGGTGACAACGTGACCTCGAAACTGCAGTTCGTCTCCCTATCGAACGACGCAGTCAAAAGTCGCAGAGCAGACCTTTCATTGAACATAAAAAACCAAGTGGTTGCTCGAATGAAGAAGGCGGGAAAGTGGAGCTATCAACTTGATCAGTAAACCGACACTGAAAAAAAAAAACGCGCAGCTAATGGTTTATGTGAGGTATGAGGGTGACATGAACCTCGAAGAAGATTTTCTGTTTTGCAAACCGCTAACAACAACGGCAACTGGCACCGACATCTTTAACGTTGTTGACAACTTTCAACAACAAGAAGTCATTAACTGGGAAAACTGTGTCAGCTTATGCACTGACTGCGCTCCCGCAATGCTTGGTGCTCGACAGGGGTTTACTGCACGAATTAGGCAAATTAATCCTAGTGTCCAAGTCGTCCACGGTCTTCTGCACCTTGAAAACCTTGCTGCGCAACATTTGTCCCTGGATCTTTCTGCAGTGATGAAGGAGGTTGTAGGAGTAGTCAACTTTATCAAAGCCAGGGCCTGCGAGAGGGGGGTTCAGGGGGTACATCGTACCTGGGCCCGGGCCTAGGGGGGCCCGGAGGAGTTCAGGTTTCCGCGTTAAGTTTTGTTATCGCATCCAGGGGCGTATTTATGGGGGGACTATTGGGCCATGGCTAACAATTTTTTGTTCTTCACCATTATTTGGGCAAAACATCGGACTAAATTTCAGTGAAGACCTTTTTTTTGCTCTTCATCTAATTTTGGGCAAAAAATCGGAGATAAAAATTTTGCGCAAGTTTGGTGCCCAAAGAGATTTGGGGGCCCGGTATCGACCTTCGTACCCCTGGAAAAATTTTTCTCTGAGGCCCTGATTAAAGCCAGTGCTGTTACGGTAACTCTCGTCTTTTCGAGCAGTTGTATGCTGACCACGGGTCTCAATTCCAACATCTCCTATTTTACTCTAATGTCAGAAGGCTTTCTCGAGGTAAGCTCTTGCGCCGTCTTATAGATCTACGAGCAGAAGTGCAGGTCTTTCTCAATGAAAAAATCATCGACATGCCATTTGGTTTCAAGATAAAGAGTGGATGCTCAAAGTATGCTACCTAAACGACATCTTCACCACACTGAACGAGCTTAACACATCAATGCAAGACAGAAATCAAAACATCATCACTCTCATCGAGAAACTGTATGCCTTCAAAGAAAAGCTACACCTCTGGAAGAATAAACTGGAGCGTGGACGAACAGCAGCGTTTCCATCCATGAACGAGTATCTGGAGGAATGGAATCAGACTGATAGTAGCAGATTTGATGCTATAAAACCCATTCTAGTGAAGCAGTTGGAAAACCTAATCAAGGAGTTCGATCGCTACTTTCCCGACATAAATTTGGAAGCTCAGCTGTGGGTCAGTAATCCGTTTCTGGCAAAGGTTGACAACTTATCAGAAGATGTTGCAGGGCTGCAGGAAGAGCTTATTGACTTGCATCATGACCAGTTCCAACGACAACTTTTATCCACGGCGTAACTTAGAGAGTTCTGGACCTCAGTTAAAAAGGAAAAGCCAATAATTGGTAACGAAGCAATGACGTTTCTGCTCCCATTTTCGACCACGTATCTCTACGAACAAGGATTTTCGGCACCAACAGCAGTTAAAACAGTCGACCACGAAGGACGTCAAGCTTTTTCAAAAAGAAGATAATTACAAAGTTTTTGGTTAAATATGCATCTACTTTGTACAAAACTGAGAAAAAGTTTGTTGATTCTAAATGTGTGTAATTGCTCGAGCACCAACAGTCACACAAAATACAAATAATAAAATAAATATTTAAGCTTTTGCCACCCTCTTAAAATTTATATTGCATTTTTTTATTTTTCCAGCACTTGTAACAAGCCAAGCAAGGCTTTAAAAATTTCCTTCAAGTTCTATGTTACATGTGAATATTTGAGTTTTACTTTTGATGATACCAATTACCAACTGGCATGAGGAATTGACTGCTCTAGTAGTTCGTGTGGGTAAGTGGCTGAATTTAATAAAGAGGGGCGGTAGCTGTGGATGGAGATGAAAGTGAAATTTGCAGTGAACAATTTTGGCGGTTTCATGTTTAACCAAGTCCGATAGTTCGAGTACCTTTAATTGAGAGTAGAAAGGATTTGCGTAGTCGCGATATTTGCCACCAGCAACAAGTTTGATCGCTCTGTTTTGCAGCGAAGCCAGTTTGGTTAAATATGAGGGATACGTGGAACCACAGATATTTAAACCATATAGTAAAGCGCAATGCGTTTGTCTCCGGTTCGGGAGGTCTGAGGTTGAAATCTTGGTCCGATCAAATCGGACACAATGTTGCCAACGGCTCGCCATTATTGTAACATTTCTTCAAAAGCATCTCTGTTGCCCTAAAGCGCAACGACACGGAAATGGGCCACGCCAACTAGTTACACGCTTCTGCGTAACATAGCGAGTATAATGAAATTGAACTTACTTTTGAAACAACCATGCTGTAGTCATAAGGTTCTTCGTTAAACGAAGCATTGGTCGGACCATATAAGGACACCTCAGCTAGTTTCTGTTGCAGTTGTTGATTTTGAATTTTCAGATTGCTAACTTCGTTTTGTAGTACACTCTGATTTTCAAGAATGCTACTAGTCTGGTACAAGGAAAGTTTATTTTGCAGCTCCTCATTTTGCATTTTTAAAGTGATAATAACTTCATTTTGCAGTGTATCCGGGTTTTCATACATGCCACCAGAATGGTAAAAAGAAATTTTATTCTGTAACTCTTCGTTTTGTACTTTCAAATTGCTAACTTCGTTTTGCAATATATCATTGGTTTCAAAAATGTGACTGGTCTGATACTCAGAAAGTTTATTCTGTAACTCTTTATTTTGTATTTTTAAACTGCTAACTTCATTTTCTAATATTTCGTGGCTTTCATAAATTCCTCCGGTCTTGTAAACAGAAAGTTTCTTTTCCAGCTCTTCATTTTGTGCTTTCAATGTGCTAACTTGTTTTTGTATATTTAGGTAGCTTTTGTCATAAATCCCAACGTTTGATTTAATTAAGCTTTGTTGTGTTAATTTCCTTTCAAGCTCATCCTTTTCGGCTAGAAGAGCACTGAATTTTGATTCAAAATCCTGGAAGGTCTTGTCGTAAATTCCTTGCCTTGTTTCGTACAAGGCTTGCACCGTCATTTTCTTTTGTAGAGCAGCCTTTTCAGCTAGAATAGAACTAATTTGTGATTGCAAATCGTCGCAGCTCTTGCCGTCATAAAAGTACAATTTGGACAAGCTTATCTTTGTCATCTTCTTTTGCAGCTCATCTTCTTCCGATTGTAAAGAACTGACTTTTACTTCTAGATCCTGGTAATTCTTGTCATAAAATTGTGCGTTTGATATGGGTAAACTTTGCTGTGTCATTTTCTGTTGCAGCTCATCCTTTTCGGCTTTGATACTACTGACACGCATCTGCAAATCTTGGTAGCTCTTGGCATTAATACTTGCGTTTGATTTGGACAAGCTTAGTTGCGTCATCTTCTGTTGTAGTTCATATTCTTCGGCTTGAAGAGTACTAATTTTTGTTTCCAGATCTTGGTAGCTCTTATTGCCGTATATCTCTACGTCTGATTTGGACAAACTCAGTTGCGTCATTTTCTTTTGTAGCTCATCCTTTTCGGCTTTTATATTACTGACTCGCATTTGCAAATCCTCGTAGCTCTTGTCATTAGTTTCCA
The DNA here is from genome assembly GCA_963965965.1 of Trididemnum nubilum. NCBI lineage: Eukaryota > Metazoa > Chordata > Ascidiacea > Aplousobranchia > Didemnidae > Trididemnum > Trididemnum nubilum. Next base: position 25,730,437 of record OZ014488.1, read on the forward strand.
AGTTTGCTTTGGACAAGCTTAGTTGTGTCATTTTGTTTTGTAGCTTATCCTCTTCAGCTTGTAAAGTACTGACTTTTACTTCTAGATCCTGATAGCTTTTGTCGTTAATCCCAACGTTTGATTTGGACAAACTCAGTTGCGTCATCTTCTTCTGTAACTCATCCTTTTCGGCTTTTATTTTACTCATTTTCGATTGCAGATCCTGGTAGCTCTCGTTATACATTCCAGCGTTTGATTTGGACAAGCTCAACTGTGTAATCTTCTGTTGCAGCTTATCGTTTTCGGCTTGTAGAGAACTGACTTTCGATTCCAGATCCTGGTAGCTCTGGTCATACATCCCAACATGTGATTTGGACAAACTCAATTGTGTCATCTTCTGTTGTAACTCATCCTTTTCGGCTTGTAAAGTGCTGACTCGTAATTCCAAATCCTGGTATCTCTTGTCATACACCCCAACGTTTGATTTGGACAAGCTCAACTGTGTAATCTTCTGTTGTAATTTATCGTTTTCGGCTTGTAGCGAACTGACTTTCGATTCCAGATCTTGGTAGCTCTGGTCATACACCCCAACGTTTGATTTGGACAAGCTTAACTGTGTCATTTTTTTCTGTAGCTCATTGTTTTCGGCTTGTAGAAAATTGACTTTCGATACCAAGTTCTGGTAGCTCTGGTCATCCATCCCAAAGTTTGATATGGACAAACTCAACTGCGTCATCTTGTTCTGTAGCTCATCGTTTTCGGCTTGTAAAGCACTGACTTTTAATTCTAGATCCTGGTAGCTCTTCTCAGTAACGCTAACATTTGATTTGGACAAGCTTAGCTGCGTCATTCTTTTTTGTAGCTTCTTGTTTTCGGCTTGTAGAGCACTGACTCGTAATTCCAAGTCCTGGTTGCTCTTCTCATAAAATCCAACGTTTGATTTGTACAAGGATTGCTCCGTAAGTTTGATTTGCAACTCATCGTTTTCGGCTTGAAGAGCACTGACTTGTAGTTTTAAATCCTGGTAACTCTTGTCATAAAGCCCTACGTTTGATTCATACAAGGTTTGCTCCGTCATTTTTTTCTGTAGCTTATCGTTTTCGGTCTGAAGAGCACTGACTTTTAATTCCAGATCCTGGTAGCTCTTGTCAGTAACTCCTACATAAGATTTGGACAAGCTTAGCTGCGTCATTCTTTGTTGTAGCTCATCCTTTTCGGCTTGTAGAGCACTGACTCGTAATTCCAAGTCCTGGTAGTTCTTCTTATAAAATTCTACGCTGGATTCGTTTAAGGATTGCTCCGTCAGTTTGCTTTCCAACTCATTGTTTACGGCTTGAAGAGCACTGACTTGTAGTTTTAAATCCTGGTAGCTTTTATCACATAGCCCTATGTTAGATTCGTACAAGGATTGCTCCGTCATCTTTTTTTGTAGTTCATCATTTTCTACTTTTAAAGTGCTGATTTGGTATTGTAAATCTTGATAATCACCGTCGTAAATTGCCGAATCTGTTCTCCACAGGGTCATTTGCGTCACCTTTTGGTGAAGTTCATCATTTTCCGCCTTCAGAGTGCTGACTTGGGTTTGCAAGTCTTGATAATCGCAGTCGTATATGGCCGAGTCTGCTTTCCACAAGGTCACTTGCGTCATTCTCTTCTGTAAATCATCGTTTTCTGCTTTCAAAGTACTGACTTGTAACTGCAAATCTTCATATTCATTGTCGTAAATGGGACCTTCCGTCAATGCCGTAATTTTTCTATTTAGCTCATCGTTTTCTGCTTTTAAAGAGCTGACTTCGACTTGTACATCGTGATATTGATTTTCGTTAGCGATGGGGTAATCGCTTGAATACAAAGTCAATGCCGTAATTTTCTTGTTCAAATCTTCATTTTCTGCTTTTAAAGAATTGACTTTGCTTTCCAGTTCACTACAAGCAACACAAATTGTTATTAAAATGAACCTCAGTCCTATTTTATTGGAATGACTAACTAAGCATCAGTGGCGCAATCATCGTACCTAAAACACATTTATGGGATTAAAATTTCTTAGTGACTTGGCTAAGAATTCAGCCCCCCCCTATCCAAGTATAACTTAGAAATTTTAACTCCAAAATAAAAGTGTTAAACGTGTTTTGGACTTGATCTGTAAGTAAAGGGGGCTGAACGCGCTAGGTATTTTAATTCTTTCAAATGATGTCCAAATTTTTGAAACTTAAGTGAATTTTCTCAAATGACTCTAAAAACGAGCTATATGTGATTCAAACGGCGTGAAAATAACTGCTTTTTTGCCAAAAAATCACAAGACCCAATGGCCTTCGGTGTCTGGGGCTCTGTCCCAGACACCCCGTTTGTGAAATTATTGAGTTGCACCAGTTTTCTCAGTACGCCTCCAAAATAAGGCATTTTTTTAACAAAAAAATTCTAACTTTTGATTTAATCTCTACCCTCCCTAGCAAAATCCTGGTTGCGCGCCTGTTTACCATAATTAAGTTTACATGCAATTGTAATTGCAATACATTTTATTCTCCAAGTTTTCTTGGTCAGGAAACAGCGAAGGGACCTTTAGGTTTTCGAGTCAAGCTGCCATCTATCTACCACACACGGTGGAGGCTTCACACAGTCCCTTAAATTGCTAAACGTCAAGCAAGCTGTGAATACCAATTTTTATAGTCTTTGGTTTGACCCGACCGGGAACTGAACCGGAGTCTACCGTTTCAGTTGCAGACGCTCTACCCTTTCAATCGCTGGTTGACCAAACTCGTGTAAAACTATTCAAGACTCGTTAAGCGAGGAGTGATCTGCAAGCAAAATCAACAATGCGTTTCTCAAGTCAGGGAAACCGATCGGTGGTCGAGGGTTTGAGCATCTGCTACTGAAGCGGTAGACTCGGTTTGATTCCCTGTCGGTTCAAACCAAAGACTATAAAAATTGGTATTCACAGCTTTCCTGCTTGACGTTCAGCAATTAAAGGGGCAGTGTGAAGCCTCCACCGTGTGTGGTAGACAGGTGGGCAGGTGACAGCTTGACTGGAAGACCGAAAGGTCCCTTTGCTGTCTCCTGGCCGAGGCAACTTGGGGAATAAAATGTAATTACAATTACAATATAACGGCAAATTAGTTTGGCGTTAGCTCCATCTTTTGTGATCCGGAGCAATTCTAGAGATATCCTTCTTCAAATACAACGTAGAGGCCTCCCAAGTTTTAATTTTTCTTGGCAACCCTGGCGTTGATAACATTGGAGAGGCCATCCAAGTTCCATCTTAAGCTAATGCCGCAATTAGGCTACTGCATTAATCAGTTTCGCTAGTATACTACCAACTCACTTACCTTTATTTGCTGCGATATGCTACCAACTCATACCTGAACTTGATAATAAGAATACCTGAAGAAACTTTTTCCCTTACTGTTTATTGGAAGAAACTATCTCACAGGAAATTTTTATCGACTTTTTCACTAAGTCTTTCCCAAATCTAACCCAAAGTCAAATCCTTACTCTAAATCTAACCACAAACCTGACTCAAACCCTAAGCCAAACCCAAATTTCCACCCTTAAAAAGTAAACGAAAAATGTGTGGTTATATATTTTTCATTTAAAAATTTTCAGTGAAATGGTCATTTCCTTGCATATTTTGTGACACTACTATAATAAACTTTTCAAACCAAGTTGCAAAATAATAGTGGCCTATACTGGTCTAACTAATCTTACTTTCGCTTTAGTTTAGACGTATGCTGCACAACTTGAGTATTTGACTGCTTAATTTTCACTGAAATCGCATGACTACTTTATACAGTACAATCTCTTTCCAAGTTCTTAGCAGAACACAATCTGTTTTTGTGTTCTGCTGAGAAGATCAAACTGCTTAGCACCTTTGTTGTCTACGTCAAGGCTACTAATGAAAACTAAAATCAAGCAGATCACTTCGTCATGTTTGAAGTAGAAGATTGCTGAAACGATTGGAGCAAGAAGGATGGAGTCAATGCCAATTTAATATAATGCGATTGCCCTAAACTTTGAAATTCCAAAATAGATTTTGCCAGCAGTAATCGTTTAAATAGAGAAAAGCAATGCTTGTTTGCCTTTAGAAGATAATGAGACAAAATCTAGTAAGCAGCTGATACGAAATTTTCCTCGAAATACTATTTTTTTCTTCAACGTTCCTGCACTCACTGTATGAAGTCATTTTTATTCATTCAATAGTAGTCACGAGAAGCTCATCATGCAGAAGTTACGCAGGCAGCCGCAATGAAGCGTAACGGTATGTCGTTTTCGTAAGCAAAAAAGCTGCTGCCACGTAATTGCTATCCCTCTGGCTGGCATAATTCAAGGTTTTCAAGCAAAAACAGATCGCTCCGTGCATTTCTTTTCCCGTTTCCACGTACTGCGTCTATACTCCGTATACTTCCATTCCACGCATTTGTAACACGAGGAGCTATTCGTGCAAAACTTACGCAGGGAGCCGCACTTAAGCATAATGGTACGTCACGTTTGTAAGCTAAAAAGCTGCTACGTAATTGCTATCCTCTCAGGCTGGCATCCCTGCCCCAACCCTAACAGTAATGCAAGGTTTTGAAGCAAAAAAAAGATAGCTTCGTGCATTTTCTTCCCAGTTCCTGCAAACTGCATCACACGTTCACTACCCAACCGCGAATCGAACCCAGGTGCAGAGGGTTGGTAGCTGAGCATAATAGCCACTACACTGTGCAGCTTGCAACATTGCAGTGACAAAATGTCGTATTTAAACCAAATGTATGAGAAAAAGGCAATGGCATGTGTGTGAGCGTTTGCATAACTAGCTTTAACTAATTGTAACCCAAGCATGAATCGAACCTGAGTATGATGGTTGGAAGGCGAACGCATTAACCACTAGACTACGCAGGTCGCAGCAATGCAGTTGCAAAATGTCGTATTTAAACCAAATGTTTGAGAAAAAGGCAATAGAGGGTTACGCTTAAATGCGGCTGCCTGCGTGACTTTTGCATGACTAGCTTCTACTATAGTAGTCTAGCAATAATCTCGCCTAGTACATCGACGCACGCTTAACCACGTTCAACGCCAACTCATATTTCAATTCATGTAAGTTTTTAAAAAATGAGTTAACAAAACCGAGTTTTGCTATACATTTTCAGGGTACAGACATTGGGCGTCACTGAATTGATTTTTTAAAGTAGGGTTTTCAATTCAAAGTAAAAAGAAAAACTTCATACTACAAGAACCAAAGTTTGTCAGTTTTAAATAAATCACGCAGTAGTCTAAAACAAAAATAGAAAACACGAAGTCTCAAGGAAAAGAAAAACTTTGTGCTCCAAAATTACCTTTAAAACCAGTTCTAAAAAAATTTACCCAACATACACTTACTCAACATACCCAACTTACTTACTTACCCAACATACTTACTTACTTACATAGTTGACTTACCCAACATACACTCTGCTCATTGGCGTATAATAGCCTTTCTGAACCCCAGCATGAGATGCACTACTGTTCGATGGCATCAAACCAGTTTGGGATAAACTCACAGCAGATTGCACCTCCTTCTCGATTACGGTTTGTAGACTATTGTATTTTTCTTTCCAAGATTTAGATTCAGTCGATTTAGTCTTAGAACCCTAAAATTCCAAAAAGTTAAAAGTCCAACAAACAAACTAAAAAAAGCAGAAATGCCAAGGCAGTATACAGATGGCAATACGATTAAAAATGAGTTGTTACTTGTTACAATCAAAGACTTTGTCAGTTTCCAGTAAATTTTACTCTAGTTTAATACTAAAATAGAAGATATAAATACGCAACGATGGCAGTACGGTACGGTACGTTCAGAATTTGCGTTCTACGTACCTCGCACCTTGAACCGTACCGTACCAGCGTACCAGTTCAATTTTTGAAGCGTACCGTACCAACGTACCATTACAAAAAGGCGCACCGTACCAGCGTATCGTACTTCTTAGCAAAAATTGAGGCGTACCACACCGTACTTACGTACCGTACCGAACAGCCATCCTTGCTTTTAACTACTTGCAACTTTAACTGACTGTGAAATCACTAGCCTATAGATCAGCGATCTCAATTCACACATTTAACGTCGTCTTCAGCTGTCTTTTGCCTCTGCTTACAAAAAGCCGGCGCAATGTGCGAAAAGTCTGGGATTTTTAATTAAAACAGCGTACCGACGTGCTTTACCCGTACCATTACAAAAAAGACGTACCAACGTACAGTACCCATACCATCACAAAAAAAGCGTACCATACCAGCGTACCGTACCTCTTCGCAAAAATTGAGGCGTACCGTACCGTACCAACGTACCGTTCCGTACTGCCATCCTTGCAAATACGTCTCAATCTGGATCAGTGGATCAGCCTCTGGTTGTCAGAAAAAATGACTACAGATCATTTATAATCAATAGTTGGTATAGCGCACGTGCTGCCAGTGTGCAGCTGCTTTGATGTTGAATTTACAAGCTTCTAATGACCGCAACACGTTGGCAACGCTGCTTGATTTTTGACCAGCTTTAAAATGATGGTGAAACCTCCGTTCAAACACCAGATCTGATTGGTTTGTTGCGCTTTCCTTTTCTAGTTAGAAGAATACGACGGTGGACTATTCCGTCGGCAAATAAGCACCTCTGTTTAGGAATTTACCACTTTTTCCAGTTAGCGTTTGAACACATCCCATTAAAGTTTGCTACTTGTTCGAAGGAACCAGGGCCCACATGACAGAAATTTCCTCGTTCGCTTTAATTAACGAGTTTTTTTTGGAGGCGCTACCGAACGAAATACTCGCTAAACGTAAGAGGTTATTTTTGCACGAGTATGTAAAGCCTTGAGAAATCCGTTACGTCATTCTTTCTCGCTAACGTGCTTTGAGCGATTGCGGAAAGCAGTTCGAGTAAAAAAACGTCACATTTTCCTCGCCAACTTAAAGAGGATCTTGAAGCACTCTTTCAGCGTGCTAGAAATCTTTTTGGTTCAGAAATTTAATGGCGAAATGTTGAAAACTTCTGACCAAAGCGAATTTTTGCTGAAAATTAATTAAAATCGTGGCCATGTTTGCTATCAGACTGCTAAAAAAAAGCGAATTGCATTGAGAACCACTTGCTGTTTCGACTGATAAAGAAATGTTAAGTAGTGACAATTGACAAAAATAGTACACTCCTTTTATAAGAATGATTTTCTAAAACACGAGACTCATTTTTGCTCAAAATTTAAGAACAAATTAAAAACAATGCCAGCCTCGACAGCAACATAAACCAAAAACAAACAAAAAAAATTCAAACTAATCAAAGAAACTAAAATTTGTGCTGATTTAAAGCGATAAAATTTCAGTGATTTTCTTGTATTTGCAAGCAAAATTGCAACTATCCAAGATTCTAAAGCTCTGTTGCTCAGCGCAAGCAATTGTGAATGTTTTTGGCAGTTGTTCAACTTGAAAAAAGCTTGCTTTTTCGCTTTTGCAATTTTACGATGCTGCAAAAGCAAGAAAAAAGCCTTCACTTAAGCAGACAGAGCAATAAGAATTAAAAAGTGCTTCAAACATGCCCGCTAAAATTGACATCGATGCTCTCAAAAGTTTTGCAAAATCAAGAACAAAAAATGAGACTGAATATCGGCAAAAAATTAAAAACAGCCAGTCTCGACTCAAGATTTACCGGTTCTAAAAAGGAAGAGTGTACTTCGACTTGCTCACTTTTGAAAAATTTTGAAACCTAAAGACCTAAAGTTACTGTTAACATATGAGTTTACTCACCAATAACCTCAAGGGCGCTTCACGTCGTTTAAAAAATTACAGTATGGAAAAAGTTATTCTTATTTCACATTGATCCAAAAATATAATTAACTTCTGTCGTTCATTTACTAATTATCATCAGTTGAGGAATATGCTTGCATAGAATGATAATGCGTAGGTTATGGTATCTTTTTCCATAACAATGTAGTATATAGAGTACGCTTGAACGCATTATTTTAAAGTAGAAATGCATCTGACGTCACAATGAGATATTTATTACGTACTAACACAAGTAACAAACATCTCGCAAAGAAATTCGAGCGAACTGTTTTAACGTGTGTTGGGCGAGACGGCTCAGAAATTGCAGTTTGTCTACGATGATTTTTTGTTCGTTAGCGCTTTTTAGCGAGCGAGAATGGCCTTTACGAGCTCGCTAACAAGTTCTGTCATGTCCCCCCAGAACGTAATCATCGCAAAAAGCGCCTAATCGAAGGATGCATCAACGTGACCAGAACCCGAACTTGAGATCAGGGTCGTCATCAAGACGAAGCCTCTACTTCTTCGACCACGCTGCGGAGGATTAGAAGTGAGCGCCGAAATTTCACAACTATATGGTTCCAAAAAGCTAAATTACAGTACAGTACTTTCAATCGAACACATTCGACCTTCGCTTTTCCCGACCTGCTTAGTCCAGATTTCGCTATATTCGGACAGTGTACCGCCAAAAAAGCTTAAGTTCGATGGCCGACTAATCTGCAGTTTGCAGGAAAACCTCGAGATGTTTATTACAGTGACTTTTGAGAAGCTTCATTTCAGAATGTCAGACCATGGACCAAAAAACAATGTTTTCCTAATCTAATTGTTTTGCTTATAGTGTTAAAAGTTTATTTTATTCCAAGATATATTTGTGTTATCTAGACTTTTTTAACCTCTGGACAGGATCTTGCGTCATTTAGTCAGGAAAAAAGAATGTCGAGTGTACTGCTGAGATATTTACCCTTTTTCCAACCACTTCTCTGGAAGGAGATAGAGAATCTTTCTTTATATGACTCATAACAGAGTCAATCATCTTCTTGTACAAATGATTTTCATGAATGATTTCAGCCACTCCTGAATCTATGTCACTAAAAGTAAAATAATACCTTTGCTTAGCTGTGACAGAGTTGGAAACGGGCCGACTAGTTCGCGCCAAACTGGAAAACTTAAGCCCGAACCAAAAACGATTTGAAGTCTAAATTAGGCCCGAAAAAGCCTGATTGTTAAGCTAGGTCTAAAAACGTCTAATCAAATTAAACCTTTCATTATACTATTCTTACGTTTTTGGATAGTCAATTCTAGAACGAATATTCTGAGCTACTTATACGTAAAAGACAGACGCTTAATTAAGGATTATTTTTCGAAAAAAAATTCAACCTACCGCTCCAGAGACAAACGCGTTACCGCTCGGCATCTGGCCGGTATAACGGTTAATTGCTCTTCTCTTTTTGATAACTTGAGGCTACTGCAACCAAATAAAACTACTACAAATTAATTGTGATGCAGCAATGACAATAGTGCACTAATAGTCGCATTGATGCTTAAGTCTTTATTTAATGTTGCAAAATATTTTGATTTTGTTCTTATCTCACTTAGAACACTATTAAAGCACGTATCATTTAAGTTCGAAACTTTGTCAACCTTGACCGAACCTGGCCCGAACCGGCTCAAACCCAAAAAGCCAGGCCCGACTTACAACTCTGAGCTGCGAGTCAATGGTCTTATCTACTATGCAATGTACACTATTCTTACGTTTTTGGATAGCTTAGTCAATTCTAGAACAAATATTTTGAGATACTTATACGTAAACGGCAGACGCTTAATTTAGGATTCCTTTTCGGAAAAAACACGCATTATTGACTGCTTATATCTCTTCACCACGAAATAGATTACAAGTGCCTAACGGTAATTTGCGGTCCTGAGTATATGAGCCCCCAAACGTAACTTGCAAACAGTTGAAAATTGCGTTTAAAAATGGACTAAGATGGAGAATTTAGGGTTTCAAGTAATCCCGAGAGCCGGGCGCTTACCCAAAGAATAGTTTGTCAATTGTACAAGATTTTGCTCAAGTATGGGCTGTCTTTTTTGCGGACCATAGCCCGCATCATAATGCTAAAAAATATTTTATGCAAGTGTACACTACAGCTGCGTAAAAATATAAGCTGCTCTGTATTTGAGTATAAAAATAAATTTTTACTGCCATAAGAGATATAAGATTGAGAAGAACAGTTTATCTATGTTAAAAATTTCTTTGATTTTTACGCAATAGTCAAAACAAAATGACCCTGTTTATCATTATGGAAACGTACAAGTTAACCTTTAATCAATTCCAGTGCGTAAAATCGTTAGCTAGGAGCGTATTCTACATCATTTTAAACAGAAATTCGCTACGCCCGTCGTGCCGACTTATCGGCGTATAAACAACAATTCATTGAACTAAAAAAGGATAATCTCGTACGCTCACGGTTTTATGCCCGGGCACGTAGCCAGACCGCAATTTTTAGGGGTGCATGCGCAAAACTTGGGGGAGGAGCAATGTTTTCTCTCCTAACACGATCTCAAAAAATAGGTCTTCAAAGCCAGTATCTTTGACAAGTTTTGAGGTGATCTAAAAAAACAACAAAAAAACATCAAATTTGAAAGAACAAGCTAGCATGGTGGGCTAGTCAGCAAAAATTATATAGCACTTTTTCTTTCTATCTCAAAATTCAAGCGTTCAACTGAAATTCATTTTGGAGATAAACTAAAATTTTGGGGCGGCAGTTGCCCTCCGCCCCCCCCCCCCCCCCCCCCCCCGGCTACGTGCCTGTTTCTGCCCAGTGTAGACCAAATAAAACGGCAAAGCACAAACTAAAATTCGGGCAAATTCAAGAGCATCAAATTTACATATTTTTATTTTTTCGGAAAGATTAACAAAATGCGTCAAAAGTCCATTTGTAATAAGGCAACTATGTTTCGGACGCCTGGGTTATGTTTCGTACAGTAATTCATAAAAAACTTGCATTGCGTAACAATATTCATAAAAAAACTGCAGTACTTTACCTATATAATTTTGTTTCTTCGGGCGCTTCGATTGTAATAATTACGTTTTCATATTCACTTCTCCATTTATCCCTTGCATCTTCCGCTTTATGTAGCTGGTCTAGCAGATTATCTACGTTGGTCACCAACTCACTTCGCTTTTGTTCTGACTGTTGAAGCCTATTCTCCAGGAGTGATACACTGCCAGCGTCGATGTTTGAATCAGTATCACTTGCATGGACATTCGTATGAGAAAGGTTAGAGCCACTACTATCAGAAACGAGATGACTTTTAGACTTGCGAATTTCTTCTAATCTCTAAACGTTTGATCAGTATGAAAAAGGGTGTAAGTTAACTTTACGTTAGTACCGAAGTAATAACAGATATAAAAAAAAGAGCAATTTACTGCAATACTTGATGCTCTTACATTCTCCCTTATAAAACATTCCGTTCGAATTGGCATGCTTATTGCGTATTTCAATAGTTTTCAAATCAGAAAAAAAAAAAAACGACTAGAGAGTCCAAAAGTTTAAGTATTCTTTTGTTTCATTGCTGTATTTCGAATAAACAAAAAAATGATGTTGTTCTTGATTCGAGGTTAAAAGAATGTCAACGACTTATAAGTACAAAGTCAAAGATTTGAGCTTCGAGGCTAAGACTCCAAAAAGGTTTTTAAGGACGTCCTAGAGGTCAAGAACATACTCAAGAACTCACTTCTGAAGAAAAGAGTACGAACTGCTTACAGATGCAAGTTTTTTTGCTGTTCAATTATAGTTTTATCATTCTGTGATGAGAAAGGGATAGCATTGCTTTCTTTAAACCAATTTGGACTCGCCTATAACTTGACCACATTCCAAGACTTTCTCCATAATTTTTACTTCTTCCCAGTTAAATTTATTTCTTGAATAAAGCCACTAAGCAGAGTTATTTAATTTTTTTATTGTAATACCATATCTATTTTAAACAATGATCAACTGTATCAAAAACCTTAGTCAAATCTAGAAACACCAATCCAATAAACAAATATTATAATCCTTCAACTTTTGTGCAGTAAGATGCACTGTATCATGATTTACCTCGTATAATTTTTCAGCTAAGCCAAGCAATAGGCTTCCATATCATACCGCACCAATTATAATCATCTACCTCAAGTAGTGAAGTAGCGATGACATCATTATGCCCATGACAGTACAGTGATTAATATAAGTTTGAAATCATACGTACAGCATGTAAAAGAACCAAGTGTTTAGTAGTAGGAGTAATCATGGATAATTAATTATCCACATTTTTATCAATGAATGACATCGATCGACCAACATAACTGACATAAAAAAGCAATGCAATAACACGAGGTGTGTTTGAAAAGTAACGGGACTGGGTCTATAAATCTTTTATTTTATTTGACAAGTAAATTTTACAACATGTCGCCTTCAAAGTAATCTCCTTAGCTCGAATGCACTTTTCCAATCTCCTCTACCACGCTTTCACGCACTCCTCGAAGGATTCCTCCGGGATCGCTCGGAGCTCTCTCGTCACGACTGTTTTAATGGCTTCTGAACCCTGAAAACGAGTTCCTTTGATGACTTCCTTGAGTTGAGGAAACAAAAAGAAGTCACAGGGGTCCAGATCTGGAGAGTAGGGTGGTTGCTCCAGTACAGCAATGTTATTTTCGGCAAGAAACTCCCGAATTCCCAAGGCATTATGAGCTGGAGCATTGTCATTATGAAACAACCATGACCTCGTTTTCCAAAGTTCTCTTCTGTTCTCCCTCACTGAGCGCATCAGACGTCGCAAGATGTTTTTATAGACGTGCTGATTAATAGTTTGGCCTTGTGGCAAGAATTCTGCGAGGACAATTCTATGCATAGGTGGGCACAAGTCCATTAATCGTTAATCCGTTAATAACGAAGCTAATTTTTTCATTAACTCGTTAATCCGTTAAAAAGTTTTTTCATGTTAACGGACTAAATTAACTTCCGTTAAGTTCTGTTAACGGACTAAATTAACTTCCGTTAAGTTCTGTTAACTTCCGTTAATGTTCTAATCGTTAATATCTTGCACTATTCATTCATCGTACTGGTATAAACCAATTTGCACTGGTAACACTTGCTGCGTATTAGCACGAGTTTTATAGAAGAGAGCGAAGAAAGGAGCTCTTTTTTGTGGCAAATAATAAGCTGCAGCCTCATAGGTGAATTAATTATCGCTGTTCACAATTTCCAAAGATTTTCCCATCGCAGCTTCGTTAGTGCATTTGAACTTATTTTTATCTTGAAATTAGATTAGATTGTAAAATGTAACTTCCAAAACACAAAAAGACCACCACAGCAATAAATATTTCCTTACAATCAGCTCAACAGCGTCAATACGTGTTCTAGAAGCGAATGAATAAAAAGAAATCTAAATTACACGCAAAATGTTAACGAATTGACGGACTTTATTAACTTCCGTTAATTAAAGCTGAAAATAACGGATTAACGTTAACGGAGGTGTGAAGTTTGTTAACGGACCAGTGGTTAACGAAGCTAACGTTTTGGATTAACGTGCCCACCTATGATTCTATGGACATCAAAAAAAGCGATCAGCATCACCTTGGTTTTGGACTTGAATACCTCGCCTTTTTGGGTCTTGGTAACAAATGCGCTCTTCCATTCAAGGCTCTGCCGTTTGGTGAGTGGGCCGTACTCAAAGATCCATGACTCATTGCCAGTAACAACTCTTTTCAGCAAGTTGAGTTCAGTTTCAAGTTGCTCCAAAATGTCTTGACACACTTGCACACGCCGCTCCTTTTGTCCTTCATTCAGCAACCTTGGTACTATTTTTGCACAGATCTTCCTCATCCCCAGGTCTTCCGTAATGATCCTCCATACCCTCTCACTATTTATACCCAGCTCATCTGCTGTCATTCTAACAGTAAGACGGAAATCGCTCCGCACCTTTTGTCTCACACGCTCAACATTTTTATCTGTTCTGTTTGTGGATGGCCTACCACTCCTGTGATCATCTTCCACCTCCTCTCTTCCCTCTTTGAACCTCCTGTGCCACTCAAAAAGACGAGTTCTTGACATCTTGTTATCATCATAGACTTCTTGAAGCAACTTTAGTGCTTCAGCTGGAGTTTTTCCAAGACGGACAAGAAATTTCCAGTTGATTCGTTGTTCGACGCTCATCCTTCGCACCAAAGAAAAACAAGCCAAAAATTCTTAATTTTATCAAATTTTCACAAAGCGGTCACAAACAAAGTGCCTTGACAGAAAAACGTGCAAAAAAAGAATGTAGTTGTCACAGAATGCTGAAATTTGGTTTTCGAAACCATAAGACATTGTGACGTCATAGAAAGCAATGCTTTTATCTCTGCGATAAAAGTTGTTCGTGCAGCATGCACAGTCTCGTTACTTTTCAAACACACCTCGTAAGTCTCATACAAAATGTTTAACTTACATTTTTAAGTGTTCCAACTTCTTCCTGTAAATCGTAAACTCGGTTTTGAAGTAATGACTGCGAAACATTGCTATCATTTGGCAGCTGATTTTGGCTTTGCAGCACTGAAGCTGTGCTTGCGCTAAATTCACGACTATTGTTGTCTTGCGCTGAACTATTGCTGGGCAGTTGATTTTGGCTTTGCAATACTGAAGCTGTGCTCGCATTGAATTGACGGCTTGTGTTATCTTGTACTGAGACATTGCTGGGCATTTGATTTTGGCTTTGCAATCCTGAGACAGTACTTGTATTGAATTGACGACTTCTGTTGTCTACTACTGAAACATTGCTGGGCATTTGATTTTGGCTTTGCAATCCTGAGGCAGTACTTGCTTTGAATTGACGACTTTTGTTGCCTTGTGCTGAGACATTGCCGGGGTGTTGATTTTGGCTTTGCAACACTGAAGCAGTGCTCGCATTGAATTGACGGCTACTGTTATCTTTCACAGAAACATTGCTGTTTAGTCGATTTTGTCTTTGCAGTACAGAAGTAGAACTAGCGTTGAATTGACGGCTTTTGTTGTCTTGTACCGAAACATTGCTTGCTTTGGGTAGTTGCCGACTTTGGCTTTGCAGCACAGAAGCTGTACTCGCATTGTTCAATTGGTGACTCTTGTTACCTAGCATTGAAACGTTGCTATTGCTAGATAGTTGACGGCTTTTACTTTGCAGCACTGATGCTGTACTCGCAATGTTGATTTGACGACTTTTGTTACCCAACACTAAAATATTGCTCTCGTGGGATAGTTGACGGCTTTTACTTCGAACCACTGCTGCAGAATTGGCATTGTTTAACTGGCGACATTTGTTGCCGCGTACTGAAGCACTGCTCTCGTTGGGTATTTGGCGGTTTTCATTTTCGTCCACTGAAGAACTATTTGCATGAGTTAAATGGCAGCTTTTGTTACCAAGCACTGAAACGCTACTCGCATTGGTCGACTGACGACTTTTGCTACCAACCATTGAAGCACCACTGGCTTGGTTAAATTGGCGGCTTTTGTTTCCTGGCACTGAAACACTACTCGCATTGGACAACTGACGACTTTTGCTTTTAACCATTGAAGCACTGCTTGCGTGGTTGATTTTGCGACTTTTGTTACTTCCTATCGAAGCATTGCTTGCATTGGATAACTGACTACTTTTGCTTCGGAATGCTGATAAGGAGCTGGAATCGTTGGCTGGACGACTTTTATTCTCTGGGAAAGAAACGCTGCTATCATTAGCTTCCCCAAAACTTTTGCTCTGAAGCACTGCCGCAGTACTTGCGGTAAATAGACGACTTATGTTGTCCAATATCGAAGAACCAAAGATGCTCTCATTTGGTTCGCTTTGCTGTACTGAAGCAGTAGTCTCGTTAAACTGACGACTTTTGTTATTTAGAGCCGAAACGTTGTTACGCAGTTGGTTTTGACGCTGCAACACTGAAGCAGTACTTGCTCTAAATTGATGGCTCTTATTGTCTTGTACTGCAACATTGCTGGGCATTTGATTTTGGCTTTGCGACATTGATACTGAGCTTGCTTTGAAATGATAACTGCTGTTGTCTTGTACTGAATCATTGCTGGGGTGTTGATTTTGGTTTTGCGAAACCGAGGCAGAGCTTGCATTAAATTGACGGCTCTTATTGTCTTGTACGGAAACATTGCTAGGCAGTTGATTTTGGCTTCGCAAGATTGATGCAGTGCTTGCACTAAGTTGACGGCTTTTGTTGTCTTGTACGGAAATATCACTGGGCATTTGATTTTGGCTTTGCAATACTGATGCAGTGCTTAAATTGAATTGACGACTTCTGTTGTCTTGTACTGAAATATTGCCAGACAGTTGATTTTGGCTTTGCAACACTGAAGCAGTGCTTCCATTAAATTGACGGCTTTTGTTGTCTTGTACTGAAACATTGCTGGGCATTTGATTGTGGCTTTGTAGTACTGAAGCAGTAGTTGCGTTGAATCGACGACTTAAGTTGTTTTGCACTGAAACATTGCTGGGAAGTTGATTTTGGCTTTGCAACACTGAAGCTACTCTTGCATTGAATTGACGACTTCTGTTGTCTTGTACTGAAACATTGCTGGGCATTGGATTTAGGCTTTGCAATACTGATGCAGTGCTTCCATTAAATTGACGGCTTCTGTTGTCTTGTACTGAGACATTGCTGAGCATTTGATTTTGGCTTTGCAATCCTGAGGCAGTACTTGCTTTGAATTGACGACTTTTGTTGTCTTGTACTGAGACATTGCTGGGGTGTTGATTTTGGCTTTGCAACACTGAGACAGTACTTGTATTGAATTGACGACTTCTGTTGTCTTGTACTGAGACATTGCTGGGGTGTTGATTTTGGTTTTGCAATACTGAGACAGTACTTGTATTGAATTGACGGCTTCTGTTGTCTTGTACTGAGACATTGCTGGGCATTTGATTTTGGTTTTGCAGCACTGAAGCAGTGCTTGCGTTAAATTGACGGCTCGTATGATCTTGCATTGAGACATCGCTTGGGGTTGGTATCGTATTAGTTGTACTTGCAAGTACTGAAACATTATTGTTGACAGGTATTTCACCTTTTTGGGTTTGCAATACTGAGGCAGTGCTTGGATTGAATTGGCGGCTTTTGTCATCGATTACTGAAACATTGCTTTTATCAAGGATATTGGACTGACGACTTTGGCTTTTCGAAGAATCTGTAGTTTGATCCAGGAATTGACGACTTTTGATGCCATTATCTGAATCAGGGTCTCCATCGCGGAATCGGCGAACACTCATTTTGACCGAATTCTGAAAGTTTTGAACAATCAAATTAATACTGTACTGCGAAATCATAATTATTGCAATAATTCTAGTGTACTAAATACTTTTCTGCAGAAGTATTTGTCTTTGCGTAAAATGGAGTGGTCAAATAGTGGATCCGTGGTGTGGTTAAGTGCCTCAGGTCAATTATAAGTAAACTCATTTTTTATTTTAATGAAAAATATCGTTCAAAGTGAAGTTTTAATGTAATGACATTGATGCGTATTCAAAACGTTTTTTTTAATGCTTTTTTTTCAGGAGGAAAAGAGAGCCCAGCAGCTACCACAACTACACTGGTCAATGCGCAGAAAACTCTATATCAGGTATACAGTTTGGAATGATTTTCCGTACTCGTACTTTCAAAAAAAGCACCGCAGCTGATTCTATGTGTCATCAAATTTTTTGCACCAGTGGGTACCAATGGCGCATCCGGGGTTTGGGCTAAAGAGGCTTCAGCCCCCTACCCTCAGCCAAGTTACTTAGAAAATTCAACCCAAATCTACATTCAGTCCAAAACCTAGCCAAAATTCGTTAAAGATCTTTTTTGTTCTTCACCTAGTTTCCGGCTGAACACAATCAATCAAACTCCCCCTTCAATTTCAGCAAGTTTCTGGTTGAGCGTCTGCGCGGTGCGGAAACCAAAACTTTCATACGGTTGAGTTCTGTGCAAACGATACGCTATTTTTTTTGCCGTTACACCTTAATCTATCTACAGCAGAACGTACTAAATATTTACGTTTTCAGGGCCAAACTTACACATGGGGTCCAGGGGTAACAATTGTTTCGGAGGAGTTTTTTTGTTAAATTTTGATAGAGCGTATCCAAGAATGTTCGTATTTTTGACCCATAAAATAAATAAAGTTCATCTCGCTACTCATAGATGAGTCTAGGGGCAATTTTTAACTTTTTTCGAGTTCTTGCCCAAAACTGGAAAAAATATTCTGGTTTATCATTAAGCGAAAAGGTAGCAGAAATCTAGCTCCTTAACAACATGCAAAAAAGTACGTCAAGTAGGCTTTCCAACAAACCGACCATGGGACTAGGAAGATTTGAACCAAACGAGCTCACCCGAGGCCATTTTTTTAAAGCACTGTCCTGGACTCGAGTTTTGCTTAATTCCAAAGTCCATCAGAAGGACTGACGTAAACCAAAATACTAGTCATACCCATGATGAAAAAAGAAACATTACTTGTTTGGTTCTAATCTGCCTAGTCGGAATGTCGGTTGATCAGAGAGCCTGCTTGATGTGTTTTATTGCGTGCTGTTAAGGAGCTAGATTTCTGCCACCCTTTTTACATTGTCGGATTGATTACCTTTGGGAGTAGTCTTGTCTCAATCCTTTAAATTAGGCAGATAACCATAAATTTGAGGGTTTAGTGCCTCCTTCGAATTTCTGGTTTATTATTTTTGTTTACTGTAAATATTATTAAAAGTTGTTTGAAAATCGTTTCCACTTTAAAGGGGCATTCAAGTTAAGTTTTTCACTGTCGACCAAAATGTTGAGAAAAGCCTAAAATGCATTCTATCAAATTTGAACTTTCTACGTTTTGCGGTTTTCAAGATATTGCAATTCAAAGTTAGAAATTTTTCTCTTACTTCCGCGATGCCATTTGTCAGTATCGAGACAGAAAATTAACTTTTGAAAAGTTGGCTTGAATTTACTTGAAAGTGGCTAATATTATTATTCTTACCCATTAGTTTGTTTTGACAACAGCACTGCCGAAAACACTTATTGAGAGTACAAAAAAATGCAGTAACTTTTTGAAATTTTGTTGTAGTTAGCATTCCTGGCAAAATTTTTAGGGGAAAATAAAGAAAAATTTAAATTGTCATTTCTTGGGACTGCAAGGTTGTAGAAAGCTCAAATTTTGTGAAGTTAGTTTTCAGATTTGTTAAAAAGTTTTAAGAGAAAATCGAGCAAAAAAATTTTCGACTTGAATACCCTTTTAAGTACAAATCTCTTCAAAAGTTTTCGGCCAAAAGAATTACTGGCAGTAGTTAAGATCATATACCACTAGTTATGGATTGAGTCCTTTATTGTGCAACCAGCCCAAATCCAAACGTTACAAATACAGTATTGTATGGTATAGAGGTGCAGCAACCTCTAAAGTTTTTGTACTTTTAAGGAACTTGTCGTTTTCATTGGCGCAACTGGGGGGCTAAGGGGGCTTCAGCCCCCTTAGTCAAGTCACTTAGAAATTTCACCCCAAAATACAAGCGTTGAAACTTGTTTGGGGTTTGACATGTAAGTAAAGGAGGACTTGAAGTGGCTGGGCGATTTAATTCTTGAACTAGCTTTCAAATCTCAGCAATTCAGTTCTTTTAAATGGCTCCAAAAAGGTACATATTTGATCTGAATGGACTGAAATGGCTTCAAAAAAAAAAAAAAAAATCATAAAAATCGCCTGGCGGTTGAAGGCGAAGCCTCCAAACCCCCATGGCCTCCGGCGGCTGGAGGTTTCGCTCGTAGACCGTCTGCCTGTGATACGCGTGAATAACACCTGTTTGCTCAGGACGCTGCCCAAATGGAACATTTTTCAACCAAAAAAATTTCTTTGGGTTCGTTTAAACCCCCTTCTCAACAAATTCCTAGTTGCACGCGTGATTGTTTCTAATTATTATTTTACTTTATTGTTTTTAAGGTTAGGGACTTTATCAACAAAGGATCCTTTTGCGGGAGCTCAAGGCTATTGAGAGCTCAAGGCCATGGGGTCTGTTCGTCATAAACACACGTTAAACTTAAAAACTTTTTATGAAAAAACTTAGAGCAGTTATATGCCTTCACTGGATTTTACGCTATTAATCTTTCAATATAATTTTGGTACTGTATTAATAATATTTTAGTTGTGATGTTTTTGACGTTTGCTGGCCGGAGCTTTTAGTATTTAATTGTTTGCGTGCTACCTGGCTTAAAGGCTACCAGCGCCGAAGCCAAGGGAAGAGTCTCCAGAACGGCGACTACTTAAAAACAAGCAATGCGAAAAAGTTTGCTTCCCGAAGGATTCGAACCTGCAGTCTTTGGATTACCGGTCCATTGCTCTCCCGCTTAAGCTGGAGAAGACGTCTCCTCGCAAGCTTAATTTTGGCTATTTAAACCCAGCAACTTTATGTTTGTTCTATGATGTCAATAATAATGATTTAGTTGAGATGTTTTTGACGTTTGCGGGAAGACAACTTTTTTGCACTGCTTGTTTTTAAGTTGACGCCGTTCAGGTGACTCTTCCCTAGGCTTCGGCGTTGGTAGGCTTTAGGCCAGATAGCACGCAAACGATTGAATATTAAAAGCTCTCGCCAGCAAACGTCAAAAACATCACAACTAAATTATCATTAACAACATAGAACGAGCGTTAAATTGCTGGTTTCAGAGTTGTAAACGGCCGACTAGTTCAGGCCCAAACCGAAAATTAATTTGAAGCCCAAATTATGCCCGAAAAAAACCCGAAAGTTTAGAAAAATTTGGCCATGTTGCCAAATTATTTTGATATGTTTTTGTGCACCTAAGACAAAAATTACGTCTCAGGCCCGAAATAAGCCCAAAATTTTGGTCAACTTTTGGCCCGAACCCGACCCGAAAAGCCCGGCCTGACTTACAACTCCGGCTTGGTTTAAATAGCCAAAATTAAGCATGCGAGGAGACGTCTTCTCCAGCTCAAGTGGGAGAGCAGTGGACCGGTAACCCAAAGGCTGCAGGTTCGATTCTTGTGGTAAGAAAACTTTTTCGCATTGCTTGTTTTTAAGTAGTCGCCGTTCTGGTGACTTCCATAGGCTTCCGCGCTATATAGGTCCACGTAAACTTTTGGCTATAATTTGAAGAGTTAACCATGCTATGATTTTTAAACGCACAACAATTCAAATAGGGTAGCCCCCGAAGTATGGTTCTCCTCGCATCACTCTTCCTTTGTCTCGTTTTTAAAGCAGTTACGTTAAATTTCGTAATTAGTTGTACGAATAACTGATACACTGTCTTTCCAGTTTCCAAAGTGCTCAATGGACATGGGCCAGAGTCAGTTAACGGTACAGGAAGTTCAGTTAAAAATTAAAAAACCCACTACAGACTGTTTCCCTCAGACAGGTTCGTCAGAGGGGTAAAAACTAAACAGAAACTGTAAAGGACATCAGTACAGCAGCCACGTCTCCCCTTCCTCGCACCGGAAGCCCTGTGGCGGGCGCGAGCCCAAGCTAGCCCACTTCGACTAATTGTGGAACGTACCAGCCAGGGGCCGCAACCCAGTGGGCTAGCTTGGGCTCGCGCAGGCCACAGGGCTTCCGGTGCGAGGAGGGGGAGAAGTGGCTAGTGTAGTGAGGCCTTTTCCGTTTTTGTTTTTCTTAGTTTCCACCCCCCTGACGAACCCAGTAGGGGGAAACAGTCTAAAGTGGGATTTTTAAATTTTTAACTGAACTTCCTGTACCGTTAAATTAGTTGTACGAATACGTTTTGAGATTGAAGACTTGACGATTGTGCCAAATCTCTGAGATATAGTCTCACAATTTCTTACTAGCGAAATGATACTATACTGTAAATTCGTGGTCTTACCTTGCCAAACAAAAAGTAAACTGATACTAAAACAATAAGTTTTCGGATAGTCAGATAAAGCATAAATGAAATTGTTCTTCATTTTAAATAAATATAGTACTGATAAAAACTCACTTAATGTGATTAATTGTTTAAAAGGTTCAGATGCGGTTGAGAATTTCCTGTAGTACTTCCAGTTCATTATTCAGGCTCAATTTTTTTTACTTCTTTTCGCATGAGCGAAAAAAGGTTTTATTCTTGTTCTTTTTTTTGAAAATTTTTACTGCTTTTTAGCAGTTGCGAAATGTATTAAAGAATTTTTTCGTTAAATAAAATAGAACAATAGAAATATAATATTACGTCACATTTTGTATTCTTGTTGGGTACGTAATAAACAAGATTAAAAAACTAAACAGATTGAATATTCAGAGCAAGCGCGTGCCCGCATAATAAGATTAAGAAAATCTTGTCAACAAAAAAATACCCAAGATTATATTTTTAACATATTTTATCTATTTCATAGAAACGGTTTGGTTAGTAAGAATATACTGCATCAGTGCCGCAACCAGGGAGAGCCAGGGACCTCTTGAAAGCGTCACCTCAAATCGCATTCTATAACCCAGTTGTTATTTTACATAGAAGTAAAATCGGAAAAACGTTTTTGGATTAAATAAAACATTGCCCCCAATACAATGTTTTGCTGTTAAGCTCTTCAGAGGGGTCACTATAAAACTGAAATCTTATTCAATTGTGCTTACTGTATAGCCTACTCTATTGAATGTAAAATATTCGTTGGAAGTAATTCGTCTTTAAACGATGATAGCCCAGTGCCGTCGCCAGAGCAAATGAGTGAGGGGGGCACTAGCCGAAAACGGGGGGCACTAAAATAGACTTAATTTTTGCACATAAAAACTGATATTTTACGGCTACACATTATGCGCCACTTTAAAAATTTTGTAGTCATGTTTGAAAAAAGAGACGTATAAGCGCGGGCGCGTTTATTAGCTCGTTTCGTATGCAGCCCGTATAATCGCTAGAAGAATCTGTCTGCAGGAGCTAATGCGACCAGAAGCTGAAACCAGGATTTTCTTAGAGGGAGGGGGCTTGAACAAAAAGTAAATTTTTTTACACCAAAATAGTCTTAATTTAAGCTCCGTGACAAACTAACCGATGCAACTCAAGCGTATCACAAAGGGGTAATTTCTACGATTACAACCGCTAGGTAATTTTTACGATTTTGCGGCAAAAATAGCAATTTTAACACCATTTAAATGGCATTTCGCAAATGTTTTAGCTTTGTGAATAATTACAGCAAATTGCTAAAATTCAAAAGTCACAGAAAGAATTGAGTTGCCTAGCCTTTTAAGCCCCTTTATACTTAAAATCAAGTCCAAAGCACGTTGAAACGTTTGTTTTTTTGGTGTATATTTTCTAAATGACTTTGCTAAAGAGGGCTGATGCAGTAGCGTACGCAGGATTTTGAAAAGGGGGGACAGGAACTTCAGAAAATTTGAGAAGAACAAAGATCAGAATAAAAACTTGCTCCACCTAAAATCAGTCAGATGTTTTGCCCAAAATTAGGTGAAGAGCAAAAAAAAAGGTCTTCACCCAAGTTTTTTGCCCAAAATTACGTGAAGAGCAAATAAAAGGTCTTCACTCAAATTTAGTCCGATTTTTTGCCCAAAATTAGGTGAAGAGCAAAAAAAAAAAGGTCTTCACTCAAGTTTAGTCCCATGATTTGCCCAAAGTTGGGTGCTGGCCAAAAACAAACGTCTTCGCCAACCCTTTGTGTGCTGAAAGCTTCTGCCCAACTTACAAAGGGGGGTCCATGTCCCAGTTTTGCATACTTTCTATGCTAATTATACTATCCTGGCGACCCAAAGGGGGAGGCCATGGCCCAATGGTCCCCCTCCTAAATACGCCCCGGTGCTGATGCCAGGGTTGGAAATATCGATTAGTAATCGATAATCAGTACTACATTCTTGGCTTTTCTGCTATCGATTACGGCAGATGCTTTGCTTTCAATTTTTTCTATCGAATATCGCCTTTTCTATGCTTTTTGCTTACATTTTCTCGATTGGTAGAATCTTTAAACTTTACTTTTGTTCTGGTTGAGTCTGCCTAAGCTTACATCTTTTCGTTTCTCTTATGCTATATTGCTCTTTATAATATTATCCTAAAAGTGGATTTTTTTTATCCTTGATAGTACCGGTAATAATAGTTTTTCCACTCACAAGTTTCATTCAATGGTCAATACGGCAAAAATTTTAGTGCATCCTTATGAAAAATAGAATAAAAATTTTTGTTCGCATTTCGGCATCGATCACTAATCTTTGCTTTTTGTTTCTGATATCTTTGCTTTTTGTTTCTTTACTTTACTCTTTGCTTTTTGTGTGAACTATCGATTCGTCTTTACTTTTAAACAGCATCGACTTCCAACCCTGGCTGATGCCCCCGTAGCTCCCTTAGGCACTTCCCCTGGTTGTGCGACTGACCTCGGCCTAAAAAAAATCTTCAGTGTGCTCTAAAAAAATAAAAACAGCTGTTTTTTTTTTTAATGTTTTCACGTATTGTTTCAGGTCACAATCACTAGCGAGTACCGGCAAGAGTGCCGAAATCTAAACGTGGACCCTGGGACAGCTTAAATATTGAGCCCCTTTATGTTTAATTCAACGTTGCGTCTATTACAGCAAGGGATAAAAAATTTCTATAAATTGGTTTATTTTTCATGTTTTGAATTAAGAGTGCTGACATTATTCTCTCCGCATTTTGAAGTGTTCTCCAAAAAAAAAAAAAAAAAAAAAAAAAAGGTCTTCAGGGCAAATTGGCTTGCTGATTACTGTTTTTGGTCTGTTTCCTAAAGTTTAATAATATTCATATTCACAGTCCTCCGCCCCTCAACTGAAGACCTATCTGTTTGCAGAAAACCCTGTTTGAGTTAGATCGTAGCTCCAATGTTATGATAATATCTGATGGGTCCCCTGAAGTCCATGGGCCCAGGGTTTATTGTCTCCCCTGCCCCCCCACCCTCTCGACGGCCCTGAGAACCGGTAACAATTCTATAAGCTTACATCCCTATTCCGCGACACATCCGTAAAGGTGTGTTAATAAGACGGATTAT
Source organism: Trididemnum nubilum (assembly GCA_963965965.1). Taxonomy (NCBI): domain Eukaryota; kingdom Metazoa; phylum Chordata; class Ascidiacea; order Aplousobranchia; family Didemnidae; genus Trididemnum; species Trididemnum nubilum. The sequence goes on from OZ014488.1 coordinate 25,755,078, forward strand.
TGCGTCACATTTATGTACAGCAGTTGATGGCCAGCAATTTTGCAAAGAATCGAGAAAACTTCAAACGAGAATTATTTTTGTGCGTTATTGTTCTTTGTTCAATTATTATCTGTTGTCTAGTCGTTACGTGATGCTTCAAAAAAGTATTCTGAGTAAACCAAAATGGGGGGGGCACAAGCAGTCGTTAGGGGGGCACGGCCCCTTTGGCCCCCTCGTAGCGACGGCACTGTGATAGCCCTATAGTAAAACAATAATAGAGCATCTTTATCCCCAATTCTCCGTTTTGTTTATTAGATAGCATACCCTTTTTCCTCTTAACACGCTGCTTTCACTTTCTGAATTCAAATGCAAACTTTTGTAAACTCAAAAGCTTGCTATGCATTTTACCAGAATAAGACGCTGCAAATCGGAAATGATTCCGGCTGACTCACTGGGAAAACTTACAGCGCTCCCCCTAGGTGGCCCTCTATCTCATTTTCTCAATTTAATAAAGCTATATAAAAAATAAAATACTTTAATGCCTTACTTTTCAATTCATTAATATTTGTATAACCGGCCCGGTGGTCGAGAGGTAGCGCGTTCGTCTCTGGAGCGGAAGATCTGAGGTTCAAATCTCGGGTCGATCAGATCAGACACAGCGTTGCCAAACGCTCGCCACCGCTGTAACATGTCTTCGAAAGAAGTTGCGTTGCCCTGGCGCAAAGGGCACCGCCAACCCGATACACGCTTCAGCGTAATTAAGCGAGTGTAATGAACGATTTGATTTGATTCATATTTGTATGTTACTTAACACACATATACAGTTTGGAACATTTTGTATATGAGTCATACAAATTGCAAAAATTATTAATTTTTTACCCTCCTCCCCCAAGGACAATTTTTCCTTCTCCTAAGAAGTTTCTAGTCGCGCCACTGTTAACCATTATCAATTTTGTTTCAATGAATATATAAACTGTTTATTTGAAATAAAGACTGATAGTGGTGAAAGTTATTAACCAAAACATCTTTTAGTAGACGAAATATCTAAGTTTATTATAATTGAAAACATATATTATACAGTATACACTTTTTGTTATAATAGGACATTGCATGCCTAGTCATTAAGCCAAAAAAAAATTATAATAATAATTTAAACAAGTACCGTACATCTAAAAATTTAAAACAACATCAAGCTAAGTTGCTGCAGTTATAGGCATTAGCTTTCAAGTAAAAGTAGCAATAAATAGTTTCCCTTAATATATAAATTTCACTTTTAGCTTGGTTTTTGCACATCGCTAAATTACACTTGCACATCGCTAAATTACAAAAAATAAATGCAACACTCATGCAATTTTTAAATTGCTTTCAACGGTTCAAGAGATGGCTATATTTCGATGAGATTGCAAACAAATTAAGTAGATTTGAAAACTTTCATTGACGCATTGCTCGCTGCAAAAGTTCTTCTATTAGTCTAGTTTCTTGTTTTAGTAAGATGCTGTCTCTATTTTCATTTTAGATTTGTGACAGTAAGTTGGCACTTTTAAATATTACTTGCGTGTTGCCATTTATTTTATGTAATTTATGCGATATGCTAAAACGAATAACTAAGCAGTGAAATGAAGCTGTGGTAACCGGTAGATATTAACATTAGGTAATGCAGTCAGAGTGAGTTCTTAATATGGTACTTTTCGCACTATTTAGGGTAAATGTTATCAATGGTGTAAAGTTACGAAACACTTTTACTTGAGTAGATCACTTAAGTAGTTTTTTCCAGTAACGAGTACTTTTTGAGTAGTGTTTTGTGGCTACTTTTACTCGCTTACTTTTAGAATGAAGTAACTCTATACTTGAGTAGTATTTTGATTCAGAAAAGTACAAAGTACAGTAATTTTAAATTTAAACCACAAATTCATCAGAACGGTCGACTTTTCTACCGGCAATTGCTCAATTCAGTTGAGTCAGTTGTCTTTTCCTTCTTTTTCGGTTGGCAACTCTTGCCTCAAGTGGTCAGACCACCACAGCGACTGCAGTGATATCTTTTTTTCAACATGTGCGCGTACGTATCAGATCAAGTCTGGCAAAAAGCAGTTCAACCTGGTTTTAGTTTCACGTTCGTTGTTTGGTGTCTGCCCTTCACCACATACTGGTATAAATGTTTACTCAATTAAAAGTATAATGAAAGAAGTAGAGATATAAATTTGCCGAAAATGCGTCATGCAATCAGTAGTGTAGCCAGGGGAGGGGGGGCTCGAGCCCCCCCGCTGGCCTAAAAAGTATGCAAAATAGCACGTTTTTAGTGCTTTTGAAACCGATTTTTACTCCAAAACTGAAAAGAGCTCCCCCCCAACGGGATTTGGGAGCAGAAGTTTTGAAGGACTTGCCGTTATTTGGACCAGAATAGCGGAGGTTTTTTGTTCTGGAGTCCACCCAAAGACGGTGAAGATCTTTTTTTCTGTTTTGGAGATCACTTGATTTCGGCCGGAAAAACCCTTTGAATTTGAGCAAAGACCTTTTTTTTTTTTTTTTTTTTTTGGAGATCACCTGATTTTGATATAAAAACCACCTCACTCTAATTCAAGACTAATCAAAACTTGGGTCAAGTTCGTTGACAGTTGTATCAAGCTTCCAAAAAAGCCCCCCCCCCCTTTTGCGAAATCCTGGCTACGCGACTGCCAGCGATTACTAAACGTTTCTATTGCTAAATTCTACAGAGTCAGCCAAAAATCACACACCATATATGCAATAAACAGTGCACAAGGTCCACAGGCCATCAGTAACTTGTTCAATAAATATTTCATAGAGATAGGAGTTAACCTTGCATCTACAATCCAAACAACAGCTATAATTGATGGCAAATTTAATGCCACATCTTTGATTCAGAGTAGTTGCAATTCGTTTTTTCTAGAACCGATAGTTGAAGAAGAAGTAGTAAATTACATCTGAGCTATGAATCCATCAAAAAGTACAGGAAGACATGGAATTCCTGCAAAGTATAGAAAAATATCAGGCTCTGTTATAGCTCCAGTTCTAACTAACATTTTTAATGCATGCATATCAATAGGATATTTTCCAAAAGTGTTAAAAACCGCTGAAGTTGTTTCAATTTTCAAAAAAGGCGAAAGAGAGTTATGCAGTAATTATCGCCCTATTTCTATTTTAAATCCTTTTGCCAAACTATTTGAAAAGTGTCTGCTTGATCAACTAAACAATTATTTTGTGAGCAATAATTTGATTAGTCCAAACCAGTATGGTTTTAAGAAAAATTGCTCAACAAATGAAGCCGTTTTAGATATTTACAATAAGCTACTTGACAATATGGATAAAAAGCTCATTACATGTTCTATTTTCTTAGATTTAAGAAAAGCATACGATACCATCAATCACACAATACTGATCAAGAAACTAGAAAAGTATGGAATTAGAGGATTACCATTACAGTTACTATCAAGTTACCTGACTGACCGTCAACAGTATACAATTGTAAATCAATACAAATCCAAGTTAAGAGATGTTATTTGCGGTATTCCTCAGGGCTCAACTCTAGGTCCGTTGTTATTTAATATTTATATCAATGATCTACCACTTGCCTCAAATTCCACAATATTCATCTTTTTGCAGATGATGCAAACCTTACTCTTTTCCATTCTAATGTTTCAACACTGCAACAAAATATTAATGATGTATTAGTCAATGTAAGCAATTGGTTCAAGGTGAATAAATTATCAATTAACTTTAATAAACCTGAGTTTATGGTAGTGACAACAAAACAAAATAGACCTGAACTCAAAGTATCAATAGATAATAATCCAATCAAGCAATCACATCACATAAAGTATCTAGGTGTTCTCATAGACGACAATCTAAACTGGAAACAACAAATCAAGGAACAAGGTTCAAAGGTAGCAAGGGGATCTTGGGCCCTTAATCAATTAAAACACTTTGTAGATGAGCAAACCTTAAGATCTGTTTACCACTGCCTCATATACTCTCATCTACAAAACTGCATAAGTAGTTGGGGGACTGCTTCAAAATCAACATTAGCACCTCTCTTCATTCTGCAAAAAAGAAGCATCAGATTGTTAACTGGAAGTGGATATCGTGAGCATACTAATCCTTTGTTCTATCGAGCTAAATGCTTAAAACTCAAGGATATTTATTCTCTGGAAACTGCAAAGCTAATGTACAGAATTCGAGCTTTTGCAGTCATGCTGTTCAGACGTGACTTTTGAAAGAAAAACAAAGCGTCTTTTCAGGCAAGTTTGTGCTTTCAACAGACTTCGCTAGCTTACAGTTTAAAACTTGCAGAAATTATACAGTGTTGACTAAAATTGAGAAACTCTAAAAGCTGTAGGTTGATTATTGAACGAAGGTAGTTACAATGACCTTGAACGACCAGCTATCGCAAATTATGAATTCAATATCAGAATTGAGCGAAAAAATTGATGATTTGAATTGTTCGATGAAAGAACTAAATACCAAAATATGTAATATTGATTAAAAATTTTCGAACAGATGCAACAAGCTAGAAACTGAGTTAAAAGATAAAGTTAATAAAACCGACTTCGTGATGTTGGAGCATAAAGTCAAAACACTAGAATGCCGCATAAGCGAAGTCTTGAAATGTAGTGACACACAACCCAATAAAACAGAGCTAACTTCTTTATCCGACAAAGTGGACAGTCTTATCGGGGCAGCAGAAAAAGAAAAACTACGAAGTGAGGCATACTCAAAGAGGTTAAATCTATTGATACATGGCATACCTGAAAACCCAAATAATGTGTGGGAAACAAGAGCTACAACACACAACTATTTTCAAGAATTTTTATACAACGGGCTTAATATTTCCGATCCTGAGAAGCTGCAACTTGTGGATATCCACAGGTTGCCTCAACGACCAATATACAAAGAAGGTACCAGAATAAATCGCCCCATCATTATCAAGTTACAAAGTGTTGACGATAAACACTGGTTGTTTAGTCGTCTCAAGTATTTAAAAGAATACAATGCTGCAAAGAAAAAAGAAAACACTGAAGCAAAGCCAATCTACATCTCTGAACATTTACCCAAACCATATTATGAGCAAAAAAAGAAGCTGCTACCCTTATTTAAGAAAGCGAAAGAGAAAAAGCAAAAAACAACTTGGGCTGTAAGTGATGGTGATTATTGTTTATTCATTGATGGCGTTAAAGCGAAGTGCATTTAATCATGCTATAATCTATATGTGTTTTGATGTACGTACTAATTCACATTTATCTACTCTTTCTACTCTCATATGATCTGATTAATTTACTTTTTGTTGCCCCTATTGAGACCACACTGATTCAAGATTTATTATATGCAAAAAATAAAAACAAAAGTAGGATGAAATTAACAAAAAATAACTCATTTATTTTTTTGCATCACTGTACTCATATACTTCTTGTTATGATTTAAGTTGGTTTCGGGGAGGAACAGTTGATTAAGAGTAGAATAAGGGTGAAGTTATGAATTGAAGTTCACAGTGTATATTTTTATTTATTATATTATTATTCTTCTGGAACTCTATAGCATGAAAATTACTATGATATATATCTGATAATATTTTTTGCCTGATAGGACGTGAAGTTGATCTCTCTGTTAAATGGCCGTTAATCATAACCCTCAATTATCTCCTGCTGCTTCATACGCTTTTGACCTGTTAACACAAAATACAAAAAAATGTAATTACTGGGATCTAAATAATTTCCCAATTATTGATCCAACTAGCAATAAATTTTTTGCGATTCATATTAATATTCGATCCCTCCACAAAAATTTTGATGATCTACATCACTTCGTCTCGGAATTAAAATTGCAACCTACTTTAATATGCCTTAGCGAAACCCGATTGAAAGAAAGCAGTAATATGGGCATCCTAAAAATAGAGGGATATAAACTGGTGCATGCAAATTCGACTACTAATGCTGGTGGTGTAGCCATGTATGTTTCTGATTACTTGGATATGGAATTGGCAAACCAATTTAACATAGATTGTCCTGGATGTGAAGAACTATGGATAAAAGTGCGTTTAAAAACTAATTTTATCTTTTTGACCTGTGTTGTCTATAAACACCCGAAGACTAGCAAAGATATTTTTATTGATAATCTGAATCGCTCATTGGCAAAAGTTAACCACGAAAAACTAAATTGCGTTGTTATGGGCGACATTAATATAGATGTCCAAAATAGCATAATTTGTAATAAATCTCGAGCCTATAGTGACATGTTAAACAGTAATGCATTTCAACAAATTATTGACATACCAACTAGAGTCACTGATTCTTCAAATACAATCATTGATCATGTTATCACAAATATTTTTGGAGATGAGGTTATACCTGGGGTTTTGCAAGAACCTCTTACAGATCATTATCCTACTTTTATTATTCTTAACCAACTAAAAACGAAAACTGCTTGCACAATTCGATATACCAGATCCCTCAAAAATTTTGAACCCGAAAAGTACAAAAACGACCTCCAACAATCCTTAAATGAATGGTATCTTGCTATTCCCTACCTTAATGAAAACAATTTTGAAGAAACATTTTGTGGTTTCATAGAATGCATCAAAACAACAATTGACAATCATGCTCCACTAGTGAAGCTGTCGCGCAGACAAAAACGATTGCAAGCTAAACCATGGATAACCACAGGTATTCTCAATTCGATTAAGACTAAACAAAAATTACACAAATCCCATTATCTTAGTAATATTTCTGCAAAAAAGAGCTTCTACAAAAGGTACACGAATATTTTGACAAGAGTTAAAAATTTATCGAAAAAAATCCACTATGATGATTGTTTGAGCTCAAGCAAAAAAGATCCCCGCAAAACTTGGAAAATTCTCGGTGAACTACTGGCAAGTGGTAAATCATTTGATCAACCTACCTGCATAAATCATAATAATAATGAAATATATGATCCTGATCAAATCTCTACAATATTTAACAACTACTTCGGAAATATAGGGCGTAATCTTGCAGAAAATTTTGATAATTGCAACGATAACTTTCGATCTTTTCTGTTTAAAGATAAGAGAATTGCAAATTCAATTGTTCTTTTGTCGCCCAGTACTAATGAAATTCTAGACGAACTAAATCGTCTGAAAGACAAAAAGACTTCTGGGCCAGATCATTTGGCACCTTATTTCTTAAAATTTGCATCTACAGTTATTGCACCTTATTTAGCTTTCATGATTGAATTTATGTTCAATTTTGGCGTATTCCCCGACTTACTTAAAATTGCTCGAGTAGTCCCTATATTTAAAACGGGAGATAAAAAGTTAGTGGAAAATTACAGACCCATATCTATACTCTCGTCTATTTCAAAAGTTATCGAAAAGCTACTTAAATTTAGAATTTTAAGTTTTCTAAATAAACATGACGTCCTTTACAATCGCCAAAACGGATTTCGCAAAAAATTTTGTACTGTTTATCCTATACTTGATATTCTAACTGAATGCTATGACAATATTAATTCATATGATTACACATGCATTATCACCCTTGATTTGAAAAAAGCTTTTGACACAGTTAATCATTCTATTCTACTGCACAAATTGGAACATTATGGTATACGAGGAAATTGCCACCAAATTTTATCAAGTTATTTAAGAAACAGGAAGCAATTTGTAGGCATCTCTGATAGTACTTCGGGAATGGTAAGAATTGAATATGGGGTACCCCAGGGGTCGGTCCTTGGGCCATTATTATTCATTATATATATAAATGATTTGAAAAATGCTCTTACGTCAAAGCCTCGTCTGTTCGCTGATGATACTTGCTTGTTAATAAAAAATAACAATCTAAAACAGCTACAAGAACAAGGAAATAAGGAATTAAACATGCTTCAATCTTGGATGGCTGCCAATAAATTAACCATAAACCCCCATAAATCTCAAATTATTGTTATTAATCCCAAAATTCGAACGGTAATTCCAAAATTTTCGTTATCTTATGGCGACACATTAATTTATGCAGTTAAGACAACAAAATATCTTGGAATAGAAATTGACGACCAACTTAATTTTCTACCATATACCCAGAAATTACAAAAAAAGCTTTCCCGAAACGTTGGTGTCCTCACCAAATTAAAACATTGTTTACCTAAATCAGCTCTTATTGCTCTCTATTATGGGATAGTATTTCCGCATCTTTTATATGGCATTATTATTTGGGGCTCCACTTATCCGACCTATCTCAAAAAATTACAAACTATACAGAACAAAGCTATCAGGGCAATCAGTGATTCTGGCTGGAATGTTCACGTTACACCCTTGTATTATGAACATAAAATCCTCAAAGTCAATGACATATACAAAATTGAATCTGCCAAATTTATGCACAAATACGTCAACAAAAAACTTCCCGATTATTTTCAAAACTACTTCAATAAAGTTTCTGGAAATCATGGCTACTCCACTAGAGCTGCAACAAATGATGACCTCATTATTCCATTTTTCCGGACTAATCGTTGCCAAAAATCATTCAAGTATCAAGGATCAAAATTATGGAATTCTCTTCCCAAAAATATGACTAAATTAGGTTATATCAAATTTATCGAACAATATAAAACTTTTTTAATTTCTTTTTATAACTCAGATTAACTCTATCACATTTTTCAATGGTCCATTTTGTATATGCAACACTGCAATCTTAGCATAATCTTCCCCCTTAATGAGCTTTTGCTCATTTAACAAGAGGGAGTCGTTTGACTCGAAGACTTCACGTCCCTTCACGGCTCCCGTTCATCGCATCCTTTTATGTTTATTTGCAGTAACCATTAATATAATACTATGTTATTTTTGTGATGATAAATAAATAAACTGAAACTGAAAACTGAAACAATAATGCATCATCTTTTGCAAATTCAGATAAGTTTAACCTAATAAAAAACTGCTATACACATAAGACAAGATTGAGCCACAAAAACAACTTCTTTCTTCCAAGAACTAGAACAAGATTAGGGCAAAAGTCTCTATCATTCGCAGGAATTAAAATTTGGAATGAAATTCCAAGCAGTATAAAAGAAGTTTCATTCTACAGATTTAAAAAAGCTGTTAAAACTCATTTTTTATCAAACTATGAAACCGATAAAAGCTAGAATAACAGCTTTCTATCAGCAATGCAGTAGTAATTATAGGAATCATAGTTGCATATTTATGCTTGAGTTCAACAATAACCTATTCTATTGCTTGAATGGCAGGAGATTGGTGCATTTATCTATCACACATTTATACAATACGTCATCGCTCATTTTGATGTGCCCTTGAATTATTAGTAATTTTGCAGTAACTGACTGAGGTTGATATATACTGGTATTGGAAATTGTACCAGTACTAATGACATATTGGCAAACAACACAAAACAAAGCAAGGAGGTTTTTTTTTTCGCACCAATTGCCCACTTTAATTTCTATAAAACATAAATAAGCATTATGAACTTTATTAATTTTATTTTCTATCCAATCTGTAGTTACAGCATTTTTATTTTTTAGTATGCTTAGAGTTAGAACAATTCTAATGTTGTCTTGCATTTTCTTTACATGGTGACTGTGAGTTTTGTGTATACACTGTACAAAGTGTACATATCTTTGCAACACTTTGTTTTAATTTTGCGTAAAATTTTTTATCATAGAAAGTAGCAGACTGAGAAAATCTAGAAGCTGCTTTTTTAACCTTAACTTGGTGAGGTGGCAGTAGACTTAGATGACCTTTCGGTCCTTCGCTGTCTCCTCACCAAGTGACTAAATATCGCTTTGACTCTGCAAGTTTGTGTGTTGGTTTTAAAGGAATTGCATATTTGGATGCTTTGGTGATAGACCTAGAGGAAGTTGCAGGTTTTTCTTGTGATATGACGTCACTTGGTAAATAAAATAAAAAAATCGTCTTGTCGAGGTTGTCGTTGTGGAGGTAAATGGACTGCAACTGTGTAGGTTGAAAATTCGAATTTCCTGCCGTTCAGAATTATTCTCTGCAGTGTGCTTTCGACCAGAGAATTTTGAGTTGATACTTGTTTGCAACCAGGCTCCTGTCAATCTTTCGAATCGAACAATTTCACGAATTTACGCAGTGGTGTCAGTGAAACACATTAATTTTTGCTTTAAATAAGTTTTCTATCATGGTGCGTCATGTACCCAGTGGTGGGCAAGTTACTTTTTAAAAGTAACTAGTTACAAGTTACAGTTACTTGACAAAAAAAGTAACTAAGTTACAGTTACAGTTACAAATTTGAAAAAGTAAGTAGTTACAGTTACAAGTTACAGTTACTTTAGTGATTTAAAATTTGGACTAAAAACAGACCTGACGGCTTTAACTTAGACTTTAACCAGCAACCACATGTATAGTCCAGTGAACACAGTGAAGAAAATATAGATAAAAGGTTATGGTTGATCAGACATGGGACTGTGCGTCTTGTGTTGCCATTGTAATACAATTATTTTGAATGGAATTCATAAAAAATCTGTAATTTGCTTCAAAGCATGTAGTACAAAAAGTAACTGTAACTTTTTTTAGGGCTCTAAACTGGTAACTAGTTACAAATATCGTTACATCTGAAAAAAAGTAACGAAGTTACAGTTACAGTTACTAAAAAAGTAACTAGTTACAGTAACTAGTTACAGTAACTAGTTACAATTGTAACTAGTTACTGCCCACCACTGCATGTACCTCACATCAAAGTGACAGTTACGTACAGCACTTTTTTAATTCTCCAAATTTATTGATACGTGCTAGTATTTTACCACTTTATTGTTTAATTATTGCGAGAGCCCCATGCGCGCGTAAAGGTGCGTTTAGACTGGACGCGAAGCAACGCGAAGCGAAGGTTTGCTTTACTTGTGGTACCAGGCGACCTTCGCCAACCTTCGCGAGTGGTCGATTACGTCACTCGCGAAGGTTGCCAACCTTCGCGAGTGGTTGCTAATCTTCGCGACTGGTCGCTTCATTGGCTAATTTTAATAACTTTTTTTAAAAATGTATTTAATGAGTAGAAAGCTTTGTGTACTTTATTATTGAAGCGCTATTATAGTAATCACAGGTTCTGTTTCGTCATAAAGCGCTGGAATTACCGGTAAAACGAAGATTGAGTTTATATTATGTTATCACGCAATAACCGTGAAGAAGAGTCTAGACTAGTAGCTCAAGTAACAAAACAATCTTGAGAAAAAAGTTTGTAAAGTATAAGTGAAAAACGAAGTACAGTAGATCGAATTTGGAAATAAAAAGACTAGTCATTTCTTCAAAAACGTAGTAGTACTTAGCCTATTTACCAGCTACCAATGATTTGTTTAGATCCTTCCACTGAAAACTTGCCATAAACTGTTTTGACGATGACAGTTCTGGGTTTTAATGCAGAAACGCAAAAAGCTGGAACCAGATGTCAAAAGTTCTCCTTAGGTGTTTACTCAGTTAACAAATCCTTAAACGCTTTCACCATCCATGTCTCATTATGGTAGTGGTCATAGGTGGGCAAGTTAATGCAAAACGTTAGCTTCGTTAACCACTAGTCCGTTAACAAACTTCACACCTCCGTTAACGTTAATCTGTTATTTCTTCTTGTTCACTCGCTTTTAGAATAAGCATTGACGCTGTTGAGCAGATTGTAAGAAAATATTTATTGCTATGGTGGTCGTTCTGTGTTTTGGAAGTTACGTTTTACAGTCTAATCTAACTTCAAAATAAAAATAAGTTGAAATGCACCAACGAAGCTGCGATCGGAAAATCTTTGGAAATTGTGAGCAGTGATAATTAATAGACCTATGAGGCTGCAGCTTATTATTTGCCACAAAAAAAGCTCCTTTCTTCGCTTTCTTCTATAAAACTCGTGCTTATGCGCAACGTGTGTTACCAGTGCAAACTGGTTTGTACCGGTAGGATGAATGAATGGTGCAAGATATTAACGATAAAAACCTTAACGGAAGTTAATTTAGTCCGTTAACAGAACTTAACGGAAGTTAATTTAGTCCGATAACATGAAAAAACTTTTTAACGGATTAACGAGTTAATGAAAAAGTTAGCTTCGTTATTAACGGATTAACGGACTTGTGCCCACCTATGGTAGTGGTAGATCTACCGGTATCTTGTGGAGTGTAAACCAATAGGCTACTCTACAGGTACATTTAAAGCATAAACTATGTTGTTTTTTTTTGATGTGATTTTTCTTTTTCAGGCAAGCATGTTATGATACCTGTAGTAAGCTTAAACAGTTGTTTGTATTTGTTATTTAGTGCTGTTTATGAAGACTCCCGATGTTAACGCTATGAGTGAAACTGAAAGCTGGATTTGTCATCAGTTATGTAGTGGATTTTTTGCTTGTTGTGCAATGGATTGCTGTGTTGATTTGCGGGAGAAAACAAAAAAGCATTGCAGTTTTTGCATGATTTGACACTATCATCGAAGGACAAGAATTTAGCACAGTAATACCAGCAGTTGCTTTGAGGAAAAGTCAGCTTCTATAACTAAGTTTGGTGTTTTACTCGCTAGCGGAGCGGGTATCGATGTTTAGTGCGAAGTTAAATGCTTTTGAGAGCATTTTATTAGTTTGCATTTTCTTGCGGTACCAGTAGGCTACGTTGCGACGGTCGCGTTTACCTCATAGGGCTTCTCTCCAAACTACCGTTTGTAAGATACAGACAAACTTATAGCTGTAAGGTCAAGCCCCCTCTTCTTAGCAAGTTTTTGGTTAGGTCCCTGATAAAAAAAAACGTTTAGATTTTTTATGTGAAAATTGTTACTCAAGCTTCTGAATAAAAGTGTTGTTAGTTCTCACATTTTCATGTAACTAACGCTTCCTTCCCCAGTCCAATTATTATAATTATAAATGCTGTATCAAGTTTTTTGTTTAGTGATGACTAATGAGAATGGAACAATATTAATGAACGTGCTTCGCGGGTACTTCTCTACCAATAATAGTAACCTCAGCAAAAAAATAGAACTCACTTTCTACTGGTTAGATATGTATTGGCTTTCTAGTTCATCTAAATACACTGACTGTAATTGTAATGATTGAACTTCAGACCTATAATAGTTTACTTTGTCACTTTATTCACCATGTAAAGCAGTTAAAATTTTAAAAGGCAGTAAAAATATTTTAAAATTCACAAACAACTAAATTCAGATATTACACAAAGACACAGTAAATGAATATTTAACACACTTGACACTTCTACTTTCATCATATAGGACTGGAGTGAAAAATCACTACCAGACTACAATATTCATGATTATAAAACTTGGGGTAGTCCAAAACCATTGCTTCCAGTTCAACTTGATCACGGTCACAAACCTTCAGAAAAAAGAAGACTTTTAAGAGGACATTCAGAAGAAAAAATTCCCTGTTTGTAGCTATTCAAAAAAGTGACTACTAATTAGGTCAATCCAAAAGTTCATAGGAATTTTTCGATTTTTTGTATCTATATAGCTCTTGCATGTAGCAGTGTAGCTTGAAACCAATTCTAAATACAGTTTTATTCACTAAGTTGGCTTGGTCAAGTAGGTTAGCCAGTGAAAAAACTTTTGCGAGTTTTCCAGTATTCAAGGAATTGTTCAAGTGTGGCTACTTTTAAAACAACAAGCTAAATTTTTTGAATTGTTAAAATTTTGTGAAGCGCTTGAAAAATTTTTTGGAAAACGTTTTTTTGTGGAGATCGCCTGAAAAATTTTTGTGGAGACCTTCTTTTTTTTTTGGAGAGCACTTGCGCTTGTGTCCTTGGCCTCGAGCATTCCTGTCCTTGGCCTCGAGAATGTCTGTCCTCGGAAAGGCTGTCCTTGGCCTTGGCCTCGGATTTTTTTTGTGTCCTTGGCCTCGAGCCTTGTGTCCTCGACTCCACTTCTGTTGGTTTAAGTTTACTTTAAGACAAAAAAGCAAAAGCTGCTCAGCCAAAAGAACCACTGGACTGATACAACAGCTTCTGCTATGCTGCACAGAATAAAAAGTTTTATTTTAAAAGCTAGATATCGTGGGGCTAGGCCTACTGCTTTGGTGTGTTCATTATAATGAAGCTCTGAGATCCAGCATAGCTATGAAAGATCACTCCAGGATTTACAGCCTTAGCTGTTTAGATCCAAATTAACTTGGCTAGCCTAGGGCTATCGCGAATCTAACTTTGCCAACAACCTACTCTTTGGACTGATTAATAGGCGCTTTTAAACCATCCAAATATACTATTTACATTATTTTCTAGCAAACTGCGATCGTAAAAATCTGATCAGTGATTTTGTAGGTTATCCTACTACAGCCTGCAAGCAAGCGCTGTTGCGCAACTGCTCGCAAAGGTTGCGAGCGGTTGCAACCTTTCGCGAGCTGTCGATGACGTCAAATTTTGGTTGCTTCGCGTCCAGTCTAAACGCACCTTAAAGAACTGAAATTCAATTATCTTTTTTTTTAATATTGACCGAATAGATCACTCTTTGTAAGCTTTATTGAACTAAAGGATTTTATGATTTACGAGCTCGTAAATAAAAAACCAAAATTTTACCATTTTTAGCGACCTCACACATAGCCCATTTTTACAACTAGTTAAATCAAGTTTATGCACTGCTATTTGCTATGCCATGTTTTAAAAACAGTAATTTTTATCAAAATAGGCCTAAAATTAAATCATTTTTGGAAAAAATACAAAGTTTTCCAGAGGCTGGTGCGCTCTGCCACCAAACCTCCAATGGCCTCCGGCGGCTTGGGGCTCCGCGATCAGACCTGCAAAACAGTCCCCCAATGCAGAGATTTCTGACTACGCGCCTGATTAAGATACTTTAAATATACAACGTTTGTGTTGCAGATACTTTTGTGAATTTCAAATACTACCGAAATAGCCTAATATTACCAATAATCAGAAAACATCAAAATATCACTCCAAACTTTGAAAAAATAGTTCTGAAAATGGCACTTAATTTTGTCAAAAACCAAAAATATTTTACACCTAACGTTGCTTGTCAAAATTAGTTACAAGACGTGAGAGAATGCCCTCCTTTGCCCCTTTTGTTTTACGCGTGAGCCGTAACTTATTAATTTTTGAAGATGAACAGTCATAATTACATATTTTCGTAATGTAAATTTTATCAATAATGAAATTTCGAGCTGATGTGTAGAATTTCCGCAAAATAAGTTTTCGGGGAAATGTAATTTCGGCCAAATATAAATTCTGATAAGTGTAAATTCTGGAAAATAAATTTTCGGGAAACTGTAAGTTCTGGCAAGTGCAATTTTTTCCTAGTGAGCCTTCAGGGAAATGTAATTTCTGGCAAGTGCACGTTCAGGGAAATGTACATTCGGGTTAATGTAGTTTCGGCCAAGTGTTTTTCGGGGAAATGTAGTTTCTGGAAGGTGATATTCGGGGAGGTGTATAGGATCCGTCCTAGGCTCCTGGCATCTTTAGGCAATAGTTATGACATCACAATTGGCCATACTTGAGACTGTGACTGGTGACATCATAATACAATTGCAACGACAATATATGAAGTTATAATGATTACTTAAGAAAAGCCTAGTCTATGCGCACACTGGCCATGGTCGCACGAATCTTTTGCCGGCCGCAGGTTGCACATAAAACGTTTAGGCAATTTCAAGCAGCTTACCAAGTACCAACGTACCGTATCCGTACCATTACAAGAAAGACATACCGTACTTCCTAGCAAAAATTGAGGCGTACCGTACCGTAATTACGTACCGTACTACTGTACCTTGATTTTGAGTAATTAATTGAAGAAAGGTTATCGCAGCATATACTGAATTAGCTATGATGCAAACTTTTGCCCACCCTGTAGATACAGTAGACTACTGTTAAGACACGTCCACTGTGTTTTCAACAGAGGTGGAGTCGAGGACACAACCTTCGAGGCCAAGGCCAAGAACACAAAAAAAATTCGAGGCCAAGGCCAAGGACCGACTTCTCGAGAACAGACCCTCTTGAAGCCAAGGATAAGAATACTCAAGGACACAAGGCGCAAGTGTTCTCCAAAAAAAAAGGTTTCCGAAAATTTTTTTTTACTGTAATATTTAGTGCAGTCCTCGAGTCGAGGACCGGACTAAATATTACAAAAACAAATCAAAAAAAGTGCAGTCCTCGAGTCGAGGACCGGACATTTTCGAGGACTTGTAGGCTTCGAGGCCAAGGACTTCAAAGTGTTTCCTCAAGGACTCCACTCTGGTATTTAAATTTTAGCATAATTTAACAAAGACAGTGAATGAGCATTTGAGCATAGTCACTAAATATTACAGTAAATATTGTAATATTTTGTGACTATGATTTGAGCTACGTTTAAGTTACATTTCGTTTAAGTTACGTTTAAGTTAAATTTAAGTTACATTTCACATCGAATTTTAGAAATTTTTTGCTTTAAAGTCATATTTCAAGTTTCTTAATTGATCCAACAAAAAACCCAACCCTACTTCTTTTCAGGAATTGGCCATCTAGATCATAACAGTAACGATACCAGACCCATATTTTGAGACGGAAGTGCAGGTGATGGTTGACTCGATGACATTTGGTCCTTCGCCATCACCTCATCAAGAACTGTGTCTAAAGCTGCATTTACACGGTCGACTTTTTTGCGTGCGATTTTTTGATAAAAGTGGATGTGGCAAAGTTGCATATATTCAATAATGGTTTTCATTGTGATAAAAGTTACCTTACTGCTGAAAATGACTGTCTCAAGTTGTTTCCATTTCGATAGTGATATTCTAAACCTTTTTAAAACAAAATCGGAGCTGATTTCACTGCGATTTTTTATCGCAGTACCGATTCTCTTCTAAAGTTTTCAATTATAACAATACTAGTATGAAAACAACTTAAGACAATTATTTCCATCTGTAAGGTGCGAATTATCATGATCAAAACCGCCGTTGAGAAAACGCAACTTTGCCAGATCCATTTTTATCAAAAAATCGCACGCAAAAAAGTCGCCCGTGTAAATGCGGGTTAATGCGCATAATTCAGTCGCTGTGCTTGATGAAAAAAATAAATAAATGGTAAAAATGGTAACGATTTTTCTAAATGATTCCATGTAAATTCTGCATGGCATGATTTTCAAATCTCGAAGTTTTGTTGTTGTTGTTCTTTTTGATTAATTGTCTTGAATATCAGAGGTGGAGTCGAGGGCACAAGGCTCGAGGCCAAGGCCAAGGACCCCCCAAACAAATGCATGGCCAAGGACAGCCCTACCGAGGACAGACCCTCTCGAGGCCAAGGACAGGAATGCTCGATGCCAAGGACCAAGGACACAAGCGCAACTGCTCTCCAAAAAAAAGGTCTTCAGAAAAAAGTTTACAACTTTTAAACTTTTAACAGCAAACAAACTTTTAACAACGTACAAACTTTTAACATAGGCCTTGTTACGCCAGCAGAAAAAACGTCTAGAAAAGAGATCTCGTGATACCCATCGAGGTACCTCTTGAAAAATTTTTTACAAATAGATTTTTAATGCCTGATTAATGATTGAAATGTCTTCGGTTGCAACCAGGTGCCGTTTTTAAGATATACCGCTTTTAATCGAACGCGGATGAATATTTTAAAATCATACGCTTGAATAATTTTTTTTACTATTAGTGTTGCCGTGAAATAATTCACAAATTTCAACAAAGATATTTTTTATCTTTCTTTGAATGTAAAAATTCAAAATACTATAATTGTAAACTAAATAATTAATCATGGGTTAGTTTTTGTTAAAAAGTTTGCATATTTAGTGTTTTAGCTTGAGTTTTTTTGTGTTGAATTTTAAACGTGGAAACTTGCTTTGAAGTCACGTGACCGTCGTCGCTTGGCAGCTGATCGTTACGAATACAAAACTTTGAAATAATTTCTCATGATTAAATAACGGTATTTTAATCACAAAAATCACAGCCAATGTTATTGTAACAAGTTTATTGCGAACGTTTCGGCCCTCTTCTGGTGCCATTTTCAACGCACAGTAAAAAACTTACGCGAATTACATCCAGGTAGTGATTGAATTAATAACTAGAAATAGGCCTATGTCTTTCACGCATTAAAAAGGCGGAGTGGATAAGATGAGGAGTCGAGATTAAGATTAGGTTTGAGGAGTTGGATGTATAATGATTCTAGGATCAAAAGTTTGTGTTTGTCTGGGCAGGAGGTGAGTATTTGTGGATTATGAAAATCAACTCTGTGCGAAGGATTGGATTGGAGATGGTTGCAGACTTCGGAGTTGGGGCTTGATTGGTGTTCTTCCAGGCGTTTTACAAGATTTCTCCGGGTTTGTCCAATGTAAAAAGATCCTCATGAGCAACTGAGTCGATACACTATATTGCTTCTTGTTAGTTGTCGTTGACGATCTTTAATCAAAAATTGTTGCTTAAGTTTGTTGGTATTATGGATAAACCTTAATTTAGAGTCTGGCAAGTGAGTTTTTGTGTATTGGTGGAGTTCTTTTTCGATGTGGTAGGAAATGGAGCCTAGATAAGGAAGTCTAAAGAGCAGATAAGTTGAAGGTTTTGTTTGGGTTTGTTTGGGGCGTTTTGGGTTGAACTTTCTGTTGAAAAATTCCCGGATGCATTTGTCTATAAAACTCAGTGGGTATCCGTTTTTTAGAAGGGTGTCTTTGATTGATTGGAACTCGGAATCAATCGTAGTATAGGAATTGCAAATAGAGTAAGATCGTTGTAAAAGGTTGTTGACTAGATTTCGTTTGTAATGAAGAGGGGAAAAGCTTGTGTATTTGGTTAGTAGGTTAGTTTTGGTAGGTTTGTGATATGTGCTCGTCTTGATTCCACTGTTGGTTTTTTCTATGAAAACATCGAGAAAGGTTAGTGAATTGTGTATTTCCAGTTCTTTAGTGAATTGAATTTGGTTGTGGATAGTATTGAGATTGGTTAGAAATATGTCGATAGAAGTTGGGTTCGGAAAAGTAGCGAAGCAATCATCGACGTAACGGCAAAAGAAGTTTGGACGATGGGAAGGGGGAGTGAGATCAAGAGCTTTGTCGACGACATGGTTCATTATGACGTCAGCCATTAGAGATCCAATTGGTGAGCCCATTGCAACGCCATCTAGCTGTTGATAAAATTTGTTATTGAATTGGAAGGTGGTATTTTGGGTGCACCAAGTTATTAATTTTTTGAGTCGGTTACGATTTAAGCCATTCCAGCTTGTGCATCCGTTACTGAAAATAGAGTCTAGTATGAGATTGGTGGTATAAGTAGTGGGAATGTTTGTAAAGAGGCTTTTGACATCATACGAAACCATAGTTTGGTTTGTGATATTATGTTCAGACAGTTTTGCTAGAAATTGGAAAGTGTCTGGAATATTGGTGGGATGTTGTCGTAAGTTATTTAGAGAATGGGATAGCCAACGTGCGCATTCATGGTTGAACGAACCAGAACAGGAAAGGATGGGCCTTAGAGGGATATCAGGTTTGTGAAGTTTAGGTAGCCCGTAGAGTGACGGAGTGGTGGTAGCTGTAGGGTAAATTTTCTCATAAACATCGTTTGGAATTGCCTTTTTTGATTTAAGATAATATAGTGAGCGTTGAAATTTGGTTAGGTTGGATAAACTAGTATCGTGATTACAAGGCTTAAATTTACTTTGGTCATTTAAAATAGTGAGCATTTTTGAAACATAATCGCAATGATTTAAAATGCATACTCCATTTCCTTTATCCGGTCTAGTAATTACTATATTGGGGTCGTTACGTAGAGAAGCTAATGCACGTTTTTGATCATTTGTTAATACGGATTCGCTAGGCCTACGGTAATTATTATTGGTACTATTGTGAAAGCTAGTTACAAATCGACTATACAGATTACAGAGAGATTAATTTTTGTTTAAGGATTAAGCATTGTGATGTTGACAATAGATTACGAATACGAGAATAAAAACTTTCAAATTCAGCTCGAATTGATTGAATGTCCAATCTCGTTGGAAATAAGCAAAAATCCAGTCCTCTGTTTAAGAGCGCACTTTCGGTTTTTGTTAGGATGCGGTCGGAAAGATTTCGAATGATGTTGATCGGTTCCGTAAGGTTAATTCCAAGGCTATCCAGTTTTTTGATTAGATTTGATTTGACGGTATTTTCTTCGGTATCCCGAATTCGTTTCAAAAATCGGTTGGAGTATGCATTTTAAATCATTGCGATTATGTTTCAAAAATGCTCACTATTTTAAATGACCAAAGTAAATTTAAGCCTTGTAATCACGATACTAGTTTATCCAACCTAACCAAATTTCAACGCTCACTATATTATCTTAAATCAAAAAAGGCAATTCCAAACGATGTTTATGAGAAAATTTACCCTACAGCTACCACCACTCCGTCACTCTACGGGCTACCTAAACTTCACAAACCTGATATCCCTCTAAGGCCCATCCTTTCCTGTTCTGGTTCGTTCAACCATGAATGCGCACGTTGGCTATCCCATTCTCTAAATAACTTACGACAACATCCCACCAATATTCCAGACACTTTCCAATTTCTAGCAAAACTGTCTGAACATAATATCACAAACCAAACTATGGTTTCGTATGATGTCAAAAGCCTCTTTACAAACATTCCCACTACTTATACCACCAATCTCATACTAGACTCTATTTTCAGTAACGGATGCACAAGCTGGAATGGCTTAAATCGTAACCGACTCAAAAAATTAATAACTTGGTGCACCCAAAATACCACCTTCCAATTCAATAACAAATTTTATCAACAGCTAGATGGCGTTGCAATGGGCTCACCAATTGGATCTCTAATGGCTGACGTCATAATGAACCATGTCGTCGACAAAGCTCTTGATCTCACTCCCCCTTCCCATCGTCCAAACTTCTTTTGCCGTTACGTCGATGATTGCTTCGCTACTTTTCCGAACCCAACTTCTATCGACATATTTCTAACCAATCTCAATACTATCCACAACCAAATTCAATTCACTAAAGAACTGGAAATACACAATTCACTAACCTTTCTCGATGTTTTCATAGAAAAAACCAACAGTGGAATCAAGACGAGCACATATCACAAACCTACCAAAACTAACCTACTAACCAAATACACAAGCTTTTCCCCTCTTCATTACAAACGAAATCTAGTCAACAACCTTTTACAACGATCTTACTCTATTTGCAATTCCTATACTACGATTGATTCCGAGTTCCAATCAATCAAAGACACCCTTCTAAAAAACGGATACCCACTGAGTTTTATAGACAAATGCATCCGGGAATTTTTCAACAGAAAGTTCAACCCAAAACGCCCCAAACAAACCCAAACAAAACCTTCAACTTATCTGCTCTTTAGACTTCCTTATCTAGGCTCCATTTCCTACCACATCGAAAAAGAACTCCACCAATACACAAAAACTCACTTGCCAGACTCTAAATTAAGGTTTATCCATAATACCAACAAACTTAAGCAACAATTTTTGATTAAAGATCGTCAACGACAACTAACAAGAAGCAATATAGTGTATCGACTCAGTTGCTCATGAGGATCTTTTTACATTGGACAAACCCGGAGAAATCTTGTAAAACGCCTGGAAGAACACCAATCAAGCCCCAACTCCGAAGTCTGCAACCATCTCCAATCCAATCCTTCGCACAGAGTTGATTTTCATAATCCACAAATACTCACCTCCTGCCCAGACAAACACAAACTTTTGATCCTAGAATCATTATACATCCAACTCCTCAAACCTAATCTTAATCTCGACTCCTCATCTTATCCACTCCGCCTTTTTAATGCGTGAAAGACATAGGCCTATTTCTAGTTATTAATTCAATCACTACCTGGATGTAATTCGCGTAAGTTTTTTACTGTGCGTTGAAAATGGCACCAGAAGAGGGCCGAAACGTTCGCAATAAACTTGTTACAATAACATTGGCTGTGATTTTTGTGATTAAAATATTAGCCTCCTCCCAATTATACCGTTTGCCAAAATAACGGTATCCTTAAGAATTAATAAAGAAATTATTTCGTGTTAAAAGTCGAAAAGCAAATGAAGTACCGTACCTCGTGAATTACACCATATGTCTGTTATGATGATAGTCTACTCACAAAAAGTAGCCTAATACAATAACTGCTTCGAGAAATACCGATAACCTTTCACTCCTCGAAACTAACTAGCCTAGCCCTAGCTGGTTGGCTTATCAACACTCGAATGTCCGTTCTGCCACACTTAAGCACTTGAAACAATCACCGGAGTTAAGCCAACAAATAACCCAAAATAAGAGATGACTCTCATGAAATTGTGAAAAGGAGAACAGTTTATTTATGCCTTATTTTGCAATATTTCCGAAAGTGTAGGCCTATTGCTTTATGTTGAAACTTCGCAGTAAACTACTGTAGTCTTAAAACATTGTAGCTGAATGATTTATTAGAATTGACGATGTGCTTTTGTTCGATTGGAATAAACGTTATGGACTGATGACCGGTATATCCATAGCTACCGACTGCCGTAGGCTATCGATATTCCTCGAAGCTTATCGGTATTCTTCGAAGCAGTTATTGTATTAGGCTGCTTTTTGTGGTAGGCTATTATTATAACAAACACGTAGTGTAATTCACACGGCAGTTCGTTTATTTTTCGACGTTTTGCAAGAAACAATTTCTTTATTAATGGTTTCCGGTACTTCATCTTGAAAAATTGTTTTGAAGTTTTGCATTCATATCGATCAGCTGCCAAGTGACGACGGTCACGTGACTTCAAAGCAAGTTTCCATGTTTTAGAATTCACCACAAAAAAACTCAAGCTAAAACTTTAATTATGCAAACGTTTTAGCAAAAAACCTACCCATGATTAATTATTTAGTTTAAATTTATCATATTTTGAATTTTTACATTCAAAGAAAGATAAAAAATATCTTTATTGAAATTTGTGAATTATTTCACGGCAACACTAATAATAAAAAAAATTATTCAAGCGTATGATTTTAAAATATTCATCCGCGTTCGATTAAAAGCGGTATATCTTAAAAACGGCACCTGGTTGCAACCGAAGACATTTCAATCATTAATCAGGCATTAAAAATCTATTTGTAAAAAATTTTTCAAGAGGTACCTCGATGGGTATCACGAGACAACACAATTTTGGACACCGTAACAAGGCCTAACAACTCAAAAAATACTGCTGTCCTCAAGCCGAGGATAGGGCAATTTTCGAGGACTGGAGACTTCAAGGCCAAGGACATCAAAATGTGTCCTTGAGGTCTCCAACTCTGTTGATGAATATAATAACAAAAAATTTGCGAAATTAATAATTTAAGGATTATTGAGAAAGTGAGGGGTTAGAAGATCAAGCGTTATGTGGCAGTGATGTGAAGGTAGTCGACCAGTTGTCATATGTCGATTGAATAGTTTGTTTATTTTGCTTGAATAAAATTTTCAGAAATACTTCTTCATGAGTACTCTTTTAAAATGACTACGGGTAATGTTTTACTTTTACTCGAGCACTTTTTTGGTCAGTACTTTGAAGTTTACTTCAAGTAGTTTTTTCATTAGTAACGAAACATTTACTTGATTATAATTTTCGAGTACTTTTTAGACCACTAAATGTTAGTCCATGATAGTGAAAGCAAGCTGTGAAATCCAAGTAAACAAGAAGTTACCGGTAGTTGGTCACGTTGACGAGTTTGTGCGTAGTAGGCTTAGTTCTAGAGTTTGCAGTACGGATTTGCAAAAAAAGTTCTTCAGGCTGTCACTAAATTACCGGTAAGTTGTTTAACTGGTTGTTTCGTTTGTGTTTTAGTGGTTGCTAACAGGGCCGGATAAAGCGGGGGCTGATAGGGCTGCAGCCCCCGGCCCACACCAAAAATAGGCCCACCACTATATCAAGTCAATGAAGTCATAAAACAAGTAAGGTAGCCCAGACCAATAAAAATGTCCCAGCTATTATGGAAAACACTGCCCGTGCACTTTCACTGTAAAACCCAACTTGTTCAATTTGACGTAACAATCGCTTTTTCTCGGCTGCTTGGTTAGTTATGCCATCACCTCCCACATAACCCATTTATGCAACCAGGTTAATCATGTTTGCACTGCCAATTTCTATGCCACATTTTAAAAGCATTATTTTATATCAAAATAGCCCTAAAATTAAGTTATTTTTGCAAAAAAAAATCCTAATTTTTTGAGCGCTGGGGGCTCAACCTCCAAACCCCTGTGCCTCCAGCGGCTGGGGATTTTGTTCCTAGCCTTGACAGCATAGTGGTTTTCTTTCAGTTAGTATTGCAGCTGTTCTCTGTTGCTGTAGGTGTTTTGGGAGGATTAGGCTAATGTAGATTCAGTGTGAGGCTGAGGTTAGTCAGATAGGGTTGTTAGTAGCCTATTGTTTTCAGCTTAGGCTACTGATAATAGTCTCTGTGCGTAATTCTTTTTGTACTTTAGCTTAAACAGGTATTTAGACTTTGTCGCTAGACTAAATGGATTAAGGTGACCTTATTGTGCGACTAATTGCAAAAATTCCAAAATTTCCAAGTTGCAATGCGCCTAACACAGACAGCCATTGCAAGGTAAGCTCGTCTTACGTCTATACATATAATGTTATAAAAGCACTCAACTGGCATCATGTAAATATTGTCACTGTAAAACAGTGCTTGGTTTTGCCGTGTTTTGTATATGGAGCTGGGAGATTCCATATGTAGGCTAAAGTAATTTAAAAATAAAAATGGAGAAGTATAAAAGTGGTTGGGAAAAAGAGAAATTTATTAGCTCTACTCTGCATTGAAAACAAACTTTTGGAAAAAATAGACACCGATAGCATTATTAAGAGCTTTGCATTGTCTAAATCCAGAAAATATGTCATTTGAATTGTTCTTACAAAGTAAATACTTTGTTTATGAGTTTGTTTTTCGTTTCAATTGTGGTTGGTTTTTAGTACAACAAATAGAATGAAGAATAGGCCTCTCACTATCATAGAGCCCCAGGCCCATAAAAAGCTTAATCCGGTCCTGGTTGCTCAGTATACTAAGCAAGACCAGGCCTAACCATCAAAGATGTAGTCCTCGAGGACGCCCTTGATCTCGAGTACGTCCTTGAGGACACATTTTTATGTCCTTGGCCTAGAAGGTCAAGTCCTTGGCCTCGAAGCCTCAAGTCCTCGAAAATTGCCCTGTCCTAGGCTCGAGGACAGCAGTATTTTTTGAATTGTTAAAATTTTGTAGGTTGCCTAAAAATTTTTTTTGAAGACCTTTTTTTTGGAGATCGCCTGAAAAAAATTCTGGAGACCTTTTTTTGGGGGGGGGAGAACACTTGCGCCTGTGTCCTTGCTTCTTGGCCTCAAGCATTCCTGTCCTTGGCCTCAATAGGGTCTGTCTTCGGAAGGAAGGGCTGTCCTTTGCCTTGGACTTTTTTTGTGTCCTTGGTCTTGGCCTCGAGCCTTGTGTTCTCGACTTCACATTTGCCAACCATACTTGCATTGGACTAGCTTTGAGCCTACAAGTCTTCTTAATGTTGCATAACATCGCTGGCTGTAGCCAGGTGTACGATATGTTAAAATGACATCCGGAAAAGAGGCTATGAAAAGTAGGCTATGTATTGCTATTCTACAAGCTGGCTCAGCTTTATTCAACAATTAATGTTTTTACCTCAATGTTATTAGACCTACTTTGCTGTTAGCCTAATATGATGCTAGGCTACTGCGGCACATACATAAACTGCTAAACCTGACACTGCCTGTAATACCACAAGATGGACTAAGTTCACGATAATGTGTATCGGGTAGCGGAGGTCTAATTGCAATATTAGAACATTTAGCAGTGTATTTATTTTTATTTTTTTGCCTGATAATAACCAATGAGGTCATCAAAATGATTACGTCATCAACTATAATTGCATGCCTTATATCTGAAATATCCATAGGTGGGCACAAATCCGTTAATCATTAATGCGTTGATAACGAAGCTAACTTTTTCATTAACTCGTTCACCCGTTAAAAAGTTTTTTTGTGTTAACGGACTGAATTAACTTCCGCTAAGTGTTGTTAAGTTCGTGTTTTTATCCATAGGTGGGCAAGTTAATGCAGAACGTTAGCTTCGTTAACCACTAGTCCATTAACAAACTTCTAATCTCCGTTTACGTTAATCCGTTACTTTCAGCTTTAATTAACGGAAGTTAATGAAGTCCGTTAATTCGTTAATATTTTGCGTGTAACTTAATTTACATTTCTTTTTATTCACTCGCCTCTAGAACACATATTCACGCTGTTGAGCAGATTGTAAGAAAATATTTATTGCTGTGGTTATCTTTTTGTGTTTTGGAAGTTACATTTTGAAGTGTAGTCTAATTTCAAGCTAGAAATAAGTTCAAATGCACAAACGAAGCTGCGATCGGAAAATCTTTGGAAATTGCAAACAGCGATAATTAATAGACCTCTGATGCTGCAGCTTATGATTTGTCACAAAAAAAGAGCTCTTTTGTTCGCTTTCTTCTATGAAACTCGTGCTAATACGCAACATGGGAGTGCAAACTGGATTGTACCGGTGCAATGAATGAATGGTGCAAGTTATCAACGATAAAAACCTTAACGGAAGTTAACAGAACTTAACGGAAGTTACTTTAGTCCGTTAACAGAACTTAACGGAAGTTAATTTAGTCCGTTAACATGAAAAAACTTTTTAACGGATTAACGAGTTCAAGAAAAATTTAGCTTCGTTATTAACGGATTAACGGACTAGTGCCCTTCTATGTTTTTATCGTTAATATTTTGCTGCATTCATTCATCGTACCGGTACAAACCAGTTTGCCCTGGTAACACTTGTTGCGTATTAGCACGAGTTTTATAGAAGAAAAGCAAACAAAGGAGCTCTTTTTTGTGGCAAATAATAAGCTGCAAGGTCTATTAATTATCGTTGTTTGCCATTTTCAAAGATTTTCCGATCGCAGCTTCGTTAGTGCATTTGAACCTATTTTTATCTTGAAATTAGATTAGACTGTAAAATGTAACTTGCAAAACACAAGAAGACCACCACAGCAATATATATTTCCTTACAATCAGCTCAACAGTGTCATTACGTGTTCTAGAAGCGAGTGAATAAAAAGAAATACAAATTACACTCAAAATGTTAACGAATTGACGGACTTCATTAACTTCCGTTAATTAAAGCTGAAAATAACGAATTAACTTTAATGGAGGTGTGAAGTTTGTTAACGAACTAGTGGTTAACGAAGCTAACGTTTTGCATTAACTTGCCCATCTATGGAAATATCACGCTACGCCACTGTAATAGACACAGTAAATTTTGACTTGAGGCTGGCCGTTCTTGAATTTTTACAAGGTTTTATGCAGCCTCATTTGTTCTTGATTTGCTCTTAACTTGTTTGAAGATTAAGGCAATACAAATTTAATCTCGTTTTGGTTAAAAGTTGTATTTTATATAGATTATGATTACGATGATGAGTGGAGTTTGAATTCAACCGATTGAAAAAAGTGCTCGACAGCGTAGGCCAGAGCGATTATCACAACATAACACAGAACACGTCAAAAATTAAAATTTAAAACCCTACAGTCTGTTTCACCCGTAATCGGGATCATCAGGGGTATCTTATTCAAATAGAATAAGAATTATATTTGAATAAAATATCTTTGAATAAGATATTGTATGAGATATTTAAATAGAATTCTATTTGAATAAGATGCCCCTGATGATCTCGATTACGGGTGAAACAGACTGTAGGGTTTTAAATTTTTAAATTTTAATTTTTGACGTGTTCTGTGTTATGTTGTGATAGATTATGATTACTGTTAGACAAAATCAGCAATAACAATATGGGAAAGACCAAGAAAACTCTTGTGAGTACGTATACAAATACGTTGTGCTTGTTCATGTTCTTAATTTTTTTTTATGCTGTACCTGACATTGTTTTTGATTAGTTGTTATATTTTGATCAAAAATTAGCGTGTTATAATAAACATGTTCTTATAAAAAAAAGGTATGTTCAGTCTTAAATAAGATATTGAGCACTATTTTGCCACCTTATGATATACTGTGTAATACAAATCATATCTACTCTGAATAATACTCGTTACGTAAAAAGAAATTTTCATAGCCATAAACACGCGCGTAGCCAGGATTTGGAAAGGGGGGGGCTATTTTGAAAGAGTGAGAACTGTGCAAAGGACCTTGACCCGAAGTTTCATTGTTATTGAATCAGTTTCACACGGTTTGTCCAGAATTGAGACGAAATTTCTCGGAAAGCTCGGAAATTCAAAGGTATTTTCCGCCCAAAATCAGGTGGTCTCAAAAAAAAAAAGGTCTTCACCTAAATTGAGACTGATTTTTCGGCCGAAATCGGAAATCCAAACGTTTCAGGGGGGGCTGTTTTCCTATGGGGGGGCTATTTTCAATTTTTCACAAAAAATCTTTCTAGACCTTTCATAACCACCAAAAAGGTGCGATTTTGCATACTTCGCAAGCCAATGGGGGGGCTCGAGCCCCCCGCCCCCCCTGGCTACGCTACTGGCCATAAACTAAATTTATCGGAATCGCTCTTATAGATCTACCATTTTAGCAGCAAACTGGGAATCAAATCCGGATTGCTATTTTGTCCAACGACTATGATTTTAGCTACAGACGCTCTATCCATTGATCGAATTTTATTAAAAAATTTTTTCACGGGTTACGGCTTTCTGCAAGTATGAAACAGTTTTTAATGAGAGAATGTCTCCGGACGATAACAAATTGTTGTACAGAATAAAGTTCACCTAGGCCTACATATGGTTCAACATTGAGGGAATGTATGAAAATTTTCGTAGAGATTGCAAAAGAAAGAAATTTTCAAACGTCATTCCGTTGTTAAGTCCTCTTAGCTTGGATAGGTATGCCAGAAGTTGAAGGCTCGTCAGTAACAGAGTCTTTGTTCGTTTCATTTCGCTTCGTTAGGCACTGTTTCAAAACTAGATTGGCGGCGCGGAGTTCTTCTATCCTTTTCTCCGTTGCTGACATCCATTTGGCGTATTTTTCATCCCATTTTTCTTGAATCTGTCGAAAGCAAATCAGCCGGTTTTCAGTTTTTGTGTACGAGGGTCATTCAATAAATAAGGTGAATTTTTCAGTATAAGGACTTATAATTCAGATAGAAGCTTTTTTTTTTGTTTCTTTCTTATTCTAATGGGTAAAATTTCTTTTGCCGATTAAAAAAAGTTTAAGAGTTTTGGTAATAAACAAAAATATCAGATAATGAAGCATGCTCCAGGATTGAACATCAGTCAGTTTTCAAGTTTTTAGTTGCAGAAGGGTTCAAAGCTGTGGAAATTCATAGAAGAATGTCAACTGTGTATGGTGCCACATGTTTCATGAAGAACAAACATAAAAAACAATCGCAAAAAAGACATGAAGAACAAACGCAGGGGTCATCACTAGAAAGGAGTCATCTTGCATCATGACAACGCAAGATCTTGCACAGCAGCTCAAACGGTGCAGACCATCAACAACCTAGGCTGGGAACTGCTCCCTCATCTCCCCTACAGCCCAAACCTTGCCCCTTTAGACTTTCACCGGTTTGGTCCCGTGAAAAAGTTTACAAGAGGCACAAAGTTTGAAAGCGACGATGACGTCAAAAGTGTTGTGAGCGACTGGCTTGGACATCAGTCTAAACATTTTTATGCAAAGGGAATACAGAAGCTTGTGCACAGATGGGAAAATTGTGTGAAATTGATGAGAGACTATGATGGAAAAAAAAGCTTCCATCTGAATTATAAGTGCTTATACTGAAAAATTCACCTTATTTATTGAATGACCCTCGTACATCATAAGAAAATATCTGTAAATGGTGCCAAGATATGGCACAATATGTCTATCATTGGATGTCCATTATAACGGTAGGGCCACAACACTCTCCCATGTGGGTGGTAGAGCGGTTAGCGCACTGATGGCTTCTAGGTCGGAAGTCTGGGATTTAGTTCTAGGATCGATAAAATAAGACAGCGATTCGCCACCCACTCATTTTTTCGTAACTAGCTGTTTAGCTCAAGCGCCGAATTATTTGTTAATCGGATTGATGTTTGTAGATTTGAGTAAAGGTTTTGATACAGCTGATCATTGTTTAAAAAAAATACGGTATAATTACAGTAGAAAGAAATTAATTTGTTGGGCTCTTGCACTCAAGATTTAAATTATTGACAATGGTACAAAACTTTGCTTTGGTTAAATACAAAAAATACCATAAAAATAAGCAATACAAAAACTTTCTCGTGAAATCATGAAATTCGTTTGCTTGGCAAAATAAAATTTACTAAGTTAGGTACTTTTTTATACAAGTAGTTTAAGCAACATTATGCAACACTTCGCGTACTATAGTATATTTGCCCGTATTATGCTATACCTTTTGTATCATTATTTCTTTGTTTTGCAGCCACATAGCTTCTTTTTCACTCAGCTGCATTAGTAGTTGTTCGTTTTTCACTCGTAATGTCGTATTTTCGTTTATCAAGCCCGCAATATAAGTTTCTCTTTCACTAATAAATGAGAAAATAAGCCAAAAATTTCACAGTAGGCAACCGGTAGTTGTTGGAAGAATACTTAGCAAATCAATGTTTTACACCTGATTTTACCTAGGCCAGTGATAGCAAAATTGTGAATGTTGAAGGTGGAAGAGCTTTGTTTGACAAATAACTAATGAAACACCCACAAATATGACCATTATCAAAAGTACTTACGTCTTATTCAATATTTTGATAAACCACTGAATTAAGAATATCTGAATAAGATAAACCACCGAATTCAATAAAATAATATAGCCCTGATCATAAGCGTAGCAAGGATTTTTGATTGGGGGGGGGGGGGGGGGGGGGTGGACAACAAATTACATGCAATGACGTCATCACAAATTTTCGAAAGAGGATCTTCTTGTGGGACAAAGATACTGTAGATTAGAAGATCTCAAGCCGTAGCCTGTGTGATTGCACGTAACCAGGATTTTGTTGATTTTGTTGTAGGAAGAGGACTTAAACCCAGAGTAAAAAGTATGAAATGAGGCGTATTGGACAAAGTACTGTAACTCAAACGTATTGACGGGGGTCTGGGGGCTATGGGGGTGTGGGGGCGAAGCCCCCAGCCGCTGGGCAATTTTTTTGAATTTTTTAAAAAATGCCTTTGGATCTCAATTCGCACGTGTTTAGAACCATTTGAAAGAACTAGATTTTTAACATTTGAAAACCAATTGAAAAAATCAAACTGTTCAATCCTCCTTTTACTTACAATTTAAGTTCAAAACACGTTTAAAATCTTGCATTTTGGGGTTAAATTTTGTTGGTGATTTGGTCCAGGTAGGGCAAAGCAAGGTACATTGCCTATAGTGCAATAGTTTAGTAGTAAATAATAATCTACTCGAAAATTTTCCTTAGCGATTTTTGTTTTGTCATAAACATAACCAGTTGTAGGAGTACATGTTTGACCAGGGGGCCCAGGTCCCCTCAATTCAAATTCAATAATTAGTTCAATAAACATTTCCCCCAGCTAATTTTGTCGCGTAAAAACTGGCGAGGTGGAGGTGAATTGTCAATGAAAAAAAGGTACAATGGATGGTTACGCCTACTGACCATCAGGCACGTAGCCAGGACAGAATTTTTTGGGGAGCAAGCAAACATTTGGGGGGGGCAAAGAAAATTATTTGGGCGGCAAAGTAACGCATTTAGACAAGAAATGCATACAATTTTGTCAAAAAAGATGTTCAACTGAAATTACTTGGGAAGGGGAAAAAGTAAAATTTTAGAGAGCAGTTGCCCCCCTGTTCCCCCTGGCTACGTCCCTGCTAACCATGCTATTGCCCGGGCCGGATTTACATTGCGCGAGGTTCTTGACACTTTGAAGATTTTCGCAGCGTCTTTCTGCCGAATATAGGTGAAGACCAGAGGTGTAATCCTCGAGGACACATTTTTAAGTCCTTGGCCTTGGCCTCAAAGCCTATAAGTCCTCGAAAATGTCCTGTCCTTGGCTCGAGGACAGCACTTTTTTTGATTTGTTAAAAATGGGCCATGGCCATGGCTTTCTTTTCACTTTACCTTGGAAAACGGCAGAAACCTCGCAGAAAATTTGCGAAGATCTTTTTTTTATTTTTACTTTTGGGAACGCCTGATTTTTTGTGGAAAATTGGCGTCTCCTCGCTCGAAGACCTTTTTTTTTCTTTGGAGGTCGCGTGGAAATTTTTTTTTGGAGAGCATTTGCGCCTGTGTTCTTGGTCTTGGCCTCGAGAGGGCCTGTTCTGGAGAAGTTGGTCCTTGGCCTTGGCAACGGATTTTTTTGTGTTCTTGGCCTTAGCCTCGAAGGTTGTGTCACCGACTCTACCTATGGTGAAGACCAAAAAAGTCTTACTATCTGGGTGCCTGGACCCTACCTGGTACTGTGCCATATTATGGTAAATCTGGCCGTAATTATTGCATTACGTTCACAAAAAGGTTAGATGAGGGCCTGGTATACAAATTTTAGAACAAAAGCTCGCAATTTCTCCCAAGTTATACATTTAAATTGGTCGGCAAAAATTGAATTAAGGGGGGGCCCGGGGCCCATTGTTGTCAATGTTGTTGTTAATTACTTTTGTTAGCGAAAAATGCTAAAAGAAACTGGAACTGAAGCAACAATAGGCTTTTTTATCACATTTTGTCATTGGTGACATTTCAATTTAGGGGGCCCTCTGGCTACGCCTATACTCCTGGTGATCCCATTTATGGGTGAAACAGACGGTTGGATTTCATTAGGTTTAGTTTTTAATGTTTTAGAACTGCAGGAATCTGTTGAGATATGGACTCCACAACTCTTTGTTAGTGAGCACTTATTGAATTTAAACCTTGATATCAACCAATGAAATCAATCACTGTAATCGAACCCACCGTGATAATAAGTAAAAGACAGGATTGGGCATAGCGAAGCTTTATCCCTACAGAACGCAGTTCATTATTGGTGCCTAATGCAAAAAAACTATCTTCCTAGATTCATTAGTTTCGAAATCGGCCGGTAGATGATGACGTCACTACTTTTTCAGGTTACCACAACAGAGATGGAAACCGTTCGGGTCGACCAGCCGGTCGGGTTACGGGTCGGGTCGATATTCTTCGACCGGCCGGTCAAGCCGGTTAAAACACCGGTCGAATTCTCCTTTCTTGCAACTAAAAAACATCTAAGCACCAATCGAAATATATAAATATATTTTATTATAAATAAAACTTTTTATAAAAAGACAGTATTAACAAACCAAACCTTTTGAAAACACTTGTTGAATGGCTTTAAGCTGCGACTAATATGCTGTGACCATTAAGACATGCACATCCAGGGGCTTATTTAGGTGGGGGGGGCATTGTGCCATGCCCCCCCCGTTAGGGCGCATCGCAAAGCAAAAAAGTGCAGAATATTTGTTAAAATCGCATTATCAGATTATAATATAAAGCATGCATATGAAAGAGGCTAACGCTACCTGGCATTTTAGCATCATTTTAATCAGCTTGAGAGTAGAAGCGGCGCAGATTTCAGATTTTTTAGTACGTGCTGAAATCTTGCTGCTTTAAAAAACTTTTTTCAACTTAGATTTACCACACTTTACACTGGTCAAGAAGACATAGCTCTTACTTTTTTTTATATCTAACTAGCTATGGCTTGTTTTGAAGTAGCAGCATTTCTACAAACTGCTGGGGCACATTATATTTCGAATATTTTCTAGCCAATGTCATAACAATTAAGCATCTACTGCTGGGCAAAATGCAAATAGTCTGTCACCAAGAGCTAAAAAACTTGAATTTTTTTTCTTGGTCTTTCGCATTATACCATTAGAAAGAACGTCTAATAATTAAGCTTGTTTTCTCTAGTTCTTTTTATGCGTATTTTATGCACGATTTGCGCTGCTTAATACAGGCCTTTCAAACTGAAATATAACCAAAAAAGGTCTTAAAATTGAGTTATTGTTGCAAACAACACAAAATTTTTTTTGCGTTTTTTTTCTGAGACCCCCTTTCGGAGTCGCAAATTTTAACACCTCACCCATGGCTCCCCCCTTTTGAAAATTTTTCATTAGATGCATTGAACAGTGAACAAAAACCTTCAGCAAAAAAACAGGTCGACCGGGCCGGTCAGAAACCGGTCAACCGGCGTAGATTTTGAAATTTACCGGCCGGGTCGGGTGGAGAAAATCCTGATCGGTTTCATCTCTGTACCACAATAAGCTAAATGGTAAAAAAGTGTAATGATCTGCTGTTTCTTGACGCTCGATGTGATAGCGCTAGGTAGGATGTTGCTTTCAGAATTAGGAACTTTTTAAGTTACGGGTTTTAAATTCACTTACTTGTTTTCTCTTTTTTTGTTTTCTTCTTGCATTGACTTGATTTCTAATTTTTCTCTCAGTCTCTCTAGTTCATTTGATGAGTCATCGACCTTAGCTTTGTGTTCTCGTGATTCAGCACGAATTTCCAAGAGTTTAAGTTCCTGTGCTGCCTTGAGTCCAGCCATTTCTTCTTCCAATTTATCAAATTTAGTTTTCAATTGATTTTTTTCTTTTTCTATTTCTTGACATTGGTTCTGCAGTTCCGAGTTTTTCTTTGAAGCTTCTCGAAGTTTGCATTCTAATTCATTATATTTGGACGTCTCCACCCCAACAGGGCGCCCCAAATTTGGGCCCCCAACTTGGACGATTTCTCTTTCTCTTTTGAGAATAGTGTTATTTTTCGCTTTCCTTAAATCTTCAAGTCTCTAAAAATGCAGCTACAGTATTCATTACTAAGCCAATTTGATCAACGCTAGTGCGGTTATCAGTCAAATCGTGGCTCTTTTTAGATCTTACCATTCGGATAAACCAGGCAACCAGGATGTTTTGCACGTTTTATGGCTATCATTGAAAGGGAGTATACACTAAAATGAGGTTCTGTGATAACAAATGGCTGTAAAATTAACATTTAATCATGAGCTGTATCAGCGACGCCAACCTCACAAAATTGAATAAGCAGTGAAAAATATAATGGTGAAAAGAGTAAATTACCAAGTGCCCACCATATAACTTCAGTAAAAGAATAAGAAGCTAGCAAGGTGGTTAATACCGCTTGCCTATTCTAAGCATAGATGTAATACGAGATCAGCTTAGTTCTTGAAGGCGGTTAATCGTACAAAAGCTGGCGTCACCCTAGATGACTGGACTAACAATGCGAATTAATGGGCTCGATGTGATGCATTTGTTTTACAACAGAGTTAACAAATATATCTATTACAGTAATAATTTAATGCTTTTTCTGATTTTAGAAAATCAACCGGCATACAGGGCCGGATTTACCATATGGCACAGTGCCAGGAACCCCGCGCTTGCATGGTTAAACCTTTTTCTTTGGTCTCCACCTTTATTCAATTGAAAAATGCAGCAAAAATGTACCAAGAGTGCAAAAGGCCCCGCGCAATGTAAATCCGGCCCAGCTTGCTTATAGTCGGGTTTATAGTTATACCTGTTTCAATCGGACTATTTCGTTTTCTAATTCTTTAACTTTGTTTTTCAAGACGAAGGCACTTTCCTCTTCTTTTCGACTTCTGTTGCTCATGATAATGCTAAATTTTCGGCGACCAAAGTAAGCAATTTGCTTCTTGTTTTAAGTTTTTTGACTTTCTAAAGAATTGTGTTTGGTTATTTCAGTGCATGTTCTCGTTTTGAAAAAACAATTTCAAATATTGCATTTCCAATTTAATTTCGAATCATTATGTTTCAGAAATCTAAGCTATGCTGCACTATTTTCAAATCCTTGTACTCAAAAGCTTGTAAATGAAATATTGTCTAGTAGGTTTATTTGGCGCTAGATATTGCACTTAATGCCGCAGCCTCGGGGAGACTTGCAAAATATCCCCCCCTCCCCCTTAACAATTTTTCAAGCAATAAATGCCTGGCACGCAGTTACAACTTCTCCAAAATACGTCTTAAAATAGTCATTAGTCAGTTTTCATTAAAATTTTCTAAAAAAGTTAGGAGCTTCTCCATTTTATTGCAGACAATAACTTATGTAATAGTAAGTAATAAGGTATTGCAAGAAAGGGTTAGAAAGTGCCGTTCTTGATGTCTGCATTGTGGCCGGAACCCTTAAAGCCGGTCTACACTGTGCAGTGTGCATGTAATCATGAACTCAGCCTGACAGAGTCCAACCTCAGACCTTCATGTTGTTTCGGGTGGAAGCAGTCGAAACACTGGCAAATTGAGGCAATGGCAACCGGCTGATGAAGTTGGGAGAGGTTAAGGAGTGCAGGAATTAGCAACCAGGCAATAGCGCAAGCTATTAAAGTGAAGGCCTGATACTGCGAAGTCCTGCCTTCAAATTTTCCGACCCCTGACTCAAAGGTCAACAGGAGGCTGCTGGTGATATGAAAACCGGTGGGGATGGACCAATATTGAGGCGGAATGTCAATGCAAGTGCAGGGTACGGCAGACAAAACGCGCCTCCGTGTCACAGCCACAAGATAGAGAGGATGCTGGTCCTAGTCTAGCCAACGTAGTACTTCGTTTCCATCAGCCTGTGAAAATTCCCGTGCACCTGTAGTTCCAGATGGCACCTGGGTAGGGGTCTACTGTTGTATTGGAGGGGGCTACGCCGAGTCCAGTGCTCCACGGAAAGATCTGTCATTTGCGGTGTTGGTGTGTCGTTATCGGCAGAAATGGCAATTAGTAGCCTCCTGCTAGTTTGGATAATCTGGTCTTTGGAAGTTTTCCAAGTTTGAAGAAAATCAACCCTATGACTACGTCTTATGTCTTTAAATGAAGGAAAGTAACACAGACCATACCCCTAAATTCAGAAGAAGTGGCACGGTCACAACCAAGAATCAGTGAATTCTTGATTGACCAATGCCATCAAAGATAATACTGGGCTAGGAGCGCCTTCTAGCCCAGATGCCGAAAAAAAAAAAATCAAATCTGAGCCCTCAAGTTGAGAAGGTTCCTTTCCTAAAGGAATCGATCTCAGAAGCTGAGGGTACAGTAAAAATGGTATGGTCGGTTTTGAAACCGAACACCACCTCAACTTCCCCTGCGGAACCTTAGAATTAAAGTAATTTCTCGGAAGTTGCTTGCTAGTCTAAGGTTAAGCTGGGGAAAAATCAAAGAAAGCCATTTCTGCACGTAAGTTATCCTTCCATAATTTAGAGAGTTGGCAAATCAATCTACACAGATGTAAAGCAGCGAGCTATAACATGTGTGAAGCTATAAAAAACTTACGTTCCGGGTTAGTGTTGACTCAAAAACCATGGACATATGCCACTAAAATCAGAAGTAAGCTACGAGGCTGGAACCTCTTTCAAGGTATTGAAAAGAGTAATCGTCCTCGCTCCTCGGGCGTGCATTTATGCTACTCCTGATCTCTGTTGTTCTCTAATCCTGATGTTTTGAAATGAGGATATTGTGGCACTTAAGAGTTAATAATGTGTGCCGAAGGGGTGATAGTTATGTTTTCGTATCGACATACATGGCAGCCAAAGAATCAGCTCCGCCTAATTTATTGAGGAATCTGTTAGTCTTTACAGATAATGACCAAATCCCTACTATTGTAGGAACCGATGGAAACGCACATCACACTATATGGGGGTCTCCGATATAAACCCTCGAGGAGAGGATCTGCTAGCATATTGTGCTGGTGCAAACCTGAATTTCTGTAATGTAGGTAATAAACCAACATTCAGAACTAAAACGCTTGAAGATTTTCTGGAATTAACCTTAGTGAACCAGTGTGCATGG
The DNA here is from genome assembly GCA_963965965.1 of Trididemnum nubilum. Lineage (NCBI taxonomy): Eukaryota > Metazoa > Chordata > Ascidiacea > Aplousobranchia > Didemnidae > Trididemnum > Trididemnum nubilum. The sequence goes on from OZ014488.1 coordinate 25,792,680, forward strand.
GACCGAGTAGTTGGATGGTATGTTAGCAACGTACCATTATTCTCGGATCACATGTATATTAGGTTCCAGGCTAAAAGCAGAATCCAAAAATAGGCTAAAATGTTTCGTAATGTTCGTCGTACGTGCTGGAACAAGTATGCAAACGAACTCAAACAAAAATTAAATGACCGAATTTTACGACCAGTACCAGTGCCTTCCTCAAAAGAAGACATTGATGTGCTGACAAACAAGCTTCGTACAGTAATTACTAAATCATATTAAGCTGCGTGCCCTATGCGAAAGTCGCTTCGTAAGAAAGATAACATTTGGTGGAATTCTGAGCTAGCAAGACTTGGAAAAGAGGCTCGCCGAGCTTGGAAAAATGCCATTAAAACAAAACAAGAAGATTGGGATGCTCAAAAGTTCGCCCTATTCTACTTCAAAAAAGCTGTCAGAAAAACAAAGCGCGATTCATGGCATAGCTTTGTAAAGAGTGCGAATTGTCAAACACCAAGGGCTCTCTTGTTTAAGATTATTCGAAGGAATGAAGCGGTGCGTGTTAGGAACGTAATTAAACACAACGGAGAATTCACAAAGTTTCCACTAGAAACTTTAAACTATCTGCTCGATATCTTATCACCGGGTAGACAGCAGACAATAATCATGCAACCAGGTCCAACTTAGTGGACAATCCATTCATGAGACCTGAAGACACAAATGATTGCAAACATATGTTCATTTGAGCGTATAGAAGCAGCTATTAACGAATTTCAACCATTCAAAGCACCAGGGCCAGACGAGCTCCATTCTTTATTGTTACAGAAAGGTTGGAATCAATTGAAAGGATATTACCATGTCATTTTTCAAGCATGCCTGAGACACAGCTACGTGCCATTGGCATGGAAAGAAGACACAGGTATATTTCTCCCCAAACCCAGAAAGGAAAGCTATTTTGAAGCTAAATCCTTCCGTACGATCACTTTAACTTCTTTCCAACTGAAATGATTGGAAAGACTAATTCTGTATCATATTAATGAAGATAATAATACGTGCAGGCAAAGCTTTCTGCATCGCAGTATGGATTTCGTGCAAGCGTTTCTGCGGAAACTGCTTTGCGTGAATTTGAGCGCCGTGTAGAGCATTGCCTTGTTAGAAAAAAGTCGGTTTTGGATATTTTCCTGGATATTGTCGGAGCCTTCGACAATGTCACCTTCCATGGCTTTGTTGCGGCTCTGCGAGGGCTGTGCATGTATAAGATTCTCACCTTATGGGTAGAGAATTTACTAAGACATCGCGCAGTCCAAGTAGAATTATATGGTGATAGAGTTAGAAGGAAAGTAGGGAAGGGGAACCCACAAGGTGGTATCCTTTCCCCTTTTCTGCGGAACTGTGTCTTAAACAGTCTGTTGCTAGAGTTACGTGGCAGGGGCTTTTATATTCAAGCCTTTGTCGATGATCTAGCTGCGTTGGCCGCTGGTGGTGATATGCTTTGGATCAGACGTATGGACCACAAAGCAATAAATACTGCTGCAAACTGGGCTTCGGAACAAGAGCAACAGTTTCGCATTAAGAAAACCGAAATTGTACTGTTCACTCACAAACGGAGTCCAGATTTGGGTTCCTTGTCTATGAATAGTTCAAAACTCGAACTTTCTGAGGAAGGCTGTTAGGTGTTACTATGGACAGCAAGCTAACTTGGAAACCACATACTACCCGAATTACCCGCAAAGCAACTACTGCATTAATGCAATGTAGACAAATTGTGGGTAAAACGTGGGGAATAAAACCATCTATAATGAAATGGATATACACAGCTATGATTATACGTCCAATCATGTCGTATGCACGTATGCCCTGACCTGGCGGTCTCAACAAAAAGTATCCACTGAGGAAACTCACAAAGGCGCAGAGACTTGCTTGCCTGATGATTTCATCAGCTTTTCCTGGCAACCCTACTGGTACTTTGAAAATATTGCTCAACAAAACTTCCATTAAGTAATTCTTATTGTCTGAGGCAGTGTGTGGGTCCTACAGAATCACTGTTAGTGGGCTCTGGCATGTCAACCCAGTTGCTTCTTTTGGGAAAACAAAATACCATGTTATATTTGCAATGAGGCAAGAACATTCTTACCTGCAAATGCCAGCTGACCGAATAAAGAAAACAAAGGTTTTCGAGAGAAATTTCGAATGTCAAATTATGGATAAAAAGAATGCTATTAGATTTGAAAGCGTTCTAAATCAGAACACTGTCAAGGTTTACACTGATGGCTCGAAACTAGATGGGGGAGTAGGCGCGGGTTTTTATGCAGAATACCCAAACATCTCCCCAAAACAAGCATTTTTCCACTTTGGAATTCACAGCACTGTGTTCCAGGCAGAAGCCTTACCTATTTCAGAAGTGGCAAGAAACCTGCTTTCGGAAAAAATTGCACAATCAAAGTATTGTTTTGCTGATTGATAGTCAAGCTGCAATCAAAGCACTCATGAAATGCACTGTAACATCAATTACAGTGCTCAACTGCATTAGAAACCTAAATCAGTTAGGTAAACAAAACCACGTCAGTATTGCCTGGATTCCTGGACATGTATGGGTACATGGTAACGAAGTGGCGGACTATCTAGCCAAATCAGGAGCTAAATCAAAAATACAACGTCCTGAACCTTTTATTACAGTTCAGTATGCCAGTTTGTTAGCAGTTAGCACGGTTAAGGAAATCTATGTGGAATAAACGGAAAGCTTGCTTGAGGATGAAGGAGTCTGTAGGTTGGACGTCTTCACGACTAATAAGTCTCCTTAACCTTAAGAGACCTCAATTAAATAGAGTAGTACAAGTTTTAACTGGGCACTGCAATCTACAGCTGCACCAGGAAACTATAGGTCGTGCTGAGTGTTCTTTGTGTCCAAAATGTAGCCTATAAGAGAAGGAAACACCAAATCATCATGTAGACAATTGCTAGCTTTACCAAGATATTCATGTTAAATATTTTAGAATCACCAAAACCACTGTTAACAATGTGATAACGAAAAGTAACATTAACAATCTGGCCACGTACTTAAAGGAAACTGGAAGGCTTTCTGAGTTCAACCAGTAGCCAAACAAAACAATAACATATCAGCTACAGTTGCAATGGGCCCAAATGAGGCCTACCAATGTGTAGGTGGACTTTACCTAACGGTGGCAGATTTGCTTGCACCGCTGCCCATCAATAATAATAATCGTGAACGCACGAGCGTATTTTTAGTTGATTTTAAACAGAAATTTAGTTGATTTTAACCGAATTCTGTTTACCACGACGCTCGCTGTCGTACCACCTCACCAGCGTATAATTGCCAGTTGGTTGAAATAGACAAAGGCTACGCTCGTATGCTCACGATTTCAGACCCAGTGTAGACCAAGCCTAAGGGTTTAAATGTTTGTTGTTTATTGCTACGTGCATTTTTTATGCAAAGTCTTTAACTTGGTGATACTATTTCAAAAATTTGCCTTTTAGTAAAATAGTATGATTTTGATCTTATAAGTGAGGTTTATACGCGGTAGTGGTCTTTGCACTCACTAATAGCTGCTGAAAGCTTGTTTTTGCATAGTTTCAACTTTTAATTAGTTGGAATAATTATAACGCCGCTAATCCCGCAGCTCCTGGGGCACCACTGGCGGCGCTGCCAGAGACCTCAGCTCACACAGCTCCCAAATGCCCTAGCTGATTTTCTCCGCTTGACAGAACAATTAATATATTTTGTCAAATTTTAGTTTTCATTAAAAATAGGACTATAGATCCCTTCTTGCAAAAGTTGTATAACATCCCTGGCTTCAGCCTCTTAGCCCTCTGGTTGCGCCACTGAACTAAATACGGTAAAATATACTTTGAAATACTTGATGAAAGCAAACTTTTAATAATTTCTTGTTTTAAACTTGTTTCTACTGTTTTTGATTTTACTTTATTGTCTACTCGGTTTAAACCTCTTGAAAAACAACAAAGGAAATCTTTTCTTTAACAGTAGCACTATGGCTTGTCTATGACGTCACATTACAATGGACCTAATTCATTGTTGAGGTCACGTGACTGGTAATATTGCTTGTCTATGGCTTGTCTATGACGTCACATTACAATGGACCGAATTCATTGTTGAGGTCACGTGACTGGTAATATTGTACAATACTGTACTGCTTTATTTTCCTTTAAAGTTTAAACATTCACGTATTCTAGTATCTCACAATAACAATCAAAATACTTTCAGGTTTCGGAATCAGTTGAGTACCTATTCAGTCATAGTTACTTCTTAATCTTACGTAGTAGTTACACTTTTTTAAATAAGAAACCTTGTGGTTCAAGCTGGCTGTTCTTAAAGTTTCACGAATTTTCAACCTCATTTGTTCTTAAAAGACTAAAAACAAAACAAAAAAAAAAGATCTTCATTTCCAAAAATACGCGAATTTTCACAAATTCTGGTTTTTATCTGAAAAAACGTGCGAATTTCCACGAATTCTGAGGTGAAGACAAAACAAAAAAAGCAAACAAAAAAAGGTCTTTATCCCAAAATATACGCTAATTTTCATGAATTCTGAAGTGGAGCCGCAAAAACATACGGCGTTTATTGCAAACTCTGCGAAAAAACAGTTGTTGCTCACGAATTCTGGGTGATGACTACTAATTTTTGGAGTCCCATGCCTTGAATTGCTCTCCAGTAGCACCGAGCCTGTTAATTTCTTCGGGGCACAATCCTCGCTTGGGGGGCACGATTCTCGTTTGGCGGGGCTCAAGCAGTGATTTGGGGGAGGGGGGTACAGCCCCGGAATGCCCCCCCCCGTGGCGCCGGGCCTGCCTACGTACCGCACCTTTCTTTAGAGCGTACCATCCAACGAAAAGTACGAAGGTACAGTACGCATACAAATTTTTTTTGGTACGTTACGTTTGTACGGTACGGTAAATTTTTGAAGTACGCCATGTTCAAATTTTGAACGTACCGTACCGTACTGCCATGCTTGCCCAGGGTTCAATTTGAGGGCCAGTTCTATTTAACTTATATTTTAAAAGTGCTGAATTAATTGCTAATTTACACGGTCTTGGTGTGCATTCATACCCTGATGATATGCAGTGTTATTTTTCTTTTGAAAGAGATTCTTCCGTAGACATGATTAAACACAAAATTAAAGCATTTTTGCAAGATTTAAAGCAATGGATGACTTGCAATTTTCTAAAACTGAATGAAAGTAAGACCAAACCGCAACGTTGAATTCAAAATTAAACGTTAACAACGTTAAATCCAAAATTTTTTTACTTAACGTTTACGTTAAATCCAAAATTAAACGTTAACAACGTTAAATCCAAAATTTTTTTACTTAACGTTTACGTTAAATCCAAAATTTAACGTTAACAACGTTAAATCCAAAAATTTCTAACCGCAACGTTGAATCCAAAATTATTTCTAACATGCAAAGTGATGATAGCTGTTCTTTGCCTATGTCTAATGATTTTATCAAAATTCTTGGTTGAATATTTGATGACAGACTAAACCTTGAAAAGCATGTCAATAGAGTAGTTAGTACTTGTTACGCCAATTTACGTAATTTAGGCGAATTAGATCTAAGTTTACTAAAGCTGTAGAAGTTTAGCTAGTTCATTTTTTGATTTTGTCCCATATTGATTATTGCAATGCCTTGCTTTATAACTAACTAGAATATTTATTGCACAAATTGACAAAAGTTTTATATGCTGCAGTGAGATTTATTTTCAGACTTAGTTGGTTCTGCTTTGTTAATGTATAAACTGCTATATTTGAAAAGCCTTTATTTTTACCAGTTAAATTTTGTATTGAATTCAAAATTGCTTTACTCACGCAAAAAAGCCTGCTGGTTACGCTCTTACATATTTGAAAAATTTAGTCAACTCAACAGCTCTCGTTCTGTTTCGGCACGATACAGTGCGTGTTAAGGATGATAATTGGCTGCTTCAAAGGGTAACTAGCTTAAACTTTGCTAGATCCCAATCTATCTTTTTGTATGCATCACCCAAGGTATGGAATTCGTTGCCACTCTCTCTGCGTGAAATTGAAACTTTGTCCCTTTGCAAGAAACATTTAAAAGCCTGTTATTTTAATTTAAGTCTTTGAGGATGTTACCACTGTTTGATGCAGGGATGTGGAAGCGCCTATTTTCCAACCGCTTCCACCTCCATCGCCTCCGCTTCCGCTTCCACCGCTTCCGCTTCCACCACTTTTACCAAAATTTATCATAATATTTTTAGCTAATAATATGAATAAAATGCATTAACGTGTTACTGGTATGTAAATGAAAAGTGAAAACGATTTATTTCATTACTAACACACAGAAAAAGTAAATATGAAGAAAAACAATACTCCGTGCAATAAAAAAAAGTAATATTAAAACAAGTAATTTTAAACAGTGAGTGCAATAAAAAAGCACAAGAAAACAGCGGCTATAATAAAAGAAAAATCCAACGAAAATGGTGAGTGTAAAATAAGTGTAAAAAATATAAAATAAGTGTAAAAAATATTAATAGAGTAAAAATAAGTGTAAAAAAATAATTTTACCTAATTCTCAACTGCTCAATACGTATTAGGCTATGAGTACGAGCTACTTAAATTTACTTGGTCAAATATCAAGTGTGAATCGTCGTATCTCTATTTATACGCCGAATATGCATGTCATTTATTACATACTTACGTCATCTACTACGAATTCTCACCGCCTTGTAAACACGAGAAAAACAATGAATTGAGTTGCATATCGTTAATCGTAAACAAGTTTAAAGTTTGGACGTAGGAAAATACTTTGAGACGTCACCGAACTCCATAGGTGGTTGCAAGAAAGGCACTTTATTAAATCGACCGAAGTACCGTCAGCTTGGTAGGTTAGTATTTTACAATAAAATTAAATTCAATAATGAAAACAGCGGTTTTGAGAAAGTGAGCGCACTGCGACTATTGTTTTTGTATTTTTTTCGTGATTCACGAACCCAAACATTACAAACGTACGCTATTGTCCCCAGAGAATTTTCCTATCACCAAATTTAACGCTACACACTCACAATTAAATTACTTACCGCAAAGAATCGTCAAATGGAATACGCGAAAGCAACATCAAAATACTCAGTTTTCTTTCATAATACTTTAATGACAATGAAATTAAATTATTTTAAAAACTATATTAACTAACATTACTTCAAAAAGCTTGATTTTATTTGAGTAATAAAACTTCCCGTTGTGAATCGATAGTAACTTGCGAGATTTGCCAACAGTCGAAAGATTGCAAAATAGTGCGTTGGTAACTTGGTATTCGCTAACTGCCTTTTATAATTTGTAAATGAGAAACCACGAAGCTTTGTTTTCCAAGTGTGAACTGGGATTGTTGCTGAAATTTCGGCAAAATATGGCTTTGCCAGTATTTATAAAGTTTTAAACCAAAGATTTAAAAAGTTATTGCCCCGATTCGCATTTGAGGGCAATGAGTTTAGCAAACAGCGGTGGATTCAAATTTTTGCGAGTTTAAGAGTGGATACTTTCTGCAACAGCTGGCTTCACAAACTCTTGTAATGGTATGTTTCAATTGTTTGTTTTGTGTTAAAAAAACATTTAGTGCGAGTATTGTCGAACAACGTAAGTGGAAGCGGTACCCATTTACCGCTTCCAGCTTCCGCTTCCACAAAAATTTACCGCTTCCACCGCTTCCACCGCTTCCAGCTTCCGCTTCCACATCCCTGGTTTGATGCCAGTATTTTGCTGCTTATTGCTGTAGAATTAGTACCTCGTCTGTTGTGTAACAATTTTTTTCTGTAAAGTTATCTGTAAAGCTATTTGAATGTTACTATGGCCTCTTAGTCAGATGCATTGACACTTGTTGATGTTATCTCATGGCGGATATTAATTGTAATTATATTATTAATCTCAGACCTGTAATCAGAAACTAGCGCAATAATACAGCACTGTGCAAGGATGGAATATTACGGAATGGTACGTTCAAAATTTGAACAAGGCGTACTTCAAAAATTTACCGTATACTGTACTAACATAACGTACCAAAACTTTTTTGCTTGTTTCTGTACCTAGGTACTTTGCATCGGATGATACGCTGTAAACGTATTTAGGTACGGTACGTAGGTCAATCAAAGCTCTAAACCTACCGTACTTGAGAGTTATGGTACGTCGGTAAAAAAAGTTGCCTAGGTTTTTTCGAAGTTCTCGTTTTCCGCGCTTTTAAAATAAAGATTTAATTGCTGTATATATTGTGTTGTTGTCGCTTGATGAAACCCTTGAGCAAGGTCGAAACGCGTTGCGATGGCTCAGTGTATATTGTATTACATTGCTTTCAGTGTATTGCTAATGTTTTTGAAAATAATGCCGTGAAAACGACATAAGACTGTGTTGAAACACGTTGGTATCTCTAGATTTCAAACGTCGAAGCAAACTTTCTAAAACGTTTAACTTTGTAGCTGTTTTGCTAAATTGCTTAAGCTTTTCTGCATAGTATCGCCCACTTACATTCCACTACAGCTCTCCCTGTACTTTTCCATGTACTATCATAATTGTGTGACGTCACGAAATTTTACATAGACTGAACAGGGCCCAGATGACAGAACAAGTTAGCGAGCTCGTAAAGGCCATTTTCGCTCGCTAAAAGGCGTTAACAAGCAAAAAACTTTGTAGACAAAATGCTATTTGCCAACCGTCTCGCCTAATAGTCGGGTAGAAATAGCTTTAACTCGGAAAAAATTTATAATAAGCTGAAATTTGGCACGATGACTCAGGACCATGTCTTGAGCCACCAAAAAAAATCCCTATGTTTTAGACATAGGACTTCCCCCTTTTTCGGCCTCTAAAGTCTGCCATCTAGTGTCAAAGAGCCTTTACTATCCAACGGCCAATCCAAAAGTTGTAAAAGTGCCAAGTTTTAACTAAAAGTTGGTTTTCAAGTTCAGGTTTAAAAAATTTTTTTTTGAAGTTGATGACATCATTGCTGGTGACGTCATAGCCAAATTTTTTGAAAAAATGACGTGTTGATGGCTCAAATAGGAAATGAGAGTTAGGTTTTTGGGTGCAAACCAAAAATTGCTTAAATCAAAGTGATGACGTCACAAACGTTTTTGATGACATCATCTGTCACGAGTTTTGATAGTAAATTTGAAAGAGTATTTGACCAAACGAAACATTGTAAAACTTTTTTTTATTAGCTTTAAACTTGGGAGAATTATATTGCGAATTCAGTCGATTTAAAGTCAAAAACTGTGTTGTCAGTAAAAGTCTGGTGTAGTTGACACCGGCGGATCCAGAGGGGGATTAGGGGGACCAGTCCCCTTCTTTTTTTAAATTGCACAATTTCACAAAAATTATTTAAAAGACAAAATGTGAAAAAATTACGGTATTTGAAAAACGCTCAACTCAAACGTAATTCTACCCAGAGTTGCAAATGAACAACGTCAAAACTTTTGCATTTTTTGGAAAAATTTTTCTAAGATCATTAGCTCCTCTATCTTTTACAACAAATTTCAGCCCCTCTAGCTTGTATTGTTTGCGAGATATTCGGATTGAAAAAACGTTTGCAGCGAAAAAGGCATAGTGAATCATTTTTAACGTAGCAATGGAAATGAAAACTTACTATCAAAAAATCAATTTCGGTAAAATAAGATCATTGCGTAGCCCGTATCGCGCTGTCGTGGAATGATAATGTCTCGTCAGCATACCTCATTGCATTTGCGGGAGAATGCGAATGAGGCAGAAAGCAGCGCGATATCGCACCAAAAAACGCAATCCATTTGTTTCAAAACTCATCTTTTTCCACAATGGAACAAGTAGAATCAGATACTGGCGAGAATTCGGGGCGGCCGAGATCTGACGCATATCAGTACGCGAATTAAATGTCACCATAGTCGAATCGTATTTCGACCCGAATAAATTTCGAGAACATTTTATTTCAAAGCATTTGGAAAAAACACTAATCGCAAAAGGAAAGCAAATCTCTTCTAAGAGTATGATTCTACGTTTGTTGTGAGCGTCGAAATTGATTTTTTTATTACACTGTATTAGGTCCGTTTTACCGATCACGCGTATTTATGCGTATAAATATACGCATGTCATTTGATTGCATGCATTTTACCTATTTTTTTTCTGCGTTTACATGGAATAAGATATCAGACGTAATTGGTCTAAACCGCTTTATGTTGGCCTACATGTAGACCAACAGCCTAGTGAACCCGTTTATCTGAAAAATGACGGAATCAAAATATTATTGCTCAAAAAGTTTTTGTTAATTACCGAAAACGTAGCTACAATGTCAGCTTGATCCTTTAATTTTGTTTTCAGTTGAAGTTGGAGAACGCGATCGGCTGGTTTGAATTAATCTAACAAGTTCAATCTGCGCAATGCCAAATGTTTAATACAGTAAATAGTTCGCTAATTTATTTTTAGGAAATCTGTGTCAATCAATTTCTATGTCTGCATATTACAACGCATAGCTGTGTTGATTATGAACAATGTTCTTGTTGTCTATCAGAGCAGCGAGTTCAGCGACGTAGCCCAAATTGTGTCGAAGTCTGAATTGAGCGCGCTGATAGGTTGCGAGTAAAAAGTCGAGCAGACGCCCTCCGCCTAATCCCGATCTACACTGTGCGTAAAATCGTGAGCGCAAAAGCTCGTCTTTAGTTTAAAAAACCGAAATTCGGTAAGTTCAGCGTATCGCCTAACCAGCGTACTAGCAGCCAGTTGTTTCAAACAAACTAATAATATGCCCGTACGTTTACGATTTTACGGCCGGGCCTAAAAATTTGCTCTGGAAGCATTTTATACGCAGTTTTCGGCGCGAACCAAATTTTGTTTGCGGGCGTGCCATATAAATAAAAATAAACCCGTTGTATTTCGTTATGATCATTTTTCCGCGAACGCCACGTTCAGATTCGCATTGTTTGATTGAGACAACCGTACAAGGAATTGGTCGGTTGCTATCGCGTTGTTCTTGCTTAATGCTTAGATCTCTATTTCCTACCAACGGCAATAACAACAGAGTACAGTAATCAACTAGATGGCAGTTTGCCAGCAAACCCAGTGAACGACCGACGCAAAGCTAATGCTGCAGTGACGCTCAAAAGTACTTTTTGTCAACCGTAAATTCAGCAATTATTCAAAAATATATGATTTTGGAACCTCCAGAAAAGTGGAGTCAAAATAATTGTCTGTTAAACATCTGCTGATATCATAACAAACTGGCACCATAAGTTGAGCCGTTTAAAAAATTGAGTTTTGGAGGATCCATTTGGGGGAGTCCCCGAGGGAATGGCACCCCCAAACTATGTCAAAATGTTTGTCTGTTAAATACCTGCTGATATTAAAACAGACTGGCACCCTAAGTTGAGCAGTTCAAAAAATTATGTTTTGGGGGTCCCCGGGGGGGGGGGGGGGGGGGGGAAGTGGCACCCCCAAACTATGTCAAAATATTTGTCTGTTAAATATCTGCTAATATCAAAACAGACTGGCACCCTAAGTTGAGCCACTCAAAAAATTGATTTTTAGGGGGGTCTCTGGGGGGGTGGCACCCCCAAACTACGCGAAAATATTTGTCTGTTAAATATCTGGTGATATCATCACAGACTGGCATTCTAAGTTGAGCCGTTCAAGAAATTAATTTTTGGGGGTCTATTTGGGGGGTCCACGGGGGAGTGGCACCCCCAAACTATGTCAAAATATTTGTCTGTTAAATATCTGCTGATATCATAAAACACTGGCACTCTAAGTTGAGCCGTTCAAAACACTGATTTTTGGGGGGTGCATTTGGGGGAGTCCCCGGAGGGGTGGCACCCCCAAACTATGTCAAAATATTTGTCTGTTAAATATCTACTGATAGCAAAAAAATGTCAGCACTCTAGCTTAAGCCGTTCAAAAAATGGATTTTTGGGGCCCCATTATGGGGGGTTCCTGGTGGACTTGCCCAAAAAAATTTCGGGAAAAAAATTGCGCTTGCAGCTCAACAACTTCACACAAAAATTAGATTTCCATGTTTTGTGGTTTGGGAGAAGAAGAGAGTACAAAAATTAGGAAGAAAAAAAAGGAAAAAAAAAGAAATAAACCTCATCGCGGCCAAAAGTGGATTGGTTGGGATGAAAGGGTATCTTAAGACATACAACCGTGTGAAATATTTTTTGCCGTACTTAAGCCGTTTTTGACCTAGACCGCTTTTTACGCCAAACTTGTCGGGCGGTTTTCCAGTTTTATAACCAAAGTCACGTGACCTATTGCCTCGAAATTTGGTATAAATATATAACTCATTAATCTTAAACTACTGTCAAAATTTCATGTAGCTAGATAAAACCGTTCTAGAGTTACAAGCAAAACTCTGAAATTTCGCACTCGTTAGTTGGAAAATGGCCGAGTAAAAACAAAGGAACACGCGACGCGAGCGTCGGTCGTTCCAACTAAACGAAACCTTATATTGGCAAGCCACAATACACCGCATTTTTTTCGTTGGTTGAAGATAGCAAGCAGTATGTTTTGACTGGTGTCAACTGTCAATTAACATAAATTATAATAGGGAGCACTTATTTTTTCAAAAACCAATCATTTTCGGGTGTAGGGGGGAGTTGTTCGTATGTTTTTGCGAATTGTGCATATCATTTGTTCTTAACTTGTCACAATATACTGTGGTAAATAGGTGGCAGCTTGGCTCGAAGACCGAAAGGTCCCTTTACTGTCTCCTGGCCAAGGCAACTTGATGAATGAAATGTAATTATGGTTATTCGAAAATTGAAATATTATTATGCAAGCTTGCTTGAATAATAACGGCAATCTGCAATTTTGTCGTATGGCCTAAGTAAAAAAACGCGTTTTGTAGTATCCGCTTTTGCATCGTTAAATAAATGAAAATCATGAAACTACTTTAATTGTTATTTTTTTCGTTTAGTTATTTTTTTACGCGTCTACTGTATGAACAATGGCACGACTTCAACCTGTTATCGCTTAACCTTTGTTCATATAGTTTGATACAATTTGCCTTAACAAAAACTTTTAAATTTTGTCCGTCCCCTTTTTTTTATTTCTTGCTGCGCCAGTGGTAGTTGTCAAGCAAATAAAACTTGAACCTCCCAATATGGGATTAAAATAGAATAATGCATTTTGCAGTTAGAGCTAGCAAGCAAGCCTATAAATCTTTATCCAAAAGTTCCCTCACGCAGTTAACGTTAATCTGCAATTTTGGTTTAAAATGCAAGCATTAGCAAAGATAAAAAAATTATGAAAGCTGCAAATTGTCAAATATTAGCGTGGTTATTTTAGATTAATTAAATAAATTTTGTTCAGATGCTAATTCAAGAATCGTGGTTGATTAGATAAGTTTTTGATCAGGTGTTATTTTAGATCAATCCGATAAGTTTGTTAAAATGTTATTCTAATTGATTAGATAAGTTTAGTTCAGATGCCAGGCCTATTCTACTGTATAATAGATTTAGTACTACAGATTGTAGAAGTATGCTAAGAAAGCATTTTGCGTAAGATAACAATATAGTCAGACATTGCCAAACGGTTGAAATTCTGTTCCTACCGGATATATTATCGTGCTCGGTACATATTCGTATTAACAGGGCCGCAACTACGAGGGGAAAAAAGGGGCACTGCCCCTTAAACAAAAATTCCGCCCCCCTAATATGCCCAGCATGCCCAACCAAACTCCCCTTTCCCTTGCGACAGTTTCAAGATGGTGGCCTTGTTCATTTGTAAACCGACAAAAAACTAGGAGATAAGTTAAACAATTTGGCAAGATGACCTTTTTTTTTTTTGAGATCAACAGAGAGCTCGGGCAAACGTAGACCAAATTGGCGCCATGACCTTTTTTTTTCTGAGATCAACGGAGAACTTGGAGGAAAGTAGACCAACCCAAAAATTTTGGCCCCCCCAGAAACAAATTTTGTCCCCTAAGAACAATGTTCTAATTGCGGCACTGCGTATTAATTGACATGTAATTTCGCTAGATATTTTTTTTAGAACCATTGCGTATAGGAGGACGATGAAAGGACTCGAAGATGCCTTTGAACCTCAAAATGATGATGTTGATGATGCTGATATTCTCAAGGTGGTGCAAAGTTTCGTGTGGTCAAACACTCTTTTTCTAATTTACGATCAAAACTCTTGACAGATGACGTCATCAAAAAACGTTTGTGACGTCATCACTTTGATTTAAGCAATTTTTGGTTAGATGCCAAACAGCTAACTTTCATTCACAATTTGAGTCATCAATGCAGAATATGTCATTTTTCCAAAATTTAAAATTTGGCTATGACGTCATCAAAAATGACGTCATCAATTTTAAAATAAATTTATTTATACCTGCACTGTAAAATCGATTAGGATTCAAAATTTGGCTCTTCCATAACTTTTGGATTGGCTGTTGGACACTAAAGACTCTTTGACACTAGATGTCAGACTTTAACGGCCGAAAAAGGGGGAAGTCTCGTGTCCAAAACTTAAGAATCCTTTTTGGTGGCTCAGGACATGGTGCTGAGCCATCGTGCCAAAATTCAGCTTAAAAATTTTTTTCGGGTTTGCATGTATTTTGTCGTTATTCTATCGGACTATAACATGCGTTAAAAATGCTCGCTCGAATTTCTCTGGCGAGATGTTGTGTTCAGGTAATAAATACTTCATTGTGACGTCAGATGCATTTCTACTTCAAAATAATGCGTTCAAGCGTACTGTGTCTGTATGACCATAGATCCTACAATAACTGTATGACCATAGATCCTACAATAATTGTAGGATCCATGGTATGACGGTATGTACTGCAATTGTTATAGAAAAAGATATTATGAGCCATGCGTTAATATTCTAAGCTTGCGAAATTTTCCATTGATGATAATTAATTAGCTAATGAACGACAGCGTTTAATTATATTTTTGGATCAATGTAAAAAAAATGGAACATCTTTTTCCATACTACAACTTTTAAAATGATATAAAGCGCTCTTGAGGTTGTTGATGGGTACAGTATACTTATATGTTAACAGTATCAATAGGTTTCAAAATTTTTCAAAAGTGAACAAGTCGAAATGCACTGTCCTTTTTTAGAACCAGTAAATCTTGAGTTGAGACTGCCTATTTTCATTTTTTTGCCGATTCTATGCTCTGTCGGCCATAGAAAAGGCTTTTTTCCAGCTTTTGCAACATCGTAAAATTTCTTAGGCAGTCGTTCAATTTGAAAAAACCAAGCTTTTTTCGAACACCTGCCAAAAAAATTTTCAAGCAGCGCTCTACAAACTTGGAATAGTTGCAATTTTGCTTGCAAACAGAAGAAAATCACAAAAATTTTATCGTTTTGAATCAGTACAAAATTTTGTTACTTTTCTTTGATTTGAGTTTTTTTTGTTTGCTTTTGGTTTATTTTGCTGCCAAGGCTAGCATTGTTTTTAATTTGTTCTTAAATTTTGAGCAAAAATGAGTTTCATGTTCTTAGAAAAAGAGTGTATTGCTATTTTTGTCAAATGCGCTACTCAATATATCTATACCAGCCGATACAGCAAACGGTTCTCAAAGCAATTCGCTTACTTCTTAGCAGTCTAATAGCAAACATGAAAACCATTTTAACTTGTATGTACACTGTCTTCCCAGTTTCCAGAGTGCTCGATGGACAATGCGCCAAAGCCAGTAAACGATGCAGAAAGTTCAGTTAAAAATTAAAATCATTAAAAATCTTAAGACCCCACTACAGTCTGTTTCTCCCTAATGGGTTCGTCAGGTGGGGTAGAACTAAACAAAAAACAGAATGTGCTGAAGTATACTACCGTTTTGTTTCTGTTTTTGTTTAGTTCTACCCCGCCTGACGAACCCATTAGGGAGAAACAGACTGTAGTGGGGTTTTTAGAAATTTTTTTTAATTTTTAATGATTTTAATTTTTAACTGAACTTCCTGCATCGTGAAAACCATTTTAAGTAATATTCAGCAAAAATTCGTTTTAGTTAGAGTTTTTAACATTCTGCTATTAAATTTCTAAACCAAAAACATTTCTCGTATGCTTAAGAGTGCTTCAAAATCTTCGTGAAGTTGGTAAGGGAAATGTGACGTTTTTTAGCTCCAGTTATATCTCGCAATAGATCTAAGAAACTTAGCGAACGAAAATGACGTTATCCAGCTCTCAGAGCTTCAGGTGCACGTGCAAAAATAACCTCTTGCCTTTAGCGAGTATTTCGTTCGGTAGCGCCTCTCAAATAATTCTCGCTATTAATGCGAGCGAGGAAATTTCTGTCATGTGGGCCCAGATGCGTATGCTGTTGTAATTTTCTACCTGAATTTTCACTCAATCGCACCTCATGGATGTATTGCGTTGTTGTTGCCTGATGAGACCCTTGAGCAAGGTCGAAACGCGTCATGATAGCTTAGCGCATTTTGTATATTGTTTTCAGTATATTGCTCATGTTTTTTGATGTAACGCCGCGAAGATGACATAACACTGTATCGAAACACGTTAATATCTTTAGTTTGAGATTTCAAACATCGAAGTAAACCTTTCTATAATGATTGCATATACGTTCTAAAATGGAATTTTTGAAAATCAGTTTTCTCAAGTTTGGAGCTTTTCAACTCAGGTGACGCCTTTTGGCCTTAATTCTTGGGCAAGAAAGGGGAGGAGAACAAATAATCAGAACTCAGAACACGTGGAATTTACAAACGCGTAGCAATGTATTATAATAACACAAGGTCGTCAGCGTAGCGTACCTGCATGGTATAGTACGTTTCTTCTTTGAGTTTTATTTTGTGAGCCAAGTTACAATGTTTGCACAAAAAAAGGAGGCGCAAGAAAACGTAAACACACTTTGTACACATGACATAAATAAAATCATAATAATGAAATACAAATTTGCAATAGAGATGGAGGCTGCCGTGCTCACGCCACCGGGCTATCAAAACAGGCAAAACAACAAACAAAGAAACAAAAACAAACGATTTAAACTAAAAAATAAATTATATTAAGGATTAGTTTGAGATTATGCAAAGATTAACATTTAAGCATGTGCTGTAATAAGAATCAAAGTAGTCAAGTATTTGTCACAATTTGCAGAATAACCAGCAACACAATTTTGATGCAAAAAATTGGTTGCCAAAAGAACAAGAATTGTAAATGCTGTCAGCTATTAATTAAACTTTTGATCTAGTGACATAAAGTGAAAGAAATAACTCTTTGTACTTAATTTTTTAATTAAGCAACGTTTGAAGGTAGAAGTGCTTTGATTTATCTGAAAGACTGATAGCACTTTTCAATTTGCAAGCAGATATGTAGTCAGAATGGTAATTTCGACAATACCACAAAAGTCTTTTGGGGGATTTGGACTTGGTGATTTAGACATTAGTTTCTTTTGAAAGCTCGTTAATTTATGATGTAAAACAACTTATAAAAGTTTGTTAATCGACAGAGATTATACACATAATTTATGCACTTTCATATAGTGACACTGGTTGCTGGTAGTGACACCAAAGTTCTCCAATAGAGAACTTTGGTGACACCAGTAATTTTTGTTAAAAATGAAACAGCTTCAACAGATGTCATTTTTGATTATTGAGCACTTGCTAATAATTTTTCATTTTTGTAGCAAATATTTTGGTGGAAGTGCTTTTCTTAATACTATTGAGTACCTTAAGCCTGCACTTTGGACTTGCAAAGTTAAAAGACTGTTGTGAAGTAGTGAATTATGTCAATACGTTTAGTACGCACATTCAAACAGCGTACCAAAGTACCGTACCCATACCTCCACAAAAAGCGTGTACCGTACAAGCGTACCGTACTTTTTTGCAAAAATTGAAGCGCACCGTTCAATACTTTCTTACCGAAACGTACCGTACTGCCATGCTTGCCCTGGGGTACACCAGACTTAACATCAGCTGTATGAGAAGCACAGCCTACACCTTTAACAAAGTAGCTCCTATTATTTAAATACGTTGAAAACCATTCTAAAGCTACATCAGAGAAAACAATTTCAGCAGACAATTTACTAAGCAGGAGATCGTGGTTAACAAAGTACATAAATTGTTGGGGGGACCAAAGGGGACACGTCTCCCATCTTGAGGTAACGTCCCCCCCATCGAGATTTAGCGTACCCCATCGAGATTCAGCGTCCTCTCATCAAGGTTTGAGCGAAAAAGAGCCTGGCAGCACGAATATATTCCACAAATTCCGGCAAATTTAGTCCCAAATTGCGGTGAACACCTTTTTGTTTTTGGTTTTCACTCGATTTCGTGGACGGAAAGGCATAATTTCCTCTAAAGAACTTTTGCATTCCGAATGCGTTTGGTCGAGGCTGCAAAAGCGTCACCTCATGCAAATTTTACAGTTTTAGTACTGAGTTAACTGTATCAAAAGCAGCTGACACAGCAAATAAAAAAATTACTGCATTTAACTAGGCATCTAAAATTGACAAAATCTCATTGTGTATTTTTATAAAGGCAGTTAGTTTCACAGCGGTAACTAGATCTGTTAGCTGGTTGAGAATTACCATACAATGAATTTTCACACAGATTAGCTTGGAGAAAAACGCATTTTTCAATTATTTTACAAAAAAAAGAAAAAATACTGACTGCTCTGAAATTTTAAATCTTACAGTATCATTATCCAAGATCTCATTTTAAATCAAAGGAGTAACACAAGCTTGTTTGAGAATATTTAGAAAATAACCCTGACTCAATGAAAGATTAACGGTATGGTGAATAGCTGGGAGTAAAAATCAACACACTTCTTGAGAATACCAGTTGGTAGTAGATCAAGATTACATGTTTTAAATCGCATAGACTCAATTATAGCTTTCAAACCAGCTAAAGATAGTGTTTCAAACTTTCTAAATTTGGAAGC
The DNA here is from genome assembly GCA_963965965.1 of Trididemnum nubilum. Classification (NCBI taxonomy): domain Eukaryota; kingdom Metazoa; phylum Chordata; class Ascidiacea; order Aplousobranchia; family Didemnidae; genus Trididemnum; species Trididemnum nubilum. The sequence goes on from OZ014488.1 coordinate 25,811,486, forward strand.
ACATGAAGATTTAACCACGTGTATATCAATATCAAGTATATTACAATTTTGGTATCTTAGCACTAAAATAGTCAGCAAATTGGCGTGCTTATGCTTGACTTGTGAGTTGTGATAGGTGGATGATTTTTCCCAAAAATTTATCCAACAACTGATTCACAACATTATAGCAGAGGTGGAGGTCTCGAGGACGTCCTTGGCCTCGAGGACACATTTTCAAGGCCTTGGCTTCGAAGCCTCCAGTCCTTGGCCTCGAAGCCTTAGGTCCTCGAAAATTGCCCTGTCCTCGGCTCGAGGACAGCACTATTTTTTAACGGTTGAAATCTTATTGTAAAACACCAGAAACCTGGCCGAAAATTTGCGAACATCTTTTTGTTTTTCTCAATTGGAGCATTGGCGTAGCCAAGGGAAGGCAGGGGGCCCGGGCCCCTCCCCAATCGAAATTTTGCCAATGACAAAAATGTGACAAAAAAGCCTATTGTTTCTTCAGTTTCAGTTTCTTTTTAACATTTTTCGCTTACAACAGTAACTAACAGCAATATTGAAGACCAGGGGCCCGGGCCCCCCCTCAGTTCAATTTTTGCCAACCAATTTAAATGTTTAACCCGAGTAAAATTAAGGGTTTTTTCTTAAAAGTTGCTACCTAGGCCCTCATGTAACCTTTTTATAAACGTAATGCAACAACCAGAGTCGGATTTATTCTATGGCACAGTGCCAGGGCCTCACGCTCGGATGGTGAGACTTTTTTTTATCGTCACCTATATTTGGCAGGAAGATCTTGCGAAAATCCCCAAAGTACCTGGGGCCCAGCGCGATGTAAATCCGGCCCGGCAATAACATGGTTAGTAGGCGTAACCATCTATTGTACCATTTTTCAACAGCAATTCAATAATTCACCTCCACCTCGCCAGTTTTTACGCACAAAATACTTTAAAAAAAATTAGCCACGGAAAATGCTGATTGAGCAAACCATTGAACTTCAATTGAGGGGGCCTGGGCCCCCTGGCCGAACAGCTACTTCTATAACTGGTTATTTTCATGACAAAACAAAAATCTCTAAGGAAAATCTTCGAGTGGATTATTATTTACTGTTAAAATGGAGCAAGAAACAATGCGCCTTACTTCCCCCTAGCTGAACCAAATCACTTACAATTAAAATTTAACACAAGAATGCAAGATGTTAAACGTATTTTGGACTTAAATTGCAAGTAAAAGGAGCACAAGTAATTTCATCTTTTCAATTGGCTTTCAAATTTCAAAAATTTAGTGCTTTCAAATGGCTCTGAACACGTGCAAAATGTGATTCAATGGCATTAAAATCGCTGTTTTTTCCAAAAAACTTACAAAAAATCGCCCAACTGCTGGGGGCTTCGCCCCCAGACCCCCAAAGCCTCTGGCTGCTGGGGGCTGTGCCCCCAGACCCCCGTCTGTGCTACGTTTGAGATGCACTACCTTCCTCAACACGTCTCCAAAGTTAGATATTTGCACTTTTCAACTATTACTTAAAGCCCTCTCCTATTGCAAAATCCTGCTTAACTGGCAACCAGCAACGATTTCAGATCTTCCATCCTATAATATCTTTGTTCCACAAAAAGTTCCTCTTTTGAAAAATTTTGAGGACGTTATTGCATGTGATTTGTGGTTTGGGCCTCCCTACCAATCAAAAATTCTGGCCACGCCTATAAATTGGAGATTGCCTGAAAAAAATTTTTGAAGACCTTTTTTTTTTGAGAACACTTGCGGCTGTGTCCTTGGTCCTTGGCCTTGGCCTCGAGCATTCTTGTCCTTGGCCTCGAGAGGGTCTGTCCTCGAAAAGGCTGTCCTTGGCCTTGGCCTCGGATTTTTTTGTGTCCTTGGCCTCGAGCCTTGTGTCCTCAACTCCACCTCTGCATTATAGGTGTCTCCAGTGCCGTCGCCAGAGCAAACGTAGTGAGGGGCCACAAGCTGAAAGTGGGGTGCACTAAAATAAACTGAACTTTTGCATATAAAAACTGATCTTCAGATCTTGTACGGCTACTAAAATGCGCAATTTTAGCAATTATGTATTCATGTCTAAAAAAATAGGGATCTATAAGGCCGATAGCGTTTCTTAGCTTGTTTCGTCTGCGACCCACGGCCGCCTGAAAAATCTATCTACAGCAGTGAATGCTACCAGACAAGCAACCAGGATTTTGCTTAGAGGAGTGAACGAAAAGCAAATTTTTTGCATGAAGATTGTCTGATTTAGCACAAGAAAGATTTTGCACAAAGATTGTCTGATTTAGGCTCTGTGCTAAACAAACTGATGCAACTTAAGCATGTTACAAACGCGGGCATAGTCGCTTAATATATAGTCACTGTGGACGGGGGCGTGGGGGCGGAGCCCCCAGCCGCTGGGCGAATTTTGTAATTTTGCAGCAAAAAAGAAGCAATTTTTACGTCATTTTAATCGCACTTCGCACGTTTTAAAGCCATGCGAATCACTAAATTGATAAAATTCAGAAATTATTTCAAGAAAAAATTAAATTTCTATAGCCCCTATAGCACCCCCTTACTTCAGATCAAGTCTAAAATATGTTTAAAAGCTCGTATTTTGAGGTTAAATTTCGAAGTGACTCAGCTTAGATAGCTTAAGCCCCTTCACCCTGGTTGTGCCATAGACCACGACCTCAAATTCTTTAGTGTACTTTAAAACTCAAAACAGCCAGGCTTTGAAAAAAATGTTTTCACGTATTGTTTCATGTCGTGATCACTAACAAAGTACCGACAACAATTCTGCAAGGCTTACTTCTCTCTTCCGCGACACATCCGTAAAGGTAAGTTAATGAGATGAATTATTACGTCAGATTTATATACAGCAGTTCTGAGTTGCAGTGGCGTCGCTAAGGGGGACGGCCCGATCCGGGTGTCACTATTTTGGGGTGACACCTTTTTATGATACCAATCTAACAAAAAAGAAAACTGTTTAATATCATTGGAAATTTTTTGCACAGCGGAGTACACTACAATGATTAAAAGCGTCTTTGAAACGATTACTTAGAGAAGGGGCTCTAATTTGTCTAAAAGATAACCAAAAAATTATTAAAAACTTTAGAAAAATCTCCAAAACTAACCAATCAAATTTGATCGCTTATTGAAACATGCTGAATAGAGGTTTCATAAAAAAAAAAAATTTTAGGAATAGGGGGTGGGTATTCAGAAGCAGTTAATTACCAATCACTTGGACTCAAATATCGTTCTATTAGCCCCCCAACAATTATTTTTCTCTATTAAATACAGACGAAATAGATTACTCCTAGTGAGTTTTATTGAACTATAAGGTTTATTGATTTACGATACCAGCTTGTAAATAAGAGAACTGAAATTTTGCTATTAGCCACCTCCCACATAGCTATTTCCCCGTTTAATCATGTTTTTGCAATGCTAATTTTTGTTACATTTCAAAAGCGTTAATTTTTATCAAAATAAGCCTAAAATTAAGTTACTTTTCCAAAAAAATGCAGAGTTTTCCGGCGCCGGGGGCTCGTCCCCAGACCATCGAAACAGTCCCCAGTGCAGATTTCTGGCTATACGCCTGAGTCTGAATATGCTTTTGTACTGCCAATTTTTATGTCACTTGAGTTCTCTCATTGCGACGTTTTAAAAGCATTATTTTTCATCAAAATAAGCCTAAAATTAAGTTATTTGCCAAAAATATTTTTTTCGAGTGCTGGGGGCTCCGCCCCCAGACTCCCAATGGCCTGCGGCGGCTAGGATGCAGCTCCCATAACCCCGACACCCAGCCCCTCCCCCATTGCAGATTTCTAGTAACGTGCCTGATACTAAACGTGTATAGTAGGCTACTGCTCATACCTTCAAGTTATAGAATCTTACAATGACAAGTTATTCAGCTATAGCCAAATAACTACTGCTACTGTATATGCAGTAATAAAGTCGTACTGCTTTCTTTAAAATCTAACCTTTTGCAGCCTACTTTATAGAGTGAAATCATACAGATTATGAAGCGTGACACCCCAAAATTCAGCCCCGGGTGTCACCTTCTCTAGCGACGCCACTGCTGAGTTGGTTGCCAGCAATTTCGCTAAGAATCAAGAAAACTTCAAACATAGTCACTAAATATTGTAATTAGTGACTATGCTTCAAAGGAGGATTATGTTTGAAAGCAAATACTCCTTTTACAATCATTGATGTTGTCTTACAGTTGCATGATGTTTCAAAAACAGTAATTTGAGAAACCAAAATGGGGAGGGACACAAGCAGTCGCTAGGGAGGACACGGCCTCCTCTGGCCCCTCCCCCCGTAGCGACGGCACTGGGTGTCTCTGGTATTACCTTTGTGATTAGCTAGTTTTTCTTTGAAAGGCTTTTTTCTTTCAATACCATAGACATTAGCATTAGCCTACAATATACAAATAAATTCGAATAAATTCTTAAACTAAACAGGTTTCGAAATTAACGCTTGCCCGAGGCAACCTGAAATCACCTCGGGCAAGTTATTTTTCGGCTTAACTTGCCCGACGGGCAAGCTAAAAAAATACAGCATATTAAACAACATCAAACAAGATTATTTAGAAATGCAATTTAAGTCCGCTTTTGTTGCAATAAAAAAATATTTAAGTAGAGAAAGATGTTGCCTTGCTTTGTTTTGGCACTTTGCGACCATCACAACGAATACTTTGTTTAATCGTACGCGCACAATAGTTAATCGCAATTAACCCTTCTTAATTGCACGTAAATTTTTTGATACTCAGATGTGCTTGGCAACTTTTTGGCATAAAGTGCTACGCTTTTTTTTCCGCGAGAAGTTTTCCTTTGATTGTCGCGTTAATCGCTGTTTCAAATATCACAAGTACAAATACCCTGCTCTGCATGAAGACAATGTCCAGAATTTTGCAATTTTTTTTGTTATAATGATTTATAACTTTTGCAAAAAAATTCAGCTTTCTAGCTGATGTAGTTTTCAAAGCATTCGCGATTGAAAATGCATTACATTGCATGCATTTGGAAAAAGTTATTTATTATGTCACCTTACCATAACAATCGCGTTCAAAAACTTGATTCTCGAAATACGATACACGTAGCCTATTATGCAAATTCAGTGTTTTAATCTAGAAGAACATTTTACAAATTTTTTTCCAAAGGTAAACAGCCTCAAAACTTATTGTGCATATTTTTTTCGGGCAAGTTAAAATTTCCTCGGGAAAGTAGACATTTGATATCACTTGCCCGACGGGCAAGTTGATAAAAGAGTTAATTGCGACCCCTGCTAAACAAATGAGTTCTGAATTCTATACAATAGATTCTGTTATTTTATTGTACAATAATTTATCTTGTTGTACAATAAGTTCGCTTATTGGAAAATAATTGGCACGAATAGGACTGGTAGGTCAGGCTGGTGATGTTTTAGAACCTCTCTATAGTAAGCAATATCGTACAGTCTGCGAGAAAATTTGCTAAATCAGCCTTTTGTAATGTCACTAAATTGCGAAATGCTGGTTTGCAAAGTTACGGAGTTAAACGGATTAAATCGTATTTTCACAAATAAAGGGAATTGTGGAAAAAGGTTTGGGGCACCTCTTTGTTACCTCAAATAATTCTGATTTCTTCAATAAACCCGATTTCGAGCAGTATCTTAATAAACTTGATTTATTGCACTCATTTCACAAACAAAACTGCATCCATTCCGCAAGATGATCACGCATGATTGATTGCTGAAGTGCATGGAAAAATTGTAGCCTAGAAAGTGAATTTTGCCGCACGAGTTTCCGAGATTAGATACCGGTATAGTCTGATAGTAGGCCACGTATACATGTATAACAGGTGGCGCATGTAGGCACTGAACTGAACTGAAATTTATTTTGTCACCTCTCGTAGGTAGATGAACAGCACAAAGTAATGCAAAATGAAAATAAATTAAACAAATTCCGCATACTGTAAATCAGTGCAAGGTAAACTTTTACCAAACACTAAACAGACAAAACGGGCACAAAGACAGCGAAAGGACTGATTTTGTCTTCGTGTCTGCAGCCATTTATTGTGGTTATTAAAGCTTTACCTTCTGTTCAGTAATACTGTATCCAATCTTTTTGTTTTTCAGTTTTGGGGGTGACCAGTGACCACACTAGCAAAAACGCAACATAATATTATGATAATTAGCAAAGAATCCAGTGCAGCACAGAGAAGCACCACAGCAACTGAGCAGGAGAGGGAGAAGAAAAGAAGCAGTAATCTCATATTGTTGATATAGAATACAAATGGAAAAATTAATAAATATAAATAGAAAAATTAATAAAATCGAAGAAATCCATTGGAGTATTCACTATTCAGGATCACTGGAAATTCCTAAGCAGGTGCGAATTCCTTCAATCACTAAGTAGTAGTCATTGCAATAAAAAAGTGCAGATCGGCCAATAGTCAGCATCTGACACTGTCCGGTGACAGAAGGATAAATATGTGCTGCAACAACAACAACTTGCGATCTAATGTCTGATGTTATTAATGGAAATCTTTGGTAATTTGCTTTCAGGAGCAAATCTAATATTTTGACAAAACTTTGATGTAAATTACAAAAAAACATTATAAAAAGCTAACCTATAGCCTACTCATTTAGCAAACAGCTTTGGAAATGAGCTGATCTCCAAACAATAAAGAAAAAAGTTCTTCACTCAATCCTTCTAAAAAACGATTAAGAGAAATGTGATCTTTAAAAAAAATGGTTTTCAGCCCAATATCAATTCTATTCAAGGATGTTTTTGTTGAAAATTTGCTGCATTGGTTTGTAGTTCTGATGTATATACAGTAATCCGATGTTTTTTTCCCTGAAAATCTGATGATTTTGAACAACCCTTGCTGGCATCACTGGCTGCAAAACAAAAATAGCATTAATTTTGAGAAGCGGTTTAGTTGGCCATTATATCCAAGTGCCAGTACTCTGTAGTGGCTCTGTAACTGATGATGTAATATTTGTTGCATTGTATATCAGCACTATTGTTGTTTGAAAAGAATCCTACAAAGTAATTGCTGAATACTAAGTGTTCAGTGGTTACTTTGTAGGACATCTTCATGCAATGTTTTTTCAAAGATGGTGGTTTCTGAGTTTAAATTAGGGGTAAGGGCTTTAGAATTTTGAAATCAAAGTTTTGATTGGAGTAAGGGTCAATTGTTGTAGATCTTTACTACTACAAGATGAGTATCAGGACTAATTTTGCATGAAGTTGTTTTGCAGCAAGATTATTTGTCAATTTTGCTAAATCCTTTTTGTGTATCTTATGAATAATAATTTAGTTTTATGGCATTTTAAATTCGATTTGCATGGAATTGATTTGTTTTTGCGTAGTTAAACATTGCTTTTTCTTTTTGTGTTATAGTTGATATTTGCAGCCTATAATACCCATTGTTGCATATTTAACTAGGCTTCGATTTCTTGTTGATAAAGCAAATTGCGAGGAGGCAACATTGATTTTGTGAAGTTGGTTAAACATAATTTCAATTGAAACAATTTTGCTTTGCTGTGGTTTACGAGTACCCGAACTGCAATTTTAAGTTTACTTAGCGCTGATTATGTTTTGCCCACATTAAGCTGCAATTTTTTGCGACATTCTTTTTAGATTATCACTTACATGTAAATTACTGCAATCTTGAAAACGTCTACTTAAACATAGGCCTATTGTTTCAACACTCTTAGTGCCAAGTAGGCATTACTTGCCGCCAAAAAATCGATGGAGCCAGACATATTTCTTCTTTTCAGTGTCAGATCCGTGGGGGTGCCTCCCCTTGGCCACCTCAAAATGAACACCAGTGCATATTTGCAACATTGCCAAATATGGTAATTAATTATAATATCCCCAAATTATATTAATGTCTGAGTGTGTATCACCTTTTGACTTGAAAAAACCTTTTCTGTATTTTTTTACAAATATTTGTATGCACAAGTGCTACATAGTTAAGAAAATTACCTTCAGTATCGTAGGCTTAGCAAGTTAACTTCAATTCTTAGGTAATTGGCAGACAGGTACAAAAGTTTATAGTAATAATAATAACACACATGTCGATCCAGCACTGTGGTGCCACAACAAATTTAAAAGTTAGGTAAGCTACGGGTAAGAGGTTATTCTGAAAGTGTTAAATGATAATTCTAAATTAGAAGTGCTTATTTTTGTCATGCTACCAGTACGGGTACTGTATCACATGAGCATGCAAATCACATCAGATACAAGGTGCCACTATTTTTCTGAATACTGTTTTCTGGGTAATAAGCCGATTTTTCGGGCCTAATTTTCTGGGGTCGGCTTATTTGGCGGATACACCTTGAAGCAGACAATACCGGCGATCAAAATGTCACCGCGCGTCAATTCATAGGACTTTGCACTATTTTGCACTTTGTACTACCTATTTACACTTTGCACGACCTTATTTTGCACTTTGCACTATTGGTACCATATTTCCACGAGCAATTAAAATGGATAAAATTTGCATTTTCTGCTTTAAATTGCCGCGAAATTTTGTAATGCCTGGCACTGGATTAATCTGGCACTGCGGTGTGTTGATCAAATTTTCTGCCTCGGCTTATTGGGCGGTAATATGGTAAAACCCTCATTTTCAGAGCTAAAAGTTGGTCTCGACTTATTCGGCAGGTCTGCTTATTACCTGAAAAATATGGTATTTGCTTGCTAGTAAACTCTATGCTGTTTATAATTCATAGGAAGTGGTATTTTACCACTAGTGGATAGTATTTTATCACTTTCAGCTTCCGCTTGTGCTGGGATATGGTATCCCAAATTGATGTAAATATACATAAATCTTAACTGTTTTGCAGCAATTAGGCTACACTAATTTCATTACTAATTTAGTCTGTTACCACTATTCAGTAGTGTTTAGATTGAGCAATACTTGAAAATGGCAAAAGAATTAAAAGTTTTAGTCACTGGAGCAGCTGGGCAAATTGCTTACTCTTTACTTTTCCCCATTGCAAATGGAGACGTCTTTGGAAAGGAAACATCAATTGAATTAGTGTTATTAGACATCCCAATGATGCAGGAAGTGCTTGGTGGGGTTGTACTTGAATTGCAAGATTGTGCTTTGCCGTTACTGAAAAACATTGTTGCAACAACCAATGTCCAAGAAGCTTTCTCTGGCATTGATTATGCAGTCTTAGTCGGAGCAATGCCAAGAAGAAAAGGGATGGAGAGAAGCGATCTGCTTAAAGCAAATGCAGGTATTTTCAAGGAGCAAGGGGCTGCTTTGGATAAGTTTGCGAAGAAGACTGTTAAGGTTTTGGTTGTGGGAAACCCTGCAAATACCAACTGTTTAATTGCTGCAACTTGTGCTCCTTCAATTCCCAAAGAAAATTTTGCTTGCTTGACAAGGCTGGATCAAAATCGAGCACAGGCTCAAGTTGCTATGAAAGTTGGTGTTTCTAACAATGCTGTTACCAATGTCATTATTTGGGGAAACCATTCTTCGACCCAATATCCTGATATTAGACATGCAGTGGTTCAATATGGTGATAAACCACAGCGACCTGCACCGGAAGTGGTTCAAGATGATGCTTGGATTAATGGTGATTTCATAACCACTGTTCAAAAGCGTGGTGCTGCCATTATTGAAGCAAGAAAGTTATCTAGTGCTATGTCGGCTGCAAAAGCCATCTGTGACCATCTTCGTGATTGGCATTATGGCACCAAGGATGGATGCTGGACCTCAATGGGCATTTATTCTGATGGATCAAAGTATGGTATCCCTGAAAATCTTATCTACAGTATGCCAGTTAAAATTAATCCTCAAGGAAAGTACTCAATTGTCACTGGGCTTGAAATCAATGATGCAGCCCGGGCAAAGATGGATGCTACGGCAAATGAGCTAGTGGATGAACGAAATGCAGCCATGTCATTTTTGGGTGATCAAAAAAGCAGTTGACTCCTTACCCAGTCACAACTGTAAATCATCATGCAACAAATTGTAGCAACTTGTCATGTTTTTTATTAGGTTTAGATCCCATTTATGTGTTTCTTCTAAGTCGTAACATGCTTATTATAATATTCTAGAATATTGTTTGCTAGTTTTATGCATAAAATATTTCTTGTTTAGTTTTGTGTAAATTAATGTTCAAGTTGTTGCAGTTTATATTTAACAAATAATTCAGTGACTTATGTTGAGTCTTAATTATGTAACACAGTGGTTTCAATCTTATGCAAATCCATTACCAGTAATATCTTAATATTTTTTAGTTAAGTGAACGATTGAAAATTAGAATTTACTACAGTTGTGACTGAGAGAATTTTAACTTTGTTATATTTCATAAACTAGAACTATTTTGTTTTAATGACGGTAAATGCATTTTACTGCAGCTGTGTAAATGCTGAAATTAAGACAGATATGCCGAATTTTTGCTTTATTTTGATCAAAATGAAACTTTTTGAATATAAATATAAACACAATTAACTCAAAAAATTTAAAATGAAACATGTTTGATTGAAGTAAGCAATTATTATTGTTGATTAAAGCTGTAAATGTGATTTGCTATATGTAAAATTACTTTTTCGGACTTTTGAATACACAATAATCACTCAATTCTGTTTCATGTTTTTAGTTTCATTATGATTATTTAAACTGTTAGTTGAATATATTGTGATCATTGGACTAAATTCTTTATAAATGCGTGAAAACGATATTGGTACCGATAATTGAAATGCCTGAAAAATCTTGCATATTGTTTGATATTCTCATTGCAAAAGTTTGAAAGCGTAGGTAAGCTTGCTGAGCAAAATTTTGCGTTTTTGAAAGATAATTGCCAAATTGTTACTATCTGAATTACTAGTGCCCAGTAGACAATATCATCATTAGTAATTGATAAGTTCTGCTTTGTCATTTATAATTCTAAGGTATACCGGTACTCTAAGTTAGCTTCATGCACACTCTGAAAATGTAAAGATTCTTAATATTCTGGAGAAGTTTTGCAAAAGTGCTCAAATTGTCAAATATTTTTAGAGTTGAAATTAGTGAATATATTGATATTTTGTTGCATAGTGATCAATAACTTATTAGTTGCCAATAATCCCAATTACTAGTACCTTTTTCAATGACTATTGACTGTGCATACTATTTTTGCATCCAAGTGTGGAGAAAAATGGCTGTTCTACAACTTGGTGTTATCTGATGTAAATTCTACAAACACACTAAATTAAAGGGTTGGTGCTTTATTCGGACCGTTTGTAAAACGAGCATCACTTTTTGTTTTTAGTTTAATAAATTTTTTAACCTACCCGACAGCTGTACATCAGTTGAAGTTATGGTGCAACAAGGTATGGTGATGATTTAATTAATATGGGAGAGCAAAGCAGCAAATCTGCATTGTTTTGAATAGGCGTATTTATCTGTTTTGCTAGCTTAAGCATAAATTGTGCTTTGCTGCTGGCTGGTTCAAGGAAGGAAATTCAAAACAACGAAATTTAAGCCAAGATTAAACTTAACATTTGATTGCATTTATAGTACATGATTGTCTAGTTTCTCAATGTAATATTATTTAAGTCTGTTTTAGTTTACACAGAGCTATCCTCAAACTATTTTGTGCTGTGTGATGTTTCTGACTCTTGATACGTTAGTGTGCTTCAACCTTCTTTTAAGTTTCAATCCTAAATGAAAATTGAGAACATTAATGTCATTTTAAAATAGTTCAGTGTTGCATAATGTATCACATCTTGCTATTGTATTAAATTCATTGATATGACTGATTTGGTTCTTAAAGTTGCTGTTACTTTTAGCTGAGTGATTTGAATGAAAATTGGAAATGCGTAGTGTTTAGATAAAGCCTTGCTGTTTTTCATTTCCTATTGAATTTTTCAACTTTGTGGTCTTGCAATTATGTCAATGTTCAATTTGTTGCAGAGTTAGGACTCAGAATGAATAATCCTATTCTAAATAATAATGTACAAGCATCGGGTACTGGTACTATGGCACCATGGCCACAGAATTCACCTGCTTCATTCTTGCCTCAGCCTCCGTTTATGCCCCCTAATGTAGTAGGAAATATGCAAAATGCTTGGGCTCCACCCCCACCACCTGTTGTGCCTCAGTCATCACCACATGAATGCGAGTCTTTTCCTTACAATCCTAATAAACAAATGTTTTCATGGAGACAATATAATAACAACATGCACAATACGGCATCAAACCCAAGTCCCTATGATTGCGAATCTTTTCCTTATAACTCAAACAATCGATTTCCATGGAAACAGCACCAAAAACGCTCTCAGCCAAGTTTAAATTATGAAGATAATGAATATTTTCCGTATAACAAGAAAAGCAGAATTAAAGATGAACATTTTATTGATTATTGTGACGTTTGTGATCGCGGTTTTAAAACCGAAGAAAAGAAGCGACAACATTATAGTGAACATACAAAGGTAATAGCTCTAAAAGAAGTTCTGCAATTGTCATCAATGTATTATTTTATTTCGTAGACAAGTATAGTTTGACAAATCAAATTAATTGTGTAGTAATTAAACTAAAGCTTTATGTTTTACAGCTTTTAATGCAGGACTTTGGTGGATGATGCTGATAATTGCTTTTCTCCAATTCTAATGTGCTCATATCTCATAGGTCGGAACTAAAAAACCAGAAAAAGTTTTAAAACATTTTCTAAAGTATTATGAGTTTCATTTAAGGTTTAACTTGACTATGGAACATGATTCCTTTTGCATTTACGTTAAAAAAAATTGACTATTTTATTTTCAGTGCACTGAGCCTGGCTGTAAATTTGAAGCGCACTTTAAAATTGTTGAAATTCACAAAAGAAATTTGCATGGCAGTGAGTATTCTAGTCATAGTCTATGTATTGAAAAATATATTTTTGTAAGTCTTAGTGAAATCTTGTTTAAGTAGTTAAGCTAGTTCAGGTAGTTGCCTATTAGAATACACTGAATGAGAATGTTTTCAATATTGAAATAGGCTCTAGAGCTTAATGAATGATTTTGGCATCTATAAAAGTCTTACCACTTGAGTAATTGGGATATCGTACATTTGAGATTTAATTTGTTTCTCCTCCAAACTAATATGAAAAATTTTGTCGAAAATTGAAAATTGTTCGTCTAGGTTTAATACCTTGCGTTTTCTTGCTTTTGGTCAAGCATTGTAAATTTTTGTGCAATTAACTGATCAACTAGTCAAAATTGTTGTTGCGCAATGTGCATATTTATCCTCCTGTCACCGGACAGTGTCAGATGCTAACTGTTGGACTCTCCGCACACTTTTCATTTCAATGACTACTCCATGCTTGGAAGAATTCTCACCTGCTTTGGAGTTTCCATTGATATCCAATGTCTCTGTGGATTTCTTCGAATTCTTGCCCACTGAATTTGCTGCTTGTTCAAAGCCACCAAGTAAAGATAATTATCGTAAAGCGTTTTATCCAAGGATGCAACAAATGTGACCAGGGTGGGGAGGTTGAAGCCACATCATGCGATCACAGTCGGCATTGAAGCGACGCCTTTACCCATTCTGCCACTTACCCATTCTGCCACGCTACCATCAAAATCATTTACAGCAGCTCGCCTTTAACGTCCAAATTTATAGTTTTACAAAGTAACAAGGTTTAGCATAGTAGCCATGCGCAGGAAGACTTAGGCATCGTCCACACTTGACATAATTGTTATTACCGTGCATCTCTATTCACTAAGTTGCTTTGGCCAGAAGACAGCGAAGGGACTTTTTGGTTTTGAAATCAAGCAGTCACTTCACACAGTCCCTTTCAGCGCTAAACATCAAGCAGGAAAGGTATAAATACCAATTTTTATATTCTCTGGTTTGACACGATCGGGAATCGAACCCTAGCCCACTATTTCAGAAGCAAACGCGCTATCCACTCGACCTCTGATCGGTAAAACCATAAGCGTTCCAGTCTATTTTTCGTTCCGTTGAACAACTGCGAGGATTATGCTGGTACAGTAGCACGCCCCGCAGTGTAGTTGGTGGAAGCAATTTTAGGATATGGTTGTGGAAATACGATTACACGTCAATACATTCATTAAATAGCAAGCCTAGAGGGGTATTGTAGTGTGGTAGATTGCTGATTGTTCGCTGTTGAGTTGAGTTTAATATTTGATTGGGGTACCTATTGCTGACTACTAAAATTCTAGTAATAAATTTGATAGCTACGATTAAGTTGATAAAAAATCAGACTTTCTAACTCACAAGCTGATGTTTGACTGGTTGATTTTCTTTTTTGTTCCGAGCCAATGCCATATAGATGTTGGCGGTTTTAACTGTTCACCAACTTTCAGATGGCTTCAATATTCAACTTTCCACTCCAGAAGAAATTAAAAAGTGGAGAGAGGAAAGACGGAAAAATTTTCCAACAGAAAAAAGAGTAAAAGAAAAACAAAAAGAACTAGAAGAAAAAATAAAATCGGGAGCGGTGTTAGAAACCCAGTCATTCAGGTACTGCTCAATTAGTTAGATCACATTCGTCAGCAGACGCAGAACACATTAGCAGCTCGTTTAAGACATGAGATATTATACTGTAGGTTAAAAATGGTTTTAGATTTTGTGGTATTTAAAAACTACAAAAATGTACAATCACTGGGTTATTTTAGAATAGGTATTGGCTAAAATTCTGCTTGTGAGAAAACTTACAGCTCTGACTTTCGTGCGTGCAAGTTTTTTCTACATCCAACATAACGTAGCATGAGTATTATCTTAAGTTTTCCTTTGCATAACCTAGACTTCTTTCATGCAATCTTTACAGCAAACGAGGTCATTGGCGAGGTCGTGGCAGGGGAAGAGGAAGAGGCAGGGGACGATATAAGTAAGTTCTTAGCCACTTAATTGACAATTATTCTACTTCGTCGAAAGAATTATTAAATAAAAAAGTCATCAGATCTTCACTATCTAGCTGCCAATCCATCAAAGTGTGCCGTGATTTGACGACAAATCCAAACTAAATATTAATTTATAGTTTTCTTGAATAATTAAAGTTTTGTTTTTTAAGTAATATGAGTTTAGGCCGTTAAATGTTTGATTTTCATAACTTGTTTCGCGTCTTGCAGCAATCGCCGAGGAAGATTTTCGAATGGTAATCAGCGTCTTGAAAATACTGAAGATGTTGCTAATGCTTCGTCCGATAATCACAGCGTAGGTCAAAACGGCGTTGATTCAACACCAAATGGTCAAGATTCGAGTAAGTTTGATTTAAAGCAGGACTATTTAATATTTATGTACAGTACTTAGCTATGTTTTTCGCTGATAAAATCTGCTGAGCTCCTGGAATAAAATGATACACGAAAAACACTCCTGGAGCAAAATGATGATGATTAGCTGTGTTTTTGTTTATCTTGATCATTTTATTCAGCTACTGCATTTCCTTTTCAAACAGCATGTAAGAATTACAATCGTAGCGTGATTTTCTCTAAATATACTGGTCGAATACGGGTTTACTCTTGATCCACTACCACTTCACAGGCAAGGTGCTTTTACCAGTGGTTTTAAAAAGTACTCGAAAATTGTAATCAAGTAAAATTTTCGATACTGACGAAAAAACTGCTTGAAGGAAAGTACAAAGTTCTGACCAAAAAAAGTTTTGAGTAGAAGTAAAAAAGTGGCCTTTTTAAACGTACTCAAATACTAGTATTTCTGAAAGTAATCAAGCAAAGGAAATAAACTATTCAATTGACGTATGACAACTGGTCGACTACCTTCACATCACTGCCACATAGCGCTTTGTCTTGTAACCCCCCATTCTCTCAGGAAGGCATGAATTATTAATTTTTTGCAAGTTTTTTGTTATTATATTCAAGACAATTAATCAAACAGAACAACAACAGACTCAAACCTCTGAGATTTGAAAATCATGCCATGCAGAATTTATATGGAATCACTTTATAAAATCGTTGCTCAAATACAGTACTCATTCATTGTCATTGTTAAATTATGTTAAAGTTTAAAAACATGTGGACATGTCTTATCGGTGTAAAATAGTCTACTGAATCTACAGGTGGGCCAAAAGTTCGCATTATAGCTATGTCAGTATATTTTGCGATAACTTTTTTTTGATTTTATTAATCAAAATTATTGTGGATTTTTTGAATTTAATTTATTTCGCAACACGTGAAGGCAGGCAGAAGCCTGATAAACATTACGTCACTACATCACACAAAATTATTCTAGATAGCCCATGAGGTAGTTTGGATCTCTACTGGGACGAAATTGATCGTCATATTGAAAATATTTAGTAATTACATTGCACAATACATTACAGTATCGTACAATAATGTTTATGGCATACATGGTGTTTTTTTGGCTCACTCTGTAGAATTTAGCAATAGAAACGTTTAGTAATCATTGGGCGCATTTTTGGCAAATTTATATCCCTGATTGCTTCTTTAATGATTTACTTTTAATTGAGTAAACATTTATGCCAGTATGTGGTGAAGGGCAGACACCAAACAACGAACTTGAAACTAAAACCAGGTTGAACTGCTTTTTGCCAGACTTGATCTGATACGTACGCGCACATGTAGAAAAACGGCATTGCTACAGTCACTGTGGTAGTCTGACCTCTGACGCAAGAGTTGCCAGCCAAAAAGAAGGAAAAGACAACTAACTTAACTGAATTAAATTTATGGTTCAAATTTGCAATTACAGTACTTTGTACTTTTCTGAATTAAAACACTACTTAAGTAGGGTTACTTCACTTTAAAAGTAATCAAGTAAAAGTAGCCAAAAAAAAACTAGTCAAAAAGTACTTGTTACTGGTAAAAACTACTTAAGTAATCTAGTCAAGTGAAAGTATTTCGTTGCTTTGCACCACTGGCTTTTACCAACGAAGTTAATGGTATGAACTATATAAGGATCATCTCTATGTTAAATAAACACGTTTCATCATCATGTGCTGTTCTCCAAGTCAGAAGTTGGCCTCAATGGACCAAGCCAACTGACCTTGAACCAACTAACCAAGTTATCGTGGACTCACTGTCAATTGCCTCCATGTGTCTCTATCTTCAGCCTTTTTTCTTTGGCTTCTTTCAGTATTGGAAGATGATTTGGAAAACGTTGTTTGTGCAAGCCCATAAGGTTTGCCAGTTAGGCCAAGATGTTTGTTCAGCTGGGAATACCTTTGAAAAAGATAGCTGAGGGCTGCCGATGAGAGCTAAAAGCTCGAAACAGCGCTGTCCAGCTCTGTGCATACTTGTTTATATTTGTTACATTTACATTTTGTATAAGATAGAAGACGTATTTATATTTGCCAATTAATAATTTCATTTGGTGATCCGTAAATTCATTGCTCTTCCCCGTAAGTGCGGTTTGCTCAGATGGGACTGAATCAATAGGCATTTACTACCAGGTCTCTAAAATAACGCGATTGAAAACTAAACTAGCAGTCCTTGCATTACATGACGGCAGACACCTCAAAATTTATTCCTTCCGGTGCTTTTCTTGCAAAGCGATGGCCGATGGTAGCATAGTATAGTGTCCTGTACCGTACCTGCCGTGATCAATAAATTACCGGTTTTTTACCTTTGTTTTAAGCAAACAGAAGCACGTGTGAACGGCGTGATCTGCTACTGGACTTTTCAATGTTAAATAATGTGACCTTGGCTAGGCAATGCTTGCTAATGTTCACATTTTCTACTGTATAGTGATTTGGGCTAACTTATCTAAAACTAACTTTAACTCAAACTTAAATCTTGAACCTTAAAAAAAAAAACAAGAAAAAGAAAAATGCAAGAATGATTATTCCTCATTTTGGTTTTTCTTTCTTAAACTGAAAATAAACACCCCTTTTATCATTGTTATTGATTTTCCGCATTCCGAAATGTTGTATGTAGTTTAAGGAACTTAATCTGGTTGTTGGGTAGTTTTTGAAGTTTGTTACAGAGTAGGAAGAGAGACTATGCCTAGTATGTTAAAGCTTAGATTCTAAGAGGTTTTCAATTAATGTGCTGAGGTCTCAATGTCATATTGTTTTATTATATTTATTCTGAAGTTTTGACATTTATTACGAAACAGACCACATTGTTTAGATAAATCGCAGAACGTTCAATCTGACAATCTCACATCTTTGTCTCAGTTAATATCGAATTACCAAAGCGATGAAAGCCTTAGCGGGGACGAAGCTGCTGCTAAAACCACAAATAACGTCAATATTCAAGACAGCAAGTACATAGTATTGCATTTGTGTAACCTTGGAATTTTGTGATATTTTGTCGCGAGAGAGCCACGATAAACAAATTCGTAATTGTTGTTAATTGAAGATTTCAATTTGACTAGATTTTTTCCAGTTTAGTTTTTCTCCAACTTCACTCATATATTAAGGAGAATGAGGTTAAAGTGACGTAACTGGGGGTCAATCATCTCGTGGCACTTTTAACGCAAAGAGTTTTCTTTATGTCATATTTTACTGAAAAAAAATCATTTCACGTTTTACCATAGAGTCGAGTTCTTGTACTCCGCTCCTTGGGTAACCTTTTGCAACTATATTTGCCTCATTGCGTACAATAAACAGTATAACGAAATAGACTTTATTAATAGGCTCGCGTTCCGAATAGCGACTTCTAAACTGCGACTTTGTTAGAATACAGTTAACGAAATTTGCTGTTTTGGAAGTTACTATTTGGCTGTACTGTACAGGACTTAAGACTGCTGGTTTTGTTCATGTTTCGTATCACATTTAAAGAGTTAGTCTGCTGTTAAAATTCCAATGGAAAGAAATTTGCCATCGATACTGAAAAAATACCTGCGGGTCTGTACCGTGTATGGAGCAAATAAACTTTTAATCAAAAACACGTTTTAGTGATAAAGAAAATAATGCAGAAAATGAATCGTATCATGCAAGAACAAGAAATCAAAATTATCGGAATCGCGGTGCAAATAAGAAGGGTTTTCGATCGGCTTTAACACGACCATCACTTCTACGAATGGTAAGCTCCGTTTTTCGATTCGTAATCTATGAAGAATTAATTGCACTATGATTTCAAAGTAAGAAATCAAATCTACATTGTTCTCAATGTACTACGTCAAAATACATAACTAGTTGGTTTGGTCTATCTTCGTGTCATTGCTCCTGCGGAAAACGGCCAACTCCAAAAAATGTCACGGTGTTGGCAACACTGAGATTTGCACCTCGGACCTCCCGGTCCAGAGACAAACTAGTTGCTGCTCAACCAGATTTGCGTTTGAAAACATTCTAATATATGCTGACGCTCTTTGAGCAAATTTTTGACCCTGCAGACTCACCCATCCTATTTTAATATTTTTACTTGAATAGACTCTATTTAATCGTTTTGCGTGCTTCTGGCCTAAAGGCTACCAGCGCGGAAGCCTATAGGGAAGAGCCACCAGAACGGCCACTACTTAAAAACAAGGAATGCAAAAAAGGTATCCTCCCACGGGGTTCGAATCTGTATTTTATCTTTATTTTAGTTGCTGGAACCAGAAATACGACGCGAAAGAAACGACATTCTCCAATGTGTTCGATATATTGTTGATAATGATTTTTTTCAAAAACCAACGAAAAAATAAGATTTGAGTTCTGGTACACTTTGAAAAGCTGTTACATTTATCAACGACTGGAAATTTGGAATCGTGGTTCAGATTGAAACGGAAATCTTGGTTTTAAATCAACTCTTAATCCAGACTTTTACTGATGAATCATTATTATGATTTTTCCGAATATTTGATCTCGTTTGGTGCACTTTGCTGAATTGTTTGTGGTGTTTGTCCAATGTCCATTTAAGCTTGGGATTTACGGTTTACTAAGGTTTTAAGCTGTTATTTAACCTACATTTTTTGATTTTTTATTACCTCCATTTAAAGGATTTTTGGGTTTCCAATGATAAACTTTGTGCCATAAAGCGGCTTGTACCGAACATCTGTATGTACGGACATTGCCGTCGCTACGGGGGGGCGTGCCCCCCCCCCTTACGACTGCTTGTGCCCCCCATTTCGGTTTACTCAGAATACGTTTTGGATCATTACGTTACGACAAGACAATTGGCAATAATGGAAAAAGGAATAATAATTAACGTTCAAACATAATCTTGTTTGAAAGTTTTTTTGATTCTGTGAAATTGCTGGCCACCAACTGCTGTACATAAATGTGACGCAATAATCCCTTTTATCTACACTTATTAACGGATGTGTCGCGGAAAAGGGATGTAAGCCTATAGAATTGTTACCGGTTCTTCGTTAGTGATCGTGACCCGAAACAATAAGTGAAAACATTTTTTAAAAGGAGCAAATGTTTTTGTTATTTTCGAGCACACTTAAGATTTTTTTATAGGTCGCAGTCAGTTCCGCAACCAAGGATAAAGGGGCTCTAGCTAAGTCTTTCAGAAAATTTAACCCTCAAATACAAGCGTTTGAACGTGTTTTGGACTTGACCTTAATTATAAGGGGGGCTAACGGGGCTAAGCAATGTATTTCTTTTAAATGACTTTTGAATTTTAGTAATTTACTGTAGTTATTTATATGGCTTCGAAAACGTAGGGTACGAAAAGTGATTGAAATGGCGTTAAAATCGCTGTTTTTTGCCGCAAAATTACAAAATTCACTAACGGCTGAGTGCTCTGCCCCCCAGACCCCTGGGTTACGCTTGAGTTGCATCATTTTGTTCAGCACGGAACCTAACTTAGTCAATTTTTGTGCAGAAAAAATTTACTTTTGGTTCAAGCCCCTTTCTCTTAGCGAATTCCGGTTGCACTTGCGGTGCATTCACTGCTACAGATTTTTCAAGCGATTGTATTGGCCGCATATGAAACAAGCTAAGAATCGCTGCCGGCCTTATACGTCTCTTTTTGGACATGAGTACAACATTTTCAAAATAGCGCATAATTTGTGGCGGTAAAATATCAGTTTTTATGTGCAAAAGTTGAGTCAATTTGAGTGCCCCCCCTCTTTCGGCTAGTGCCCCCTTACTTCGTTTGCTCTGGCGACGGCACTGTTTACGGATAAACATATAAAAATACGCAAATACGAATAAGAAATACGCATACAATCTTTTACTCGTGCTGGTTTGTTATATATTGCCTTTTACCGAACATAGCGTATTTTTTACGCCAGGCTAAGAATAAAATTCGCATACGGTACCTATGTTTTTTAGGTATTAATGAAGAAATTTTTTGCGTTATGACGGTATAGGTTGCTTGGTGTAGTGGTTATGTTACTTGCCTTCGAAACTTTTATTCTGGGTTTGGTTCTCACCAAAATCAGAACTTTAAAGTTTTACACAAACGTAGTGAAATTTTTTTGCAATCAATTTCCGGATCTTCTGTATGAAATTTTTTACCGAGTTTTTAAAATTAGGCCTGAAGTACTTGATTAATCGACGTTTTTCTTTTGGTCTTTTAGTTCCTTATCAAATCTTTTATTCTAGCCGTAGTACGTCGAAGCGTGTAACGAGTAGGCGCGGCCCATCTCCGCGTCATTGCGCCCGGGCAACACACCTTTGAAAGAAATGTCGCAGCTGTGGCGAGCCGTTGGATTACGCTGTGTCTGATTTGACCGTTCGGAAATTAGAACCTCAGACCTACCGCTCCATATACGACCAACTGGGCACGCTCCTTTTCTTTGTGCTAAATATTGTGTCTTTTTAAAGTTTGCTGAATTTATAATGTAGTTATTTTTGTTTGGCAGTTAAAGGTTACTAATACTACTACCATATTTTTGCGAGCAAATCAAACTGAATTCTACGGAAGCAACTCCGTCAATATTTCGATTTTTGAGATAAGAGTTGTTGCTCTACGGAAAATTGCAAACTAGACATTGCCATTTCTAAGTTTTAGTTGTTCAGCGAACCACAAATAAATGTACCACAAATCATACTAAAATGCTATCATTGCGTTTTGTCAATAGCCTTTGCTGTTGCTAGCATTTAAAATACGCGATTGTGCCAGAGGTTGGATGTGATTCAGATGGTCGGGAGGTTAAGTCATGAAGTATCAAATTTACTTTTGTTCTGGTGTGTGTCGTTAGGTTCGAATACCATCGAGAACAGCTTTTTCAAAATTAGTTTCAGAATTTTTGAAAATAAATGGTTATTTTTTAAAAAGATGTATGAAATTAGGATGAAGCAACTTTAGGAAGAATTAATCAAGAAAAGTACAAACATATTCTATTGCTCGTTTCATTCAGAGCAAGTTAATTCCAAGGCCAAAAGTTTAGCAAATCACAAATTATTATCATACCTACAAGTCATTTATTTCATGCTTTTGAGATACGCTAGCTGAAATACTTACATGTATTTCCGCATATCAATAAATTACCCTACGAATCCGTATTTACGGATACGCGTTTTTTATATACCTATGCGTAAATACGGACGTTCGGTAAAAGCCGCTCAAGGTTCATTTTATTGTAAATAAAAAACATATTTACCATAAACATCGACTTACCTGGATTTCGATTTTTTTTTTGCCGAAATTTAAATATTTATCCATGGTTATTAACCTTGCCAAAATTCAAAAAAATCGACCAAACTCGATTTTGAATTTTTTGCCAAATCAAATCTTTCGTTATACTTTTTCACAATTAAACCTTACCACAATTTTAGAAAGTGACAAAAAATCGACTTTGAATTTTTTGCCAAAATTTCAAAAACAAACGAAATAACGACTAAAAACGTCGGAATTTTTTTTGCTCAATTTTCTCTAAAAAATTTTTGACAGATCTGAAGCTTTCAACGACCTTCCGTTTCCGAGACAAAACAGATTAGATTTCCTCTTAGGAATTTGCCAGGGTTGCCAATTAAGTTAAACATTTGATAAAGTCACTGCATGTTCCTGATTCTCAAAATATTTTGCGAAAACAAAGTAAAAGTTAGGTCAGCTTTCCAAAAGTTGATATCGTCTGTCACAATTCTGACAAAATGTCAGAGGTGGGCAAAGCGCAAATTCCGCAATTGCGGAAACTAAAGCGCAACGCAACTTTCCGCAATTGCGGAAGATGCGTTGCGCTTTAATTTTTTATTTTGAAACATTGCGGAAGTTGCGTTGTGGACTAAAGTCTTTAAAATTTTTTGCGCTTTTAATTTTTTTTTCGGTTAATAGCGCAATTCTATATACTGGACTTGATTTTGTTTCATTTCGATCGTAATTTTGATGAATGCCGGCTTTTAGCAAATTATTTACTCTTTTTTACCAAAAATCGCAAAAAATGCGGTATTTGCATTGTGTTGTGAAATTTCAGTTGCGGAAGTTAGATTGCGCTTTAACTTGGTACAAAAATGCCGTTTCGCAATGGCGTTGCGCTTCAACTGAATCAAAAAGTTTATTGCGCAAGTTGCGCTGCGCTTCAGAAATTAAAAAAACTAAATTCTGCATTTTGCGCTGCGCTTTTATTGGTTAGAAATATCGTTGCGCTTTTTATACTAAGTTTTTTGTGCTCACCTCTGCAAAATGTCAACACTGAAGCAGGAGGAAAGTGGTTCATTTTGAACTGCAATGAAAACGGGAAGGCGTAGAAAGCTCAAATTTGGTGAGAATTCATTTTAGGCTTAGGGTGCGTTTAGACTGGACGCGAAGCAACCAAAATTTGACGTCATCGACAGCTCGCGAAAGGTTGAAACCGGGTCACAACCTTTCGCGAGCTGTCGATGACGTCAAATTTTGGTTGCTTCGCGTCCAGTCTAAACGCACCCTTATCGTAACATTTTGGTCAAGAGGGAAAAGTCCGACTAGAATGGCCTTTTGACTTAATTTCAAATTTTTTGTCAAAAATTTGAATATTTGCCAAAATTTTAATAATTGACCAAATACCGACTCGCTTTTGAATTTTTTTGCTAAAGTTTGAAAATTTGAACTCTGCAAAAAATTCAAAAATTAAGACTTAAATAAGGAATGTTTTTGTTTGTCAAACCTCCATCTCAACAGCCTGATTATTACATCTTCAAAATGATCACACTTCACTCAAAACTTTAAACCGATTTTATTGTCCAAAGAATAACTTTTCACGACCAAAATTAATCAAACAGATCAACAATTTCAATTAGCAACACCTAAACTCTACAGTAGAATGGGTCAACAGTCAAAACTCCTTTGAAGAATTCGTGAACCCCGTTTAAAGTAGGCTAGAAAAGCACACACTGTCATAATACTCTTTAATAGAAACCGCGTGAACATTGACTGGTTTGTGTTACAATTTTCTTACGTAACGGAGCCCGTGTTTTTAATTATGTGTTAAATGTTTCTATCGGCTGACGGTATTTAAGGAACCAAGTTACATCCGAAATACTTGAATTGTGAAATTTTATCGGGCCCGAAATCGCTCCATTTGCTGTACCTGCGGCACCGTTTGTTGCAAGTTCAAATTGGTATTAAAATTTGTAAAAAAGTCGGAATGTGCAGAATGCAGCAAGTCAAAATTGTTAGAATTCGAGCTAGCACGAAGTAGTGGGCAGCTTGATTTAAGTTTACAGTTTAACATTGTAATCGGTAGGCTGAAAAAGAGTGGTAAAAAACGCCAAATACCACGATATCAGCTAAAAATCTTCACAACGCCAAATTCTAATTTTTTGAAATAACTTTATTTCTGAAGTATTCATTTTCTGTATATGTCAGGGATGGAAATCCGACCCTTCAGCGCATTTTGAAAACAATTTTATCAACATACAAGGGGTTCCAGCGGTATGGCCAAAGGAGGAAGTTTTGGAGATTGAAAATTTCAAACGCCGTGAACCACCTAAATATGATATTGAAATCAAAAAACTACTAGGGGTGTTAATTTTGTATCCCATGTACCACCGATAGGTGCCTCAAACCTTTTTCAATTAGAAAGTGGTGAAAAAATGAAACACCCTTTCGTGCGTTTTAACTTGCCAAGCAAATACAGATTAATAACAGAGGAGCATGTTGAATGCACTTGAATGATTTAATCAAAACTAAGACAGTCAAAATACTGCAAAGCCAATTTAGTAAGACGTTTCGGTTATGTTCTTTCAACCACTGTCGATCTTATTCGAATAGATCGAGATTACGGATTTGGGTAGCATTGGTTTTGAATAAACTGATGTCTAAATGTCGCTTAACCCACTAATTTGTGTAACACACTAAAGCAAAAGTTGTGTCAAAGAACAGATAGGTATAAAGAAATTAAAAAACACATCTCTGAAACAACTTTGTGCTTGGCATGCACAAAAAAGCAGACCCAGCAATGGCAAAGTTGCTTATCCGTTAGCGAGTCAAGTTAAAATAATTCTTGTTTGAACTGCGGCAAGACGAACGTTTGCCAAATTTTATAAAATCGCAAAATTTACTACTCTTCGGTAGTTAGAGATACTGCTCGAATCGGTTTTATTGCAGAAATGACAACTAGTAGAAGTAATAAAGACGTGCCCTAAACCTTGTTACACTATTCTCCTTCAACGCGAAAATACATCTAATCCGTTCTACTCCGTACCATCGATCATCGCGTTGCTAATTCTGCTAGAAATTTTGCAAGGTCAACCTTTTCTGATGTCACGAAACTTCGAAAAGACAGGTTGCCAATGGTACGGTGTCAACGGATTAAATTTATTTTTGCTGATAAGTGGAATAGTGGAACCAACCAAGTAAACTGACCACCAACATCCAGGTTAGTTGGCGGTCAGTTGTGGAGCAAGGTTTGAGGCAGTTCTTAATTACCTCAAGTAGTTTTCACTTTTTCAGCAAACACAATCTCAAGCTGTTATCTCAATAAATCAGTTTGGCTCGTTATGCCGCAGAGACTATTTAACAAAAACTTTCGGAAGGAAAAGTTAAGCTTTGTCTGGCCCTAAAACTTTTTAAACTGTTTTAGAAGTGGAGGCGCATTTATGAGTTTCCCCAGTCAAAGCATTCTCGTTTCACGATTGCTCACTGCCAATCCCTTCCCCATATTAGGGAGGACAAATTTGACCTAGTAATTACAGTACAAAATTCATATGAAATAAAATGCCGACAGCAGCGTATAGCTCGACAGCAATTTATGGCAAAGCCAAACATAGAGTCCAGCATTAACAGCTACAATTTCGAAGAATATCACACAGCTGTAATGACAATTTCACATTCGCTTTTGACATTGCTTAGAGAAAGTATGAACAGATAGACGTATAAAAGCTTGTTATGCTCTTGACTTTGTAAATGGCAGTGTGGCACCAAAACAAGTTACTCACACCCAATATTAAACATTAAGACATTACTACCAACAACTATTCAGCTTAGCACACTGACCAGTTAATAGTTTGAAGGTCAATACAATGGACCACAAATAGTTTTCTATAACTACAAATAAGAAGCCTAGGATGGAATGGAGCTTTCGACAAAAAATTTCAAAACCTACTTTGGTATTTCTTGAAAAAAGGAGAATTCTGAGATAATAAGATTTATCATAATCATCAAAAGTCGAGACAATTGGCAATTGATAGGTTTGGAAATATACGCTGAGTAAAACGAACAATAGTGTTTTAGCATAATCCATTTTATTCTAATATGTTGAAAGATACCACACAATCAGAAATTGGTTAAAGTTTGAATTTCAATCAAAAATGCACTCTCATTATTATCAAAAATCAAACTAGTCGGAGGAAAAGGAGGGGGTGAAAATAGCCAATTTAATTTCAGTGCAAAATCCACCTGTTCGTAAGTAACTTTGCTAGCGGACTAAAGGTGCGTTTACACTGGACGCGGAGCAACGCAAAGTAACCAATATTTGACGTCATCGACAGTAGCGTACGCAGGATTATCGAAAAGGGGGGCCAGGAAATTTGAGAATTATGAAGACCAAAAGAAAAATCTCTTCACTCGGAAGTAGTCCGTTTTCCTGCCCAAAATTTGGTGAAGATCAAAAAAAAGGTCTTCATTCAAATTTAGTTCGGTTTCAGGCCCAAAATTAGGTGAAGACTAAAAAAAAAAGGTCTTCACTCAAATTTAGTCAAAATAGAAGTCTTCACCAAGATTCTGTCCGTTTGTGTGCCCAAGTTCCAAAGGGGGGCCATGCCGCACTTTTGCATACAATTCTATGCAAATTATACTATCCTGGCGACCCAAGGGGGGGGGGCATGGCACCATGCCTCCCCCCTAAATACGCCCCAGGTCATCGACAACTTTGAAAGGTTTCAACCGGTCGCAAACTTCGCGAGCGGTTGCTTAACTTCACTTAAACAAAATTGTTGAGCCGAAAAGCCGAGACTACAGGGAGAGGAAAGAAGGAATTTTCTCACGAATTTTCCTAAACGCATCTCAAACCAAAGGCTCTAGTTTTGAAATTATGAGCTAATACAGTGCAATGCAACCGATTTCGAAGTAGAAACAATTCGGGCCTAGTTTCCAATTACATGCGAAGCACAAATAATAAAAAGCAGTAGGAGCAGCAAGATAAGTTGCCATTAGCACTCGAGTAAGATGTACAATTTGAAACTGAAGCGTAATATTTTTATGAGAACCCAAACATGCAACTTAAACAACTACGTGAGATCCAACCTTAAAGAATTCAGTGCGAAGTTAATGCAGTATACCTTTTAAAATCAGTTTGAAGCGTATACCAAGCTATTTATGCAAATATATCATCACTGCCTCCGCAGTTTGCATACCTCACAATGCCGCTATTTCGCAACAAAACCTTTCAAAATCTGTTTTTTTTTTTAATCAAAAATTGTTTGTTTTTGCACGAATTTATCTTCTCCGCTTCTTCAAAGATGCAAGAGCAGTTTTTCGAAGATGCCTTTCATCGTCTTCTGAAGAGCTGCTGCTACTGCTGCTTGATGATGGCGAAGGAGGACGGCGTGGTCTTCTCACTTCTCTTCTAGGAGAAGGAGGAGGAGAAGGACCTGAGCTCTCACTTGAGCTGCTTTCACTCTCTGATGGCTGCTGCTTCCTCACCACTCGCCGTTGAGGTTGTCTGGCTTCCTCGGAGCTAGATCGACGACTACGACGGGCAACTTTGGGTTTTGGCGTTGGTGACCTAGCCTCTGAGCTAGAGTTGTTGGAACTGCTACTGGGAGGTGATGGGGCTCTTAGCTTCGCCTTTGGTCTACTTGGAGGTGGCGGTGATCGCTCTTCTTCTTCTGACTCGGAGGAGCTGCTTGATTCAGGCGCAGAAGGACGGCTAGGTGGTGCTTTGGCTGGAGACTTGACAGGCCCAGAGCGCCTTTTCATTTCCTTAGCGTTTAGTTTTTGCCTAGCAGGCATCCTTTCTGGAGAACTACTGGAGCTCGAACTGCTTTCACTACTTTGCGGAGGTGGTTTTTGCTTGTATCTTACAGGCCTGGGTGAAGACTCTTCTTCGGAGCTCGATTCACGTTTAGCCTCACGGCGTGAACGCTGTTTGCTTTGCTTAGGCGGGGGCGGTGGAGATACAGAGCGCTCACTAGAAGAGCTTGGCTCTCTCTGTCTTTTTGTCTGTTGCTGCTGTTTGCGACTTCGTGGAGGTGGAGAAGCTTCAGATTCGCTGGAAGCGCTCTCACTTTCTGATGGTGTTTTTTGACGCACTTTTCGCGACTTTTCCACGGCTTCTCGGCGGCTGCTACGTTTTTCTACTTCCTGTTTTGATTGGCGTTCTGGTTTTTTCGTCCTTTTAACAGGAGTTTCTTCCTCGCTACTTGTTGAGCTTTCATCTCTTTTTCTTTTGCGTTGTATTTCAGGTGAAGAAGAACGTCTGGAACGTTTCGACTCCTTAAATTCCATTTCCTTTACTCTCTTGTGTTTTTTCTTTTTCTTCTTATCTTTTTTGTGTTTTCTTTCAGCTTTCTTCTTTGAGCGTTTCTTCTTTTTCTTTTCCTTCACATAATCATCAGAGCCTTCTTCCTCTTGATCCTCGACCTCTCTACGGCGACGGTTATCTTCTGCTCTGCGTCTTTCATCCTCTCTCAACCGCCGTTCTTCACGAAGTTTTCGTTCCTCTTCATCTCTGCGACGACGCTCTTCTTCTCTTTGTCTCCTTTCTTCTTCTCGGCGACGCCTGTCTTCCTCTCTTCGGCGTCTCTCTTCCCGTTCACGTCTTTCTTCTCTTTCACGTCGTTCATCTCTTTCTCGATCTCTTCTCCGTCTTTCTTCTCTATCGCGTCGCCTCCGTTCATCTTCTTCCTCCTTATGACGTCTTTCGCTATCGCGTCGCCGTCGTTCACGCTCACTTTCACTGCGACGTCGTGGTGAAGATCGACGACGGCGCTCGGGACTTGAAGATACTTTTCTGGGAGCTCTTGCCCAAGGGTCAAGGGGTGCATTTCGATCACGCTTTCTATCTTCAGGTGAAGAGCCAGAGTCACTAGATCCACGCTGACGGTATTGTCGTCGCCGTTTCATGCGGTCACCTGACGAGTCACTTCTGTCACGTCGAGATCTTCCGGGACGACTTTGTCGAGGATCAGGGGATCGCCTGCTACCACCACGCTCACTGCTTCGACTTGAATCCTGACCTGAAGCACTAGAAGAGGAAGATTGCTTTCGAGTGCGATAATTAGGTCTAGATGGTCGTTGAGATGTTTCTGCTTTCTCAGTGACTTCTACTTCATTGTCACCTTTGTCTAATTCATTTGCAGAAGAATCGATTTTTTCGCCATTAGCCTTATCCTCACTTTTAACATTCTCTTCAGGTTTTGCTTCATTTTCTGACTGAGTCAAAGCTTCAGCAGAATTACCATCTCCATGAAGATTACTCAAAATTTCCTCTGTGGCAGGTTTAGATTCGTTATCTTTTGAGCCATCATCGTTAACCTCGCGGCTTTTTTCAACAACATTTTCCCTTGAACGATTTGATTGTCGATGACGTTCACTTGATCGTTCTCTTCTCTTCGGAGAACGCGACCGCGATCGCCGGTTTCTAGATCTCGATCTACGGCCACGGTGGCGATGTCGGTCTCGAGAACGGCTTCTTGAGCGATGTCTTTCTCTTTTTCTTCTCTCTTCCCGCTCTTTTTTCTCTCGAAATTCTTCTACAGATTGTTTGAGAGCAGCAACTTTTTCAGCGTCTAGCTGTCGCTGTACAATTTCTTCTTTCTTTTGCTGCAAGAAGATATCTGGAATGCCAGTAGGATTTTCTTGGGCGGATGCAAGCAAAGGCCACAATTCTCCCAAAAAGAGCCTTGCGTTTTTTCCATTTAAGAAGCCTGTCAAATTAATTTGCAACATTTTGGGATCCGGAAATCTTTCTTCTTCTAAAGAATTGTACACAAAATCAATCACCACATCATCCTCAAAACTCAAAAACTTGGTGATTTGCTGAGAAATCCATGGTTTAATGGTCTCCATGTTGACTTTCGTCATGTCTATTTTAGTTTCAAGCCCATCAGCAAATTTCATAGATTTCAAAAGCTTCTTTTGCTTGTTGACAAAACGGTTGTCTTGGTCAGCGCTCGTGCCTCGAAAGAAGCCAGCATCCATTTTAGCAAAACAAGTATATAGCTTTCAAATACAGTATAATGCACTACTCTATAATGAAAGTTATTATTAAAGGTGGTTTTTTGTAATGAATGGATCTTTCTGACGTGGACCTCACAAACGGATCATTCTCAGAAGTGCAAGATTGACTCGATTTTGGTGTGTTAGCAATCACTTTCTTGATATCGTTGCTAAATTATTAATAATGTTTGGAAAATGAAACTATCCAAAAATTTATTCAAGCAAAAAATAAGATACTAGCTATGCAGTGGTAATTGGATACTCAGTACTACTTTGATTTAACGAAGTAACTTGCAATTAAAACCCATTTTGTAACTAGCAGAATAGATGACCTGGTCTACAATGGGCGGAAATTGTGATTGTGTCCTAAATAGTACACTTAAGCAAAAATTTTGTATGCTTTGCGTGCTGCAGAGTTGGCCGGATCCACACACTAAAAGATCCAGATCTAACAAGAAGAGATCCAGATCCGATCCGCCAGTATGCTACTACACTTTGTACACTTTAACAAATATTTTGACAAATATCAACAACGATTTCAAAATATTCGTTCTTGATAATTTTACTGTTCCATAAGTTCAGTTATTAGTCCTATATCTGAATTGTGAGTTGCCAGTTTGACCCATGGATCTTTCATTTTAGCACCAAATTTATTCACAGTACAGTACAGATTAAAAGAGAAATAGTTAATAACCAGGTCTTCACTCGGACTTTTAATACCCGGTAAGTTATATACTTTTTTTTGAATTATCATGGTTAGAGGGTTTCAGCTTTGCCTAAATTCATTAAATTTGGGTTATCTGTGGCAAATGATTATACTGTTTTTCTAACCCTTTCTATTTTGGTTTAGTTTTACATTTTGCTTCTTTTAGATTTTACCGTCAACCCGGTTATTAAATTCCACCTCCGGTTTATCGTTTTGGTCTATATTGATGGTCTTTCAACGATTTTATCATCACGATTTTTAATAGATTGATAATGACTTTAGTTTAAGTTGAAACGTCTCATAAATAGAATGTTTTATTTTATCTTGGCTCTGTTTTTTTTTTGTCCAAGATCAACAACGAGTTTAAAGTAACCAGCAAAATCAGATTCGGATCTGAGAAAAAACAGTAAGATTAGGGTTGGATCCGGGTGTAAATGCTAATCAAAATCAGCTTAATCGTTATATAGTCCAAAACTTCTCTTGTTGCAATGCCTTTGAAAAAGTTAGCAGGATCTGCAAAGCACCATTCAATAGAAGAGCTCTTTATCAAAGTTGTTTTTAACTGTAACAAAAAAATTAAACAAAAACGTGTTTTTTGAACTACTGTATAAGGCGCAAAAAAATTCTTATTTAAAAAAAAATTGAAGATTCGCCTTATATATGGATGAGGTTACTCTCTCTTTCTCTTCATGGTTTGCTTTAGAGCTATTTCGAGCTTTATACGTTGTATTGCATTTAGCGCGTTTTATATGTGAAAATAATAATTGTAGAAGTCAATTATTGATACTGCACCTTATAGTTTGAAAAATACAATAACATACCGGTATTCCTTATTATTGCAGAAGCTACACATTTTTAGTTTTGGCATTTAAAATACCCGTAAAATTATATTAGTTTTAGAGTTATAAAATAGTTTGGCTTTTGTGAAACTGATGCTATTTAATCCGTTGTATATCTCCAAATCTACTAATTGAATGATGTGTTTCAAAGCTATCTATTTGAAATGAAATACACTCTACACAAGGCTCATTTTCACGTAAAATTTAGAAACAAAATAGAAACAATGCCAGCATCAGCAACAAAAAATTATTAACAACAATTTCACATCAATAGAAACTAAATTCTGTACTGGTACTGATTTAATGTGATGAAATTTTGGTGATTTCCCAGTAGATGCAACGATTCCAAGAATGCAGAGTGCTGAAACACACTGCGCTGGCAATTGAGAAAATTGTTGGGTGTCGTTCAAGTTAAAAAAAAGCTCACTTTTTTGCTCTTGGAGTTTTACCATGCAGCAAATCAGCAAAAAAGCATTTACTGAAGCTGACAAAGCATGCAAAATTCACAGTTTTACAAACATGGGAGGTAAAATTGACAATCACTGCTTTCAAAATTTAAGAACAAACTAGACTAAAAATTGGCAAAAATTAAAAACAGCCACACTTATCTCAAAATTTATAGATTTTTATAAAAAAAAAGTGTAATCCAATCAGTATGACATGAGATGATAATACCATAATTGCTTTAATCTCATAGATCTAAACATTTTCAAACGTAACTGATTTTTAATTGCAGAAACTTAACTAATTTTAACAATGAACATAATCGTTTTGTGATGCCTTAAAAATTAAACTCCTTTACTAGGGAGGTCAAAACAAACAGTTTAAAGCTAGGGTTTGCCCTGGCAATGCTATATGCGAAAATTTAGCAAAAACAATTTAAAGACTTTTAGGTCATTTCATGGCTTAATTCAAAAATTTTTTAATTTTTTGTTACCATGCTTTTAGGAAGGATGGCAGTACAGTACGGCTCAATTTTGCTAAGAAGTACAATACGCCTCTTTTGTAATGGTACGATATGTTGATATGGTACGCTTTTTTTGTAATGGTATGGGTACGCTATGTTGGTACGCTGTTTGAATTTGCTGACTAAACATTTCATGTGCAACATGTGGCCGTCAATGAAGATTCGTGCTACCGCGCCCAGCATGCACATAGTCTAGGCTATTCTCAAGTAATCATTATAGCCTCTTGATTTGTCGTTACAATTGTATTATGATGTCACAAGTCACAGACATAAGTATGGCCAATCGTGATGTCATAACTATTGCCTATAGATGCTAGAAGCCAAGGACTATCGTGGCAAGTCATATATTGAAAAAAAATTTGAACGGAAACAACTGCAACACTTTAGCTGAATTTGCAGTGGTTTAAAAATTCCAGTCTTTCTGCACATAACGATGTATTTTTTGTATTATAGAGAAGAAAAGAACTAACAAATTGCATTGCAATAATGCCTTGTGAATGACAACGCATTAACAGGTTTACGATACATTAAAATCAATTTGACCAACTAAACCATTGCAGATACCTTTGCTGTACAAAAATACAAAAAAATACAAATATCATTGTGGTAGTAGCCTAAAGGATGTCTTTGTTTTTAATAAAACTGAATTTTTGCAAACTAATTGTCATTTTCTCATCACTAAACTATTCCTGAAGCATTAAAAATCACCTCTAGATGTTGCATTACTTTTTGTTCTATGAGATTTTAACAGCCTTGAATGTAGTATCGGCATATAAAGCTCAGCAGTTTTTAAGTTCAACATGTTATTAAATTCAGGTATGTCTTATGTTAATGCTTATTAACTTACAATATAAATCAGATATAAACAAAAAGCATGCCAGCATAAGTCGCGTATGTCATTAATAGATCGTTGGTTAACTACACAGATTGAAGGTACGTTACGCAAAAAAAGCAAGGTATGGTACACTTCAAAAATTGAACTGAAGTGCGGTATGATTCAAGATGTGAGGTATGTAGTACGCAAATGCAGAATGTACCACTGCCATCTTTAGCATAATATAAATTTTTAGCATAATATAAATTTGTTTTTTTAGCAGAAGTTGTTAAAAAATGACGAATAAAAAATTTTTTCTTCTAATACTTCAAGTTGTTTTCAAGTTATTGGGGTTTAAATTTCTGGCCACTAGAGGGAGATTTTGCTCCTGAGTTTTAAAAATGGTGTTGTAATTCCATTTTCAGAGCAATCTGATGCCTGAAAATTGCTAGATGGGGTCTTTTGGGATTAAGGAATTCATTTTTGATGTCCAAATTGCTAAAATATGACTGTTTTATGAAGAAAACTTGATTTTAAAATTTGATGAGAGCTCAACTTTCGAGAAAAATTTTGGGGTGTAGACTGTAGGCAAGTCGCTATGACATAACTTTTTTCCTCTGAATTTGCATGGCACATATTTTCTGAAAATACAACACTTGTTATTTACTTTTATTAGCATCTGAACTGGAAAATTTTTTGTTTGGATGGTTAATTTTAACAAACCTAAAATATCATTGATTGCATCACTCTGAAAAATGGCAGAAATCCCTAAAAAAAGCATTGTTGTGTGACTCAACAAACTATGATATACATACACACATACAGTACTACTTTTCAGCATAGTAACATTTTAAGTTAAACAAATAGAAACAGAATTGTGACATTTAATATGCATCGTATATAGTAGTTACTAGTACTGGTTACTGGTAAACACACTCTCATGGATGCAAGATTTAGTTGAGGTACTTGTGATTAATCTTGAAACAGACAAATTCTTACGTTAAAAGCAAAAAAAACAGCAACCATGTTGGAAACATACTTTAAAGTAAAATTCTTTTGGTTTTGCTGGTCTCACCAACATGAGAGTGAATGTGTGACCAACAAAGCTTACATAGCAAGCATTAGTCATTGAGCGAGTAATATCATTAAAACATTTCACAGTAGATTACGACAGGATTAAAACATAAAAATTAAAACCTATAAAACTTAACTGTCTGTTTCACCTGTAAATGGTATCATCAGGAGTAAATCTAAACAATTGTTTAGGGGTAAATCTAAAAAAATTGTTTACAATTGTTAAAAGCAATTGTTTAGATTTACCCCTGATGATCCCATTTACAAGTGAAAAAGACTGTTGGGTTTTACAAGTTTTAATTTTTAATGTTTCAATACTGAGGTATCCACTTTGATCTAACTCTTTGTTATTGAGCACTTTTTGAAACCCTGATATCAACCACAGATTGAAACATTTTGCATATGCGGCCAGCAGAACAACCTTTTGCTGCTCGTGATTTGTCTTGAAGGCTACTTAAAAGTTTCTTTTGATGCTTGCAAGTTTTTCACGTAAAATTGTTTTTGTCAAGTTTGTTGATGCTAGTTTTTTCCATTAATATCAATCACTCATTTCAAAAAATTGTAGGGTTAATAACTCTAGTGGATCATTCCATGCTAATTCAAAATGGCTTGTCACCATGCGTCACCAGACATGGATATTTGTTCTTAAACTTAAAGAGTATCACACAGAATAAAAAAAAAAAAAGTTTTTTTTCGAATACCTTTAGTGGTTTTCAAGTTATCTCAGTTTGAATTTTTTGCCACTAGAGGGAGATTTTGCTCCCGAGTTTTGAAAATAGTCATGTAATTCCATTTCTGAAGCAGTCTGATGCCTGAAAATTGCTGCATGAGGGTTTTTGGGGTCAAGGAATTCATTTTGATGTCAGAATTACAAAAATATGATTGCTTCATAGTGAAAAATTGATTTTAAATTTTGATGAAAGCCCAACTTTGGGGGCAAATTTCTGGGTGTAGGCACGTCGCTGCGACAAAAAATTTTTTTTCATCTATATCTACATTGCTCACAGTTTTTGAAAATATAACAGTTTTTTATTTACTTTTTATTGGCATATGAACTGGAAAAGGTTTTTGTATGGAAAGCTAATTCTCATAAACTCGCAATTGTAATGGTCGTATCACTTTGAAAATTGTTCGGATTTTCTGAAAAACGTTTGGGAAACTAGTCGACTTGTATTAGGTAATTACTGTATAATTCAGGTATTGTAAATAGAAAACTCATTCTATCTACATATCACCAATAGCTCGGTCCATTATGATACTGTACGTGGAGTTTTACTCAAAAGTTTAATATTAGTTCAGACGCAATAATTTCTTGTCAAAGACTTGAAGGGGTAGCTAGTTCAAGAAATAACCTACTAATAGCATCTATCAACTTTCTAAAGTGTTAGGTTCCTATTTTGCAATAGCTGACAGGCTGACTATCTCATAATGCCAGACAAGATTTATCGAAAAATGAAGCAGAAACAGTTTAATAGTCTATTTATTATATCTGTATTCCTAAGGAGTAGCCTAGATAGCAGCTTTTTACCAGTTCTCATTGAGAGTAGCCTTCTAATAGTTCTAGACTGCTTTTAAAAGTCTGTATTATCCTTTAGAAACTATCTTAAACAACATTATGAAAACTTCTAGTTCAGGAATGCCTTAAAGTTTTCAAGGAGCGGACCACATTACATTTTTTTCTGACCTTTAACAAGCTGCACAATTCCTATAAAATGTTTGGATAATTTTTATCCCGAATACTGCTCATTAAAGTTTTGCATGGTTGTCCTTATTTCAAATGAAATAATTTTTTAACCAGATTTAATCTATAGTTAAGATAAAGTTCGTTTTATGTTCGCCAAAAATTAACGTTTGTTCAATTATTCAGAAGAACTTTTTCTTACACAACAAACACAGTCCTATTTGTTACACAGCACCACCATATCCAGATTTTGTTAAGGAGAAGCTTAAAAAAGATAACATATTTCTATGTCAAACTTCCAAGAGTATCTAGCACCCAACGAGTTGAATAAACTGCTGTGTGTTTAAAATGCATCATGAACAACATTCGGAATGTCTCCCAGGTGCTAGGTGGTTTGTATGATTACATGCAAAAAATAGCCTTTTTAACAGTTCAGTTTTAACACCATTTGCAAGAAATTTATTTTAGAGCCACTTCAAAGAATTGAATTACTATAAAATTCTTCCCCCCCACTTACACTGTATAGGTCAGGTTCAAAACATGTTTTAAAAGTGAGCATATTTGGGTAAACCTTGAAATAACTTGGCTGAAGAAAAAGACTTCAGCCCACAAAAAGCCTTTTCGTCAATAGATGCAGTACTAAACGCATTTAGTACAAACCACAAGGTATACAGCTGTGACCCTTATTTTAGAAATGCCAAGTGTGTGATTAAAATAAAAATTATTAATCAAATGAAAGCAGTTACGGTACTTCGTAGCTAATGTAGTGACCAATGAAACTCAAACTTGCTTGTTTTTAAAGTAGCACCATTGTTAAGCAAAAAATTCACAGAATTTATTGCAATTAGTGATTAAAACTAATGTAAAAAACTACCGTATTTACTTGTTTTGTAGCCCGAGCCCTTATTTTTTTCAACCTTACTCACTGCCGGGCCCCTATTCAAACGGGCGTTTATTTAAGCACGGGCGCTTGTTATTTTCAAAGTAAAATTACCACAAAAATTATCGTTGAAGACAAATATTTCACGACATTTAATCTTTCTCCATATGATTTAATCATCACATAGGGTTCAATATTCTGAATGAATGAGCAGTAGACAAATGGGAGCCATAATCAATACTACCTGTTACGTAATCAATGCTATTTGTTATGCAATTGGACGTCTAAGGCGTTAGTGTTGTCTGCCAAAACGTAATCAATGCTATCTGTTATGCAATTGGACGTCTAAGGCGTGACTGTTGTCTACTAGTGCTTAAAATTCAACAGCGTTGTGACACAAGCGTTTCTTAGCAGCTTCTTATTTTCTATTGTTCTCTACCACTGAAAAATCAGCTTTTGCACCGGGCGGGTATTAAAGCACGAGCCCTTATTTATTTTTTTGTTCTGCTCACACGGGCGGCTATTCAAACGGGCCCTTAATCAAGATCGGGCAGTAAAACGAGTAAATACGGTAACCCCAACAAATTTGACAAAAACAATTTTTTTGGTAAAAAAATTGCAAGCATTGAAAAAACTTTAAAAGTAAATCTCGAGACCAATTGCCAGCAGCAAAAGGTTGTTCAGGGCCACGTATACGGCTGTGAGCCACATCTTAGGCACATAAACAGCCCTGTTCTTAATAGAACAGTTGTTGATAACATGAAGTCATGTAGCCAGGGAAGTATTTTGGAAGACAATTTATGCCACAAAACCACTTACAGCAGAAAAATTGAACTCAACAAACACATGTACAATAAAAAAGTAGAAACAACAACTACTCTTGAAGCATTATTATACTTTATTTGTTTCAGATAAACCATAAAAAATGTTTCAATTTGTGGTTCATTAAAAATTAAAAACTATAAAACCAAACAGTTTGTTTTGTCCGTAAAAGTGGATCATCAGAGGTAAGTCTAAACATATGTTTAGAATTGTTAAAAAAATTGTAATTTTGAATGTTTTAATACTGCAGTAAACTGCTGGAAATGTTTTAATGATATAACTTGCTAAGTGATTAATGAAAGCTTTGTAGGTTGCACACTCACTAACTTGTATATCCAACAGTTGTATAAATGCAACAGTGTTGTTACTCATCTTTATTGAACTTTAAGTGTTACTGTGCTGAGAGACGGTGGAAATTAATCTACAGTAATACTGCAGTGGTACGGGAAGGTCAGTAAGAATTACAAATAGTTAAAATTAAAAAACCCCGCTACAGGCTGTTTCCCCTGTGGCATTTATTTTTTTTAGAACTTTCTGCATCATTAACAGGCTCTGGCCCACGTCAATTAAGCTTTTTGGAAACTGGGAAGACAGTGCACAAGTCAAAGTGATAATGTATGTATGTATAATTGTATATCGTAGTTGAGTCACACAACAATGCTTTTTTTTAAAGATTTCTGCCAATTTTTAAAGTAATACAATCATGAATATTGCAGATTTATTAAGAATTAACTAGCCAAACAATAACCTTTTCCAGTGCATATGCCAATAAAAAGTAAATAAAAAACTGTTATATTTTCAAAAACTATGCGCAAAGTAGTTATAGATGAAAAAAAAAATTTTTGTCGCAGCGACGTGCCTACATCCAGAAATTTGCCCCCAAAGTAGGGTTCTCATCAAAATTTAAAATCAATTTTTCACCATGAAGCAATCATATTTTTGCAATTTTGACATCAAAATAAATTCCTTGACCCCAAAAACCCTCATGCAGCAATTTTTAGGCATCAGACTGCTTCAGAAATGGAATTACATGACTATTTTCAAAACTCGGGAGCAAAATCTCCCTCTAGTGGCAAAAAATTCAAACTGAGATAACTTGAAAACCACTAGAAGTATTCAAAAAAAATTTTTTTATTCATTATCATTTTTTGACACCTTCAGCCTAAAAAACAAATTTGTATTATACCAAACACATGGTAACAAAAAATTTTTTTAATTTTGAATTAAGTATGGAATAACCCTAGTACAAGTACTTTAGAAGGTAGCAAATTAGTGGTTCATTGGCCACAATATTAGCTACTACAAAATAGGAACTTAATAATTTAGAAAGTTGATAAATGCTATTAGTAGGTTAGCTTCCAAACTAGCTACACAGTATAGTCTTTGACAAGTAATTCTAACTGCTGAAGTAATACCAGTATTTAGCGGGATTCAACTGCTCATTAAAACTGCAAGTACACTTAGTACAGGATTGTGATTGACTGAGCTATATGGTGATATGCCAATAAAAGTAAATAGAAAACTACTATACTTTCAAAAAATACATGCCATGTAGATACAGATGAAAAAAAAAATTTTTGTCACAGTGATGCGCCTACACCCCAAAAGTTTTCCCAGAATCTGGGCTCTTGTGAAACTTCAAAATTGAGTTTTCACCATGAAGCAGTCATATTTTGGCAATTTTGACATCAAAAATGACTTCCCTGACCCCAAAAACCCCACATAGCAATTTTCAAGAATTGGATTGCTCAAAAAATGGAATTACAACACTATTTACAAAACTCAGGAGCAAAATCCCCAAAAACTCAAGCTGGTGTGACTTGAAAACTATCGGAGATATTTGAAAATTTTTTTTATTTTTATTTTTCTGCGTGATACTCTTTAAGTTTAAGAACAAATATTCAAGTTTGGCAACGTATGGTGACAAGCCATTTTGAATCAAGCATGGAATGACCCTTTTGCAATATTCGTCCAACCTGCAAATTTGAGTTTTGAAGAAAATCGGAAAAAAAACAGTGGAAACAATGACACTTTGATGACATACTGTTAAGAATCACTGTGCTACTAATTTAGCATTATTCCAACGCCACACCAATACATTGCACCTGGTACAGAGTTGGCAAATGTTCCTAATTTTACTGTTACACTTGCAGACTCATAGGCCTAACCTACTTAAGTATTACCTATTTTATTAAAGTGAACCAGATAACCGGTAGTACTAGTAGTCTTATAGCACTGAGCAGTATAGTGAAGGTTACTTCACACTCTGCACTAGCTTATCATTTACAATATCAGTACTTTTCTATCCTACATAACAAATAGGCTGGTTCAGAGCTATACCAGTACATTCTCTCTTCTGCATTACCTGATTACCTGCTACTAATTGTTATACAGATACAATGCTTTATTAATGTGTGACTAACTCAGAACTAGTTCATGTTAAGAATGAAAGGATTTTTTTCAAAGGCTATTTCTGATTTGAGAGGCTGCAGCCCACAAACCAGGGATGTGGAAATGGAAGAGGCAAACTTTTGTGGAAGCGGAAGCTGCAAAAAAGTACTGCTTCCACTTTGGTCATTCATATCAAACAATTGAACGTCAAAACTTGAATGTGATGCAATTTTTTTAAAAATGCAGTATAGGATTAAATTGATCGAACATCATATGCAAAAAAAAAAATTTTTAAACGCTTGTAGTTTACTTAGACCTGCTTACGGTGGTCTGGGCAGCTCCCACTTCTCTCAACTCAAAAGATGAACCATGCAATTAACCAATTCATTTTTTAAAGGAAGGCTTTATTTCACTGGAAATTTTTATCTAGTTTTTTATTAATTCTGACTCAAATATAACACAAACTCAAATGCTTAGTCTAAAACTATTCCCAAATCGAACCCAAACCCTAACCTAAACCCTAATCTTAACCCTTAAAAAAGCAAATGAAAAAAGTGCGGATGAATATTTC
Organism: Trididemnum nubilum; assembly: GCA_963965965.1. Taxonomy (NCBI): domain Eukaryota; kingdom Metazoa; phylum Chordata; class Ascidiacea; order Aplousobranchia; family Didemnidae; genus Trididemnum; species Trididemnum nubilum. The sequence continues at coordinate 25,852,544 of OZ014488.1, forward strand.
TGATTCTCGTTTTATTCTCTCTAAGTTGAAAATTTTCGGTGAAATAGTCACTACCTTTTTTAAATTATAAGTGTTCAAAAATTCTCCATTTTAGTCCTAGTAAAATACAAAGATTTTCACAAAGATACTTTAAAATGAGGCTTTGCCCATTTTTTGGGGCCAAACTTGTATAAATCAGCATTCACAAATAAATGAAAAGTTTCCAGTTACAGCATTTTAATTTCTTTCTCCGTAATAATATAGCCCTAATATATTCTTGAAAAGCAAACAGAGAAGAGCCTGAGAGCATCATGCTTGTCCTATTTATTGCTCACTACCATGTGACAAAATTTAACAAATGTAAATCTTGATTTAACAGTTTAATATCAGACATCTGATATGGCTGTATGGTTGCAGTACTGTGTACTGGTAGCCTATAACCGCATCATTCTAGCAATGTTTTTTTAAATATTTTGCTAGGCCTATCCTAAAAATACATGTTGCTAGCAAAATTTTGGAGCTAACTAGATCTGAGATGCAATCAAAAAACCAAAATTCTGCAAATGTGGAAGCTTCACCTCAGGGCTACCGTACCTACCGGTACTGGTAATTATAATCATGTAAACAAGTAAAAATAAACAGCGCAGATGTACGGTAGTTGAAATAAGTAAGGCGATTATCTCGAGCGCTTGGAAATCCATCTCCAGACAACAAATAATCGATCGTTATCTAAAACTTCTGGGTGAATATTTAAAGAAACTTATCTAAGTTGAAACACAACGACCATCTGCTTAATTGGAACTTTTTGCTTCAGGGCCGCTTCAAATCCGAATTCTTGACTATGCCCATGCGCAAATCCTTGTGATGACAAACCACTGAATACATATTTACAATTATATAATTTGGTTCTACAATCTTCAGTAGGCTACTGAGTAGCCAATATGTTTTAAAGATGATAATAACAGAGCTCTGGCCTGTTTTATTTTGACTTACTCAGTAGGCTACTGTACACTATCTGGCAGTCTGGAAAAAGTTTTTGCCAAAAATTTTAAGCAAAAATTACTGTACATCATTAAGTGGTGGAAGCAGAAATGCTAAGGGTGGAACTGGGAAGTCAGGCTTGGGGCCACAAGGGGTATCAATCAACTGATCAACTGATCTGGGGTCGTGTCTCCCAAATCACAGCTTGTGCCCCCCCAAACGAAAATTGTTCCTCCCCAAGCGAAGATTGTGCCCCAAAGAAATTAACAGGCTCGGTCTACTGGAATGCAGTCGGACTCCCAAAATTCTGGTTATCGCCCCAGAATTTGTGGGCAAGAAGTGTTTTTTGCGGAGATTTTGCAATTAAGATCCTTTTTTTGTGGTCTTCAGCCCAGAATTCGTGGATATTCGAGCAATTTTAGAGATGAAGACCTTACCGGTATCTTTTTTTGGTCTTCAACCCAAAATTCGTAATTATTTGCACATACTTTTTTTTTTTTACTCTTCACTGGAAAGTTTATGGAAATCTGAGCAGCAAAGCCTATTCTGCGATAAAAATTCGTTACCTATGATAATTTTTATTGGGAAAAAATAAACTCGATCAGTTGATTGATTAATCGAACATTCCACTTCGACCACAAAATCCCACATTGCCTCAATCTGCCTACGCTATTGGCTGTGCTACCGGCCTACAACGTGGGAAACTTGCAATCCAATGCTCGGACGATTCGGCGCAGAAAATAATAACAATTTTGCGCCACATGGAGCAAAACTTGTAAACTGTGCGACGTGGGACCGAGCGATTATATCGCAGGAAAAAACAATTCCTTTTACAACGCAAATCTTGACGTGGAAGGTTCGCTTCCAATTTTTGCGCTTTGGTGGAGTGACGATTGCTCACATCTAGGTCAAAATGACACGTCCAATTGCGGCCAAACAGCTCGGTTTAGCACCTACTCTCCTAATTCGATTAAACTTTTATTGTGCCTACGTTTGACTGTGATGCTACAGTAATCCCCCTCCCTTAATGCTGGCGACGGCAGTTCAACGTCTCCAACCAGCGCAAGGGAGAGCGTCGACCGACTCCAACGTCCTGGCGTGTTCGCCATTGTAACATCTGGGTCAAAAGGATGCGTACAAATGCGGTCGACCGACTTGGTTGAACATCCAACAAACTACTCTCCAGCTTGACTTAATAACCAACTGATCTGATTAAACTTCTTCTTGTGGCTACGTAGGAGTGTGACGCTACACAACAATTCACCACAATTCAACAAAAATTTCTCCAGAAACCCTAAAAAAAATGGTAGAAGTAATCATGCCTTTTACGTGCTATTGTCATGTAGATATTACAGTTTTATTTTATGGCACCTCCTAACGTACGTCGTTTTGTCGCTGTGTCCTTTTTCTGGTGAATTGATATCGCAATTTTTTTATGCTCATAGATTTGCCAGAAAACTGTTGTCAATATACAAGCACAGACCGATGAAGTATCGTTGTATCAATGCAGTATGAACAGAAGGCTAATAGGACAGTAAGCAGCAGTCGCAGCAAGTAAACAGCTTATTTACACGTAGGTTCAGATAGATTTACATACAGTAGGCCTACGTAAATTGTAGGGGGGGCGCGTCTCCCCGCATCTTTTCATTGGGAATTAGCGTCTCCCCATTGAGATTTCAGCGTCCCCCCGACGAGATTTCAGCGCTCTCTTTATTGAAAGTAAGCGTCTGGATGATTAGACGAAAAGTGGCTTTCAGCACGAAGAAATCCTGTATTCTAGCTGAATATGGTAGCCTGCCAAATTGCGGTGAAGAACTGTTTTTAATTTTTGAACTTCAATCGAATTGGGGTCCTCGACGACGTCATTGGCCTCGAGGACACATTTTGAAGTCCTTGGCCGTGGCCTCGAGCCTTGTGTCCTCGACTTCACCTCTGCTGATTAGTGCACAGCAAAAACACCCAATGCAGTAGCCAAATCGTTGCTTTAGGTTAAAACTGGGAAGGCGTCACTAAGATGCTAATGCTTACCAATGACAAGGGTTTCCAATAAAAATTATAAAAATTTATAACATTAGAGTCACCGATGTCCTGTTTGAAGTAGAATATCTCTAGAACAGCTGTGTAAAAAAGATGGAGTCAACGCTAATCTAGAGTTATGCGATTGGCCTAACTTCAGATACCTCCATTGGTTTTGCTGTTAGTCCTTGTAAAATATCTACTATTATCAAAAAGAAACTGTTACCTTAGGTTGAGCCGTTCAAAATATTTCGGGATACAAAATTGCGTTTGCACCCAACAACTTAACGCAAAAATTACATTTCAATATTTTGTGGTTTAGGAGAAGAAGAGCGAAGAGTACGGTATACAAGATTTAGGAAGAAAAAACGGGAAAAAATGAAAAATAAAAAAGCTCATTGCGGCCAAAAGTGCGTTGATAGGGATAAAAGGGTATTTTAAGACACATAATCGAGTGAAATATTTTTTGCCCAATTTTAAGCCGTTTTTGATTGAGACCGCTTTTTGCGCCAGACTTTCGTGGCGGTTTTTGGGTCCTAAAACCGAAATCACGCGACTACTTGCCTCGAAATTTCATACAGACATGAAAGTCATTAATCTCAAACTGCTGTCAGAATTTCATGCAGCTAGACCTAAATGTTCTCGAGTTATAAGCAAAAGTCTGAAATCTCAGACTTGTTAGTTTAAAAATGGCGGAGTAAAAACAAAGGAGTAGGTACTCTGCATGTATACCGCTGCTTTGCTTTATGCTGTGATTCATTTATTATTGCTTGATAATAGATGCGTTTGAAGGCTCATAGCATGCGAACTACCTCATTGGTAACCGCGTTAGTCTACGCAGAATAAAATCTTCAACAAGAAGCATTTAGGGTCTTCAGATAAAAAAAAGTTTTGAAGTGTAGCAATTAAGCTGAGAACTGCCAGAGAAAACTTAAAATCTTCGAGATTTATATGAAAAAGAAGCAATTTTTCGAAGAGAGCTTGGATACTGTTCGAGAGGAGTGTTCACGAATATTGTTTGACAACGTAGGCTAGTACTAAAAGTGTTCGTGAACTATACGAGGAGTGTTTGAGAAGAGTTCGGAGAATTGTTCAAGAACATTACGAGAAGTGCTCGGAAGTTGTTCGACAAAAGTGTTCTAAAAAACTTTCAGATTATTTGAAGAAGGAATAAATGGGTGTAACGCAGAAAGGCGAATTTCATCGAAAAAGATGGTACAGACTTTTGATTTATTTTTCAATACGTATCTTTTTTTCGAAATAACTTTGAAAAACCATCTTTGCTTAAAAACAATTTGCATCGTTCATGTTAGTAGTAGTAGCATAACGATTATGGTAGTAGTAGTAGAATTTATTCCGTAATCAAACACACACGCGAAAGTATAATAGTTCTGCTCATGACGCAATATAAGGGAATCAGTGTTGTGTTGATTGCGCAGGAAGCACCAAATAACCTTGCGGTTTTCAGAATCAAGGTGCTTCCTATCAACGTACTTGTTTTGTTGCGGTGAAATTTAAACTCAAAGTACTTTTAACGTTTTAGTTAATTTCAAAACAAAAAACAAACACAAAAAAAACTCAAAAAATAAACATAAAAATAAACACAAAAAAATACAAAACAAACTTTCCCAACCAATTGCTAATGCAATAGCAGTAACAGTACGTTAGTAGGCTACCAATACTTTACAAAAAAAATTAATAACCGCAATTAATTACAATATCATTCACTAACTTTATCATTCTTTGCATATTTACGTGAAATTGTGTGTCTTTTAAACTCTCTGACTCGGTAACGCGCAAATTACCAGTAATATCTTACAATTTGAGAAAACGTACCACCAAACAAAAACCCGCGAAATCAAAACCCATAACCACTTTTACCCCAGGTTCCTCTAACCTACAAAACTCAGTAACCCCCTCACCATACTCCCCATCCTCATCACCCACCAACACCTCGCAAAATATTCAGTTATCGATCCCTATTTCAACATCTCCATCTATGAATTCACCCAATCCTCCCACCACTGCCTTTCCTCAATCATACCTCGAGCCTGCTGTAGCACTCACAAGTTCCCCACAAAACTTACGCACCGCCAATTCGACTATAGATAATTTGTTGGCCTTGAAAGACCAATATGAAAACCAATTTCAGCGACATCCTTCAGTTGAACCTTATGTACCAACCACTTCAACATGTAACAAACCCATCATTTCGTTAGGTCAGCCAACCTGCTCCCAACAATTCCAAGTACTACCAATGCAGAACAAAGTCTTTCAGACGACGAAACTTGCCTTCACCTCAAACGTTTCCCAATTAAATCGGGCTCAAACGTTTCCCAACGCGCACTATGCTTCTAGATAATTTCCCCATCAGTAAAGCTCCCCTTTGCTTCACCAGCAGCTTAATTTCACTCGTTTAGCCAATGTTTCCCTATCACCTTTTGGGAATCAAACATAGAGCTCTGGTTTTCTGCAGAAGATCATGTATTCACTGCGAATGGCGTTTTCAACGAGCACAAATGTTTTTCATTGGTCCTTGGGTGCCCTTAAGAATAGTTGACATTAAAATGATCCGAAAAATTCAACATGTTGTTTGATCACCCACTAATCACCCGCATTAAGATATAAAAAAGACTCTGATAAAAGCCGGCAAACTAAACGAAAACGACCCCTTGGATATTTTGTTTAATTGAATTGAATCAAGAAACCGCAAGCCATATAAAATGCTACGCGAATTGCGTCGATTTCTGGAAGCATATAACGCCGATAAGGCGATAACACACAAACTAACGCGACTTTCAAAAAGCTTTTTCTTGATAAGCTTCCCCAGCAAGTTCGAACCATTCTGCAGGCAAATTTCGCGATGAACCTTGATTTTTTGACCATACAGGCCGACGAAGTTGTGGCAGCACTATCTCAAACCTCAAGCCAAACCAATGCACAATCAGGCACCAGTTAATAAATAAAATTTTTAATCAAATTAAACAAAAGTATCGAGACACTTCAAGCCCCAAACACAACTACGCAATACGCGTTTCCACAACCTGATGGCTACAGACCAACCGATCCCCTTTCTACAATATATCCAATGATGATCCCTGACAAATGTACAGGCCCAGATTCAACACTTACAACAAAACCGCAATTTTCAGCACCAAAAAAAACTTCCAGATTTGACCTCGTGACAGTGATGTTGCTACGGGGGGACAGGGAGGCCCCCCCCAATGACTGCTTGTGCCCCCCCATTTCCGTTTACTCGGAATACTTTTTTGGAGCACCACATAACAACAAGACAACAGGCAATATTGGGAAAAAGAATAATAACGATTAAACATAATTCTCGTTTGAAGTTTTCTCGATTCTTTGCAAAACTACTGGCGACCAACAGCTGTAGTACATAAATGTGGTGCAATTATCCGCCTTATTACTACGCCTTTACGGATGTTTCGCGGAGTAGGGATGTAAGCCTAAACAATCATTACCGCTCGTTCATTATTGATTATGACCTCAAACAATACGTGAAAACGTTTTTTTAAAAGACCAGCTGTTTTTGTTTTTTTAGATCACACTTTAGATTTTTTTAGGTCGCAGTCAGTTATGCAATCAGAGGGAAGGGGCAAAGGGGTTTTCTGCCCCCTCTAGCCAAGCCAATTAGAAAATATAATCCCAAAACCAAGCTTTTAAACGTGTTTTGAACTCGACTTTAAGCATAAGGGTGGCTAAAGGGGCTCAGCAATTTAACTCTAAATTTTTGCAATTTACTGTAATTATGCATATGGCTTCAAAAACGTGAGAAATGCGATTGAAATGGCGTTAAAATCGCTATTTTTGTCGCAAAATCACAAGCATCACCCAGCGGCAGGGGTCTCTGCCATCAAGCCCCCTCTGTGATACGCTCGAGTTGCATTTTGTTTGTTCAGCATGGGCCTAAATTGGAAAAATTTTTGTGCAAAAAAATTACTTTAGGTTCAAGCCTTTACATCTCAGCAAAATCTTGGTTGCGGTTCTGATCGCATTCACTGCTGCAGACAGATTTTTCAAGCGAACATGGATACAAAATTTTTAAAATACCGTATAATTTGTAGCCGTAAAATATCAGTCCCTATGTGCGAAAGTTCAGTCTATTTTAGTGGCCCCCCACTTTCGGCTGGTGTCCCCTCACTTCGTTTGCTCTGGCAACGGCACTGCCTCGTGGGTTGGCGGCGTCGAATTGGAAGTAAACTCCGGCCTACTTTTTAGTGCAGGTGTGTTGATTTTAAGTAAGCGTAAATATCAGCAGTGGGAACTTTGAAAAGAACGCTGATTCCTTCAGCAATAAAGAGTGCAAAAATAATTGAGTCAATTTTTGTTTATTTCCGATGCTATTTTCTTTTTTTTTTTAATTTATTTTTTTTCGTGAATGGCTCGTGACTCGAGTCGACCTTTTCAGATTTTCCGAAAATGACTCGAGTCTCTTTTGTTCAAAAGACTCGATTCGAGTCAACATACTCAAGTTTCAATCCTGCGCAGAGACATCCCTCAACTTACATGGACGTTGAAAAGGCCCTTAGCAATAACACGGGATGTCCTTGAATAAAAAATTAGAAAACCCAATAGCAAAAATATAATCACAATATAACGGTACGTCAATGTGTCGCAGCAGGAAAGTCGCTGCCTTGACGTTAAATAAAGCCAGCTGTCATTTATCACTAGACCTATCATTGTCTATGCTTATAGCTTTAGTTTTGTATTGCTCTCAATTCCATGTCCATATTTTCAGTGTTTTGCATCTCGATGAGAAATCGTTGATAATCTCTATCGATCCTTCTCCACCTTCCAGAACCAGCTCGAAATACAAGGTAGCAGTTTTCTCTGTCTTCCCCGTCTGCAATTGAGTTGAATTAAATCAAATCTTTTGTTATAGCCTACTCTCTGTATTACGCCGAAGCGTGTAACGAGTTTGCGGGGCCCATCTCAGCGTCATTGCGCCCGAGCAACACTGCTTCTTTCGAAGAAATATTGCAGCGGTGGCAAGTCGTCGGCAACGCTGTGTCCCATTTCACGGGCCCAAAATTTTATCCTCAGACCTCCCGTTCCAGAGACGAACGCGTTACCGCATAACTGGCCGGTTGCAATATTTAAGTTGAAATTTAAAATTTTTCTTATCCAGTTTATCTTTACGTATCAGCGTGTCAATTAAAAAAAAATACAACACAGTACCAATAGTAATGCGAATGCAGGGTAAAGAATAAATGAAATGTGAAGTCACCTGGTGGGGGAAGAAGTTTCTTAATCTCATTGATAACCCACTCTTTGTTTTGAGTACCGGTATTGCCATCACCGCTTTCAATTTTTCTTTTCATTATTTCTAAAAACTCAACGAATAAGTTATTGTATATATACAAAAAATACAAAATAAAAAAAACAAATTTTTTAATCGTTTTGTGCGCTTCTGGCTTAAAGACTACCAACACGGAAGCCTAGGGAAGAGCCACCAGAACGACTGCAAAAAGTAATTTTCCCGCAGGAATCGAACCTACAGCCTTTGCAATTCCGGTCTACTTCTCTACCACTTGAGCCAGAGTGGATGTCACATCGTATGTTTCATTTTGGCTAGTTAAACTTAGTACTATTTTCGGACTAAACCCAGTAACTTTTTCGCATTGCTTGTTTCTAAGTAGTCGCCGTTCTGGTGGCTCTTCCCTAGGCTTCCGTGCTGGTAGCCTTTGGGCCAGAAGCACGCAAAACGATTAAATATTAAAATTCTGGCCTGCAAACGTCCAAACATCACCATTCAATTATCAAACAAGTTCTTATCGCTTAGGCTAAGTGCATAGTCACTAAATATTATAGTACATTTAGTGACTATGATTAGTTGGTCGGATTGCACAGTTACGATTTCAGATAATGCAATCATTTATTCTTACCATTCATTTCTTTACCTGTAGCATTTTCTGTGCGAGCTGATTTAGGCCTTTTCGCAACTCCAGAAAAAATAGCACCCATTCTATGTTTACATAGACGTACTTTACGTACTTTATTACGGTGTCACTTCAATGTAATACAGTATAGAAACTCCTGGTCTGCGGCTATACTGCTACAAAATAAAGTACTGTAAGCTCGCTTCACATCTTCTTTTGTTTTTGCTTGGGTATTTCGCACCTAACGAGTGCGAAATTTTAGATTTTTGCTTCCAACTCAAGAACGGTTGGGTCTAGCATAAAATTGGACAGCATTTGGCGAAAAATAAAACATTGTCATATTCTTACCAGAGGTGGAGTCGAGGACATAATGCTCGGGGCCAAGGACACAAAAAAAATCCAAGGCCAAGGCCAAAGACAGTCCTTCCGAGGACAGACCCTCTTGAGGCCAAGGACAGGAATGCTCAAGGCCAAGAACACAGGCGGCTAGTGTTCTCCAGAAACAAAAACAAAAAGCACAAAACAAAGGGCTTAAAATTTTTTTCAGGCGATCTCAAAAAAAAGGTCTTCAAAAATTTTTTTCGGGCGATCTACAAAATTTTAACGATTCAAAAAATAGTGCTGTCCTCGAGCCGAGGACAGGGCAATTTTCGAGTACTTGAGGCTTTGAAGGCCAAGGACTTTACCTTCGAGGCCAAGGCCAAGGACTTCGAAATGGGTCCTCGAGGCCAAGGATGTCCTTAAGGACTCCAACTCTGATTTTTACTGTTCCAAATTTCAAGGCAATAAGTTTCCATGACTTGGCTTTAGAGCCCGAAAATCGCTCCGAAAGTTTAGCGAAAAAGTCTCATTTAAAAAAGGCAAAATCAATGAGGGTATCTAAAGTTAGGCCAATCGCGTAAGACTAGATGAGCGTTGACTCAATCCTTTTTGACGCAGCTGTTCCAGAAATATTCCACTTCAAACACGACTTGGGGGCCTCTGGTATTATAAATTTTAATAATTTTTATTGGCAACCCTGTCGTTGATAGCCCTATAGCGTCTTTGGCGACGCCTACCCAGTTCTAACCTAAAGTAACGCCGCTATCAGGCTATTGTATAGAGTCGTTTCGCTGCGCACTAATTAGTTTGATCTTGCCAACAGAATAGATCCAAGGTGGAAAAAAGAGTAGATTGTGCGGTAACATAGATAACAACGTCCAAGAACAAGCGAAAGTAAGGTAAGTTGAGTTATTAGAGTAGTAGGCCATTGTTGGCAACTTATATGGAAAAGTTTATTCTAGGGTCACAAAATACTGTATGCTAATACAATATGCCTTCTCAAGCACTAGTAATCTTATTGTCAGGTATGATTTGCACTTTGTATCTTAATCTTAGTAATAAAAACCTTATTGCTAGACTAGGCTAGGATTTAGACTGAAATGTATGTGACAGCCTGATTTTTACTGAGATTGCTAGGCTACCAAATCGTCTACTCTTTTTACCAGCTCGGATCTGCCGTGCTTGCTAGATCAAACTGATTAGTGCGCTACAAAACGACTCAATGTTGTAGCCTAATAGCAGCGTTGATTTAGGTTAGAATTAGGAAGGACTCGCTTAGGCCGTTTGCTGTAAATTCTAGGACGCTTAAAAATCGAGTTTGTAAAAAAGTTTGAGTGGCAAAAAAATTTTGATGCAGATAGACTGTATTTCATCCTAGGAGGTTTATATAAAAAGTTCTCCAAGAATTACCCTGCAGTTTTCGAGCAAATGGGGGGTAAAGTTGGGGGTTTTCAAAACTAAAAATTACATATTTTCCGCATAATGTGCAAATTTAAATCCTTTTATCATTTCTATTTGCTTATTTTGACAATTTTTCAGAAGCGCAAATGTCTAGTTTGGTTTTAAAGTTAAATTAAGCAATCCTCCCCAGCGCTCTCTAGCACTACTAGCGGCGAAATGTTTCTTTTGTGTTTATTTAAGCTTTTAATAATTTTCCCCCTTAATTTTTCAGTGATTAACCATCGATAGGAGTTGACTTCATTTGTTTGAACGTACAAAAATGACATAAACTTTTCCGAAAGCACTGGGCTTCAGATCAAATCAATTTTGGGGCCTTGTTTGACTAGAAAACAGTAAACAAAAATCAATAAAATTAACTACAAAAACAAACTTGTTTCAAATGCTTGTTAAATATTTAAAATCAGTATATCAACTTATAACTGCACAGATATAAACAGGATTTTTGATGAGGGTACTTTTGAAATGACGTAACTGGTCAATGATGACGTCACAAAATAACGTAACGAATGAATGAAACGTCACAATATAAATTGCAATATGAAGTTTTTGTCAAAATTTTGCAAAACAACAAAACTTTTTGAGTTGATGAAAAGCAAAATCGCATTTTTTGGTAAAAATCAATTTTTGATGGGTATGCTAGGTGAATTCTAACCCTAGGGTGCATCCGAAGCTAGTAGCAATTGAAGAATAAATTAGAACACTTTTGATTACTTAGAAAAGTGCAAAAAATAAACCAAAATATGCTGATTGCCGGTGATGTCTAAAGCTTCAACAATGTTTGGAGAAATCAAAACTTATTCTATAATATCACCGATCACATTAATACAAATTATTTTAATTGTCGTGGTCATCAATCATCACATTCAAGTTGCTCGTTACGTGTTCTATATTTGAAGCAGACCTGGAGTCGAGGACACAATGTTCGAGGCCAAGGGCTGAAAAAAAATTCGAGGCCAAAACCAAGGACCGACTTTTCAAGTACAGACCCTCTTGAGGCCAAGGACAGGATTGGTCGAGGCCAAAGCCAAGGACCAAGGACAAAATTTAAAAAAAAGCTATTGTCGGCAAACTTTGAATGTTTTTAAGCGCGAAAGTGTAAGACATTGCATTTCGTTAAGTTTTTCATGATAATTTGAAAATGGTAGTTCCTAAAAATAACGAATGTTATTTTGAAGTTTTACGCGTTAGCAGCAATTTTGATTACGTTCCATAGCGGTATCGTGGTAATAAAACAATTAAGACCGTTATGCGAAATGAGAGTAACTAACTTCTGAACATGGAAACGGTCAATTTTAAGACCTTAACTTCATCAGTTAAAACCCCAGAGTAAACGTCCTCTGAGTGATTATGGATCTCTCATCCCCACCGTTTTAATACTTTACCAAAACAACCTCCATTGTTTGAACGATTTCTTTTTGCAGATTTTTAAAAATGTTATCATAGTTTTTAAACATTGTATAGCAACTACAATATTATTATCTGAAAGTATTGCAAAATAGAGTAAAATAATTTATGTTTTTAAAAGGAATTAAGGTGCCGTATCCAGTATTTGCAAGCTCACATCCTTGGAAAAAACGGGGTCTGGGGGCGAGGGCAAAGTCCACATGCCTCCGTTGAACAATTTTAGTGACTTCTTTTTAATAAAAAAACAATTTTTGTGATTTTGAAAGAGGTGAAACAATTAAATTTTCAAAGCAATTTTAAAAACGAAAATACCGGTAACGTAAAAGTTAAGTTGAAAAACTTTAGTTTTATCACATTTTCCCAATCCTAATTTTAATTAAACTTTTTTTACTCATGATATCTTTCTATAGCTCATTAATTGCATATCGATGAATGAGGGCACGCGTTTCTGCCGCCAAACGTCACTTTGTAAAATTTAACATAAGGTATTTAATGGCAAAAATAACATGGGAATCTTAGCAGGGCTGTATCAAGGAGGAAGGCCTTGAAGAGATTTGCAATTTGTCCGGGGTCGCCCTCCCCCTCTGAAGAGCTCACAATTGCAGAAACGTAAAAATAATAAATCATTATTTTTTTCGAAAAAGGCCCAAATTTTTCATGGGAGCTTCTCCTCATCTTAATGGCGTCGTGTGAAAAACTGATTGACTGCAGCGCGCATCTTTCCATCCATTCAAGCAATTATAGTTATATTTAATTTCACGATCACATTTTTAACTCCTCATGTAGCGTTTTTTTCTGATACAGTATAGTTTATTATTTGTCGAGGACAGAGGTGGAGTCGAGGACGCAACGTTCGAAGCCTAGGCCAATGATACAAAAAAATCCGAGACCAAGGTTAAGGACTGACTTTTCGAGGCCTAGGACAGGAATGCCCAAGGCCAAGGACACAAGGCGCAGGTGTTCTCCAAAACGAAAAAAAATGTCTTCGCGCCAGGAAATGCCAATTTTCAAGATAAAACGAAAAAAGCTCATGGCCATGGATCATTTTCAACAATTTAATGTCCTCAGCCGAGAGCAGGGCATTTCGAGGACTTGCAGGCTTTAAGGCCAAGGATTTGACCTTCGAGGCCAAAGCCAAGGACTTCAAAATGTGTCATCGAGGACTTCGCCTCTGTTATTTGGGATTCTTAGGGGCGATTTTTAACGCAAAAATTGCTCAGCAAATTTTTGCTTTTTCCCAGATCACTTAACAGTGATTAGAGTGCTGTTCTTTCTTATTTGAAAAAAAATCTTCGCGATTTTTGCTCGCATACATTCAGAACAAGGTGACTTTCTCAAGATAAGTTTTGTTAGTTATATCGCGGATACACTAACATACGCTGTTTAATATGCTATTCCTAGTACAGGCGCGTAGCCAGAAATTCGCAATGAGGAGGGGCTGTTTTGGGGGTCTGGGGACGGAACCCCCAGCCGCTGGAGATCTAATGGGATCTGGGGGCCAAGCCCCCAGCTGCTGGAGGCACGGGGGTCTGGGGGCAGAGCCCCTAGCGCTCAATAATTTTGAATTTTTTTGCAAAAATAACTTAATTTTAGGGCTATCTTAATAAAAATAATGCTTTTAAAAAGTGGTATAGAAATTGGCAGCGCAACAAGATTCAACTGGTTGCATTAATGGGCTATGTGGGAGGTGGCTAATGATGACATAGCAGTTCTCTTGTTTACATGCTGGTAAATCATAAAATCCTATTATTCAATAAAACTCACACGGAGTAATCTATTTCGTCTATATTTACAAAGGAAAATTATTGGGGAGAGGGGTGGGGAGGCTAATGGAAAGAGATCTGAGAGAAATGATTGGTAATTAATCAACACTGAATAGCCCCCCCCCTCTCCTTTATTTCTGAGTTTATAAAACATATTTGTTAATAAAACCTATGTTTGGCGTTTTTACACTACCGATCAAATTTGATTGTTTATTGTTGGGCATTTTTCAAAGTTTTTACTGATTTTTGAATTTAATTTTTGACAAATTAGCCTCTCCTGAAGATATGTTTCAAAAGATGCTCTAAATCACTTTTTAGTCCATTCCAGCGCAAAAAACAGTCCCCAAAGACCCAAAAACGTGGTATTTTTCTTATTCTGCGTTTTGGTTGACAGGCCAATGGGGGAAGCTATAGGCCCCACACCCCCTCGCTTCTCCCCTAGCTACGCTACTGCCGTGGTAACTGTATTACATTTCATTATCACGCACATATACTTGTTTCCGAGTCCATACTCAGATAAGCACGGTCATGAGTTAGCATTAGCAACTCAAAAATGTTTGCGTCAGGACCCCGGATCCCTTGTTATAGCTCTTGATGGTTTTAAGGCTTTGCGGTTTGTACCACCCGCACCGGAAATATTAGCAGAAATAAGAATAACAATTCTACACTGCCTTTTGCCCCTCATTCTCCGATTAAAGCTTTCACACAATGCCATTTAAAATAAGGTTTACTATGACTTGGCAATCACGATATATGATATTTTTCAAATAAGGAAAAAAATGAATTGAAAAGCAAGAATTTTTGGTTATTTTTTGTTTGGTTATTTTCCTTTTCAACCAATCAAAACATAATGCTGTCCTTGAGCCAAGAACAGGACATTTTTGAGGACTTGTAGGCAGTGGCGTAGGAGGCGGGGGGTCCGGGGGGCACTGCCCCCCCCGCTTGGTTTTAAAGTGTCGAAATTTCGAGCAATTTTATATTATTTGGGCAATATTGCATCAAAATTTTGGGCAATTTCATATTTTTCGGGCAAGTTTGCGTCAAAATTTCGGGCAATTTAATATTCGTTAAACCGTCTCCATTTCAGTGAAGACCTTGTTTTTTTTGAGATCACCTTAATTTGGACAAAAAAACCGATCACTTTCTGGGCAAAATGCAATATTATTTTTCGAGCAAAAGTTTGGTGCCCCCCCCAAATCCTTTTGAGCTTCGAGGTCAAGAACTTCAAAATGTGTCCTCGAGGACTCCACCTCAAATTTAAACCTTGTTAAACAGAGTGCTACTTGGCTAAAATTGAGATAGCGTTAAAAAAATCTCAAATAGCAAGTCGCAGTGTCTTCATGGGAGATGGGTCTAGAAGTACAAATCTATTCTATTTTATCTAGGAGCCTGCACAACAATGCTAGGTCTACAAATACAAAATAATCTGCATTAGGCCTAGTTGTTTGAGAAACAATGCTAGGTCTACATGTTGTGCGCATTTTCAAATCTAAAAGTCTCAATCATTTTCGCAGGGAAGGCTTTATTTCACCGGAAATTTTTATCTAGTTTTTTATTATTTCTTACTCAAATCTGACCCAAACTCAAATAATTACTCTAAAACTATTCCCAAATCGAACCCTAATCCAAACCCTAACCTTAACCCTAATCTTAACCCCCAAAAAAGCAAATGAAAAAAGCGAAGATGAATATTTCGCATTTTCGTTTTATTCTCTTTAACTTGAAAATTTTCGGTGAAATAGTCACTCCCTTCTCGCAGCACTGTCGTAAAATTACCACTGATACCTGAACACAGCCGTTTGCAACTATGTTCTGCTTGGCAGGTCATATAACTTTATTATCTCTGTACCAGTAACTATAGGCTATTTTAAAGTACTGTTTTGAAACGATGCTTCATAATTTCTGCCTGGCACGTCATATCACTTTTGGTTATCAAGTAGCTGGCTATCTATACTTTGTAGACTAGGTCTACTTTAAAGCGATGTTTCATCATGGATACTAGTATTTATCGCGAGTAATTTGCCAAAAATTTCTTTTTGAAACAAATTTAAGACCAAATCCAACTATTGCATCCACTTAACCCAAGTTAAGCTAACATAGTAAGAAAACTAACCGTTAAATCAGTGTGGCCTACCTCAGGACCTGATCCAAAGCAGTTTTTAAAAATTCGTTAAAGGGAAAGTCCCCAAGTAATTCTATTTTATGATTGGTCGATTCCGGTTGTCTGATTGTATTCATCCGCATTTTAGAAGCCAACTTTCAGGTCAAATTAAAAAAATACTGCTGGAAAATAAGTGGAGAACTTTTGCATGTGAGTTTGTGAGATGAAAATCAATGCATTTAAGCAAAAAATAAGTTGCCACTCAAATTTTTTTACAAGGTGAACGCTAGAATTTACAGCAAACGGCCTAGCTAACGACGCTTATTCTATTAACATCAGGGTTGCCAATAAAAATTACAAAATTTATTATATTAGAGGCCACGATGTTGCGTTTGAAGTAAAATATCTCTAAAACGAATGGGCCAAAAAGGATGGAGTCTACGCCAATCTAGTCTAACACGATTGGCTTAACTTAAAATACCCGCATTGATTTTGCCTTTAGTCCTCGTTTAAGTATGCGGCAGAAGCATTTTATAAGGTTTATGATCTTTAAAATACGATTTTATCCCTACAACCAACTCTTGGTCGCAGTAATTCGTTTTTTTGTTTTCCTTTTTTTTTTCGTTCTAAATTTTATAGGCCTACACTCTTCTTCTCCGAAGGTCTAAACATGGAAATTTAAGTTAATTTTTGAATGAAGTTGTTGAACTATAAACGCAATTTTGTCTCCTGAAATTTTTAGTGCCACCTCTACCTAACAAAATCAAATTTTTGAATGGCTCAAGCTGGAGAGCTACAGTGGTAATTAATTTTGATTGACATCAGTAGATACTGTATTTAGGAAACAAAAGTTTTCACACAGTTTGGAATTGTCACATCCCCAAAAACCCTCCAAAATCAATTTTTTGCGATATTTATGAGACCAAAATTTTAACCGAGTGTGGGGTGCCCCTCCTCTGAATCCCCCTAATGCGAAATCTAGTCGTCAAACCTATAAATAAAGATTTAATTTGTTTGGCTCCGTTCCATTGGCAACCCTGCATTTCGAACTTTCGTGACATCAGAGAGGATCCTTACTTAGCAAAAATTCGTACGAAACGCGATGTTCGGTAATAATTAAAAATCGCGTTGCTCATAAAAATTTTGCAGGAAATTGCCAGAATTGTTGCAGAATGAGCAACCCGATGCTCGATATTCTGCAAAAAATTTGCTAAGTCATCCTTTTCTGATGTCATGAAAGTTTAATACCCAGGATCGCCAATTGTATACGGCGTTGAACCGATTAAGTAGTAGTAGTAGTAGTAATCTTTTATTGCTGAGCAAAAATAATTACATAAATCGCAAATTCAGTAAACATTTAAAGGGACGATTTAGCAGGACGAGAAGCAAAAGACCAAAAAAAGAATGTCGCTTAACTAAGCGACACGGTAGCCGAGTCTGCTCCTCCTTTTAAAAATAGCGCAAAATCTGGTTGTAGGATTTCGACGCTTACAAAAGTTTCGTTTTGATTTTGGTAATTCGAAAAAAAATTGGTAAAAAAAAGAACACACACACAGATAGGCATGCATTTTAATATCCACACAAGTAAATCATGCCTTCGCTTACAAACAGGCATGGGATTTCAAAAAAAAAAAGCTTTAGTATATTTGATGATGTTTTGTCACTGGAAGTTGAAACTTATCTCTTTTATGTCTTGATAATCTATTCCAAATTTTAACACCAGAAAGTTTAAGCGATTGATTAATTTATACCAACGATATTCTTTGCACATAAAAATTTTTGGAAGAAGTTCTTCGGGTTGAGTGCATATAGATAGAGGATAAAGTTCTTGAAATCGTTATTTGATTGCCACAAAATACAGGCAATTTATTCAAATTGACTTTGACCATAAATTTGGCATCTTCTAATTTTTAAATTTAGTCAATATTTAGGACATGCAGTTGTTCACATAATGGTTGTAATCTAATTTTTGTACCAAATTTTTATAGAATGTTTTTACGATACGATTTTGTTTGGTGTGATCTATAACTTGTAGTTTGAATTTAATGATTTTGGAAGAATTTCCCAAGCAAGTAATTTCATATTGGAGATGAGAATACGTTAAACTACAATAAACTGACATTTAAGCTCTTTGAGGTATATTTACACATGGTGTGATTTACACATGGCACCAGAAGCAGCCGATAATTTGCTTTCAATGTGCTTGTTCCAAGTGAGTTTGTCATCAAGAAATACTTCTAGATATTATACGCAATTGGCCTGTTTTATTTTACAATCATTTATTTGTGGAAAGATTTTTTCTTTGTTTTTAGTAAAAATAAAAAATTGGTTTTATTTACATTTAGTGACAATTGATTTGGTTTCAGCCAAACATTGATTTTTGGTAATTCGAAATTCAGCCTAATTTGCAAATAATTTACATTTTTATGAGAGAATGTCAAAACCTGTCATCTGCATATAATGTTGTTGTGAAGTTGGAACAATTAGATGAGTCATTGATATCAATGAGGAAAAGAATTGGGCATAATACGCAGTCTTAGGCCACTCCAATGTTTATATTTAAGAGCTATAATGTATAGCCGTTTCCACTTACAAATTGTTACGGTTTGTGAGATAAGATCTAATGGCATCATTGGCGAAACCTCTTATTTCATATTGCTCCAAATGAAATAGCAGTAATTTGTGATTACATGAGTCAAACGCTTTAGCTAAGTCCAAAAATATTGCCCAAACACTATTATTTATGTTATCCAAATCCTTGACGAGTAGTTCATTAAGATGTAAGAGTAGTGGAGTGATTTTCTCGAAATCCAAACTGCATCGGAACAAAAAGCATTGTAAGCTTACTTATTTCAAAAGTTTAAAAGTCTTCGCTTGAATATTGTTTCAAATATTTTGTTAAATGCCGTGAGGATTGATATAGGCAGTTCTTAAATTGTAGGGCGGACGCAGGGGGACGCGTCCCCTCATCGAGAGTTAGCGTCCCCCATCGAGATTAAGCATCCCCCCATCGAGATTTACGTGTCCCCCCATCGAGATTTGAGCGCTACCTACAAATTGCGGTCGAATATAGCATCGAATTCCGCGGGAAAAATGATATAGAAGGAGAAACACTTGGGCGAAGAGTTTTTTCTTTTATTTTTTGGTCTTCACTTAATTTTGGTGAAAAAACACTTCAATTTTCGGTGAAGACCTTTTTTTATAGTCTTCACCTAATTTTGGAGAAAAAACGCTTCTATTTTCGGCGAAGATCTTTTTTTTGGTCTTGATTCAATTTCGGCGACGGAATTACGTAATTGGTCGAGGTTGCAAAAGCTTCCCCCCATGCAAAATTTTACAATTTAAGTACTGGATATAGGACGGTACTTTTTCATTTCAGTTTTGGATCCCCTTTATGCAAAGGTATGACCCGCGCTTTTTTAAGTTTGTCTGGATAATGACCCCTCTTCAAACATAAATTAAATACTAGTTAGAAAAGGAGATAACGAGAGTGCAGCTGCCTTGATAAGTTTTGCAGGTATACCATCATACCCTGTGCTTTGTTGGGATTTAGGTCTTTTATAATATTCACAATTTCTTTTTCAGTAGTGGGTTCCAAACAAATTGAATGTGAGACTCGCTTTCCGTAAATGAACTGCAAAGTTGGGTAAGTTGAAAATTTATCAATGGATTTCGCCATCTCGTGGCCAATATTGCAAAAATATTGGTTGAGCTCGGAACAAACGCTTTAAGGATTCGTTGATGGGCTTCGATTTACAATCAGTTAAGAAAGCAATGAAGAGGAGTTACGTTCACCTTTTATTAGAATTTTGTTAATTGTTTTCCACATTGAAATTTTTTTCTTTTTCCTATTTCTTTGTGAAAAAACATCGCTTTCGCAATTTCTTTTTGGTGAGTTAATTTATTTCTGAAGGATTTATAGGTTTTGAGATCAGCATTACTGCGAATTTTCTGATACATAGCGAAAAGTTTATTTTGCTTTTTAATTGATTTCAAAATCTCTTGCGTTATACAGGTTTTTTTTCCTAAGCTTAATTGTCAAATCAAATCTTTCATTATACTCGCTGTATTACGTCAAAGCGAGTAACGAGTTTGCGGGCCCATCTTCTCGTCATTACGCTGCGGTCAACGCAGCTCCTTTCGAAGAAATGTTGCAGCGGTGGCTAGTCGTTGGCAACACTGTTTTCGATTTGACCGGCCCGAGATTTGAACCTCGGACTACTCGCTCCTGAGACTAACGCGTTACCACTCGACCAAGGGGCCGGTAAAGTTGAATTGTTTTTCATTTGTTTGTTAATTATCAATTTATTAAGACCTTCGTTAACTTTTCAAAATTAGGTGCTTCTAAACTTTGAAGCTTGGAATATATGTCTTCGAGAAAGTTTTCTATTAAATGTGGTTTGATAATTCTAATTAATGGCCTGTTTTCATCTTTTCTTTAAATCTAGTTTCGCAGATAAAGGAACTAGTGGAGCAAGGTTTGGGTCACCTCTTTATTAACTTAAGTACCGTACTGTTAGTTCTCATTTCTTCAATAACATCAATCTAAGTTACAAATGATAACATGCTGTAATTTAAAAAAAAATTTAATCAAAGTAGCCTAAACTGCACAATTATATTTTCATATTTAGTCTACAGCTAGCCAGTTCTTTAGATTAATCTATTTAACTGACATGACATGATTCCAAAGATCTATTGACTGAGCTTCTCACTGTTTCATGTATTCAGTACATTTCTCGTTTCAATAAACAAAGCTTTACACAAAACGCACCCTTACAGTAGCGCCTATTTTGTTACTCAAAATGGAATCTTCTTACTAAATCAACATACAGGCCATTAGGAATACGTTAAGCTTGTCCTAGTCTTGTCTTCATAGCTTGATTTTGCTATATCACGTTATTATCAATAGCATACTTACTGTATCTTGTGTGAGAGAGAGAGAGAGATTAGTCAATTGTGACGATAAACCACGCACAACTCAGCACGCACAATTTACACAAAAATAAATAACTTCATGCAGAAGCATCGGTCATCTGAGTAAGCACGAAAGACCACGGGTCCGGTCCAAGACCGGGAGGTCGCCGAGTCTGCACCAACTCGTTTGTCATTTGAAGTTTTTTTTTGTTTTTTTTTTTCTTTCACATAAATTTAATCATCGTGCATGAAAAGCTTTTTTTACACCTACATACACAAAAAAAAAAAAGAGAACAAAACGATGAAGGTCTTATGAGTTAAAAATCTAACACCAACGAAGGAAATGATTAATGAAGTGCTATTTTGTACAGAGCACCATACAAAATGTGGTATCCTTTGCGAACGCATAAAGGCGAAACCAAAACTCAACGAACGTATGATCAACTATAACTTTGCTCTAATATGCTTTTTTTATTTCATTTATTTGTGTCAGACTCAACAAAGGCCCATAATAACACGAAAAACAAAAGCACAATAACAAATTTATCAGGCACAACCCAAAGCATAAATATGCGTGCTAATTTAGCCAAAATGTAATTTTGAGTAATGTACTCAAAAATCAGAAAGAAGAAAACATGTGGAGCCAAAAATTTGTCGAATGTAAGCGTTTGGAGTGCGATTTGATCAGCTTTTTAAAAAGCGGAACATTATTGGGTTTTTCCATTACTATACGAGGTAATGCATTCCATATTTTTGGTCCAGTAACTCGAATCGATTGATCGGTTTTAACATGCAGTGTTTTTGGAATGTAGAATTTGTCAGTTACAGCATTGCGAGTGATATAAGAATGTGTTGCTGAAATGTTTCTAAATGATGGTAAAAAAACTTTTGCAATTTTGTTGTTATGCATATTACTCATAAATTTTGCAACTTCCATTTTAAAGATATGAATCAACTTTGAGAAAATTTAGTTGTTGAAATAAAGGTTTCACTCTCGTTTTTAGTCGAAAACTGTTAGTAATTTATTAAGAACAATGTACTAAGAAAATTAATAATAAGCTATAGACAGTATACAGAGTCTTATAGGCACAATCAAACCTATGATTAACAGCCTAAGACATACTGTTTCGGAATCGACATTCGTCTTGTATTCCTCGTCAGTATAGCTAGGACTACAGGTATGAACATGAGCGTAGAAAGGTAAAAAATTGCAAATTAACCAGATCATGACACAATTTTTTTTTCCCCCCCAAAATATAAAGTGACCACAATACTACAAGAGATAATTCTAATAGTTCAATGCAAAATAATTTCCTATAGCATGCCTTAAGCTGTTTCGCCCAATCTCAGGGCTCATCAGTAAGGCTAGCAAGGCCAAAAAGGACAAATAGCACCAGTGATAAAAATCTTCAAAACAAGCATCTTTACCAATTTACCAATCAATGAATAAATCTTTACCGATTACGTTTGTAATAAATATATCTTAACCCATCATTCCGTCAATTTTAGCCAAAATAGATACCGGTAAATCTTAGCTGAAAAAACCTTACTCAATAAAACTAGAGCTATTAATTAAATCTTTACCGAATGAAGCTATTGCAATAAATCAAATCGTTACCGACTAAAGTACAAATCTATTGCAGAAGAGCGATAGCCTAGCTAACAAAATAAATGAACCTTGACCGAAAAATTTTACCCAAAGAAACTAAAGCTATTAATTAAACTATTACCGAATGAAGCTATTGCTGTAAATTAGATCTTTACTGACTAAAGTACAAATCTTACCTTACATCTCTCAGAAGAACGATAGGCTAGCTAACTCTCTACTCTCCTCATAGCTCGCCTTAAATGGCTACGTCTCCAGTAGGCTGAAAGGCTCAAAACTAGTGCCAAAATTCAGACTAGAGCTAAACTAGGCTAACAATCTTTAGAAATGAAACGCTATCAATACCCTCTGCTCTCCTCGTAGCTCGCCTAAAATGGCTACGTCTCCAACAGGGCCGAGACGGATCTAAACTAGAACCAGTGAATCGCAGTAGTATGTATAGTGACTCAACAATGACAATTTATTAAGAACAATGTACTAAGAAAATTAATAATAAGCTATAGACAGTATACAGAGTCTTATAGGCACAATCAAACCTATGATTAACAGCCTAAGACATACTGTTTCGGAATCGACATTCGTCTTGTATTCCTCGTCAGTATAGCTATTTGTCCTTTTTGGCCTTGCCTCTATATTGTCACTGGTGATATTTGTCCTTTTTGGCCTTGCTAGCCATACTGATGAGCCCTGAGATTGGGCGAAACAGCTTAAGGCATGCTATAGGAAATTATTTTGCATTGAACTATTAGAATTATCTCTTGTAGTATTGTGGTCACTTTATATTTTGGGGAAAAAAAAAATTGTGTCATGATCTGGTTAATTTGCAATTTTTTACCTTTCTACGCTCATGTTCATACCTGTAGTCCTAGCTATACTGACGAGGAATACAAGACGAATGTCGATTCCGAAACAGTATGTCTTAGGCTGTTAATCATAGGTTTGATTGTGCCTATAAGACTCTGTATACTGTCTATAGCTTATTATTAATTTTCTTAGTACATTGTTCTTAATAAATTGTCATTGTTGAGTCACTATACATACTACTGCGATTCACTGGTTCTAGTTTAGATCCGTCTCGGCCCTGTTGGAGACGTAGCCATTTTAGGCGAGCTACGAGGAGAGCAGAGGGTATTGATAGCGTTTCATTTCTAAAGATTGTTAGCCTAGTTTAGCTTTAGTCTGAATTTTGGCACTAGTTTTGAGTCTTTCAGCCTACTGGAGACGTAGCCATTTAAGGCGAGCTATGAGGAGAGTAGAGAGTTAGCTAGCCTATCGTTCTTCTGAGAGATGTAAGGTAAGATTTGTACTTTAGTCAGTAAAGATCTAATTTACAGCAATAGCTTCATTCGGTAATAGTTTAATTAATAGCTTTAGTTTCTTTGGGTAAAATTTTTCGGTCAAGGTTCATTTATTTTGTTAGCTAGGCTATCGCTCTTCTGCGATAGATTTGTACTTTAGTCGGTAACGATTTGATTTATTGCAATAGCTTCATTCGGTAAAGATTTAATTAATAGCTCTAGTTTTATTGAGTAAGGTTTTTTCAGCTAAGATTTACCGGTATCTATTTTGGCTAAAATTGACGGAATGATGGGTTAAGATATATTTATTACAAACGTAATCGGTAAAGATTTATTCATTGATTGGTAAATTGGTAAAGATGCTTGTTTTGAAGATTTTTATCACTGGTGCTATTTGTCCTTTTTGGCCTTGCTAGCCTTACTGATGAGCCCTGAGATTGGGCGAAACAGCTTAAGGCATGCTATAGGAAATTATTTTGCATTGAACTATTAGAATTATCTCTTGTAGTATTGTGGTCACTTTATATTTTGGGGGGGAAAAAAAAATTGTGTCATGATCTGGTTAATTTGCAATTTTTTACCTTTCTACGCTCATGTTCATACCTGTAGTCCTAGCTATACTGACGAGGAATACAAGACGAATGTCGATTCCGAAACAGTATGTCTTAGGCTGTTAATCATAGGTTTGATTGTGCCTATAAGACTCTGTATACTGTCTATAGCTTGTTAGTAATTGTTTTAAGTAGGCGGTTTTGATGGACTTGTAATTTATCGAGTTCTTTAGTAGAAGCATTTCTCCAACACAATATTGCATACTGCAAATAAAAATAAGCAAGACTATAATATGCTGATAATAGTGCATTTTGTGGTACATACCTCCGGAGTTTACATAAAATTCCATTAGCCGCGGAGAGCTTATTTGGGACATAATTGACGTGCTCATGCCAATCAGGACTCCTAGATACTTAATGCTTTTTGTTTGCACTATCTTAGATCCTTTAATAAATACATCTAAGGTCTTATTACTTTTGGTAAACAAAAGAAACTTGTTTTGTCAACATGTACTGACTGACAGCTGGTTGTTTTTTAACCATCTGTCTACCTTTTGCAAGTTTTAAACTTTTTTGCAAAAAATCAATATTTTTATTAGCTAAAGAAAGGACACTGTCATCTGCATACAAAGTGACTTTCAAATCGGAAGAGTACGTTGAATCATCAATGTAAATCAAGAAGAATATTGGTCCAAGCACACTACTTTGTGGTACACCTATGCTAATACCAGAAGTAGAAGATGAATGGTTTCCTACTTGCACTATTCGTTTTCTGTGTTGCAAGTATGATTTAATTAGATCAAATGCTAGCCCTCGTATTCCATATTGATTTAGTTTGTACGAAGGAGTGTCATGATTAACAGTATCGAAAGCTTTGGCCAAGTCAATGAATATAGAACATATATTCATGCATGAATCTAGTTCACTTAGAAGATATTCACGAAAATGGATAATCGCCAGAGTAGTAGAAAAGTTTTCTCTAAAGCCAAATTGTGTTTGAGCAAAAATTTTGTGCTTCTTCCAAAAGTTAAGCAGTCGTTGTTTGATAATTATTTCAAAAATTTTATTGAAGGGGAATAAAATTGATATTGGTCTGTAGTTATTTAGTTTTGTTTTAGATCCTTTCTTGCAAATAGGGGCAACTCGTGTAGGGGTATTTGAGTAATAAGGGTAGCTGAGTGTATGTGAGTGTATATTTGAGTGTATACGTTTTCATTACACGAGACTCATGTTTACGCAAAATTTAAGAACAATGCTATAACATCTGCATAAACAAAGAAATTAAGAACAGGGGCCACATTTGAAGATTAAAAAATTGCTCTCTGTCATAGAGTGGCGTAAGCTATTATAGTGCTATAACATATTTTTAAAACTTGATCAGTACTATACAGCAATAATGAACTGTTACAATCAGGGATGTGGAAGCGGAAGCTGAAAGCCAGTGTTGGGCTTTAACTCGTTAATAACGAAATTAAGTTTTTCATTAACGACTTAAAAAGCTTTTGTGAGTTAACTTATTAACTATAACTTTCGTTAAACTACTTTAATGTACACACTAATCCGTTAAATTTCTAGGCTATACCATGCGTCCTAATGCCATAACAATAGAAATAAAAAAATAAAATAAAAAAGGCTTCCACTCTGTCTATCTTTAATAGAATAGGAAATACCATAGTAACAGAAATCCGAATGAGTAATTTTTATCTCTTATAGAAATGAAATCATTTTATTGGGCATCAACTGCAGGTTAATATTGATTAAAAAAAAAATTAACGAATTAACTTTCAACTTTAACTTGCGTGACTTTTGTTTTTCAGTTAATTATTTAATTTTAACTTAGTTGAAAAATTGCTAGAAAATTCTTAGTGAATTAACTCTAAACGAAGTTAACGTTTCTTATTAACTTGCCAAACACTGCTGGAAGCAGTAAAATGGTATACCGCTTCCGCTTTGGCGTTTTCATAATATCTAACGTCAAAAACTTGAATATCGTGCATTTTTTTGAAAAATATATGACAAAATGTTTAGTTCAAGAAACCAACATTTGCAAAGAAATCTTTTTAAAGGTTTGTGGTTGACTAGATATGGAGCCAACCCCCAGCTTTATCAATGCAAAATAGTCCATGCAGCCTATACCAACTTATTTGCAAATCTAAAAGTGTTTAACCATACACTGTTTCAGTCCTACGGTTTTGAAGATTTTCTGAAATATTTTGGGGCTTTGCGCATTTAAACAAAAAAAATTAGGGACATATTCTTATTATTCACTGATTAACGTAAATAAAGTTTCCAGTTCCTGCATTTCATTTTTCCCACTGTGACAATATAATATTGCTTAAAAAGTAGACGGGGCAAAACATCATAATGCTTCTCAAACAAAGTACAGTATAATCTTATGGAACTTTTAAACACGATTTGCTATATCATGCATGTCTAATTGCAAAGAACCGTTGCTATATGAAAACCGATTATAATCTTTTATTGTATCACAAAGTTTTTGCAATGTTTTTTATTTTCCGGTCTTAAAAATACGTGTTGATACGTAAAAATTTGCAGACCCCATATTAAAATGAATTATTAAAAAATTCTGCGATTGTTGGGGTTTAGGCCCAGCAGGGCTAACTAATTATTGCCCCTTAAATAATTACACGCAACAGCAGATGCGATTAAAACATTATTATCCCGAACGCCTGGTAATCCATACCGAGACTCCAAAGCAATAGCTCCTTATTTTAGTATTTGGCCAAGTGATTGGACATTTCGATTTTGGGCAGCTCTCAATCCAAATGCCTGGCTACGCCAATGTTCAGATCCTTGCAACGACAAACCAATTTCACATTTTACTTTCATACTATGCTGTTTTTTTTTAAGATGATGATAGGATAAAACCGTTTAAGTTTGACAAATCAGGAAAAAATCTTGCCAAAAAAATTTCAAGGTAAAAATTTTACGCAAAAATTACGTCATCACGTGGTGGAAGACAATGATGACGGTGGAAGCGGAGGCGATTCAAAAACTGCCGCTTCCACATCCATGGTTACAGTATTAGGCCAGTTGCTAAGGCAGGATTTTGTGATAGGAGGGGGCCTTCCTTCCAACTCAGTGTGAAGATCAAAAGTAAATAAAAAAACTAAAAAGACCTTCATCCAAAAGAAGTCGGAATTTTTGCTGTTTTTCAGGTGGTGGTCAAATAACAAAAGTCGCCAAGTTTAAGAAGCCACTACTTTCACCGGATTTGAAGTAGGGACCAAAAAAAGGTTTCCACCTCAGAAAGATCTTAATTTTCACCGATTTTAGGGCGCTTCAGTTTTTTTCTACGGGCATAAGTCAGGGTTGTTTGACAGTGTCCAACTGTCCATCCAAAAAAAGGAGGCATTTCTGATTTTTAGTGGCAAAAAACAGACAATATAAGTTTTCACATATCAGAGGAAATAACCGGGACATAGTTGGAGTACGTCCCGTTTTCGAGACCTTGACCCGGTGTCCGACACGGTTAACCACTTTGTCCCGGAATATTTGATTTATTTTACCATAAGTTTCCTTGAGGTGAAGAACTTTTTTAGTTTTCACCAGGCGTGCGAACTCGAACTCTATCGTTTTGACGAATCCGAAAAAATAATTTTTCTGAACTCGAGTAAAATTGTTCGAGTTTATTAAAAAGAAATTTGAAGATTAAAAAATTGTTAGTAAGAAATATCTTTTGTTGATCATACCATGTAAAATAAGATTGTCGTTCATTTGTTTATGCCGTGGCGGCCTAGAAAAACAGCATGTAGGCAGAAAGAGTGATTAAGTCGAAAATTAGACTTAGAATTTTTGTCAGCCTGAACTCGAACAACTTGATATTTTTGCCGAACTTAAAAAAATTAAAAGGAATTTCATGTCAAAAAAAATTTTTGCTCGTTTTTTACTTAAAAAATTTTACAGGTTAGAAGACTAACTTCACACCAAATTTGATCCTATTGCGATCTTCTGTTCCCGAGATACGACAATTTAGATTTTCCCTTAGAAAGGCTTTTTCCCCAAAGAAATTTTGCCAGGGTTGACAACTTACTGTAAAAAATTTCAAAAAGTTTCTGCATGTTTGTTATTCTCAATAAATGTTTTGGACAGTGTTGTTGTCAAAACAAAGTAAAGAGCCAGAACTGTAAAACTAGCTGCTTTTCATGTAAATTCAAGCCACCTTTCCAAAAGTCAGTCTTTTTTTCACAATACCAGTAAAATGGCAACACCGGAGTAAAAGAAAAATTGTTAAGTTTTAACAGCAATATCTTGAAAACAGGAAGACGTAGAAAGTTAAAATTTGGTGAGAATGCATTTTAGGTTTATCCCAACATTTTCGTCAAGAGTGAAAAACTTGACTTGAATGCACATTCAAATTAGAGAACTCGAACGTGCTAAAATAGGTTGAACTCAAACGAAAATCGATCGAGTTAGCAGCCCTGGTTTTCATGCACAATTGCGGTTTTCCTGAGGCATATACATTTTTTTATTCTTTAGCTTTTAAATCAAATCCACGCAACGCTGCGCTTTTTTTGACTTTTAGTCTTTATCTTAAATCCACGCAAAAAATTACGGTTTTAAAGAGATACTGCTCGAAAACGGTTTTATTGAAGAAATGAGAACTACTTGAGCTAGTAAAGAGGTACCCCAAACTTTTTTCCACAATTCCCTTTATTCGCGAAAATACGATTTAATCCATTTGATTCTGTGTACCATTTGCAACCCCCCATTTCGCGATTTTGTGATATCAAAAACGGCATAATTTTTGCAAAAATTCTTGCAGACTAAGAAACTCGATTACCAACTGGTAGCAGTGAATAGCGTATTAACAAAACTGAATATTTGGCTACTGTTACTAAACTTGAAGACCTAGGCTACCAGAACTGATCAACAGACTGGTACGCCTTCTGTGATGCAACAAAATTGCAGAAGGCAGGATTGCCAATGGTACGAACAGAGGTGGAGTCGAGGACATAAGGCTCAAGGCCAAGGCCAAGGACAGCCTTTTCGAGGACAGACCCTCTCGAGGCCAAGGACAGGAATGCTCGAGATCAAGGACACAGCCGCAAGTGTTCTCCAAAAAAATAAATAAAGGTCTTCAAAAACGTTTTTCGGGCAATCTCCAATTCATAGACGTAGCCAGAATTTTTGATTTGGGGGGGCCCAAACCACAAATCACATGCAATGACGTAATCAAAAATTTTCAAGAGGAACTTTTTTTGGGACAAAGATAACGTAGGATGGAAGATCTGAAATCGTTGCCTATTGGCAAGAGGTGGGCACTTGCGCCGCAATAATTGTGGCGCAACTATTTTACTTGCGATAGCGATTACGCCGCAATTATTTTTGAATGGTTGCGCTGACGCTTGCGCCGCAACTATTTTAGCAATTTTGAGCGCAATCGCAAGTCAAATACGATTATGAATGATTGTTTTTCAATCAATTGTGATTAAAGTTAACAAAAAAACATTGACGTGGTGCATAGGCGTAGTCAGGATTTTTGATTGAGGGGGAGGCCAAACTACAAATCACACGTAATGACGTCGACAAAATTTTTCGAAAAGAGGAACTTTTTACCGGACAAAGATACCGTGGAATGGAGGATCAGAAGCCGGGGCCTGGGTTGGCATGTAACCTGGGTTTTGCTAAAGAAAAAGGACTTGAACCTAAAGTTGAAAAAATTTCCAGACTTGCCTGAGTTGGGAGACGTGGTGAGCAAACTAGTTTAGTCCAAACGTATCACAGACAAGGTCTGGGAGCCGCCACTGGGCGATTTTTTGGAATTTTTTTTGAAAATAACTATTTTAATGCCATTTGGATCACATTTCGCACGTTTTTAGAGCCATTTAAAATAACTAAATTTTTAAGGATTGAAAGCCAATTGAAACAATGAAATTGGTGAGTCTTCCCTTTATTTACAGATCAAGTCCAGAACACGTTTAAAATCTTGAATTTGGGGGTTAAATTTTGTTAGTAGCCTACTTGGCCCAGGTTGGAAAAGCAAAGTCCATGGCCTCCTGCAATATTTTTAGCAGTCATTAATCAATCAAATATTTTTGTTTTGTCATGAATACGGGTTATGCATTTAAATTGGGTGGCAAAAATTTAATTTGAGGGGGCCCAGGCCTCCTACCTTGGCGTTTAGATTAGTCTGTTGTACACGATTACTGTTGTACGCGAAAATGCTCAAAGAAACTGAAACCGAAAAAAACACAACGCTTTCTTGTTATTATTTTATCATTGGTGGCATTTCGATTGGGGGGTGGTCGGTTTTGCCCTCCCCCTGGCTACGCCTTTGACGAGGTAGGTTCATAACAGCTTCGTCATGGGAAATTCCATTCGTCTACTGCTTGAAATATTTCTATTGGATTTGCAGCAGAAGTCATCTTTCGCCAAAACGTTTGCTCTATAATATTTTTTGCCGATTTTCCAAAAAAAATTTTCAATTGAGTAAAATGGTTGTAAAATCAAATTTCATACAGAAAAAAATTTGTTTTGTCTTTTGAGAAATACGCTAGTCGTTTTTATACAATCTTAAACTTGTTTTGGGCAGTAACCGCGTTATTCGTGACAGTTCTTTTTTACCGCAATTCAAAAACAAAAAACAACAAAAATTATTGATTACAACTTTTTTGCTAGTCCGGGAAAACTTGAAAGATACTGCAAACAAGAGTGACAGCATTGGTAAAGCTCTTAAATGTAATACTTAGATGGTTCAATTTCTTTGAACAAAACCAGGATGAGTTTTTAGCGCGCTCCATTTGTCAGAAAATGATGCTAATTGCTCTAGAAGCACAAAATATGTATCGAAGCTTGTAAAGGATTTCCTTGAAGAGCCATTAGGAAAAAACAGTGACTTTGAAGTCGTTCGCTTACCACAACATGCAGACTTTATAAGTGGAATTTTTTAACTCCGCGGTTCCTTGAGTGAGAGTGTTGAGAATATTTTTTCGTTAAGTATTAAGTTGTTTTTCGCCCAAAGAGGTTTAGCGATGCGCATTTTCAAATGCATGTATTTTTTAAAGGAAATCAAAAATTTTTTGTTGACTAATTTGGTAGCGTGCATAATTTGTTTTGAATATTGGTTTCGTACCGTAACCTAGCGAGGTTTGAGCAGTGAGTCAATTAGAATTATACATTTCAAAACGTCAGACATGCGCTTGCGACGCAATTATTTTTTTGGGCTTGTAGCGCAAGATTTTCAGTGTAGTTGCGGGTGCGCTTGCAGCGCAACTTTTATGACTTGCGCTGCCCTCCTCTGCTATTAGCACTTAACCAGGATTTTGCATAGAGAGGGCTTAAACTAGTAGTTGTAAAGTGCAACTATCTAACTTTGGAGACGTGTTGAGAAAGCTTGTGTAACGCAAACGTATCGCTGACGGGGGTCTAGGGGCAGGGCCCCCAGCCGCCGGAGGCTTTGGGGTCTGGGAGCGAAGCCCCCAGCCGCTGGGCGAGTTTTTGTAATTTTTTGGAAAAAAAAGCTATTTTAATGCCATTGAATTACATTTTACACGTATTCAGAGCCATTTGAAAGCAATAGATTTTTGAAATTTGAAAACCAATTAAAAAAATTAAATTGTTTAATGCTCCTTTTACTTGCAATTTAAGTCCAAAACACGTTTAACATCTCGCAATTTTAAGTTAAATTTTAATTGTAAGTGATTTGGTCCAGGTAGGGGGAAGTAAGGTGCTTTGTCTCTGGCTACATTTTAGCAGTAAATAATAATCCACTCGAAGATTTTTGTTTTGTCATGAAAATAACCAGTTATAGGAGTATATGTTCGGCCAGAGGGCCCAGGCCTCTCAACTGAAGTCAATGATTTGTTCAATTAGCATTTTTGATGGCTAATTTTTTAAAAGTATTTTGTGCATAAAAACTTCGGAGCTGGAGGTGAATTAACGACTTTTTATTGAAAAATGGTACAATAGATGGTTACGCCTACTAACTATGTTACTGCCGGGCCGTATTTACATCGCGCTAGATTTTTGCAAGATCTTTCTGCCAAATATATTGGAAGACCAAAGAAAGTCTTACGATTTTAGGGCGGGCCACTAGCTGGTACTGCGCCATATTATGGTAAATCCGGCCCTGGTTAATGCATGTACGTTCTTAAAAAGGCTATATGAGGGTCTGAGAGAGCAATATTTAGGACAAAAACTCTCCATTTCTTCCGGGGTATACGTTTAAATTGGCTGGCAAAAATTGAATTGAGGGGGGGCCGGGGCCCCTGGTCTTCCATGTTGTTGTTAGTCACTGTTGCAAGCGAAAAATGCTAAAAAGAAACTGAAGAAACCGTTGGTTTTTTGGCACATTTTTGTCATTGATGAAATTTCAATGGGGGTTGGGGGGGCGGGTTTCTTGGTCCCCCCCCCCCTTGGCTACGCCTATGCTCCAATTGAGGAAAACAAAGGTGTTCGCAAAATTTCCGCGAGGTTTCTGACATTTTCCAACAAAATTTCAACGGTTCAAAAAATAGTGCTGTCGTCGAGCCGAGGACAGGGCAATTTTCGAGGACTTGAGGCCAAGGCCTTCAAAATGTGTCCTCGAGGACTACCTCTGGGTACGAAGTCAAACGGATAAAAACGTATTTTCGCGAATAAGGGAAATTGTGGAAGAAGCTTTGGGGCAACTTTTTATTATCGCAAGTAGTTTTCATTTACAATTTGTGAAAAATTGTAGTTTTATAATTTGGTCTCTATTTTCTACTTCAAAATTAATGGCAATCTTGAGCCATGGCTCCCCCGTCTACGCTACCGTCTCCAAATCAAAGTCAACCAGGTCATCCGAAAGAGGATCAAGTTACTAGTCCAACTGATGGAATTTAGGCGAAAATTCATTTTCACAAGATCATAATTCGACTCCTCTCTTTTTCATTCAATCTCTTTCTCTGCTAGGCTATTGAAGGGTCTATGCAAGGGGAACATCGTACTAAGTCTCGTCTGGTAATGATCTGCATCTGCGCCGGAAAATGTTACCATTTCGGAGAGGCCTATACGGACACACGGGGTTTATCATCAAAAAAAAAACAAGCGACCCTCAGGGGAGAGTGACTTGCCTTCACCACCTAGTAAAAAGTTACCCACTAAAAGCCAACTCCCTAATTTTGGTCTTGGCAAACTTGTTGCAAGTTGGTTTATTGTGTTTGAATTACAAGTATTGTACTTAGAGTGTTGTGGTTTTATCTTTACGTCTTATGTTATCGTGTTAAATTGAAACAAATCCTATCATCTCACATTCGATTCCGAGACTGCAGTTTATACAAATTACAGAATTTAAATCATTGGGCTTCCGAGCTTCCCTGCTTGACGGCTTACAATGAAACAGGGAGGAGAAATACTATCTTTCTAGACAGGCAGATTTGCGTTTGATTCAAAGAGCTTTAGTTTTCCTCATCAATTTGTAGCTGGCTAAGGCAACTAGATAAATAAAGAGGAATTAGAATTCGGTTGCCATAATAATGATTGCAAAAGAATTAACAAATTACGAAAGACAGCAAAAGTAGTGAAACACAGCGGATTCATCCGCGTTGAAAACGACAAGTCTTGAGCTAAATTTGAAGCACAAAATATCCGTATTGCTCCTGCAGAGATTTTTGGAAATTGTTAACGACAGCAATGGATCGAAAATTAAATAAATTAACACTATATACAGTAATATACATCGATCACTAACAGTGACAAAAGCTACTTACACTACTAGTTTACTACACAAGCAAAAATTGGTAAGGGGCGCCCAAACCCTCATCAGTACATACTTTCTTTCCATTTGCTCTACACAAGTAATCAAAAGTCTTAAAATACTTTACGTTTCTCTAAAAGGTCCAAGAACTCAAAAAGAGCAAATTTTTACATATAAGTTTATTTAACAATGAATAAAACAAAAACAAAAAACCTACATAATGCGCAGCTGTTTTTCGAAATTAAAAAGCTAAAACTTATCCAAGAATTCTGTCCAAATAAACTAATGAGATGAGGAAAACAGGCAACCGATATTTACTAAATAGGAAACAACTAAAAACGTACGATATCAGTTTAATGCAATCTTAACAGAAAGTTTGAAGCGAATATATTGACTATCAAACTGATTGTTGGTGTGGATGAAAAACAAATTATCTTCCATACTTTTGAAATTCCCATTCTCGGTTATCCAAAGGGCAAACCTAAATAATATTATGATCTTACTAGCATACTAACTACGTTAGGCAATGCAATTTTATTGTAAAATATGAACATTTTGATTAGTGATGACGTCAAGTGGCATCTGACTGAAACGTCAGATTTCATTACCAAACTAGGAAGACCTCGGATATGTCAGCAGTTTAGCTAAGAAAGCATTGTTTCTACAATTCTCCGTTAAATTTACTGCTTGTTTTAAACTACAAAGCATAGATAAATGCCTTAAAGTGCCCTGGCCATTCGCCAATGATGTAACAACGTTGCCATGGTGAGAGTTGAACTCAGTTCATACAATTTGTTTCAGGTCAAAAAATTACTGGAACACAATCATAGAAAATGTATTCATCCAAACGACACTTTCACATGGCAGAAGAATAATGATATAATCAATTAAATTGTGTTTTACCATGGAGGAATATTGTCTAACTGATGTGCACACTCCACAGTGTATACATCACTTTGGTTAGCTAGCACATCAAAATGTCAAATTCACATGCATTTTATACCACCAACTTCATAGCTGCCACTTACTCGACAATATTACTTGACATATAATTTGCTTCTAGTCAATCTAAATCATACAAAATACAGAACTTCAATTTTTAAACACATTATATACAGAAAACAACAAAACTTAAACTATTAGCACAGGAGGTTTTTTCGGTCTGTACTTATTATTTCAGTTAAATACCTGTCTCGTTTTAAGCCAGCGTGATATGCAGTGAAAATGGAAGGCATGGTTACAGACTCCCCAAGCCACTGTGCATTCATCCGAAGTGGCTGAAGTTTGATTGGCTTGGCACTCGATACACAAGTCCATAATATGATTACGGCAAATAGCACAATTATCCACCACAATATCCCATGCCCATAACGCAACTGCACTCCATTTTTTCACCTGAAGCATATCAAACAAAAAATATTTATTTAATTTTTTAAGCTAATGAAAGCCAAAGCATATGACAAATTGGATGGGCTCATATCAGCATCAAATACTGTATTTCCATGTTCCACATATGGCTAAGCTATATGAAGTCAATAGAACAAAATTTCAATAAATAAACCAACCATTTTTTCCTACATATGCCACAAAGCTTAAGTGGAACAAGGAAAGGCAGTTATTGGGCAAGAGGCAAGCTGCCAAGCACACAGTTATTTTTGAAGAAATGTCGAAACGGTGGGAAGCTGTTGGCAACACTGCCTCTGCTTTGACTATCCAAAATTTGGACCTCAGATGCGAGTGTTCCCACTAAGCCGGTTTTATCATGGAATCAGCAGTTTGTTTTAATTTTATCACTAATGTGGTTGACAATAGTCTTTGCATAAGCTACTACAAACACGTTAAAAAGCAGAAAAGTAAATCAACTTCATAATATTTTGTTACGAATTAATCTGATGTATTAATCAAACCAATAGTTGAATATTATATTTTTCGGACCACAAAAAATTTCCACAAACTGAAGGTGCATCTTGGGTATTGATCAGGTTATGCTCTTTTTTTCTTCATGATTAAAATTAAGAGTTAATTAGAGCTTTATTAGAGTTTTTACAGCTTAGTAAGTTGTATTTAATTTAGTGCGCCGTATACAAGAAAAGAGAACCAACGAACGCCATTTATTAAAACTGCATAATACTCCAGTGTGCCTTATAGTCCGAATAAATTTACAATATTACCAATATTTTTGGATCATTAGGGCGCAGCCTCGATCGCTATCATTCTCATACATAAAGGCGCACCGATATTTTAAGTAAATGAAACTTCTAAAGAATTTTGTATTAACTAAATAAATTAAACCTCAAGTAAGAGAATTATATATCCTGATCCATCCATTAGATGCATGAAAGTATAAGGCGCACAAACAATTTTTTCAAAATTTAAGTATTTTAGGTACATAGAGTATATATATACCTATGGTCCAAAAAGTATGGCACAACGTTGATGCAGGGTTCAAAATTAACACTTGCCTGAGGCAACCTGGAATTGCCTCAGGCAAGTAAACAAAATACTGCATATACAAAACAAATAAATGAAAGTGATTAACATCAAACAAGATTAGCCCATTTAGAAAGCCAAATTACTGCTTTTGTCACAATAAAATAAAGTGCAAGCAACGAAAGCTTTTGCTTGCTTTATTTTAACGCAATCACAATCGCACACACATCATTAATCCTAATTAACACTTCTTACTCGCATGCAGATTCATTTCGTACTTAAAAAAGCTTTGCAACATCTTTGGTACTAATGCTACGCTCTTTTTCTGCAAAAATTGTTCTTGCACTTGCCGTGCTAACACTCTTTTGGATGTCACAAGTACTTCCTGTACTGCAAGAATGCAACATCAAAAATTCTGCTAGGATCTTTCACTGCTCTTTCTTTTGCAACTTTTTTCTCTTTTTAGCTGGAGTACTTTCCCAGATATTCGTGGTTGAAAACATGTTGGCAGCAAAAAGCAACTTGAATCAATGTTAACATAACAGTTGAAGTGATTATAATCAAAAATTAATTTCTATGTATTGCATGATTGAAGAAACTTACCAATTATGTCACATTAATATAACAATCATGCACAAATACTTGATTTTCTTGGCTTTTGCTTTGAAGAATTTTTAAGCATTTTTAAAAAATTATATTTGTTTCACTCACCATAAAAATTTCCTTAGGTAAGTAAACATTTGATATGAGTTTCCCGATATGAAAATTATTAAAAAAGTTAATTTCAACCACTGCTGATGCATCATAAGTAACGGTGATACGTAAAACAACTACAGAAAAAGGCTACTAACTTCAAATCTTTTTTTGGGCCCAGCACTTGCAGATGAAGTAGACGGTTGATCTGTTTCCATCATTTTAACAAATAACTAATTAAATATTAACCTACCCAATATTTTTAAATTTTTTCTAAGAAAAGAAGAGACTATTGATGCATTGCATAATAAAAAGAAAAGGCTTTAATCTACAGTAACCTTAAGTTGTTACGATAACTCAAACTCAAAATACAGTAAATTCAAAAACAAAGATATCGCATACACTTTTTTGTTTATGAAGCCATTTCTTTTTCAAAATGACTGTTTCACAAAAAAATAAAAACTTACACACAACCACAGACCAAAAAAATATTCATTTTCACATTTAAAAAAAAAGTTTTTAAGTGTTAAATTAAGGGATGGTCATTTTTGAAGATCTGCATAATTCTAGAATAATTTCAAATCTTTTGAATTCCAGAATCTTTGCAGAATATTGAAACCTATTACAAAATATTGAAATCATTCAATTTCGGACAAAAAAATAATGCTAATTGAAGTAATTTAATTTCGAACGAAAAAATAATGCGAATTGACAGCAATAGTGCTACTGCCGCGTAGTAATAGTAATGGCTATATCCATAGGTGGGCAAGTTAATGCAAAACGTTAGCTTCGTTAACCACTAGTCTGTTAACAAACTTCACGCTTCTGTTAACGTTAGTCTGTTATTTTCAGCTTTAATTAACGGAAGTTAATAAAGTCCGTTAATTCGTTAACATTTTGCGTGTAATTTACATTTCGTTTTATTCACTCGCTTCTAGAACACGTATTGACGCTGTTGAGCTGATTGTAAGGAAATATTTATTGCTTATGGTGGTCTTTTTGTGTTTTGGAAGTTACATTTTACAGTCTAATCTAATTTCAAGATAAAAACAAGTTCAAATGCACAACGAAGCTGCAAGATATTAACGATAAAAACCTTAACGGAAGTTAACAGAACTTAAAGGAAGTTACTTTAGTCCATTAACAGCACTTAACGGAAGTTAATTTAGTCGGTTAACATGAAAAAACTTTTTAACGGATTAACGAGTTGGTGAAAAAGTAAGCTTCGTTATTAATGGATTAACGGACTTGTGCCCACCTATGGCTATATCAATAGCGACATTAATGCATTGTTATGTTCACTTGTCGATTAGCATTTTTTGCTTTTTTCTTGTGATACAGAAAAGATACCCAAGCCTATTGCTACCACAAGAAAGTACAGTATATACAAATACGCGTGAGTTTTTAATCTTTCTTTTTTCTCATACAAACAAACGAGAAGAGAAATGCAAGAGTTTAAAGAGTATAAGCAATTAAGCATCGACATGCATTGCTCGCATACACCTGCTTTTAATCGTGGTTTCATTATAGACTCTTCATTAGTAGACTGGAAACAGACACTTCATCTTTTTTCATTCACAATTCATTTGTTCTACAATATGCCAATTTGTTCAATCAACCGGACTTTTTTCTTCACAATACACTTGTTCTACGAATATGTCGAATCAAATCTGTGGAATACGTGTGAGTGCGAAAAACCTTTGCAACAAGAACAAACTTTTTTTCTTCAATGCTTTCTCTTTTTCTTCGCATGTTTGTTTCTAGTCTACTAAATAAAGAGTCTATGGTTACACCATGCATGCATAAGGCAGCATGTGTGCAATGGCTGTTTGTTTCAACAACTGCTCAGCATTAGCTACTTAACCTGTTAACTTTGTAACTCAACAGATCTGAGACAGGCTTATCTGATTCTAGGGATGCCCATTTCAAAATAATTATGCATTTTAGAATAATACCGAATCCTTTTTTTTTAAATCCAGAATTCCGAATCCTTAACCGAATCTTAAAGCTACAAAAAGGCCGTCAGTACTACTTTGATATCAATTCAGCATTTAACTGCTCGACTACTGTAAAACAAAGAAGTCCAACATTTAGTTTCATTCTTAATGAATGCACAGCCAGTACAAGGATTCCAGCACTATAAATCACATGATTATTAGATATTCTCATTCTACAATGCTTCATCAGTTTCTCTGAATTTTTCATTTTCCTTTTAACCGTCATTTTTCGGGGAAAAGAAGCAGGCCCGCAACCTGGGGCATAGCCCTCCTAGAGAAAATCATGCCATTGTAATATGCATGTCAAAAGGACACATCCCATCGCGGCTGACTGGCTTATTTGAACAAATTTATCACTTGCAGTTTTTTGTCACAACTAAACCGAATCCTAAAAACGAAACCGGTTCAAAATAGAAGCTGGTTTTGTAGCATTTGGTATTCGGAAATAGACATCCCTACCTGATTCTATACACAGCTACCATACATGACAGCTTCTAAATTAGAAATACAGAATTTTGTGATCTAAAGTGGACTTTTTGTTAAATTACTACCGGTATGCAGTGCACTGCAGGTTGTAATCAAAAGAGACTTGATTTATATTATTAGCTTAACATATTGTATATTTAAGCTAAATCAGTGCAAGTATACTGCATAGTAGGGTGGTCCTTATTTCAAAATTTTGGAAAACTATATGGGAACCGGGTTAATTTTGTTCGTTTTCGATAAAAAAACTCTATATGCAAAATATCTCGGAGAAAAATTAAAGTCTACAGATTGCACATGAACAGCGAAAATTTGGGATTATTCATATGCTACTGTGTACACAATTATATATCATGAGACGAGCACAGCCCTTTCAGAATGGTTCTAAAAGGTGTAACCTTTGTTTAGAAGAAAAAATTGCAATATATACTACAAACAAATCCGGTTAACACTCTTAACCAAAGAACCGAGCTTGTATAAAATTGTCGACACGAAGCCAAATATAAACCAAGACATCATCAACCTAATGAAACCACATTTAACGCAAATCGGTTGATCGCTGTGACGTAAAATGCTACTTTGAGTTTGTATCTAGGACTGTGTTTCAAATTTCAGCAGTGTTTTTTTTTCACTATGTTTGACAGACGTGCATCAGCAGTGTTTGATTAAGATGCTCAGCCTCCACAGTTAATGCTTACAGTGTTTTGTACCAGCTGCGCTCCGTACCATCGACACTGGTTGCAGCCCCTGGCTGGTGCATACCACAGTTAACTCTACTGGAAAAGCTTGGCTTGCGCCCGCCTCAGAGCTTCCAGTGAAAGAGAGGGAGATGTGGGTGGTGTACTGAGGTCTTCTACCGTATTTTTAGTTTCCACTCAACCTGACAAACCCATCAGAGGGAAACAGCCTATAGTGGGGTTTTTAGATTTTTACTTGAACTTTCTATACCGTTAACTGGGGGCCCATGTTTATTGAGCAGTTAAGAAACTGGGAAGACAGTGCAAAAGTCAATTATACATCACATATATTTTATATGTCTTCTCCTGTAGTCGGAAGTTGTTTGCCTCATTAAGTTTGACTGGAATCATTTAAGTTGCAGAGTGCTAATTTCTGGATAAATTTCAAACCTCATAGACTACAAAACAATATTGTGTTACTCGGATTCTTGGATAGTTATTAAGTTTGTTAAAATACTTGGCGAATCTTTAAAGCTACTACAAGTAGCAAAAAACATGACCTGAAAGATTATTATGTGGACCTTACAAATGCTCTAATCCATATACCCTCATGACAAAGCTACCAAAATTTTCTGCTGGCTCAAAAGGGAATGTTAGAGAATAAAAACAAAAGAAACAGTGGATATAGGAGTGGCAACTGGCAAGTCCAAAATAATAAACTGAGCCAAGAATTTGAAAAATCATCTTAAAAAAATAATAGCCCATTATACTTTGAACATACTCTATTTTCTTGAAAACATTTTGATTAACAACTTAAACTAATTTTAATCTTATTCAAAATTTATTCTCACAAGTTGATCATCTGCCTATCATCACCTTTGGCATCTGCATAAAATATCTGCTCACGATTGCCTCA
Organism: Trididemnum nubilum; assembly: GCA_963965965.1. Classification (NCBI taxonomy): domain Eukaryota; kingdom Metazoa; phylum Chordata; class Ascidiacea; order Aplousobranchia; family Didemnidae; genus Trididemnum; species Trididemnum nubilum. The sequence continues at coordinate 25,893,717 of OZ014488.1, forward strand.
GTTCTTAATGGGACCAGTTAGTCTCAAGCAACTGGCATCGTTTGAGAATTAGAAGAATGGGGATTGGCAGTGCAAGTTTTTGCTACATAGTAATATGTTCCTTGACATGAATGTCTCAAACACTAAAAGTTAAAATCTGGTTCTAGCATCTCCACTAAAGCAAAACTTGAACAAAATCAGAAATTAGTTAGGGGTGTCAGAACTAATTATGGCGCCCTAACTTATGCTTGCCATAATCAGTTTACCATATGCCAGAACTGCATGGTAAACTGATTATAGCAAGCATAGACCAAAGCCACATTTCTTGTATCTGCACTACACTTGCCAAAATGTAGAAAATATCTCGGACTTGCCAAAAATGTGGCAAAATCACATAGACAAGAGAATTGGGGCAACTGTAATGAAATAAATTCTCAGGTCGCCTTTGGTACATGTCTAAGAAACTAGTGGTTTAAGTGTTTTTAAACCAGAGGTGTGCATGATGACATGAAGTGGCGATTGATTGCAGCTCTTTATGCATATGAAAACTTTATCAAGCGTGCTACTAAGAAACAATCGAAAAAAGTGGTTTGGTGATTAAACGCAATTGGTTAGCTTTTTCCTAGAAATGAAAATGGATCAAAAATTTTTTTCAATTGACTTTGACTTTTCGAGTGAATTATGATGCTCATTGATGGCAGTCAGAAAGTTGGTTCAAGAAATCCAAGTCCCGAATGCAACTATATAGACATACGTCTGGCTAATTGAAAAATACGATGAAGATCAGTTTCAGTTCCACATGCATTTTGCCTCAAAGCATACCATAGGCATGGTTTTCGCAAAGTGAGAAGAAAGACAGTACACTACGAACTGGGCAACATGCAATAAGTTGGATTACACCGGCAATATTACTGCTTTTGAGCAGCTAACACTGCGCGAACAGTGAAGACCTTAATCTTTGCAAAATTGGGTATTTATGAAAAATTTTAGTGCCTTTGTGCAACCTCTAAATGCATTTCTATCTCGGAGATTTTTCCCACATGATAGTTTTAGCCTAAAAGGAACACGTCTACTTCGGCCCCCATGATAATTTCAATTGTTTAATTTTTGCTATGTATTTAAGGACCACCCTACTGCATAGTGTACAGGATGTCCAAGTACCCACTGCCCACCACGCTCCACCCCAAGTCAGAAGTGTATCGTACCACCAGTATATATTAGTATAATGAAATTTGAGGGTTTGCCTACCTACCTGCTACAGTGCAGTACACCGCGCAGGCTAGGCTACTTGATGAATCAATGAAAAACAAAAAATTGATAAGGGGTGCTAAACTACCAAATTATTATTCCTCAGAGCACAAAGTAAGTGTGCAGAACATACAATAGGCTAGGCTTAGTTAGCCAGTTAGGCTAGCCCTGCATCTGCCATTTAAGTTTTTGACACTGTCTGGTGACAGGAGGATACCGTAATTTTGCACAATAACCAAAACAACAACGATACTTATTTACTGTGATCTGCCCATTTTGCAGCACACCAGTAGCTACGATAATTAGGGATCAAGTAGCCTATGGTACAGTACCAGCAGACTATTTATTTAGGGCACTAACCTCAGACCTAAGTACTGTATATTATACCTGCTAGGTACAGACTGACAGAGCTGAGAGGCTAGGCTACTTCTAAAGAACGACGTCCTAAACCAACAAATAAAAAAGATAGAAATTCAGCTCCTCACTAGGCTACTCATTAGCATACTGTTTAATACCTACCGATACTTTTTTTTGACGTCGTGGTACCATACGTATGAGCTGTCCGCTTTTTTTCAAAATTTCTGTGACTCGTGTATAAGTGTGTGCATGCTCTCACTTCTCTCATGCGTGCACTTACCGGTATTAGGGTTAGGGCTAGATTTATGGAATAGCTTAGGTCGGAGAGAGCACATGGGTGCTCATACAAAAGTCGCAGAGCTTCCAATAAAAAAGCGACAACTCATACGAACGACGCCCCTTTCTTTTACTGGATATATAAAGTACCAGTGCTTACTGTACTGTACTGTAGCCAACTTATGTTGTAATACAGTATAGGCCTAGCAGTAATAGTGTTGTGCACTAGGCAATGCAGAGTGTCCAGTTGTCCACAGCAAGAACCTCTTTAAAAACACATTTCAAAAAAAAAAAAAAAAAAAATCAGAAAACATCAAAACAAGGCTTTTTCAGCAAATTTTTAACAAAACTATCCCAATACAGGGGTTAAATTCAGCTGAAGCCCTTTTGTTTTTTACTTTTTTATTTTGAAGAACACAAGACACCTTTCTCAGTTCCCGGTACTTCTTTCAGCTGTTTTTCTCAGAAAAATAAGATGTAAATGTTTTCTTTTCTTCTTTTTTTTTTTTGAGATCACCTCTTTTTCAACTGTTGTCGAAATGGAATTAGGGGGAAAATCTTTTTGAAACCTTTTTTCCTATCTCGTTTTTTTAGACTTGTCCTTTTGTTTATTTGTGCAATTTACATAAAAAACATTAGATTTTCACAAACAATTTACATCAGATTTCATCAAAAAACATCAGACATCACATTGTGAGTCAAAAACACCAGACCTGATGTAATTACACCAATCCTGGAAACCTACAAATACTCCCTGCTCAGTAGAAACCAGAAAGCTCGCGATATTCAGAAATTGGATTGAAAACAAAAGAAAACAGTGTTGCCAGTTAAATATCAATTACAAACAAAAATTAACGGAGTGGAATCCGTGATTAAATACCGATTACCCTGTGAAAAAGGTCCCCAGAAAAACTAGACCTAAGACCAGAGCAGGGCAAGTCCGCAAGTTAATCCACAAGACTGCAATTGCGGACAAACGAAAAAGTTGCGGACATGTGGACTTGCGGACTTTGGCAGTTTAAAATGTGGTCTTGCTGATGCGCACTATTCTTAATTTTAGTCCGCAATTCCGCTAGTTTCATACAAATATTGCAATTCCTTTCTGTTTTCGGAAAATATTAATGTTTCTACCCATCAGTCAAACATGAGAATTCAATTTAATTTTTTTGAGTTCAAGTTTCGGCACAAATATTAAGTTTTTCGAGTTCAGGCTGACAAAAATACTAAGTCTGCTTTTCGACTTAATCGCTTTCTTTTTGTTGACGTACTGTTTTTTCAAGTTCAAAAACAACCGATTTTTATCGAGTTAAGTTCGAATTTGCAGCCTTGTTTCAGAGTATGGCTTTGTTTTTTTTTACCGTGAGTTCACAAAATTAGCCACTGGTGTATCATTTTTTGTACTGGTAGCCAGTGCCATCGCTACAGTGGAGCCCAGAGGCGCCGCCCCCCCTAATGACTGCTTGTTCCCCCCATTTCGGTTTAATCAGAATGCTTTTTTGAAGCATCACGTAACGACAAGACTACAGGCAATAATGAAAAGTAATAATACTGTTCAAACATATTTCTTGTTTGAAGTTTCTCGATTCTTTGTAAAATCGCTGGCCACCAACTGCTGTACATAAATGTCAGAGGTGAAGTCCTCGAGTACGCCCTTGGCCTCGAGGACACATTTTCAAGTCCTTGGCCTCGAAGGTCAAGTCCTTGGCCTTGAAGCCTCAAGTCCTCGAAAATTGCCCTGTCTTCGGCTCGAGGCAGCTCTATTTTTTGAATGGTTAAAATTTTGTAGATTGGCTGAAAAATTTTTTTCTAGACCGTTTTTTGTGGAGATCGTCAGAAAAAAATTTTAAAGATCTTTTTTTTTCCTTTGGAGAACACTTGCGTATGTGTCCTTGGCCCTGACCTCGAGCATTTCTGTCCTTGGCCTCGAGAGTGTCTATTCTCGGAAAGGTTGTCCTTGGCCTTGGCCTCGGATTTTTTGTGTGTCCTTGGCCTTGGCCTCGAGCCTTGTGTCTTCAACTCCACCTCTAATAAATGTGACCAAATAATCCGTCTTATTAACACTCCTTTGCGAATGTGTTGCGGAATAGGGATGTAAGTCTAAGGAGCGTTACCGCTATTTCGTTAGTGATTATGACCTGAAACAATGCATGAAAACATTTTTTTGACAGACCAACTGTTTTTTTTTTTATAGCACACTCAAGATTTGTTTTAGGTCGCAGTTTGTTTAGGTATCCCTGGCAGTTAGTCGTGCAACCAGGAGGAAGATGCTACGAGGGCATCAGCCTCCTTATTTAGCCAAGTCATTTAGAAAATACAACCAAAAAAAGAATAAGCGTTTAAAAGTGTTTTGGACTTTACCTGAAGTATATGGGGGTTAAAGGCGGTGAATCATCCAACCAATTCCGGTGGTTTATAATAGCTAAAATTAAACTATAATTTTTGATGTTTTTTGTTTTCATTTTGAGGCAGCGGTTGCAAAGATATTCAGTAAATGCAAATAAATATCCCCCGAAAAAAGTTTTTGGAAACTGTGACTTTTGTTCTTTCCGCCAAAACCACAGTAGGCCTAATAGTTTAGAGAATTGTGACTTTGGCGGGAAGAACAAAACTCAGAGTTTCCAAAAACTTTTTTCGGGGGATATTTTTTTGTATTTGTTGAATATCTTTGCAACTGCAGCCCTAAAATTAACCAAAAAAATGTCAAAAATTATGGCTCAATTTTAGTTACTGCAAACCACCGGAATTGGCTGGATAATTTACCGCCTTTAAGAGGCTAAACAATTCAAATATTTCAATAACTTCTGAATTTTAGAAATTTACTGTAATTATTAATATTGTTTAAAAACATGCGAAATGTGATTTAAATGGTGTTAAAATCGCTATTTTTGCCGCAAAATCGCAAAAATCACCCAGCGGCTGAGGGCTCTGCCCCCTCTGTGACAAGCTTGAGTTGCATCAGTTTGTTCAGCACGGGACCTAGATTAGACAATTTTTGTGCAAAAAAATTTACTTGTAGTTCAAGCCCGCTCTCTCTTTGTAAAACCCTGGTTGCGCTTTTGGTCGCATTCACCCCTGATTCACTCCTGCAGATAATCTTTTCAAGCGGTTATACGGGCCGCATACGAAACGAGCTAATAAACGCTGCCGGGTTAATATGTCTCTTTTTTCAAAGATGAACACAAAATTGTAGCTTCAAAATATTAGTTTTTATGTGCAAAAGTTCATATTATTTTTTAGTGCCTCCCATTTTCGGCTAAAGCCCCCTCACTTTGTTTGGTCTGGGGACGGCACAGCTGGTAGCGTGTGGTTATCTCGTTCCTACAGTATTTATAGAAACCAGTGACTAAAAATTTAGTGATACGATTTGTGAGATCAATGACTTGTTTTTTTGCCTTCTACTGCCTTTGCTTTTTCCTGCCTCGAAAAAAATTGTTTTTTAGAATATCTTGTTATAAGCAGAAATACGGATTGTGCTTTGCTATTTGATAGCTTCTCATTGTAATTTAATGGCTTTTAATCTTCGAATCCCTAGCTTTATCGTAGCATTTTTAAGGGTTCGTCGGTGGGTTGTGCATTATGCTTCCATGCAGTTTAGGCACCTACTGCATAAGCAGTAGCGCAACCAGGAGGGCTGGAAGCTACAACACCTCTAAGCCAATAAGTCGCTTAAAAACTTTAACCAAAAATACAAGTGTTTAAATCTGTTTTGAGTTGGACCTGAAAGTAAGAGGAGCTGGTAATTCTTAAATTTGCCATCAGAAAAAGCAGCTTAATAACAAGTCATGCTGTGGTACATTCAGTAGCGCAGCCAGGGGGGGGGGCGGGGGGGGGGCTCGAGCCCCCCATTGGCTTGTGAAGTATGCAAAATCGCACGTTTTTGTTGCTTTTTAGGCCGATTTTTGGTGAAAAATTGAAAACAGCCCCCCCCAAAGGAAATTGGGTGCCGAAGTCGTGAAGTAGATGTAGTGATTCGGTGTGAAAAAATGTTTGAAAATTTTTCCGATTTTGGCCGAAAAATCAGACTCAATTTCGGTAAAGATCTTTTTTTTTTTTGGAGACCTGTTTTTGGGCTGAAAAATTGTTTGAATTTCCGACTTTGGACGAAAAATCAGACTCAATTTCGGTGAAGACCTTTTTTTTTCTTTTGGAGATCACCTGTTTTTGAGCGGAAAAAACGTTTAAACTTCAGAGCTTTCCGAAAAATTCCGTCTCAATTTTCGGACAAACCGTGTGAAACTGATTCAAGAACAATGAAAATTTGGGTCGAGGTCGTTTGCACTTTTCTCACTCTTTCAAAAAAGCCCCCCCCCTTTTCCAAATCTTGGCTACGCACCTGGGTACATTTGCTACAAACAACGACTGTGAGTAATTCCCTTTATTGTGTGGAAGGTACCCCCCATACCTTGCTATACTTCCCACAAGTCACAACTTTTGACTTATGGTTGCTAATCAACTCTGAGCAGATCACTTCGCGACATGGTTGATTGCAAAACTCCTCCACTCGGTTCATAAAAATTTGCGGACTTACGGTGCGGACTTCAAGAATTACGAAGTTGCGGATTTGAGGTTGCGGATTCAAGAATCCTCAAACGTAGTCGCGGACTTGCGGTTGCGGACTAAACTTTTAAACGTACAATTGCGGACTTGGTGGTGCGGATTAAGAAAATTGTAATTCGGTTGCGGAGTTGCGGACTGTGGACTTAAAAAAAACTTGCGGTGCCCAGCACTGCCTAAGACCCTTACAAAAAGTCAAAAACTACAACCAAAGCCGCAAAATATGAGCGTGAATTCATGTGAAGACCAAAAAGAACTAGCGGAAGTCGAAGTCAATGGTGAAAAACGAAAAAAGTATATATAATTCTATTAGATTGAGCTTATGCATTGGCCAATCCAATTCTGAGCTTCCTGGTTAGATCTGGAGTGCAGTTTGGTTCCTTGAGTCAAAAACTGGAGTTGATAAAATTTTATTAGAAGGTATGCTGGGTCGCCTGTAGCTGCTTTTAGTCAAACGGAATCAATAAATTGGTTAAATAATTGGAACGACCTACGCTCGCGTAACGGTTACTTGGCCGTTTTTAAACTAATGAGTGCGAAGTTTTAGACTTTTACTTTTAACTCAAGAACGGTTTGGTCTAGCTTCATGAAATTTTGACAGCAGTTTGAGATTATTAACTTTCATGTTTGTACGAAATTTTCAGGCAATTATTAACGTGACTTTTGTTTTAGGACCCAAAACCACCCCAAAAGTTTGGCGTAAAAAGCGGTCTCATTCAAAAATGGCTTAAGTACGGCAAAAAATTGTTCTCACGGTTATATGTCTTAAGATACTCTTTTATCCCAACAAATCCACTTTTGGCTGCAATAAGGTTTTTTCCGTTTTTTTTCACCTCTTTTTTTCCTTTTTTTCTTCCTAAATCTTGCACGCTCTTCTAAACCACGAAGCATCGAAATCTGATTTTTGTGTAAAGTTGTTGACCTGCAAACGCAATTTTATCTCCCGAAATTTTTTGGGTTGGCGACTCTGCCGGGAACACTCCTGAAATCAATTTTTTGAACGACTTAAGCTACGGCACTAGTTTTTTTGATATCAGCAGGTATTTAAGAGACAAATATTTTGACATAGTTTGGGGATGCCACCCCCCCCCCCCCCCCGGGGACACCATCAAATACACCCCCCAAAAATTAAATTTTTAAGCGGCTTAAGCTTAAGTGCCTGTGTTTTTTTGATATCACTAGACATTTAACAGACATATATTTCGAAATAGTTTTGGGGTGCCTACTCCCGAGGATCCCCCCAAATGGAACCCACAAAAATCAATTTTGTAAATGGCTCAAGCTAGGGCGCTAGTTTTTTTGAAATCTGTAGATATTTGCGTTGGTCGTTCAAAGGGGTTGCTACTCAACAAGCTCCCATCTAGTTATTTATATAATCACGGATATAAGGGAAAAGCAGAACAAGATTTGGCAAACTTTTTTATTATACGTACCTCAAGTTGTTCTTATTTCTTCAATAAAGCCAGCATTCTCGAGCAGTATCTCTTTGAAGAGATACTCCTCGAAATCAGTTTTTATTAAAGAAAAGAGGTCTACTGTACTTGAGGAAATGAAGAGGTGCCCCAAACCTTTTTCCACAATTCCCTTTATTCGCAAAAATACGGTTTAATGCGTTTGATTTAATATCATTGGCAACTCTACATTTCGCAATTTGTGACATCACAAAAGGCATAATTTTGCCAAATTTGTCACAGAATAAACAAACGAGATTACCAACTGGTTACTGGTAGCAGTCAGTATCCTAATTAAATCTGAAAATTTGGGTACTGCTAAGTGAATATGCTGCTACTGGAACCTGTAGACCTAGGCCACCAGTACTGATCTACAGTAGGCCTTTTGTTGTGATGTCACAAAATTGCGAAATGCAGGGTTTTCATTGCTACGAAGTCGAGCGGAATAAATCGTATTTTCGAGAATAATGAGAATTGTAAAAAAAGGTTTGGGGCTCCTCTTTATTACCTCAAGTAGTTCTCATTTCTTCAATAAAACCGATTTCGAGCGCTATTTCTTTAAGTCCCATTTGTTCACAAAATCTTTGAAAATTAGGTAAGGGAAAGTTTACCAAGGTAAGGAAAAGTTTACCAAGTTAGAAGATTGTCGCAACCACTCTCCGAAATCTGAGCATTTTTATCCCATATATTTACCTTAAATGATATCATAAGACGTTTTCGTACGTGACACAACCACTTTGACTTAGGCATTTCATGATTCAGTGTCAAAAACACACCTATGAGCAAAATTTAAACCGCCTATGACGTCATCACAAAAATGACGTTTTTACCAAAATCGGTTGTGATTTTACTGCGATGACGTCATCAACTCAAAACCATTTTTTCAAAAGCATTTAGAGAACACCAACCAAATGCCAGCTTGAATATTTCGGAGTCTTTAGTATAGGAGCTGTACAGTAGGTAGGGGAGCTTCTTTGCCCTCTTCCCCTTCCCAGTGAAACGCGTTGGTCAAATAGCCCGTGTAAAATAGAGCTTACGTACGAAATAGAAATGGGCTATCAATAGCACAATTACAAAACCACAGCACATTTAGCACGAAACTTGTTTATTCAAAAATCAAACTCAAGGAACCAACTTGTTAAATAAATTTACATAGACTGCTACTAAAACACAATTAGCGCCAAAGAGTTTTTAGTGATTTGCTCAAGCTTTACAGGCTTAAAATTAGGAAATTGGGTTTGGGGCAAGTTTTGACAGGTGCTGGACAAAGGTAGGTCACTCTTCTCCAGATGGTTTCTTGTGCTTTTTTGGTAATAAACCACATGTGTCTGCAGACCTCCCCTAGATTGTAACATTTTTCTTGCGCAGTTGAAGTGATTGAGCCTAAATTACCACGTGACACTTGGCTTGATGTTTTCCATTGCAAAGACCCACCAATGCCCAAGCAGAGAAATAGATAGGTGAAAAAAAGAGTCGAAGAATTTTATGTCCTTGAGAAAATGAATTCCCCCCCCCCCCAAATCCCACCAGCTGGACCAGTACCTTGGTCCTCTTTCGGGTAGCCTAGTTAACTTTGGTTTGAAGGACATTAAACTGTGCTTCGATGTAAAAGTTCACTTTTTACTTCCGAGTTGGAAAACTCTTGCAAAGTGTTATTTCCTAAAACTGTGTAACACTACCCTAGCCTTTGAATCGAGCTCGTTTTACGGCTACAAACCAAACTCGCAACCACTTTTCTACTGCATTCAGCTTTGCCACAGCTCCTCTAATCCACAAAGCAAGTTTCGTAACGATTTTTACTTTTCACCAGGTTTTCTTTTTATATCATCATACAACTCCTTTTGTAATTTTTGTAATTTTGGGCTGAGTTTTTTCATTTTTAGCAATTCCAGTTTTTTCAACTCTTGAATTTTGAGGAAGAGATGCATTTTTATCATTTCAAAGTTTTTGTTGGAATTTGGAATTTTGTAGTTTTTTTGGCGATTTATTTGGTTTTTGCTGAAATGATGCACAGTAAGAAACATTTCCACTTTTATCGGTTTTTGGTTTTCCTTTTGCTGTTTGGTGTTTTTTTCTTTGGTTTTTCTCTTGTGTTTTGTTTTTGCTTTTTTTGTTTTTTTTCTGGATGCTTTTTCAGTTTAATTAGAGACAATCTTTTTTGAATGAGCTTCCATTCTCAAAAATTGCGTAGCTGCAGAATTAGCTTTTTTGCTTATTTTTTTTTTGTCTTTTTCGCTTATCTGATGCAGTCATTCGTTGCTATTCTCTTACTGCATTCGTTTGTTATTTTATGAAATATTCTTCTCTGCTGCTTTTTGAAAATTCATCTTTCCACTTGACAATTCTAAAAATATCCTTTTTTACCACTAACAATTCCGGTCGGACTTCCATCAACGCCACATTCAAATCATAGTCCATTATCTCGGAAATCTACCGAAGGTCCCAATTCCGGATGATTTGTTATCATTTCCCGCAATATTTTAGCTTTATGTTGAACATCAGACTCTTCATAAAAGAGCTCACAATTTTTCCTTTTATCTTTGAAATTTTATTTTGATTTTCTTTTTGTACTTTTGTCTTGGTTTTGTTCTTTGTACTTTTTTCAGATGCATGCAGTGTATGACAAACAATAAAAACTGAAGCAATATATTTTTTGAGTGAGCTTTTTTCAAAAAAGATCGGATAGTTGCAGACTAAGCTTTTTCGTAGCACCTTTTCCAGTAAAATGTATATCCTCCACAGTTCATTCAATGCAATTCTCATGTTGTACTAATTTTTGTCGAACAAACTCGTCTTTCTGGTTATAGCCTGCTTCTCCCACTGGTCATTTGCTCTCCTCGTTTCCGCAAAATCTAATCTACTTTCAATTTTTTTCATTTTTGCTTTTGCCAATGCCGCGGAATTCTTCACGGAGCTCCCTCAACTCCGGTCGAATTTCTTCAATCTTAGGCAACTTCGGCTTTGTTCTGCATTTAATTCGACTCTTGGTAAAGACCAACATTTTTTGAAAGTTTTTTTTTTTTGATTTTCTTTTTGTACTTTTGTCTGGGTTTTCGCTTTTATATTTTTGTCTTGGATTTTCTTTTTGAACTTTAGTCGTGGGCTTTCTTTTTTGTGCTTCATTTGGCTCTGATGCTGGTTGTGCGATAGAAAACAAAAACAATGTTTTTGGTTTGGTCTTCAAGAAACGGGTGTCTGCAGAAATGGCTGCTTGCATTTCAATTATCATTTTCATTTTCAAGCAGCATTCCTTAAAGTTTTCTCTACAAAATTCCTTCTCAATCAATTTTATACTAGGTATTGCTTCCGGTGGGCTCCAACTGTCTTTGAAGAGTAGCACTGCATTTAGGTATTTATTGTTGTTTCCTCTCTTGCGTTTCGAAACTTTTTCTATTGCATCTTTATTTTTCTTTGCTAATTAATCACGTTCAGGTCCATCCTGAAAAAGTCCAATCTTATGTGTGAATCCTTGACGTAGCACTAACGTCATCATTTTTTTGCTTTCACTTAATAAGATGTTGAAGTATTTCCGCTTCATGTTTTCATCGAATTTTAAAACACTTTGCTTTTTTTCTTCATATATCAAGATCCACAACATTTCTCATTTCTTATAACCTTGTCATCTTTTCAACGCGTTTTTTTGTTGTTTGATGTTTATGAGTGGAGAAGGTTGTGGCAACTTGGTATTGTAGCAAAGCGGAAGTTTGTTCGATTTGAAGCTCAGGCTCTGCGTAGTAGAGCGTTGTCCTTAGAAAAGACACTTCGCCGTAATTTTCCATCTCGGAAAGTATCTGGGTCACTTTCAAATCCAAACAAAGTCCAATGTCTCTAAATCAAAGGCATTTCCATCCACCCAAAAACGGGTCAGGGTAAGACAATTGTGCTTTACGTTGAATCATTCAAATCATTATCTTATCCCTGGGTAATTTTGATCTTTCACTTTCACCAGTTTGAATTTTAGGTGGGTTCAAGTGAAGCAGCTGACTAAACTATTCTTGCCAATTTAGAGGCAGACCAAAACTAAGACAGTGAAAGCCACAGGACTTTAGTAACTATTAACAGGATAAGACTACAAACTGGACAAACATCCCACTTCCTCAGTTTACTTCATCAGTAAGTGGGGTTCCATTCATCACCTTCTACGAGTAGCAGGACCACTCTGTCCCGCTATTCTACCCCGACGGGACGCTGGGGGAAAACTTTTATTGCACAACACAACAGCGAGTTTATGTTGCCCATGATGAGAACTCCATGGCCCAAGATTTATAGTTGGTAAATAGCATTTGCATTAAGGACAAGCTTTGAGCAAATCCCAAGACACTCCTTTGATGCAAATGTTACATGACTCAACTAAATTTAGAGGTTTTATTATCAGCTAGTTCATCTTGTTGGCAACACCAATCACAAAATAATGTTTTCGTCCGTAAGATGACATCATCGAACATTTTGTTGGAAAACTTGTTTTGACCTCTTTCGTCGAGGTCGACAAGAATGTTGTTTGTCGGCGTAATCTGCAGGCGGAAAAACAGAGTTATTAACTTAAGATTATTACTGCAATACAAGTGAACATACTTTTCTGTTGACCGCTAGGCATATACGAGACTGCTTGTCATAACTTTAATCTTCGGTATTTGCGTTTGTCTGCAAATTACTATATAGCCGTATTTTCAAAAAAATTTTTAGGCTTCATTTCACTGTTCTTATTCTTCTTACTTGTTAGCACTTGCTGTAGCAGCGTAGCAGTTGACTGCGCAGTCTCGTTACTCAATGCGACCATCTCGCCTTTTGTTTATCAGCGTTAGGTGGCGCGCTAAAGCTGATTTTCGATGATTTAAAGCGAACAGTTTTTCCAGTTTTCTGAAAACCGATTGAAATCCACTCCGTTATTTTCTAATTTCTTTTTTTTTCCAGCGATTGCAGTTTCACCCATGAGCTTTAAATAGGCTTTCTGTTTTTGCAGTGTTCCCCCAACTTCTTTCGATTATTTTTAGCTCTTTCGAAGGAAAGAAAACTTTATAAGGGTTTTGGGTAGTTTTGGATGTAATTTTAGGTCATACGCAGGACCATATATAAGCTTAATCAACTTTACAAAAAAGTGTTTAACACGTTTCGTTTTTTAGCGTTCTCGCATTCTATCTCTCATTTTCTAACGCATTCGAAGCGTAAGTTTTAATAGTCAATTGTTACCTTGTAAGGGTAGAAATACAAACACAACTTGTAAAGTCATAATGGAGCAAAAATAATATTATGTGAAGGTGAAGATTATAAATAATATACGTTATCCCCAGCTTTGCACTCTGCAATCATCTGACCTCACCTACAAAGTCAATTTTTACAACCCCCAGATTCTCGATCACTTTCTTCCCAGAAAAGTACTAACTTCTAAATCAAATTAAAAAATCAAATCTTTCATTATATTCGCTGTATTACGCCGAAACGTGTGACGAGTTTGCGGGCCCCATGCCCGCGTGATTGCGTCTGAGGGCAACACAGCTCTTTTCGAAAATGTTGAAGCGGTGGTGAGCCATTGGCAACACTGCGTCCGATTTGACCGGCCCAAGATTTGAATTTCAGAGCTCCCGCTCCAGAGACGAACGCGCTACCGCTCGAACAACATCTAATCTTCGAAGTCTAATATTCAACAATCTAACGAACCTTCCCTTCGACTCTTTTTTTCTATCCACTCTCTATTTTTACTACTTGGTGATACTTTTATTGTTTCCTTTTGAATAACCGTCTCTGGCGTAAGCAAAACATGCAGAGTTAGCAGGTTTGACTATGGCATCAGTCAAGCACCGAAGCGTCCGCAACTAGCCAACTGCAAGACATGCTTAACTAACGGCGCAGCAGTAATTGTAATTACATTTTATTCACCAAGCTACCTTGCGAAGAAACCTTTCGGTCTTCGAGTCAAGCTGCCACCTGCCCACCACACTTGGCTGAGGCTTCACACACTCCCTTTAATTGCTGAACGTCAAACAGGGAAGCTGTGAATACCAATGTTTACAGTCTTTGGTCTGACCCGACCGGTCTACCGCTTCAGTAGCTGACGCTCAATCCACCCGACCACTGGTCGGTCTATTGAGATTCGTGTCCTGTACTATAGGTTGAAAAAGCTATTTTCTGCTGAAGCAACTTACCAACTTTCCAACGTAACTAAAATGGAACTTCAACTTTTAAACCCGGAATTTTGTTCTCAAAATGCTTACGTTTTGTGGTATATACTTTGTTTATTAATCAACTGTTTGTCCTACACTACGGTAAAAGTACCTTTTGGAAATGAAAACCTGTTCTTGTTGTAGTTACAGACGTGAAAAGTTGCTTGAGCAAGAATAATAGAAAGATTTTTACACTAAGTTTGATAAATACAAAATAGTCTTTGACTAGTAAACCAATTTTTTCACAAAAACGCAACATTTTGCTGTTACAGTACTTTTTTTTACAATTTTCGACAAGAGTATGGTGGTTTAATAAAGTAAATTGTCTCTAACTAAGCGAAAGATGTTGTGTGTGGTTATCTGATCTTCAGAATGTGACTAAATTATAATGAAATCTGGATTTATCAATCAGTCGTTTTTTTCCTATACTAGTCACACAACAATCAAGAGGTTTAGGCTAATTGAATTGCAATGTAATAACAACAATAAAAACGAACACAAATTATTTTAAAGACACAAAAACAAATCTAAAATCGTTGTCCCAGAGTGACATTGCTGCTTCTAATCTTCGACACGTTTTTTCTCGGGATATAAAGTAGATGTGCCTGAGCATTTCCAGTTCATTCATATGAGCTGCAATAAAACATAAAATGATAACGTTCTTGATATTACTCTCAGTGTTTTTGCGGAGTCCATCTCTGGGCGACTTCGCCCAAACTTTTTAAGAGAAATGTCATATAACGGTTGAAAGCTGATTGCATTTTTTTTTTACCAAATTTGACTGGCCCAGTAAACGAACTGCACACTTTCCGTTTTGACGAGGACAAGAATATTATTTATCATTTTTTTTAACGTTATATTGTTTGCATGGTCGTTATCAATCAAATAGAACGTTGCTGTTGCAAGCTTTTATCATTATCTGAGGTGGATCAGAAATTACTGCACAACCGCTATGCGCCATCTAACGAGTTAAAAGATATTTACTTTCTAAGCGGTGGCGTAGCTCATTTGGTTGAACGTCGGGCTAGAAATGTTTTGTGAACTATTGCGATTCAACTAATTTTCTTTTGTGACGTGATCTTGAAATTATTTCTATCTTGTGCTTTTTACTTTAATATTTACTAAAAAAAAATCAAAAGGTTTGCGATTTTTCTTATCATTATATCTTTTCTTATCATTCTTCCGATTTATCCTGAACTGGCAATCCGTTGTTGTGTCTTTGAGAGGGACACTTTAACACATTTTATTTTTAAGTGGGTTTAAGGCTCTAGTTTATTTGTCTGGTTGGCTATTTTGGCAAAAAATGTGCAAAGAAAACCACCAAAATGATCCTTTGCGTCGGTGTGGTTACACAAACGCAGAATGCCAGATATTATTCAATAACAAAATACTTTTCGCATAAATTATAGAAGCAACATCATATACAGCAAAATATTGATAAATGCAGTTAATGCTTCGGAGTAAATACTTACCGTTAAAAATACAATGAGCCCGCGGTTCGTGCGAATTTTGAAAAAAGATACGGCAACCTCTGTAAAGGGAAAGTGCCTCTTTATACTTGCAAGTAATAAGAAATTGGTCAACTTGTTTCAGGCAAGTTTTAACATCATCGAAGTTGTTCACGTCTAAATCTGAAAATACTTATTGCTGAAGAATGATCTCGAAACAAAAAAGTTTCTCTGAATTCTTAAAAATATTGAAATGATGTCGAGGAGGCTGTTGTTGCGCAAATTGGGCAACTAGGTGAGGGCAAAGGAAGCTTCTCCCCCCCTTTGCCAAGTTACTTAGAACATTTAACCCCACGATAAAAATGTTTAAACGTGTTTAAACTTTACCTGTAAGTATAAGAGAGGTGGCTAAAGGAGCTGGGCAATTTAATTTTTTCAAACAACTCCTGGATTTTTAGCAAATTGGTTCTTTCAAATGGCTGTAACAACGTGTGAAATGGAATATTCAAATAGCGCCCAACTGGCTATTTTTGCCAAAAAAAAATTACATAATTGCGCAGCAGAACCAATGGCCTACAGCGGCTAGGGCTCCGCCGCTAGACCTATTTCTGTAATGCACATGAGTCGCATTTGTTTTTTTAGAATACCGCCAAAATGGGTCAAAAGTATTTTAATGTTTAGCTCAAGCCCACCCAACCCGCTAACAAAATCTTGGTTTACCGTATGTGCTACGCTAGGCAAAAAAATTCTAACGTAGCCCTACAACCTCAACCCTAAACCTAATCCGAACACTAACCCAACAACTCTAAACGTCACTTTAATCCTAACCCAAACCTTAACGTTATTTAAAATAAAAAGAGCATAAGAGCATTTGAGAAACGATTCTTTGCTTGCTTATCGCAGCAGCCGTTACGTAAAGTAATATGAGCTGCTTCTCTTCAAAAGTTTTCAACTTGAAGTAGCTGATGAATTATCTAGTCGAAAATTTGTCAAACATATTATAGAATCTGCTAGCAAATCCAAGTATATGTAAACTGTTCCGAAGAATTAGAAACGGAATAAAAATTTAGGAACGTCGTAAAACACTTTGTTGCAGTACTTTTCTTAAAAAGATCCAATGGAAAAACGAATTTCTCGTCGTCAACTTCAATTAAACCCTCCTCAATTTTTTGCCAAAACCGTTCAATCATGTATAAGGCCAAATGACGATCATCATTGATATTTTCCTCATTTGATGAAGTTAACAAAGGGATACTGTCGGAAAAAACCGAAGATTCTTCAAAAGAATTATTTTCCTCCAAGCTTTCCTCATTTGACGAGAGTGATGAAAATGAAAGATTCGACAAAAATGAGGAATCTTCACTTGGTGATGATGAAAGTGATATATCAAACGCAGAAACATTAAAGTCACTCATTCTCAGATATTTAACTTATATTTAACGAAAAATAGCGGTATGTCAGCTAAAATTTCTAAAAACAGTTGTGTAAATTTTTTAACTGAAATTTTGCTTTGAAATCAAAATGTAATTTATGCTTAATCGAGTTTTGATGCACTATATGCTATTCACAACCCTACTTTAATTTCTTCCTGAACAGTCTCTTACTACGGCCATCATTGCAATTTCCAAACCAAAAATAATTTCCATTAAACTCGCTCAAATGTGTTCGCAAGGTTCAAGCTTCAGATTTACAAAAAATGGCGGCCTACGTCTGTTAAAATAATTCCTAAATAGTATTTTGTAAATTTTTTGACTTGAATTTAGCTTCAAAATCAAAATATAATTTATGTTCACTCGAATTTTGATACTCTAGATGCTGCTCTAATTTCTTTCTAAACAGTCTCTTACTAAATGACCATTATTACAATTTCCAAAGCAAAAATAATTTTTGTTAAACTCGGTCTAGCGTCTTGTTTGTTCAGGCTTTGCGAGATCGTAATCTATTGCGAGATCAAACTTGAGCTCCATTTTAAACTCTAGATAAAACTTGAGCTCAAGACCGTCTTGAGTAAAACCTCAAGGGCAGCTAAAAAATAACAACACTAGTTAGCAGCTGTTAAGATTTGAAGTCAAACTTATCCCTATTTTGCACGGGGTATTCGACCAACGTATTATACACGGGAGGTTGGAGCAATAATGTCCCCTATCTGACTTCTACTCCAAAAGTCATAAAAACACCAAATTTGTCTTGCGGGTAGTTAGTTGTTAACCAAAATTTGTTAAAAAAATTGCGTTTGAGTAAATGACGCCATCATTGTGGACGTCACAACCATAGTTTCGAAAAATGATATCATTTTTGAAATGAGGTCACAGGGGGTTTAAATATCGTACATAGATTTGTTGTCTGATACTAAATCATAAAATGCCCAATTTAAGTTGGTTGGGTCACAAAAACGTCTTATGACGCCATTTAAATTAAATATTGACAAAAAATACTCAGTATTCAAAGAGTGACTTCGAAAAAGTTCGAAAATCGGGAAACTTCCTTTACCTTAGTAATTTCACATAATTAGGAGTTATTTGTAATGCATTTTGACTCAAAGTCAAGTTAATTTAAAAAAAAAATTTTTTACTGTAGAGATTTATCACAAAAAAAGACTAAAGTGGTACAAAAATTCCCCTTCTATCAAATAAGGTTAAAAGGGCATTCAACTTTAATTTAAAAAAATAAACTTATCAACATAATAACCTCATTGAAAAAAAGGAAAAAAATTATGGAACAAAAAAATTCATACTTTCCTCTTAGAAGCCAAGTTTCTGCCATTTTGTTTCATACCAATTGCGCATCAATTCAAATTGTGGATTTTGAAATAGTTACATTCGTCTTTAAATTTGATTTTTGCAAGTTTGAATGAAATTGGATTTTTTCAAAATCATTGCAAATTTGTGTTGCTTTGTTTGAGTTTAACCTGTTCAAAAACCGTCAAACCAACGCAATGCTAATTCACGTTAAATTAGAATTTTGAACTTTCGTAAACAAAAAAATTGAATTCCCCTTAGCTAATATAGTGGCTATCATGTGCACCAATACAACCAAAAATTATCACTAAACTACAGGTTAATTTCATAATGTTATGTTAAATTTAACAACCTAAAATTCGCTGCGGTCAGACTCTCTTTTTTCTCTCCTAGTCGGTTTGAAGAAGCTCTCCCGAGCTTCCAGTCCTTGTCTTTCTTATCTTCTCACACTTTGATTTTCTGAGTTTCTTTTAGAAAGAAAATTTTGGGCTACAGTATTTAAAAAGTTGATTGGTGGTACAGAACTTGAGAAGTGCTTTGATTAAAACGTTCATCTTCGAAGCTTTTCTTCTAACACTTGTCAAGAAGAATCGTAAGAATGGAGAGCGCAGGAAAAGGATGGGTTTGTTTATAGGAAAAAGCCGAGCCGTGATTGGCTGGAAAAAGGCCAATGAGAAAGCTCTCTCATGATGAACATGAAGATGAACATTTTAATCAAACCTACAGTATTTCAAATGAACAATCAAGATTTACTAACGAATTGCGAATCAAATTTTACTAAACGCAACCCTGAAGAGTCTAAAAACAGACTTCTCAACACGTTATCTCCTTTCCCTCTAGTCGACAAAAGTTGAACGCAACCCAATTTATACTGTCTCAACACGTGGAGAAAACAATTATTTCAGCAGAAATTTCCGAGCTCAACAATGGAGAAAACAATAGATAAACACTGCGCAAATAACTGAAACAAAAGTCGAACAATAGAAAACGGTTGTTGCACATCTGTTAAGAAATTTACTTCTTCTGATATAAACACGCGCTCATTTTTTTCTCCAGTATTTTCCGAGATTGCTCTGAAAACCTCAAAATAACTTGGTGAAGAGTAAACAATCCATTTCGGCAAAAAGCGATTTTAGACAATAGCACGTTTCTAACCATTTATTTTTTTGAATAAGAAATTAAACTTCCAGCAGGTAACTGTTGTCTATTCCCGCAACTTGTTTCTCTAATTAGACAACAATCTAAATTGCATTTCCGAAATTTAAAATTGTGTGACCAAGAAACAAAATAAACTTTGTGTTTCAACAATTTTTTCACGCAAACATCAGTACGGTAAAATAGATATTATGTTAATATCCAGATATCATTTCATCTCAGTTACACTGCAATGCTATAATTCAATAAATTACTTCAAAACAAAAAGAATCATTTTAGGACTTATTTTGTGGAATAGATACCAAATGATCAGCATAAAAGCAAAATTCTAAAACTTAGGCATTTTATTTCTTTTTAATTCTGCATGCTCTCTTCCTTTTTAGCTTGCTGAAACCATTTTACTAAAACACTTAGTTCTGCAGCTATTTGGTGAAACTAAATTTGTATATAGTTTCACTATTTGCAAATGATGAACAAAAACAAAATACTCTTTTTTGTGTATGTAGGAACGGGCAATGAGATAACTAACAAACATTAGTCAGAAAATTATTGTTCAAATTTTGTACCCAGCACACTACAGCAGTCGCAAAAATTGAACTGTATTGCCGATTGCGTTAGGGTTCGGTCTTCTTCTTTGGTGTTGAGACACGTGTTTCAGAAACTTCGGATTTTGTGTTACACAGTAGATTACAAATCTAAAACTTTGGAGCCAAGCATAAAACGACAATAAATTAGCGGTTTGATTGAAGTTATTTTTATTTGATTTTGATTTTATTTACGTAAAACTTATGCAAAAACAAACTTAGAGACATTTTGTTAAAATGCAGTAAAGCCAGGTGCCAACTTGATTTGGATGATCTCCTGCATTCAAAACCCTATTAGAGACAAAAGACTGCAGCAGAAATTATCTTAGCTTCGATTGCATCAAATTCAAATTTAATTAACTTTAAATTTAATTAAATTCGAATTCGTTCTTATTTTAAGTTTTAGATTTATAGTCACCCCCTTAAAAAGCGTATTGGAAAAATAGCCTGCTGGGAATATGACTTTAGAATTTTTTTTTATTCTAAATGTTTTCAACATTAAATTTAATAGTTTATTGAATTACAATAGAAACTCAGACATTTTCGACCACTCATTTTTTATTGCAAAATTATTGCAATGAAGGCTAAGATTTCCCAAAATTGTAGCTCACTGTAATGAGGATTTTTCAGCGTTCATCAAAAACCTGTAATTGACTAAATCGGAGATGGTTACACTCTTTTTTTCTAGGAACCAGTAATTTTAAGTTGAGATTGGCTGTTCATATTTTTTTGCCAAATTTCAGCCTCATTTGTTCTTAAATTTTGTAAGCATCCATGACAATTTATTAACCATGTTTGTAAAACTGTCTATTCCGAATGCTCTGTCAGGTTGAGCTACCGCTTTTTATGATGTTTTTGCAGCATCGTAAAATTGCAAAAGAGGAAATTCGAGTTTTTTTCAGTTTGAAAGACATCCAAAATTTTTTTGAAATTCTTGGCATTATTCCAGTTTTTTTTACTTGCGAAATGCGCAACAGCACTACATAAACTCAGAATCGTTGTAATTCTGCAGGCAAATACTTGGAAAATCACTAAAATTTCATCGTTTTCAGCACAGAAGTTATTTCTTTTTACGTTTGAAATTTATTCTTTATGATTGGCACTTAACTTTTTTTACTGCTGAGGCTAGCATTGTTTGTAATTTCTTCTTAAGTTTTGAGCAAAAATAAGCCTCGCGTTCTTGAAAATGACTGTACTTATAATAATAATAAAAATAAAAAAAACGTAAATACTCTGGTAAGAGTTGACTACCACTGTTTCTGTGAAAATTTGAAACGTTGTCTATTTTCAAAAACGTCTGAAATCTTTACAGTATTTTAATGCAGCATTTAAAAATGTCGCCACTGTTTGTAGTTTTCAGCAGCTACAGTTTTCCCTGGCTGTTTATTATCGTACAATAGCCCAACTATCTTTTTGTGTGGGTTGAGTTTGTTTTTGTGAGTCTATTTTCTTTAAATGTTGCTATAGCTTCATAGTCAAATGCATTGGCAGAGCCACATTGGTGTAATATCAAGGGAGATGTTAATTCTTGCGTATAATTAATATTAGTTTTTGAATTTATACAGCTTGATAAAACAGTTTTATGATTTTTTTTTATAAATTGTTTTTATAAATTTGTGGTAAACAATTAACTCATCAAACTTTATTAATTTTGTAAACAATTTTTGATCGGGATAGTAACACTTTTTTCCACTAATTGGGTCTTTGGATTTTACTGTACGACGAAAATGAATTTTAAACGTAAATTTGATCATAAGATGAAAAGCAATGCTTATATGTTAAGATCTGACTTCACCCCCACCCCTCCTGGCAGAAGTTACGTAGTTGACCAAGTGTACTATTCACCAACCCATTTGAAAACTTGGTCACCACACAGGGTTGAAATCAAATTGTAATTACGATTTTATACCCGGCCAGTTGATCGAGCGGTAACGCGTTCGTCTCCGGAGCGGGAGGTCTGAGATTCAAATCGCGGGCCGGTCAAATTGGACACAGTGTTGCCAACAGCTCGCCACCGCTGGACATGTCTTCGAAAGGAGCTGTGTTGCCCGGGCGCAATGACGCGGAGATGGGCCCCGCTAACTCGTCAAACGCTTTGGCGTATTACAACAAGTATAATGAAAGATTTGATTTTGAAGTTGTTTTGATAAGAAAACCGCAAAGGAACCATTTGCGGCCTTTGAGTCAAACTATTACCTACCTACCTGTTTACCACACACGGTGATAACTTTACACTGTACCCTTTAATGTTGAATGTCAAGCAGGAAAGCTGCCTGTGTCTTTGATTTGACTCGACTGGGAATCGAACCCGAGTCTTCCTTATGAGTAGCAGACGCTCTATCCACTCGACCGCTGATTGGTTGAAGAAGAGAACAAAATTAAAAACTCAAAACAAAAAACAACATCAAGGAAAGAAGAAAAACTTGATCGATAATGTAATAGTATTTCGATTGAGATATCAAGAATGCTAAGACAAAAACAAGCGTTATGTTTCACGCGATTGGATTCGTGACCTCATGGTCTACCATGAAAATAATATTGACGGCCTCGATACTCCGTTCCACTCCATTCTCATCTTTATTCGTCCAGAGGATTCAAGGCTGAGACTTTTATGAAAGCTAAAGCGTGAGTTGGTACAGCTTTTTGCAAACTGTATTTCGCTGAGGAAATGCTTGACAAATATATGATATAGATTTTACCTCGAAAATAAATTAGTATCCATGCAATTTTTGGTAGAGGTAGTACATTTCATCGGTAGTTTTATAGCAGTGGTAAGTTTGAAAGGTTTTGAGTAAACATTACGTATAGTGGTGGTTGACTGTTTTCGGTAAAAAGTTTTGAAGTAGCAATACTGCACTGGAAGACATTCAAGAACAAAAAGGGGGGCCTATTTCAATTAAAATTTTTTTGCTAATAAAAAACAATCTTCTTCTGATAAGTCCCTTGAGAAAGAACGAAACAGGTTGCGACACCTCAATTCCATTTATTGTCATTAAATCATTATACATTTTGTGAAACAATGCCCCAAGTGCACTTGTCGTGAACTCCTTTAACTAAACATATAATTTGATAAATACGATAGAAGTAAGTCTTCGACTTTGAAATCGATTCTTCACAAGAACGTGCTATATTCTGCATGTAATCTTTTTTTAAGATTTACCGCAGAATAGTGATTTAACAATGAATTTAATAAAACGTTGGCAACTGAAACGATCAACTAGTATGCAGTCCTCGCTGAATGCGATTGACTAACAATTTTTTAAATTTGGATGTATCAAATTCGTATCTTCCTATACCAGTCACACGCAAGAGATTTAATTGATTGTAGTGCAATAAATATAAAAAAGAGAAAAACAAACACGATTATTCTACAAACACTAAAACAAATCTAAAATCGTTGTCCCAAAGTAACATTGCCGCTTCTAAGCTTCTGTGTGCTTTTGCTCGAGAAATAATTACGATAGGTCTGCTCGAGCTTGTCCAGATCTTTCATATCAGCTGCAATATAAAACATGAAATAATAACAATATTCTTATTTTTGCAGCAGAGAATATGGGTTAGGGACTTAGTTTAAATAAAAATATTAGAACCAAAAATACAACTTGAAACATATTTGAACTAGACACGCTTCGGTTTATCATTAAACCATCATCAGTCTTTTATTTGAATAAGATTGATGATGGTTCAAAAACAAACCGAAACGTTTACATGTTTGAACTAGAAACGTTTCGGTTTATCCCTAAACTATCTTCAATCTTTTATTTGAATAAGATGGATGATGGTTCAAGAATAAACCGAAATGTTTTGTACTTCAGATATGTTTCATGTAATTTTGGCTTCGATAATTCTGATTAAAGAAATGTAGTAGTTATTGTTTAGATTACTGTACATTGTTTATTGTACATTGATTACTGTACATTGTATAATCGCAAATGCGCCCTTTCACGAGTTAAAAAAAACGTTTTTTATTATTTTCTGAGCAGCAACATGGCTCAGTTGGTTGAGCGTCGGTTTACGATCAAGAAGTTGCGGACTCCGCCCTTTCAATTCCCCATCTGGCAATGCTCCATTTTTGCGCACTTGGGAAGGATGTTTTTGCCCTTATTTTCCATTGCCTTTAAGTCGTTTATTTGTCTTGGTAGACCAATTTGAGAAAAGATTTGCAGGCATATCCCCCAAAATAATTCTTTGCGTCGGTGTGGTTAAACAAACACAGAATAAATGCCTTGCAGTACAGCCGTAAAACGCTTGTCACGTAAGCTATAGGAGCAAAATCAGAGGTGACGAAATACTGCTAAAAACAGGCAATGCTTCAAAGCAAATACTCACCGTTGAAAAGACAATGAGCACGCGGTTCTTGGGAATTTTGAAAAAAATGTGTGGCAACCTCTATTAAGAAAAGTGCCTCTTTATACTTGTGAGTAATAAGAAGTTGGTCAATTTGTTTCAAGCAGGTTTTAACATCATTAAAGTTGTTCGCGTCTAAATCTGAAAATGTTTATTGTAAACGAATCATTATAAAAAATAATTATTTTGAATTCGAAAAACAAAAAAGAGAATAATTTTCATGATAGCGAACGCGGCTGTTACGTTTCGAAAACATAAAAAATCAATCAACTTGACCCAAACCTAAACCTAACTCAAACTCCAACCTTACTACCCGAAACTTAATCTTGAGTTCCAGCTCAAACTCAAATCATAACCAAAACCTCAGCGTCATTCAAAAATAAAAAGATCAAAGTATCAGCGCCCACTCTTAGTTTGCTAATCATTGCTGTGAGAAAGCGTAGAAATTTGCTACTTCGTTTAATAGGTTTTCAATATGTGGTAGCTGATGAATCAGAGTTGTAAACGGACCGACTAGTCCAGGCCTGAACCCGGCCCGAACCCGAAAATATAAGCCCGAGCCCGGCCCGAACCCGAAAACTAATTTAAAACCCAAATCATGCCCGAAAAAACCCGAAAGTGACGTTAGGTTTGAAAAATTTAGCAAAGTTGCCAAGTTATTCTGGTTATATTTTTGTGCACCTAAAACAAAAAGCACGTCTCAGGCCCGAATTAAGCCCAAAATTTTTGTCAATTTTAGGCCCGAACCCGACCCGAAAAGCCCGGCCAGACTTACAACTCTGTGATGAATTGTATACCATTAAGCAAAACGTTTCAAACAAGACATAAGGTTTGCGCGCAAATCCAAATAAATGAAAATAGTTTTAAAAAGTGATTAAATTTCAAATGAGGCTAATTAAAAAATTAGAATGGTCTTCATATTTAAAATCTGAAGCTTTTCAAGTTTAAAGCGACCTAAAAAAGCTTTACAGAAACAATAAAGATTTAGAAACGCAATAAAACACTTTGTTGCAATACTTTTCTTAGAAAGATCCAATGGAAAAACGAATTTTTCGTCATCAACTTGAATTATTTCTTCCTCAATTTTTTGCCAAAATTGTTTCGTGTTTAGAGCCAAACGGCGCTCGCCAGGAAGATTCTCCTCATTTGATAAAGTTGACGAAGGGATAATGTTGGAAAAAACCGAAGGTTCTTTAAAGGAATTGTCTTCCTCCAAGCTTTCCTCATTTGACGAAAATAATGAAAACGAGAGAGAAATGAAGAATCTTTACTTGGTGATGATAAAAATGATATATCAAACGCAGAAACATCAAAATCACTTATTCTCAAATATTTAACTTAGCCTATACTTCACGAAAAATAGCGGTATGTCAGTTAAAATTCCGAAAAAAAGTTTTGTATATTTTGTAATTTAAATTTTGCTTTGAAATCAAAACATAACGTATGCTTACTCGAGTTTAGTGCTGTACAGTGTACGTGTTATCCACAACCCTACTTGAATTTCTTCCTGAGCAGTTTTTTACTATGGCCATACTTGCAATCTCGAAAACCAAAAATAATTTCCATTAAATCTCCTCTAACATGTTCGCAAGGTTCAGGCTTCGCGAGATCAACTGGATTCGACTGTATGCTTGAGCTCAAGTTTGATTTTAAGGTAGAACTTAAACAAAAAATCAGCTTCAAAGAGATCTCAGGGGCTAAAACCAAACTTCTTGCCAATTCTTAAGGTTTGAAGTCATTTTGAAAGGGCAACTTTATGGTCCAAAAAAACGGAAGAAAAATCTTTAAAAAATTAGTTATCAAAGGAACCATTGCGATCGTTTTAACTCATGAAGTTAAGAATGACGAAAGGAAAAAAATTATGCTTTTTGCCTTGCTTTTTCTTAGAAGCCAAATTTCGGCCATTTTGTTTCAAGAGGGTTGCGCAATAAATCAGTTTCGTAAATTTCTCCCATTTCGAGTCTTGTTAAGAACCGAGCTTCTAGAAGCTAGGCGCTTCTCGATATTAAAAGTTAAAACAAATACCTTTGAATTGTGAACTTTAAAATTGTTAAATTTGTCTTGGAGTTTAAATTTCTATTTTAAAGCAAAAAAAAAACAAAAAAACAAAAGACGATAAAACTTATATTTTTTCAATAATTGTAAATTTGCTTTGCTTTGATTCAGTATACATGTTGCAATTTGGAGGCAAACACGCAAAAACAACCTTGACAAAGAGCATCAAATCTACGAAAGATAATTCACAACAGATTTGCCTTCTACAGATAATTCTCAACAGATTTGACTTTTTAAATCTAACCGAATTTTCAGGTCTCTCGGACCTGATTTTGGTTTCAAATCACTTTCGATTTCGGGCCGGGTCTGGGCTCGAACTTGTCAGCCCGTTTACAACACTGGAATAGATATCAAACGATCAGCATAAACTCATAAATGGAACTTAAATTCAAAAATGGCATTTTTTTTTCTAATTCTGCGTGCATGAAAACTCAATTTGAGTACTGTAGTTATACTACTCAGAAACAATGAGGAAATAAAGAAAAAAAAATTTTCCTTGTGGATGCAATTACGGGAAATAATATTAGTTTCAATTTTTTTCTTGAATTCTATGTAGAGTTTATTGGTTGTTAAAATTTTACAGCAGCTGTATCGTTATAGATCTTTTTATTAGCTATTGCGACACATATTTTAGAAACTTTAAAGGACAAACTTATATTGAATAAAATTAAATCTGTGATTTAAGTGAAGTTTTTTTATTTGATTTTGGCTACATCTGATACTACTTAAAAGCTATTGTTTTTTTGAAACAAACTTAGAAGCGTTTGTTAAAATGCAATATAAAGCGGTGGAGACCAGGTGCTATAACTTCTTTTAGATTTCGCCTGCAGTAAGTCTTATTAGAGACTGTAGATTAACAGGTTGCCAGTGATTTCGTCACAAAGTGATTTCGTCACAGTGATTTCGTCACAAATGATTACGTGACAGACGGCATTTTGAGCACAAGAAAAGACAGAATAGGCCTATCTGCTAACCGTATTATACTACCATTGTATTGAAATTTAGGAATTGACTAAGAACAGCAGTCATTAAACTATTCTACTATCCCCAGAGCTGTCTTGCCCTAACCCTCACTTTGTGGCGAAATCACTGTGACGAAATCACCATGTGACGAGATCACTGGTAACCGATTAACACTAGAATGCCTTGTGTAGTCATTTTCATTACTTGGAGCTATTTAATTTGACACAGCTTTATTGCTATTATTTTTAGACAGGTGTCCTGCACTGACTTTTATTTAATCTTTGAACTTAATCGGATTACGAAATGACACTTCCAATTTTTTTTTGTTTGTGGACCAGGAGACCTAGATTATCTTGAATGCCCAAGGTAGTCATTTTGACTACCTGCTGAATTTTTGTGATAGCAGCAATTCTGGGCAGCTTTTCTAATCCGCATTTCTTATTTGTTTTCTCTCTTCGTACAATCGTACTAGCCATCGCTTTTTCATTCAGTATTTTTCTAATTTTCGGTAAAGTTTACAGTTGCAGCGCTGGAGAAAACTATATCGTTATGGCGAAAAGAAAACGCTTTAGCACTGACGAAATTCCTTCATCTTTGCGTAATATTCGTGATGATGTTTCTGAATGCGAGGACAGTGAGTCAGAAGTAACCGATTTATATTATCCCGAGCTAGATTCAGACTTCTCCTTCAGCGACGAATATGAGTCGAAGTTATCAGAGAGCACAATTGCTGACTCTGATTCACTCGATCCCCCTTCTAAAAAACAACGACTGACACCATTTCGAACAACTGAAGCTCCTCAGGAAGTAGACAAGGATGCTGAAATGAATTCGTGTCACAATCAAGAGGAAAATGATCGAAACAGTGAGGTCGCATCAGACACTCCACAAAGCGAACTTCCTTCTCTGGACGTTGGTGGCACTGCTAGACAGAGCGTACTGATAGCTCCAGATGGAACAGAATGGCTTCAGATAACTTCCCGTGACAGTTTGGTAGGAAGATGTTCGCAGGAGAATATTTTGAGAGAAACTTTTGGGCCTACGCCTTACACAAAGAGAAATGTGTTTGCTGGTAACCCTACAAGTGCATGGCATCTTCTTATTCATGGCTTTATTCTCAAACGCATTGCAAAATGTACGATTACTGAAGCCCACCGCCAACTACAAGATGAAACATTTGCTCTAACCATTGAAAAATTAGAAGCTTTCATCGCTGTCATGTATGCTCGAGGGGCTACAGGAAAAAGTGCTTTACCTTTGCATGACCTTTGGACTGAAAATTGGGGTGTGCCTTTGTGCAAAAGCGTAATGTCCAGAAACCGATTTTGTGAAATTCTCCGGCTCCTTCGTTTTGATGTGAAATTGAATCGTTCAAATAGGCTACAGACCGATAAATTTGCTCTATTTTCAGAAGCCTGGACCCACTTTACGGATAATTGCTACGCATTGTATAAACCTGAAGCTTTGTTCACAGTCGACCAGGGATATCTACTAGATATCCCTGCAGTCGACGAACAGCTCTTCCCATCCAGATGCCCATTCACTCATACATGGCTT
This sequence comes from Trididemnum nubilum, assembly GCA_963965965.1. Taxonomy (NCBI): domain Eukaryota; kingdom Metazoa; phylum Chordata; class Ascidiacea; order Aplousobranchia; family Didemnidae; genus Trididemnum; species Trididemnum nubilum. The sequence goes on from OZ014488.1 coordinate 25,922,587, forward strand.
CAAAGCCAGATAAATTTGGGCAAAAATATTGGTTAGCCTTGAACAAAGAGAGCAAATACTTGATAAATGGCTTTCTTTACGTAAGAGAAAGATGAAATGCGCTCCTCAACCAAACGCGTTTCTGATCATGTTGTAATGCAACTCATGCGCCTTTATTTATGCAAAGGGAGAAATGTTACCACTGATAGTTACTTCACTTCTGTGAAATTAGCCAATCAGTTAAAAGAAAAGCAAACAAGTCTTCTGGGAACAGTAAACAAAATCAAGAGGGAAGTGCCATTACCATTGAGAAAAATAAAAGAAGATCTTCATTCTTGCAAGCTTTACGAATCTGGAGATATTACTCTAACAGTATACCAGGGAAAGGTGAATAAACACGTGCTAATACTTAGCACAATGCACAAGGACATTACTATAGCTAATAATCCAAAGAAAACACCGGAAACAGTCTCTTCCTGTAATGAAACAAAGTACGTAGTTGATATTGTTGACCAAATGGCTAAAAAAATACACTAGCAGAACTAGCACAAGAAGATGGCCAATACATAGTTTTCAAAACACACTGGATTTGGCTGCTATCAATGCTTGGGTTCTTTACAAAGAGGTTACCAATGAGAAGATTTCTCGCAGGACCTTTAATCGCAAATTAGCGGAGGAGTTGGCTGAACCACAAGTGAAGAAGAGAAATGGCGGTCCTGGCCCAGCAGTGCCATCACAAACTCGAAGAAGCGAACAAGAAGCACAGCCAAAAAATTCTGTCATGTGAAGATGATGTGCAAGAGAAATCACTCGGTTGGGGTGTGTATTCAATGTAAAAAATCTTTATGTGGAACTTGCGCGATGCTTGTACAACGTGTGTGCAAAAAGTGCACTACGTAATCAGTTTGAGTTTGTCGATTTTTCATGTCCTTGTACTGTATTGTGTTAGCAAGGATTTAATTTATGCGAGTGTGATTATGAACACAGTCAGTGTTTGCCAAATATAACTGAAAACAAAGCGAAAAAGTGCATCGGTATAAGATCTCACTTAATAGTAAAGTAAGAGTAACGCTGGCACACAAATAAGACTTTAATATTAATGCTGATAATATGTTTATCGTGAAAAGGAAAGATATTAGTTCCGTACAACCATATAAAGCTCGCCATTTACTTCGCAATAACCAAAGTAGTCAAAATGACTACCTTGGGCATCTTAGGTAGGAAAAATCGTTGGGCATCCAAGCGTTAAGACTGTAGAAGAAATTACCTTAGGTTTGATGGCATCAAAACAAAATAACTTTAAATTTTATTAAATGCAAACTCGCTTTTTTGTTTTAAGTTTTAGATTCAAAGTCACTCCCTCAAAGAAGGTAATGGCGAGACAGCCTGCTGGGAACGTTATTGTAGATTTTTTTCAATTTAGTCGTTTAAACACTGATTACTTTAATATAATTATTGAATTAGAAACTCATATTTTTAACGATTTATTTTTTATCGAAAAATTAAGGAAAAGTAAGCTATAGTCGCTTCCAAACTCTAGCTCACTTTAATGTTGAATAAGGGTTCTTTAAATTTTGACGTGCCTATGAGCGTCCATCAAAAATGTTTAATCGCTTGGGGTGACATTGAGTAGTTGAATGCTACTGCCTCTGCGTGAAATTGAAACTTTGGCTCTTTTTAAGACACGTTTGAAAGCATATTACAGTATTTTAATCAAGCTATTGAGAACAGTATCGATCTTTCATTGACCATCAAAATTTAAAATTTTAAAACAATAACCTAAAATCCCCTATGCAGCTTCTTTTTTTTTGACTCATCAGGAGGGTATCTTATTCAGAGTTATGAAGACTGGAGTTTGAATTAAACCGATTTAAAAAGTGATCATAGACCAGAACGAATAACAAAACACAGTACACGTCAAAAATTAAAAAAAACTTTAAAACCTACAGTTTATTTCACCCATAATCGAGATCATCAGGAGTGTCAAATTCAAACTGATCGAATCATAGCTCTGAGAAATCATTGAGCACTTTTTGGAAGCATCCACTAATCAGCATAGCTTTTAAGAATGTTGTCATAGTTATAGTTTGCAGTAGTTGTAGTTATCTTTGGCAGTTTATTATCGTACAAGGCCTGCTACTTTGTTGTGTGAATTGACTATTGAGTTTATTTCTGTAAGCCTATTCTCTGAATTGCTACAATGGTCCCTCACGTCGGCTGCATCGTAGGATTGTAGCACTGTAGGTGTTATGTCGAGGGGGATATAAATGATTGCTTATTATTGATATTTTGAATTCATGCATGTAAACTCAGTGCCACATTGGTTTGTTTTAGAGTAGATTGGTAGCATGGCAAAAGAGTTTTCACGGGATGCGTTCAATGAACATTTTCAAATATAAACAAGGGAGACTCGTTTTTAACTTTTTACAATTTCAATTTTGATAGCGATAAAAAGTTGTTATTCCAAAACTAAACCACAAAAATAAAGTGTTCGACATTATTATTTTCTGCCGCCTCAAATGGACAAAATTGTAAAGATCAGCAAAAAATCTTTTATTGCAAATTTTTTCGAGAAATGATCATTATTTGATCAGGTAGTTGACAAATTCTACAATGATTCTTGCAAGTATCACTAGGGAAGGAATTTTAGACATGCTGTAACTATGCAAAAGTAGATCGATCACATAAACAGGGATCGGAACCTACTGCACCCTTTTAAATCAATTTCCACAAAAATGTTTTAATTATTTTTTGGAAAAAGAGTTACTTTTAATTAGTTATATTTAATCATTTTCTGGTAAAACTGTAACCAGGGCTGCAAACTTAATCGATTTTTATTCGAGGTCAAGTTCGAGTTCAGCCTATTTTAGCAAGTCCGAGTTCAAGTTCGAGTTCTGAAATTTAATTTTTCGAGTTCAAGTTCGAATTTGCAGTCCTGATATATAGGTTTCAGTTTTTTTGCCATGTCGGAAACATTCATATGCACAACTTGACTGATTATTTTGCATTGCAAAATACAAAATTAATGATAAATAAATAAATACAAAATTTATGATGAATATTCTGTATGTTAAAAGTAAAGTGTAGGTTATAAATTTACCATCTGGAATAAGCAACTTTACTTTTCTGACATGATTTGTCGATTCCTCTGTTTTGTGCTAGCATATACGAGCTCGTAAAACACAAAATTTTGAAAAAAAGATTTCAATTCGAATGCTGAGTAATCCAAAATTGTTTTTGCTAGCAGTATGCAATAATTAGCTACTTGGCTAATATGCAAACTACAAAAAAGAAATTCTCAATATCTTACAATATTTTTTACGTCGTGAATCTTTTTAACCACGAACTCATTTCTCAATTGCCAACTTTTTTGTCAAAAACAAAACTCGCTGATTTATTCTAACTAATCAGGTGACTTTTTACAAACTGGAAAGTAGAGACAATTAACTTACAGTTTGTTAACGCAATAATTGCGTAATTTTCGCTACCAGGCCAACTTCTTTGTTACTTAATTTACTCGAGAAAAGAGAACGTTGCAATCCCTATCTTTTTGTTTGTTCTGTATTAATAAGTCTTCGTTACGAGGCAAACTTAGTTTTTCGTCACTTGAGAGAACGTTGCATCACTTTTATTCGAATCCTCTTTAATCGCTCTGATTTTGTACTGCATACTTGCGCTGTTTTTCTATACGTCGCCACAACATAAACAAAACAGTGAAGAATATACCCTTATGCTGCTGTTGCGAAAAACGCAACCTCAATTTATACGGCGTGATCAACAGCAGTATTTTTCCCGACAAATTTTTAACCTTAAAATTTTTTTTTAATGAAATTGAACTCGAACAATTTTATTCGAGTTCAAGTTCGAGTTCAGAAGAAATATTTTTTCGAGTTTGAGTTCGGCAAAATAACCGAGTTTTTCGAGTTCGAATTTAAGTTCAAGTTTGCAGCCCTGACTGTAACTATGTAAAAGCAGATCGATCATATTTCCGCGAAAGTGTTTTAGGTATTTTCTGGTAAAAGAGTTATTCAAGCTTTAGTGATTTTGCAAATAATCTGTTACTGGTATAAAAGCACTTTGTTCCGCTAAAGGGAGCCTTTGAGCTTTCAAACGACGAAAATAGCTTTTAAAATCGATTTGGCCATCAAGAGAAACGATGCTGGTTTGCAATCCGATTTCAATCCCATCCCTCCTAACGTAAAAGGAATAAATAACCTCACCAGAGGACCGAAAATCGGCCACCATTCGAGTACGGATGAAAAAGAGTATCACGTGAACAACTTAATGTCCAAAGCTTGATTGGTCATCAATTCAATAGACTAAAAAACAAGAACGCAATGAGAAAAGCAACAAAATGTTTCATGATGTACATAAAACAAAATACGACGTTCGATATTCCGCTCCGTTCTCGTTTTTATTTATCTAACAGATTTAAACTTGAGATTTTTATGAAAGCTAAAAAGTCCTCCGGTCCAACTTTTATCAAAATGTATTTCGCTGAAGAAAGGTCAAATTTAATCGATCAGTGGCCAACAGACAAATTAACTTTGGCGCACAAAGAAGCTTATTCGGCTTAGATCGTGCGATTACACAATTAAGGGGAAAATCTGCCGAGCGATATCCTCGACCAGAAGTGATTCAAGTTTAAAGCAATTGAGTTCGTTACAAATTCATTTAGAATAGAATAGGAAGATAGAGTCTGCTAGTTTAACTATCAACTGGATAGTTTGATTATTTTGTTGAGAATCTTGGACAGAACCGCTTATAGATCTTCACTTCTACGCTAGAAAAAGGTGACGGAAAACCGTAAATCTAGCAGCTCAATTATTAGCTGATGCGCCATGCACCGCCAACCCGCAATAAAAAAGAAAAATTATTTTTGGTTTTTACGTAGATTTGGGTTTTTTAAATTGCAAGCTCTAATGGGTGTTGCAGACTATAGCATCATCTTTTGAAACTACGATTTTGAGAATCACACGACAATGTGTTTTACCACATTTATTCTAGATTAAGATAGTTGGTGCAACTGGTTCAATGTAGAAAAGTTGCCCATTTTGTGTTTATCATACATCTACCAATCCAGTTATTTTCATGCTGAGACCATGTACAAAAAAGGCAAATTGAAAGAACAAAAAAGCGTCTTGACTTTGTGTGGACTAGCAGTTGGGTAAGTAAAGCAACATTTGTAAAAATTTCGTTACAGTAAAATTTTCTTAAAATAGATCCTATACTATGGATTATATCTTTATCATATTAAAGATCAGAGCCTTGCATTTTATATTAAGTTAAAAAAAAGTGCATATCTGCGGAGAAGATTACACTGAACTCTTGCTTTTGCAGATATTTACGGTCCTGACTTACGGGGTTATAGGTAATTTTCAAGATAAACGTTTGTCCGCTAATTCATCCGCTTCGAGAAATGAGTAGTAATAACTAAAAAGGCACTATCAGTGAGTTTTGATATCATCCCGAACCTAAAGTGAAACAAAATTGCTTTAAAGATGATATTGTGCGTTTTGGGGGCAAGGGACGATGAAAAAATATTTGAAAATTTTATCCTGGAAATCACATTGGTCAAAAATCAATTATATTTTCCGCAATCATGAACTGTAAAAATCAATATATCCTATACCTCAAAACCCAGTCCTAAATCTAACCTTAACCTTATCCAAAATAAAATGCAATCCAAGCTCTAACGTTGATCAAAAAGTGCACAAAGAAGAATTGAGTTACCACTCTTTGCCGCTTTTTTTACTTTATAGCCGTAACTTTAGCCACCTCGCTTATTTAAATTAATAACGGCCTTCAACTTACACATCGATTAAAAGCATTGATGTTGACCTTAACCTTCGACAAATATTTTGGATGTTTCATACTTGAATATTTTAGAGCCAACGGACCTTGGAGACCAATCAAGAAAATGAAGCGGTTTAATGCGAATTACTAGCATTTCAAATTTCGTTCAAAAATCGATAACGTAATTAAAAACGCTGCTGCGTTTATAACAACGGTAGTTATAGTTCATACTGAGACAACTTACTGCATTGAATTATGAGAGAGAGAAGGTAGTCTAAACTTTTGTGTAGTAGACGAAAAGTGTATAATTGCAAAGAAGTTTTTTTAAAACAGTTTTTGATTGAAGCGTAAAGCTTTTACCGCTTCAAACTAGAATGGCAAAAAGGTAACATGACACTAAACAATAACTAAATATGATTGTTTTCTAAAGCATCTTAGGGTAAACTATTTAGCGGTAAAACTTCTTTTTCCATTTTGCCAGATCCTTGCAACAGTTAATAAACTAACAAAATAAAGCTAAAGCTATCAAAATAATTTTGGGTGGCGAGACCATGTTATATGTTATTGCGAACAATTAATAATATTGAAACCCGTCAAAACCCAAATCTATTCTAGCGAGCAAACATCTGTCATTTTCCGAATTATAGGTTAGCTAGTGATAGTAATTGATACCAGCAATTCAATTTTATGAAAAACATATTTATTGATAACGTAAATTTGGTGTCACAGTAGGTGACACTGGGCACATAAAACGAAAATTCATAACACTCATGCAATGTAGCGATGCAAAATATGTGTCACTTAGCTTTGACAATGAGCTCAAATTGAAAGTCTTCAAACAGTCAAGAAATGAATATTGCACTTGTGAATGATACTTTTCTTTCCAAGCAAAAAGTTGTGATAGTGATGATGCACTCGTGATGATGATAATGAACCGCCCTCGGTTGATTTAGGTGTTTTCTTTTTCATATACCCAGATATGCTTGAGCAATATTGCGACGAAATGCACAACAGATAAACTTTTCCTTCTTTACCAACTGATATATGCTTTCCATGCATTGTGGCAAGCAGCATCAATGGCAAACGCAAATAATGAGAACCACCATTTTTTCCCCTGAAAAAAATCCGCTTGCGGGCAAAATTTTCATCATTCTATCCACACCTGGCATAAATTAATGGTACTTGGACACGATTTGAGGGCATAACACAGTCACTTACTTTTTCTTGTCAATTGAAACAATTCGATTCACAGTTGTACTGTATGTTGATTCGATTCACAGTTGTTTCGATTCGATTCACAGTTGTTCGATTCGCAGTTCATAAAAAGTTGTATGTTGCTTTTGAGAGACCTTCAAAAACTGGGAGCCTACAGAGGTCAAAAAATTACCTAACGATTTCAATTCATACTTCGCTATCGTGAAAGCGTTACCTACACGAACTACACGATTAGCTTCATCTGATTTTAACTCGTTTCTGCCAAGATACAAAACTAAAAAGTTGCAGAGAAACTTTAAATATCAAAGAACTCACTATCAGAAGACTTAAAAATTTTATTGTTTAATCAATTCAAAGTAAAATATAAAAAAAATTATTGCTGAAATATAAATAATAAATTGCACAATAATACTGTAGTTGTTTACAAAAATAAAGTAGTAGAAACAAATTACGAAATTTTTGAAAGCAGTAAGTACGCCTTGAAATCAAAGATTGCTGACTAATCGGTGGCTTGCTCGAGCCGATGGCCGTGAGGTTTCCTCGCAGCCTCCGCTTGCTATTCAAGTGACTGCTTTTTGAGAAATATATTGCCTTGCTTGTTTGTTTAATTGTGCTTTAATTGCATTTGTCTTGAATCGTAAAATAAATCTTGATACGTCTTTCTCAATTTTCGTTTGCCATTGGGATCCATGCTTTTTTTTGGTCGAAGCAAACTTAAATTGGCCTTATCCATGATTGTTGTTCTGTATTTCTGGGGGAAGGAGCAGACTTTTGTAAAAAAGGTTGAATTTAAAAATTATTTAGTTTGTGAATACCGTAGAGCATATTTTTCATTCAAGAGCTGGTAAAATTTTGATAATTGCTAGAGGATAACGATTAACAAAGCGTATAAACAGTGTAATGGTTAATGAATCTAAAATTAAGTTACAAAACGGAAAGATGAAAAGTACAAATGCAAGAAACAATAATTGTGGAAAAGATAGATTGATTTTGCTGCTTAAAGGTGGTGAATCATCCAGCCAATTCCGGTGGTTTACAATAGATAAAATTGAACTATAATTTTTAATATTTTTTGTCTTAATTTTAGGCTGCAGTTGCAAAGATATTCAACAAATACAAAAAGATATCCCCCGAAAAAAGTTTTTGGAAACTCTGAGTTTTGTTCTTCCCGACAAAACCACAGTAGGCCTAGTAGCATAAAGAACTGTGGTTTAGGCGGGAAGAACAAAACTCAGAGTTTCCAAAAACTTTTTTCGGGGATATCTTTGTGTAGTTGTTGAATACCTTCGCAATCGCAGCCCCAAAATTAAAACAAAAAATATCAAAAATTATAGTTCAATTTTAGCTATTGTAAACCACCGGAATCGGCTGGATGATTCACCGACTTTAAGATCGATTTGCGGTGAAGCGCTATTTATTCCATGGGCTAATTTGCCTGTTCAATTCATTATTTATTGATAGACATCTGTCTTTGGATAAGCAAATGAAGTTACTGGAAGAAATAAAACGGATTTACTTCGCCAATTTCGTAACAGGCATTAACAATTAATTTCCAGATTTTACACGTGTCGTTTTGACTTCAATTCAAATTTTCGCTTTAAAAACCAAGTTTAAAATCTTTATGCAGTTTTAGTATGTGGCAAATGTCACAGCATTTTATAGCTGTGATAAAAGATAAGAATTTAAAGAACAAAGTACATTTTCATTAAAGGCCACCTAATGTCTGCAAACCAATGCACTTAAAATGCAATAAAAAAGTATTATTAATCGAATGCTGAAAACCTGGTTTAGATGCCTGTTCGCAGTTTCAAGTTTTCGCGTTTTTAAAAAGTGACATGACGTCATTAGACCCAGGAGTTCGGTGCCTTCAACTTTACTTTGAGCTAATTACGCCTTTTTTTGGACAACACTTTTTGACCAGCAAGCTGTTATCACACGTGCCTTTCCAAAATCGCCTATCCTCTGCAAAGATAAATTAGTCGAAGGCACCGAACTCCTGGGTCTAATGACGTCATGTCACTTTTTAAAAACGCGAAAACTTGAAACTGAGAACGTGCATCTAAACCAGGTTTTCAGCATTCGATTAATAATACTTTTTTATTGCATTTTAAGTGCATTGGTTTGCAGACATTAGGTGGCCTTTAAGTGAAAGGTTGCGAAAATTGCTTTGCTATAGTTCAATTCATTGTGCATCACAGATTGAATCACTTGCCCGACTTTCGTTAGTTTTGACTCTTAGTATCAGTGACGTTGTTAAGGATGGTGGCACCCCGGGGGGATTTCGTGGTGTCACCCTTTTTCGCTCCAGAAATAGTTGAAGACAAAACAAAAAAGGTCTTCGCCGTCAAAGCAGTGGGTTTTCAGAGCAAATGAGATTTGAAAACAAACAAAATGAAAAAACAAGGTCTTTACCACAAATCACTAAAGTTATGGTTTCACATCATAATATAGCGTCACCCCAAATGATGTCTCCCTAAAATGGTGTCACCCGGGGTGGGCCGCCCCCTCTTACCTACGCCATTGCTTAGTATGTAAGTCCTTGGCGGCCTGGCTCAGTGGTAGAGCGTCGGGTTAGTGATTGAAAGCTTGCTGACCCCAGGTTCGATTTCCGAACTGGCAATACGTCGATGCGGTTTTGGGAATGACACTTTATGCTTATTTTCCGTCTAGGCCAAGTAGTCAACCCGTCGTGATGGCCCAGTTTGACTAAAAACTTGTAAAAAGAGCCCTGAAGGGTGTTCCGCTTTGGTGGGGTTAAGCGGAAGCAGAAAGCCTGGATCATATTTCTGAATAAATAAAGTCTGTAAAAAAGTGAAGACGGACAGTATTTTTCACATATCCATTATTTCAGGAGTTTTCTTTAGAACAAAATTAATGCGAGCCCCCAAAAAAGTAAATATGTGCATGTGTTGGTTTACCGCCATTATTAGGCTAAGCGGCTAACGTTTTTATCTCTGAAGGTTTATTTCCAGATTAAATTCCTTGAAAAAATTTTATGGTACCCAACCATTATTAATTTTAGGCAGTAGCACAACCAGAAGGGCTAAGAGGGCTTCAAGCCTTAACCAAGTTACCTAAAGCGTTTAACCTGAAATACAAGCGTTTAAACGTGTTTTGGGCTTTACCTGTAAGCAAGGGGGGTTTAAGGGGCTGGACAATTTATTCTTGCAAATAATTTCCCATTTTAACAATTTCTTGAAATAGCTCTCAAAACGTGCCAAACATATCCAAATCGTGAGGCTATTAGCTTGTGGCTATATTATTTTACTGATCCCTAAATGCGAAGCCGTCGGAATTTCTTCTTTCTTCTCGCGCGCGTGATTTTCATCCAAAACATTGCATCAAACGATGATCCAAATTGCGTTAAAAGGCTTGTTTTTGCGAAAAATCACAAAAATCACCAAACTCCTTGGGGCCTTCGCTCCCGTACTTTCAAGGTCTCCGGCAGCTGGGAGCTCCGCCTTCAAATCCCGTCTGTGATGCTCTTAGTTGCACCAGTTTGCTCAGTACGCCACTTAATGGCGACTTTTTTTGAACAAAAGAGTGCTTAACTTTAAGTCCACCTCCCTCCTTTAGCAAAATCCAGGTTGCGCGCCTGATTTTAGGTTCGAAGCTGTATTCCATACAAGTATTAAGGTAAACCTATTTGCATTAAGATTTCCAGATTTTTGAATACAAAGTTTTTGCGGCAAGCGTCGGGTGGGCTGAGTATGATAATAGCCCATTGTGTAACGGTCGAACTAAAAGAATACCAACAACATTTTACGTAATAATAGTTTTTGTTACATAACTTTACTATTTTTGCATTTCAACACTTTTGAATCAATTTTTACGATTGCGTTCCAACTCACTGACATCTAGCCAAATGGATAGAATAATGCATAACCCTTATTACACAATGCTAGCAAAAGCAGCGATAAGATTATTTTTGTGATGTGGAAAAAGTGCATATTGGGCTAGCGACTTGATCTTAAACCTAGCTTTTTGAAATTAGCGACCATTTGAATACTGTGGCGAGATATTTTATATCAGGCGCCATTTTTGAAATCTTTGCCTAATAAACTAACCAGCTGGTTGGTCGAGCGGTAACGCGTTTGTCTCTGGATTGGGAGGTCGGAGGTTCAAATCCCGGGCCGGTCAAATCGGACGCAATGTTGCTAACGGCTCGCCACCGCAGCAACATTTCTTCGAAAGATGCTGTGTTACTCGGACGCAATAACGCGGAGTGAATCCCTCAAACTCGTTACGCATTCGGTAAACTGTAATACTTCGGCGTAATACAGCGAGTATAAGGAAGGATTTGGTTTAAATTGCCCCATAGAGCGAGTGATAAACTAGTCGCTTTTTGGGATTAGAGCAAGGCTCAAAATTTTCTCAGTTTAAATAAAGACAGCTGCTATGCGAACTATTTTGGACTTGGCAAAGTAGAGAGCAAAGCAACTAAGTTAGGTCATGCTTGTCGAAATTTTTAAGAAACGTACGGTTTGATTTCAGTATAGGTTGTTGTAGTGAGTAAAGCATTTGTTCATTTTCTCACCCCACATATTGCTTAGCAAAGACTTTTGACGTTCATATACTAATTTTAAAAAGCAAAATATAATTTTTGAAGATAAAAAATTTGGTTCCAAAATGCTAAAAAATTTTTTGTTGGAAGCCTAGTTTTAGGCAGAGTATATTCGCTCGTTCAAATCTCTACAAAATGAAGACCAAAAAAAGGTTTTTGCCTCTCAAAATTGAGTTTTGAGCGTTGCGATTGTGCATGGTTGACTTTTCCGTCGATATTAATGTGTGAATTATTTCTTAATACAAGAAGTGATTAAAAGTGGGGGCATTTCTAAATTTCAGTAGTTAAATAAAATTAAATATGGGTGGTACAAAGCAGAAAGAGGAACAAGGCCTTTATTTTAGCTTACAGTACTTACAAAAGTTTTTGCAGTTATTATCACAACACTATAGCTGCCCTAATTCCCTTGAGTTTTGATGCAATCAAAAAGTGCAGCAATTTTTCTTTTCAGTTTTTTTTTTTCAATTTAAAAAATTCAATGAAATTATGTGGTTTACGTTTTTCCATACAACAAATTGTATTTCCTTTAAAAAATATAATGAAACTGATCAATAATCAATGCAAAAATATTAGACGGTATACTAGCGCAACAATTGTTTTATCGACTAAACATCTTTTGTTCAATTCGGATTATTTTTCTGTGAATTCTTGCATTGCCAGTCACTATGCAGTATGCACAGATGATTTCAATCATACGTGCTACGCCTTGGCTATTTCGTTTTAAGTGCTAGTGGATGGTTAAGCCAGTTAACTGTTAAGCGCTATCTTTTCTGGAATTATATGTTATGAAGAAAAATAACACGTTCGGTAGGAGTAGCTTTATTGTAATTAAGTAAAATTAGTAAAGAATTGTAAATGTCTCTTTATACAGTAGGAGTAAAAATTTTTCATTCAGTTTTTGGAAAATGATCTAAACTCTTTCAAAATGGAATATTGTTATAAACGACTTTTTTGATCTTTTTTTCAAAACAAAAATTGTTTCATTGATCTTCACTGGATTAATTCACGACTGGCAATCGTCTTTACCGCAATGAGTAGAAGAAAAGGCGGGTGTTAAAAATATTGCGGTATCGTTGAGACCCCTACCTGCCCATAGCCCTAATATTAGTTTTCACTTTTCAGTCATAACTTGGGTAACAAGATAGCCTTTTTGACCAATTATAAGCTGTACATACTGAATAATCTCAAACACCCAATCAAACTGGTGTTGTTTTTTTACGACTGGTTTTTGCCAAACAAGGTGACATGTTGTATATTATTTTTTGTTATTTTTCGTCTTCAACTCTTATGTTACAAGATTATTAATGTTTTTTTTTTTTGTGAAAATAAGTTGCCTCTTGCAGAGCAAGAGATGTCGAGCCATGTCTTGAATACGCGATTGACTAAAAAATTGAAACCCTTCAGGGGTCAAAATAAATTTCTTTAAAATTCTGACTGACTCTATAAAATTATAAAGTAACTGTTGTGAAATTTATTTATTGCACTTAAGTTTTTTTCAAGGTAATAAAACTGCTAAACGTCTCAGATGAGATTGAAATTGATGTAAAACGGTTCCGTCTGACGTAAGACTAACAAATTTTGTTTGTTCAAAGAACGTCCAGTTCGATATCGGTCCCGGTAAACCGCTTCTCGGTGAAGTATTACGGTAGTGTCAGGAAAGTTGAAATGGAAAGAAGAAGGCAGCAGCGGGTTGGGCGCTTTGTAATTCATCCCCATTCAAGATTTCGGTAAGCCCATGCTTGTGAACATTTGCACATTTGTTAAATTAAGGCCAGTTGGTCTAGTGGTAACGCATTCACCTCTGGAACAAAAGGTCTTAGGTTCAAATCTCGGTCAGATAAAATTAAACAGTGTTGCTGCCAACCCTTCATCGCCGCTTCAACATTTCGTTGAAAGGAGCTGCGTTTTTTTTAAAAGGAGCTGCTTTTTGACTCAAAGATTAGCTTCTCAATCCGTTACACGCCTTGATGAAATGTAGAGAGTCTAATAAAGATTCGATATGGTTAAAAATTAAGAAAAAGTTCGAAATTTTTGATGGGTAGAAAATTTCCTGACGCCTAAGAGTTATTATGCAGTTTGTTATCATTGACTTTTCTCTAACGCGCAATCGAATTTTAGTTTTTCTCAGCATTTGTATGTCATAATCAGAAAATTACCCCTTTGTTTAATATCTACATATTTATGACAATTTAAAAAAGAACTTTAATATATCTTTAGAAGTTTTGAGAACCCATTATTGCATGGATTGTCTTTTTAGCTACTGCCTTGCAAGAGTGATTTTTTTCGATTTTTTTTTCTGAATAGCAGTCGCTAATTGCAACTTTTTCATTTTTAGGTTCTTTTGGGATATCATCTCCCTCTTTCTCCTTATTATTAGCATCTTGGTAATCCCGATAGCAATCACTTTCTTTAGCGATATGATGTCAAGTGATCCAGGCTGGCTTGTGTTCAACTTTTTCTTGGATGCATGGTAAGAGGATCATTTTTTTTTCAGAATAATGGCGCATATAATAAGAATGTTTTCCAGCATTTCGTAAACAGTAACACAACGCAACATGTAGTTAATTAAGTTGCTTACTCAAGGGGTCGCTCACGGTTTCAAAAAGCTCATGAACTTGCCCTCTGAATGCATTTTGAAGATTTAAAAAGCATTTTTTGTTGCTACAAAAGTCAAAGTTGCTTTTTTTTCCATGAAACTTGGCCGACATTAAAAAAAGATAAAATTAAAATTACCTATAACAAGAATTTCTTTTTTTCGATTTTTTTCCAGGTTCTTGATCGATATTATCCTCAATTTCAATACAGGATACATCAGAGATAACGGAGAAGGAGATATTATCTTAGATCCTGCGGTAATCCGCAGAAACTATGTAAAAAGCTGGTTTATTATTGACCTGCTCTCCGCTATTCCATTCGACTACATTTTGCACGTAAGTTTCAAATGTCGTGTCATGCCCAATTTTGGCCCAGAAAAGGAGTTTAGCGATCTCTAGTGAAAGGAATTAATTGAACTTGCTTCTTTTTAATATTGGCAATTTCTTTCAATGAAAACCAGCAATGCTCGGAAAAATGTGCATTTAACTTGCCAATTAGTCAGTAAACCAAGGGTTGATTTCTCATCAATTCAAACAAAATACATGAAACCGGTACTACAATTTTTTCAAGATAAAAAGAAAGTGTATATGACGCTTTCATTGTCTATGAATACAATAATTCATTATAGTGTACACACAAGAAATTAATCTCGGGACTGACAGTTAGTGTGGCTCGTGAAAAAAATCTGCTTAATTTCCAGGGTTTTGAATAAAGGAAAGTAAATTTCTGAACTTTATTTTTGACCTGAAGAATTAAGCTGAAAATTTAAGATTCTTGTCGTACTGTAAAGTAACTCATCAATGATTTTTAACAAACAGTGTACAGTATGTGGTTGGGCTCTTGGTAATTAGTTAATTTGTTCCCATTCAAGGATCCAAGATATGCAAGGTTTTGCTTAGAGACAATTTTGTTTTAGGCTACGAGTATCGACACTCCTTCGGTAGCGGCGTCACGAGCGATGAAGCTTTTTCGTTTCACTAAGGTCGCCAGTCTTTTACGTCTTCTTCGCATATCAAGACTGATCCGTTATGTCCATCAATTTGAACAGGTATAAGAGCTTGAATGTTATTAAAGACGGCATACCTCTCAACTAAGAATAGATGACAGAAACTATGAAATAAATATTACAATTGCTTTAATTTGAATGTTCATGTCTTCAAAGCTTTTCATCTTACACATAACAAGAACGTGTCTGACGATTCAATTCTTGACAAGTGTCAAACGAAAAGCTTCAAAGACATGAACATGCTAATCAAAGCAATTATCAAGTTTTGTATCATTAATCAAATTTTTACAATGCTGTGCAAAAACAATCGTTTTCCTTGGAGTCTGTTCAAATTTTTTGTCATCCTATATAAGGCTGTCCAGCTGAAACTTTCGTGTTAAACTAGACAGTACCGTGTATCAATTGGAAACGGGCTCAGTGGGGAAGCCTGATGGTTATCGGTGATTTGCCTCCCCATTGGGATTGGACGATTTGGATCCTTGATATCAATGACGATAGAGACGGGCAACAATTATTGGTCAACCACGTTGCCAAATGAGTAAAGGCGCCTTATTACAACGACCCTGGTCACATGATTCGGGTTTAACTAGCGCCCTGGTATAACGTTACTGCCTCTTGCATAAGGCACTTTACGATGAATATTTCTGCTTGGGAACTTCGAGCAACAGTAAATTTACTTGGGAAGAAGTCAAACGTCACCTGGAAAGCTTGGGAAAATGGTCAAATGCTAAACGGGTGCGGATTCGTCCAAAGGATAAAGCCACCCTGGCTTTTTCCTAACAGGAGAATAAAGACGCAGCTAATTAATCAAGTTTCTATCTGCAAGAAACGAGCTTTAGTTCAACTTAGCAAATTTATTGTATTTTTCAGGTGTTAGGTTTGCAATATGATCTTGCTGTGGCAGCAATGAGAGTATTTAATTTAGTTTGTTTGATTCTGTTGATTGGACACTGGAATGGATGTCTGCAGTTCTTAGTGCCAATGATAAACAACTTCCCAAATGATTCCTGGATAGTCATAGACAAACTTATGGTGGGTGGCGACAGAAACCTCTCCTATTATATAATACTACAAAGTCAAACTAAGGAAATTACACCTGGTGGCGGTGCCACTCGACCCCTTCCGAAAAATGGGGGTGCCGAGGAACTCTGCGGAGACCCAACAGTCGCGCCACACTTATAGATCTAGAGTCTAGACCATAAGAGGTCAAAATAGAAAAGTGAAAAGCCAAAGACAGCTTTACGTAAAGGTTAGAAGAAGGGCAAATGCGAAAGAAATAGTAAAATCCTGCAGAGGACATCCTCAGTCGTTGCAAGAATAAGGGTTCTCTTATTACTGATCCTGTGTAGGTACAGTAAAAATTGTAATTGTAATTACATTTTTATTCACCAAGTTGCCTTGGCCAGGAGACAGCAAAAGGACCTTGCGGTCTTCGAGTCAAGCTGCCACAGGTCCATCTGTCTATCACACACGATGGAGGCTTCTCGCTGTCCCTTTTAATGCTGAACGTCAAGCAGGGAAGCTGTGAATAGCAAGTTATATAGTTTTTGGTTTGACCCGACCGGGAATCGAACCCGAGTCTACTGTTTCAGTACCAAACGCTCTATCCACTCGACCACTGATCAGTAACCTGAGAAAGAATCTAGATCTTATTATGCATTACGACACGTCTATCAAGATAGACTATATTTCTGTATTTTGATACCCATAAAAAGAACTCAAGATATCTAGAGTTCTTAAGAAAAAGGTCATCTGTTAATCTGTTGCGTACCGTATAAAAAAAAGGTAGTTTTTCTGTGTGCCATCATACGTCAAATTATAATGTTTAAGTTATAGGCAACAAAAAATGAAAATTTGCCGAGATATTTTTCATTCAACAAAATATGGGAAAGCCCATTGCATATAGCAGTATAGAGAAAATATCGACAAAAGTAGCTAAATCTATCAATTGAGATCAAGCTCGCTGTTCATTCAAAGACATAAAATGTACAGAGCAGAACAGCGCTGTTTTAGCTAGTAGCACTCATTAGCAGCCCATATTATATCTAAACCTGAGGTTTTCCCCAGCTACCCACAGCTACCTTTTGGCTTAAATTGGACGAACCTTGTTGGATTGCACAGTGGCAGAGTCTTTATACAGAATAAACGACTTTTCACTTGTGGTACCTCACAAAAGAACAAGTGAAAAGTCGCTTGGCTCTTGTAGTTAGGACAGCCATAAGTTATCCTTAATACAAGGGCTCTCCCCTGCGTGTGACCACGGAAATCAAAACTGAAAAAGCTTGACGTCCTTCGTGGCCGACTCCTGGGAAGTCACAATGACTTCCACCTGCAGTTAGGTCAGTGGCGTTGCTAAGGATGATTTCATGGTGTCACCCTTTTCGGTCCAAAAACAGGTGAAGAGCAAAAAAAAGGTCTTCGCCGTAAAATTACTGAGTTTTCGATGCAAATGAGGTTGGAAACCAAATATGAAAAAACAGGGTCTTTATCACAGATCAGAGGAGTTATGGTTCCACATCATAATATGGTGTCACCGCAAATAGTGTCACCCCATAATGGTATCACCCGGGGCGGGCTACCCCCCAAGCTACGCCACTGAGTTAGGTGGCATTATCAACCACCAACCCTGCAGCCGCAAGCAGCTTGGGTCATTTATGCTCAGAGCTGGACAGCGCTGTTTGGAGCTTTCAGCTCTCATTAGCAGCCTTCAGCATATCTAAGTCATCAAAAATGTATACGAGGTCTGTTCAAAAAGTATCCGACTTTTTTGTATAAAACACACAACACAATGAATTTTGAGAATTTTATTCAATCGCCTTCAAAATATTCCCCTTGGTGGTGCACACACTTTTCCCAGCGCTTCTGCCACTTCTGAAAACACCTCTTGAACTCCACCTCCGCAATGCCCTGAAGCCCCTCCGTCGATTTTTTCATATTGTCTTCTCTGGACTGAAATCATCTCCCTTTCAGAGTTAATTTTAGCTTGGGGAACAGCCAGAAATCACACGGAGCCAAGTCGGGAGAGTAAGGCGCCTGTCTAACAAGTGGCATGTTGTTTTTGACGAGAAAAGCTTGGATCACATGTGCGGTATGAGCGGGGGCATTATCATGGTGGAGCTGAAAATTCTTTGCTGCCCACATGTCTGGCCGCTTTCTTCGAACAGCATCTCGAAGACGACGTAGAACCTCTAGGTAGTATTCTTTGTTGATTGTCTGGCCTTCTGGGGCGTACTTATGATGCACGATGCCACGGGAATCAAAAAAGCAGGTCAGCATCACTTTCACATTGCTGCGAACTTGCCGAGCTTTTTTTGGTCGTGGTGATTCCGGATGCTTCCACTGCGAAGATTGAAACTTGGTTTCTGGGTCATAGCCATAAACCCAAGTCTCGTCACCGGTGATGATGGTCTGAATAAATTCTGGGTCATGGTTTGCACAATCAAGCATGTCCTCAGCAATTTCCTTCCGGAGTTCCTTCTGTGGCTCCGTCAGCAACTTTGGAACAAACTTAGCAGACACTCTCCGCAGGTTCAAATCCTCAGTTAGTATGGTATGAAATGAGCCTGCGCTTATTCCTACTTCTCCAACAATTTCCTGTATCGTTACACGACGATCCTCCAGCACTTTTTTACGCACCTGATCCATCACCTCATTATTTCGGCTTGTGGATGGCCTCCCTGAGCGGTGATCACTCTTAACGGATGCACGGCCATCTTTAAAGCGCTTAAACCACTGTTTTATCTGAGTTGGGCTTAAGGCATCGTGTCCAAAAGCTAATTGAATCTTTCGAATTGTTTCAGCTTGATTATCACCAAGTTTTTGACAAAACTTGATGCAATACCGCTGTTCAATTTTTTCTGTCATTGCAACGAAATTTGCTGAAAATTAAAAAACCGACGAACACATGCGAGGCACCTGCATTAAATACTTCACAGAAAGAGAAAGGAATGACGAAGCGGCTTGAAAAGCTTCACGATTACGCATGAATGTACGTGTGTGCTACCACGCGTCGCACGAGCGATTCGCTCATAATTTGTTGGCGAGGGAGAAAAAAGTCGGATACTTTTTGAACAGACCTCGTATTTTTACTAATAATGTTCAAATTCGTCATTATACACTACTGCAGGAATCGGCAACCTAAGGCCGCCAAGGAATTTTATCAGGCCCGCGACCTCATAGATACATTGGCCCATGTTTGCCAGTAAATCTTTACCTCTAATTTGGCCGAAAACGACCTCAAAATTTGGTGAAAAACTTTTGTTTGGTCTTCAACTTGGTTTTTTGGTGCCAAATGAGAAATTACCGTAAAGTGTCTTTTCCAAGGACGCAACGACGCATTGCCAAACGGCCCGTCGGGCCCTTGCTGGGTCGAGGGTTTGTAGCCCGCGGAGGCAAAAGGTTGGCAACCCCTGCACAACCGTATTATTTTCATAACTGTTTTTAGTATAAGCCGTGGAGTGAACAATATTCCTGGTGTTTATTCAAAGCTATGTCTCACATGTTATGCATTGGATATGGGCAGCTACCACCTAAGAACATGACCGATTTGTGGATGACAATGCTTTCTATGATGACAGGTATTTACTGTAGCTTAAAGTTATGTAAAATATTGTAATGCCTTGTATTGCCTAACTATTAGATGTTGTAATGAAATAGTACGATTGGGTCTAATCTCTAACTTTATTGGAGAAAAATTAGAAAGGTTGAAACATCTTATACAAGTATAAGTCCTCTCAGTTTTTTTTAATGTGTCTTACGTTACTTTTGAATGGGATTTTGGTGAGCTGTATTCCGGGTTGGATTTACATTGTGCAGGGCCCTTGACATTTTTAACTCTCTGGAGAGATAATACCTCAAAGCCAAAAGGTCTTCGACAGATTTTCGTTGCAATATCTTCCCAAATAAAGATGAATAACAAAAAAAACAACATAAAAGGTCTTACCAATCAAGTGCAGGGCCGTAGAGCTCGGGAACGCGGGGCCCGTGGAACTGTGTCAAAGTGCCATATGGTAAATTCGGACCTGGCTGTATTAGTAGATTATTAACTTTTGGTTTTATTTTTGAGCAAATAAATTTTGAGACTTACACTTTTAATAGAATCTAATTCAATTTTTGCAGGAGCGGTCTGCTTTGCTATGTTTATAGGGCACATTACCGCCCTGATTCAATCCATGGATTCATCGGAGAGACAGTATAAAGAGAAATACACTCAAGTCAAAGAATACATGAGATACAGAAGACTTCCAGAATCACTAAGAAACAGAGTCTTCAAATATTACGAGCATAGGTTTCAAGGCAAAATGTTTGATGAGCAAGGAATATTGGACGAATTATCAAGCCCATTGAGAGAGGTAAAATTTGGACCGATTAAAGAAACGCAAATAAATCGTTTTCGTAGAAATCGTTTTCCTATTAAGTGACGAAAAATTAATTTAGCAGCTGTCAAAAATTGTTCATCTTAATACCGTCAAAGTAAGGAGTATAGTTGTATAGAAAGTACAGATCTACTGTGGTTGCTGCTTGGTAATATTGCCATCCGCAAAGCATTTTATTTTCCGCACTTACTGTAATAAATTTTGAGCGCTCGGCAAGAGCGACCAAAATTAAACAACTGTGCCATAGTCTGCAAAAGTTGTAATAGTTGAAAGGTCATATTAAGGTCATATTAATAAAACAATTGTGACCTTAATATGACCTCAAGGTTTAACTTGGATAACGCTATAGAACTTAGAACTTAAATTACCATTTAATGTTTATCGGTTTAGCCATCTTTTTTGATGGCAAAGACTGAAATACGAAATTTCAATGTCTTGTAAAAATTAGCAAGCGCCAACTAGCGTTTTCAAAATAATTGGTTATACAACAAAGCTTTGCTGATGTATAAAGATTGTTGTAAGTCATTTTGGACAGCGAAAAAATCTTTCTACAAAATATTGACTTTAAGCTAAAACAGATTAATTCAGAATTTATTCACGAATTTACTAATTTAGGACGTCATAAATTTCAATTGTCGCCACTTGGTGTCATCAGTCCCATTTTTCAAAAACGCAGAAGCAGATTTTGTGACTGAAGTTGTTCAAAAACTAAATTTCGAAGTTTTTCAACCCAAAGGTATGGGTGAGTCGTATTTTCAATTTAAATAAACGTAAAAAGTTTCAGATTTATTTATCGCTTGTAACAGTAGCCCTACTGTGATGTTCTATTACTACAATAATGCATAACAAAATATAATACAAACATCTTCTTTCTTCATTGCCCGCTTTTCCGTGATGGTTGCTGGGGCAGCAGCTCGAGATCAAGCCGCCGCACTTCTCGGTCTTCCATCACGTCTATCATTTCTCTTGGGTGAAGTCCCAAGTGATTCCATCAAAGATCCTTAATGTAATTGGTCCATCCAGTTCTAGGTCGTGCAAATAGTTTTTCCCCATTTGCTTTGGCGAGTAAAGCTGTTTGGGAGGTCTTTCCCGAGGCATTCTGCTCACATGGTCAAACCATCTAAGCAGATTTCTTTTAATTCGGAGAAGTAACGGCTCAATTTCAAGAGATTTTCAAATCTCAGAGCTACGCACCTTGTTAAACAGTGTAACTCCTTCGATTCTTCGTAAAAACCTCATTTCGGACGCTTGCACTTGTGATCGCACTCTTTCGGTCATTACCCAAGATTTATGATCATGGTGAGAATGGGAACAAACACTGTTTTGAAAATTGAGAGCTTTGCTTTTTCGACAATTTTCGTTTCATGAAACTGAATAGTGTAAAGCTCGCAATACTGCATTAGGCTTGTTAATGCAAGCATCCAGTTCTTCGTTTTGCCTTCCGTCGCTCATGAATGCAACCCCAAGATACTTGAACTTCTCTATCTGCTACAGTGTCGCTCCATTTACTTGTAACGAGCACAGATCAGGGTTTCTTGAAAAATGAAGTACCAGTCGTCTGCTATTAGCTGATAATTTGGTTCTGTTTTGTTCCTCAGAATCTGGCCTCCAGCGCGCATTAAGTATCTTTACAGCTGCATGTGACACCGTCGGAATGAAAATAAAACAAAATTACCGGTACCTTCAGATTAATCGTTGATATTTTCATAAACTAACCAGCAAATGGAAGAATGAAGACATGCCAAGCAGCAGTGATATTTGTAGCAGTAATTATTTAACTTTTGTTCAGATGTTATTGTAAAGGAAGGTGCGGTGGGAAGAACTATGTACTTCATACAACAAGGCTTGGTAGAAGTGAGAAAGAGCGATTCAGAAAAACCAATCAAACAGCTTGCCGATGGATCATTTTTTGGAGGTAGGATTCAAAACGTTTACTCTTGGCAATGAAAAAGACTCATAAACCTTTGCTATGTATAACAAGCACAACACAATCAAAGAATATTTGTAGTTAAAAGATTTTAGTTACATTCGCATTTAGCAGAGGTGGAGTCGAGGTCACGAGGCTCGAGGCCAAGGCTCAGGACACAAAAAAAATCTGAGGCCAAGGACAAGGACAGCCCTTCCGAGAACACACCCTATGGAGGCCAAGGACAAGTATGCTCGAGGCCAAGGCCAAGGACCAAGGACACAGGCGCAATTAAGTGTTCTCAAGAAAAAATTTTTTTTCTTTAAAAAACATTTTACAGGCGATTTCAAAAAAAAAAATCTTCAAAAATTTTTTTCAGGCGATCTCCAACCGAGAAAAGCAAGAAAGGTCTTGGAAAATTTTCCGCGAGGTTTCTGGCGTTTTCCAACAAAATTTTAACGGTTGAAAAAATTGTGCTGTCTTCGAGCTGAGGACCGGGCAATTTTCGAGGACTTGGGGCTTTGAGGCCAAGGACTTGACCTTCGAGGCCAACGCCAAGGACTTTAAAATGTGTCCTCGAGGCCAAAAACATCCTTTGAGGACTCCACCTCTGGCATTTAGCTTCCTTTCATTCACCACTAGCTTCTATAAATTAATCATATCAAAGGCTTTGCTTACATCCAACGAAAACTTTTTTCAACTTGAAATGCAACAAAATGTTTTGCAGTTTGCGAAACGGTTCACTAATCACATATCTACTGTAATATCATCTAATTTAATATTTTTAGAGATTTGCTTGATTGTAGATGGGCGACGAGTGGCTTCGGTGATTGCAATTAGTTATTGCCACACTTACTCTCTACATGCGGACGATCTGACGATTATACTCGCCGATCATCCAATTATGAAGAAGACGTTGGAACAAGTAGCAGCTGATCGGCTCAAGCATATAGGTAATGAAATTATTTTTCCGTATTGGAAAGAGAGGGAAAATAATTTGATGTTGACTTGTAACAATTGATATATAAAAAAGAAAGACATCTATTTATTATCTCTTGTCATTTTTAAGATCGAATTCCAGATATTTCCCTTTTTAGATTATTTTTGTTACCAATAAAAAACGAACTTTCAAGAGTTTTTTTTTCTTTGAGTCAACTACATCAAAATAAATTTTATGCTTTTTTGATGCAGAGTAAAACTCTTGGTTTTATGAAATTGAAAGTGTTATGAGGTTTATGAGGTTTTATTTAAAAATTATCTTGAGTAAGATGTTATGTAGTGAATAGTGGTGGTCGGTAGTTGTTGATAAAAAGTTTTGAAGTAGCAATGCTGGACTGGGAGACACATAAGAACGGCATTGACAGGGTCTACTAGGCCTTATGTAAATCAAGCGTTCAAGCTAGTGCACAAAGTATGGCAACCAGAGTAGTCACGGATCAGTAATTCAAAACTATTTTTGAATGGAAAGAAACTCAACATAGATAGCAGAAAAAATAAATACAAATATCTTTTGATATAGAAGTGGTAGAATTTTGAAATTAGTCGCAAAAAATGTCAAAAAAATATAAAATTTTGCTTGACATACAGTACAATAAATGAGTTACAGTAAATCAACTTTTGCTATCCCTTTAATTGAATTTAATTTACGCCCACCAATTGTAGTTTGAACGCTCTTGCAACTTCCCTGTCGCCTTCTTTAACGAATGCTAATTGTAATTTCTACTTCGTGCTGTTACTGAGCAATGAAATAAATTCGCCTTGTTTTGTTTCGGAATCTCTTGATTGTGACCCTTGTCTTAGCCTCTCTCAAAATTTGAATTTCAATTTACAACAATATAAATTTTGCAACACCAAAGTTAGATCCTGTTCAGTCGGCCATGAAAACCCAAAATTTATCAAATTACTGTTTGCTTCAACACATTTTCGAAAAAATGATGTCCCAAGATTGGTGATAATGTTGTGTTTGATTTCCTCCAACAAGAAAGCTGTGATTTTGTTGTATTTTTAGTTTATTTATCAGTTTTATTTCGTGCATTTTGTGATGTCTTTTTTTTGTAGGGCACAAGAATGAAGTTCTGGACGAACGGCTGAGAGAAGCAGATGATTTTCATTCACAAGCCTCTACTTTAGCTGCCAAAATTGCAAAGCACGATCAGACCAGCACCAAAACGGTAAACATTTGTCAAATTTTGCTATTGTCTATGTTATTTCACACCCTGGCCAGACCTTTGTTGACATTCTCATTTGTGTTAAATTTGAACTCACATTAAAGAAATGAAATCCAAGTCAAGTCTCATTAAACAAATGAAGCCCTGCTGGGCTCGTTGCCGCTGAATCGTTTTGCCATTTCAAAATTCTAGAAAAATTTTTCACGAAGCTACAGTTACTCTGAAAATGTATAACTTTTTTTTTTAGTTGTATAAGGGTTAAGTTAGACTGCATAATATTAACTTTTCAGTCACATCACGCAACCAAATCCCCTTTTTTCATTTAAATTGGATTTGGGGGAATTAAATTCGAACAAAAAAAGGCGGTATGCCAAAATCGAATTGATCCCTTGATGTAGCAGGAAGTTAATTATTATTCCGTCTAGCTTTTTCTTACTATAAAAATTAAAAATTTCAAATCAATTGCAGTTTTGCGCTGACTGTTTAGTGTTTACCTACAAAATGAATGAAAGCTTGAGAGGATTACCACAACTTTTCAATTTAACGTTAAAACGGTATTTTTAGTTAAAACAGAGCAACGAATACTTCCAACCCCTGAAATTTCAAGGGGGCCAACTGAAATGGGTCCCAGCTTACTCTTCAGCGGCATCGCTGGAAAATGCCGAGTAAGTACTCATCTATTGTGACGACCGGCACTTGCGGTTAGCGTTAGGGTTAAGGTGCCACTTTTATTCGACAACCCTAAAATAGGTTCAACTCAAGTCTATTAAGTAGGTCTCGTTGTTGTGTTGCGAAATAAGCAAGGCATTTATGAAGTTATTTTTGCAATATTGCTTTGAACAAGAAACAAACTTTTTCGAAAGAGTCAAAAATTAACCAGAAACTTGGAATTGGTCTATACCAAAGTGGGTGGGGATTTGTCTCATTCAGTACCGCTATCTGGATACAGATCGAAATGCTGCTACACTCTTGTACAGTTGATCATTTTTTTACCTCAACCGGTGCAGATCTTGTATAAAGTTGTTTCGCAAGACGAAAATTTGACGTTTGAAGTTTTGAACATTCTCAAAAACTATGATTTTTTCTAAACTTCAAGGTAATTGTGAGAAGATTTGTTCTAAAATGTTTACAAAAAGTGTTGTATCTATACTTTCTTTGTATAAGGCTGGTCTACATGTGGATAACACTCGCATATCGGCAAATCAGGTTTGTTTTTCAAAAACGTACATCGCGAGTTGTTAACAAAATTTTCCAGGGTTCACAAAACCCTCATACCATTACAGTAGCATGGTTGTAAAAAACTATCATTTATTTTATTTTAACTTTAACAGTGATTCAAATCGTGAAGGGTTGTGGTCTACGGACCAAAGGTGTGGTCAAAAATGCTTGAACAAATCCTATTCAACTTTAAGTCAGCCCGTACCGGTAAGTGCTGTAAAATAACATGAAAATTAATATTCCTACAGCCAAATTGATTAGTTTTGATCTCCCCAAAACGAATTTTTCATTTTTTTATTTATTTATTTTATTTATTTATTTGTGTCAAGCGCAAAAGCGCTCATAGAAAACGAAAAAAACACACACACACACACACACACACAAAAAAAAAGGTTTACAGTCATGCATTAATAATTCTAAAGCGCCAGAGAAGAACAGTAAGCTTCTCCCAAACCATTTACACTAAGCAAATCTATAAAGCGAGCAACATATTTTGAACAACGAAATCTGCAAGAGTGAAGTAATGCGTGAACAAACACATTGGTAGACCTGTGGCAACGATTCATAAAACGGAATAAAAGTTTGCAAACAAGGGCATCAAAAGTATCAACATTAGCCAACACTTGATATTGATGGACACTGCAATAACGAGGAATACCATGAATACTGCGGTAAGAATCATTGTAAGACACTCGAAGACGTCTATAGCTCTCATGGGTATAACAACACCATAGCTGACTAGCATACAATGCACAACAATGAGCCCGAAATAACATATTTTTGATATGAATAGAACACTTATGAAATTTACTGCGAAGTGAGTTACCTACAGCATACAAATACTTGATTTGGCGAGTGATATCACAATCATCAGATAATGTATCAGTTAGAAATACACCCAAATATTTTACAGAATCAACAAATTTAATGATTTTGCCATCCAGAGATAGTTTAGGCTTAAATTCCTTACAGTATTTTACTCGAAACATCATGCCATATGATTTACAAGCATTGAAGACAATATTATGTGCAACAGCATATTTCGAGCAAACAGCTAGCAGTTCATTGAGCCCTGTTAGAGAAGGACAAAAACAACATAAATCGTCAGCATACATAACATGATTAACTTGAGATTTCCAACAATGCAACCAGCATTTACCTTATTCAGTTCACTAGACAGATCATCCATATAAACAGCAAAAAGATATGGACTCAAAACACTACCCTGACGAACACCGTTACTGACATTGAAAGAGTCGGACATACAATTGATACATTTTAAATTTTACTTGGAAAAAAGTCAAATTTACTTGGAAAGAAGCGAAACGTCAACCGGAAACCTTGAAATACGGTCACCTCCTAAGCAAGTGAGGACAATTCGTTCAAAACAAGAGCACCACCAGCGCTTTCTCGTAAGTGGAGGATAAATATAAATCAATCAATCATAAGCCCCTGGTGGTCGCGCTGGATGAATGTACGAAAAGCATTGCCCTATAGTTAATCCAGTAGTTTTTGTTTGCCAGAAGTTAGCTGCCTTACTAGCTTAGAGATGAATAAAAAAATAGAAGCTAGTGACGCTGAGAGGAGAAGTGAAGGGGTATGAAGTACCCAGGTTCGTACGGGTTGAATGCACCTCTGAAGTAAAAAACTCCTTACGGATCAAATTACAGCGAATCGGAGACTTTCACTGGATCTTGACAAAAATCGTTTTGCTGATCCAAAGTAAAGGGCTTTTTTTGGTCCGATTTTTAAATTCAGAGTGCAACCTTAAATTGCCGCTACGATTTTTTATGGTCTACCCCTGAAATTTGGGTGGACTCAATTATTTATCTCCCTCTTTTCTACTTCATGTACTTTTTACGTTCTTCTTCTCCCTGGATCCGAAATTTTTGCTCAATGATCCTGCAGAAGGGACATTGCCGCCTACGAGTCGATCTATCTACAGTACAGTGTCGCCTGTCTACCACTTGTGGATTTCCTGTCTCAACTGTTTATGCCAATTAAGGTCTTTGATTTCAACTTACTCAAAATCAAACTCGATTCAGCTCACGCAAAGGCCACAGGCCATCTGAACAAACTGTGTCTAAACAAATCTAAATAGGCTACTGTAATATATTCGCTGTATTACGGTATACATAAAAGCGAGTAACGAATTTGCAGGCTTATTTATGCGTTATTGCACCTTGGCCGCAATGCTGCGTAGTTTTTTTTTTAATGGAATTCATAGAGTTTTTCAGTGATGACAAGCGTTGGTGAAACTGTCCGATTTGACCGTCCCAGGAATCAAACCCCGGACTTCTAGTTTCAGAGACGAGCACACCAACCACTAGACCAACAAGCTAATGACCTTGTGTTGATAGATGATTGCAAGGCTGCCGGACGAGAATGAGGGGTGCACTCATTCATTCCAAGATTTCAACAAGGGTGGTTCTTGTGGTCGAATGTGGAATTCTTTGGGAAAACTTCCTAACCGCGATCGATCTTTGAGCTTGAAAACGATCCGAATTCCAAAATGGAGAGGAGTGCGTTCTCCTTTTCAAAGAAAAAAGAAGTGCTTTTCCAATGGTCAAAACGTTCAAAGCAAAATTAACTTTAGCCAAAGTTCGTCGACTCGCACAGTTTTGTACCGAAAGCAAAACATAGCAAGCACTAGCAAAAGTGAGCAATCAGCTGCCAGCTTCAACAAAGAAGACCATATTGTGGTCCATATGCAAGATTATTCTTCCCCATATGCTGACTTCACCGGCTATATATCCAGTCCATCTTTCGAGCAACAACTCAGGAAGAACTCGACCGTCTCAGTCGACCAAGATGAGAGTACGTCTTGGAGATCCTGCTCTCTTGTAAAGGATGATACCAAAGATTCTTCAACTAGTACGGAGTCTCTCGCAAAATATGCTGACGAAAATCCGCTTTGCTTTAAATCGAAAGAAGTCAAGCGCAGTCAAGAGCAACTTCGAAACGAGATCAAAAACTGAATGAAAAACTTTTCTGCTTTGCATCAGTATAAATTACTGCACACTTTCTGCACCAATATTACTAGAGTTGGTATTCTTTTGCATAGTGAGTAGTTTTTACTTTTTTGTCTTGTCTCATTTGAAGTTTTTTTTTGTAGTGTACTGTAATGCTTCGAACACTAGAATGCAAAACAGGTATACAAAAGTCGCCCATAAATTTCAGTACATAGTTATTGTAAGACTAAGACTGTTTAGTGATTTTGTGACCAGATTGTTATGTTTCCATATTTTTGTTTAATCATAAAAATTTTCCATTTTTTTATATTATGCAGCAATGCATCGGTTTCTTTCTCGTTCTTCAACCCATCCGTATAAACAACCACGAGCAAACTTTTCTGATAAAACGATTAATTGATTTTACAGTGTTTTGGTACGTCGCAGTACTCGCTGACGCAACCCTCTTTAATAATGTCAAACTTTTTTAAACAATCATACAGGGTCACCAACATGTGTAGTAGTTTTTGTGAGTCCGACGAATTGCATAAATTAATTTGACAACTATACTTTATATATAAGAACACATGCTCATTGCATTTTCAAATCAAATCTTTTATTATACTCGCTGTATTACGCCGAAGCGTGTAACGAGTTTGCGGGGCCCATCTCCGCACCATTGCAACATAGTTCCTTTCGAAGAAATGTTGCAGCGGTGGGGAGCCGTTGGCAACACTGTGTCCTATTTGACCTGTCCGAGATTAGAACCTTGGACCTCCCGCTCCAGAGACGAACACGTCACTGCTCGACCAACTAGCCAGTACCATATTGTATTATTTAGTTAAAATTATCCTATTGCATTATTTAGTTAAAATTATTTATATTGTCAAAAGCAGAGTGTTCTACACAATTGGACTTTCTATGTATTCTTTAGTTATAGCGAACAAGCATTTTTTCGAACAAATTCAACAGCATTTTTATTGCTGAGTTTCAAAACATGCTGTAAGAGGATCAATGTTGCTATTTGAGTTTTCCGAATTTCTAAAAAACAAGCATCGACACGTGCGATCACTTTAAATTTTCTTTGTACAATTTTACTGTTTTTGTACCTTTCTGAACATATTCTGTTGCAAACAAAGAGATGAACATAAAAATTACTTGCGTAGTTGGTAATTTTTGTGCTAGCGATGAAATTTTTTAGGCAATTACAGCGCAAGGTTTTGGCTTTATGTGAAAAATAGTTTGATTCGAATCGATTTCCAAATTGTGATCATCACTGATCAGTGAGATCAATTTGAAACCTATTTCCCATATGCAATGATCGAATTAGCAAAAGCAACATGGCTACACCGACTGTCCTCGAGCAATAGCGATCAATATTACACAAGGGTAGCTCAATAAAAAGTAATTTAATTTCAGACTGAACCGATTGCTGAATTACGCTGTCCCACATGCAAAATCCGTTTTGGTAGCCATGTTCGTGATTTGAATTTAATTAAGTCCGCATTTGCATTGAAGCAAATTTTGCAATGTGAATGTATGCTAGTGAAGCTATAGGCCAAACACTACTTTTTCAGTGAGAAATGAAGAAAAGGCATAGCAAACAAATTTACCAACACTCCAATAAAAAACCGGTACCATGTAACATTTTTTGCAGATTTTGACTTGACCTTTTTTAAAACATTTAACTGGTAGTGGTATTTGCAGCTGACCACTTCGTCTATAATGGTTATTGGCTTACTCGACTCGCTTCGTTATAATTAAGAGCAAAAACGAACATTAACAATGAGATCTGAACGTTTAATTTTAGCGCATAAAATGTTTTCGGCGATAAGCGGTATTAAATTTTATGGACCACACTAAACCACTGTGTGAGATCTATACTGTTTTTTTTGTAGAATAGTCAACCACCACAAGCAAACTCGCAGTCATTAAAATATATTTTATTCGCTAGTACCTACGAAACATCTAACAACACGCATGAAAGTTATTATACTGCTAATGTAGTTTGCTTTGGAGTTTTCAACATGTCGTCTGACGGCAGAGAGATCTGAACTTTCTTGCTTGATTGTTCTGAAATAAAAAGGTACGTTTCAGTTCCTTGGTGACTGATTAACCAAGGGGCTTGTGGTTCCTCTGAACCTATTTTCCCTTTTGGTTGATCTTAACACGACCGCCGTTTCTCATTGCGTCTATCCTGTAGTACAGCGTCAAACGGGGTGAACTATTGGGTGATCATTGGTTGAACAACTATTGGGTGATCCGCGCACTTTTCAATGCCATAATTACTACTTCGTGCTTGTACTGATACAAAACGATAAAATTTGAGTAATTTTCTGGCATTTACAAGCAAAATTGCCACAACTCCGAGACTATAGAGTGCTGCTGCGCACTGCGCAGGCAACTAAAAGTTTTTTGGCTCTCGTTCCAATGAAAATGCTCGCTTTTTCGCTTTCGCAATTTTACGATGCTGCGAAAAAAATAAACGTTAACTCAAGCAGACAGAGCATTGGGAATAGAGCAGTTTTAGAAACATGGTAGCCATAATTGACATCGATGTGCTCTCAAAATTTAAGAACAAATGAGGCGAAAAATTGGCGAAAAATTAAGAACAGCCAACCGCAACTCAAACTTTACTGGTGCTTAAAAAAAAGTGCATAGCTAGCGCCATAGCGGTATTGCAAAAAAAACAATAGAAACCTGTAAAGAAAGTACAACGAAGAATATATTCGGTATTGGTTCTCTTGGTGAATTCCCAAAAAGCAACAGCTGCTACACTTAGCGTTGTTACAAGCCTAGTTTCCACGTTAATTTTGTTTCTCCACAACCTTGAGGTTGTTGCTGGTTGAAATCCAGCCAGGAATGAAAATTATCGTAGAGTAACTTATCCAAGAGCACAACAGCGCAGCATATTGGTTAGTGTTGAAACAAGAACCGATAATGGCAATTACGTTAAAACCACACCAATCCATTCGAAATAGTTTGGGTGCATTGTTATTTTCAAACTTGATGTTTTCAGTCAAAAAACAGCCTCAGTTTGGGTACACGTATAATACATTTCATTAGTATATATAATACACACATATACGACTACGTATGACACATCTCTTGAAGGATATGTGGTTGTTTACTAATACGTTTCAGAGCACGAGAAGTTACCGTTGATTTCCTTTTCGTGGGATCAAATTTTCCTTTTGGGACTATAATAATTAATATAGAGGATTTTGTGTGTAAATTTTCGGCGCTTTTGATGAGGTGTGCCGCAAAAATTTCGACTGAGTTTTAGCGCCCCGTTAAGTGCAAAAAGGTCTCGGAGCACTGCTGAAGAGTTAGATAAAATAATTTCTTGAAACAAATCACTGCATGATATATCAAATCTTTCATTGCTCGCTGTATTACGCCGAAGCGTGTAACGAGTTTGCGGAACCCATCTCCGCGTCATTGCGCCCAGGCAACACAATTTTTTGGGAAATGTCGCAGTGGTGACGAGACGTTGGCAACACTGTGTCCCATTTGACCGGCAAGAAATTTCAACCTCAGACCTCCCGCTCCAGAGACGAACGCATAGCAGCTCGACCAATTAAAAACTGGCGGTTGTGACAAGCAACGGTACGGAAATTAGGTCTAAGTGAACTCCAGTTTTTAATTACCTTTAGCCTTTTCCGTTTTTCTTCTTGTGACAAGGTTCTGCAGCCTTTCTTGAGCCTGGCTGTGTTGTCTGTTTAATTCAGCGATCCTATCTTCAAGACTCATCTAGAAATAGAATATTTTGGCATATTCGTGATAGTAATTCCCAGGAGCCGTGAAGGTTGTGAAAACACAACGAATTTCTCGCCTTTCTCAAATTTAGTCTTAAATGCTTTCATTTCACAATATATAAAAACTGGAAAACAAAACGTAGTGCACAAAAAACTGCTCAAGTTCCGATCTACCCAGCGCTTAAAATTGTGAGCGTACGAGCAGATTTTTATTTTATTTCAAAACAGAAACTCGCCTTAACGTACAATTGCGCGATAGTAGCTAAAATAAACCAACGATAAGATCATACGCTCACGATTTTACGCCCAACGTAGACCGGGCCTTTAGCTTGGCGTAAAACGACAAGCGTATTCTTTGTTTGTTCTTATCAACTGCGACTCTTACGTTGCTGCGTATGCACGCAGTGCGTGGACTGGAGCTGGTTTGAACAAAAAAAAAGCGGACACATCTACGATTGCACACCTTCAGCAAAACAAGCAATGCCCAAGCCTTCAAAATAGAATAGTAGCAAAACTTTGTCACGCCTACTACGGTATCAACAATGATTCATAATTGAAACTGAATGCCGTAAGTTGGACGATCGGTGCTTTCAGAAAAGGCTCCACGATTTCTCAGAGCTGTATCAACACAATCATTCACAAACCATAAAATTTTAAATAAGACTTCCTACAGCTTGTCTTGTCTTTCGACTGGTCAATAGGGTATCCCATTCAAATAGGATTAGTTTAGTTTATTGTTATTAGATGGACTGTGAATGATATGTTATAAAAATTGAAATTGTGATATCAATTTTGGAAAAAAATCGATTTCTAACCTGCGTTCGTTGAATGCTGTTGAGAACGGCTTGCTGCTGCTCGGCTATGTGTGGCGAGGACAAAACACTGCTCATTAGGGACTGGCTGCTTTCTGTGTCTTCTTCAAGCGGTTTAAAACTGCACGTTTCACTCTCAAATTCAGGAAAATCACTCGCAATCTGAACTTCGGCTGAATTCAAAGTGGGCAAAGGTGGATTGACGGCAATCCCCTGCTCCAAAAATGGGTGCTGGTCCGGCTTTGTGGCGCCAAAAGTAGTAGAGCCATAAATAGGCATTATGTTCGTCTGCTGTAAGGGAGGGTTTGGGGCGCTGGAAACTCTAATGGGTAGCGATGCTAAGCTGCTTGGTTGGGAAGAAAAAGTAGGAGAAACACTGCCGCTGTTTGGTGAACCATGACTGCTTAACGACACAGCATGCACCTGAAACAACAAACAGAAGCGCTAGTAATTGTAATTACGTTTCATTCACCAAGTTGCCTTGACCAGGAGACAGCGAAGGAACCTTTAAATCTTCGAGTCAAGCTGCCACTTGTACACTACACACGGTAGAGACTTCACACTGTGTTTTTTTTTTTATTGCTGAACGTCAAGCAGGAAAGCTGTGAATAACATTTTCGTAGTCTTTGATTTAACGTGACCGGGAATCGAACCCGAGTCTAGAGTTTCTGTAGCAGATGTTCTATCCACTTGACCACTGCTCAGTACAAAATCAGTCATTAAAAAAATTACTAATCGGTCACAGCAGTAGTCAGTTATGAATTAGGCCATAAAAGCCGCGAAACACAACTCTTGATTTCAAAGCACTGGTAAGTGGTAACTATCAAAAAAATTAAACAGTAAAGTTTACTTGGGCCTGTTTCGTAAGTTCATTCATCCTCTGCTGTGCCTCCGCGTGTTGTAGTTGTAGATGACGAAGATGACTTTCTACAGATGCGATTGTCCTCGCAGCCTCATGGGTGCTATCGATCATCGGGATGACGTAACTGGGGGCTGATTGGTGGGTCTCAGGAGCCTAAAAAGTGAAAGACAATCTATATCATCAATCATCGTGAAGAAGATTCCTCAAAAGTTGAGCAATATTTCAAGAATGGAGAAAGGTTGAAGTGAAACTACTAGTTGAAATAAAATTGACTTCCAACTGCTTACGCCCGGCCTACACAAGGCACATAAAATCGCGAGCGAGTAAACGTAATCCTCGGTTTATTTTAACCAACTGGCAACATGTAGGCTGATAAAGCAGTACGCCGGGTGCACTGAATTTCTGGTTAAAGAAAATCACAAATACGCTCGTACAATCACGCTTTTACGCCCTGTGTAGTCCGGGCCTTAGGATTTCGATCAATTATCGAAAAGTTGAGTTTTCTAAAACTCAATGCCACTTTCTACTCTATAGAGTAGACTTAAGAGAGCCTTGATCGTGAAAAATGGAGGAAATCGGGAAAGGGTTTTCTCCTGCGGTGTCGATGATGATGATGACAGTGTCCGCCGTGCAGTTATTAATACCTTTGCATTTTCTTCTTTGAGAGCGTTGAGCAATTTGATCATATCGCCTTTTAAAGCCATCTCCTCTTGCTCCTTAACCTTATTTGGAGATGCAACTTCAGCTTTGCTCTGTTGAATACAATCAAAAACGGACTAATATCATAAAACGCAGTTATATACAAAAAAAGGTACATAACATTATCATGTTCATTAACGCAAAAACGAATGTAATAAAAAGTCTGCTGAATGATCCGCACGCTTTTCCCTGCGATAATTACTTCGTGTTGAAGGAATCCACAACTGCTTAGAAGTCTTATACGATACAACGTTCCTGTGCTTTCCTCCAATTCTTGTCCACTGAATTTGCTACTTGTTCGAAGCCACTAAGCAGAGTAATCATCGTAAAGCGTCTTATCCAAGGACGGAACAGCATGCCCAGGGTGCGGGTTGGATCCGACGTCTTTGCCCTATGGACCACGCTGCGACCAAAAACTAAACAGAACAAAAAGTACTTGTCTCACAAAAATGCGAAAGTTTCTGCTCCCAAAACTTGAACGGAAGCATACTAACGTAGTTAGTAACTTACAACTATTTGTTTTTCAGTTTTAACTTCTTCAACCACTAATGTATCTCCACCCTCAATCAATGTGTTTTCAGATATAACTGAAACATATCAAAATTGAACAAAAGTGAATTATTGTAGCAATACATTACAAATCATTCAGTGCTGATTGTAACACGAAAATTCTGATCAATAACTGATTAGTTCCCTGGGTTTTGTTTATTGCTACAAGTTTTAAAGTGGTTTTGATACATACGTGATAATTGCAATATACAAGTGAATTATGCAAAAAAATGTCGTAAATTTTTTAAAATTTTATCGATTTTAAACAAAACACTGCAAAATAAATTATTTTATGCGAGTTTGATTTCCATTATTTCTAAAAATTTTGATCGCTATTCCACGCTCTGGCACAACACCTTCAAAAGGACAACGTTAACTAGACGATCGTCCATATCCCAAACAAGCAAATTTCGGTCGCATCCACTCCCCACATAGAAGAAAAAAACAAACTTGGTATTATACATTTGAATATTCAAAGAAAACAAAAATTTGACAACCTAATTCCTTCACTCTGTACTTACCAAATTTATTTCCGAGGTCTTTGATCTCTTTTGTTAATTCCCCTAATTTGTCGTCACATTCCTTTCTCCATTTCGTAAAATCATTTGATTTTACATCTTGCAGCTCTTGCTGAAGCAACGCGATCTGTTCTTGATCTTTCTCAATCTAAAAATGTTTAAGTTCAAGATGCAACTGAGTTCGTAAATTCGTTATCATGGATTAGTAATAACATCAGTTTGGCTTCCAGTCTCGACTTCCACTGTCACGTGATGTTGAGATCAATCGGCACTCAAAGCATATGCTTTTATGTAGCTGTTTAAGGTTTAACACCTTGTCTAATTTTAATGGCTAACTACCACGTTTTGCGATTATCTAAGGGCCTAAGGATAAATATTTCCAAATTTAGCTTTTTACTACGACAACTTTTGATTAAATTGTCAGCAAGCAAAAATAAAAAAAGAAATCAATCTCTTTCATTGGACTAAAATCCGAGATATATAAAATCGAATTAATGAACAACTTACAACTCTCTGTGTATTGACTAGTTCGACAGCAAGGGCTTCATTAACTTTGACTTGATCAGCAAACTGATTCTTTAATACATCAACCAATTTTTCCAACTTTTGTGTTCGTATTTCTCCCTACAGATTGAAGACTTCAGTTAGTTAAACTATTTCTAGCACAAAAAGGAAAGATTAATGCTCTTGATAACTGTGCAAACAGGCGAGGTTAAAGGCTTTACAGACACACAATCAATTCAAGTGGGTTTTGGGCAGCATCTTTTAATAACGCTAGTATATATACTTTTTTTCTTCTTTTTTTAATTGTTGATTCCTTTTTTTTTTCTTTTTCGCTATCAAAAAAAAAGCAACAATCATTTCAAAAAGGCAATGATTCGTTTTAACATCGCAAATTAACTCTTCTAGATTACTAAATCAGTAAGAAAAATCGAAGACATACCTCATTCACATACGTAGTTAATCGTGTGACTGAATCGATCAGAGTAACAGTAAACCCTGCTAATCCTGCGTTCGACTGCGGCGGGAGGTTGTCCGATGACCTTCCAGTTCGATTTTCGAAATCTTTGATTCGATTTTGTACATTTGCCATAGCTCCTATTAAAATCACTTGTGAAATTTGATCTTGCCAAAAATATACAGGGACTATGATACAATAAAAGAGATTATGAAAAATAATTTGTCATAAAAAAAAACTTTCCAAATTTATCAAGTGCTGGTTTGCTGCTCTGAATCTCAAAAATTTTTCGTCTAAAACAAGTTTTCTATATTGGCTTAACGAATCATACAGTTTCAGTGACTGATAATACCACAGTCTGATCTTTGTGGAAAGCAACATATAACGCAATTTACTTACACAATGACAGTACTTAAAAACATCAATGTTACTGCTGGCATAAATTGCCTTTCTGATGAAGAGGGTGATTACTTGGCTGGATGAACCCAGGCTCCTTCGCAACTTCCCTGTCGCCATTTTAATGAACACGAATTAATTTCTACTTCGCACTGTTATACTGAGCGAAAAAATAAATTTGCCTTGTCTTGAAACGAGGTTAAGTCCACCTTAAAACCTGACCAGTTGCACCCAGTGACAGACATAAACACCATCTACAGAAATAATAGATTTGGACGTTTAAAAAATGAAAAGTATACCACTTTAATCAGTTTTTCCCTTAGCTAATACTGGACTTTAGCATTTGTGTTACAGTACCTTGGAGATCGTCATACGATAAATTGCACTGAGTATGATTTGGAACAGGGGCTACAGATGCAGTCGCAGCTTTGGAGGTGTTCAAATCCTTTTCTAATTTCGTCGCATCTTTTTTAATAGCACTGATACCATGGATAACTTGATCGATTTTCCTGAAAATTTTTATAGAACATGTTTAGCTACATTTTGATGACAAATTTGCTGTAAAAATTACGTTAAAAGAGGGTGAAGCATCCAACCAATTCAAGTAGTTTACAATAGCTAAAACCGAAATATAATTTTTGAATTTGTTTTGTTCTCATTCTGGAGCTGCGGTTGCAAAGATATTCAACATTTACAAAGAAATATCCCTCCTAAAAAGTTTTTGGAAACCCTGAATATAATCCCTAAGCTTGAACTCCCAGGGAAAAAAGAGGGAAAAAATCGCAGTCCGAAAATGAGAACAAAAAACTTCAAAAATTATTTTCCGATTTTAGCCATCGCAAACTACCTTTAAATGAGGCTTTTGCAGCATGCTAAATCAAACAGCAAATTAAATGAATTGGAATGTAAAGTAGAAAATATTTTACATTGTGCACATGTGTAGACGATTGGAACTTAGACTTTCGCTTTAAACCGCTACAATACTTCTAGATTTAATTCATTTTACGCACTTTAATTGATTTTTATCCCTGGAACATCAGGAGTTGATAAAGCTATGTTCGTAACCAACGTTATAACAGAAAATAATTTGAAAAAGCGCTCATTTAGCTTTGAATCAAAACCGGTAAAAAAGATAGTCCATTCTAATAATGCTTTGTGCGAATACACGGACAAGTCCTTCATTCATCAATAAACGAAAAAAGTCAAACAAATACGATTAAAAAAGTCATTTAGGCCAAGCAGTTCAAAAAAAGATCATGAACCTTGGCTAAATTTTAATTTTGGTAGGGTCGATTAAAAATTTTCAAATTTTTGAGTTATCGAAAAACATATCAGAATCTCTCATTGGTCCGTGTAACAAATATTTCTTCACCACTCTTGCGCTGCATATACAAAATCTACCTCTTTTCTTCGTCTCTTGATTTTTCTTCTTCATCTTTGATGGACGAAATTCTTGACAAGGTCCGCTTGACTTCTTCGGTGCAGTTCAAAGCACCCTGTCTAGTGACAGGAGGGCCCTTTTCTGGAGTGGTTGAAAGATCTATTGAAACAATAGCTTCTTACGTTTGAGGCCAAACGCTTAATGAAATCGCATGCAGATAGTATACCGCTGTGGTGGATAGAGCAAGGGTTTGGTTTCTGGTCGAATTAAGCCAAAGATTTTGAATTGAATCAGTTACCCCTCATGACAACCAGTCAAGCGTGTAAAAAGTAAACAGTAAAACTACCAGTCACTTTCGTCAGACAAAAATGCTACCAGAAAGGTGGAAGCTGGGATTGGAGATTACGACGATATTTTTCTGTCTCCAGGCCAAGATCAACATCGCCAATTAGCTATAACTACAAGTATTACAATAAACAATTCTCATAGTCTAGCGCAGAAAAATTGGAAGCAAAAAGCTCTGCTTTATCAGTTACCTGTGTTATTCTCAGGCTTGGTTTTTTCTCGATAATTGTTCATTGAATCTTTCAGTAGAGACATGAATCGATCATAATCGACTTTCGATTCAAACTGTACGTCGTCTTCATATTCACTTTCTTCTGATGACTATGAAAGCATGAAACTGTGATAAATCACGCAGAGGTTTTTGTTTTTGCTGGTCTACCGACAAAAACAAGCTACTCTTGGAGATTGTGTGGCAGGATATTTTGCCTGGTTTGAGTAATAAGTGTTAAACCCTCAAATATTTAACCATTTGACTACTATCCAGATACTTCTGCAACGAAACTACGCTTCTGCCAGTTCCCTTTAATGCATGAAGGACACGTGTGCCTCAATTTAAACAACACATCTTAAAATCAAATATGAATGATTTAAAATGTGTTGATGCATACTAAAAGGTTTGCTTAGGTTCCACAACAAACCTATTTTTTTGCATTTTTTGATCAAAACTTTACGTTACAATGTGTTCAACAGCTTGTTGCTAAATTCTGAAATGATTTGTGAAATTTTGGGAATTTGCAATGCATCAAACGGAAATAAAAGAAGTGACTTAGAAGAGCTACAACTAACAGTTATACTATGAAGGTAATCAGTGGAAATTTTTTGATAGTAAAATAAGTTGGAAATGAAATTTGGCGTACTTGATCATTAAGAGCTTTGCTGTCCATTACGGAGTCCGAGAGAACATCAAGTTTAGAAGGTTGTTCAGCGTCAGGTTTGACAGGAGGAGGAAGTTTGTTGCCAGGCGCAAGAGTAATATTGGGCCGACCTAAAAAGATACCAAAATACATAAGTCTATGTTAATTCCCAATGAATGACTTGAGGTCTTATGTTGGATTAACTGAACTACAATTCTACACTTCCATAGTGACTTGGGTACTACAATAATC
Source organism: Trididemnum nubilum (assembly GCA_963965965.1). NCBI lineage: Eukaryota > Metazoa > Chordata > Ascidiacea > Aplousobranchia > Didemnidae > Trididemnum > Trididemnum nubilum. The sequence continues at coordinate 25,962,744 of OZ014488.1, forward strand.
AGGTAATGCAAAAAAAAATACAGCAGCACTCACACTTGTATAACCAGTAGCTAACAAATATCTTATGGTATTTGCATTTATGTATAGTTTTTGTTGTGGACTAGCAAACAACATAAATACTCTGTAACTCTTCTAGTTCTAATGATAATGTTTAAAGCTTTACCTGATTTTCTTGCAACAGAATCATGAAAAAGACTTTTCACAGAAGCCATTGTTTGATCTGTTTTCCTTAAAACTTCATTGAAGTCATTTTGATCGTACAAAACCTAAAAAATGTTTCTTATAATAAAGCAGCTCATGACTGATCAATTTGCATCATAACATACTGTATATCGAGTCGACAAAATGTATGTTATTATAAAATATGAAAACGGCTTGTTATTGCTTCAAAGTCTCAAGTCAGTAGATGTTTTAAACAAAAACTACACCAGACAGCATTGACCTACAGTAAAACAGAAGGTCTAAGGCAGTCGTTGCGATATCTGTCTGGTTTGGTATGTGGTGAGCAGGATCCTGCTCACCACATACCAAACCAGACAGATATCGCAACTGAAGAGTTCTGTCCGAAAAGCTTATTGTGAAAGCAAAATGAAATCGACTTTATTGAAAGTCATATTCAAATTCTGCACTACCTCAAAAATGTTCATTGATTTTTTTCTGGTTATTTTTCAAACTCTTCGAATTCTATAATGGCTGAAAATCATTGCATAATACGCATTTCATTTTGCTTCGTCTCAACAAATTTATCTAGTTTGCCAACAACAATAGCGACATAAGATGCAATCTTAATAACAAATTTTCAATAGAATTTAGATACTGGGGCCAAGCAGTCTACTCGTTGTGGTGGCCAGCCTGATGGAAGACTTGCAAATAGAACCTAAAAAAGTGTTCTGCGTTGGTGTGGTTAGATAGACGCTGAGTGCCTGGCTCACACGAACAAACCATCCTTGTAACTGGACTGAACAACAAAACCAATGCTAAAAAAATGATATACCATAGCCTCTATGCAAAAATGTTAGATCAATTGTCATACATTTAATGCCGCTTGAGCAATTAGATCATTCTAAAGGTTAGCAATTAAAGTTAGCCCACTTACCTCTCTCAAAATGGCCAACTTTTTCATTTCCAGTTCCACTTGACCTGGGCTCATCACAAGGTCGACAGGTATTCCTCGCTTTTTAGCAATCATTTCTTTTCGTGCAACATCTGCATTCTTTGATTTGTGCCTGATCTGCCTCCGAAGCTGGAAAAAATAATCGATTTATAGCATTTCAGTTAAGGATACCACTTTGGGAATATTCTCAAACAAACCTAAACTAAAATATTTAGTTCAACATTTGTGAAACAGTCGAACCCTTGTTAACCCATGTACAGTAAAAAAAATTGCAAAAATATTGTCATATACTTTGTCTTGAATGATGATCTGTTTGTTTACGTAAGACAGCTTAGCATTGTCATTACTACACTACTAACAAACAATTCATATAAATTCTTACCATTTCCTCAGGTGAGGCTGCATGTACCGTTAGATCTTGAATTGTACCCTGAAAATTCAAAACTATAATGCTGACATGATTTAGCAAACTAAATTCATTTGCATTATTTGCATACAAGATGCATCCCATTAATATAGTGATATACTAGTGAAATACATGTAATATATTATGGAACTTAGTTTAAAATTTTCAAGACGTCAAAGAATCAAACTGAATGTGCCAGATCTATCCGCACTGGTATGATTTAAATTTCAGAGAACAAAATTGGACCATTAAAAAATTACAGATTATTATGCTGTTTTTTGGGTTTAAGATTGGAAGTGGCTATTTTGCCTCTGTTAGGGTTAGGGCTATTTTGCCTCCAGTGCCAAAATAGCATGAAGCGATTTCGCCAATAGTGGCAAATTGTCCTCTGCCCTTAAAATTACACTTAAATCTCAAAAAAATTAAAAAAAAGAAAAAAGATGATAGTAAAAAACCTTCGGCAAATGAAAATAAAAATGCTCACCACAGAATTAAAACACTCTTACAATTCAAAAGACAAACTATTTCAGGGCAAAAACTACTAGGGTTTAGAAAGTGAAAAATCAGTAATCTTGTTATGAAACAAAAATATAGGGTAATACTTAGTTATTCACTAGCATTCAACACATGACACATTAGGGCAGACCCTTTTACGATCATTTTTTAATTTCAACTTCCATGGGTGTTAGATTTTTGCCTTGAGCCAAAAAAATGAGAAATCCAAAATTTTTTTGAAATTGGACCTCGTTTAGATACTGCCCCTGGGGCTTTTTTGAATTGTGCCCCCTCAAATCTGAGAATACTTATAAAATTGGTATTACTAGTGCTAGATATGCAATGTTGGTACTCGTTTGTATTGTTTTTTGGAGAGGAAGACAATGGTGATGTTTAATTTAGCATTAGAGTTACTTTTAATTTTTTGAATTTTTCTTGCAACTCAAGTTTTTCTTAAGCGCATTAATTTTTTAACATTTTCTTTCAAGTTTTAACACAACTGTTTGCATGAAATGGTGCATTACCAAAAAATACAGTTAATGCAATGCAAACAGCAACTATAGCCTTGATTTTATTGACTAGCCTGAGCAGCTTTTCTTGTGAAGTAGTATTTTTTTCCCAATCCATTGCTTTTTTTCTTCCAGCTATAGTACACAGTGCTTCACCAATCTGCCTTTTTGAGCCAGCAATTCGTCCACTTGCTGTTGTTGTCATCTTCACAGCACGCTCCACAGACTGCAAATGATTTGGATAATTTAGGTGAAGTAGTTGCTTAACGAATTGCTTGATATCTGTACAGCTTTTGATTGTTGGAGGCTTATGCAACACTAAATATCTTTTTTGTGAGTAAGATAGGTGACACCATTCCCACGGCCGTTGTTATAAGTGTTACCAGAGTATGATGTTTCTGCAAAGATGCACTTGGGTATATGAAATTCTCAGACTGATTCTCATTCTCCTTCCTGATTTCCTTCTTCAGCATTTTTGATTTTCTACAACTGTGATGTATCACTTCGCTCACATAACTGGCTTCCCATTACACCAGTGTTTCATCAGCATCTGAATTCACACACAGCCTATCATGGTAGCCCACTCGAACCTTCAAACTACACACGAGAGCAATTTCTGTACTTGCCATTGTACCCTCTTTTCGGATTACTTTGATCAATGTCTGACAAGAAGGTCACCAGAAAGATGATTCCTGACCAGTATCACACTGGCACTGCACTTAGCTCAACCACATAGCACTAGCACGACTAAGTATAGACACCATATATGACATCACATAAGCAATTTACAACATTAGTACATTATAATTATGCATATTTCAAACATGTTTGTTATCGTCAGGTGTACATAACTCTGTAAATGCCTACAACAAATTTTGAACCCGAAATGCCAAAATTAGCCTACTTGCTGATAAAGCAAATTGCTATAAACAATGCCACTCAACGCCCTTACAATTAAATGAATGACAGTCCTCTTTCTGGTGACCTTCTTGTCACTTTGATCAAAGTAATTTGAAAAGAGGGTACGATGGCAAGTACAGAAATTGCTCTCATATGTAGTTTGAAGGTTAGAGTGGGCTACCATAATTGGCTGTGTGTGAATTCAGATGCAGATGAAACACTGGTGTAATGGGAAGCCAGTTATGTGAGCGAAGTGATACATCGCAGTTGTAGAAAATCAAAAATGCTGAAGAAGGAAATCAGGAAGGAGAATGAGAATCAGTCCGAGAATTTCATATACCCAAGTGCATCTTTGCAGAAACATCATACTCTGGTAACACTTATAACAACGGCCGTGGGAATGGTGTCACCTATCTTACTCACAAAAAAGATATTTAGTGTTGCATAAGCCTCCAACAATCAAAAGCTGTACAGATATCAAGCAATTCGTTAAGCAACTACTTCACCTAAATTATCCAAATCATTTGCAGTCTGTGGAGCGTGCTGTGAAGATGACAACAACAGCAAGTGGACGAATTGCTGGCTCAAAAAGGCAGATTGGTGAAGCACTGTGTACTATAGCTGGAAGAAAAAAAGCAATGGATTGGGAAAAAAATACTACTTCACAAGAAAAGCTGCTCAGGCTAGTCAATAAAATCAAGGCTATAGTTGCTGTTTGCATTGCATTAACTGTATTTTTTGGTAATGCACCATTTCATGCAAACAGTTGTGTTAAAACTTGAAAGAAAATGTTAAAAAATTAATGCGCTTAAGAAAAACTTGAGTTGCAAGAAAAATTCAAAAAATTAAAAGTAACTCTAATGCTAAATTAAACATCACCATTGTCTTCCTCTCCGAAAAACAATACAAACGAGTACCAACATTGCATATCTAGCACTAGTAATACCAATTTTATAAGTATTCTCAGATTTGAGGGGGCGCGATTCAAAAAAGCCCCAGGGGCAGTATCTAAACGAGGTCCAATTTCAAAAAAATTTTGGATTTCTCATTTTTTTGGCTCAAGGCAAAAATCTAACACCCATGCAAGTTGAAATTAAAAAATGACCCTAAAAGGGTCTGCCCTAATGACACACAGTAGCTTTGTTTAAGTACAAATTATTCAAGTGAGCTGGCATCCTGAATGCAGTCAAATGGTCAGTGCTAGTGGTTTGTAACCTTAAGATCATAGGTTCAATTTTCAGTTAGATCATTTGCGTTATTGCAAAAAGCAGCTTTTGAGGTATTAAAATATTCCTATAACTACTCCTTCTCCAATTTAATACTGCAGAGGTATACCGATCAGTGTTCCCTATAACCGCAAAAAAGTGCAAAATTTTTTCCAGCATTTTCAAACAAATAGAATATATATGGTGCTATGGCATTTTCAATTCCCAAAATTATGGTGTTTTTATTTCCTGCTAATTGAAGTTTATGAAATAACAGCATTTCTATTCCCTGCCAATTGCAGATCTGGTTTTTGGCATGACAAGCTTTTTGTTTCAATTTATATGGAGATCTATTAAAGAAAAATTGCAGAGCCCAGCCTGATGACCCTTTTTTTGTTTTTGGAGAACGGCACAAAACTCGTACAAAATTGGCTGTCTTGGGCACAATGATCTTTTTATTTTTTGGAGTTCACTATAAAAGTCAAAGGAAATGTGACCCTTTCTTTGATTAGCTCCGACATTTTTACAAGAACTTCAGCACCTTTTCCGACACTTATACAGAAGATGAAACATTAGAGGGAACACTGATATCGACAGGATTTGTAGCTTGGCTTGAGTCAATGTACCAGTCTTTCCAAAACAAAAAGTGCAGTTAAAAGGCAAACTGAAACAGGCAAAGGAAAGATTTTTGTAACACTTCTAGATATAACAAGCTGTCATGTTCAAGATAGAAAATAAACCTACTTGCATACAAATAAGCCTAATACTGGTACTTAAACTGCAATAACAAAATTGTAAATAAAATGTACTAATAAACAGACCAAAAGTTTAGGTAGAATTTATTAAAAGTTTAACACCAAACAAAGCACAAAAAACACTTACATCCCAATCAGGTTGATCAAGTCTTTTTTTCTTTTTGTGAGATCGTGGCTTTAACAACTTTCGTCTTTGAATATTTCCACGATAAAACATTATTCACAGTTCACCTTTAGTGTTATTTATACACTATTTTTGCTTTGTACTAGCTGGGATAACAGATAAACTGAACGCTGTCCGACAGTTAGAGGTTGCAAAATTTTAAAACGAGCCTAGAACCAATATGTCTGTATATTGAATATCTGACAGAGATACTAATAATGGCAATATCAGATATAAACAGATAACTATGGTAGCTTAGGCCTACTAAGATAAGAGGATAAATCAAAGGTAAAATAAATCAGCAGTTATTTATTTGCAATCTAGAGTACAGATAATTCCAGCTTTAATTGCATGCAAGACAAGTTACTGACTTAGACTTGGCAGAGAGGGGCAGTCTGTAACAAGAATATTTTACTATTCCCCAAAGCTCTCTGCCCAAAGCCTCACTTAAAAAAATTACTCTTGACCTGAAATAAATAATGAATTTTGTTACCTGGAGAGAAAACTGTGATCTCCAGCAGTTAAAGTGGCAGCACTAACTACCACACCACTGCAGACCGCTCAATCGAATAATGGCGAATTAAAACTAGATGTTGATTTTCCCGAAGGAAAATAATACGAGACTTCCGCCAGTTCCATTTGACCATTGTTCTCCCCTTCATACTTTGAAGGTTACCGATATTTCTGTAAAACTCAATCACATGCAACGCAAACAAAGTAATTTTGTAACATGAAAAAAATAAATGTTGATTTTAAATCATTTTTGGTTTGGGTAAAACTGATGTCTGACTTAAATATTTGAACCCAGCTCAGTTCAATCATGACAATTTCAAACCCTGGCGCTTTTAATCATCATGCCAGCTCAGCATATGAACCCAATTGACTAAAATCAATTGTTAAATTTAGGTTTCAAAAAGATATTTTTGGGAGGTTCATTTGGCAGTTGGTATTCCCAGACTATTTAAAAAATTGTCTCTTTACATATCTCCTGATATCCAAAAAAACTAAAGCCCAAGCTCAAGCCGTTCAAAGTAATTGATTTTTGAGGTCCATTTGGAAAGATTCTGGAGGGGTGTACTCCAAACTATGTCAAAATTTTTGTCTTTTAAATCCTCTTGATGTAAAAAAAAAAAAGGAGCATTAGCTTAAGTTTAACAAATTGATTTTTGTGGGGTTCACCTGGGAATTTCTGGGGGTCAGGCACCCCCAAACTATGCCCAAGTATTTGTCTGTTAAATATCTACTGATATCAAAAAAACTAGCATCCTAGCTTCAGGCGTTAAAAAAATTTTTTGTGGAGTTTTCAAGCTTAAGCTGCTAAAAAAATTGATTTTGGGGGTCTTTGCAGAGAATGAAACCTGGAACCCTCTGATCATATCTAATGTCAAAATAAAAAGCTATCAAAAAAGATTTTGTGCTAATCAAAAAATCTGCAGGATATAATATGATTTTTGAATGAGAAAATCGATGGCCAACTAAATGATTGAACCTAGGTCTACTCAAGCACAAAGGTTTCATAAGCTGGCGCAGCACATATGTACACATGATAAAAACCAATTAATAAAATTATGCATTAAACTTCGTTATCACAAGTTTTTCGCGCATCTGCCACAAACCACGTGACGTAGCACTTCCAAAAATGCAGGTGCACAACTTCATATATAGAATTCTCATATCTCCAAATTTCAAGATTCTAGCTTTGGTGGTTTCAAGAGTTTTTGTTCAAATTTAACTTTCAAAAAGTAATTTTTGGATAGGTCCATTTGGGGGGGGAGGATCGGGGGGTCTGGCACCCCCCGACTATATAAAAAAATTGTCTCTTAAATATCTACTGATATCCCCCCAAAAAACTAGCATTCTAGTTTAAGCTGTTCAAAAAAATTGATGTTTGGGGCCATTTGGGAAGATTCCATAGGGGTGGTACCCTCAAACTATGTCAAAATTTTTGTCTCTTAAATATCTCTGATACTGTATCAATAAAAACTGAAGCATTATCTTAAGCCATTCAACAAATTGATTTTGGGGTATTTATTTGGGGGTTTCTGGAGGGGAACCCCCAAACTATGTCCAAATATTTGTCAGTTAAATATCTACTGATATACAGTAAAAAGAACTAGCACTCTAGCTTAAGCCATTAAAAAATTGATTTTTGGGGGTTCATTTGGGAGTTCTGGGTGGTTGGTTTCCCCAAGCCATGTCAAAATATTTTTCAATACAATATATCTTCACACCCCCCAAAAAACTAGTGCGCTAGCTTAACTTTTCAAAACATGATTGTAAGGGTTCTATTTGGGGAGTTTCTGAGTGGATGGTACCCCCAAATTGGGTCAAAAAATTTGCCCTTTAAACATCTACTGAAATCTACCCCCAAACTATGTCCAAGTATTTGTCTGTTAAATATCTACTGATATCAAAAAAAACTAGAACCCTAGCTTAAGCCATTAAAGAAATAGATTTTTGGTAGTCCGTTTGGGGGTTTTGGGTGGTTGGTACCACCAAACTATGTCAATCTGATGAGATGGTAAATGACTGTATGTCAAAATTTTTTCTCTGGTTATAACATCTACAAATATCAATAATAACTGGAGCCTTAGCTTAAGCTGTTGGAAAAACTGAGGTTTATTTGGGGGTTTTCAGGGGGGATGGTACTTCCAAATTATGTCCAAGTATTTGCCTATTAAATATCTACTGATATCAAAAAAACTAGAACCTTAGCTTAAGCCGTAAAAAAACGATTTTTGGTGGTCCATTTGGGGGTTCTGCATGGTTGGTACCACCAAACTATGTCATCATATTTTTCAATTATGTATTTACTGATTTAAAAAAATTAGCGCCCTAGCATAATTGTTCAAAAAAAAGATTTTTGGAGGTCCATTTGGGAGGGTTTTGCAGGGGGTGGTACCCCCAAATCATTTCAAAATATTTGTTCATTGAATATCTACTGATATCAAAAAACTGGAGCCTTAGATTAAACCGTTCAAAAATTGTTTTTTGTGGGGTTCATTTGGGGATTTTCAGGGGGCAGTACCCTCAAACTATGTCCAAATATTTGTTTCTTTAATATTTTGTGATATCAAACACAACTAGAAATCTAGCCTAAGCCTGTCAAAAAATTGATTTTTGGTGGTCCATTTTGGGGTTCCGGGTGGTTGGTACCACCCAACTATGTCAAAATATTTTTAAATTAAATATTTACTGATACCAAAAAAAAAGCTCCTCAGCTTAACCGTTAAAAGGGATTTTTTGGGATCCATTTAGTGGTTTTCTGTGGGGGATGGCACCCTCAAACTATGTCCAGGTATTTGTCTCTTTATTATCTTCTGATATCAAGAAAAACTAGAGCCCTAGCTCAAGTTGTCAAAAAGATTGATTTTTGGGGTCCATATGGGGGTTTCAAGGGATTGGTACCACCAAACTATGTCAAAATATTTTTGTCTTTTAAATTTCTACTAATAGCAACAAAAAACTAGCACGCTAGCTTTAGATGTAAGAAAGTGATTTTGGGGCATCTTCACAGAGAATGAAACCCGATACCCTCTGATCATATCTAGTGTCAAAATAATAAACACTAAAAACGACTATGTTGTAATTGAAAAAAAATTAATATGCTAGATTCAATATAATCTCGGTTAGATAAAATGATGGCCAACTAGATAATTGAACCCAGGTCTTAGGTTTCAAGCACTGTCACTCAATTAAAAATTTTATTTTTGAAACATTAACCATTAGGCCACGGCAGCATGCATGCGTACGTGACTAAAATCACTTAATAAACTTCGCTATCACAAGTTTAGGGTGCATATGTCCCAAGCCAGATGCAGCACCTCCAAAATTGCAGGTACACAACTTCATGTATAGACTTATCATCTGTCCAAATTTCAAGTTTCGAGCTTTGGTGGTTTTGGAGTTTTTGTCACCATAATAAAATTTGCTTAAATTAAATAAATAAATAATGAAAAAAAAGTGTCGGAATCGTTATAATTTATTTTTGGGAGCTGAAACTGCTTGCTCAGATGCTTCTAAATTCGATATTTTTATTCCCCTCATGCGATAAAGTTTTCGAGCTACAGCTATTTAAACCTCCAATTTGCATTTCAGTTTTAGGCTCGGAAATCTGTACCACGAGACTGATTGCCCCCAAAATTTGCACCTAAGAATGATCCATATGTGCCCCATCTAAGTTCTAAAATTCAAGTTTCTACCTTTAGCCATTTAAAACTTAGAGCGTTTTCGGCCTCTTGTTGCTAAATTCACAATTTTGCCAGTAAAAAAACATACGGACTTCCAGCGCAAAGCGTCGTGGAAGTCCCAATAACAGGTTGTGTATTTAAACAACAAGCTATGTCGTGGAAAAATCACAGTTGACTTGCGTACATATAAGACTTGCATATGGCACTGTAGTGCTAATTTGCACACTAGCGTATAGATAAGCACTATTATATTACCCAAGCCAAGTCAACTGACCATGACAAACTGACCGCGAAGCAATGATTTCGACACATGATTTTGTCACTGATTTCGTCACAAAGTGAGGGTTTGGGCAAGATGGCTCTGGGGATAGTAAAAATATATTTAGGATCGCTCTTCTCAGCCAATCGGCATTCTTTGTGGTCAGTTTGTCGCAGTCAGTTGTCGTGGACCTTATACTACCTACCTAAAAACAGTCTATCAACAGCATTTGCTTAAAGTTTAAGGTTAAAGGTGGTGAAGCATTCAGCCTACTTAGGTAGTTCATAATTGCTATAATCGAAATACAATTTTTGAAATTTTTTGTTATTATTTTGGGGCTGTGGTTGCAAAAATATTCAGCATATACAGAGAAATATCTCCCTAAAAAGTTTTTGGAAACTCTAACTTCCAAAAAAAGGAAAGGTTTACCAAAATTCAGAATTGAATTGGTTACAAGATGTTACTGGAAGGGTAAATAATATTCAGTTGTTTTTTTTCCTCGGAAGTTATGCTTGGAGAACAGATTAAGGGTTTCCAAAAAAAATTTAGTGGGATACAGTATACACAGCCTATTTCTTTGTATTTTTTATTTCGGCATAGAGGTCAACTTTGTATGAAACCGTAGAAATATACTACACAGCAACCTTAAGATCTGGTGCATTTTTATGCTTATTACTTGCATTTACATTATTTACAATTAAAAGAAAATCACAAAGCAAATGTGTTTGGTAGTGCAATTGGCCCTCTTCAGGTATATCTGAAATAGCACTTATAACTTTAATGAATCCTAATCAATTAATAAACCAAAAATCAAGTAAAATTTAGGCCAACAATCCTCAAAGTCAAATGACCAAAATAATATTTTAACTCAGCAGGCCTACAGAGTAGGCTAGTTGCCCAATGCTAACAGCATGAAACTCTTCAGTGAACTTATTGATCAGCTATTCCTTGATAAAGTTACAGAAGATATTGAGCTACTCCTGGCTTAAATTAAAATTAAATTTACAATTTGTTTCTTTTCAGCTTTATTGGTTAACTGCAGCCACATAATCTTTAATTAGTAGACTAGAAACAGACGTGTAGAGAAAAAGACTAGAACATTGAAGAAAAAAGGTTGCTCTTGTTGCGAAGTTTTTTTGCAATCACGCGAATTTGCCTAATTTGATTGGACATATTCTTAGTACGAGTGAACTGAGAAAAAAGTCATGGTGATTGGATGAATCAATGTATGCTTATTCTAGAAAAATGAACCATGAAGAAATAAAAGACAAAACTGTCAGTGTCAGTTCACAGTTCAGAGTTTCCAGATAGGTCTTTTGATTGTTGATATAAGGATTACGCATACAAACTGCCCATCAAATTAGAAAACCCACGAAACCATTCTACTTCAACATGAAAAAGAAAAAAAGGATTCTTATCGAGAAAGAGTTACCCAAGTAGAGAAAGTTTTACTCCACTTGTTTTTTTGACATCAGGAAGAAAGTCTTGGAAGTGTACGAAATTTTTGAATAGGCTGGGCGAACTGATAGCAAAAAAAAAAAAGAAGGATGTAAAGTATACGCCGTATGCTTTTTTTAAAACTTCTGCAATCTGTATATGTGCATGATGAGCATGCACGCACTCTCGCTTCTATCGTGTGTGCACTCATTAGGATTAGGGCTAGATTTAGGAAATAACTTAGATCGGAGAGAAGGAGAGAGTGCACGCACACTCATACACAAGTTGTCAAGCTTCTGAAACAAAAGCGGATGTCTGATACTTAACAACATTATACCCAAAAAGTATGCTGACGTAATTTGCCACTTGAGGACCAAGATTCGATTTGCCTTTCTTAAAGCAATGCTGGTTGCTCTGCATGGCTTTAGAGGCACATCAATGGGCAATGGAATTGAGTTGAAAGAAATATACATCTTTTAATCTTATTCAAAAAATGCAGACCTAAAATTAGACCACCACAAATTCATTATACTGTTATACCAGTACTTTAAATTTACTCATTTACTACTGGTATATTTTATGTGTATTTTCTTTTTTTGTTTACAGCTTTCGTAATGTGATGTGTGTATGCTTACTCCACGATACATCAGTATTAAGTATGATTTTTACTTATAGTCAGTACTTAAATTGTAAAATTTTGCATGGAGGGATGCTTTTGCAGCCTTGACCAAACTTCAGTGAAAATTATGTGATTGCATCTCCGTAATTGAATAAAGACCAAAAAAAAAGGAAAGGTCTTCGCCAAAAATTGAAGTGTTTTTTCCCAAAATCACGTGAAGACCAAAAAAAGAAAAAGGTCTTCACTGCAATTTGGGACTACATTCGGCCAGAATTTGTAGGATTTATTCGTGCTGGCTGGTTCTCTTTTGTTTGATCATCCAGTGCTCAAATCTCGATGGGTGGACAACTGGACGTCTAAATCTTGATGGGGGGACGCAAAATCTCGATGGGGGGACGCGTCCCCCCGCGTTCCCCCTACAATTTAAGTACTGCTTATAGTGATACAATTACTATTCCTACTTATACTGGCACTTGTACATACTGTATTATGATAAGTATATACACCTATTATATATCATTACAGTACATGAGGTTTTTGAATCTTCACCATAGTATTTTGGGTATGATTTTTAGTTAAAAATGCTTTGTTTCTATATGTTCAATCAAATATTATTGACTCAAAAATATCCTCATTAACAATATTCTTCTGTTTCATATAGAACATATCAAAAAAACTATTTCTGATTTATACATACTACCAGTAATCTAATTATAATATCTGATTACTTGCAAACTGAATAGCCTATTACTTTATCATCATTGGAACATGCGATATGATATGCAACTTTTTGATTCTTACAACTGCAAATCTCAATTGAATTGGAAATCACATTCACAGCTGATTATACCGGTATCTGGCATCTGTGCAGTGTGCGCTGTGCAACCTCAGATGTCTGATGTGGATTACCCTGGTACGTCTTTTCTTTCTTCTGTTTTATTTCGGACTTGTTAACATCAAAAATTTGAATGCCAATGGCACAATGAACTACTGTTGGGAAATTGGAATAGTATCCTTTGTATTGGGCTGTTGGGTGTGATTTATTGATTTACATGATAGGCCCTACAGCAGGGCTTCCCAAACTTTTTTGTTCGTGACCCCTTTTTATCATCTAAAAATTCCCGCGACCCCTACGGTTAAAATAATAGACACTGCTGGTTGTGTATTTGTGGTAATTATTCAACGCAAAAAATAATAACATGGCACTAGTATCCCAAACCTACTAATTTACAGGTAGGGTCGTAGGTACAAAACGAAAACACATTTAATGTGATGGGTGCGACTGCTTTCTGTTACAAAGCAAGTCCAGCCTTGGTTCAATATTTGTTAGTGCTGGTCTCAATGCGGTTTCAATGTTGCTTAGGCTGGAACGGTATTTTGTTTTGATTGCCGTCAACGTCGAAAACGCCGACTCGCACAAATACGTGGAGACAAACGGCAGGAGTGCAGTTACTGCCAAGTCTGATAATGATGGATATTCCGTTCTAACGCTCAACCAAAAACTGTGAAGCTTTTTCCCAGAAAATTCAAGTAGCAATTTGGAGTTCGAAGACAGTTCAGCTAACTCTTCCTGAAATTTAAGAGAGAGATGCTCGGTACTCTGTTGTTGCACTGCAAATGGGTTTCGAATCTAATCTAATTTGGTATTGTCCAGTTTTGGAAGAAAAGAATTTTTAAATTGTTTCAACAAATTTGACAAATGGTCGACTACCAGAGGTTTAATCACGTTTAATTCCACATCGTTGTTGGCCAAAAACTCTTCTGTAAATGAGAGCATTTCGAAGGAATCATTTTTAACCTTTAGTTTCCAGATGCTTAACTTTTTGATAAAATCACATATTTTAGATTTCAGTGTGAAAACATTGGTGCTTTCTCCTTGGAGGGACAAATTAAGTTTGTTCAGTTTTTCAAACAAATCTGATAAGTAGCATAATTTCAACAGCCAGCTGTCATTGTGAAGATGGTGGACCAAATCTGAATTTTTTTCTGTTAAAAAAATCACAACTTCATTTTTTAACATCAATAGCCTTTTAAATGCTTTGCCTTTCGAAAGCCATCTAATTTCACAATGCAGTAAAAGAATCGTAAACTCTGATTCCATTTCATCGCATAAATTTGCAAAAATACGGGTATTGAGTGCGCGACTCTTAATAAAATTAATAACTTTCACTGCATCTTGCACAACAGCATTTAGATCAGGAGAAATTTTTTTAGCAACAAGAGCTTCTCGATGTATCATGCAGTGCGTAAAAGTAATAGGGGTATCACTTGCAGATTGCACTCTTGCATGAAATCTTGCTGTATGTCCTGTCATTCCAGCAGCTCCATCGGTACACATACCAACACAATCCGTCCAAAGCAGGCCCACTTCCTGAAAAAAATCATCAACTGTCTGAAAAATATCCATCCCTGTAGTACGTCCATGCAATGGTTGACAAAACGCGAATCCTCATGAATGTTGTTGTCATAAACGTATCTAACATATGCCAAAGATGTGCCATTTTTCTAATGTCCATTGACTCATCAAGCTGAATGGCAAATTTAGGACTTTCTTTAATTCGTAAAACGAGTTGCTCTCGTTGATCTTTGCTTATTTCAAAAATTCGCCGACACACAGTATTGTTTGACAATGGAATTTTTCACATTTCATTTGTCCCTTTTTTGCCGTGAACAATTGCGCTCATTTTAATTGCAGCTGGAAGAATTAGTTCTTCTCTGACGTTATAAGGTTTCTTGCTCTTTGCAATCAACAAGCAAGCCTCAAACAATGCTCTTGTATACTTTCCTTCATCTATGAATTCACTTTCAAATGACTGTCTTTGTTTTTCCCATGTCTGCAGTAAGCGATGAAAAAACTCCACAGGCCTGTTGCGATAAGAATCATGCTTGGTTTGATGATGTTGTTTCAACTTGCCCGGCTTAAGACTCACGCTTGCCAACTCTTTGTTGCAAATTAAACAAAGTGGACGATGCTCACTGTTTAGTGTTTTCCGTTATAAAAGTGAAACCATATATACTGCAAAAAACTATCATTATATGATCTTTTTTTGGTATGACTGGCCTCATTTTTCTCACTGAACTTCTGCTTTTTCGAGTTGCATTTGTTTTTACCGCTGTTTCAACATCATCTGCAGTAGGCTTAGTATCGTTATCATTCAACTTTTTCAACCAGCTATCCATTGATTAGAATCTGACCAGTAGTAGTGAGGTAGTTATACCTCTTCTCAACTATATATAATTTGCTTCTACTCCTCTACTAAACTACTGAATTCGGTCTGCATAGTTTTATCATTATGTCATAACCAAAATGACATAACGAGATAAGTTAGGCATCCAACTGAGCTACAAATCGAGAAAAATTTATCTGCTGTCTTTTTATATAATACGGTACATTGTTCAACAAAGTCTCACTATAGCGCCTATATATTTAAGTAGAATCTACAGCTAAGTAATGAATGACGTTTTGCAGAATTACACAAGTTTTTAACGATAGTCCGGGGTCGCTGAGAGTACCCAATTTTACGCTTTCTTGTAAAATTGGTACCGGTATGCTCTCTGCGACCCCTGAAGATTGTTATGCGACCCCTTTGGGGGTCGCGACCCCCAGTTTGGGAAGCCCTGCCATACAGGAACGTAAGTCTATATGTGTGCATTTAGGCAGTGGCTATTTTGCCGCAAGTGCCAAAATAGCCCTCAGCCTAATCCTAACCCAAACTCTAACCCTAATCCTAACCCTAATCTAAACCCTAACTCTAACCCAAACCCTAACCCAAACAGAGGAAAAACACTATTTGCCTCTAGAGGCAAAATAGCCACTTCCGTGCATTTATTTATTGACTAATAATACTAATAGAGTCTTTGCTGCAGCACTAAAAGTTTAAACTGAAAAAATTGAATAGGGGAATGCTTCCGCAGTCGTAACCGGAAGCACACAGACACGTTCGGTTTATGAAGATGAAAGGTAAACAAAAAACCTACTGTATTTTTTGCGTCTGAATTGGCCATTTTTTTGTTTAAACGCTTGGTACAAACCAGAAAAAACTTTTTTCCCTACAAAACAACCACAATGCTTTCTTTTTGTGGGGGGAGGCGTCCCCCCTACAACTTAAGAACTAGTTAACTGCTAAACTCACTCTTCAATTCTTCAAAATGCTGAGTAGCCTACATCGCAACTTAGCTAAACCTTCAAAACAACCGCACGTAATAGCGTCGCCTGTGATTAGTCAAGCATAACACAGCAAGCATTGAAGCATTAAGTATTTTTTTTGAAATATAATTAGGTTTTCTGTGTTTGTTGTCCAATAAAGTAGAATTGTAAGGCGTGATGTCTGTGTGAACTATTAAATTAGTTTTGTCGATTTAAAATTTGTATTTTCCTTTTTCGGACACGTGGATTTCTTCTGTGTTTACTTTTTGTTGATTTTGTTAACGATAACGGCGTACAGTATACACTTTTTCATTAGAACCTGATGTAAAAAACACTACGACCAGGCACGAGCTGAAAAAAATATGTTTTAGGCAAAAAGTTACTTACCAATGAATGAACTCACCTTCAGACCTTGGAGACCTTACTGAGTACTGACTAGGACTATATTACCAGAGGTGGAGTCCTCGAGGACGTCCTTGGCCTCGAGGACGTCCTCGAGGACAGATTTTGAAGTCCTTGGCCTTGGCCTCGAAGGTCAAGTCCTTGGCCTTGGCCTCGAGGCCTCAAGTCCTCAAAAATTGGCCTGTCCTCGGCTCGAGGACAGCACTATTTTTTGAATTGTTAAAATTTTGTGAAGCGCTTGAAAAATTTTTTGGAAAACGTTTTTTTGTGGAGATTTGTGAAGACCTTTTTTCTTTTTTTGCAGAGCACTTGCACTTGTGTCCTTGGTCCTTGGCCTTGGCCTCGAGCATTCCTGTTCTTGGTCTCGAGAGTGTCTGTCCTCGGAAAGGCTGTCCTTGGCTTCGGATTGTTTTTGTGTCCTTGGCCTTGGCCTCGAGCCTTGTGTCCTCGACTCCACCTCTGTATATTACATTTCAAGCCTTGGAGGTTCTAATTCTGTTCTGATTACAAGTGGCGCCCCTGGTATGTCAGCCGCATCTCAATTTGACTGTACACTAGTGAGTGACTATATAGGTATTGTTGCCTGCCCAAACGTAGGCTACTGTCGTACCGTATCACTACAAATACAGAATACTGAAACGGGCTAGGTTTGCTTATAGTGTTATCTAATATCTGTTATACGTATACAGGTATAGGCTACTGTACAGTACCACAGGATAAGATTTGAGGTGCTCTGCTGCAAGTACAGAGTAGAAACAACTGAATGAATATTTGGAAATGTTTAGTCAAACAAATAAGATAGATGGCTACAATTACTATATATCCAATGACAGTGAAGATGAAGGCTGCCACAATTCTGACAGGTAAGATAAAATTAGTTTGTAGCCTGTTGCTGTAGGCTATTTATGGTGCTTATGTATGATAACGGTACAGTACTAGACAGTGATACACTGTTCTGTTGTGTTAAGATAGGTCTAGTTTCAGGTTTTAATCTTTCAAATAATAATGTTGACTGTTGTTTTTTTTTCTTGATTTTTACAGTAGGCTATGTTGTACAATAGTCTAGCTTACTGTAATTACCAAATTACTGGTACGGTAGCAGATTACGGTAAGTTCTTGCAATATTTTTTACAGCTTTCGAAACCCTCAGGCTTTATGTAGTGCAATGTTTTAATTAATTTAAGTTATTTACATAAATTTTATTTTGGAACTTTTTTCAATTTTAAGCCTCCTAGAGCCTCCGCCGTGTGTGGTAGACAGGTGGGCTGGAGGCAGCTTGACTTGAAGACCAAAAGGTCCCTTCCCTGTCTCCTGGCCAAGGCAACTTGGTGAATAAAATGCAATTACAAATGCTATTTTATGTGCAACTTTTATCAATTTTTGTGCAAAATGTAAAATGTGATTTGAAAAATACACTTTGAAACTACTGTAGGCTATTTCAGTTTAGTTCTAGTACGGTATTCTCTTTCAATTTTGAATTGTATAAGCCTACTGGTAAAAAGTAATAACATTCTTTGCGACAGATTGGCTGCGTCTCAATGTCATCTCTGATGCAACAGTTGGTTTTCATTATAAAAGTTTAGCTACAACCCTATAACTTTTAAGTAGCTTACTAGTACTGTAGTGTCAAAATCAGGGCTTCTGCCTGCTGAGGCCGTGGATGCAGAGAAGGTCTACCTCCAACTCTGGAGTTCTCAAGTTTTCAAGAACTTTGTAGTTTGTTTAAACTCGTTGTGCACAGGCCTTCCAACTTTTTACTGCAACTTTCATTAAAAATAAATTATAAATGCAGCTTTTTCAGAATGTTAGTGCAACAAAAACTTGCCCTAGTTATAATTTATTGACACTGGCATTCAATCAGTCAATCATTGATTTCTGTTTACCAGACACTAAGACTGTGATTACTCAACAACTTGCCAACAAACAATTGCAGCGGTCTTACCTGCCTATTCACTTAGTCTGTTAGTACAACTTGTTACTGTGACAATGCAACTACATGTATGCTCATAGGCATAGCCAGGATTTTTGATTGGGGGGGGGCGATGCAATGATGTCATCAGAAATTTACGAAGAAAAAACTTAAAACTTTTTGTGGGACAAAGATATTGTAGAATGAAAGATCAGAAGACTAGTTTGGCACTTACCCATGTGTTGGCAATTAACCAGAATTTTACTAAAGGCAGAAAGCTTAAACCAAAACTTAAAAAATGAAAATGTCTATAAGTGGAAGGCATGTTGAGTAAACTAACCTGACTCAGATGTCTCACAGACAGGGTCTGGGGGCTTCCCGCTGGGCAAGTTCTTCTAATTTTTTGAAAAAAAAGCTGTTTTAATGCCACTGGATCACATTTTGCATGCATTCAGAGCCATTTTAAAGAACTAGATTTTTAGCATTTGAAAGCCAATTGAAAAAATTGAATTGTTCAATCTTTCTTTCACTTGCAATTTAAGTTCAAAATATGTTCAAAATCTTGCAATTTGGTGTTAAATTTTGTAAGTGATTAGTTCTGATAGGGGGAAGTAAGATACAGTTTCTCCTGCAATATTTTAGCAGTAAAAAATGATCCCCTCAAAGATTTTCCTCATGAAATTTTTGATTTGTTGTGATAATAAGTAGTTTAGGAATACAAGTGCAACCAGAGGTCCCAGGTCCCCTCAATTTAAATTCAATAATTTAATCAATGAGCATTTCCCCTACCTAACTTTTTTTTTCAAAAGTATTTTTTCGTGTAAAAACTAGCGAGGTGGAGGTGAATTGTTATTGAAAAATGGTACAATAGATGGTTACACCTCCTAACCATGTATTTGTTACACCTACTAACCTAGTCCGGATTTACATTGTGCCGGGCCCCTGTATTTGGGGAATTTTGCAACATCTTCCTGCCAAATATAGGTGAAAATCAAAAAAAGTCTTAAAATCAGATTGAGGGGCCCGCCACATTGTGCCATATGGTAAATCCGCCCATGGTTATTACATTATGTTCATAAAAACGGTTATATCAGGACCTGAGGTGGTAACGTTTAGAACAAAGATTCTTCATTTCACTCGGTTCATACATTTGAATCGGTTGGCAAAAATTAAATTGAGGGGGCCCGGTCCCCCTGCTCGTCAAATTGCTGTTAATTACTGTCTTGTGCATGTTGTATACAAAAATGCTAAGAGAAACTGAAACCGAAGAAACAATTGGCTGTTTTGTCACATTTTTATCATTGGTGACATTTCAATTGGGGGTGGGACAGACCTCCTGGACTCCCCTAGCTACGCCTAAAGGTGGAGATGAATTGTTATTGAAAAATGGTGCAATAAATGGTTACTCTTACAAACCATGTTATTGAGCGGGCTAGATTTACATTGAGTGGGCCCCTTGGCACTTAGGAGATTTTTGTAAAATCTTCTTGCCAAATATAGGTGAAGACCAAAAAAAAAAAGTCTTACCATCTGAGAGCAAGGCCCCTGGCACTGTGCCATATGGTAAATCCACCCCAGGTCATTGCATTACGTTCATAAAAAGGCTACATGAAGACCTGAGATAGCAACTTTTAAGACAAAAACCCTTAATTTCACCAGGCTTTTAAATAAGAATTTGTTGGCAAAAATTGATTTGAGGGAGCCCTGGCCCCCTGGTTGTCAATATTATTGTTAATTACTGTTGTACGTGAAAACTGCTCAAAGAAACTGAAACTGAAGAAACAAAAGGTTTTTTGTCACATTTTTAACATTGGTGGCATTTCAATCGAAGGAAGCCTGCCCCTCCTCCCCCCTTGCCTACGCTTATGTGTATGCTACTGTCAAATTTCTGGATAATATATATATATGCTGCTATTGTCAATCAAACAATGCTACATTACCATTAGTTTGTGCATTACTCCTTCAGCCCTGACTGCACTACTATCAAGTACAAGTCTGGAGTAGGTACGGGATGTCATGACTCACGACATTAATAATTATATCATGCTAGTTTCCACCACAAATTTTGATTGCATATATAATATTATAACAACTCAAAACTGGTCCCTGTAAGTGTAAGTAAGGCATTTGTGACAGTCCAATCCTCGCGTTGCTTTGCCATTGTTTGTTACTAGCGTGAATTGCAAGGTAACCCTTTGTTAATTTGCAGCTCTGAAGATGAAAGAAAACTGGATGAAATTGATGTATTTTTGCATGGAACTCCAAAGCAAAAAAGAAAAGCTTTTCTGAAACTTACTGGTGAAATTTTTTAGTTTATGCAGCTGACGATATATGTCTACAGTATTTACACTGTTTCTTAGTTATTGTCTTATTGAGCATTTTTAATGCTGGCAATCTTTTTAATATCTATTGGATAATATGGTTAATTTTAAGTGCTAGCATGACTAGAGTGTAGACATTAGACACACTAGACAGTGCTGCTGAAAGGCTAGGGTTGAGTTTTTTTGTTTGGAAATTATTTTGTTGTTGAAAGCAAAATGGTAAATCCTGTGATTTGTTTACTTTAGTCATTCTGTTTTTTATTACTGTGTATGTAGAAGTTCATATTTTTATCCCACTATCTGCTATAACTTGGACCAAAATTTTCCTAAATACGGTACTAATATGTTGTTTTAATTGCAGAAAGTTTTATTCAAATTTTGAATTTAAGCTTAGATTTAGAAAATGCTGTTTGCGCTTCCTGAAATACTCAGTTTTTATTATATTTTGAAGTGACTTGGCTCTCTGAACTTGCACAGTTATCTAAACAAAGGCTGTGGTGACGTCACTCATTTGCAGAAATTTTTATTTTGATTATGGCAGTTGTAGGTTTGGGTTAGGGCTATGGTTAGGATTAGGTTTTTTACATTTTGTTGTAAAATGTTTGCATGCACTTAAAGTGTGCCAAGCCTTTTCCTATTTTTTTTTATCTTATCAAATATGCAGTGACCATTATTTTTACTTAATAGGTAATTAAGTTTAGTCTTTTCATCAATAATATTTTCAACATTAAACGATGAATATTTTCGGGTACTTTATATCATAGTATTTTGTGTTTTCTCTGTTGTTATTGCATTTTAGCCCTAAGGTAGTTTTAACTTTAGGAGATGAGGTATCTTCTTCTGAAGATGAATTTGAAAAAATGATGAAAGAAGAATTGAATGATAAAATGGCCATTCATGAGCAGACTTGGATGGCGGGAAAAAAAGGTATTTTTATAACAAGCATTGTGTTCTGCCCATGCTAACTATAGCTAAAATGCATGCTAAAATAAATAGATTTTAAAGGTTTATCCTGCATTGTTCTGCTAACAGGTTTTCATTTTGGAAAAAGTTTCATAAAATCTAAAGTAGGGTTAACTTTCTTGCAAGTTTCAATTTAGCCTAATTTTTACTTAATGATTCTTTCACTTCAGCAGCTATTCATATTGAAATGAGGAGGGCTCATTGTTTATGCATGCGCATGATAACTGTTCATTCAGAATGCTTACAGGGTTTATACGGTCAGGGAAAATCAGGGGAAAACATATCTTTTTCGAGATGGTCAGGGAAAGTCAGGGAGAGTCAGGGAAAGTCAGGGAATTCAACGAAAAAGTCAGGGAAAAGTTGGAAAAAGTCAGGGAGATTTTTTTGAAAAGTTCTTATCTCCTATGAATCAAGATCCATTGTTTTTCAAGATACAATCAATCTTTTTTAAGATAAATTTCGACAGGACCAGTAGCGTAGCCAGGGGGGGGCGGGGGAAGCTATAGCCCCCCCCCATTGACATGTCGACCAAAAAGCAGAATGGGAAAAACACTACATTTTTAGCACTTTGAGACTGTTTTATGCACTGGAGTGGACTAGATAGTGATTTAAAACATCTTTTGAAACATATGTCCAGGGGGGGGGCTAATTTGGCAAAAATAAAACCAACAAATAAATGAAGCCTTTGATAAATGGTAAGAAATAAGCAATCAAATTTGATCGCAAGTGTAAAAATGCTGAACATAGGTGTCATCAACAAATATACTATAAACTAAGGAATAGGGGGGGGGGGGCTATTCAGTATTTGTTAATTACCAATCATTTCTCTCAAATCTCTTTTCATTAGTCCCCCCCAATTATTTTTCTCTATAAACTGTATACAAAATAGATTACTTTTTATTGAAGTATTCGATTTTATAATTTACCAGCATCTAAACAAGAGAACTAACATTTTACCATTAGCCACCTCCCAAATAGCCCATTTATGCCAGCAGTTTAATCTTGTTTGCACTGCCAATTTCTAAGCCACGTTTTAAAAGCATTATTTTTTAATCAAAATAGCCCAAAAATGAAGTTATTTTTGCAAAAAAATGCAAAATTTTCTGGCGCTGGGGGCTCCGCCCCCAGACCCCCGTGCCTCCGGCGGCTGGGGGCTTTGCCCCCAAACCCCCAGCCTCCAGCAGCTGGGGGCTTCGCCCCCAGACCTCCATTGGCCTCTGGCGGCTGGGGGCTCAGCCCCCAGACCCCCCAAACAGCCCCCCCATTGCGAATTTCTGGCTACGCGCCTGGACAGGACACCTGTGAAATTCTTATTTCTGCTGCTGAATTGATGTTTCTGTGTATGTATGCATTAGGTGTGCATAGTTCTTTTTGCTGCTGGTTGATATTATACTGTTCGTTTATATTCTGAAAGTCAGGGAAAAAGTATGTTTTGCAGGATTGGGTCAGGGAAAAACATAGGGATTTTTAAACGAAAGTCAGGGAAAACAGGTGCGATTTTGACGAAAGTCTGGGGAATATGTCAGAAAATTTCCGTATAAACCCTGGCTTAAGTTTTTCAAGCTCTTAAAAACAAAAATTGAAGTAGCTAATGGTGACATTAATAGCAAAATGTTTCCACAAAGCTGAATTCTTTTGAAACTGGAATTTTTTAATCTGCTCAGCAACGGTTGCCCCATTCCTGCTAATACAGCAGTCTTTGCAGCTGTGATGTATTCTATATATACATTTTAGTAGCTTAGTATTACTAATATCTTGCACCATACCATTGTTTCATGTAAATTTAATACATAATTTTTAATCAAGTAGCATCGTGTCAGCCCGTTGATATAAAAGTTAAATGTCATTTTTTTTCCAGCTGAAGATCT
Organism: Trididemnum nubilum; assembly: GCA_963965965.1. NCBI lineage: Eukaryota > Metazoa > Chordata > Ascidiacea > Aplousobranchia > Didemnidae > Trididemnum > Trididemnum nubilum. Next base: position 25,986,406 of record OZ014488.1, read on the forward strand.
ACCAGCCTCTTCAACATCTCAAGATGCAACCGCTTCATCAGCTGCCGAAGCATATGATGACGTATATTTCGATTCTGATGAAGATTGTGAAGGTAGATACTAAATTGCTAATGCAGTGACTGTTTTATCATAAGAATATTTTTGCTCAGATGAGATAAAAAAGGTGAGCGCCACAAGATTATGGTGTGTATCGACTGTTGGGTTACTGTTGAGCCGCTGTCCTCACGATCACTCGGCCAGCTACATTCATGATGAAGTATTTTATGTAATTGTGCATTATTACAAACAAATTGCTGATTTTTGAGAACTTTGAAACTTGAAATTTTCATGTTACCACTTAATAATATTTTGCTTTGTTTCCAGATGTAAGAGTAAAGGCAAAAAAGAAAAGATTGAGCAATGACGAACTCTTCTATGACCCTTTTGCTGATGAACAAAATGAAAAATGGGCGGCAAAGCGAAGATTAAGGTGGTTTGAATTGTCATATTTTCTTTTGATCATTGTGGTTTTAAAACTAAAACCTATTCCTTTTTTTTTTTTTTTTTTTTTGTTTAGCGCTTAATATAAGTTATTGCATCTATTAGTTAATAGTTATGTCAAGTAATTAGGTACTGAGCGTATCAATTTGAATTCATAATTAAGAACGTTGTCTTCATTGTTCAATTTAAACTACTTTATTATTTTTAGTGGCTGCAATAGCTCAGTTGTTGTAGCGTAGAGTTGGTTTTTGAAAGGTTTCTGACTCCAAACTGCCAATGCGCTGTTGTGTCCTTGGGAAAGATACTTTACCCTTATTTTCCTTCAGGGCCAAACATTTTGCCCGTTGTGGTGGTCCAGCCTGACGAAAGACTTGCAAACACGGCCTCATAGAGAAATTTTGTCAGGGGGTACAAAGACTGATATCGGGCTCTTTTGCCAAGGCCAGGGCCAGAAATTAGGTGAAGATAAAAAAGAAAAAAAAACGTTTTCACCGAAAATCCAGGCCTGATTTTCGTCAGAACTTTGCCGAAGACAAAAAAAACAAAAAAGGGGCTGGAGTCCGTGGCCCCCTAGTCCCGCGGCCGGTTACAATGTAAAGCATGAACATCCTCTCGTAGGCTCTGCTTGCAAACTAAACTCAAAAAGAGTGCTCTGCGTTGATGTGATTAGACAGGCACAACGTGTTTATTAGTTTATACGAACGAACTACTTTTTAAGTGAAAAGCGCAAACACATTGACGTTAGTAATTCTCTCATTTCAATGATATTGACATTTTTCTACTAATGCGAACACATGTAGGTGTGGACGAAACACTTATAAATTATTTTCAAATTTCAGAGGATCTTCAACTAGCAAACAAAAGGCCGAAAATAAAGCAAATGAAAATTCAGTGCTCACCTGTCCTGCGTGTTTGACTACGTTATGTATGGATTGCCAAAGGTATATTTTTATTGTAGATCTAGGTTTGGTCATCTAATTGAGTAGTTTTTTTTAATATTTTTAGAGGTACGCGATAAAATTTAGTCATGAAATTTCTTGGTTTCGGATTTTACAGCAAAAGAAAACCTTACTTTTTTTTTACCCTCGTTTGTTGTTCATTTGTAAAGTTTGTAATAAACTACCACTTGTTTGGTCGCGGAACCGGTGCCAAAAAGATGGGATTTTGATTATTGCTGTATTAGGCTAAAGCGTTTTGGTCTTGCCAACATCTTTGTCATTATGCTTGGGCTGCACCTTAATACGAAGAACTATAGCGACAATAGCTAGGTCTTGACAAACTGTGTCCTTCTGAACGGACTTTGAATTTGAAGTATATTTGCATTTTTACAAGTCCACTTTTCAGACCGCTTCTTACCTTTCAGTGCCTTTCTGAGTCATGACATAAAAGCGTTAAATTACGAAAGATCCGAAGTGGTTAAAGACGTTAGATCGTCTTTTGGTAGCATATAGACTTTTCATGAACTTGATTCTTTTGTAATTTGGCACTTTTTTGGAATGATTCGGTAATAAGCAGGCGTCGGAACCAAAACCCTGTCCTGAAAAGCGGACGTTTAAAAAACGCTATAATAGGCTTTTTTTGCAGGCATGAACTGTACAAGGAACAATACCGTGCTATGTTTGTTATGAACTGCAAAGTATTATCGGACGAAATCTTGCGCTACAAAGAGCCGAAAAAGAAGAAGTTTAAGCGACATCGGCGTCGCGAAGCTGCATCGAAAGCTAATGCAGAGGAAGCGGGTTTCGTTCCCGCTCAAGACGCCGCCGCAGAAAGCATTTATCATCCCGTAAAATGTGAGAAGTGTGACACTGAAGTTGCGGTATATGACGAGGATGAAGTGTATCACTTTTTTAATGTCTTAGCGGGACCGGCTTAGTTGCCATAGTCGCAGTTTTCTTGTTTCAAAGCACCTTAAGGCAGTAATTGCTTGAGTCGTGGAACGTCTGTTGAATAGCGTGGATATCGCAGCGTAGCTCTTCAAATGGATGAAGTTAGAGGTAAATCTCTGGATAAAATTAGCAGGGGAACGAAGTATTGCTATGGTGTCGAAATGTTACAAATTATTGTTCAACATTACAACAAATAGAACTTGTAATAGCTTGCAAAACTTCGCTACTTGGGGAACTTGTTCCTCATACTGAGGACTTAAGGAGCGAATTTGCTATTTGCACCTAAGCATAGCTTGTATCGATATCTTATCATCTGTAACTTGGCTTTATGGTTTCTACTACGCTTATTTTGTATTTTGCAATACAGCTGAATGTATTAGATGTGTTTGCTGTGCAAGCCGAAATTTTTGTGCTTTCGTTTTAATTGCTTTTTTTCGACTACTAAATTCTTTTTCGTATTTTTCTTCTGTTGGCAGACGATCATGAGACAGATAGAAAGAGGTAGAGAATTCGGGAAAATGAATTAAGAAAGCAAAGTATCACCGTGAAAAGGTAATAAAACCCAGCAGTTTAGTTAGTTAGTAGGGTGTTAGGACTGTAACATACTATAGTAAGTTTAAAATAAATCGTGGATCTTGGTTATGTAAAAATAGAGAAAAAAATTAAATACCCAGATGGAATCACATTATAATGATAAGCTTTTGAATTTTTAAGTGAACACGCGGTTATAAGTGACCCGTGCTAAAGAAGGCTGCAAAATATTACAAAACTCTATTGCGATAAAACAGAAATAAGAACATTGGAATGAAGCAAACTCTTGAATATTTTGTAAGGGTGAAACCGGCTGCACAGATACTCCCTTTAACTCTGCTGCTTTACCTCTAGAATTTCCATTGATCATTCTTTTGGTGTTAACGCTAAATCGTAAATCACAAAAATAAACAATGTTAAGTGGAAACGCAAATTTTATCAATGTACGATTCTCCGTCTGTCTCAATGAAAAACTAGGACTTTTATTACATTCTATTACAGTGCTCCTATGTTACTTTAATGCCATAGAATGTGAGCAAACTAATAATTTTACCACACGCTGCGGCCATAGTTAGCAAAAATCAAAGTGTAAAAGTAAAAAATAATCTCAACGCTTTGTTTTATTGTGGTTACCACCACTACAGTTGCTTGAACTAGGACTTGAGAGCTTTTTAAGGTTTTTAACAAACTGAAAAAGGGATACAGCTGTACTTAAGAACCGAAGTAGCATTCAGCCGAATATTTTTGGACACTTACGCGATATAGGCCTTAACAAAAACCTTGTTTGAAAATTTTCTTTAAATTTGGTTGGCGAAATTCTGTAATCAGTAATTGTATAAGTATTATCAGTTACTTATAGCGATACTGTTGTGTTCGAATTTGCTTTTTAAAGTTTGGTGCGAAAGGCTAGATGTAGCCAATGGATAGCTCAGATATTATTATTATTATTGCAGTATTAAATAATAAACAAAAGCAAATGAAGCAAGACAGTTTAAACGAAAAGGTTAAACTGTTGTACAGGCCTATTGAAAAAAATAATTCCACGAGAAGAGTTTGAATTCAACTGATTCAAAAAAGTGTTCGACAGCAAAGGCCAGAGCGAATATCATAACACAATACACATCCAATGTAGAAATTTAAAACCCTAATACAGTCTGTTTCACCCGTAATCGGGATCATCAGGGGTGTCAGCCAAAATAACACAAAGTTAAAATACAAAATTAAAATCAGGGGCTAAGAATTAAAAGTATACGAAGTATGAAAGTTAGTTCCTCGTTCCACTGCCGAGGATGCGCCCAATCAAATAATCCTCACAATCTTGTGATTTTACGGAATTTCTTTTATTCAGTTTCTATCATTACGTAAAGTGTATTAAGTTGTTCAAAAACTTAATCTCGAAGCTTGTTTTTTTTGCATAGAGTAGCAATACCATACACACGGTCCCAAGCTACTCGAGGCCAAACGTCTGCTAGTGGCAGTCTAATGTTAGCAGTTTAAAGCTGCTAGCGAAATTAGATTCAGGGATGATCAAATTCGCCGCAGTGGAATGCCAGAGCGGTTTGTAAAGCGAGAGAACGATTATTGCATTTACCAGCAAAAAGCCTTGCTGGAACTTGGAAATTGATTGGATTTGACCATTTCAAGTTATGAAGTGGGCACTTGATGTGCATATAATGATGCTACTTTGCGTAGTTAAAAAAATTAATTCTTTTATTCGATCCATTCAGTTTAAAATGCTAAAGCTACTAATAAGCAGACGCTATAATGAGTGATAAAAATCGGCCGAAAATCTGTAATTAAATCCTGATAATGAAATATTCAGCACGGTTACAGCAATCAGCATTAGACAGTCATCAAATTTTGTTTCGAAAAAAAAACAAAAAAACAAGCTAAATGTTATTTTTTACGATGCGAAACAAATTGATTACCATTAGAAATTCGAAAAATTGAGTTGAGAAAAACGATTCACAGACTATGGAAGAAAACGTTTTGAGTTTGTCTCGTAGGAATGAAATATTATTCCGAAATCATCGGGATGGTTTTGCCGTTGACAGATTTCGATGCTGGGTAAAGTATCTTACTGGCAGTGTGGTATTGCATACTATTTAGAAAGCTTGATTTTAAGCTGAAGCCTCCTTAACTTCCCTACTCGCGCCACTGGCCATGAATTTATAGCAGCTGTAGAATCTGCAGTGGTGTAAAAAGTACTCGAAAATTGTACTCAAGTAAAAGTTTCGTTACTGACAAAAAAATTACTTGAAGTAAAGTACAAAGTACTGACCAAAAAAAGTACTTGAGTAAAAGTAAAAAAGTAGTAATTTAAAAACTACTCAAGTAGAAGTATTTCTAAAAGTATTCACGCAAAATAAGCAAACTATTCAATTGACCAATGACAACTGGTCAACTACCTTCACACCACTGCCACAAACGCTTGATTTTCTAACCCCTCACTATCTTGAGAAGTCATGAAATATTAATTGTGCAAGTTTTTTGTTACTATATTCAAGGAATCAATTCATAAAATATTTGCTCAAATACTCATTCACTGCCATTGTTAAATTTATATGCTAAAAAGTAAAAACACCGCAGAAGTGCCTCATTACAATGTAATTACAATATTAGAGTGTCGGCAGCGTGGCCAAGAGGGTAAAGACGTCGTTTTTACGACGACCCTGGTTGCATGAACATGGGTTCAACCCGCACCCTGGTCACATTGTTGCGTCCTTGGATAAGACGCTTTACGATGATTATCTCTGCTTAATGGCTTTGAACGAGCCCCATGGAAAAAAGTCAAAGGTCAACCGAAAAACTTGGAAATTGTTAACTCCTAAGCGGGTGCGGATTCTACCAAAGGATAGTGCCACCGTCGCTGTCTCGTGAAAGGAGGATAAAGATGCATCAATCAATCAAGCCTACTGTATCCACAGGGTGCGCCAAAAGTCACGCACCAAAGGCAATTCAATAGTCTGCGATAAACTTTTTTTGGATTAAAGAAGAAAAAATTATCGTGAGTTTTTTTTGATTGACTTTATTTCACATGTGAAGGCAAATAGAAGCCGGTAGAAGCAAAACTGAAACTGTGAGTAAAGCACAGGCATTCATTGATTGATAGTGATACCAGTTTTCTGTCACAGCATTAGTAGGTTAGACTGCAGCTTAATTTAATTCCAATTCAATTTACTTGCTGCACTTTAGAAAACCTGGTGCCTGCCTAGACAAAGTTTATCATGCAATTCCTGAATTCCACCATGTTTGTTTTCAATTTTACTGATTTATTCACCTTGTTGCCTTGAACAGGAAACCGCAGAGTGATATTAGGGTGGTTGAGGCAAGCTGCCATCTCTCTACCATACAAAGGTGTAAGCACTGAGCAGCACATTATCACCAGTGGTGGAGTCCTCGAGGACAGATTTTGAAGTTCTTGGCCTTGGCCTCGAAGGTCAACTCCTAGGCCTCGAGGCCTCAAGTCCTTGAAAATTGGCCTGTCCTCGGCTCGGGGACAGCAGTATTTTTTGAAGTGTTAAAATTTTGTGGAATGCTTAAAAAATTTTTTGGAAAACGTTTTTTTGTGGAGATCGCTTGAAAAATTTTTGTGTAGACCTTTTATTTTTATTTTTGGAGATCGCTTGAAAAATTTTTGTGAAGACCTTTTTTTTTTGGAGAGCACTTGCGCTTGTGTCCTTGGTCCTTGGCCTCGAGCATTCCTGTCCTTGGCCTCAAGAGTGTCTGTCCTCGGAAAGGCTGTCCTAGGCCTTGGCTTCGGATTTTTTTTTGTGTCCTTGGCCCTGAGCTTTGTGTCCTCGACTCCACCTCTGATTATCACCTTCAATGCAGAATATCAAGCAGGAAGATGTGAATACAGTTTGCAGTGGGCTACCTATTTTTAAGTCTTTGGCTTGACTGGACCAGATTTGAACCCAAATTTTCAGCCTGATATACAGATGCTCTAACCACTAGGCTATACAATCTTGTCGGCATATTTATCAGTTCAACCCCACGCTCTCAAACTGCAAGACACTGTTCTCAAGAACAGAGAAACTAAACATTTCATCAGTTTATAATTCAATGATGAAGTTTTACCATGTTTTACTGCTACAGTGCTACTCAGCAGAGGTGGAGTCCTTGAGGACGTCCTTGGTCTCGAGGACACATTTTGAAGTCCTTGGCTTCGAAGCCTCAAGTCCTCGAAAAATGCCTGTCCTCGGCTTGAGGACAGCAGTATTTTTTGAATTGTTAAAATTTTGTAGTTCGCCAGAAAAAAAATTTGAAGACCTTTGTTGTTGGAGATCGCCTAAATTTGGACTGCAAAACCGACTCAATCTGCGTGAAAACCGATCAAAATCTGGGATAAGATCGTTTGATGTAGTTTCCAGCCTCTGAATTAGCCTTCCCCCATTGCAAATTTTTGGCTATGCGCCTGCCAGGATCTCATATCTCCACTTATCAATAAATTTCTGCAATTGCCTAATCCTCCAGTCCTACAAAACAGCAAAACGGGAATGGATCTTTCACCCTAACTACAAACAGCCCGATTGTAAATGCACCCTATAACCTTCTAACTCTACTCATGACTTCAGGAAAACTGACGATTTGTTTGCATTTTATTGGTGTGAAAATGGTAAGGTTAGCCTATAATGTTGCAGGCTAACGATTCGGTAGAGCTTTGGTTCCTAGTCCTGATTAAGAAGTCGATGTTTACCAGTACTTGATTAGAAAAAAGGCAATCGTTTTCAAAAGCACATGAACGCAGTCAAGCGTGGAATTTAAAGAGAGAAAGAACCAATAGAGAATAGCCTGACTGCGCGTTTACGAATGGTTGACTGCAGATGCCCATAGTCAAAGTGCAGTCAACACTGCGTCTCAAATTTTAAAACTACTTTGTACTTTTATCAAATAATAAGTACTTAAGTAGCGTTACTTCAGGCTAAAAGTACTTAAGTAAAAGTAAAAGTAGTTAAAAAAAACTACTCAAAAAAGTACTCGTTACCGAAAAAAACTACTCAAGTAATCTACTCAAGTAAAAGTATTTCGTTACTTTACACCACTGAGAATCTGTAATGCAAACTGCGCACTCCAATTGTTATTTGGTAGGTAACTATTATTATTGTTAACTTTCATTTCAAAACTTGTGGTAATCAGTGGCCAGTCTGAAGGAAGCGAATCAAGGACATTATTTTTTAACAATTGCTTTCGCTTCCAGCTCCTGCGAAAATCAAGTGCTTCCTGGCTAATTCGCTTTCAGCTTTTTTTCATCAAATTGCTTTCGCTTTTTCAAAAAATTAACCTCTTCCACTTCCACATCCCTGATGGTCGGTAGGTTTTGCTTTCAGAATTTTTAAGATGATTTTTCTATTGGTACTGCTGGCTGCAAATTTAGTAGGTGCCTGTCCTGACTCTTGCAAATGTATTAAAGGAAAGGCAACTTGCGACCTTCCCGAAGCTCGAAATCTTCCGGTGCTGGAATGGCCACAAAATATGGCAATATTAGATTTGTCGGGTAAGTACTATTTTTGAGAAGAATATAGCTGCCTTAAAAAAAGCTGATGGAAACGAGCCGTTTTAGACACTTGTATTATAATTGTACATTTCTAATAGCGTCCATTTTTGCACAACACTAATTGCGCAATCTGTTGTATAGTTTCAATTACGATCTTGATCGCCTTGTTGAATTTTGGATTAAATGCTAGTCGCCTGAAACAAAAATATTTAACACTTTTCAATCAAGTAGCAATTACAGCAAATCTTATTGGGAAGAAAGCAAAAGAATCAAAAAAAACTTGAAACTTAGAATTTCTGTTTGTACGTATATGGCCTGAACAAAAAAGAGCCAAATCTCGAGCTGGCAATTAAAATTATGTTCCGTTGTCAAATGAAAGATTAGTAATAGTTTTGATGATGCGTTTGTTTAGGCAACAATCTTTTAAATATTCTTTCCAACTCACTTGCAAACTTCTCAAATGTTCAAGAATTGATTTTGGATAGAAACAAGATCTATTATCTAGAAGATGAAGCTTTCAAGGTAAAAAAATGCGATCCTGTTTGGTAATATAGAACGGTCACTCAATTTTTTTAGTTGTTGGCAATCCGTTTGATACATCAGCAGAAATCGCAAAAAAAATCATTTTGCTATATTATTTGTATCACTCCCAGGATTGTTAATAGCAATTCTGGGCCCGGGTACTGAACTAAAATGAAAAGAAGAGCTTATCAGCCGCACAAAGGTCTTCGAATTAGTAGGCTATTCTTTTTCGGCCGAATTTTTGAGTGAAGACTAAAAAACTGTTTTTTGCTCAATTTGGGCTAGTTTTTACTGAAATTAAGGTCAAGACCAAAAATTCGCTCTTACTACTGATCTTGGCCCACGATCTGAAGCGAATTATACGATTTTTACTTCAGATCAAGCTCGAATCCGAACCCCCCTTTATCAACGGCCCTGATCACACCTAATGTAAATAGTTGCCGTGTGCTGAGGCTTGATGTACAGTAAGTACGTTTTTAAATGCAGTTCTGACCTGCATGTTTTTAGGGTTTTCAAAGTTTGAAAAAATTGTCTATCCAAAACAATAACCTCCACTTCATCGAAGATGATGTTTTTTCGGATCTGACTCAATTAGAGGAGCTTTATCTTGCTGGAAATTTGATCAGTGATTTTCCTAATTTACAACACAACAAAAACTTGAAACAGTTTTGCATTTCGAGTAACAACATTGAAAATATACCAGAAAATGCTTTAAAAAGTATGGGCTAGTTTAAAAATATTAAAAAATTTCAAGAAATTTTAATGCATGTGTTTCTTGGCCATTAGGGCGTTCTATTTTGAGTAGACTTCGCAGTAGTGTCAGGTTGGGCTAACTCTGCCAGGTAAATCGAACCTAATTTCTTTAATGATGTTAATTTTATTATTGTTTGATTTTCGGCCTATTACGAAAAGGTTTTCTGTGCTTTTAAATTTGATGAGCCTAAAAAATATGACATTTGCTCTCTAATGTAGACGACTAACCAGAGCTACATTGTAAATATGATCAATGCCTTTACCCAGAAAAAATTTTGCTCAGATAACCAGTTAATTTGATCTTGATAACCAGCAGATCTTAATTAGTACATATTTTAATTTTTTTTGTTTTGTTTCAGCCATTATCTTTTTTCAGATAATACTCGTTTAACTGCACTAAAGTTGAAAAATAACAAACTGACCTCATTGCTACGTCACGCTTTCCCCGATGACGTCACGAGCTTTGTTGAACTCAATCTTGTGGGAAACAACATCCGCGATATCCCGGAAGTACTAAAAGAAATGAGAAACTTGGAAAAGCTCTCTTTGTGCCATAATCCAATAAAAGTATGTTTAAAGGACCATTCAATTGTTAAGTGATTGCAAAAAGACTGAAAGATTCTCAACATGTTTGGCTCGAAATCGCTATTATGAGGCGAATTATGTGAACGGTATACCTCTTTAAATTAGAAATTTTTTTACCCCAATAAGTTGAACCTGCGTATCAGTTCGTCATAAAAATGATTATAGGTGAAATTCAAGTCTTGTCGACAACAACCACAATCTATTTATTGCACATTTGGTTCCGAAGTTGGGGAGTTCTTTTACTTAATATAGGCCTTGGACTTCTCAGCCACCTTAGCTCTGTGTTGGCAAGCTTGTTGACATTGTTCAACTGTAAATTCATTTGACGCCTCTACTTCATTTTTGATACTTTCGAAAATTACTAAGCTTTGACTAATAGTGTTGTATTAAACATTTTTTTATGCTCGTTTAGGTTTTTCAAGCTGACGAGCTTAGTTCGTTTAAAAAGTTGAGATCCTTGTCTTTGACTAACATTGGCTTGACTGAAATATTACCCAATGTTTTTAACTTGGCAACCCTGGAAGAACTGCATATGTCCAGAAACAAACTTAGCGGCAATTCGTTGTTAAATCTTTCCCTTTCAAACCTGAAAAAACTGGTTTTAGCCAGAAATCCAATCAAAAATGTACCAGGTAAGTTGGATTTATGTGTTATTTCATGCACCATTTACGTTTCATTTTTTTAACCTGTTACGAGCCCAACTCATTTTTGGCATTTCGAAAAATACCTTTTGGAGAAAGTGTGTTTGTGTTTTAGTCATAGGTGGGCACAAGTCCGTTAATCGTTAATCCGTTAATAATGAAGCTAACTTTTTCATTAACTCGTTAATCCGTTAAAAAGTTTTTTTATGTTAACGGACTAAATTAACTTCCGTTAAGTTCTGTTAACGGACTTAATTAACTTCCGTTAAGTTCGGTTAACTTCCGTTAAGGTTTTTATCGTTAATATCTTGCACCAATCATTCATCGTACGAGTTTTATAGAAGAAAGCGAAGAAAAGAACTGTTTTTTGTGGCAAATAATAAGCTGCAGCCTATTAATTATCGCTGTTCACAATTTCCAAAGGTTTTCCGATCGCAGCTTTGTTAGTGCATCCGAACTTAGTTTATCTTGAAATTAGATTAGACTGTAAAATGTAACTTCCAAAACACAAAAAGACCATCGTAGTAATAAATAGTTCCTTACAATCAGCTCAACAGCGTCAATACGTGTTCTAGAAGCGAGTGAATATAAAGAAATGTAAACTACACGCAAAATATTAACGGATTAACGGACTTATTTAACTTCCGTTAATTAAAGCTGAAAATAACGAATTAACGTTAACGGGGGTGTGAAGTTTGTTAACGGACTAGTAGTTAACGAAGCTAACGTTTTGCGTTAACTTGCCCAACTATGGTTTTAGTAATTGCGCATGAAAAACCTACTCCGTGATTTGAGTTAAAGTTTAAAAATTTGTCAAAAGGTGAACTTCATCCAATTTGTCAAAAGGTGAGCTTCACCCTTCATACAAAAAACTCAATAGTCGATACTTTTGGGTTCGATTCACAGTCGAATTCAACAAAACATTTCAAAATTGTACCCCAAATTTCCCTAACTTAACATTGAACGTTCAAAAAAAAAGTATGCGGAATATCTGATCTTGCGGAATACCTTGAGTGTTTGACAGATAGCAGTTTAATCTAACGTGCCTGTTGTGCCTCGGGAAAGTTGCTGGTAAGTTTGCTGAAACAAGGTTTTGATAGTTGGTGGTCAAAATCAGGTCAAAGCAACACAACAATATCATTATTTCGGAGCAACTCTGCAGCATATTTAAAAATCCTAGTCAGGAATGAATTTTTACTAGGTCATCAGTTGTTTAAATTGATTTTGGGTCAGAAATTTGCTAATCAATTCCATTTGCAGTATTAGTCCATGTTTTTTACAATGGCTTGGACCAAACTCGACCAAGGGCTCTTGGCCAGGCATGCATCAGAAAATTGCTTTTGCTTATTAAATGCAAAACATTTTTGGATTAACGAATAAATACTGGTTATTCTATGCAAATTCACAAATTACCTTTTCAGGAAATGCGTTTGGCCTCTTACATAATTTGGAGGAATTAGATTTGAGCAATTGTGAAATATCTCGTGTTGATCAAAATTCTTTTAAAATCCTCGACAAGTTAAAAACCTTGAATTTAAACGGAAACGGGTAAATCAGTGCTTGTTTGTGTAATATTTTTGAAATATAAATTATGCATAGAATTTTAAAAACGAATTTAAAACTGACATGATTGTTATATTGTGCACCTATATTTGTGACACTGTTTTTATTCAGTCAGCCATATGGTATGGGTGGTGAGGCAGAAGCTCAAGAACGGGGCGCCTTACATCGAGGTAATCTGCCATTTTTATCAACTTTCTTAGGTGAACCCTTCAATATTCCACTAAGTTAAAACGGCAGCGACTTAATTGCAGTGACTGAAAACCATTGCAAATTAAATATCGCGTGAAATAAACAAAGAAACTGCAAAATAACTCTAATATCAGCCTGTCAAACGACGCAAGACTGAAAGTTCATTGTTTTGTAATGTTGTTGTTTACATCTCTTTTTTTGCTTAATTGCATTTCAGCGTTAAACCAGTGCTAGAGAAAAGTTGAAGAAGCTTTAAAACAAGCGGTTCAAACTTCAGTTATGCTCCAATTCTAAAAATTACTTAATAGTCTCTAAATTTAATTCTCGTAGCTTCGAATCACCCTCTAATGCCCTTTTTCTCTTCAAGAAAATTTCCTGTATTGTTGTGGATTTTTGAATTCAAAATTATGGGCTTTTGTGAAAACGAATGTATCTCCATTTTTCAGCCTCAGTGATATTTAGCAGTTCAAAAACATAAAATTGTTTTTAGACTTGCAGAATTGCCGTACCTTGACCACAACCAAAATTTGGAGCATTTGGATCTAAGCAACAACTACATAACGAGCATATCTCTTCGCGCATTCGGGTAATTGTTTAACTTAACTCAACCTTGGTCTAGTAATGAAATAAAATGCCTTTAGTTCTAGACTCTTAGCCATGAGAAATGGGGCTATATAGCTATTTTTTGTTTTGAGGTTGTTCAATAATAATTGTTAGACGAAAATGTTTTAGACAATTTGATGATCAAATCGTGTCAAATCTTTCATTAAACTCGCTGTATAACGCCGAAGCGTGTAACGAGTTTGCGGGGTTTACTTCCGCGTCATTGCGCCCGGGCAACACAACTCCACTCGAAGAAACGTTGCAGCGGTGGCGAGCCGTTGGCAACACTGTGTTTGATCTGATCGCCCCGAGATTTGAACCTCAGATCTCCCGCTTCAGAGACGAACGCGTTACCGCACGACCAACTGGCCGGTGACAATTTAATGATAAGCTATGTAAATGTATGACTTATACTTGGATGTTAACAACTAAAAAGTCCGCTTCTTATCCAAAGAAAACCTTTCAAGACTACCAGTACTCTTTTACTTGTTCGCTTTTAACACCGTTTTTTGGATTTTCCCCCCCCCCAAAAAAAAGGCTAAAAAAATAGAGGCAATCGAGCATCAGAACCAAAATCAGGCCAAACAAACACATTAAAACCGCTATTAAATACCTGTACGGTTATTTTTTGCTCCCCATGCCTTCCTACTACCCATGCCTTTTTGGTTCAGCAATTCTGAGTTTGTTTGTTTCCACTTTAGTTGCTGTGGCTGTATACATTGTACAGAAAATTAGAAGCGATTTCCTCTTCCACATCTCAGTAAGTGCTTTGCGTTTGCAGAACTCTTCAATTGAAGGAGTTACTTTTATCGAATAACACTTTGGATTCTTTTGCTGGAAACTCTAGTGATGCTGATTTATCGACATTGAACTCCCTTGACCTCTCCTATAATCAATTTGAATCAATTCCTCCTGCCGTTATGACTTCAATGCATAATCTTGAATCTCTGAATATTTCGTTCAACAATCTAAGTTACGTCGAATCAATTTGGTTTAAAGGTAAGACAATCTATTATTGAGAGCTCCTAGTTGATTAAAAAAAATGTTTCAAAACAAATTGACCCCTTTTTATGAAAAGAAATAAACAAGCAAAAATAACAAAACTGGACAATGTATACGTTGAAATGCATAAGATACTGTGCATCAAGATGAATTGTATGAGTTTCGAGTCGAATTAGTGGAATCAATTTGACGTTTAGAAGTCCATTGGCTATTTAGCCAAATAACCATCACGTTTGATTCTGGGAAAGAAGATCGGGGCTCAATTCTGGGATCGGTCAAAATGGACGTGGTGCTGCCATTAGATGTAGTGCACTTAACCCAACAGGTGCATTGTCATGGATAAGGGCCCAGTTGACTCTTTATACACTTGGCCCAAAACGGCTTGTAAAATAAATATTTTTTGATTCATGGGATGACTTGTTTAAGTTAGTATTGAACGTGATTTCATAAAGCGATTTTATTCGTAGACATGTCTAAATTGGAAACATTGAATTTGAAAGGAAATAAATTAGTTTATCTGAATGAAAGCTCGTTTGGAAATTTGGCCTATCTGAAGCATCTCTTCTTGTGCAGAAATCAGTTGCAAGGAGTGGCCTCTAAAACTTTTTCAAGGTAGGTCGGACTTTTTACAATCATTCAACCTACTACTACCAGTACACCAGAGTTGTAAACGAGTCGACTAGTTCGAGCCTGAACCCGAAAAGTGATTTGAAGCCAGAACCAGGCCCGATAAAAGTTTTTAGACCTAAAAATGTGTACGGTTATTGCTCGTAATCAAATTACTCATTGCTGATAAATTGTGACGTAATGATAATGATTGTAATAATAATTACGTTTAATAATTACGTCATTCAGTGTTGCAAAGTTATTTGGATTATGCTTTTATAGCATGTAAAAGGCGAAAACACAAGTCAAGTATTTATATTAAGCCCGATATTTTCCCAATCTTAAGCCCGAACGCGACCCGAAAAGCCCGGCCCGACTTACAACTCTGCAGCACACTATATACACAGAACTTCTTGGGCTGTTATGATTATGCAAAATGATATGGGCACCAGCAAGGATATAGTTTGTTTGTCTCGAGATCGTATTTCTTTAGGGCCATTTGGCGGTCAGTGATTGGAGCAGTGTTTAAGGCGATAGACAATATTTTGTTTTCTGCATTTTGTTCTTCATTTTTCGACCTTACTAGAATTCGAACTTCGGTCTATTACTGTGATTCGTGACGCTACGGTATGACTCAATTCACTATAGGCCAAATGCAACGTATTTTCAATGCCTAACTTAGTCTAAACCTTTTAACGTTATCTCTTATTTGCGTTTTGTGACAGGCTTTCACAGTTAAAAGTCTTGACTACTGACAAGAATAAGTCGCCGCAAAATGCTATTACTATAATTATTGCAAATAGTAACAGACTTCACCCACCAAAGGTGAAATGCAACGTTATTTTTCTAGGCCAAATTTTTCCTAAACTTCTTAACATCACGTCTTTATTCGTATTTTTTGGTAGGCTTCCACAGTTGGAAGTATTAACTGCTGACAAGAATGAATTGACTGAAATCGACAAAGATACGTTTGCAAACAATCCGAGTTTGAAGAAAATATCTCTGAGCTTCAACCGCATAAGCTCGTTAAGCAAACTAGCCTTTACCAAACTGCACCATCTGATGGAATTATGGCTTCTTTTTAACGACTTGGTGGTGGGTATACTTTTAATTTTTGGGTTAAACCTTCAGGAAAAATCTGCCAACATCTACTGTAGTATTAAATTTATGCTTTTATGCAGCTCCCGACATCATGTTTTTTAGTAAAAGTAATCGTTGTGTAACCATTTTGGTTATTTTGTTATTTTATTAAGCTTTATTTGATAAATATCCAATAAGAGGCAGTATGTTTTATGTCAGTCGAAGTCAGTGATTCTTCTCAAATAGATTTTAGTTGAGTAAGAGGCTTAAGGTGCGTTTAGACTGGACGCGAAGCAACGCGAAGCGACGCGAAGCAACCAAAATTTGACGTCATCGACAGCTCGCGAAAGGTTGCAACCGCTCGCAACCTTCGCGAGCAGTTGCGCAACATCGCTTGCTTGCTGGCTGTAGTAAGATAACCTACTAAATTGCTGATTGGATTTTTACGATCGCAGTTTGTTAGAAAATAATGTAAGTAGTATATTTGTATGGTTTAGCGCCTATTTATCAGTCCAAAGAGTAGGTTGTTGGCAAAGTTAGATTCGCGATAGCCCTAGGCTAGCCAAGTTAATTTGGATCTAGACAGCTAAGGCTGTAAATCCTAGTGTGATCTTTCGTAGCTATGCTTGATCTCAGGGCTTCATTATAATGAATACACCAAAGCAGTAGGCCTAGCCCCACGACATCTAGCTTTTAAAACAAAACTTTTTATTCTGTGCAGCATAGCAGAAGCTATTGTATCAGTCCAGTGGTTCTTTTGGATGAGCAGCTTTTGCTTTTTTGTCTTAAAGTAAACTTAAACTAACATGATGTTGTTGTTTTTTTTCAGAATATAAAATAATCCACCAACAGACTAGTTTTGAATGTGTTGATAGTGTTTTTACCCATTGTTTGTTAGCTTGTTGTTTCAAAAAGTAACCACAATTGAACAATTCCTTGAATACTGGAAAATTTGCAAAGTTTTTTCACTGTCTAGTGTCTAGCCTACTTGACCAAGCCAACTTGGTGAATAAAACTGTATTTAGAATTGGTTTCAAGCTACACTGCTACATATAAGAGCTAGATAGACACAAAAAATCGAAAAATTCCTAAGAACTTTTGGATTGGCCTAATTTAATTAGTAGTCACTTCTTTGAATAGCTACAAACATAAACTTTTTCTTCTGAATGTCCTGTTTAAAGTCTTCTTGTTTCTGAAGGTTTGTGACCGTGATCAAGTTAAACTGGAAGCAATGGTTTTGGTCTACCCCTATCATGAATATTGTAGTCTGGTAGTGATTTTTCACTCCAGTCCTATGTGATGAAAATAGAAGTGTCAAGTGTGTTAAATATTCATTTACTGAGTCTTTGTGTAGTATCTGAATTTAGTTGTTTGTGAATTTCAAAATATTTTTACTGCCTTTTAAAATTTTAACTGCTTTACATGGTGAATAAAGTGACAAAGTAAACTATTTTAGGTCTGAAGTTCAATCATTACAATTACAGTCAGTGTATTTAGATGAACTAGAAAGCCAATACATATCTAACCAGTAGAAAGCGAGTTCTATTTTTTTGCTGCGGTTACTATTATTGGTAGAGAAGTACCCGCCAAGCAAGTTCATTATTATTGTTCCATTCTCATTAGTCACCACTAAACAAAAAACTTGATACTGCATTTATTATAATTGGACTGGGGAAGGAAGCGTCAGTTACATGAAAATGTGAGAACTAACAACACTTTTATTTCAGATGCTTGAGTAACAATTTTCACATAAAAAAATCTAAATGTTTTTTATCAGGGACATAACCAAAAACTTGCTAAGAAGAGGGGGCTTGACCTTACAGCTATAAGTTTGTCTGTGTCTTACAAATGGTGGTTTGAAGCGAAGCCCTTTGAGGTAAACGCGACCGTCGCAACGTACTGGTACCGCAAGAAAATGCAAACTAACAAAATGCTATCAAAAGCATTTAACTTTGCACTAAACATTGACACGCGCTCCGCTAGCGAGTAAAACACCAAACTTAGTTTTAGAAGCTGACTTTTCCTCAAAGCAACTGCTGGTATTACTGTGCTAAATTCTTGTCCTTCGATGATAGTGTCAAATCATGCAAGAACTGCAATGTTTTTTTTGCTTTCTCCAGCAAATCAACACAGCAATCCATTGCACAATAAGCAAAAAATCCACTACATAACTGATGACAAATCCAGCTTTCAGTTTCACTCATAGCGTTAACATTGGGAGTCTTCATAAACAGAACTAAATAACAAATACAAACAACTGTTTAAGCTTACTACAGGTATCATAACATGCTTTCCTGAAAAAGAAACATCACATCAAAAAAACAACATAGTTTATGCTTTAAATGTACCTGTACACTAGCCTATTGGTCTACACTCTACAAGATACCGGTTGATCTACCACTACCATAAGGAGACATGGATGGTGAAAGCGTTTAAGGATTTGTTAACTGAGTAAACACCTAATAAGAACTTTTGACATCTGCTTCCAGCTTTTTGCGTTTCTGCATTAAAACCCAGAACTGTCATCGTCAAAACAGATTATGGCAAGTTTTCAGTGGAAGGATCTAAACAAATCATTGATAGCTAGAAAATAGGCTAAGTACTACTACGTTTTTGAAGAAATGACTAGTCTTTTGATTTCCAAATTCGATCTACTGTACTTCGTTTTTCACTTATACGGTACTTTACAAACTTTTTTCTCAAGATTGTTTTGTTACCTGAGCTATTATTCTAGACTCTTCACGGTTATTGCGTGATAACATAATATAAACTCAATCTTCGTTTTACCGGTAATTCCAGCGCTCTATGACGAAACAAAACCTGTGATTACTATAATAGCGCTTCAATAATAAAGTACACAAAGCTTTCTGCTCATTGAATACATTTTAAAAGTAAGCTTTTAAAATTAGCCTATGAAGCGACCAGTCGCGAAGATTAGCAACCACTCGCGAAGGTTGGCAACCTTCGCGAGTGACGTAATCGACCACTCGCGAAGGTTGGCGAAGGTCGCCAACCTTCGCTTTGCGTTGCTTCGCGTCCAGTCTAAACGCACCTTTAATGTGACAGATGATTGCACTAAAAAGGCATTCACGTCGAAAGATTTTTTTCTAAATTTTCTTTCAAACCTTTTTGACAAATCTAAAGACTAACTCACCAAATTTGAGTTTTCTACGACCTTCCGTTCCCAAGATACGACAATTTCGATTTCTCCGTAGAAAGGTTTTTTCCCTTAGAAATTTTGCCAGGGTTGCCAACTGCAACACAATTTCAAAAAGTTTCCGTAGGTTTGTGACTCTCAACAAGTGTTTTCGGCAGCGTTGGTGTCAAAACAAAGTAAAAGGTTCAAAATTGTAGATTAGCTTCTTTTCAAGTAAATTCAAGCCAACTTTCCAAACGTTAAAACTTTTGTCACAATACTGCCAATATGGCAACACTGAAAGTAAGGGAAAAATTGTTAACTTTGAACTGCAATATCTTGCAAGCGATAAGACGTAGAAAGTTCAAATTTAGTGAAAATTCTTTTTGGGCATTTTCCAACATTTTGGTCAACAGTGAAAAACATGACTTGAATGTCCTTTTAGCATAAAACCATCCATGGGAGACATTAGCTTGTGTTAAATGGTTTCTTATGCTCTATGGTCTGCTTTGGCATCTTGCACTATTTTTGGGTGCTTTGAAAATCGCGTTCACTTGAAATTGATGTGCAATAGCTATTGCGCTCGTATTTTATTTTTAGGGTTATTACGGCACATTTAATTGCATTTCAACAATTTGGAATCACTTTTGGTAATACTTTTTTCTGCAGGAACCTCCTAAACTGGGGTCAAATGTCAATCTTCGGGTTTTGGGTCTTTGCGGCAACAATTTGGGTAGTCTGCCCCAATCTTCTTTATTTGGACCAAGGGATCTTCAAGTACTTTTACTAAAGAACACTGGATTGACGAAATTTTCCGAGGGCATCTTGGAATTTCCAGAGAAACTAAAATATCTTAAACTTGTGGGAAATAATTTGACTGCGATTCCAACTGTGGTAAGAACTTTTGTACGTACAACGACAAACGAGTGTTTTGCGTAGCGTAGTTTACGTGTCATTTTCATTGTAGTTACCTACTTATACTACTGCGGAAAAAAGTCAGTTACTGGGTGTTGACTGTTTAGAATGTTCAAAGCGATTGTACTATATTGTAATTGCGTTTTTATCACTCTAGTTGACTTGGCCAGGAGACCACAAAAAAGTGACGTTGCGTTCTTCCGAGTCTACTGCCATCTGCCCCCCTATTTACCAAACACGGCGAAGGCATCTCCCTTTAATTGCTGAACGTCAAGCAGGGAAGCTTGTATATTTTTCATTACACCATTCATTTTTAGGGCAAAATTTCTACGGAGAGCATGCCCTTGCTTACCTCCAACCTCAGTTTTAAGACATGAGTGGTCTCGAAACGCAAGTTTCTTCCACAGTTTTCTAACGTGGTACAAAACTATACTGACATAGTTTAGCCGACCAGCCGAGGTCGTTACCGTGTGGTGAGATTAGGACTCATATGTCAGCATTTGGTATTTGCACCAAGACCAGAGTATTTAAGCCTTACATATAGCTACATGAGCGGCTGCCCAAAGAACAAAGATACTTTTTGTCTGCACATACTTGCCACTCCAAAGAAAGAGCGATGATTCGACCGATGTGTGGTGTGAAGCTATTAGATCCAAAAAACAGCGAGGAGTTGATGGACATATTGGGCATAAAGGAGTCTTTAGATAGGATGGCTAAAGCATGTAGTGTGTGGTGGTGCGGTCATGTTTTGGAGGAAAGATGAAAATGTGATATTAAAGGCTTTGAAATGTGAGGTGCGCGATAGTAGAGTAAGAGGAAGACCGAAACGAACGCGGCAAAAGCAAGTAGAGAATGAAATGAAGAAAAATGGACTGGAGAAAGAGGATGCATGTGATCGAACAAAATGGCGAGGCGTGGTAAAGACAATGACCATACGAAATCTGGCCAACTCCGCCGACGGGGACAATACCGGATCCAATATATGATGATGATGATGTCAAGCAGGAAAGCTGTGAATATCAATTTTTATAGTCTTTGGTTTGATAGTAATTTTTATAGAAAAGTGATTTTTCAGACTTCGAGTCTAGCTGCCACCTGCCCATTTCTTTTCCATACGCGGTGGAGGCTCCAGTGGCTTCACTCTATCCTTTGGAATGCTGAAGATCAAAGAAGAAAGCCCTAAATATTAATTTTGGTAGTCTTTGGTTTGACCTGAGCTGGAATCGAACCCGAGTCTACTGTTTTAGTGGACAAATGACAATTATCTTTTGTTTCACTGCAATTCTTCAAAATTGCAATTTTAATCAAAGTAGTTTTTGCTTCGATTCGATTAGGAATCAATCGTGATTCTATTTGACTCGGTTGGGAGGCACTCTATCCATTTCACCATCTAAATAAGTCTGCCAACTTTTGTCTATTTTGAATTTAGTTAAGTAGTTTTGACTGTTACAGGTTGAGCGCATGAAATCGCTTGAGAAACTGGTGTTAAGTGACAATCCAATTGAATTTTCGTGCTGGAGTAATTTTGTTGGATTAAACCACCTCAAAGAACTCTACTTGGATAACCTAAAGCTCCAACACTTCGCTTTTACAACTTTGTTTCAAATGTCTCCTGCTCTCAGGTATAGTCGATATTTTTGTCATTGTCGGATGAAACGTTTTTTTTTTTTTTGGCATTTTTTTGAACAAAAATAAATGAAAAATAAGATAAATCGTTTGGTTACTTACGCGTTATGTATCAGCAGCAAAGCATATGTAAATGTAAAAACAGCATAGAACTGTTAATTAAGCTTCTTTAGTTGAACTGCAATACTGCCAGAAAGGAAGGGTAGTATAAACATTACCAGATTCGGCGCCACGGGGGGGCATTCCGGGGCCGTGCCCCCCAAACGAAAATTGTGCCCCCCTCAAACGAGGACTGTGCCCCGAAGAACTTAACAGGCTCGGGGCTACTGGAGTGCAAATTGAGGCCCAAATCGGTGTTTGCCACCGGTATTTTGGTAATTTTTGTGGACTGACACCGGATTTCATGACATATTTGGGATGAAGACCTTTTTTTTCTTGGAGATCACCCATTTTCGGCCGGAAAATCCTTCGGAATTTTTAGTGAAGACCTATTTTAATTTTTGTATTTTAATATTTTTTGGAGATCACCTGTTTTGGGCCGGAAAAAACGTTTGAAGTTCTGATTTCTGGCGGAAATCCCTTAGAATTTCAGTGAAGACCTTTCTTTTTTTTGATTTCCTCCGAGTTTTTAGTCTTCACTTTGTTCATTTGATCCAGACTGGGATAAATTTCTCGTGCCCCCGTGCCCCTCTCGAATTCACATACCGGTAAATAAACTTCTCGTGCTCCCCCAGTCACGCTATCCTGGCGCCGGGCCTGAACATTACTGGCCTATAGCGTTTTTACCACATCCTCAACCCATTTTGTTCAATGGCTATTTCGAAGCATCGTATAAAACGTTATTTAATTCCAACTTGTAAGATACCGTCCAATTGTTTTTGGCTGAGCTTGTTTTTGTAAACAGAAGCACATTTTCGCTGTCTTTAACTGAGATTTGTTTTCTGCCGGATTTCGTGGATAAGTATTAGGCACTTCTGCAAGCACTGACATTACATTTTTTTAGTTATTGTACAAGCGTTGGCTATGGTATTGTACAGAAGAATGAAACAAAAATTTTTGTAATTTTAGTTTGCATATTAAAACTTGCTGAATTTTAGAACGTTTCACGTGGGTTCAAATCCTTGGCATTGTGGATGCAATTTGGAAATGTTTGCTTTGGGAATCGATGGCAAAAGAGCAAATGTAGTGATACAAGATCGTAATATGATGCAGTGCAATTCTCCAAAACGCTACCAAGGAAAACGCATTGATTACCTCAGTCTGGGAGATTTTAAGTGAGTTTTGTTTCTTAAATTGATTTCTGGACAAATTTGTAAAAAAGTGGTGAATATTGGTTCCTGGTAATTATTTGCTAATGATGTCAAAAATTTGCTTTAGCATTGAAATGAACAAAGAGCTATCTTTTCCATTTTTTTTTGTCGTTTTCTGTGAATTCCTTTTTTTCTCAGTTCAAATTGGACTTGCCAACTACTCTACTTTTGTTAGTAAATGCAATTTGATCTGTATTTGCCAGGAATCGGCCAGGTGGTCGAAAGGTAGTGCGTTCATCTTTTAAGGTTCAAATCTCGGGCCGGTCAAATCGAACACAATATTGCTAACGGCTCGCTACCGCTGCAACATTTTTTCGAAAAGAGCTGAAGTGGAAATGGCTCCGCGAACTCGTTGCTCGCTTTGGCATCATTCAACGAATATACGCTTTTTCTTACGAACAATTTTATAAGAACACGTGGCTCATTTTTTTTTTTTACTTAAAATCAAATTAAGAAGAATACCAATCTCAGCATGAAAAAATAATCAAGAACACTGACAAGTGCGACGCATTGTAAGTACCGTAATACGCAGAGTTTTCTTGGCCTATATTGCCATTGCTGATTTGCTTTAAAATAATAACGATTTTCACCATAAAACAACTTTTAGCTGCAAAGAAGAATAGATTTGTGTCACTTTATTATCCAGTAAAGTTAAAAACAAATGGGTCATTCCATGTCAAAACAGCAAATGGCTCCCACTCGACCCACTCAGATTTTGCTGAAACTTCATCAAAATGGGTTTTTCGATGAATAATGAAGATTTTCAAAGTTTTAGCTTCGGGTCATTTTTTGTTCAAAAAATATGCCCCCCAAACTTTGCCCCCCCCAGCTGCAAAAAATTTTTTGCATTTTCGCCCAACTTTGAGTCCTCATATCTTGGGATTGAAGTTACTCAGATTGCTCAAACTTGGAATTTTTACAGAAATTTTTCCACTAATTTCAGATATGGTTTTGAATTTTTGATATCGTGTTTAAATTTTGAGTTACAGACCTTCAAAAATGCTCGTTTTTTCAAAAACATACTTTTTTTACACTTTTTTTGAGGGGGTATATCTTACATCACAAATATTACAGCCTCATCAAACTTGCAATGCTCCTTAAGTATATATATGAGACTGTCGTAAAACAATATGAAGGGGGTAGCTGCCACAGATTTTGGGTAATTATGAATCAAATACGGCCCATTTTCTGAAAAAATCGAAATTGCGCCATCTTGTGAGCCCTGGTTGACAATGTGGGCAACATTTTAGAAATCTGAAATTTTGCACAAAGTTTTCTCACTGCCACAACTATATCATATGTGAATTTCAAGAATGTGTCTCAACTGTAAATAATACTCTAAGGTGGTAAACATTCACCTATATCAGTAAATTTGCTTGTGTAATTTCCCTAGCAACGGCCATAGCAACCATTTTTCTGTGCATTAAGACGCACCAAATTGACAAAAAAGTTATTTTTAATAAAAAATAGCAACTTCTGCAATGAAAACGTACAGTTTTCAATCAATTCTGATATTTAAATCTGTGCTCAGTAGCAGAAAAATTCAGTGAATGGAACACCAAGGTAACATATTTTGCTCAAAAATAGCCTTTATCACTGTTTATTCAAGACACCAAGCCAACATTTCAACATTAGCCATGTTTCAGTGAGTGCACAGTACAGAGCACATTGTACAACAAAATATACTTGTATGCAATGTTTCAAAGCCTTGAAAAGCATCAAATTTCATACGATATGTATTTACAATAAAAAGCAAATACCGCAACTAACAGATTTGAAGTTCTGCAGCTTTGAAGGTTCATACACTGTACAACAACCAATTCACTAAAATGCATAAAACGATCTTGTCAGTATTATGGTTAGTTAGCATTGCAGTTTGTCATCATTGATCATTGCATGTCAAGACGCTGCAGCACTTTTTATTTCAGCTAAAAAAAGTTCAGAAATACTGTGTATACCGGTGTCTAGATAGTCTTGTATTAGACTTTTTTTAAAACAACAGTTTCATAAGAACACAAATTAAGAGCAATGCCAGGCTCAGCATCAAAAAATTAATCTAGAAAAAGTGCTAGCACAACGTATTTGTGTAACCAGCAGTGTTTTCCTCGGCTTTTTTTGCCATTGTTGATTTGTGAAACAGTAGTCATGATCTATAACTACAGACAGAGCCCTTTTAACCAAGCGAAAATAAGTTTGAGTCGAGCACAAATAAGGCTGAAAACTTCCAAACCTTTAAGAACAGTCATTCGCACCTAAAAATTCACAGGTTCTTATAAAAATAATGTGTAATACCCCAAACACCATCACTTTAGAGATACTGATCCTTTTCATTCAAAGCAGGAATGAAGAACAGCTAACGAATTAAATTTGGACTGAGAGTTACTAAGTCTGTTGAGCAATAAGCATGAGACTTAATACCATTAAAAAGAGGAAACTTCTTCAAAGGATAAAAATTACAGGTCATTGAAAAGAGAAATAATGCAATTCAGATCTGAAGAACTTAGTTTATAGTATCATTTACTCTAATTTTGAAGAACAGGTGCATCTACAACACACAAGATATCTTGAAATGGAACCCAGCAGTCGTTTCTTGCATCGTATTGCCATGATAAAGTGCAGTTTTGATTGCAATGCATGAATTTAACGTAAACATCTTTCTGCTAATCGCATCATTCCATGGTAATTCAAACATACCACTGTTGATCATAATTGCATGCTATGTAGTGACCAGGTTGGAATTGTGCATCATTTTGAATTGGTACAATCTGAAAACAGCAAGGTGCATGTTTTTCAAATCCAAAATAAAATTGGTTGCCAACACCATCCGAAGAAAGCCTTTTCATTTCCAGGACAGTTTCAGAAATAGGTATAAAACTGTGATGTGATCGAGTACTTGGGATAGTTTTACACCTGGCATAGCGCTCTTCATGTGCAAAGTCTTGAAAATTCTTGGCAATATCCTTTTCATTGATGTACAGATATTTTGTGCCAGCAATAGCCAAAGCAAACATGTGTTGTGGATTTAAAATTTGATTTGCTACAGTTGCTTGTAAGCTTGTTTTCGTTACTGGACGATTTCCATGGCTAGTGACAAAAAATGCCACTCAGCATCAAGGTCATGATCTCTTCTATGGTGGCACAAATTCACCAATTTCTTGAAGTTATTGTACTGTATTGGCTTGAAGCGCCATCACTGAAATATACTACTGTACTTTGGAAACTGTTGGAAGCTTTTCTCGTATATAGATGAGCACACTGTGGATAAATGTATAAACTGTTATGTTTCATGCTATCATGTATGATGCAGATACTTAAACACTTGACTTCACCAACATCATTCTTGAAGTAAACAGAAAATGGGCGGAGGGTAGCTTGGCTGTTTTCCCAATGATATCCTTGGACAGCTTCTTGAACCAGAAAGCTATAACTTTCAGCAAAATCAAGAAGAACAATAATTTCATTGGCCATTGATTTGTTCTTTTATTGTTTCAAAAAAGCTGATTGAGATTATACTGACGCTGTCTCAATAAATCAAAACTTTCACAAGTGGTTTCAATAAACTCAGCTACAGTATACTGCAAATCCAAGAGTTTTGTCCTATCCGTGTAAACCACTGATTGACGATAATAGTATCTTCCAGGTCGACATCATTTTGATCAAAGGTTTGTTTCAATACATCCTTAAGTTGATCTTTTCCAGGCCATTGCAAACATTGCTGCATCATGTTGTTTCGATTTTACACACTACAAACCATGTGCAGCTCGAAATGAAACTTTTTCAGGAAGACCACTGAGAAGAAGCTTTGCATTCTGATTGTTCTTACAAACACACACAGAATGCATACCCTTAGAGTTAACGGTTATACACCATTTGGTCGAAGTTCACAAAACTTTGAAAACCCAGTTGAACCACTGTTGCTCCGTTGAAATTGTTCGTAAAGTTTTTTTAAGTTAACTAACAGAAGATGGTTTTGTTTTGGAATTTTTTCACTTCCATATTTAATTGATACAAACTCTTTACGTCTTGACATGCAATGATCAATGATGACAAACTGCAATGCTAACTAACCATAATACTGACAAGATCGTTTTATGCATTTTAGTGAATTGGTTGTTGTACAGTGTATGAACCTTCAAAGCTGCAGAACTTCAAATCTGTTAGTTGCGGTATTTGCTTTTTATTGTAAATACATATCGTATGAAATTTGATGCTTTTCAAGGCTTTGAAACATTGCATACAAGTATATTTTGTTGTACAATGTGCTCTGTACTGTGCACTCACTGAAACATGGCTAATGTTGAAATGTTGGCTTGGTGTCTTGAATAAACAGTGATAAAGGCTATTTTTGAGCAAAATATGTTACCTTGGTGTTCCATTCACTGAATTTTTCTGCTACTGAGCACAGATTTAAATATCAGAATTGATTGAAAACTGTACGTTTTCATTGCAGAAGTTGCTATTTTTTATTAAAAATAACTTTTTTGTCAATTTGGTGCGTCTTAATGCACAGAAAAATGGTTGCTATGGCCGTTGCTAGGGAAATTACACAAGCAAATTTACTGATATAGGTGAATGTTTACCACCTTAGAGTATTATTTACAGTTGAGACACATTCTTGAAATTCACATATGATATAGTTGTGGCAGTGAGAAAACTTTGTGCAAAATTTCAGATTTCTAAAATGTTGCCCACATTGTCAACCAGGGCTCACAAGATGGCGCAATTTCGATTTTTTCAGAAAATGGGCCGTATTTGATTCATAATTACCCAAAATCTGTGGCAGCTACCCCCTTCATATTGTTTTACGACAGTCTCATATATATACTTAAGGAGCATTGCAAGTTTGATGAGGCTGTAATATTTGTGATGTAAGATATACCCCCTCAAAAAAAGTGTAAAAAAGTATGTTTTTGAAAAAACGAGCATTTTTGAAGGTCTGTAACTCAAAATTTAAACACGATATCAAAAATTCAAAACCATATCTGAAATTAGTGGAAAAATTTCTGTAAAAATTCCAAGTTTGAGCAATCTGAGTAACTTCAATCCCAAGATATGAGGACTCAAAGTTGGGCGAAAATGCAAAAAATTTTTTGCAGCTGGGGGGGGGGCAAAGTTTGGGGGGGCATATTTTTTGAACAAAAAATGACCCGAAGCTAAAACTTTGAAAATCTTCATTATTCATCGAAAAACCCATTTTGATGAAGTTTCAGCAAAATCTGAGAGGGTCAAGTGGGAATTTTTCTGAAAATTTGCTGTTTTGACATGGAATGACCCAAATGAGGCTGAAAACTCGTGAAGTTTAAGAACACCCAGCCTCAATCCAAAATTTACTAGTTCTTGTAGAAAAAGTGTAATGTAAGATTCGATGTGATTGATTCAAAAAAAGAACCAGCAGATTGGCAATAGACATGCAAAATAGTGAAAATGAATTATTGGTATTATTAGCTCATATTGTTTTAGGCAATGCAAAGCGTCATCGGTGAAGGAGATCACTCAAACATCAGCCACTTTGACTTTACCCAACGTTGAATCTCTTGCTCTTGACCATCCTCACGTCCAACACCACGTTTCCTACCAACCGTTGGGTGGTGGTAGAAAGAAAACCGTAGCAATAAACAGTGGACAAAGGTAGGCTGAACTTAACGGCGCCCCGGTGCACATTTTAACAAAGTGTACCCTTATATTTACGATCTATTGCTTTTCTCGCGTTAACTCTATCGTAGTTATTACAATTTGACGATTCGACAGCATTGCCTCTGTGGTGTAGTGGTTAAGGCGCCCGTCTGGCAAGTTTCGAATTCGATTCGCGCTGCGTTCTTTTCTTTTTCGTCAGAATCTTGCACTTGAGTAGGGACTCGAGCAGCGATGCCATCGTGAGAAATATAAACTGAAGTGTTGAAAAAAAGGATACACTTTGAAAATTTGCCACCGGTCCATATTTGAAATGTAGCGTGCTATATAAAAAGGTGATTGATTCGCTCTGTCATGCTAATCTTGGACGAGCAATAAAGTTTTAAATCACAATGGTTGTGTTTGGGTTTATGCTTCTTCTAAATTTTCCCTCGCTTTTCCCTGAGGGTTGCAAGAACACGAGACAACAGTTTGAGATTAGGGCCGGATATAAAATTGAACGGGGCCCCCGGCACTTGCGGCTCTGGAAAGTTGAAACCTCTGAAGTCAAAAGGTTTTTCGCCGCATTTTCCTACCAAATAAAAATGAAGACATAAAAAAGTTTGCTAGTTTCCGTTGCAATTTCCATTTAAGCGCTGGGCCCCTGGTACTGTGCCATATAGTAAATCCCGTCCTGTTTGAGATTGTTATTATTCTTCACGGTCTTTTCATCGCTTTCTTTATTTTGCTTGGGTGAAGTCCTTTTTGATTTCATCAACGGTTTAATGTAATCGATCAGTCTTGTTCGATGTCGACATGTCGTGCTACAGGTCTTTTTGAGTACCATACTTCGCGAATAAAGCTACGGAAGCTTTTCCTCGGCATTCTGCCTAAGATCTTTTTATTCGAGGAAGCAAGAGCGTAATTGTTTTTTAAGGTAATGTACACTTTGTACAGTATGTACTAGGTGGCATTGTGCTTTTGGTTGATGGCAAACCGAGTAAAATATACCAGAAATTGAATAATTTTTGCAATATTTTTGAAACTCCGTACTCTATTGTACATGGTTTTGATAAAAAAAAATCCTCCATTTATTTTACCTTCTCACGTAGATTTGCCAACGTTTCCATATCAATCCTTTTTTTTGTTCTTTTTAGGAGCGCTATGATAGATGGTCTAACGCCGCACACCACGTATTTGGTGTGTGTTAATATTGTCCATTCTGATTCAGGAAATATTTTCGAAGAAAACGGTTTTGACGAGAAAGAAAAATGCCATAAGGTTAGTTTGTTTGCAAGTAAAGTCCGATTTCTTCTTTTGGCGTACTGGCTTCACTTTCTTCTTTTGGCATAGCCTATATGGCAACTACAAACCTTTCGCTATCACTTCGAATGTTAGTTATATCACTGAAAAGCAAATTTCAAGAGAAAGAAAAAGCGACATGAAGTTTAAAATTCGGTCAATTATACCGAATTTTTTCATGCCAAATATCAAGGACACTTTTTTCTTGAAAAAACTCGGCAAAGTGCTTAAATGTTATCAGTTCTGAATAGAGTTCTACAACCGCATTTTAAACAAATTTTTCAGCAAAATCATGACCAAAGTCTCAGCTTTGGTATAGAATTTTATTTCTCAGTTTAACAAAAATTTTCGCTGGAATAAAATGGCCTCAAATAGCAATGAAATTTTGATTCTTCAAGAACCGCTAAGACGCGATGTCTTACATTTTTTTTCACTTTTCTAAGCGTTATGGCAGTAGAAGCATGACGGCCGTTGGCTAGACAAATTAGTAATTACTATACTATTCGACAAACTTTGAGTTTTCAAAATCGGATAAAAACTGGTGATTCTATGAGGTTTTGAGCAAAAAGTGACAAAATTTTTACCAAACTCCAAAAACTAGGAAATTAAACATTTATAATTAAAAACATTAATATTTTTGTGATAAGTTACAAATCTACAAAATCTCGACGAAAAATGATGCCTAACTGATATCAAAATGTTTATAAGCTTTGCTCAACATTCAGATTTTCATGGCAATACATTGCCACGACGGCTGGAAGTCCCTTTGTTAAAATGGCAATATAGTGACTCGCCGTATGGAACGAGTTAAATTTCTTCAGTCTTTTCGGTTTGGTAGCTTATACTCTGTCAATACAAATGTTATTATTTTGCTAAATTACGATGACCCTATGCCATTGGTGAAATCGAAAATTTCATTTAATGCTTTCTGAAAAAATTCTTGACTACAAAAAGTTCAATCTGCACGATACATTCATATAGGCTACTTTAACTGAACTACAGTATTCTTTATCTTATTTTCCGTGCCAAATAGGCTTAGTGAGTAGGCTACAATGTACATCATATTATTAGATCACTACGTTGAAGTCGAGTCAAATAACCATAAACGACGGTAGAAGGTCATTTGATAGAATGACCATTTTATACTCCGTGTTGAGCGGAGTTCTTGGCTTCGCGTTGATTGTCACTCTTGTTTCCCTCACAATATGGTGTCGCAGGTAAGCCGAAAAACGCTAACAGCATTATTGTTTAGATGGTTTCCACAATGGAATTTGTCTGATCTACGTTTTATGTAATGCTGAATTCAAAGAGATAACATTTGGGCCCATGACTAGTGGTAACCTGGAATTAACACTAATCTAGCATAGAACTTAATTAAATATGACTTAGTTTTAGTTTAACTTAGTTCTAGGTCACAACGGCTTTTAACATGTTTGTTGTTACGTAAAACTGGGCAGATGGCCAATCGGTAACGCGTCGTCTCTGCAGCAAAGGGCTGAGGTTCAAATCTAGGGCAACTGAAATCGGCTCAGTGTTGACAACGGCTCTCCACCGCTGCGACATTTCTTAAAAAGGAGTTGAGCCACTCGGTTCCAATGGGCGTAATAAAGATTAATTTTTTTGTTGTAGCGTGTGATTCTAGTGTTGGCAATTCTACATTACATTAATATTGGTAGCTAATTGGCTATGTTTGTAATCAAAAAACAGACAAATTCTCCCAGATTTACCGTTCGCTTAATTAATATTTTTCATTAATTTTCTACAGAGCCAGGGCGAAAAAGCATCATCATTTTGCCAATATCAGTTCCGCTTCGGACGAAATGGAAGTCCGCGAGAGAGCGCCAAAGAACAGAAACGACCAGCGTGAAATGAATGGAAACACCAAACAGGGTGACGAAACATTGGTTTCCAATAGCAACGGTAGCCATATTAACGAGGCCTATGACGCAATCAAAACTAGAACAAAAGTTTGAATGCGATCTCAAAATCAAAACTCTTTTTCTTAAAACGCGACCCCTGCCGGACATAGGTAGTCGTACGTTGCCAGCACCCACTATCATCATTTGTTTTCATTGGTTTTGTGTTTATGTTGTTGCCTGGATATGTGCTTTTGTAAATTTTGGTTTGTAAATAAACTGCGATATTACAAAACATGTTTTGACTTAAATAAAATCTGAGTCAATGGTAAAACAAAAAAAATACTAATTCAAAACCAAATAAAACAATTTCGCCAGTTGAAGTCGATTACAATGCAATTTTTACCAGTGAACATGATAAGAAAATAACCCTTGGGGAAAACATAATTCTGACGTTAAGCTGATTCACACAATGGTCACTGACACAACTGTAAAACAAAAACCAAACACTGATAACTCAAAAAGTTCTACTCGAACAAGCTACCAGAAGATCCGAATTAGACACTGATTTTCACAGTAAACATTCAGAGAAAGGATTAAACATTGAACAAGCGAACTTAAGCAAATCACACAGACCTAGTCCTAGCTTGTCTATCACCGAAAGGCTGCTTGAGGTGACAAGTCGAAAAATAGTCTTTCACAAAATCGAAAATTTGCTCTGGAGCCAAAAACGTAGTATTGTTTGTTGCACCTTGGGTAACTACTTCTACAGTTGGATTTTCGGACTTTATTGTTTTACCTACAATTATTACTACTGGATAACCCAAAACATCGGCATGGTTCAATCTGTTACCAACTGAACGATTGGTTCGATCGTCAATGATAACCTCATTTTGTAATCCTGATATATTCTGCAATGAATCATACAAATTAGTGATTAAATTTTTATCACATGCTTTTTCTTCTTTGCTCCCAGATTTGGGTGGAATTAAGCAGACTTTGTACGGAGCTAAAACGATAGGCCAACGCAGCTGTTTCTGAGTAGATAGAACTTCTAGGCAAGCAGCAATTATCCTTGATACTCCTAGTCCATAGCAGCCCATTTCGCAAGGCACAAGTTTGCCTTGGGCATTTATAACACTAGCATTTAAGGGTTTGGAATATTTTTGACCGAGCAAAAACACATGCCCAACTTCTATGCCGCGAAAAAAGTCAAGCTCATTTTCAGACATTGTCGACACTTTCTCATGCTCTGCATTATAAACAGCCCCAGTTTCTCGACAAATTGCAATTTTATCTTCACCTATGTCACATTTGACATGGTACTCGTGCGATTTAGAGCCACCAATAATTCCAGCCTGGGCCTCAGCTTTCAAAACGTCAATATTCAGCTTTGAAAAAATGGCATCATAAAGATCAGCCACTTCATTATAAGTATCTTGAGCAGCTTTGCTATCAATGTCAAAAGTATATAAATCATTCATTAAAAATTCTCTGCAGCGTAACAAACCAGAATGTGGTCTTAATTCTCCACGATATTTTGTAGTTGTTTGATAGAGTTTAAGCGGCAAATGATTGTATGATAACTGCATATTATAATTACCAATTATGCTACATACAGCTTCTTCGTGAGTAGGACTTAAGCAATAATCAGCATTTTTAATCTGTAGTTTTATCAGTTCCTTGCCAAATTCCTGCCAACGTTTAGTGGGAGTCCATAGTATTTTGGAAGCAAGGCTTGCCATGTGCATTTTTTGCCCACCAATTGAAGTCATATGATCATCTATAATATTTTCAAGCTTATTTAGAGATCGCAGTAATACTGGTGAATAGTGGTAAATCCCGGAACTGCAAGGAAAAATTAAACCAGTTTGCAATAACAAATTTGAACTTTTACTTCCTGATAAGCGAGTGTTGGATATCAAGTTTAAGTTGATATTTGCATTGCTAGCATACAAAGGGAATGTTTTCGAAACCACAAGTCGTTTCATGGCATAAACCTGTTGAAAGAACAATGCACTAAGATATTACTGTTGTACCATAGGAAAAAATCTGCAAAAAAATACAATTTTAAAATAAAATTTCATTTTTAGTATAAGCCTACCAAGCAGCCTTGACCAATAGACAGCAAAGAGTCTTTTTAGCTTTTAAGTCAAGCTGCAAAATACAAAATTCTGAATAGAGAATATGCGGTAATGTGATTGATTGGTGCATCTTTATCCTCCTATCACGAGAAAGCGACGGTGCGCTATGCTTTGGACGAATCCGCAACCGCTTAGAAGTTGACCATTTTGCAAGCTTTCCTGTTGACGTTTTGACTTCTTCCCACGTAAATTTGCTGCTTGTTCGAAGCCACCAAGCAGAGATAATTTTCGTAAAGCGTCTTATCCGAGGACGCAATAACGTGACCAGGGTGCGGGTTGAACTCATGACCCTGCGATCAGAGTCGTTGTAAAAACGACGCCTTTACCCATTCGGCCACGCTGATCTAATAATAGTGAGTCAAAGTTACCTACCTTTAATGATTACTATATACAGAGCAAGACAAAAAAACACACATTAAAATTGCTAGCATTGCTCCCTCTTAGATTTTAAAGTCTGCTCATTTTTAAGCCTAAAAAATTATTTTCTGTGCTACTATTCAATAGTGCATTAGTACAGTACCACACAACAGAAATGTCCAAACATGAGTTGAGCCACGTAAAATGTTTATTCACTGTCAAACTGATTTGATCATCAGTATAAACGTTGTCGGCTCGAAAAACATGAACTTGAGAAAAACATATGAGTTCTTGTATTGTGCTTTATTTAAGTTTTTTATTGAGTGAAAACACCGCTTTTATAGCCAAATAAAACACAGGCAAAAATAGCACGTAAGCTATGTGAAATATCCTGCCAAGCAAAACCAGCTCAATGTCATTCATGTAAGCTAAGAAAAGATAAAGTACGCTATATGATTCACAGGAGAACAACAGCTTAAGTTATCATAACTAAATACTTCACACGATATCAGATATAGGCCTAGTTTCCCAGTCGTTACAACTCTCAGCTAATAAATCAAAATTAGTCAGCCTTACAAATGCACCTCGACCGCATTAACATTAAGCCTACTCAAAATACAACCAGGGGTTGTATACCAAGTACAAAGGGTACGTTTGGGTTTGGGCCTATTATTATTTATTAATATGTTTTTCACTTCTTGAATCGTTTTATGGGTGGCAGTTCAACTTGAAAAGTGAAGATCAACACTCCAGTTTCAGTTTTTCACTTTGTAGCTTTCTGGGTACTGGTACCGTAAAGTGACTACACTTCATACACCAGTTCTAACTTTGGACAGTGCCTCTAGAGGCTAGTTTTAAGTTTTTTAATTTTTTTTTTATGAAAGGGTTTAGTGAGTTTCCAAAAACCCCTAAAAAATATAAATACTCTGACTCAAAACCAACCACAAAGGGAGCTGTCCGAATTTAGACCGTGTTGTCCGAAGTTTAATCGTCTTACAGTATGCAGGGTTCCCACGCATTTGTCAACAAAAAATTCCCTACTTTTTCCATACCTAAATTTGCTCAAAACAAACTAAGCTCTAGTCATCTGAAATACACAAAATTGCAGTTATTTTAACACCATCCAAAAACTAACTCAACAGAACTCAATAGTTACATGGATGAAGATGAATAAATAACCTATAGTAACGGACATTTTTTAATTGTTAAGTGATTGTTCATGGTGTTTAGATTGATACAAGATGGAGGCAATGCGGTATAGTGTTTAGGCCACAAGCTGGATGGTCATATTCAAGTGGCTGCTATCAGGCGTGTAGCCAGAAATTCGTAATGAGGGGACTGTTTGGGGGTTCTGGGGGTGAAACCCCCAGCCGACAGAGGTTAATGGGGGTCTGGGGGTGAAGCCCCCAGCCGCCAGAGGCACTGCGGCGGAGCCCCCAGCGCTCGAAAGTTTTGCATTTTTTTGCAAATATAACTTAATTTTAGGCAGTACTTAAATTGTAAAATTTTGCATGGGGGGACGCTTTTGCAGCCTTGGCCAAATGCATTTGACATGCGAAAGTACTTTAGTGAAGATTATGCAATTCCGTTGCCGAAATTGAACAAACACCAAGAAACAAGATCTTCACTGTAAATTAAAGTGTTTTTTTGCCAAAACTAGGTGAAAAATTAGGTCTTTTTCGTCTGATCATCCAGCGCTCAAATCTCGATAAGGGGATGCTAAATCTTGATGGGAGGACGCTAATTCTCAATGGAGGACGCGTCCCCCCTACAATTTAAGTACTGATTTTAGGACTATTTTGATAAAAAAATAACATTTTTAAAACGTGGCATAGAAATTGGGAGTGCAAACATAATTAAACTGGTTGCATAAATAAGCTATTTGGGAGGTGGCTAATGGTAAAATTTTAGTTCTCTTATTTAGATGCTGGTAAATGATAAAATCGTATTGTTCAATAAAATTCACATGGAGTAATCCATTTTGTCTAGAGTTTACAAAGAAAAATACTTGGGAGGGGGCTAATAAAAAGAAATTTGAGAAAAGTGATTGGTAATTAACTAATACTGAATAGCCCCTCCTCTATTCCTAAGTTTATAGTATCTTTGCTGATGACACCTATGTTTAGCATTTTTGTACTAGCGATTAAATTTGATTGCTTAGTTTTGGCCATTTTTCAAAGTTTTCATTGGATCGTGATTTTTAATTTAGACAAACTAGCCCACCACCCCTGAGTATACGTTTCAAAAGATGTTTCAAATACTATTTAGTCCACTCCAGTGCATAAAATAGTCTTAAAAGTGCTGAAAATGTGGTATTTTTCTTATGCATTTTGGTCGACATGATAAAGAGGTAGCTATAGCCCCCCTCCCCCGCCCTCCCAGGCTACGCTACTGGCTGCTATATCCACTACTATAGGACTAAAATTTTTGATTTGACAATGGTAAGCACTGGTACATTGGGAAACATTAATTTCTTGCACATTGTAGGCAATCTGGTTAACTTCGTTGTCAGTTTCTAAAAGTAACCAAGCAGTAGGCAACTGGTACCATTCCTTTTTGTTTGTAGGCTGGTATTAACATAGAATAACCTAACCAAACTATACTGGCTAAAGCGTAACCTGACTAATCTTTAACGTGTAGGGTGAACAACTGACAAACCGAAATACATACAGTGGGCCTATACCAGACTAACTGCCAGGATCTGCAGAGCAGTGGCGTACGGTGAGCATTTTTTCAGGGTGTACGCTGACACTTCAGTTTAAGTAAACCAGTTGTTTTCCAAAAAAATATTGCAAAAAAGTCCTTTTCTGTTTAAACTGATTTCCTATACAAAATTTAATGACAATACAGAAACGTCACACAGAAGTAAAATGCAAAATGTACCAGCAAGATGTCGCCTAGCTTGCTGTTAAAATATAAGAAATGTCAAAGACTAAATAATTCAATAAAGAACTAACAAAGTAACAAGCACATTATGGGAATGACGCATATAGTTCACAGATTAGGAGACATTTAGTTGAGGAGTTTGTCACCGTTTGTATTCTGTCAACACTTTTGCAGCAAAAATATTGATTAAAAAAAGCAACGACAACAAAACAAAAGTGAAATGGTTTTCGCCTCACTTACTCCAATACGACGTTCTTGATGTTGACTACACCGAAAGCATGTGCTTATTCGCTTCAAAGCGGAAAATTTCTTTCAGCAGAAGCTGTGTTGCTTGGAGTAGTACATATCAATTGACGAAGCTTGTACACTTCTGAAAATCCAGGTTGGAGGTTCATAGATTTTATGAAAGTGATTAGCTCATGTGCATGTTTTCTAACAAAATCGTTGGAGCAGTAAAACACATAAACTACATTTTCTAAGTGACTATAATCAAAAAGAGGTCCGTGAATTGTTTGTACTTTGTTGAAATCTTTTGGGAATTTTGCTTTATATTCACCATATTTGGCAGGCAATTGCAGTTGGAATAAGTCAAGTTTTGAAAGAGACGCATACCTAATTTTTCACTAAAGCTTCTGCTTGGAAACGGCTTTTTGATTATGCTGTCTAAATGATTTTCCATCAAGATTTTAGAAATAATTTAGAACTATTTTATTGATTTAAATGTTCATTTACATTTAAACCTTACAAACAAAACTATAGCGATTAGCAAAACGGAAAGTTGCTGTCAATTTCATGGTTTTGTTCTTTTTGCACGCATTTATTTGGCGTCACACCTTGTCGTGTGCTCTTTTCCAAGCGCACGAGCCGATCATTAAAATTGTGTGGATTTTTGACGAAAAAGGCATCGTCACCGTCCGCTATATATCTCCATGCCATAATACACGGCAAGGTACAGCATGGCTCAGGTGCGCAAAGCTTCTTGAATGAATCGAACAGTTTTGTTATACTCCAGCAGTTGTGTGAAAGAAAAAAAGCATTGGATTGTGTTGCGCTGGCAGAAATGTTTCTAAAATTAAATCGATATAATAAAAGTTTCAAATAAATAATTTTTAATAATTTTTTGTGAGTAGCGCTGGCAGAATTTTCACAGGGCGTGCGCCGCACACTCCGCGCCTATGGAGAATACGCCCCTGCTGCAGAGCATACTGCTATTTGCAGTGTTTGTGCCAAAGAAATAGGATACAAGTACAGGTATAGTCTAGTGAATATATTCCCAATAGCTCAACTGCTGGAACCGGTATGCTTTGCTACAAGGTAGCTTTTTCTTGCAGCTAACCATAGGCCTAAGCAAAGTGCCTATTTCAAGCTAATACTAGAATACTGCTGTAGGCTATTAGCACATTATTAGCGCGTAGGCTAGTACAGCTCTCAACTCAACTTAAAAGCCAAACATGGCCTAGACAGAGAGCCTACTGTAGGCTATCAAGGCATTATTAACCAGGCTAATACTGCTGTGGGCTATCAGCACATTATTAGTGCGTAAGCTAATAAATCTTTCAGCTTTAACTTTAAAGCCAAACATAGCCTAGGCCTGTAGCAGACAGCCTACTGTAGGCTATCAGTGCATTATTAACGTGTAGTAGGTTAATAATCTCTGAACTTCATTTGGATGCAGCAGCTGTTGAAATAGCCTTCCTCTGTTTTCTGCTAACCTTTTGCCTGTTGTCTGCGAATGCCACGCTATTCCTCCTTTAGTACTAGTAGGCTACCGGTACTTGAATTCTTCCGTTTGCTTAATTGCCTGTGATGTAATAATACTCTTTAACTACAGCATAATAATACTCTTAAATTAAAGTTTTGTTGAACCTGTATTGTGACCAAATACATTGGCAGGTGTGTTCTCACCGTTCTTGAAGCTTCAACACAGCATAACCAGGTGTGTTATTGCTACTTTTATGCGCTTAACAAAAGTATTAGAAAGACAAACTGGATATTTAATATTCATCCGCTCCAATCGCGTTAGCTTCTACAAGGTGCAGTGCGTTATTTTTGCCACTTTTCTATCCTTATTCTATACTAGCACGCATTTTTCCCGACTTTTTCCCGGTCGAGAAATGTCTTTACAAAATTCCCAACTTTTTCCGATCGTGGGAACCCTGAGTATGTATCTCATGTTTTGTTTACTTTTTTTCTTTCTTTTAAAGATTTGAAAGTAAAGGTAAGTGGG
The DNA here is from genome assembly GCA_963965965.1 of Trididemnum nubilum. Lineage (NCBI taxonomy): Eukaryota > Metazoa > Chordata > Ascidiacea > Aplousobranchia > Didemnidae > Trididemnum > Trididemnum nubilum. The sequence continues at coordinate 26,025,716 of OZ014488.1, forward strand.
TGCAGATCAAATTCTGACTCAAGATGAGGCTTACATTTTTGTAATAGTAACTTACTACAGTACATCAGTGGTACCTTGTTGACACTGTTTAATTTCCTGCTGCTTTTCTAATGTTTTTGTTTCTCTCTTAATTCACCTTTTGTGATAATAGTGTTTCCTGCTTATGTGAGGAATATTACTAACATTTCTAGAGTATTTATATTTAACTGTGTCGTTCACTGAAATTGCATCTTTTACTCAATGGGAAATTCTCTTCAGTTGTTAACCAACCCTCACTATGCAGTGTCTTTCATCAAAGAATGCTGCTTTTTATTTTGGTCTTTAATATTGACTGTGATTGTTGTGGGAAATTATCTTCAGTTGTTAACCAACCCTCACTATGCAATGTCTTTCATCAAAGAATGCTGCTTTTTATTTTGGTCTTTAATATTGACTGTGATTGTTTGTGGTTAATATTAGGTATATACCATACATTTTTGGGGGGAAGAGTAACCTTATCACTGCTGTTCGAGTTCGCGGTAATTTGGGTGAACCTTATTTGTGTGGTACCACATAGTGACATAAGCTTTGGTTATAAGTGTGTTTTTCTTTTATGCTAGCATTGACAATGCTATGGTATGCTTCTGGCTTGCCTGTTTTTGTCTTGTGTTATCTGCTCGCTGAAACTTCTGTTTTGTTTTGTGTAATTTGCTTGCTTCAGTTTTTCTTTCTTGATCCATGGTGTTTAGAGATTATGAACATTTGATATATACAATGTAAAGAGTTGATGCTGTTTGTTTTTCTGTTTTCACGTAATACCGTAAAACATTAAGATAGTAACAAAGTATATAATGGTATGCGGTAGCCAATACAAAAATAATATTTGCTATGGTTGATTTTACGTTGTAGTATCTTGGCTTTTATTAATTCATGTTTTTAGGCAAACACTTTTTTGTGACATTATATACTGATGTTTACTTTGGTGCTTAGTTTGCTTGTCGGCAGCATGGCCAAGAGGGTAAAGGTTCATTGCCAACTTTTGCATTTGCAAAAACAATGTATTGTCACAGTAAAAAAAATCTTTGAACTTGAATCTTTGTTTATGTTAGCTGATTAGTGGATACCTGGATAATGTGTATATCAATACATAGACCAATAATAATAAATGAAAAAGTGATTTAAGCACTTAGTGCTTCACAAGGTCAACAGTAAATGAGCAGCAACATGTTAAAATTTAATCAATCATGAGGCCTATCCTGTTAGGTAGTGACCATTTTACCGAAAATTTTCAGGTTAAAGAGAATAAAACGAAAATGAGAAATATTCATCTGCACTTTTTTCATTTGCTTTTTTAGGGGTTAAGATCAGGGTTTAGGTTAGGGTTTGGGTTCGCTTTGGGAATAGTTTTATTGAGTTTGGGTTAGATTTGAGTCAGGTTTAATAAAAAACTAGATAAAAATTTCTGGTGAAATAATACCTTCCATCCTATTATCAAGTACCGGCATGGTATCTCCATCTATACCAGTATACCTGACACTGAATGAAGAGAAAAAGATACACTGACATAAAAAAATTATGGCCCTTCTTAAAACAGTACCGGTATACTGTAGCCTAACAGCTAACTTACTGTAGGCTACAGGAAAGGTTGGTGAGCAGGATTGGGTGATAAAAACAACAAACATGTAAGAGACTTTCAAATTATGAATCTGGAGTTCTTAACTCTCTGCTCAGGCTACTGCAGAATCAACCACTGACCAGTCAATGATTTTGTCATGCTTTTTACAAAAATGGCCAAAAGCCCACAAATTTTTGAGAAAATCGTTAAAATCCTAGAACTAAATCAAAACTGAAAATAAGCAAGCGAATTTTTAAACACTTTCAGATTAAAAAATAAGAAAGTACCTACTGTAGGCTATACCGGTACAGTATTTGTACATCTGACATGGCTCATCTTTGAGTTGACAGGGTTTGATGTTGATGGCTGGCCTGAGTGGCCTTGAAGCTAGCGAACCACAAACCTAAAAAAGTTTCTACAAATGCTGGTTTATCCAACTATATCCTAACTTTTCGCCATCTGATCTACAGTCTATCTACTTTATGTACTGGTACGGACTTTGCTACACATACTGCTTACACGGACGTTACTACAAACTGCTTAGTCCGGAACGGAGTTTTTTTACTGCAGACTTTCCACAAACAACTTGCGCCTGCAAGAAGGGCTAAATCGGCTTTTGACCTGGTTTTGAGCGCATTCTGTGCACATGTGCAATTGTGCATTCATTACATTGTTCATGTGGCTGTACACATTTTCTCAGGTGCGTTTTTTTTCGTGCCTTAATTATTTAATGAACACTGCATCAATTTTGTTGAAAACAAAGTAATTTTGTTGAAAACAAGTCAAAAATAAACACAAAATAATGAAATGTTTGAGCATTTTGACTTAAGCCAAGAATAATTGTAATATAAATATCCTGAAAATTAATCAACAAATAAATCCAAGGAATAACCGATTCCTGATTAATCTGCGTGCCAGGGGCGCATAGAGGGGGGCAGGGGGTACAATGACCCCAGGGCTGATGGACTATAGGGGGCCCATGAGCTTCAGGAAGGCCGTTGGTTTCAGCGCTCGAGAGGGGTGACTTATCGAAATGACACTGAGAAATCAGAATGTGAAGCCTGAAGACCTTTTTTTCTCTTTGGAGATCACCTAATTTCGACCGGAAAAAGCGTTAGAATTTGTAAATCACATCATTTTTTGTACCAAACTACAGCATTTTCTCCGTCTACTTTGGACTTCACAAAACCGAAAATCCGTCATATTTGAGCTGGCCCCGGGCCCACTTTTGGTCCCCGGCGCAACTGCTGCGTGCTTTACGCCCACGCGACTTTGAAAAGAGAATTGCAAAAAAATCATCATTAAAAACACGATTTTAGAGTGGCAACACGCTTTCTGGAATTTTGGCGGGAAATTGCCATATTGCGAGTTGGAATTCGATCAAAAAGATCAATTGACTGTGATAGTCATTGTAACTTTGCAAAAGTAAAATGCAAAACTTTGACGCATAGTTAGTTTCTAATTAGTTATAAAATGTAGAAGCTTCAAAACTTTAGATTAGGCATTGATAATTTATGAAAAAATATATATGCTGCATATTTTTTGATTGGGTTTGGCTTGGTTTAACAAGACATGAGAATTGAGAATATTGGATGATGTACCACTGTAGTGTACCAGTGCACTCTGAGTCTGTGACTACATAAATGTAGTATACTTTGTACTGGTGTATCTACACTAAGTACTGTACCGTATACCATAGGCGTAGCCAGGATTTTTGAATGGGGGAGGGTATAAACCACAAATCTGAAATAACATTTATGATTTAAAGACGTCATCACTGATTAGTAATCTTCAAAAGAGGGACTTTTAGTGGGACAAAGATAGGTTATTGTAGAATAGAACAGAAGATCAGAAGCGTGGCCCTTGTATCGCACCTAACCAGGGTTTAGCTATAGGAAGAGGACTTAAACCGAAAGCAAATAGGCCTAGTGTAAATTGGTTTTATATAATCAGCTAAGCGAGTTCACTGGAACTCACTTTAGGAAATGCTGCAGTAGAGTTACCAAAGTATATTTACAATACCGATACTTGATCAATTGCATGTGTTTGGTTAAGCTAATTGTAATGCGTAATGAGAGTTAAATGCCAGATAAAGATAATTAATAATAGTGGTGCTGCTAGAGGATTTGGTCAAGCTGGCGGTAAAAGTGCTCAAGCAACTCTATTTGTGGCCAAAATGTCCAATGATGTTGTGCACTTGGTTTATTGTACTACAAAGAACAAGCAAGGAATAAAACACAAAGTGAAAGATAATGTTGAATGCATATTTGCTAGGTTTATTCAAGAAGGAAAAGCAACAATACAGCTTAAAGAACCTCCAGTTAACATATCCATTAGCAATGCTCAACCGTCTGAGCTAAAAAGCCTCTTATTTGCAGTAAAACTTGCCAATAAAGGTGACTCATTAACAAATCGAGGTATATTATCTTCAATGGCCCCTGCGCGAGCAAAACATGTTCAAAGACCAAAATCAAAAATGGTAATCTCATCAAAACAGGATTATTCAGTTTGTAATGGGTTTCCATCAACTTTGGAAAGATTAACTGTTACAAACTGTGACTTGCCTCAAATTGATTTACGAATTTTTTCCCTGAAAGCTCTTGTGGAGTTAAATTTAGGTTCAAATTGCATTAAAAACATCTCGGATTCAATATCAAATTTACCTAATTTAGCTATGCTAAATTTGTCTTCTAATGTAATAGATCATATACCTGAATCAGTTTTTTTGGAACATTCCAACCTTACCACTTTGGATCTAAGCCATAACAAGCTTGAATTTTTGCCAAACAGTATCTGTAAGTTAAAGAAATTGTGGCATTTGAATGTCAGCCACAACTGCATCAAGTGTTTGCCCAGGCATATTGGTCAGCTTTCAAATTTAAGAAAGTTGTTTCTTGCTCATAATCATCTCTTGTTTTTACCCTCTTCTATTTTGTTTTTGCGTCTGCTAGAGTCGCTTGATGTATTTGAAAACCATTTTTTAAACTTCTGCAATTTGGTTGTTAATAGAACTGAAATAAATTTTAGTACAATTCCATCGTTACTAGAATTAGCTGGAGCAATTGTAAGGAAGACAAAGATGCATTACAACAATGTTAACTATGTACCATACCCATTGATTCATTTCCTTGACAGTGCCTTGCAATGTTGTTGTGGAAAATATTGCTTTGACAAGAACATACATTATGTGACTTGTTCTAAAGTAGAAACTCTGTCTTCTGTTTTCGGAAGTGTCTCTGGATTTGACTGTGTTAGTGTTCAAGTTGGCGTTTGCTCAAAAAAATGTTTAGGAAATATGAAAAAAAGATTGAACACTTAACTAATTTAACAGATGACTTTTAAAAGATGTGTATCAGTTATGTAAAAAGATTGAAATATTTAACATTTTGGTAGTTCATGACTTTTGAAACTTTTTATATTCACATTGCTCTGTCAGTTTGAAGTAGAATTGCGGTGTAGCCATGTTTTATATTTATATTGGGCTGTCATAGCTGGACAAATATTTAAAGTAACCTCACTAATTACACTGGTTGAATTTAGTTATTGATCCTGCGTTGAGAAATTTTGTTACAACTGCTTATTACATCCTTGGTTTCTTTATTTTTCAGCAGCCATTTGACCAATACATTTTTCATGAGAGGTAAAAATGCCCCCAGCTTAACTTTTAAATCAGAGGTCATAGATACACCAAATTAGGCATGTGGGTTGTTTCTCACCAATTTTTTTTGGGGAAAAAATTGCTTTTAAGTTGATGAAACGTCAAGTTGAAATGAATCAATACAGAAACATCTTGTAACATCATTCAACAGGGTTGCCACATCCTGGAAAAGTCCTGGAAAGTCCTGGATTTTTTTTGCTGTCCTGGAAAGTCCTTGAATTTTGTTTGTAAGTCCTGGAAAGTCCTGGAAAATGTTTATAGAGTTTTCCCGTGATTTTCCAAAACAGAATGTGAAGTTGTTTTTTTTTATTATAACTGGTACCTTGTAATTGTACAAAGCTATTTATTGTTGAAATAATTTGCATTGTAAAGTTGGTTTGAAAAGCTTTATTGTATTGTAAAAAGACAGAGCTTATTTGTATGCGGGTGCACAAACAAAAAATCGCTATCCTAGCCCTAACTCAACTCTAAATCTAACTCAAACTGCAACCCTAGATCTAGCCTAACAGTAATGTGAGCCCAATCCTCTGCTTTTTGCTTTCTTATTGGTTTTAAGCAGTTCTTACTAGTTCTTACTGTTCATTTTAAGCAATCTTACTAGAGTGCAAATAAGCACTTCCTCCAATTAGCCAAAATTTGCACTTTTGCAATACAGTATGTATAAATTATTGAATATTATTAGGAAGAGTGAATTCATGGGCATTAATGTATTGCAATGCGATACTGTAGTAGCAGTAGCATAGCAGGCTATTGCTCTCCATTGGCCCACAGACCAAAACGTGCAATGAGAAAAATACAACGTTTATCGCACTATAATTCTGAGGCAGTTTTTTGCAGTAGTATGGATAGTAAAGTAATTTAAAGTCACTTTTGGAACATGATTTTGGGAACGGCTAGTATTGGTCAACAAGAAACCAGTCACAACTAACTAACTAAAAATGGCTAAAAATAAACAATTAATTCGATCGCTTGATGCAAAATGCTTAACGTAGGCTTTGTAAGACAATTATAAGGGGTCTATTCAGTATTTAATTCTGTTAATTACCAATTAACTCTCTCAAATCTCGTTTCATTAGCCTCTCCTCCCAAATTATATGTTTATCTAGCATTATAAAATACAGACGATTTGGAATAATTAATAATTGGGAGTTTTTTCAAAGGAGGTGCCTATTTGCACTCTAGCATGCAAAATGAGCTCTGCTTTTAGAGAATAAGAGAGCAAAAGTGGGTGCTTATTTGCTCAAATACTCTTATTTTGTAAATTATTAACGTTAGTGGTTAGTTGAAATTTATATTTTGAGTTTGGGTTAGGATTAACGTTAGGGTTAGAGCTAGGATTACAGTTTGGGTTTAGTTTAAGGTTGGGGTTAGGGCTTGGGTAGAGTTTTTTTGTTTGCACCCTGGCGTTCAAATAAGCTCTGTGTTTTTCAAACAATAAAGTTTTATAGTTCACTGTATGGAAATAAAGCTAGGACTGAAGTTTTACTATTACCCATCACTAGAGCTCGACTGATATATCTATCGCTCGGCTGATATATTTTGCCCGATATCAGTGCCAAGCCGGAATATCGTATCGGCTATCTACCGCTGATAAAATATCGGCTTAGCGCAATTACCTTAAACAGTATATTTTTTTAGAGCAAGCACAAGTGTTCTTGTGTTGATTTGCTTAGTATGACTTGTGTTTGCAATAATCTTTCTTTGGAGGAGGACTACTGACCTTTTCGTGTCAAGTCAAGTGAAAAATATAGACAAAATTTGGTAGTTTATGAGTTATATATTGGTATCGGCCTAACAAGTCATATTGATCGAGCTCTATCTTTCACCCACATCCTGTAGCCCATTCATGCAACCAGTTTAATCATGCTTTTGCAGCGCTAATTTCTATGCCACGTTTTAAAAGCAATAATTTTTACTAAACTAGGTCTAAAATTAAGTTATTATTGAAAAAAAATTGCAAAATTTTGGAATGCTGGGGGCGTTGCCCCCAGACCCCCTATGGCTTACGGCGACTGGGGGCTGCCCCCACACAATCAAGCTCTATCTTTCACCCACATCATGTAGCCCATTTATGCAACCAGTTTAATCATGTTTTTGCAGTGTTAATTTCTATGCCACGTTTTAAAAGCAATAATTTTTACTAAACTAGGTCTAAAATTAAGTTATTATTGAAAAAAAATTGCAAAATTTTGGAATGCTGGGGGCGTTGCCCCCAGACCCCCTATGGCTTACGGTGGCTGGGGGTTGCCCGCACACCAAAAACCACAACCCTTTCATTGCAAATTTTTGGCTTTGCACCTGGATAGTGGTCAGTACTAGGAATGCAAATGCGTTACATCAAAATTTTTTGTCAATCACAAGTACAAAAGAGTAGGTGCATGAGAGTAATAGTCAAAATTAAATTTTAAGTCCTGAAAAAAAATCTTAAACAGTCCTGGAAAAGTCCTGGAAAATGACCTAAAAAAGTCCTGGAAAGTCCTGGAATTTGATTTTGCAATTTCTGTGGCAACCCTGATTCAAGTTAAATATACCTCATAGGCAAAAAATGACAAAATTTTGGTAAAGAGCCTCAAAATTGGGAAACTTTTCATCACTTCAGCAACTCATGACTTAAATTTTCAGAAGTTATAGGACTTGAAGTTAATTTGTATTGAAGAAAAAAAGCTAATTTCTTGAAAGAATATTTTATGAAAAAAATGCTAAGGGGGCATTTTTGTCTCCCTGTCTTGTTTAATTTCTTGCATTGAAATTTTCCATTATAAAAACTCTTGTTAATGCATCCAGTCACCAGTACTTTTTCTAGGTTTTTGCAGAGCCAAATAGTGCCTGAATTGTTTTTGAACAAATGTGCTCAAAGCTATATTGATTTAAGACATTAATGTAGCTTAAATTTCTTACCAATCTTGTATTGAAGAATACTAAAAATTTATTTCCATGAATTTATCAACTTTTTCAACACTGTATTTATTGTATTACCTAGAATTATTTAAGCATTAAGCAGCAACTTTGTTGAATTTAAGATTTTTATTAGAAGCAAAACATATCGAACGTTTTCGACTTAAAACAATTAAGCCCTCCTCAGGATATTATAAATAATAAAATATGTATCACAGTCAGTGGTGATCACTGACCAATAATATATGTACGTTATTAGTCAGTTATATGTAATTTATGTTGCCGTAATGCTTCTATTTTCTTTACAGATGTTTGTGTATCATTGTTTATAATATCCTGAGGAGGGCTTAATTGTTTTAACCTGAAAACGTTCGATATGTTTTGCTTTTAATAATAATGTTAAATCCAACTAAGTTGCTGCTTATTGCTTTGATATGGTTCTGCAAATCCACCTCTTTGCCTAAATTATTCTAGAATTATTTGCTGTGATCCAACAAATAAGTTGCTTTGCTGACAAAAAATCATCTTCATGATAACACTGCTATTTTGCTTGACACTTAGTAAAACACATCATGATTGAGTTTCAGGCAAATTGCCAATATATTGTTTTGTTATAATTGTTTGTTATTTATGAAAAAATGATCCAACAGTGTGTGCAAATAAAAGTTGTAAAAACTTACAAGACATTTTAATGCACAAGGTCAGATACACTCTTTTTTTTTATAACAACCATTAAATTTTTGGTTTTAAGATTCGGCCTCATTTGTTTCTAAATTTCACTAAAAAAGTGGCACAAGTTTATTCTTGCTTGCTTTAAAATTGTTTTTTGCTTTAGATCATTGGAACGATCGACGCTCGCATCGCGTGTTCCTTTGTTTTTACTCTGCCATTTTCCAACTAACGAGTGCGAAATTTCAGACTTTTGCTTATAACTCGCGAACGGTTTGGTCTAGCAGCTACATGAAATTTTGACAGGAGTTTGAGATTAATGAGTTATATGTTTGTACCAAATTTCGAGGCAATAGGTCACATGGCTTTGGTTTAAGGACCCGAAAACCGCCCCGCAAGTTTGGCGTAAAAAGCGGTCTCAGTCAAAAACGGCTTAAGTACGTCAAAAAATATTTCATATAGTTGTATGTCTCAAGATACCCTTTCATCCCAACCAACCCACTTTTGGCCGCAATGAGGTTTATTTACTTATTTTTCCTTTTTTATCCTTTTATTTTCATTTTTTTCTTTCTAAATTTTGTACGCTCTTCTAAACCACAAAACATTGTAATCTAATTTTCATGTAAAGTTGTTGACCTGCAAACGCAATTTTTTCTCCCAAAATTTTTTGGGGCAACTCCACCAGGAACCCCCCCAAAATGGGGCCCCAAAAAATTAATTTTTTGAACAGCTCAAGCTAGAGTGCTAGTTGTTTTTGATATCAGTAGATATTTAACAGACAAATATTTTGACATAGTTTGGGGGTGCCACCCCCCGAATGGATCCCCCAAAAAATCAATTTATTGAATGGCTCTATTTAGGGTTTCAGTTTGTTTTGGTATCAGCAGATATTTAACAGACAAATATTTTGACATAGTTTAGGGGTGCCACCACTTTGGGGACCCCCCCAAATAGGGCCCCAAAAAATCAATTTTTTGAATGGCTTAAGCTAGGGTGCCAGTGTTTTATGATCATCATATCATATGACATGTTGTATCCGGTATTTTCCCCGTCGACGGAGTTGGCCGGATTTAGTATGGTCATTGTCTTTACTATTCCTTGCCATTTCGTTCGATCACATGCATCCTTTTCCCCAGTCCATTTTTCTTCATCTCATTCTCTACCTGCTTTTTTCACAATTGTTTCGGTCTTCCTCTTCCTCTATGATATCAGCAGATATTTAACAGACAAATATTTTGACATAGTTTGGGGGTGCCACCCCCCAAATGGATCCCCCAAGAAATCAATTTTTTACGGCTCAACTTAGGGTGCCAGTTTGTTTTGATATCAGCAGAGATTTAACAGACAAATAGTTTGGGGGTGCCACTCCCCCCGGGGACCCCCAAATGGACCCCTCAAAAATTAGTTTTTTGAATGGCTCAACTTACCGTGGCAGTGTTTTATGATATCAGGAGATATTTAACTGACAAATATTTTGACTCTACTTCTCTGGAGGTTCCATAATCAGATATTTTTGAATAGTAATTGGTGATTTAATGGTAGACAAAAAGTACTTTTGAGCGTCAAAGCATTAGCTATGTGTCGGTTGTTCACTGGGTTTGCTGGCAAACTCCCATCTAGTTAGTTGAGGCTTTTATTCATTGCAATATGCTGCTATTGTATTGCAAAGTTCTTGTTATTAAGATGCCCAACACTGTACCGTTAGGACTACCAATAGGGCACAATATCAATATATGATCTTTATCGCTTTTGTTTCTTTGAATAAGGTGCACTAAATCAAATGCAATTTAAAAAGCTTGAATTCGCTCTGAATTAAATCATGAAGAGAAAAAGAGCATAGTTTTAGAATCCATATGGAAGATGAACCTTCAGTTTTTCAAAATTTTTTAAATTATTTCTTTGCCTTATGGTCCAAAAACACGGTAATTTTTTCCCCTTTGCAAAATAATATACTTAAAAAAAAGAATGACTTTGAAGTTCCAACCTTTTGTTTTCGTTTTGCTAATTGTGTTAATAATATTAAATTCCAAAAAAAACCTATTTGTTTTAAGAAAAACGAGTTGTTTTTTGTTTGTTTCATTTTCAGATGGTAAAATAGATGTATCTTTTTTTTCCAAAGAAAAGCAGATATTTTTACTCCAGTTGTACTTATGCAATTGTATGCAATGAGAGTTAAATGTCAAATTAAAGAAATTGAATGCAGTGGTGGCAGTTAGACCATGTAATTGAGGCTGGAAAGAACTGTCGTATATCCCCGCATATAAGCTAATCTTACATATAAGCCGACTCAAGGAAAACAGCCCTAAAACGGTGATTTTATAAAAATCCACGTATAAGCCGACCCTGCAAATCATAGCACGGCATACGCACCCTATCACAGTAAAAGGTTGTGCAAAATAGTAACTGAAAATGATAGCTGCTGACCAACCAATCATAGCCTGTTATTATCATGTGATTGAAAAAACCAATAGCAAAACAGCGTCCATGCACACATGCTGCTTTGCGTGTGTGCATTATCGTGAGAAAAAAAGAGAAAAGAACAGAAAAAAGGCGAAATGCACTGGTTGCGTTGCATTTAGCCTGGTTTGAGTTGTAGTTGTTGCAATTAACTTGGCATAATATCATTTTGTTTCAGTATGATGCACGTATAAGCCAACTCCTTAGTTTGGCAACTTTTTTTCAAGTTCTAAACTCGGATTATATGCTGGGATAAACGACATGTTAACCAAAAAACGAGCCCATTTTGGTGCCATCATAAAAAATGGTTGGTGGAGAAGTTCTGCTATGTCATTTTCACCTGGGAAATTGCCAATAGTGAATAGAAAGACAAGTAATTGAGCGAATGTTGAATTTTCCTGATTATCGAACACTTGGTGCAGCAAGGAATATTGCCCAAGAAGGGCATGAAAAATGGGTATGGTCACTACGTGTAATGTCTACCCACAGCATTGGTAGACATTACACAATACCCATCTTTTATGCACTACTTGGGCAACATTCCTTGCTGCACCTAGTGTTCGATAATCGGGAAACTTCAGCATTCATTTATTTACGTGTCTTTTTATAGGCAATTTTCTCGATGGAAATGACATAGCAGCTTAAAAAACTTCTCCGAGCATTTTTGTACGGTGGCACCAGAATGGGCTCGTTTTCTCGTTAACATAGTTCTTTTCAGCCTTAATTGCGTGGTCTAATATTGCATAAATCAACTAAAACTACTGTAATATTTTCACAAGATATACAAAATGAATTTAATTTTTACTTTAAATTTCGCACCTAATTACTTTAAAATTTAATTCACAAAGTTTGAGGTAGTGCAGAAATTAAATCTGACTTTAAGCAGTTAATCTTTTAACCTTCTATTACAATTCCTCCACTATTTAGATTCAAATTTTGCTTTAGTGCAATTCTTCTAAAAAACACAATGACCAAACGTACGTTAATTCTTTTGAGTAACTTGTATGCTGTTTTTTTAAAGTTAAGACATTTTTTGTTTTATCTTTGCTGTTTTTCATGTATTAAATGCAAAAAAATAAGTTTTATGGTCATAATATTTTTAGGGGGGGTAAACTGCTGGTGGTCAGTAGTACTGGCCACTGCTATACTAAAACTTGAAGCTTACTGAAGTTTAAAGAAGCACAATTAAAAAAGCAAACAATGGTATGTAATCCAATTAAAGATGTATGCAACGATACAATGTTCATTTATACAACTACTACTTTTCAATACTACTACCACGTTCAAGCCCATTATTCCAAGCACCACTATTATGAACACACACATACTGTAAATTTACTTCGAGTGAAATTTTTTAAAGCATTTCTTTTTGGTATTACATAATGGCACTTCGCAAATAGTGCTTTTCCGTTTTTTGCGATGGGGCTACTTCTTTGTGCTACGCAAGTAACACCTGCGCCATTTTCCTATCATTGCAGGTAAATGGTCAGATCCATCCAGCTGAATTGCTAAGGATGTGGTTTTATGCTTCTTTGGGTTTGCCATGTCTTCTGAGGCTATTCCAGAGCTTCTTCTGGATCGCGCTTGTCTAAATGGAGTAGTGCCTAAGAAACCATGTATGAGGCTCAACTTGAATTTTTTCTGCGGCACAGTAACCCTTTAAATGCATTTGAATGATACAAATGCATTCACTACAGTCACGTTTAAAAAATGAAATGCAATGCGATACCACCACTTTTTGCTCTTGCGATCCACCCTATGAGGATTTCAAAATACCAGCTTTGTCAATGTAGCCCATATGCTTATTGTAGTCCTTGTTGACTTGATTGCAATTATTTGTAATGGTGGTTCCATCTTTATTTTTTCTTGTGGTGTTGTACTTTAAGCTTGGATCGTGCATGTTTTAAACAAAATGCACTGCCTTGTTGTCAACCCATTTCATAATTGCGCCACTTGGATCCATTTTCCAATCAAGATCACCTCTTTTCATATCTTTGTCCTTTTATCATTTTCGGAACATGCTTTCTGGATGATCTGATTGTTTTGCAATAGCCAGTCTCTTGTTCTTTAAAAAATTTGCCAATGGCTTCGTTGAAAAAAATCCGCCTAATTTTTGTGAGATTTTCCGTTCAAAGCACGGCCAAGTTTTTCAATAACACTCTAATCTAAACTGAGTTCTTTTTCTTTTCACTAAGATGTCCTCGTAAGTCAGCTCTGCTCCACACCTTATAACCTCTTTTTATCGGCTTTTTTAGAAGATGTTGCTGAAACGAACACCTTTGTTTAAATTTAATCATTGATTCGTCAATTGATTGATGCTCTGGTGGATTGTACAATATTGCTAATTGTCGATTCAAACTGTCAAGAAGGGGTCATAATTTGTACAGCTTATCGATATTGTCAGAGTTCCTTGAGCGCATTGCACTGTTGTCGTTAACCCTTAAAAGGCCTGCTCAATTTTGTAACCTAGAAGGCCATGTGGGGTCAAATTTGACCCCATAATATAGTGTAGAGTGATTGATTGCAATTTTGATATTTTATATTACAATCCCAATTTGGATACAAAACGAAAGTCAGAACACACAGCTTCAAACACTGCGTATTATGATGTCATAATGACGTTATTTTCATTACTGATTTAAGACTAAGCAACTTTAGCATAATCAATAGTTTTTTTGAAATAAACTGGTGAAGAAATTGTCTCAAGAGTTCAAAACATAATCCAAATCTGCAATTATTCACTATCTTCGCCCTCTGCATGTAAGATTCTGCAAGCATCACATACGATTGTCATGCTCATATGGTCCTTGCAGGCATATAGTGCATATAATTTGCAGACAAACTGGGTCTTTACATCTCTCCCCCTTTCGCACAAATGACAGCGTCCTCTCTTTCTTGACGTAGCACTGTAGTCTTCAATGTTCCTCATTGTGCTTTGAAGAGAATCGGATACGAACCCATGCAAGATTATAGCTTGTTTGATTTTTGTTGACTGTGTAGGAACTTTGTATCTCTATGTAACAAACGCTGTCATCAGATGTGCAATGCTGAGCAGAAATTCTTTACGTTTTAGCTTCATGTATGTGGTTGTTTATGCATGTTGTGTGCATACACAACATATGCATTTACTAAAGCAACGTTTATCATTCTGCAGAACATCGTCATGGTCCATCTCCGGGTGGCTCGCTGTACTGTGTATTGAGTGCACATTTGGTCCAAAATGTCTACAGTACCTTTGGTTTTAGTATAATATTCAATAATCTCAGGCTTCTCTGTGTCGTTGCATATTGCAGCATCATGATGAAGCGACAAAAGAAGGACAACTGATCTGGTTTTTTTTTTTAGGAACATATGACACTAACGTCAAGTCCTCAGTAAATCTAAAAAGAGAGGAATATTCTGGACGTTGCCTAGCAGGTTTAAATTCCTTTAGAATTTCCTTTTTGTTTTGCTTCATTGTTCCAACTAAAGTCAGATTTTTGTCTTTTAAACGATTGGATAATTCCACAAATGTGAAACAGTTATCGGTTGTTACATTGCGTACACTTTGCTGTCCAGAAATTGGTTTAACTGACGGGCAGACGACATCTCTAGCTAAACCATGAGCTACTTGGTTGTTTTCTTTGCCCAATATACTTTAGAATTCATCATGTATTTTGTTGCATAGTGGCTCATCATCCATATCTTGATTCCGTACTTGTTTGGTTTATTAGGCATGTACTTCCAAAATGGACACCTTCCTCGAAAAGGTAGTAACTGTTCATCAATGCAGACCGATGCACCAACCAAGTACATTGTCTTAAATGCTTCAACAAACATATCCCAGATTTTATGAAACGCTGCCAATTTATCATTCAAACGTCGCTCAGCTCGCGGTGCCTTATCGTCAAATCTCATCATTGACAATAGAAACCGAAGACGATTTTTTCCCATGACCGCAAAAAACTAATCTTGTACCATACATTTTATACAACGACTCTAAATGTTCATGTGAAGACTCAAATACTTCTCCATAAATCAGTAGGCCTATGACAGCACTGATCTCATCCAAAGTTATGACATGCATGCAGCTTTGATGACTGCCCTTGAAGTTCATTAGGTACTCTTGTATTTTCTGGTTGATGTGGAAAAGAATAGTTTTTAACCTGCCGTCGCTGATAAAAAGAGAAAATGCGTCAAGTGGAGTATTTGCATTTCTTGCTTGACTTTGGCATCGAGGAAGACGTACTATTATATTTTCTCTACATGCTCGACCTACTCGAGGTGGTACTTTGCTCCATCTAAAGTTTTTGGCTTCATGACTATCTGCGTCTTCATTTGTGCTTGTTTCGGTTGCTGAATTGTCCGTATCACTATCATCTAGTTCATTCATGTCATCTATGTCGTAAACAGAATCAATGTTATCTTCACAATCTTCCTTTACCATGTCTTCTTCATCTTCTGAACTTATTTGATTATTGTCATCTAACCGATCACAGCTTTCATCATTCAAATCTTCATTGTCGTGTATGTCGTACAGTAGCCGATATACTTCATCTTCGTTAAAGTGAGGTTGTCTAAACGCCATTTTTTACTCAATTACATTGCTAAATCTATGATAATTACCAAAAACAGTTTGATCTAAACAAGAAAAAATTGTAACATAAAAGGCCACGTGGGGCACATAGGACCGGAGGTGGGCACTTGCGACGCAATTATTTTACTTGTGATAGTGCTTGCGCCGCAAGTATTTTAGCAATTTTGAGCGCAATCACAATTCAAATAGATTAGGAATGATTGTTTTTCAATCAAACGAGATTAAAGCTAAGAAAAAATCATTTACGAGGTGCATAGGCGTAGCCAGGATTTTTCATTGGGGGGAGGGCCAAGCCGCAAATTAAACGCAATGACGTTATCAAAATTTTTCGAAAAGAGGGACTCTATGGGACGAAGATATTGTAAAATGGAGGATCAGAAGTCGGGGTCTGGGTGGGCATGTAACCTGGATTTTGCTAAAGGGAAAGGACTTGAACTAAAACTTAAAATTTTTTCCAAAATTGTCTAAGTTGGAAGACGTGGTGAGCAAACTTGTTTAATGCAAACTTATCACAGTCTGGGGCTGGCCGCTGGGCGATTTTTAGTATTTTGTGGGGGATGGAATAGCTATTTTAATACCATTTGGATCATAATATGCACGTTTTTAGAGCCATTTAAAATTACTAAATTTTTAAGATTTGAAAGCCAATTGAAAAAATCAAGACGGTGAGTCTTCCCTTTACTTACAGATCAACTCTAAAACACGTTTAAAATCTTGAACTGGGGGGTGAATTTTGTAAGTGACGTGGCGCAAGTAGAAGAAGCAAGGAACATTGCCTCCTGCAATATTTTTAGCAGTAAATAATCACTCGGGTATTTGCTTTGGAGATTTTTGCTTTGTCATGAAAATAACTGGGCTTAGAAGTACATGTTTGACTAGCTGCAGGGGGCCCAAGCCTCCTCTATTCAAATTCAATAATGTGTTCAATAAGCATTTTGCCTTGCTAATTTTTTTGTCAAAAGTATTTTATCACTTAAAAACTGACGAGGTGGATTGTGATTTGAAATTGGTGCAATAGATGGTTACTAAGTAGTCATGTTATTGAATTAAGGTCACAAAATGATTAGACGACTGCCTAAGGTTTAAACTTTTGGGACAAAACCTTGAATTTCTTCCGGGTCATGCAGTTAGATAGGATGCCAAAATTTTTGATTTGGAGGGGCCCAGGCCTCCTGGTTGTCAATATTAATATTAGTCTGTTGTACTCGTATACTGTTGCATACGTGAAGATGCTAAAAGAAACTGAAAAAACAAAAGACTTTGTTGTTATTATTTTTATCATTGGTGGCATTTCAACTGGAAGGGGGGCGAGCCTTTTGCCCCCCTTCGCTATGCTTGTGATGAGGTAGTAGGCTCATAAAAACCTCTTCATGGGAAATTCCATTCATCTATTGCTTGCAAAACTTTTATTGGATTTGCAGCAGGGGTCTTCTTTTGCTGAAATGTTTCTCTCTAAAATATTTTTTGCCGATTTTTCAAAAAAAAATTCCAATTGAGTAATTTAAAAAATGGTTGTAAAATCAAATTTTAGACAGAAAAAGTATTTTTGTAATTGTCTTCTTAGAAATACGTTACTCGTTTCTTGAAAATCTTGTACTTGCTTTAGGCATTAAACGCGGTACTTGCAAAAGTCCGACTTTTTTACCGTAATTGAAAAGCAAGAAACAAAAATTATTAATAACGACTTTTTTGTTAGTCTGGGAAAAACTTGAAAGGCATTGCAAACATAAGTGACAGCAGTGGTGTACCCACAGTATACTGTGGTATAGCTCTTATAAATAAATCCTTGATGGTTTAATTTCTTTAAACAAAAACCAAGACGATTTTTTAGCGTGCTCCATTCGTTAGAGAGTGATGCTAATTTTTTCCAAAAGTGCAAATTATGTGTAGAAGCTTGTAAAGGATTTCCTTGAAGAGCTGTTAGAAAAAAACAGTGACTACAAACTCCGAAGTCGTTTGCTTACCACCACATGATGACTTAATTAGTGGAATTTTTTAACACCCCGATTCCGATAAGTGCGGGTGTTGAGATTATTTTTTCGTTAGGTATACAGACGTTCTTCGTCCAAAGAGATTAAGCGGCGAACATTTTCAAATCCTTGTGTTTTTTGAAAGGATATCAATAAACTTTTGTTTACTAATTTGGTAGCGTGCATAGTTTGTTTTAAATATTGGTTTTGTACTGTAGCATAGCGCAGTTTAAGCAGAGAGTCAATTAGAATTATACTTTTCAAAACGTCGCACTTGTGGTTGTGCTTGCGGCGCAATTATTTTTGGGGGGTTGCAGAAACGCTTGCGGTGCAAGATTTTTGGAGTAGTTGCGCGCAACTTTAATGACTGGCGCTGCCCACTTTTGCATATGACCCCAGTGGAATATAATACAAAAAAAAAAAGATAAATATATAACTGTTTCCGGTAACAAAAAATATCATGTCCAAATATCATACTATG
This sequence comes from Trididemnum nubilum, assembly GCA_963965965.1. Classification (NCBI taxonomy): domain Eukaryota; kingdom Metazoa; phylum Chordata; class Ascidiacea; order Aplousobranchia; family Didemnidae; genus Trididemnum; species Trididemnum nubilum. The sequence goes on from OZ014488.1 coordinate 26,044,016, forward strand.
ATCGTGCCAAAGTCCAGGATTCTAGTGCTCCCTTGAGGTAAAATAGAATACTGACAACAAAAACAACAAACTTGGGAGATTTGACCCCACGTGGCCTTTTGAGGGTTAAGGTAAAAATTTGCGAGCAGCCACTGAAACCTCTTGAGGGGCATTGCACTTGGTATATATGGATCTCTCAACATGGGGTCAGAGGACCAGTAATCCTTAAAAGATGAGAATCTCTTGAATCTTGATACCCATCAGTAAGTTCAGACCAATAAACGTTGTCAATTCCCTGATTGTTGTAGGTGTAAACGGTTTATGCGTTTGGGTTGCATTTAGATTGGTTTGAAAAACCATGAGCTCTTAAATATCTCCTAACAATGCGTTAAAAATATCACTTTCTGATTGTGCAATTTGACCGGTTGACTCAATCGTTGGTCCTACATCCTCAGTGAAAGTAAAATCATTGACGTCTTCCCTTTTTTTCTTCCACTTACGGATAAAAGCAAAAGCACTATCGACTTCATCGATATCTTCCCATTGATCCTTATTTGAGCCATCTACAGCCTCAGCATGATGGTCATTATGTTGGATGTTCCTGGAACAACTAAAAACTAGTTAAACATTACAGAGCCTGCTTGAGATCTTGCACTGACTAATTTACTCCTATATAGCAGTTACCATCCATTGTGAAAAAATCGTGTTATACTTCTCACCGACGCCAACCAAATTTTTTTACACTGGAGGCCACAATCCAATTCTTAATGTTACCAACGTATCTCATCCAACTACCGGTACCGCAAAAATTATGTACCATCACTTTGCTTATTGTTAACTATCACTTCTTCATTTTCGGAATCCTCCGGAAAATCTACGATAACCTACTCAAAAAGCGTGAATAGTTGATTAGCATCATTTATAGAAAAAGTATCACGATCCATCTGAGACGGAAAAGTATTGCTCTTGCATTAAAAGAAACCAATACATTGGATTTGAACTTTCGATAGCTGTAGTCAAGATGAACACCAATTAGCACTTCCACTAAAATTAGTCTTCACCTCTTTTTGTGGTGGTCAGATGGCAACTTTTCTTTTTCGAGTTGCTACGCCTTAGGTTAGCTCTTGAGTTCTCACCTTTCATTAAAAAACATCTGCATTGACACCTCATCCCGGTAAATATCGGCAAACATTATTGCGGTAGAAAAAAAAATTTTTTGGTTATGTTTCTCTTCCATATTGATACCTGAAATAAGGATATACAGTAGGCTATTCCACAGTTATTATTGCTAACTTGCTGACTAAAACTATTTATAGAAGATTGATACTGTACCTACAAGGAGATATGCGTTATAGTTGCAAGTCTATTTCAATTCCTAGCAATAGCATCAGCCCAAGATTGTCACATGACGTTGTGTTTGTTCAGCTTTGCAATTACTGGTAAGTTGTATTGCATAAGTAGCAATATTGTTAAGATATACTTTGTTTTTTTCTTTTTACTTAACATTTTTTTTCCAGGAAAGAACAAAAAATGGCGAAATTCGCCAACTGGTGTTCCCAAACAGACTTTTTTGGGGATGTCACGGAAGAGTAAGTATTGCTTATTTTGTAATTAATTTTCAGAAATACTTTGACTAATAGCTTGTCATCTTAATTAATAATAAAAAATCTCTTGTATGGTACAGTAAAACATTTTTGATGGTGTTGGTAGCTTGTCATGTTAATTAGTGATTAAAAATCTCTTATGTACAGTTGAACATTTTTGATGGGGTTGTCTTTTTTTAATTTTTTTTTTTTTTGATGCCCATATAGATGTAAGAAGTATGTTTTTGTTCTATGTTCTTATTCTTTTTACCAGGGAAGAACAAGAAATGGCGGCGCTCGCCAACTTGCTGTCGCAAGAGCGAAATTCAAGGTACAACTTTTTCTCTTTTTTTGCTTTTAAATTTTGTTTTAAGTTTGTTCTGTTGATGATTTGATGTAAAACCTTTAAAACTTTTTTATATACCCCTATAGCAAACTTGTATACGGTTATTTGAGAAACTTTTGCATGAAGTCATAGATCGGTGAAAACAAATACATTTTGCCGCCAATGAGTCAACATTTTTCCGGTAAAAATGATAATCTATTGTTGCTTGTTTTCTCGAGACAAAATTATAACTTAAAATAATCAACTTTTATAGCCATGATGATGAAGATGCTTTACAAGAAAACTTGAGGTTAAGATTTTGCAAAGTCATGGCTAACGTAACTTTGTAGTTTCTCAATGGCACTTACATCAAGTATGTTTGAAAGTCTAAATTGAAACCAGCTTAAAAATTGTTTATATAGGAAACTGATCATAGGACAGTTTATATAGAACACTGACCGTTTGGTTCAATTGCTACTCTGTAGTTCCATCTAGTGGCTAAATCTTTAGTTGTCTACGGTCGTAGATCAACTAAAGCAACTTATTTTTGGCCACGTATGAATATATATTTTTTGGTTGTTCTTCACCTGTTACATCATGGTTTTACAAGAAAAAAGTGGAAAATATTGGTTCATAGCTTAATTTAATATTATTTAGGAATCAACTTCTTAGATCATAATGCTGAAATAACAGGATCAAACCTGTATTTTCAATGTGTTGCTCAGTGTTTTTTCTTCACTTTATTGTATTAAAATAAAATTTCATACCTATTTATTTTTTTTCTAGCCTCAGCAGCGGTTTTTTCATCCAATTAGAATAGATGGTTCAAGAACCACCCACAAACGAGTAAGTGATTTCAATTGTTTGGTGGTTGTAATTTTTAAGGGAATAAATGTATATATTACACAGCATAGAGATACATTATTGATTGAAAAACGTGCTGAAATTTTAACAAAATGCTGCAAATATTTCGTCCCATGAGAGCCACAAGGTTGTAAGTGACAATTTTCAAAAAATCGTTTTTTTGCATTAAGAAGATGCACTTTAGTGCCCCCATGCACTGACAAACTTTGGTTGCAATGGGCTGAGAATTAATAGAAATATCCATCCGTGACAAAAGGTCGTAAGTAAAATTTGGCTCAAGTGTTGAGTGCCAAAAGGTCGTAAGTGACACTGACCGAGAATGAAAAGGTCGTAAGTAACACTGACTGAGAACCAAAAGGTCGTAAGTAACACTTTGTAGAATGGTAAAATCACGGAAAAGGCGTAGCGAATATTCCATTCGTGCAGATATTTTGAAATAAAGCCTTAAAAAACTTAAAATCACGGAAAAGGCTTAGCGAATATTCCATTCGTGCAGATATTTTGAAATAAAGCCTTAAAAAACTTAACCCTAAACCTTAACCTTAACCCTAATCCTTGCCCTAAACCAAACCTTGATGTATAATAATCAAAATAAAAATTTCCAAAAACGAGTGACGTCACTGGAATCTTTGTTTATTTAACCGCGCGTGTTCCATTTGCCAAGTCACTTTGTAAAATCACGTTGTTTGGCAATTTACAGCTGAATTTGCGGTTGTGAATTTTTGCGTTTTTGCAAATTTGTCATGACTTAAATTGAGGGATAGCTAGCGGAATTAGATACCCCCATTTTTAATACAACTCAGCCAACCATACAGAATTATTTAGTGTATCTTACCACCTACGTAAGTAAACACTGAAATATCAGCATGGATTGTGCAATCGAAAAAATCATCTAAATTTTTTAACCTTATCATTTTTTTATCAACAGCGCCCCTTCCTGAAAAGATAGTTCTGCCCCACAGCTCGAGTTAACGTAATATTATTGAAAGTTAACAAACTTGAGTAATTATATTCAATAAAGCAAATAACCAAGAATTGGATTTTCTTTCCTTTTGGCATCAAATAGCAGAATTGTACGAAGTAGGTCTGGGAGCAAAGCCAAAGGTCTAGGGAGCAGTAACAGACAGAGCGGTACTGAACAGTTCGGGTTGGACCACTTTGATTTTGAAATCGTGAACGGGATCGAAAGACCACCAATTGCGAAGGTTTGTTTTGAGCACCAGTAATCTCTCATTGCAAAATCTGGATCATTTTCGTGAATGACCTTTTTAGGCAGCACTATACCCTATCAAAACCTTTTTTATTGACTTTTTACTCACCCCCCCCCCCCCCCCAGCATTTTAATAAAAATCCCAAAAGATTTTTTGTAATTGTAAATTTTATTGCTATTTTGTTCTAATTCTTGGTAAGTTTTTGCTATAAACACATCATCTTTTATCAGCACAAACATATCGAATATGCAATTGAACTACCGGGCAGCATGCACTATTCTAGAATAATCACAATGTTTGTGTTACTTATAAAACCAAGGTACAATATACGGTCTAAGTCTAGGAGTTACCACTGCACCAAAAATTTGTTTGAGTTAGACAAAAATGAGAAATATTCATCTTCGCATTTTTTTATTTACCTTTTTAAGGGTTTAAGTTGGGGTGTGAGTTAGGTTTAGAATTAGTTTTAGATTTAAGATTAAAGATTTGAGTTTAAGTTAGATTTGGGAGGATTAATAAAAAACTAGATAAAAATTTGTGGTGCAATAGTCTTTTTTTATGAGTATTTTGTTCCGCTATTTATAGTCATTTGCAACTTCCATTACCTATTTCTCTGAAAATATCCTGCAATTTTCCTCATCTTATTATTTGTTCAAAAAATTAAAATTTTATAAAAGTTGATGACACTTGCCCTGGGCCTTTTCAACTTTTGTGTATTCTGTTTCATTAACTGCGTGGCTATTGATGTTAAAGCTTTTATTTTTTAGTGGCCTGAATATGAGGAGCATGGCACAATAACTAGTGACAAAGCAGGGGGGCAAGTGGTGCCACTTATTTCAGAGCACAGACTCATTGTAGGTAGCACACTCAGCGCAGTTCATATTACCTGAAGAAAATGTATAATATAGTTGCAGTACTTCTAGGAAGCACAGCATTTTTATCTGCTCATACATGATTTCCGCTATGACAATGTTCCATAAAAACGCTATTTGATGTTAATACAGAGTAGCTGACATTTGCCTTCTATTGCCTAAACTTTAAGTTTCGAGGTAACAAAAAGCTGGGCTTAAGGATTAAATCAATCTGAAACCTTCTCCTCTTCGAAATGCAATTGAGGTAACTATCGGTAGATAATAATGAGGACCGTTGACACATCTAAGCTTTATCAGTTTTTTTACTTCAGTTTTCTCAATTAAACTTACACTATTTTTTAATCATTTTACAACACAAGGATATAAATGGCACAACTCCCCCTTTAACTACACTTTTGATTACAAGTTGAGTGTAAAAAAATTACATGAAACATAATATTTTCATTAAATGATATAATGTCGTAAGTGAAAAAAGTAATGGTTTTTAATGAAATGCTGAGAGCCAAAAGGTTGTAAGTGAAATTTTGCCTATACAGGGGCTCGAACCATCAACTCTGTCATCTTATTTCATAGAGCTTCAGGTTTATGTGGCATATGCAACTATTCAAACAAATTGCATTAAAACCTGATTTTTAGGGCCTGTCAAATCTGTAAACTCGATTCTCTCAAAACTATCAAAATGTTACTTACGACCTTTTGGCTCTCATGGGACGATTTCTGATATTCTTGAGAATATTTGAAAATCTCATTCGTAGTTTTAGAACTAACTATATTCTTTGCTTTTTTCAATAGACCATCACTGGAAAATTATCCAACATGGTTGGATAATTTATTGAACGAATCAATGGGGTAGCTGAGTGTGTAGTATGTCCTATACAATAATAGCTTTGTTTCTGAATGAAATAGAATTATTGAGCCATCCGCAAGTCTTGCTTGATTTTGTGGTTATTGTCAAAAGGGAGTTTAATGTTGAATTCATAAATTCAAAAGAGTGTTTAATGTTGAATGCTTTATTCGCATGGTAACTTGCATGTAAATTCATTTTTCTTTGCATTATTTGTCTCGATAAATGTTACCTTGATTAAAATGTTCATATCTTTGAAGCTTTTCGTCTGACACTTGTCAAGAAGAATCGTCAGAATGGAGAGCGCAGGAAAATGAGCGGCTACTTATAGGAAAAAAAAGCGGAGCCGTGATTGGCTGGAAAAGGACCAATGAGAAAGCGTCATTAGTGTACAATCTTTTGGCTGTATACAAATTCTTGTTGTTGGCAGAGGGCGAGGTTAGAAGTTTTGATGAAAGTGGCTTCAAGAGCAGGAAAATCTATCTAGATTTTCATATATCTGCTCTTGAAGCCACTTTCATCTTCAGATAGATAGAGCAGATAGATTTTTATCTATCTGCTCTTAAAGCCACTTTCATCAAAACTTCTAATCCCGCCCTCTGCTGACAACAAGAATTCGTGTACAGCTTAAAGATTGTACACTAATGACGCTTTCTCATAAGTCCTTTTCCAGCCAATCACGGCTCGGCTTTTTTATTCTAAAAACGATTCTTCTTGACAAGTGTCAGACGAAAAGCTTCAAAGATATGAACATTTTAATCAAGGCTATTCTCAAGTTCTGTACCACCAACCAACTCTTCAGATAAATGTTACATTTTTTTCAAGAAAATTTGTCAAACTTATTTTTTGTGGCAGGCATATCATTCGAAAGCATTGAAGTGCCATTCGGACCTGGTTCAGACCGGGTCCAATTTTAAACAGATGTTGTTTTTTTTTAACAGAAGAAGTTTTCACTCTTTTGAAAAAGAAATTTTCAATCAAATCATTTCTTCCGTTCATTGTGCTTTCAAAATTAATTATTCTTTTGGCTATATTTTACATAACCGAATTACTGGAGAATATCGTTACTTTCATCCATCCATTGGAAGATTTCGCCTGTTGGACATCCCACAGCTCATTAGAAGTGCTGAAAATTTAAGAGATTTTTTACGCGGTATTTCCGATGAGGAAGTGTTCCACCACACCAGCCGTCCAGACAGCCAATGGGTTGTGGTCGAAGTAACGAATGTAATTTTTTTTGTTTACAAGATTGCTTCCCATCCTATTAGCTGTGGAGATGAGCTGCCAAGTTACATCATTCAAAACAAAGGGCTAAGGGTTTTACAGAGACATCAAGTCACTGGAGAGTTGTTCAGGGACAACTTGCGTTTTTTTTGATGTTTGGCAATGCATCAGGAAAAAAATTCACTAAATATTTCCGAAAAATTGACCATACTTTTATTTTGAAAATATTGCCATCATTTTGATGTTAGTTCTTCAACTTTTCATGGTATTTTTTTGGATGAGTTAGATCATTTAGAAGACCTTTTCCAAATTAATGTTTTTGTATATGAACTCCAATCCATGGAAGGTAGCGATATTCAAAGTGCTGTGCTGATTAAATGTAATAGAAAAATAGTTCGTGAAACTTTAAATTTGAATTTGTGTAACAATCATTTTAGCTATATTTTTTACTTTGCATTGTATTCCCATTCTTATGAATGTACTAAATGCGGAAAATTATGGCCAAAAAAACACAATTGTGAACGGCACGAAATATTGTGCGATGAAAATGTTAGAAGAAAATACCCTGCAAAAGCATTTCGTTGTTTCAAAATCGTTTTTTAAGACTTGGACGATTTAGGTATTACCATTCCTAATGACTAAGGTTTTACCCTTATCGTGCAATAGGATGTTTTATAATTTCACCTTTTTTGAAATTAAAAATGCTTGGGGTCTCATCAGATCGGATTTAGGCCACAATAAAGAAATAAATTTTTTTTTTCGATTACTCGTTGTTTTGAGGGTGTCCCGCCCCCCCTAAGTTTGATATTTTTGGATGTGGGAAAAATTTTTGACAAGTGCGATATCTCTTTAACAAAACACGATAGAGAGTAATGTTTGGTATCAAAAGTTACAGAACGGTCAACTTCTTATCTGTAGTCAATACATTCTTAATTGCTAGCTCCAACAGAAAAGAAGTTATTTACGAAAAACTGTTTTAGCACTCAGTAAAGCTGAAGATAAGATAATATCAAGTCAGTACCGACTTGGCATAAAAAACAAATCAAACTGCAAAACAGTCATATGCAAAAAGAAAAAAAATCAAACAGTTTTAGATCGAAAACAACTAATGCAACATCTCATTACACGCTGCCATGCATTTATACTGCTCGAGAGGTCCATTTGGGGATGCTCTTTGGCTTCTAAAGGTACGATAATACGTCGATACGAAGTTTCAAAATGGCTGGAAATTTTGAGCCTCCAAGAAAGTTTGTTTCCTCTCGTGGACAATTAGAGAAACAAAAACAAAACGAGTACAGTAACAAAGGCAAAAAACACATCAACCGAAGCTACTATGTAAGCATGGACGTAGATGAACATCTGTCTGGTTTCTTCTTGAAGAATTCTCTCGAATCGTTTTGCAATGTAACAAATCTTTCAGCTAGCGTATTTCTCTTTCATTGCAGCAATTATTATTTTCGATAGATTTCCAAAATTCGGCTGAGCCAAACGAGATGCATAGCGCGATTTTACTGGAAATGGTAAAAAGTCTCTTAGTTTGGCTCGTCTCGTCAAAAGCAAATCTTCAATTGCCATTTTTTTCGGCAGTGAAGTAAGAGATGTCAAAACTCCGTTGGTCATTGGTGGATTTTCAGAGTAGACACTTAAAGCAATATTATGTGGCGAAAGCCAACTCTTTGTATGCTGCAAAAAGTACCGGTTCACTACTTTACACACGTCCGAATCAACTGCTTCAAAAGCTAACAAGAGATCCTTTTGAAACATTGTCACAAAAGGACCCTCACATGCATGTGGTTTAAGGTGTGTCATCAGAAATGATGGCAAATATACAGAAACAATATATGACACAAGCAGTTGAGAGTTTTGTCTTCTCTACAGTAGTGAGATCGGTAGAGTGAAACAAAAGCATTTACGGATATCCGTTTGCCATAGTCAACCAACGAAAATGACTAATCTCTTCTTGTTTATACCAGAGCAAACTTTCGAGATTGGCTGGTATATCCATGAAAAGCTGACAAGACAAAACCAGTAAGCACATTTGGTCACTTCGAAAGCCTGCATCAGCGCTATTTCTCATACTTCTTTGTTCGGAAAACTAGCAATGTTTTGAAGTTGTAGGTTAGCAGTGGGGGTAATGCGCCCATCTGGAGCTTCTCTGTCAATCAAATTTTCAGTCATCTGGAGTTTGATACTGACTGATTTTTAGCCAGGTTTCGAATAGGGTTTTTATACTTTTTTAGTTTTTTCTTCTGGCCTTGTGATATAGGTATGTTTCCTTTCAAACGGTTCAAAAAGCACTCACACAAGCTTTATATAAAATCTTCACTTGATTTTTTAATGATTCCTGATGCTAGCTGTGGTTTGGCATTTGCAAGAAACTTCAACGTGGAAGCGTGGCACTGTAAGCATCGACTCATCTTGGGACGTAAACAAAAGTGATTTCGTTGGGAAATATTTGACTTTGTAATCGAAATTCTTCTGAAGTACTTTCTTTAAAATCTTACAAAAGATATCCATGTGGCTTAGATGTGGCATCTAAAAAAGGTTCTTGAAGCACGTTAGGTCTGGCCGGAAAGGCTTGTTTTGCTAAATGAATTATTTGGGAATTGTCAAGAGGATTTTTAAAGACTACGAGATAATGAGCGTTGAGGCTTATTGGTCGATGCTAGTAGTAAGAAGTGAGCCAAATGCTTAGGGATTGCGGGATTGAATGTGCGGGACTGAAATGCGGGATTTGTCCAATTGCGAGAGTTTCTAATTAGGGTGTCGTCTAAATGCGGGATTTTCGAAACACGGAATTACGTAAATACAGCATTGTCTTAGTGTGGGATTGTAGTACTCTTAACCCTAAGTTTAACTCTAATCCTAACCCTAGTTAGTTGTAAGAATCGAACCCAAAACTTGGTCTTGACCTGAAAAGTGTCTTATATGAGTACCGAACCACCGCAGGTGGTTTGCCTGGGAGCTGGCTATGGTTCCAGTGTAAAACTTGGTCTTGACTTAAAGAGTGTCTTGCCTGGAAACTGGTTTTGGTTCAAGTCTAAAGCTTTGCTTAACTGGTTATGTTAAAGTATGAGCAAATAACTAACCTGAGAATCGAACCTGGTAGTTTGTGAATTCAAATCTAAAATAAAAAGCAGTTTATGCTATTGGACATTTTATACCGTATATTCCGGCGTATAAGACGACCCTTAAAGTGCAAAAAACCACCCGTAGAAATTTGGGTCGTCTAAAACAACCGATATAAAAGTCATATCTTACTTTTCACATAAAGTTTTTTTACATAAAAAATGCGTTGGTGCGTAAAAATAAAGAACGTGCAGGAAAAGTGTTTATTTAACATCAATAGCGTATTTTCTGCCTAATAGCAATAAGCCGATTTTCTGGACCTAATTTTTTAACCTAACTTTCTAACACTTTGCACTTTGTAGTACCTATTTGCACTTTGCGCTATCAGTACTGTATTTGCATGTGCGATTAAAACCGATAAAATTTGCGTTTTCTGCTTCAATGTGGCACAAAATTTCATAATGCCGAGCGCCGGAGTATTCTGGTGCTGCGCCGATCAATTTTTTTGCCCCGGCTAATTTGGCTGTAATATGGCAAAACGTGCATTGATGCGTAAATCAGAGAAAAGCGAGACAATAGCATCGATATTAGGAAAAAAGTGTGCGTTGATGCGTAACAAATGTCACTCTTGTAAAAAAAACATGCGAGAATTTAGCAGTCGTCTTATACAATCGATATATGATAAATGTACGAAATTTTATTCAAATTTTGTACCTCGTCTTATCTGACGGTCGTCTTATACACCGAAATATACGGTAAGTCTCTTTTGTACGTTTGGGAATATAAAGTTTTGTGTTACTTTAAGCCGTTTCCTGTTGTGACCGTGCTGTTGCCGAATTTTCGGCGCCGTGGCGAAACCATGCAGTAAAAAAACAGCTGGTGACCTGACCTGTCCAAAGTTCACCTGCGAATCGCTACCTTTTGTTAATCTTTGTTACTTTTTTTAGCACGTCACTTCGAATATGGGACAAGCATGGCGCAACAGAGCATGTTCCTGTTTATCTCAATAGTGCAAGGGTCAGTCCTTTGGCATACGATGGTGCAATAACATTGCCTATAAAAGGTGGTTATTGAACTCTGCTTTCATTCTATCAAAAACAAAAGCAACATGGCAGATGCATGCGATTCTCTCCACTACCTCGGCAAGATATCCTCCGCCGACTTTTTATCAGTTCCCATGTAAGCAACCGATGAACCCGTTTATGCGTAGCATTATCGACCGCCATCAGACGTTTATCGAGTCCGGATAAAACACGCAAAATAGTTCTTGCTCTGTGAATATCTGTTGAAAAATAGAGGCGTAGACTTTGTGAAAGGGTTTGTTAGCTTGAATCAACCACCTGTTCCCAACCCACCACCCAAAAGCAAAGTTCAAGGTTTGGAAAAATTAGTCAATTATCCCTTTTTTGCAAAACACCAACCACCGTTCCCTCCCCTCATCGACCCTAGAGGTGGTGTGGATGTAAAAAAAAAAAGTCGAGAGAGAATGTTGTGGAGAGGAATGTAGAAATGGCGAAACTGCTGGAATTTGAAGACCGAAAAATATCTCGGGTGTTGACCAAAAGATTTCAAGAACACAACGAAAACTTCGCTACCTTCTACGATTTCATGTTAAAATTAATGGAAGAACCTGATGTTATTTTTAAACCCAAACTAACAATGAAACGCACAAAAGAAATTTTGGAAAAAGTAAAGTGTTTGAAATGCGAGAAGGAAGAAAAATGCATGGTATATCTCCCATGTTCTCACATTGCTCATTGTTTTTCATGCTCCAGGAAGTTGCAACTGTGTACCATTTGCGGTGAATTTGTTGAAGAAAAAATCCGTTTGTATGTAGTGTAAAGACGGAGATTGCGCCATATTCACAAAACTAGCATACTCTCCGATTATGTGTGACCATGGTGCAATAGCGCCAAAAACAGTTGTGGAATTTTTCCGTTTTGTGGTGCAATTACATTTTTCTCCTCGTCATCTATAAAAAGAGCTGCACTCGAAAGACTTGAAATCATGCAGTCTTACACTAACAGAGCGAACAAACTTTATTAAGAGGCTGAAAACGTGAAACTACCAGACTACATTCCTCCATTTACGAGCTGCTATGAGACTCTGTACTAGCAAGAAGAAGTCATCAAACGCGCCTGAACAATTGAGGATTCAGCAAGGCAAATCTGTCATCAGTTTCAAACCATCGCAGACTCTGGGTTCCCGCTACCTACCTCGACTCTGCTCAGAAAGGTGGTGGTTTCAGTCAAAAAAGGAAACCTTATGTTCTGCACAGAACAGCTTTCGCATGTGGTACAAATGATTATTGAAAACAAACCCTACTTGCTGTTTTGATCAAAGAGCGATACAAAGGACTACGTTATTCTCGTTTTCTGGTCTACTAATTTCGATGACACGCTTTGCGGTATTCAAGAAAACGCAGAGGTGATTAAAAAGGAAGTTCTGTCTGACGGCTACCTACTTCGGTTTAAAGTGAAAAACAGTCCATCACCGCGAAGATGTACGCTTTACATGCTTAACAACTACATCACGTTAGCGATTCAAAACGACGAAGACTGTCGTTTTCCACCATTGGATCACAAGCAGTTAGAGTCTTTCCTGACTCTTTTGGAGGCGCACAACATCACCACACCGAAGAAGCGTAAACTTTCTGACACTACTCTTCCTACGGTCTCTGATTTACCTCAAACTCTCACTTAAAGTTTGGAGACATATTTGTAACGAAAAGAGTACGTTTTTCGGACTGTGTGACTATTTGCCTGCTGTTTGAATCCGACGCCTGTCTCGCAGCGCGACAAAGCGATTGGGCACGTGCCGCTCGAAATCGCCAACGTTTTTGCCGACGAATCGAAGCTTGTGCTAAATTAATTGAATTTTTTCTTGAACCTGTACACAGAATAAAAATAAGACGTTTGTTTTCTTTGTGACTTGATTGTAATAAAATACATGTGAAAAAAAGTTTGCGAGTTTGATTTACATCATTGAGAAAGCACGAATAAACGGGTTAATGTTGTGATCATTTTCAGTAAGATTCAATGAGAAACGAGAAACACTATCATGCATTCTATAACCACGACAATGATACAAAACTAGATGGGAGTTTGCCAGCAAACCCAGTGATCGACAGACGCGTAGCTAATGCTTTGACGCTCAAAAGTACTTTTTGTCTACCGTAAAATCAGCAATTCAAAAATATCTGATTATGGAACCTCCAGAAAAGTAGAGTCAAAATATTTGTTAAAGATCTGATATCATAACAGACTGGCACCTTAAGTTCAGCCGATCAAAAAATTGATTTGGGGGGTCCCTGAGGGGATGGCACCCCCAAACTATGTCAAGATATTTGTCTGTTAACTATTTGCTGATATCAATACAGACTGGCACCCTAAGTTGAGCCATTCAAAAAATTAATTTTTTGAGGGGTTCCCGGGGGGATGGCACCCCCAAACCATGTCAAAATATTTGTCTGTTAAATATCTACTAATGTAAAACACTGGCACCCTATGTTGAGCCATTCAAAAAATTAATTTTGGGGTGTCCTCGGAGGGGTGGCACCCCCAAACCATGTCAAAATATTTGTCTGTTAACTATCTACTGATATCATAAAACACTGGCACTCTAAGTTGAGCCATTTAAAAATTGATTTTTGGGGGGGTGGCACCCACAAACTATGTCAAAATATTTGTCTGTTAAATATCTACTGATAGCAAAAACAACTAGCACTCTAGCTTAAGCAGTTCAAAAAATGAATTTTTTGATGGGTTCCCAGTGGAGTTGCCCCAACAATTTTGGGAGAAAAAATTGCGTTTGCAGCTCAACAACTTTACACAAAAATTAGATTTCGATGTTTTGTGGTTTAGGAGAAGAGCGTACAAAAATTAGGAAGAAAAAAAAGTAATGAATCTCATCGCTGCCAAAAGTGGGTTGGTTGGGATGAAAGGGTATCTTAAGACATACAACCATATGAAATATTTTTTGCCGTACTTAAGCCGTTTTTGACTTAGACTGCTTTTTACGCCAAACTTGCGGGGCGGTTTTGGGGTTCTAAAACCGAAGTCACGTGACCTATTGCCTCAAAATTTGGTGCAAACATACAACTCATTAATCTGAAACTGCTGTCAAAATTTTATGTGGTTAGACCAAACCGTTCTCGAGTTATAAGCAAAAGTCTGAAATTTCGCACTCGTTAGTTGGAAAATGGCCGAGTAAAAACAAGGGAACACGCGACGCCAGCGTCGGTCGTTCCAATAAAATACACACAACTAGATGGGAGTTTGCCAGCAAACCCAGTGAACGACCGACACATAGCTAATGCTGTGACGCTCAAAAGTACTTTTTGTCTACCGTAAAATCAGCAATCATTCAAAAATATTTGATTATGGAACCTCCAGAAAAGTGGAGTCAAAATATTTGTCAGTTAAATATCTCCTGATATCATAAAACACTGGCACCCTAGCTCGAGCCTTTCAAAAATTGATTTTTGGGGGTCCCTGGGGGGTGGCACCCCCAAACTATGTCAAAATATTTGTTTGTTAAATACCTGCTGATATCAATACAGACTGGCACCCAAATTGAGCTATCCAAAAAAGTGATTTGGGGGGATCCCCTGGGGGGTGGCACCCCCAAACTATGTCAAAATGTTTGTCTGTTAAATATCTACTGATATCAAAAAAAAGTAGTACTCTTGGCTGTTCAAAAAATTGATTTTTGGGGGATTCATTTGGGGGAATCCCCAGGGGGGTGGCACCCCCAAACTATGTGAAAATATTTGTTCGTTAAATATCTACTGTTATCAAAAAAAAGTAGAACTCTAGCTTGAGCCAATCAAAAAATTGATTTTTGGGGGGTCCCCGGGGGGTGGCACCCCCAAACTATGTCAAAATATTTGTCTGTTAAATATCTCCTGATATCATAAAACACTGGCACCCTAGCTCGAGCCTTTCAAAAATTGATTTTTGGGGGTCCCTGGGGGGGTGGCACCCCCAAACTATGTCAAAATATTTGTTTGTTAAATATCTGCTGATATCAATACAGACTGGCACCCAAATTGAGCTATCCAAAAAAGTGATTTTGGGGGGATCCCCTGGGGGGTGGCACCCCCAAACTATGTCAAAATGTTTGTCTATCTACTGATATCAAAAACAACTAGCACCTATCTTGAGCCATTCAAAAAATGGATTTTTTGGGGGGTTCCCAGTGGAGTTGCCCCAAAAAATTTCGGGAGAAAAAATTGCGTTTGCAGCTCAACAACTTTACACAAAAATTAGATTTCGATGTGTTGTGATTTAGGAGAAGAGCGTACAAAATTTAGGAAGAAAAAAAAAGAAATAAATCTCATCGCGGCCAGAAGTGGATTGGTTGGGATGAAAGGGTATCTTGAGACATATAACCCTATGAAATATTTTTTGCCGTACTTAAGCCGTTTTTGACTGAGACCGCTTTTTACGCCAAACTTGCGGAGCTGTTTTGGGGTTCTAAAACCGAAGTCACGTGACCTATTGCCTCGAAATTGTTTACAAACATACAACTCATTAATCTGAAACTGCTGTCAAAATTTCATGTAGCTAGACCAAACCGTTTTCGAGTTACAAGCAAAAGTTTGAAATTTCGCACTCGTTAGTTGGAAAATGGCCGAGTAAAAACAGAGGAACACGCGACGCGAGCGTCGGTCGTTCCAATAACCGAACTCATTTTTGGACATAAATTCGTTTTTTTTTCCTGCCTGGTTTTGACTTCAGATCACTTCTCTGGTTCGGGCCTGTACTTTACAACTCTGATGCGGTTTTTTTAACCTTTGTCGCGGAAGCCGAAGTTTGGTCAGACTTCAATAATAATCATTACAGTAAATTTTGTAAGACAAGAAATTTTGTAAATATTCAGCCAAATTTTCTAAGTGCACGCAAAAAATAAGATCAGCCTTTACGATAGGTCTACACTGAAAGTAAAATTGTGAGCGTGCGAGCGTATAACATTTATAGTATTTATATCAGAATCAAATCTTTCATTTTACTCGCTGCAGTACGCCAAAGCGTGTAACGAGTTTGTAGGGCTCATCTCCGCGTCATTGCGCCCGAGCAACACGCTTCATTTTGAAAAAATGTCGCAGTGGTGGCGAGCCGTTGGCAACACTTTGTCCGATTTGACCGGCCCGAGATTTGAACCACAGACCTCTCACACCAGAGAAGAACGCGTTATACCACTTGACCACCTGGACGTAGCAAAAGTTTATTTTTGCCTCGCTTTGAATTAAAGGTGTCAGTTTGCTTGAGGTCAAGTTCGAAAAACAAATCTAAGCATGCTTAAACTTAGAAAACGATTTTTTATGTAGATTTTTGGTTTAGAGTAGGGCTGGGGTCAGGGGGAACTGAATTTCGGAATATTATTAGCCTGCTGCATTTTACCACAAAGCAACAATGAATATTATTTCATAATTTTGTTGCAGTATAACACCAAACTCCTACCTAGGCAAAAAAAAAGTAAAGTCAAAATCTTCATACCAACACAAAGTAGTAAGTCGGGCCGGGCTATGTGGGCCGGGATCGAGCTTAAGATTTACAAAATTTCGGGCTTAATTTTGACCTGATACGTGCCTCATGTTTCAGGTCGCTGTAGAAACATACCGGTAATACAAATAACTTTGCAACACTGAATGAAGATTTTATTGAAGCTTCAATGCATTATTATTATGTCTAATATCCTAATTTGCCAATCTTATTGCGTCACAATTCATCAATAATTTGCTCTATTTAGTAGGGACTTGCGGTCAGGGGAGGCAGGTGAGGCACGTAGAATTGTGCTAAGTATATAATTAAAATGAAATGGTTTCACACAAATCAAAATATTTCTCAAAAGCTTTATTAATTTTTGTCATATTTACTTTTTTTGTGTAGCCTATTCACTGCTTTTATGTTATGTCTTTCGCATTAAAACGCCCAAACTATTCGGTGTAATATTGCTATCATACGGCGTGCATTGAGCACCGCTTCAAATATGCGAAGTGAGGCATTGGCAATTGTGCCTCACTTCAGCTAAGCAAATTTTAATGAACAAACTAAAAGTATGCCTTTTTTTCTCAAACAAATTGCGGACAACGCATTAATGCTTTTAAATCTGATTTTGCGGCGCGCCTCACCTGTGACGTCATAGAATGAGAAAAAATTTAAGCAGTTTTTTTGTAGTCTTCCGTTTATTGCGAAATTGAACAAGTTATTTTTCTGGCCGAATAAAAACAATTTAATACGAGAAAATGAACTAAAATGGAAGAAAATTTAGTCTCAAAGCTGAGAGTCTTTCTAAACTAAGTTTTTTATCTGAACTTGAAGTTATAGAAATTGCTAAATTTATGTACTCCTATTATCACTCCAAGTAATCTGAAAATTTCGACAATTATTTTAAATATGCTAGCAAACTTCATAATCATAAAACAAGATCGATTACTGCAGACAATTTTTATTTGGAACGAGCTAAAATTCGAAACGGGCAACGATCTTGCTCGTGCATTGGAGTAAAAATATGGAATAATATTTCACCAACTTTTGAAGAATTACCAAAATACTCATTTAGCAAACAAATAAAATTGTCCATGCTAAGTAATTACTGAAGTACTTACAGTCTTGATAAACTCGAGGTAAGCCTAAGTGTACTCTTTTCTTATGCTAACTGCTATTTTTGGTTGAATCCTTACTTTTGTTTTTTGTTTGTTATAAAAATGGTTAAAAAAAAGCTACCCCCTCAAAAAAACTTATAATAATTACAATAATAAATTAGTTATAAGGGCAGCTTGACTCGATGACCAGAAACAGGTCTTTCGCTGTCCTGTTTGCTTGATAGTAAGTGACTCAAACTACAGTACTGGTAAACTTTGCCATTGCCTATTAATTTCTACGCCTTCATCAACAATTACTTCTGTTAAGTGTTACAGTAAATTAGCCCACATTTATTTCCTTTCTTGGCATTAATAATCATTCTATTTGTGCGCGTGAATATATTTTTTTATTGGTGTTAAGTTTCTGGAAATTGAACTCAAGTAAACAAATAATCTGAATTGAATATAGCTAAAAGAAAACCGATTTAAAAGATTTGCTCGAGACATCATTACGAAAGAACCCCTCAATTCAAAAAGAGTAGAACCGTATTCAAGAAAAGAGTGGTTGCGCTATAAAAATCTTCATTTGTGCTTTCACGTTTTTAGCAAATAATAATGTTGGGACTGAAACCGGGTTTTTGTGACTTAGAGAATTTGCCAAGAAGAGTTAGCAAGCACGAAAACTTCAATTATGTTCACATTCAAAGCCAAATAATAGGCTAGGCTACCTTTATGGATTTTCGAAACTTCAAGAATTGATTTGGCTTTAAGTGAACAGTAAGAATTAAACGAATAATTAATTATCGAAAAATTTGGTTTTTGTTTAATGGCTACAGTGCCGCCGGGGACCAAAAGTGGGCCCGGGGCCAGCTCAAATATGACGGATTTCCGGTCCGTTTGGTCCGAAAAATGATGTGATCTCCAAAAAAAACAAAAAAGGTTTTCACCGAAATTCTAACGGTTTTTCCGGTCGAAATTAGGTGTTCAAAAAAAAAAAGGTCTTCAGGCTTCACATGCTGATTTCTCAGTGTCATGTCGATGGGCCCCCTCTCGAGCACATGGGCCCGCTGAAGCCCATGGGCCCCGGGGTCATTCTCCCCCTGCCCCCCCTCTCGGCGGCTCTGAATGGCTATAAAAACAATTAATTGCTTGTCATTTATTGTCTTAAATAATTTTTTTGCGAACATGAGTGTGAAAAAAAATTGTGCCTCACCAACCAAAAGCCTCACCGCACGTCACAGCTATTTAGTCACTGCAAAGAGCCAAAAAAGAAAAAAACAATTATATTATCCGTTTTACTGTTTTGTTGCGAGGATCTCCTTTCACTGTGCATCTAAGCTAATTCTCGGATTGCTGTTCTACATGCTAATTTAAACTGATAGTCCAAAGACCACACAGCAATCAGCGAGAATTAATTGACATATATACTGTATATTTCGCCTATAAAGGCATCTTCAGTGTCTAAAAAGCAGATAAACTTTTTAAGTAATAAACTGCATTAATACTGTAACATTTTTTTCACGCTGTATAAAATTTGTCAGAAAATCCAACCAAACCTGGAGCAGGATAAAAACAACCTGCTACGGCAATTGCAAAATTGGAACTGTTTACAGTTGTAAAATGTGCGAATATGACTGAAAATGAATGAATATGAGATAAAAATGCTGTACAGTTATAAAACAAAGAGCTATACGTAATAGAAAAAATTATCACTTGTATCCGTAGTGTAAGACTATCAAACAAGCAAGCAGGAGAAAGTAAAATTAAGCAAAACTTAACACAGTAACAAATAAAAAAAATAATGGAAACATTGAAAATTTGAAACCAATACTCAAAAAAAACGAAGAGTCCTAAACTAGGGGAAAAGAATTGATTTAAACTCTGGGAGAAATCATTTTTTTAACATTGATGCTAGCTCCAGGTTATGCAGCCCATTTGTCTTCGCATTGATCTAAATGGAATACTGACGGTTGTTCTACAAAGGTAACAGTAAAACATTCAGAAAGTTCAGGTTTCTCAATCAAAATCAATGGGTGACACAAATTATAATGCTTCAGTAAAGCCGCTTGGTCTCCTTTGCCGAAATATCAAAAGTTTTCTACGAGTTTCTGTGAGCAGTCCAACGAACGGAAAACCGGTTTTTGGTTTGTCCAACATATTCCTCATGACATATACAACAGGTAGCAACATACACACTATAATTTGTACTCGATAACCTTTGACGAAGACTGAAATTTCCTCGTTTACTCTGAATTTGCCTTGCAGTAGCAACCATGGAACTTTTATGCCTGCCATGTTTGCCACAAAGGGAGCAGTGTCCGCAAGGTTGAGAAATACATTATGTTTGGTTGTTGCTCTGATGAAAAGCTAGCTTTCTATAGTTGGTTAAAAATACTCCAAGCGTGGGTGGCCTTTTGTAAGTGATGCTAGCGGTTGGTTGCAATTCTTTCTCTTTCCGTGAAACTCGAAGTGATCGAGGGTCGGAAGTGGCCCATGTTAATCGCTCTGTATTGCTCGATGATTCTGGTCTTAAATTAGTAGGTCCAAAGCGAGATGTCCAGGTTTTGGCCAAATCAATCATGTGTGTTGTCATTCTTTCGTCAAACCCGGAAACCATGCATTTCTTTTGCAGGCGTTCAAGGCTTTCCAAGTAATCCTGATTTCTCTCATTTAACCTTCGCATTCTTATTGACTCTCCGTACACAATAGAGCGAAAAACATGAGGCGGATGGTGTGAAGCGCCATTCAAAAAACATCGATATGTCGCCGTAGGTTTTTGAAAATCTTTGGTGACAAAACCGATCCTAGCTGTGGCATTGCTAACATGAAGTACATCCAAAAATTCCAGTTGATTTTCGCTTAAATTGTTTAAGTACCAAAAAGTGAGTCGAAGTCCAAAAACACCAAAACGTTTAAGCAAAGCTTGTTCAATAGCAGCAGTATCTTCTAAACCTTCCGAAATCCACAAAATATCATCAATGAAACGAACAAAAAGCTTTGACTTGTTAACGGTAGTGTGCGCGGTCTTAACAATGTAATGTACTGCCATGTTTGCAATTGAAACCGAATGATTATCTCCTGTGACAATTCCATGCTCTTGCATAAAAAAATCAGTCTGGTATTGAGTGATGACATTCTCTATGCAGTGCATAGTAAGTGCAAACAAAATTCTAACCACGCTAGGATTAAATTTGGAATGATTTTCTAAAAAATTCGGAATGATTTTTATAGGCGAAATATATAGATGTTTTTATAGGAATGATTTTTATAGTTAAATTTTTTATAAAAAATTAAATTCGGAATGATTTTTATAGGCGAAATATATATACGGCAATTTATTCTCGCTGTTTGCTGTGTGGTCTTTGGACTATCAGTTTATATTATCCGTATACGTTTTTCAAACCTAATTTCACGTCCGGGCTTTTTTGGGCCTGCTTTGAGGTTCAAACCATTTTTTGGGTTTGGGCCTGAACTTGTCGGCCTGTTTACAACTTTGAAATAACAGCAACGATAATTAGATTACAAGAACATCACACAAAAGGAAAGTAAGGTTTCTGGTGAAGTTTGTAACTTGATAACCAAAAATTCCATCGCGAAGCAGCATAAGTCGTACCATAGAATGAAACATTAAAGTGCTAATTTGTTAATTAATCACAATAATTAAATGCTTTGGCGTCTGTCATTGAGCCTTTATCAGAATCAATATCGTACGTCACGGCGTTTTATGTTATAAATTCACGCTATGCTTGCTCAGAAACAGGAATTAAAACCAAACTTGTAATGATTAGTAACTTCGTCAGAGGGCCCCACTGCCTGTCGAGTTCTGACCAAAATGCATAATGAAAAAATGCCATGTTTTTTGCCCTTTTGATGCAGTCTTTTGCAGAGGTATGTACTCTAAAATTGTTTAAAGCCACGTTTGAAAAATTGGTTTTGGAAATGGGGCTAATATTTGTCAAAAATTAGGCTTACAAAGTTGTACAAACTTTTAAACCACGGCTAAAAAACGGCAAGGAATCAAGTTTGATCGGTTGGTGGAATATGTTTACCGTGTAGATTTCATAAAAAAAAAACTATGAGTATAAGGAGGAAATTAATTTCGATAACTTAAATCTTTTTTTTTTTTCAAATCTCATTCCAATATTTTCTTTTACCAATTCTTCCTTTAGTCTATAAAATGTACTAGAATTAGGGTGATTTTTCGAATGTAATAAATGGCGTGTAATATATTTACGCCATGTAATAAAATCATAGGTGGGCACAAGTCCGTTAATCGTTAATCCGTTAATAACGAAGCTAACTTTTTCAGTAACTCGTTAATCCGTTAAAAAGTTTCTTCATGTTAACGGACTAAATTAACTTCCGTTAAGTCCTGTTAACGGACTAAATTAACTTCCGTTAAGTTCTTTTAACTTCCGTTAAGGTTTTTATCGTTAATATCTCGCACCATTCATGCATCAGACAGGTACAAATCAGTTTGCAATGGTAACACTTGTTGCGTATTAGCACGAGTTTTATAGAACAAAGCGAAGAAAGGAGCTCTTTTTTTGTGGCAAATAATAACCTGCAGCCTCATAGGTTTGTTAATTATCGTTGTTCACAATTTCCAAAGATTTTCCGATCGCAGCTTCGTTGTGCATTTGAACTTATTTTTATCTTGAAATTACATTAGACTTTAAAATGTAACTTCCAAAACACAAAAAGACCACCATAGCGAGAAATATTTCCTTACAATCAGCTCAACAGCGTCAATACGTGTTCTAGAAGCGAGTGAATAAAAAGAAATGTTAATTACACGCAAAATGTTAACGGATTAACGGACTTTATTAACTTCGGTTAATTAAAGCTGAAAATAACGGATTAACGTTAACGGAGGTGAGAAGTTTGTTAACGGATTAACGGTTAACGAAGCTAACGTTTTGCATTAACTTGCCCACCTATGAATAAAATGATTGAAGTTTTACCATTATACTACCACCTACCTATCACCCTATTTTCGCAGCCAGTTTAATTATGTATTACAGTGCTATTTATATCCCAAAATTTTTTGTTGTAAAATTTCATAAATTTTTCGTCGTTATGGCTTTTGTAATTTTCGTTATGTAATTTTAACTTTGCAAAAAAATCCATTCAGCAATAAACCTGTTGTTTACGAAAAGAAAGAATATCCATTTGGCAAATTTGTACTAGTTAAACCAAAAGCGGTACGACGTCGAGCGCAAATAAAATTAATGGTCTCCAGCAGTGACGGCGCCTGACTCAACGAACTTTTTACGAAAGATGTTAGCTGTCAGCACATAGAACCGGTTTCGACTTTTGAGTAAACAGTTCTCAGTAAACTTTTTTTGACCCAATAAGTTTTACTATGACTGATCAAAGACAAAATTTGTACACGCCTAACTTAAAAAGCAAACGTTGTTGAAAACCGCGATTTAACAAACTTTTTCGATTCTAACTTTTTTATTTGTTCACCTAAAACCTTGAAATTGTAATGAATGAAGAGCAAAATTAGGTACATCATACCTGTGAAAGTTATTTTTCATAAACATGTTAAACTTGACTGCAAAGTTTGTTTTCAAATTTCAAACGCGATTTTCTCGAAATGGCGAAATGTGACTTAGTATCTTCTGCCAAAACGTGCTTCATTTGGGGGGGTTCCCGGGGGGTGGCACCCCCAAACTATGTCAAAATATTTGTCTATTAAATATCTACTGATATCAAAAAAAAGTAGCACCCTACCTTGAGCCGTTCAAAAAATGGAATTTCGGGGGCCCCATTTTGGGGGAATCCTCTGGGGGGTGGCACCCCCAAACAATGTCAAAATATTTGTCTGTTAAATATCTACTGATATCAAAAAAAAGTAGAACTCTAGCTTGAACCATTCAAAAATTGATTTTTGGGGGGGTGGCACCCCCAAACTATGTCAAAATGTTTGTCTGTTAAATATCTACTGATATCAAAAACAACTAGCACCCTCGCTTGAGCCATTCAAAAAATGGATTTTTTGGGGGGTTCCCGGTGGAGTTGCCCCAAAAAATTTTGGGAGAAAAAATTGCGTTTGCAGCTCAACAACTTTACACAAAAATTAGATTTCGATGTTTTGTGATTTAGGAGAAGAGCGTACAAAATTTAGGAAGAAAAAAAAGGAAAAAAAGAAAGAAATAAACCTCATCGCGGCCAAAAGTGGGTTGGTTAGGATGAAAGGGTATCTTGAGACATATAACCCTATGAAATATTTTTTGCCGTACTTAAGCCGTTTTTGACTGAGACCGCTTTTTACGCCAAACTTGCGGAGCTGTTTTGGGGTTCTAAAACCGAAGTCACGTGACCTATTGCCTCGAAATTGTTTACAAACATACAACTCATTAATCTGAAACTGCTGTCAAAATTTTATGTGGTTAGACCAAACCGTTCTCGAGTTATAAGCAAAAGTTTGAAATTTCGCACTCGTTAGTTGGAAAATGGCCGAGTAAAAACAGAGGAACACGCGACGCGAGCGTTCGTCGTTCGAATAATGACCACACGTTGCAGAAAACAAACTTTGTACAGTTTTGTTGTTGTGAACCCAATCGTTTGAGTTACATTCCATAAAAGCAGTAAAACCGTTCATACTAGGGTGCAGACCGTAACTGTCAAAATATTCACCCTTTTCCATGATTATCAAAATACACCGCGATCCAATGCTCTCCAGGTTTGGAGCTTGGGTGAGAATTAAAGACGTAAGCAGACGGGTAATCGACACGCAGTAGTTGGTTTTTGGCGCAAGCCTTTTTAAAAATAGTTTTTGCAAAAGAGTCTTTATTCAATAAACGTTCAATCTGAATCGTGTTCATGCTGTATAGTCGAAAGCTACATGTCTTTGGTCGTCTACTTGTAAAAGATTATCGTGCTTACCTCCAATCTAATATTTCCACTTTTTATTAACTTGAAAGCCGGATCGCTCGAATTTAACTGGGAGTTAAGTCGAAAGCAAACAGCGTGTAACCACCGCCAAAATCAGACCTAGACAAGGCTAGACCTGCGTCAGCAAAATATTGGGAGGTCTGCCAAAACAATCTCAAGTAGCTGCGAATAAATTTATTGTTGCTGATAAAATCTGGTTTAAGAGGTGACGAAGGGATTTGCGTCCCATCACGATAAACGTACACAAAATTAATATTGTAGTTCTTAAAATTGAAGGGTGATTTGGCAATGTTTCCAATATAAGCGTCGTTGTCAACCAAACCGACCACAATGTGGGTGGGTAATTGTCCCAAAAACAGACTTTCTTTTGCAAAAGAACGATTTCTTTGAGGGATAGTAAAAGTTTTTACTTCTACACGTCTCAGGCAGGCGCGTAGCCAGGATTTGGAAAGGGGGGGGGCTATTTTGAAAGAGGAGAAAAGTGCAAACAGCCTTGACCCGAATTTTCATTGTTCTTGAATCAGTTTCACACAGTTTGTCCGAAAATTGAGACGAAATTTTTCGGAAAGCTCGGGAATTCAAAGGTTTTTTCGGCCCAAAATCAGGTGGTCTCCAAAAAAAAAAGGTCTTCACCGAAATTGAGACTGATTTTTCGGCCAAATTCGGAAATCGAAACGTTTGAGGGGGGCTGTTTTCCTATGGGGGGGGGCTATTTTGAATTTTTCACAAAAAATCGGCCTCAAAAGCACCAAAAACGTGCGATTTTGCACACTTCACAGGCCAATGGGGGGGGCTCGAGCCCCCTCCGACCCCCCCCCTGGCTACGTTACTGGTCTCAGAGGGTATTTTGCAGTCCCGTGTTGTAGAGCCTTGGCGTGTGCTATTTGAATGGACGGGTTTGGTTTCACTTTTCGACAGAATAAAGAGACCTCTTTCAACGAGACCTTGTTTTCAGCTTGGTCGGCGTTTCCATGCAAGCAAAAACTATCCTTCGCTCTAATTAACCTGTATTTGATTTCGATTCCGTTTAGAACGTATCTAGACTGGAAACTCATGTCTAGATGCAAACGCCCCATCATATCAAATTCATGGCTTTGCGCTGCAATAGTTTTTCGTTTTGTATAATCGGCGTTGCCTGCACCACGGGTATCAAACACGCCAGAAGAGCTCCTTATTATCCTCACCCTGGCAGAGCTACTTATTATCCGCACCTCGTGTCAAGTTTAACAGACTTATAATTATTACAATATAGACGGCAACCACTTGACACAAAAAAGCGATTATATCAGTGGCGTATGACGAAAGATTAAGCATAACGTACAAGGTCTCGTTCGCGTAGGCCTATCCAGCTTTTAAATGAGTCTGGGTACCCCAACCACTTCACAAAATACTCTTGATGCTTCTTACGTTTTCGTTTTTTAAGAATGGACTCAATTTTGTAAATGTTGTCGTTTTTAACCACTTTCTGAAGTTCGTGCTCGTAAAAAGTCCCTTTCAAAATAGTACCCCTCAAATCTTTGATCTTATAATAGGGCGGATCGTCGGTGAATGCCTCAGCAATCTCAAATTCCTCCTCAGTCCACCTTTGATAATAACTCTTCTCAAATCGTCTGCGTATCATTGAGATTCTTACTCTAGTCCCTACTTTTAATTTCGGTGTTTTAGGCCGCAGACTTCAGTATAATGTCAGCCAGACCGACTCCAGATTAGAAGAGCTGACCTCCGCTGGTGAGCGTTGAATCGAACGGTGATAGGTGTGGTTGTAGGCATGCACTAATTTCTGAATCACATGGGTATATTTTTGTTTGTTTTCATGCGTAAAATAACGGCAGCGGCGCTACTTTTTTATTTGAATAGCGATAAGCGTCAGCGCCGCTGCTTTTTTTGCCATACTTTTCAAGTAGGCCTAGCGGGTGCCTAACTCTGTGTTCACTGATGCCTCCAACAACAAGCAATATCTGCAACAACGATAAGTTTCGACAATTCAGTGTAAAATACCTTGGTATTAAAATTGATTCTAGATCAAAATTTAAGCTGCACATTAAGACATTGGAATCTAAACCAGTTTAAGGAGTCTGCGCTATATTGAACCAGTGTCCCATGTGTTTTGCTCGGAGTCCGTTTCAGCGCGCAGCAAACAATTTCTGAAGCTCGCGCAGATTTGATTAAACTTGCAATCTAGCGATAATCATGTCATTTTAGGAAGCATTGTGTCGTCACATGATCCTGTTCTGACGCAATGTAGTAAATTGCAACAGTGATTCTCTTTCTGGATTTGCCGTTGTCCTGCGAGGACTTTAGTGATTTTAAGAAGTTTTTGTTTTTATTTTGCTGCCATTAACCAACAAAAAAGTTTTTAAGCTGTGGTGCTATTTTGAAATGAACGAACTGGAATTTTATAGAAACTAACGTTAGGATTGGGGTTCACCAAACCCAAATTCCTACTTTGGTGCCTATCGTGTTTGTCGAACTCGACCAACGAGAATTCAAGGCGAAGAAAAATTCGTGGTAGGTGAGAAAATTCGATCACCAAACGAAACGTTCGAAAAAGAAAAACACAAACAAGTTGCAAGAAAATTGAAATAGGCGAAAAAAAAAACAAAACATCACAAGAGGTAAATCAATCGGTAAAACGTCACAGGAGGTAAATCAAGGTAAATCTATTTTTTTCAATGCTGCAAAATAGCACTTTTTTAATGAATGCACGTGATACAGGGCGTGGCCGCATAGTACCTGCTGCTGTAAGCTTCAGTCTAGCAACACCAGCAAATTTTCAAATTTGCTCAGCTCAAACCTCAAACAGAGGGAAAATGTCCAAAACATCCTGAGAAATCTAGCAAAAAAACTCAGTGGACCCAGCCAGGCGCTCCTGCAGAATGGCAGACACAAACGCGCATTTTTATTAAGATAAACTTAACTAATTGTTGACACAGTGTTGCCAACAGCTCGCCACCGCTGCGACATTTCTTCAAAAGGAGCTGTGTTGCTCGGGCGCGATGACGCGCGGAGATGGGCCCAGAAAACTCGTAACACGCTTCGGCGTAATACAGCGAGTATAATAAACGATTTGATTGATTAAGTTTTTGTTGTCAACGCTTGGAAGAATCACCCAGGCATTTGCTACCACAACGAATTTCTCAGCATGGATATACTGCTAGAGATACCACGTCTGCTAGTGCGCAACCTTTTCAATATTTCAAAATATGACGCTGAATGTGAAATTACCTATAGCTTTTGGGAAACAGATGTTTTGTGGTTTTTAACAGTTCAAAACTTGTTTTACCCAAAAGGTATTTTTAACGAGAATCAGGTGTATGAATTTTTGCTTATGGCCTTAGATTTACGACATTTTTAGCGTGTGAACTGTGAAGCTTGCGTTAGTCAATTTGAGTCCCACTTTTCGCAACTGCGAAAAGCACTGCTCGAGGCTTATGAACCTTCCATGGATAGCAAAGTAGACGAATTGCTCAATGCTTCAGAACTCTGTGATAGACGACCCAATGAGTTGGTATCGCGCATGCGACAGTGAATGGGACCCTAGCAATCTCCAACTCTACTTAAAAAATTGTTTTTGAGTAAATTACCTGTCGATGTTGAACGCGTAGTTGTAGCAAGTGGAACCGATAGCATTGATGAATTAGCTTAAAGAGATGATCACATGCTTGCTGCTGATAATGCCTATGACACCACATCTAAAAGGCATGAAAATCAAAAGTTGGCCCCATGTAACCCAAGCTTAAAAGAAGGATGAACGATTTAATCGATTCGGTCAATGAATTAGCGAACCGCTCGCAAAATCCAGGATACCAACCCAAACGCTCTCGTTCTAATTGTTCACCACGGGATAAAAAGTCAAATAGGCGGGAAAATTCTTGGTCAAACTTGGCTTTTTCACCACCACGTAAAATGAAATCAAAACAGCCCAGGTTTCAAAATAGATTCTTAGATCCCCAAAAGCATGGTCGGAACCCCGATCAAGGTTTGCAGGTGCTCAAAGTTTTTCTAACTACACGCGCAGGTCATTTTTTGGACCTTCAACTCCTTTTCGTCCACGGAATGAAACCCCATTATTAGGTTTTATGGGGAGTATAAACACACAAAAAATGACAAAAATGAGCATGAGCCTTTAGATAAGGGTTTTTTTTGTAAAGGACGCAAAAACGCACGTAAAATTTTTAATTGACACGGGAAGTAAAAGAAGTGTCTTGCCATGTTAGCGCCCTGAAGGACATCCGACTACAACGGGGTATTTAAAAGCAGCCAAGTGGAAGTAATGTCCCCGTTTATGACTGCGTTGATTTACGGTATTTAAAGGCGGCAAATGGAAGGAATGTTTCCGTTTATGACTGCGTTGATTTAGAACTTTCTTTAAACATGAATCGAATTTTTGCGTGGAAATTTTGCAAAACAAGAGTGCAGTTTTCAATTTAAGGCATGGATTTTTTGAAACATTACGGAGTAATCATCAATACTAGTAACGGCACAATAAACTGTGTGGCAGAAATGACCCACTCAGGCTCGGACGAGGGAGCAGAACATGGTGCAAACGGTTCAGCTGTGGAAAACGACATCAATGAAGTTTCGAATGCAGTGTTTGGTCAGAAGATTGAGCCTGACTGGTGAATTGGAAAGGTTGCTACATCGCAACTCTGAACTTTTCGATTTGGAGCGTTTTAAACAGCCTTCCTGGCTCCACACTAAGCATTATATTAGAACTAAAGGCCCACGTGTTTGCGGTCAGGTACTGAAATTGTCGCCCGAGAAGTAAGAAATTTTGAGAAGAGAATTCAAGAAATTGATAGACTTAGGGATCATCGTTTCCTCAGAAGGGGAATATGTGAGGCTTGTGCATGTGGTGTCCAAAAAAGAGCTGTAATCGTGTAGGATGACCGGAGACTTTCTAATGCTGAATCGCCAAACTATCCCAGACAAACAATGCTATTCCACTATTGACGGATTGTGTAGATCTCATGGCGTGATCGACAATTTTTTCCAGTTTAGGCTTGTACAAGTCTTACCACCAGATAGAAGTAGCCGTGGAAGACGTGTATAAAACCGCGATCCTTAATCCTTTAGGAAATTTTGCTTTCAAAAAAATGCCGATGGGATTAATTTCAGCTGGAAACACATTCCAGCGCTTCATGAATGAAGTCACACGTAGTTGAGTTTTGTTTACGTTGACATAAATGACATTTTTATTCTTTTCAAAAAATGAGAAGGAACATTTTACTCACTTGGCATTTGGCACTTTTGTTTGAGCGTTTGAGACTGTATGGCAATATTCTGAACAAAGATAAATGCGTGTTTTGTTCACCGAAAATTGAATTTTTGAGACATGAAGTTAGCAAACAAGAAGAGGGAGCCCTTGAAGGAAAAGTAGAAACTATTCGCAGTTTTCCACATCCTAAAACCATGAAACAGTTGCGCCATTTTCTCGGAATGATAAATTTTTATCAGTGCTTTGTACCAAATGCTGTTAAAACTTTGCAATCGCAGGAGCAATCGCTTTCGCCCCACACAAACTACTGAAAGGAATAAATTGGGAGGAGAACGCGGGCAAGGCTTTCACTGACGTCTAAGAGAAATTGGAAAATGTGGCCGGGCTTACTTTTTCTGTCATGAGAGCCCAAACGATTTTAGTGACCGACGCATCAGGAACAGCTGTGGCAGGGGTTTTGCAGCAAGTGATCGACGGCGAAGCAAAGCCGTTTGCGTTTTTCTCAAAACCACTAAACATGGCATGGCGAAACTACTCTGCCTTTGACCGAGAATTGCTCGCTATATATTTGTCAGTTAGGCACTTCCAATATGTTCTGGAGGAGAGACCCTTCAAAATATTCACAGACCACAAACCCCTCACTCACGTTTTTTTGTCCCTTTGAAAGACGCTAATTCAAGGCAACTGCGTCAAATCAATTGCATTTCCGAATTGACCACAGATGTGCGCTACATCAAAATAAAAAACAATGTGGTAGCAGATTGCTTGAAATGCTCAAATGACCTGAATGCCCTTTTTGTGGAAATGGATCTCCTTAATTTTGAAGCGATGAGCAAGGCTCAAAAAGTGGACCCGAAAAATTTAAATTTGACAGTTTTAGATGATCACTCCCTTGATTTAAAATACGTAACAATCCCTGGCACTGAAAAACAATTATTGGGAGATATATCACAGAGACAGTTCAGATCTCTAGTCCCACAGGCTTTTCAAAAAAAAGTGTTTGAAACACTTCATTTTTTGTTTCACCCAGGAATAAAGGCTTCACAAAGACTAATCTCACAACGGCTTGTGTGGCAAGGCATGCGACTGGATGTGAAAAGGTTTGTGAACACTTGCGTCGTGTGTCAACAAACCAAGATTCATCGGCATAATCGAGCTCCATTGCAAGATTTCAAACTACCAGATAAAAGATTTCAGGAAGTGCATTTGGATTTGGTGGGACCAGGCGCGTAGCCAGAATTTCGCAAGGGGGAAGGGGGGCTTTTTTGGAAGCTTGAAACGAAGTACACGAACTTGACCCAAATTTTCGACTATCTTGAATCAGATTGAGGCAGTTTTTCTGTCAAAATTAGGTGATCCCAAAAAAAAAAAGCAGGTCTTCACCGAAATACAAACGATTTTTTCGGCCGAAATTAGGTGATCTCCCAAAAAAAAACGTTTTCACCAAACTGCAGTCCCTTTTCCTGACCAACTTTAGGTGAACTCCAAAAGAAAAAACTCCACTTTTCTAGTCCAAATAACAGCAAGTCCTTCACAAATTTTTGCTCCCCAATCCCGTTCGGGGGGGAAGCTATATTCATTTTTGGAGCAAAAATCGGCCTTAAGCCGCATTTACACGGGCGACTTTTAGCTGCGAGAATCGACATTTTGCCTTTTTTCTTTCTCAAATCGCGTAGGTCACTTACACGGCGCAAGATTCACGTGAGATTTAGTCTGCGCGATATCGCCAGACACGCCCCCAAAAAAATCAAATCGCAGCAGTCACTCACACGGGAGAGATTTTACCGCGATGCTCGCATACGATTACAACTCGCAGAAGTCACTTACACGTTGAGACTACGTGCCAGTGATTCTCGCCAAATCGAGTCGGCGGAAGAGTCGCTATCGCACTGGTTTACTTACACGGTGCGAGATAGTTTCAAAGCGCGGCTTGCTGGTTTTGAATTTGCAAAAGCCAACTGCTGCAAAAGCACTTCAAATGCACCGCTTGTCAGCTTTTGCGTTTGAAACAATCACGCTTCGGAATTTTCAACAGAAATTGTATGAAGCCAACGCAAGCGTAAAACGAAATACAGGGAATACAATTGAGCAGCTAATTTCGTTAAAACTTGCAATGAAAATGCAAGGAGAAAGATAAAGCACTAAACGCTTGCAATTACTCAAAAAAGCCTATTTATCCTGCATCATTCCGAGTTAGCTTGGATGGAGCAAAGTCAAGCTGGCATTAACGCTCATAATTTATTTTAAAATTCTGTCATTTACCCTCAAGGTCTTGGTTTTTCTCCACTGCAACCTGCAACATATCTCTGACTGTGTTTCTTGTTTGGTTATACATAATACTTTGGTAAAATAAAACAATAAAATTTATCAACATTTCTGTGCAATTAATTCTAAAAACACTTATGAAATTGCCTTTTCTCCAAGCATGTGTGACTGACAAATTCATATTGTTTGTTTCCTTAATAGTGCACAAGTATTTCGTATTTTATAGTAGATCTGTGCTGTTATATCATACGAAATACCAATTGTTAAATTTTATTTTTAAGTTTACTTTTTGAGTTCTTCTGAAGTGATACCAGGCGCCTTTTGTCGCTACTGAAGCACTGGCTCTTTTTTAATTTAAACCAACATTCAAAAAATCCATATAGCATTTGTATAATACGTGTTTTCATGTGAATTTGTTATGGAGCTACTAAACCACAGCTGTTACAAAGCATCATATCCACAACAATAAACTAAGCCGCGCATGCACTTGCTAAACTCTAGGCAATTACAATAAGTATAGTGCGGAGGATGATCATTATGAACAGTGCCAAAATACGTCAGTCTTCGTTCCTGGCGTAATTCAAATGAAAAAGCGCCATAAAACCACTAGAAATTGAGAACATGATTTGCTTAGAAATAGCATTTTCATGAAATTAATGTTTAATTACAATATACGGTGCAGTAGGTGTTATGTTTTTACACTTAAATGTGGTCATTTTAACCACAAGAGATGCCGGTAGGCTACTAGCAATCTGGGGTCAGAAAAGAAAGCAAACGCTAACACTTTTTTAGCCGACAAAAACCAGTGGATGGTACTTGCAGTAGCGTAGCCAGGGGGGGGGCGGGGGGGGCTCGAGCCCCCCCCATTGGCTTGTGAAGTATGCAAAATCGCATGTTTTTTGTGCTTTTGAGGCCGATTTTCTGTGAAAAATTGAAAATAGCCCCCCCATGCGAAAAGAGCCCCCCCTGAAACGTTTGAACTTGCGAAATTTTGAAAGAAAAATCGTCTTGAATTTTGGCGAAGACCTTTTTTTTTTTTTTTGGGAGATCACTTGATTTTGGGCGGAAAAAACGTTTGAATTTTGGATTTCGGCCGAAAAATCACTCTGAATTTTGGCGAAGACCTTTTTTTTTTTTTTTTTTTTTTTTTTTTTTTGGAGATCACCTAATTTTTGGCGGAAAAAACGGTTGAATTTTCGATCTTTTCGAGACATTTCGTCTCAAATTTTGATAAACCGTCTGAAACTGATTTAAGGTCAATGAAAATTCGAGTCAAGGTCGTTTGCACACTTCTCACTCTTTCAAAATAGCCCCCCCCTTTTCTAAATCCTGGCTACGCGCCTGGGTACTTGTCTACAAGATGCTGGACCCAACGAGTGAGCATAGGGTGGTGTGAGCCTACACTGCTAGCACTGTCAAGGCACCGATTGACTTTTTTTTGTGTTGCCCCGCTCTAGTTTCGGAATTCGGCCGCTTCTTATTTTCAGGTTGCTCAGTTTGCGCACGTCACCTTATTTCCAGCAGCCATTGGCTGCAAAGGTTTTAAAAATTACGCGTTTTTTGGTCGAGTTACCTCTGTTCTGACATTTCGTTTCATTCGAGCTATTGGCAAACGAAAGTATTTTATTTTGAAGACCGCTCGTACGGCACTCTATCAGTTCATTATTTTCAGGTTAAATTTCAGTTGTTGTTTGCCATGCCGTGCTGTTCCATATTATTTGTTTTGTCTGAACAATACAGTTTAAGTTGGAGAATTTCAATTGTCGTTTGCCCAGACCTACAGGGTGAAGGCTCCAGAGTTTCGCTGCAGCACCTGCAGTCAACAGTATTACGGAGGGCTTCTGTAACAAGCACCTCCATTTCCAAAATATATTGTCCAAACGCCATTATTGAGAATTCATTGTCTTAGCTATTCTAGGGTTTTCATATTTTTAACTTACTTGTATGTTTTTGCTATGTCAGAATATTAGCAATGACAAAATTGATTACATTTTTTATACACAAAAAATTTTGTAAAAACACGAGGCTCATTTTTGCTCAAAATTTGATAACAAATTAGGAAGAACAACCGAAAAAGAATAAATTCCAAATCAAAAAACAAACTAAATTCTGTTCTGATCAAAAACAACAAAGCTTGAGTGGTTTTTTAGTATTTGCGAGCACAATTGCAACAAAGTTGAGACTATAGAGTGCTTTTGCACACAGCGCAGATAACAAAAACACTTTTTGGCTCTCGTTCAAACAGAAATTAGTGCTCGCTTTTTCGCTTTCGGCAATTTTACGATGCTGCAAAAGTAGCCAAAAAGGCGTTTACAAGCAGACATAGCACTAGGAATTAACAAACATGGTCGCCATAATTGACATCAATGATCTCAAACTTTAAGAACCAATTACGAGCAACTGAGGCTTAACATTGGCGAAAAGATAAAAACAGCCAGCCTTAACTCAAAGTTTACTGATTCTTATAAAAAAGCGTGCTTAAGGTATTATAAAAGCAGAATACAATTACGGTACTGTTACCTGTGGTTAATTTATTATACACTTTATAAAGGGTTAAAGTTTTGCTTGATTGGCTTCACAGTTACTAGCAATCAGCTCATGACTGCCGTATCTGCAGTAGACCAGTGCCAGCATGCACAAGAAAATTATTGCTTCTGCGGTTCTAATATGAAGTAAATTTAGTATCGAAATCACAATTAATTACGGTAAAAGCACTACAGATTATTTTATATTATGAACACAATACTTTGTGAAGCAAATTTAGGGTAATCGCAGCCAGCGACTCGCAAAGCATTTGTGCATTGCGCTATGCCTGGGCGACTCGTAAATTGCATACGATTTGCTGTTTACACGAGCGCGACTTTGCCCTGAGACTCTCGAGACGTTGAAATCGACCTCGTGTAAGTGATCACGAGCGAGAAGGATTCTTGCATCGAGTCGCGCGAAATATAATCGGCATCGCAAATCGCAGGTGTTACTTACACGGCGGTGATTCTTCCAAACGCGATCGCGGCAAGCGAGTCTCGCCTCGTGTAAGTACCCGCTCTGCGAGAGAGATTTTCACGCATAAAAAATCTTCGAATCGCGTTGCAAAAAAGTCGCTCGTGTAAATGCGGCTTTAGAAGCACTAAAAACGTGCTATTTTGAATACTTTTTAGGCCAATTGGGGGCGCTTTATCCCCCCCACCCCCTCGCTACGCTATTGGGTGGGACCCTTACCACCTTTATAGGGTCATTCATTTTTGATGACAATGATTTGTCGTTTTTCTCAACTCGTAGAATGCATACCATTGAAAAAAATAACCGCTCAAAGTTGCGCCGATTGCTTTTTTTGCACTGGGTTTCGCGCTTTGGGGTCTCTGAAAAAGTAAATTACCATTGACCGAGGACGACAGTGGACGTCAAATTTATGGAAAGAGTTGAAGGAATTTTTGGGGATTAAAATATGTTTTACGACGGCGTACCATCCTTTTTCGAACGGGATGATTGAAAGAGTGCACAGAACACTAAAAGTGGCCCTACGATGTCAAAGCAACCCTACAAACTGGTAGAGACATTTGAGATTGGTTTTGGAGAGCTTCCGTGAAAGAAGATCTGGGATGTTCTTGGGCAGAAACAACTTTAGAGACATAATTGCTATTACCTGGACAATTTTTTTTTCTAGGAGGAGGGTCGTTCTCAAACAGAATATCACAAACATCTCACGGAGTTCATGGCAACTCTGCGCCCACACCTCCTCGTGATTGCACAAATCAACAAGCTTATGTAGAAAGAAAATTGAAACTGTGCACCCACGTGTTCATTTGAAACAATGCCACTTAATCGTGTAAAGAAAGAGCATACACTGGCCCTTACCGAATGTTGGGCGAGCGAGAAAAATACCTCACGGTTGATTTTGGCAATAAGAATCAGAGGTGGAGTCGAGGACACAAGACTTAAGGCCAAGGACACAAAAAAAATCCGAGGCCAAGGCCAAGGACAGCCTTTCCGAAGACAGAACCTCTCGAGGCCAAGGACAGGAATGCTCAAGGACCGAGGACACATGCGCAAGCGTTCTCCTAAAAAAAAAGGTTTTTAAAAATATTTTTCAGGCGATCTCCAATTCATTGGCGTACTCAAAATTTTTGATTAAGGAAGGCCTAAACCACAAATCACCTGATATGAAGTCATCAAAATTTTTCCTAAGGGGAAGTTTTTGCGGGACAAAGATATCGTAGGATGAAAGATCTGAAATCGTTGTTGCCTGTTTGCACGTAACCAGAATTTTGCAAAGGAAGAGGGCGAAGCCCCCAGCCGTTGGGCGATTTTTTGTAATTTTTTGGAAAAAAAGCTATTTTAATGCCATTGGATCACATTTCGCAAGTGTTCAGAGCCATTTGAAAGCACTAGATTTTTGACATTTGAAAGCCAATTGAAAAAATCAAATTGTTTAATCCTCCTTCTAGTTGCATTTTAAGTCCAAAACACGTTTAACATCTTGCATTTTGGAGTTAAATTTTAATTGTTAGTGATTTGGTCCATGTAGGGGGAAGTAAGGTGCATTGTCTCTGGCTGCATTTTAGCAGTAAACAATAATCCACTCGAAGATTTTCCTTAGAGATTTTTGTTTTGTCATGAAAATAACCAGTTATAGGAGTGCCTGTTCGCCAGGGGGCCCAGGACCCTCAATTGAAGTTCAATGATTCGTTCAATCAGTATTTTCCAGGGCTAATTTTTTTTTAAAGTTTTTTGTACGTAAAAACCGGCTAGGTTGGAGGTGAAATACTGAATTGTTTTTGAAAAATGGTGCAATAGATGGTTACGTCTACTAGCCATGTTATTGCCGGGCCGGATTTACATTGCGCTAGGCCCCTGGCACTTTGGAGATTTTCGCAACATCTTTCTGCCAAATATAGATGAAGACCAAAAAAAATCTTACGATTTCAGCTCGGGGCCCCTAGCTCGTACTGCGCCATATTATGGTAGATCCGGCCCTGATTAGTGCATTACATTCATAAAAAGGCTAGATGTGGACCAGAGATAGCAACTTTTATGACAAAAACTCTCCATTTCTTTCGAGTTGTACGTTTAAATTGGCTGGCAAAAATTAAATTGAGGGGAGCCCTGGGTCCGTGGTCTTCAATATTGTTGTTAGTTACTGTTGTAAGCGAAAAATGCTAAAAAGAAACTGAAACTGAAGAAACAATAGGCTTTTTTGTCACATTTTTGTCATTGGTAAAATTTTAATTGAGGGAGACCCGGGCCCCTTGTCCCCCCCCCCCCCCCCGCCTTGGCTATACGCCTATGCTCCAAGTGAAGAAAACAAAAAAGGTGTTCGCAAATTTTCCGCGAGGTTTCTGGCGTTTTCCAACAAAATTTCAACTGTTCAAAAAATAGTGCTGTCCTCGAGCCGAAGACAGGGCAATTTTCGAGGACTTGAGGCTTCGAGACCCAGACCAAGGACTTGAGGCTTCGAGGCCAAGGCCAAGACTTAAGGCTTCGAGGCCAAGGCCAAGGACTTCAAAATGTGTCCTCGAGGCCAAGGACGTCCTCGTGGACTCCAACTCTGATAAGAATGATATGATGTCAATTGATCGTTTGAAAACAGCAAACTTTTTTTGCAAATTTGAAAATAATGATCAGACACAATCTGAAATAAATTCGCAAGAGTTTACTCGCAGCATTTCCATTGATTATAGTTTGGGTGGTGGGATAGAAATAGATAATTTTTTTGCTACTTGGGAGTCACCCAACTCATCACAAGAGCCCGCTACCGACCAAAAGGCAGAAATGCAGCGAACAAGGCATGGCCGAATAATCCGTCCCCCTCATAAATTCCATTAAGGGTATTGTGTTAAATAAATTGTTATATTTAAACGTTTTTTGAAATGACGTCACTTTTTTTACATGACATTTGGCAACCGTAAAACAATGAAAGCAACGTCGCTGAACTGGATGGAACGCTCACTATCTCCTTTCTGTTGTTTTTTCCCTGTTTTCGCTTTTGGAATATTTGTTATCGTAAGTTTCGGTGATGGCAAACAGCCGTATCGGCCAGATTCAGTCAAATTAATGAGTTTTTCTAGCATTCATGCGTGAATAAGTGTCGTCCCACAGAATATTCCCGTTTGTCGGCTGATTCATAAAGTTGTTTACGATGAAGCGACACTGTTTTTTCTTTTTCTTGGGTGAAAATTCGTTGTAACGAGATAAGCATGTAAATACTGGAACACGTAATAGAATTGGGCATATCTACGGAGACTATAACTTCTGAAAGTTAATGACTTGTACATTTAAGAATTAGTGATATTTTATTCTGCAATTTGGCCGAATATGTAGTGAGATTTTTAACCGTTCTAAATTTCTATTTGAATAAGGAGGTATGTAAATTGATTTCACTGCGAGTGTAATTTGCAAGTATTGCAAGTGTGCAAGTATTGTTGCTAGCATTGCGAGTATTGCAAGTGTAATTTGCAAGTGCAAGCGCATTGTAATTTGCACGTGTATCTTCGCGCTTCTGTGCTTCTCAAATTCCACATCGATTAATACATATTAACACGAAAGTTCATCAAGTTGTGCGGATCGTGTTAGCGGCAAAATCACGTAACCCCTCCCCTCACATTCTTATAGAACCGCCTACTGCTTCCTTGGTAGGTCTAACACTGGATATTGCGTTTTTTTTACGATAAGTTGTTGTTTATCAAAAATAATCATTCTCCACTTAGCGTTGTTAAGAATTAGTGCTGCACTGAGCAATATAAATCATTCAGCATAATGGTGCTATATCTTTGATTATGCTTTTGCACTTTGCTGGCGTAAATTTTCATTCGCCACCTCCTTTGTTATTAATATCTATGTCAGACTCACTCCTTTCAGTTGTGACTCTTAGGGGGTGGGGAGCAGTGTAGTGACTCTGTGCTGTATTGAACCAGAGTCTGTTCTGTTTTACTCAGGGTCCATTTCAGCGCGCAGCAACAATTTCTGAAACGCGCGCGGATTTGATTAAACTTGCGATCTAGCAATAATCACGTCATTTCAGGAGGCATTGTGTCGTCACGTGATCCTGTTCTCATGCAGTGAATCATGTAAATTGCAACAGTGATTCTCTTTCTGGATTTGCCGTTGTCCTGTGAGGACTTAAGTCAATTTAAGAAGTTTTTATTTTGCTGCCATTAAACAACTAGAAAGTTTTTAAGCTATGGTGATAATTTGAAGAAAAGAACGAACTACAATATTTTATGAAACTAACGTTTGGATTGGGGTTCACCAAACCCAAATTCCTACCCTAGCTAGGTTGATTGGGGTTCTTTTAAAACTTAAACAAATCTTACCTTTATTAGCGTTACAAACTTTGTATCACTAACGATTCACTCTCATCTCCTCTATGGCATTGTAATTTGGGATTCTAGTTTGAAAGCATATCTAAGGAAAATTATTACTATTGCAAAATAAAGCGTTGAAAATTATTGTAGCAGGTAATCGGTTTGACAATGCCACTCAATATTACGTGAAATTGAATATATTGAAATTGGATGATCTATATAAATTTGAAATTGCCAACGTAATACACCAGCTTGTAAATAATAAATTACTAACACGATTTTCTTCGTTTTATTCTCCTATAAAAGTGATACACAAGCGAACAACGAGATTGGCAAAAATGGAATATGGTTTTGTTACAGCACGATCGTTTGTAGTTATATTCGAACCTAGGTTTTATGTTCTGTCGTTAACACGTCCATTTACCTAATTTGCATATTACTTTGTGTTGCGCGGCGTCTTTCATAATTTGCACGGAAGAAACTTTGCAACGTTGCCTGAAAGACGCGCCGTTTTGCCTTTTTGTTGATCACCTTTTTGTAGTAATGTTTTATTTCTAGCACAGCAGTTAAGTCAGTCTTATTTTTTAACAGTAGCGTCAAGAGGTTTTTTATTTTGTTGGTGTAAAATTCAGTTTTTTAGTTTAAGTGTTTTCCGCCCAGCCGGGCAATCCTCGATAAATTTTTGCTGGACTGGTCTTTTTTATTTGCTTTTTATTAATACAAGTTTATTTTGGAATATCCTCTGTTAGCCTCTTGAGCTGTAGGACCAGACAGCAAAGACCTAGGCATTCCGCGTAGGACGCAGCCATCAATCTAAAACATCAAAATTTATCGTCTCCTGACCTGGTTGGATTTTTGGTTTTTGGATTCATTGGTGATTACGGCTTAGAATCTCGCACTCATCGTATCTTTGATTTGAATTCCTTTGGCTGATAGCGGACTGCTGCATTTTGTTGGATACCCTCAACTGTACGACGACTGTACTCTGGTTGAGAAAGATCCATTCTTCTCAATCCGTTGGTTTACTGCGGCGACTTGAAGTTTCTTCGTTTTGGTTGGTCTGCAACTTGCGACCCCCTTTTTCTGGTTCCTGTCGCCTGCATTTCGGTTTCGTAGAGAATTCCAGTCCTACGTTCATCGGTTTCTTCTTTCGTCGTCCTGTGGAGGTGGAGTCATCGATCTTCGGTCTGCTTCGGTGGAATTCAAGCGTCATCTACTTTTGGAAGAACTGAAGTCTTTCTTGCGATCTTTAAGAACTGTACAAGGTGACGTTGTTTATATATATTGAGTGCGACTTAGTCTTTGCTATAATTATCTTTGTGCGTATTTGTTTTGTTTTATTATGGCCACAGAAATCCAAACTTTTAAGGCATCATCGACTGGGACGCCTAAACGTAGTGGGGGTGTAGATACGATACCCACATGTACGAGTACTGACAAGGTTGCTAGGTGGCGGTTAGAAGCGGCCCAGGAAAATTTATCTGACCCCGAGGGAAACCATGCTAAGCCCGACGCTGCTAACGCTGGAGCTACGGAAACTGGGTTAGTCGCGGCAACTGCCCCTCGTAAATTGCTTACTGTTCATCGACGATTGATGCTAGACACTAAAAGACTGATTAAGTCGCTTGAATCATGCGAAACTAAACGTGAATTCGATTTTGAATCACGAAAATTTAACTTACTAAAATCTGAGTATGAAAATTTTCACTATTCTGCGTCCGAGCTAAAGGATGTCGAATTAAATCAACTTTTATCTGAAATTGCTGATAAGTTTGAAAAATGTGTTTACTTGTTTGAAACCGTAAAAGACAAGTTTTGCGATAAAACTAACCCGTTAAATGAAAGCGAAAATGATTGTAATGATGATGATATGGGACCCGCAGATAGTGTGTCATTAATTGCCGCAAGTTCTACGAGTGTGACGTCAAGCAAATCCTCAATAATAAAGCAAATTGAACTTGAACGCAGGCGCTCTGAGCTTCAGGTTTTGGAAGATTTGGCTAGGTCTCGTAAAGCTAAGGCGGAAGCTAAAGCGAAAGCCGAAGCTGAGGCCGCTGCTGCGGCTGCTGCTGCCGAAGAAGAAGAGACTTTGGCTAAGTTGTGCTTGGAAGCGATTGAGCTAGAAGCTGAAGAGAAGCGCATTGCGTGCGGCTCGGAAGCGGGCTCTGTCGTTTCCGGACGCTCGAGACGCAGCGTTCGTTCTACTTTAAGTGCCGTGAGTTTTAAAAGTTCGTTAATCAAAAATGCTGAGTTCAAACGCAGTGCTGAGCCTGCCCATGGTACCGAAGCTGGTTCGAAACCCGAGGTCGGAGCAATGCTCTTAGAACACAAGGCGAGGGAGCTACGCTTAAGACCACTGGTGACGGAGCCACGCCCAAGGTCCAACGAACCTCAACCTATGCAGTTAGAACAAAAGCGTAATAGTGTTACAAATGTTACTAATTCTATCAATAAGAAGTTTAATGCTATGTTTACAAATGACAAATCGACTGTTTTGAATCCCCAAGCTCGGGGCTTTATTCCGCAGCATGTGTCTGGTTCAAGAAATCACAACAGCGCTGCCTATCATAATGATTATGCTGAGAGCTCTGGAAATGTGGAGAGATGTGTGTCTCGGCGTGTGTTAGATGAAGAAAATCAACACACTGTTTTAAGTACTGCTGAATACGGGAACTCGGCAAATTTAAATGTCGAACCCAATCCTTGCCCTCAATTCCGAGTTAATGCGGCTACTCAGCCAAACGTGGATGCCCCCGTTGCTTCGGAAAGCAACCCTAATGCTACATTGAGTGCTTATTTAGAGCGCCAAGGTAGGAATGAGTATATTAATCTCGCTACCCAAGTAGGGTATGATGGTGCAAATATTGCCTTTGTGTTCTTCGAGAACCAAGTGCGTCGTCTTATGAACGAAAGTCCTTACGACGAACGTAAATTAGAAGTTCTTCGAGCAGCATGCGTTGGTCAACCGCGCGAAATGGTGAATTTGTTTTGCGCCCCCATGAAAAGTATGACCACTGCTCAACGTATTGAAAAGGCTCTTGACCGACTCCGTCAGCGTTACAGTGTGTCGAGTGGTTTAACGTCAGAGCCTAGAGTCATTGCTATACGGCATGGTGCCAAAGTAAATTTTACTGCTTCTTCACTTAAAATGTAAAATGAAGACTTAAACACCCTAGAAGTCTTTATACTGCTAACCGTTTACCGAGTGCTTTGAAGCGGCGGTATCTTGACTTTCTTGACAAAAATGGTATAAGTCTGAATCAACCTAGCTTTGAATCATTACGTAAATTTGTGGTGCATAAAATTAATGTGACTACGTCTGACTACGGGCAGGCATTCTTCTAGTCGGAGGACTAGGAAAAATCACGTGAGCCTCAAAGTGGTCGTAGTGAGTTTCGTGTCCGCCAGGTGGCCCTGGATTCGGGAGTAGGTGCTCATAATGGTAGTGCCGAGTCTCCTGTGTCTGCGGCTGCCGGTGGGCGTGGAGCACCTATAGATCACAATCGTGGGACCAAGAAGGCTAGCGGGCGCCCTTCTATTTGTTTTGTTTGTGCGCGGGCTGACAGTAGACACTATCTTGTCGAGTGCGAAAAGTTTATGAAGTTACCTCCTCAAGAGCGACGTCAGACTGTGATAAAGGCAGGAAGATGTCTTAATTGCTTATCGATGGAACATTTAGCTCGTAACTGCCCTTCTCGGTGCAAGTGCCGAAAGTGTGGTCCTAATTGCCGAGCTAAGCACTCTAGTGCTATTCATGACTGCTATGAATCTCAGGCCGTTGGGGCCGCTGGCGAGACCAAGGCCGCTCCTGGCAGTCCTGTTGCATCATCTGTCGCTAGCACACCCACTAATAACGTAAAAAATGTTCTAAAAGTGAGAGTTGCTGTGGAAGGTACAGTCTTGCTTCAGACTAGCGCAGTTAAAGTGATCAATCAGACGAATGGTTGCTCGACACTGGCGTATGCTCAGCATGACACTGCCTCGCAAGCGACACTCATTTCGGACTCGTTAAAAGAACTTGGGCTTGAAGTTACGACAGATCCTTCTATCACTAAAAGAACTTGGGCTTGAAGTTACGACAGATCCTTCTATCACTATTCGTACACTTGCAGACCAAACTGCAAGCTGCATAGGTAAAACTGATTTCAGTCTAGAATCTCTAGTCACGGGTGACAACTATAAGATTACTGGTGCCATTGTGGTGCCAGCCTTTTCTGACGATAAAAGTTCTCTTCCACATGCAGTGGATACCAGTAAGTTGAAACATTTCCATGGAGTGGAAATTCCCGTCATACCCGAACGTAAGTGTGTGGACATTTTGATCGGGCAGTCTGATAAAGCACTTATTACTGTTTTGAAAGAGCTTGAGGGTTCGAACTCGAATGAACCCAACCTGGTGATCACACGGCTTGGACCGATCGCTAGCGGAGGTAGAGTTCAAGGAAGCTCTAAATCTGCGAGAGCGTTGCGAGTCGAGACGATTGCTACTGACCCAGACTGCGGACTTTGTGATAAGTTGCAACAAGAACTTCTCACGGTTAATAATGCTTTACGCGAATACAAGCTGCTTGATGAAGAGGTATTGCCATCAAAAAACAATGAGCTTACCTGCAGCTTGGTTGAACCATTAATT
Source organism: Trididemnum nubilum (assembly GCA_963965965.1). Lineage (NCBI taxonomy): Eukaryota > Metazoa > Chordata > Ascidiacea > Aplousobranchia > Didemnidae > Trididemnum > Trididemnum nubilum. Next base: position 26,087,895 of record OZ014488.1, read on the forward strand.
CGCGTTGTAGACGGTCGGTATGAAATGCCGGTTCCGTTTAAACCTGATGTTCTTACAAACTTCCTAATAATTACGATATTGCGTTAAAGCGAACATTGTCGATGCATCGTACTGCTGCTAAAAACTCGCAGTTGAAAGAGACTTTGACAGATACGTTTGCTGAGTTACTGAAGCATGATTGGATTGTGCCTGCGGATAAAAATGAAAACGATTCTTATAAAAAATGGTACTTACCATTTTTTGTTACTAAGACGGCTAAGCCCAGAGTTGTCTATGATGGCGCTGCTACGGTTGGTGGCGAGTCATTAAATCGGGCAGTTTTAGCCGGTAAAAACCTTTTAAATGGCTTGGTCGATATGTTGATGCGCTTTCGTATGGGAAAATACGCTTGGGTAACTGATGTGAGTAAGTGCTTCTTTCAAATTAAGCTTCCTCGGGATCAGCAAGATTGGTTCCATATTATTTGGTTTAAGAATAATAAAATGGACAGAGGTAAAATTCAAATCTTTCGCTTTACTCGGCACGTGTGGGGAATAAACTCGAGCCCTTATGTAGCACTCATGGCACTCAATCGGCTGGCTGCTGACAACCCCACGCATGCAAGTATGGTGACCTCAAATGCAATCAATCAAAACAGATATATGGATGACTTGCTGTTTGCTGGCGACACTTTATCAGACGTGGAGACCTTTGCTAGAGAAGGGATTGAGCTTTGAAAGCAGGGGATTCAAGTTACGGAAGTGGGTGACCAATGGCCACGCTAAGTCTGTCTTGCATCAGATTCCCCAATGCGATCATGCCCCTTCAATTGGCAAGATTGACATTGGGTCGCAGCTTTTGCCGGACTCTACAGCGTTGGGCCTTTCCTGGGACCCAGAAAGTGACACACTGAAGATAAGTGGCCGCACGTTTGTCGAGGCAGCCACGAGACGCGAGATGGCGAGTCAGCTTGCGAGTCAATTTGACCCTTTGGGTATAGTGGCGCCGCTGCTTCTGGGGGGAAAGTTGATTTTGCAAAAAGTCGCTGCGTCTGGAGTGGACTGGAACGACGCTGTATCGGATGAAGCTAAAAAAGATTGGAAAAAGTGGCTCGAAACTTCGAATATACTAAATGACTTTTGCATTCCTCGCAATTTCCTTTTGGAACACACCGAGCTCAGAAATGACGCAGAATATCAACTGCATGGGTTCTGTGATGCTTCGGACTCTGCGTTTTCTTGCGCAATCTATTTGCGTGGCGTTAATGCTGCTAAAGCACAAGTCAGTTTTGTGATTGGAAAATCTAAGTTAGTTCTCACTCATCAAAAAGGGTGGGTTATATCTCGCAAAGAGTTAGAAGCAGCTAAGATGTTAAGTGAATTAATGCTTCAAACTTCTAAAGCTTTACACGATCTTAACTGTAAAATCTTTTGTTGGACCGATTCGCAGGTAGTTCTTAAATGGATTGTGAACCCCGACCTGTCACTTGCTCGCTTTGTTAAACGGCGTGTCGACAGGATTCTTCTTGTGGTGTCAGCTAGCTGTTGGCGCTACGTTAATACGAGTTTAAACCCTGCAGACGTTGGCACTCGAGCGCTGAGCAGTGAACAGCCTAGCTCGCTCGATTTGTAGTTAAAAGGACCCTCCTTTCTTTTGCAGGAGCAGGTGGATGCTAGGCCTCCTGAGCATTCGGTGGTCGTGCGCAGAACTCTGGCAAGCAGCGTAGATTTGTCTTCTGGCGACGCAGCTTTGGATAAGCTTATCGAAGCTTCTCCAAGTCTGTATACGCTAAAGAAGCGCTGTGCATATCTGGCTGCATTTTCGGAGTTTGTCGTTGCGAAGGCGAAATGGAGTTGCTTTTCAAAAACCTGTTGTGGATGCTAGTTACTTGGATAAGGCCTTTGTTAATATTGTCAAGTATGTTCAATTTCAGCGGTTTGGGGCCGCTATTAAACTTTTAAGTAAAGAATCACCTGATGAATTTGAATCTATTCTTAAACGTTTAGGCAGCAAAACTAATGATCCTGAATCTAAACGCCGCTTAAATGAATTAAAAACTTTGCGTAATTTGCGCCCTTGCGTGGATTTGGATATTTGTTTGCGTATTGAAGGCAGGCTCGAAAATGAAGACTTGCCATTTAATTCTAAACACCCTTTAATTTTACCTGGAAGGCATCCTTTGACCGGACTTATTGTGCAATATCAGCATGAGCAGGCTGGACATGGTGGTCCGGCATATACGTTAATGAAAACCCGCGAACGTTTTTGGATTATTCATGGCGTTTCCAGAGTAAAATTTTACATCGCAAACTGCGGAAAATGTGCTTTGTTAAAAGCTAAACCGGTTCGTCAATTAATGGCAGATTTGCCATCGTGCTGAGTTACTGTTTGCAACAAACTTTTAAATTTACCGGACTTGACTACTTAGGCCCTTATATTTTTCGACAGAATCGCAGTGATTGCAAAGCGTGGGGCTTGCTGTTTACGTGTCTTTGTACACGTTGCTTGCACGTAGAACTGGTGACAAGCCTGGACCTAAACAGCTTTCTTCTTGCTTTCACTCGCTTTGTTAGTTTGCGCGGGGCAGTGGACACTTTTTATTTGGACAACGCTTCAACGTTCCGTGCCGCATCTAATAAGTTGCCAAAATTGTTGGGGTTTTCTGAATTAGTTAACTCGTTGCGTAAGTTTAATATAAATTGGGTAAACATTCCTCCGTATGCTCCTAGCCAGGGTGGTAGTTGGGAGAGCATGGTGAAGCTGTTTAAAACTGCGTTGGGTCGGGTTATGGAACAGACTCGCCGTAAACCTTCTCTTATTGAGTTACAGACTTTTTTCACCGATGCCGTAAGAATTGTGAACGACCGCCCCCTAACGACACTTGGCGATCAGCCCAATGATTTGTGCCCTATCACACCTTCGTCCTTTTTGGGACAGCACTTGGCCCCTAACACTCCTCTTTGTGGGTTGCATGATCAGGGGGACCTTCGCAACGATTACTTGTATAACTCCACGCTGGCCCACCGTTTTTGGCTTCTCTGGATGAAATCATATTTACCCAGTCTCCAAGGACGTAACAAATGGCGTACACTTCAAACAAACCTTGAATCTGGACAGTTGGTCCTTGTAGGGGATGCCGAAGACCTGGCCTCAAAAGGAGCGTATAGATTGGGACGCATTCATAGTCTGCATCCACAGTTGCGTAAAGGAAAAGAAATAGTCCGTAGGGCAACTGTGGCCGTTTTGAAAAACAGCTCTACAGCAGGCAACTGCGAGATTGAATTTGTTCTTCGTGATCTGGCCAAAATAGCTCCTGTCTGATTTAATCTTTTCATTTGTGAATTTTATTGGTGATTTTATCGTGATCTCGTGATAGTCGAATTGTGATTTTGAATTTAACGTCATTTTTTGTGAAACTTTTGTGCAATTAATTCGTGATAGTGATTTTGTGAAAGGCTTTTATACTGTGAACTCCCAACTTTAATCATGAACGTTTTATTGTTTAAAAGTTTGCCCTCTGCCCTACTGTTGCACTGTTTGTTTACGTTCTTCTGATGTCATAATTTTGTGATGCTACTCACTATTTATAAGTCTCCTTCATAATTTGTTTACTTCATTTACTCATTTAGTAAAGTTTTAAGTTGAAGCGCGATCTGTGCTTTCACTCTGTGTTTTTTGTTTGAAACTTACCCATGGATAAGATTTCAAAGGGGCCGCTTATGTTACAGCACGATCGTTTGTAGTTAGATTCGAACCTAGGTTTTATGTTCTGTCGTTAACACGTCCATTTACCTAATTTGCATATTACTTTGTGTTGCGCGGCGTCTTTCATAATTTGCACGGAAGAAACTTTGCAACGTTGCCTGAAAGACGCGCCGTTTTGCCTTTTTGTTGATCACCTTTTTGTAGTAATGTTTTATTTCTAGCACAGCAGTTAAGTCAGTCTTATTTTTTAACAGTAGCGTCAAGAGGTTTTTTATTTTGTTGGTGTAAAATTCAGTTTTTTAGTTTAAGTGTTTTCCGCCCAGCCGGGCAATCCTCGATAAATTTTTGCAGGACTGGTCTTTTTTATTTGCTTTTTATTAATACAAGTTTATTTTGGAATATCCTCTGTTAGCCTCTTGAGCTGTAGGACCAGACAGCGAAGACCTAGGCATTCGGCCTAGGACGCAGCCATCAATCTATAACAGGTTTGTACATTCCAAGATTCAGAACTAGTTTTATATACCATGGAGTCAAAATACGAAACTTGGTCTTAGAAAACTTGACTGCCGTTTAATGATCTAAAACAGGGGTGTCCAACTTTTTTCAGTCACGGGCCAAATTTGCAGTTCCAAAATTTTCTCTGGCCAAAATTTAGTCTTAGATAATTTTCTTTCAAAACTAAGGTCTTCCGATAGATTTTGTGGTGTTTTCCAAAAAAAATTCTCCACTCACATTTGATCGGTTTCTTTTGCCAAAAACTAGGTGTAGACTAAGAAAAAAGGTCTTCGGTCCACCAATTCCAATGCCTTTTGTGGTGTTCTCCAAAGCGCAAAAAAAAAAAAGAAATAAAGGAATCGCTTCTGTAACTCACAACATCGTGTCAGCGCGTAAGGATCATTAACCAACCAATGTAGAAACTTTTAGCGGGCCACTTTGAAACCTTCAGCGGGGCGGGCCGCGTATTGGACACCCCTGATCTAAAATAAAATATAAAAAGACCTGTTATCTACTTACGATTAAAAAATAAGGCAAATTAAAAGTTGCATCATCAGAATTAATAACGTGTGCCTAACAACACTATTGTCGTCGATGACCGAGAGCTCCCTTTGCAGCTTCCTGTTTCAATTGACCAATTGCTCCCTTTCTTTGTGCTATAGGTCCGTTTTACCCTGGCGATCAATTTGGAACGACATATGAAGCCAGACTACATGATTGCATTGATTTGAATGGCGGCTTTCACACTTGGTCGAGGTCGAACGTTTGGTCGTACGACCCAAATTTTGGTCGCATCACCCTTTCGGCTTCGTCAGGTCGTAAGACCATTTTGGTCGTACGACCACTTGATTGAACGCAAAAGAATGGCCCTTTTCACACTACACGACATATCACGCGACTGCAAGCAGTGCAGACTGTAGAAGTTTTGTGTTGCTTGTAGCTTACTGGAGGTATAGTCTATGTTTCTGAAGTTCTCAATTGGGGGCCATGGCACTTTAGCCTGGGGACACTGACATTCTTTGTTTTTCTTCTCTATAGTATACTTCACGAATAAAAGCGTTCTCCCATCGAGATGGTAGTGCCTCCCCATCGTAAAGCCACCCAAACCGTCCAGCTGGGGGCCAGTAATGTTGAGAGTTTGTAGAAGGGGGCCACAATCCATAAAAGTTTAAGTACTATTGGTCTATACTATCAATAATTTAATTGTGATGATTAGTACCTGTAATCGTACGAAATTGGTCGCCATTGTAAAACGGGCACTTTTTGGTCGTGCGAATGCTAAAATTTGAAGACGCGCGACAGCTGTCGCCAGGGTGAAACGGGTCATAGAGTTTAGTTTTGTGTTTTTTTATTTGTTGGCACATTTTGTAAATTGCAAATACATTATTGATTGATAAATCTTTTGACTGCTTGGTTTGTAGGAAATGCGGCTCTAATCTTTTGTTTGCGGTTTTCCATGATTGTATTATCCATACGTAGGTGAGCACAAATTTGCTAATCTGTTAATAACGAAGCTAACTTTTTCATTAACTCGTTAATTCGTTAAAAAGTTTTTTATGTTAACGGACTAAATTGACTTCCTTTAAGTTTCATTAACTTACGTTAAGATTTTCATCCTTAGTTTCTTACACCATTTATTCATCGTACCGGTACAAACCAGTTTGCACGGGTAACACTTTGTAGCGTATCAGCTCGAGTTTTGTAGAAGAAAAGCCGAAAAAAAGAGCTCTTTTTTGTGGCAAATAATAAGCTGCTGCACCATAGGTCTATTGGTTATCGCTGTTCGCAATTTTCAAGGATTTTTCCCATCGCAGCTCCGTTAGTGCATTTGAACCTATTTTTATCTTGAAATTAGATTAGACTGTAAAATGTAACTTCCAAAAACAAAAAAAAACAACATAGAAAATTAATTTTTTCTTTGCTATCAGCTCAACAGTGTGATTACGTGTTTAAGAAGCGAGTGAATAAAAAGAAATGTAAATTACACTCAAAATGTTAACGGACTTCATTAACTTCCGTTGATTAAAGCTGATAATAACGAATTAACTTTAACGAAGGTATGAAGTTTGTTAACGGACTACTGGTTAACGAAGCTAACGTTTTGCATTAACTTACCCATCCATGGTATTATCATTTGGTTGATTGATCATTAGTGACCATCTGTCTACTCATTAACGATTCATTTTGTCCTTATATTTGAGTGATTTTTGTGGATATTTTTGCAGTTTAACATGTTCGGCAAAATATATTTATTCACAATGAGTACTTTGAAGGACCAGTAAATATTGAGAGATTATTTCACTATTAGAAATACACAAACTCTTTAGTTGCTTTTTGTGTGTGTAATGATAAAACGACAGCAATTTATTTTTGACTTGAATCTCAAACGAAGATAGCAGTTGAAAAGTCAGCCACATTATGAGCAAATTAAGCATACAGCTTTGCATTTTGTGTTTTGTATTTGTGTGCTATTCATTGTTTTTTGCGCATATTATTACACAGCGTTGTTGTTCTAAACGTTTTCATTTAGGCTACCGGCAGTTATACGAGTATATGCTATAGTTTGCAAATGAGAGTTAAATGCCCAATCGAAGTAATTCGATGTAATGATGTTGCAGTCTTTTATTGTTCAGTTTTTGGTTGGCGATGCTGTAAGCATGGAGTCCAGGACAATGTTGAATTTATATTCCAACATTACATCAGTGAAGGAAAAGCAACCAGATATGGGTAAGATCACTAACGTTTTGGTGATCTTGAAGTTTAAGATCAGATCATTTAAAAAAAGTGATCTTGAAGATTAAGATCAGATTATTAAAATAATGTGATCTTGAAGATCAAGACCAGATCGCGATCTTGATCTATCGAGCCCATGTCTGACTACCAGCACTTGGTTTTTCTGTATTAGTTCCTGGAGATTTTCCTTATTACCTCTACTCTGTTAATGGTCAGAGGTGGAGTCGAGGACACAAGGCTCGAGGCCAAGGCCAAGGACACAAAAAAAATCCGAGGCCAAGGCCAAGGCCAAGGACAGCCTTTCCGAGGACAGACACTCTCGAGGCCAAGGACAGGAATGCTCGAGGCCAAGGCCAAGGACCAAGGACACAAAGCGCAAGTGCTCTCCAAAAAAAAAAAAAAAGGTCTTCACAAAAATTTTTCAGGCGATCTCCAAAAAAAAAAAAAAAAAAAAAAAAAGGTCTTCACAAAAATTTTTCAAGCGATCTCCACGGAAAAACGCTTTCCAAAAAATTTTTCAACCGCTCCACAAAATTTTAACATTCCAAAAAATAGTGCTGTCCTCAAGCCGAGGACAGGCCAATTTTCGAGGACTTGAGGCCTCGAGGCCAAGGCCAAGGACTTGACCTTCGAGGCCAAGGCCAAGGACTTCAAAATCTGTCCTCGAGGACGTCCTCGAGGCCAAGGACGTCCTCGAGGACTCCACCTCTGTTAATGGTATGCAAAAAAAAAGCGTGCTATTGTCGATAGGATGCCCCAAGCCTGCAAACATTCCGTTGTTAACGAAGCTGGGCCCACATGACATCTTTTGAAATTTTACAATGCTGTAAAAGCAGGAAAGAAGCCTTCACTTGAGCAGACAGAGCAATAAGAATTAAACAGTGTTAGAAACACGGCCGCTAAATCAACATGAAAAACCGACGCGCCAGCAGCTTGACATGACTAATTTCTGGGTGGCAACTTGACTCGATGACCGACAGGTCCTTCGCAACTTCCTGTTCTATTTGAATGTGTTTTTATGTGTCCATGAGATTTTGTTTATAGTTTTGAATGTAATAAAATGAAATAAAACAAAACATAACATAAAAACCACCCATTGTCTATAACAATGTAATCAACATCTATATATAGGCTACTACCGCATTTTAGTTTTTCTTCATTCTATCGTATAGATTCATGAAAAGAGCTGGACAAAAACGTTCAATTTAAAACAGCCTTTTTCAAGGCTACCCAGTACCGACCCATTTCTCAAAGAATGTTAATGATAGCTCCGACGCTTTTAAAAGCTATTTTGAAATTCTGAACCGCTAACAAGCTTTCTAAATATTATTGTTTTGTTTTGTTAAGCTAGCTCATTTCGTTAACGTTATTTGTGTTTAAAGCAAAGTCTACTATTCATGTATATGTCATTGTCAGAAGTGAGACATAATAAGTAATATCATTGCTAGCACTGGAGTTGGTAAACATCTTCAGAAATAAAATGAATTTCAACAGTCCGAATGTGACAAATGAATTTAAAAAATGGCGTCATTTTGTTGAATTATTTTATTTGGCCAGTTTGTAAGTGAATTTCCGGCAGAAAAATGTATAGTTATATACCTTTGTGTGTACAACCAACTGGCAGAGAAGTTTATAATACATTGATTTTGAACTGAAGATCAAAAGAAAAGTACGATAGAAGTGTTAGATGTATTCCAAAATTATTGTATTTCTACAAAAACCGAACAGTTTTGAGGCACAAATTTTTTACACGCAAACAAGAATTTTCCGAAACAATAAACGAATATGTTCTTACATTAAGAACGCTGGCCGCTGATTGTAATTTTGGTACTTTGAAAAGAGGTCTCGTTTGTGACAATCGTTTGTGCAATTAGATCTAACCAAATTAGCGAAACGCTGCTTCAGAAAGAGGATTAGACTTGAACCACAGACTCATAATTAGTAAACTGGAAACTGACAGTTTTGTCTTTTTTTCTTTATATTTTTTTAGAATATGCCGATTCGTCCAATTAGCGAGACTTTTTTCTTTTTGGTTCACTCGCGCTAAGAATGTGTCCAATCACATCAGTCGAATACGCGTGACCGCAAAAAAAAAACTTCGCAACAAGAGCAAAATTTTTTTTTTTTCTTCAATCCTCTTCTCTTTTTCTCCACGCGTCAGTTTCCTGTCTACTAGTAAAGAGTCTATGCTTGAACCAATGTCTTGAGATACGTCGAGCAGCCAAGCTGTCCGAAAAATACGCCAACAGCTTGACTGGAGAGAGTGATAACTCCCAAAAGTTTAAATGTAGTAAAAATATGTCAAAGTTAACAATTTGATTAGTTTCAACCGAAACAATCTAAGCGTTCAAATAAAATGAGAAGCTGTTGTACAAAATGCGGCAAGACACATCCCTCTTGTCGATGTCGTGCCTGGGGCAAGGTATGCTTTGGATGCGGCAAACCAAACCGTTTTGCATGTGTCGGCAGATCCTCAAAGAGAACTAACTCGAGCAGGAAACAATAGAACAAACAACAAAAAAAACGAATCGCAAGATTAAAACGTTGCTAAGTCAAAGGTATTTTCATTGAACAGCGGGAACGTAGATGAAGCTTTTGCTCAATTGAAAATATTTATAACATGCCTATTGCCTATTCGTTTTCATGATCAGTGTTTTAGGTAATCTTTGTTTATTTCGTTTTAGTTTGTTTACTTTCAAATGAAGGAGATTTTGTGTATGCATGATTGCGCACTGCATGTGACGTAACACCACGTGACCATATAGTATAAATTGCGCAACGCATTCCGGTCGCCATTGTTTTTTTGAGCTAGCTCATTTCGTTAACGTTATTTGTGTTTATTTTTTGTTTATAATAAATTGAAGTCAGCAAAGTCTATAGTTAATGTATATAACATTACAAACTCTATTTAGATTATTAACTAAAAGGTTGTTATTTGCTATAAAGCTTGCCAGCAAAGGAGATTCAGTGTTTGATCAAAATATTCTATCTGGTGTAGAAATAAAGTTGAAGGAAAATTACCCAACGGCGGGGTTTCCATTGTCATTGAAAACAGTGCGGATTTCAAACACGATTGCTGAAGTTCAAATATCTAGTCGAATTAAATTTAAGCAGCAATTCCATCAAAAACATTTCTAAACTATTATGGAGTTTGAACAGTTCGTCTTAAGTTAAATCTACGTACATACGAAATCAAATTGAATGTCTCCAGGTGCGTAGCCTGAAATTCGCAATTGGGAAGGAGGGCCCTGGCGCTCGAAAATTTTGCCTTTTTTTGCTAAATTAACTTAACTTTAGGGTTATTTTGATTAAAAATAATGGTTTTAAAACGTGGAGTGGAAATCAGCAGGGCAAACATGATTAAACTGGTATCATAAATGGGCTTTGTAGGAGGTGGCTAATGGTAAAATTTTAGTTCTTTTGCTGACATGCTGGTAAATCAAAAAATTCTACAGTTTAGTAAAACTCACACCGAGTAATCCATTTCGTCTATATTTTATAGAGAAAAATAATTGGGGGTGGGGGGGGCAAATGAAAAATATTTAAGCGAAATGACTGGTAAATGGTAATTAACTAATAATAAATAGCCCCAACTTCTATTCCTGAGTTTATAATATATTGGTTGATAAAATTTATGTTCAGCATTTTCATACTATAGTGATCTAATTTGATTGCTTATTTTTGGCCATTTTCAAAGTTTTTATTGATTTGTGAGTTTTGTTTTTGACAAATTAGCCTCCCTCCTAAATATACTGTATGTTTCAAATTTTGCTTTAAATCACTTTTAAGTCCATTCCAGTGCAAAAAGAAACAGTCTCATAAGTAGTAAAAACGTGGTGTTTTCCTTATTCTGCATTTTGGTCAACAAGCCAATGGGGAAACTATAGCCCCGCCACCTGGCTACACTACTGAATGTCTCTTCGATATTCCATATTCTCAATCCTCAAATCTAACTTCGTCGAAAATAAATTATAGTAAGATCAAGATCTTACCAACAGTACTGTATTTGTAATTTGAATCGCTTGCAGGATTTGGATTTTCGAAGTTCATTTTTAAAGTTTCTTCTAATGCTTATGGGTAGTATTGCCAACTTAAAAAGGTTAAAAACCTATGGCAATCACTTAAGGTTTTTACCTACTCTTAATTGAGTATACAAATGGATGTGGCTGATGTGTTTAGTTATGATTTTTGTCCTTCTGGGATACGTTGTTTATGAATAAAAGAGTAAAATTGTAGTCCATACGAAATGGCATTTCAACTTTGCCAGAACGTACTGGACGAGTGATTAAAAAGTATTAAATCAATTATGATGACCTTGTCCCGAATCATTTAATGCGTTACCTCGATACAACTATACGAGGCAACAGCAATACTTCAAATTTTGCTGCTGTCCAATTTATCAATCAGCATATGAGCACTCGCTACTCACTGTATTTGCGTTTGATTTATGATATTACATGAAAAGAACAGTGTTATTTTATTTTGTCGCCCTTAAAAAGGGCAACAATGGAGCCACCAAATGTTAAGGTGTGCAGGTGGCAGGTAGACTCGTAGACCACAAAAACCCTATTTGCGATTTCCTGGCTGAGGCAGTGTGGTAAATAAATATCTGGTATTTTTTTAAAAGTTGTTTGATGTACTTAATTCTTACAGCGTTGTTTTTCGCTTCACCTCTGTAGCATATTCTCTCTTTACATTCTTGTCCAATCTTTCTAGACTATCAATTAAGTGTATGAGTTTATGAATGCGAATCTAGTTAGTTGACCGTGAAACGACTGATCCGCCAACGTTTGGGTTAGAATGTGTTGGCGGTCAATTGTTGTCGACCTTTGTGAATGCGGTATCGGATATAGAATCTTTTGCGTTCTCGGCATTAAGGAAATACGGCTTTAATCTTTTGTTAGCGGTTTCCGATAATTGCATTTTGTTTTTTGCTTGACTATTATTGACCACCTATTCTTCTCCAATCTCCATAACGTTCCACTTTATCCAGTAGCGTAGCCAGGGGGGGGGGGGCGGGAGGGTTATAGCCCTCCCCATTGGCATGTCGACCAAAATGCAGAATGGAAAAAACACTACGTTTTTAGCACTTTTGTGACTGTTTTATGCACTGCAGTGGACTAAATAGTGATTTAAAACATCTTTTGAAACATATGTCCAGGGGGGAGGCTACTTTGTCAAAAATAAAACCAAAAAATGAATGAAAATTTTGAAAAATGGTAAAAAATAAGCAATCAAATTTGATCGCAAGTGTAAAAATGCTAAACATAAGTGTCATCAACAAATATACTATAAACTAAGGAATGGGGGGGGGGGGGGGGGGGGCTATTCAGTATTAGTTAATTACCAATTATTTCTCTCAAATCTCTTTTCATTAGCCCCCCACCCAATTATTTTTCTCTTTAAACGGTATACGAAATAGATTACTCCGTGTGAGTTTTATTGTTTTATAATTTACCAGCAACTAAACAAGAGAACTAGCATTTTACCATTAGCCACCTCCCAAATAGCCCATTTATGCCACCAGTTTAATCATGTGTGCACTGCCAATTTTTAAGCCACGTTTTAACAACATTGTTTTTTAATCAAAATAGCCCTAAAATAAAATTATTTTTGCAAAAAATGCAAAAGTTTTGAGAGCTGGGGGCTCCGCCCCCAGACCCTCATTGGCCTCCGGCGGCTGGGGCGGCTGGGGCGGCTGGGCCTTTGGCCCCAGACCCCCCAAACAGCCCCCTCATTGCGAATTTCTGGCTACGCGTTTGACTTTATCCACATGTTTATAGATATTTTTACATCAACAAATGAATGATACCTTTGAAGGACTTGTTGAGAAATTATTTTACCATCAAAGATATGTAAACACTTTCGCGGTTTTGCTTTTTGCGTGTTGTGATAAAATGACCTCAATTTATTTATTACTCGAATACAGAAAAATTTGCGGTTGAAAAATTATGCCTCATATCAGTGCACAGATTTGCATTTTTTGTACAATTCGTTATTTTTTGTCCTTATTCTTACACAACATTTTTGTTGTTTTGAAGGTTTTCATTTAAGCTACCGGCGCTTACATGCTGTAGCTTGCAAATTAGACGTAATGGCATAGGTGGGCACAAGTCCGTTAATCTTTAATCCGTTAATAACGAAGCTAACTTTTTCATTAGCTTGTTAATCCGTTAAAAAGCTTTTTCATGTTAACGAACCTAAATAACTTCCGTTAAGTTCTGTTAACTTCCGTTAAGGTCTCATCGTTAATATCTTGCGCCATTCATTCATCGTATCGGTACAATCTAGTTTGCACTGGTTACACTTGTTGCATATTAGATTATTAGCACGAGTTTTATAGAAGAAAGCGAAGAAAAGAGCTCTTTTGTGTGGCAGATAATAAGCTAGCGCCTAATACGTCAACGAATTATTATCGCTGTTCGCAATTTTGAAAAGATTTTCCGATTGCCGCTTGGTTAGTGCATGTGAACTTATTTTTATCTTGAAATTACATTAGACTGTAAAATGTAACTTCCAAAGCACAAAAAGACCACACCATAGCAATAAATATTTCCTTGCAATCAGCTCAGCAACGTCAACACGTGTTCTAGAAGCGAGTAATGAACAAGAAATGTAAATTACACGCAAAATATTAACGGACTTTATTAACTTCCGTTAAATAAAGCTGAAAATAACGAATTAACGTTAACGGAGGTGTGAAGTTTGTTAACGGATTAATGGTTAACGAAGCTAACGTTTTGCATTAACTTGCCCACCTATGCGTAATGGTGATACAGTTTTGGATTGTTCCAGACTAACATGCTTCTTGGCTTCTTGAAGATCTGGAAAGTCTTTTGGCTTATGCTGTTTTTAGCTGGCGATATGGTGATGCAGCAAGGTAATGGTGATGCAGCATAAAGCCAAGGACAAGGTCGAATCTTTGTTCAACCACAACAGCAGTGAAGCAAAAGCAATAATACATTTAAAAGGGCCGTTTGTCAGGATTCGTATAAATAACGCTGAGTATCGAAATTGAGAAGACTGTCATTTGCTATAAAGCTCGCCAGCAAGATCGACTCATTGCTTGGCAAAAGAATTCTATCTGATTTGAAAATACAGTCGAAGAAAAATTACCTACCAGCAGGGTTTCCATTGTTTTTGAATTCAGTGAAGATTTCGACACGTTGTTTGCAACAAGAGATTCACGAATATTGAAGCTCAAATATCTTGTCATGTCTTAACCCATTCATGCCTACAGTACCCTATTAGGGTATCATTCTAAAATTGCATTATCTAATGATTTAACTCTTGAAAGTGCTACTTGTTTACATGGCTATGGAATTTAGATAGCTGAATTACTGCTTGCCACGTGCTGCTAGTTCAAAATTTTGCTCAGTTTTAGTTTTAGAGACATTTAACTTACAGAAGATGAAAAAATGAGTAGTAGCAACTATCGAAAAGATAGATAAGTAAATATTTTAGTAAAATTTAAATTAAAAACATAATTTTTAGTTTAGTCGAGTAGAATATTTATTGTAGATACTTAAGTAACGATAAAATAGTAAAAATTGGTTTAGCGAAAGTAAATATGGTAATATTGCTTTGATACCCTATTAGGGTATAGTAGGCACGAAAGCCTATGTTAACATTTTTGGTGTGGTATGTAATTTTGATAGTTGTTCTTACAGAAATGAGTTGATAAACTTAGCATGAATAATTGTTTGGTGTCATAACTACGTTAAGGATTGTTCCAATACTATGTAATGGTGTGTTATCGTGGAGGGTTTCGTAATGACGTCATAATCGCATGGAGGTTAACACGAAATATAACATTGTTTTTACGGAAATGGTTTGATAAAAGTTTCCGGTGTCACAATTAGATTAGGGAACGCTCCAATATCACAATTATGATGGGGTGTAGGGGGTCACGATGATGACATAGTCGTATAGGATGGGGTTAATCAAAAACGTCATGATACATGTCATAAAAGGATATACGTACTCATAAGCTTATAAGGTATTGGAATACTCCTTAATGTATCATTATTGATGCAAGATATTTGAAACCATGTTTGGAATTATTCCCTACAGTAATAGAGTTCAATTTCCATTATCAGATATTTCTAGAAGCCTCTTGATGAAAGATGCAGCATCAGCTGCTGATGATTTTTGGACTTCACTTACCTATTCAATTGTTGTTTTTTTTTTGCTAAATTTTCAAAGAGGCAAATATTTTTAACTGTGGTAGGTGACCATTTACATCCAAATAATTTGTTATCATTCGCATAATTATACGTTGCAAGCTTTCCAATTTTCGTTTTCCTGATAACAAACTAAAACGACATTGAAGTTTTTCACTTTCTGTACAAGAGCATGAGCTTTAGCAAAAGAAATAATGACTTACAATCAAACAACTTTCCGAATTTTCTCAAAGGAGCAAAAATTGAGGCGAATTCTTATTACCTTAAGCCATTGACTGAGGCCAAAACTCCAGCTATCCAAAAATGTATAGTTTTTCCATAATTGACGTTAAATGGAAAAAAAGTTAAAAAAATTACGTATTTTATTGTGTCGTCAAAACTTAAATATGACGTCACATTATGATTCTTATCACTGCCCCCCCTACCAAAATTATTGCATACACCATTATAGTTTATATGAATTTAGTTGTATTTTGACTATTTGAATTTCTTGATTGATAAAGTTTATATCGTGCCATTCGTGCCTACGATACCCTAATAGGGTACCTACATACTTTTCAATAAACAAACAAAGATATACAACTTTTCAGATTTTTTTCATCTGTAATGTGTTCAATAGGGCAGACTGAAATATTTTAGATGAAAAATATTCAAAAAGCAAAATTTGGGATTTAATGGGTTAATTAGATTTACGTAGAAATGAAATTGAATATCTTCCAGATTAACCAATACTCTCAAGCCTCAAATTTAACTCCTTTGAAACTAGGTTACAATAAGATCAAGGTTTTACCAAGCAGTATTTGCAATTTGAATCGCTTACGAAATTTGAAATTAACGTTCCTTTCAATACATATTGGCCGCCTTGAGAATTTAACATTATTGGGTTTTTGTGGAAATTGTCTATGATTTTCACCCGCCTCTGCATGGAAAATGGGTTTTGTTATTGTGAGAGGCAGGGGTATGGGAGCGGCAATTTTTGAGTCGCTTCCACTTCCAGCCTTAGCGCCTCCACCGCTTTCGTTTCCACCACTTAATGACGTAATTTTTACTGAAACATTTTTGAACTTAAAATTTTTGGCAGAAATATTTTTTCAATTAAGTCGAAATAATACAGCTTTGTTATCATGATCTTAAAAACAATATGTAGAACTAAATTATATAATTGTGTTCAGTGGTTTGTCATTGCAACGATCTGCCGATGGGCGTAGTCAAGAATGCGGATTTGGAGCGGCCCTAAAGCAAAAGGGTTAATCACATGGTTGTCTTGTTTCAGCTGATGTGTATTTTTCTGAACGCGTTCATCCAGAAGTTTAAAATAATGAGCGATTATTAGGGGTCTGGGGCAGAGATGAAACCGGTCAGGATTTTCTCGACCCGACCGGTAAATTTCAAAAACTACGCCGGTTGACCGGCCGGTCGACCGATTTTTGATCGGCCGTCGATCTGTTTTTTCACAGAAGGTTTTTGTTCACAGTTCAATGTATCTAACAAAAAATTTTCAAAAGAGGGGGGGCATGGGTGAGGTGTTAAAATTTGTGACTCCGGACGGAAGTCTCAGAAAAAAATGCAAAAAATTTTTTCGTTTTTGCAAAAAAGATCAATTTTAAGACCTTTAGGTTAAATTTCGGATTGAAAAGACCTGTTTTCAGCAGCGCAAAACGTGCTCAAAATAAGCATAAAAAGAACTGGAGGGCACAAGCTAAATTATTAGACTTTCTTTCTAATGATAGTATGCGTAAGGCCAAGAACAAAAATTAAAATTTTTTAGCTATCTTTTGCAATTTGCCGAGCAGCAAGTACTGAACTGTTTTGACTTTGGCTAGAAAATATTCGAAATATGACATCGGCTAGAAAATATTCGTGCCCCAGCAATTAGTAGAAATGTTACTTCAAAACAAGCTATGACTCGTTATTTATAAAGAAAAAAGAGCTATGTCTTTCTTACCCAGTGTAGAGTGTGGTAAATTTAAGTTGAAAAGCTCTTCAAAGCTGCAAGATTATAGCACGTACTAAAAAATCTGAAATCTGTGCCACTTCTAACTCTCAAACTGATTAAAATGATGCTTAAATGCAAGGTAGCGTAAGCCTCTTCCAGATGCATGCCTTATTATAATCTGATTACGCGATTTTAACGTATATTTTGCACTTTTTTGCTTTCTGCCGTGGCCGAAAGGGGGAGGGCATGGCACAATGTCCCCCTCCTAAATACGCTCCTAGATGTGCATGTCTTTATGGTCGCAGCATTATAAGTCACAGCTTGAAACCATTCAACAAGTGTTTTCAAAAAATATGGTTGGTTAATACTGTTTTTTTATAAAAAGTTTCATTTATAATAAATATATATGTATGTTGCGGTTGGTGCTTAGATGTCTTTTAGTTGCAAGAAATGAGAATTTGACCGGTGCTTCAACCGGATTTACCGGCCGGTCGACCTGACCGGTTTCCATTTTTGGTCTGGAACGGATTTTCAAGCGATCCGGATAATAACCTGCTTTAATTACATCTGCGCTGCTTAGCGCACATTGTTATTTGGCTATAACTAGTTTGCTCTAGGCCGAAGCTTCCACATATGTAGTATTTTTTAAAAATAAATTGTTTGTGGGTGTGGTTTGCTCCAAAGTTTTGATAGCAAAGTGCATTTCAAGGACAGCGAAATAAAAAAGCACTGCAAGAATTATGCGGTTATCCACAATAGTACCATATTAGAAGACTCCTGGGACAGTTTTTTGCAGTGGTATGGACGGGCACTAAAGTAATTTAAAGCCAATTTTGGAACATAATTTTGGGGAAGGGCTAATATTAGTCAAAAATAAAACTAGTACCAACTAACTAAAAACGGCTAAATCTAAACAATTAATTTGTTCGCTTAATGCAAAATGCTTAACGTAGGCTTTGTAAAAAAATTATAAGGGGTCTAATCAGTAGTTAATTTTGTTAATTACCAATGAACTCTCTCAAATCTCGTTTCATTAGCCCCTCCTCCCAAATTATATCTTTATCTAGCGTTATAAAATACAGACGGTTTGGCTTAATACTTAGAAGTTTTTTCAAAGGAAGTGCCTATTTACACTTGAGCGTGCAAATGAGCTCTGCTTGTAGGGAATAAGAGGGCAAGAGCGGGTGCTCATTTACTCTTTTATTTTTTAAATTATTATTGTTAGTTGTTAGTTGCTTTGCCTTCAGACTCCCAATGGCTTCCGGCGGCTGGAGGCTCCACCCCCATACCCCCAAGCACAGCCCTCCCATTGCAAATTTCTGCTTTTGCATCTGGCTAGTGGTCAGAACTACGAATGAAAATGCGTTGTATTAATTTTTTTTTTCAATCACAAGTACAAAAAAGTATGTGCATGAAAGAGTAATAGTTAGAATTAATTTTTCAGCCCTGCAAATAACCTTAAACAATTCTGGAAAAGCCCATTAAAAAGACCTAAAAAGTCCTGGAATTTGATTTTCAGTTTCTGTGGCAACTTGCAAATGGTGTCTGAAATGTTTCTGAACAAATGTGCTCAAAGCTGTTTTGATTTAATACATCAATGTACTTTTAAGTTTCATACCAATCTAGAATTGAAGAAAGCTAAAAGTTTATTTCCATTAATGTTGTATTTATCGTATTTCTTAAAATTATTAGCTGTGATCCACGAAACAAGTTGATTTGTTGACAAAAAATCAGCTCTACGATAACACTGCTATTTTGCTTGACATTTAATAAAACACTTTATACTTAAATTTAGGCAAATTGTCAATGTTATTTTGTATAATTGTTTTGCTGTTTATGAAAAAATAATCAAACAGAATGAGTAAATAAAAGTTGTGTTATAAGATGACAAGACGTTTTAATGCAGGAGGTCAGATGCACTCGTTTTTTTACAAGAACCAGTAAAATTTTGGTTGATTATAAGATTCGACCTAGTTTCTCAATTCCACTAAAAAAAAGTGGCACAAATTTGCTCTTCCTTCCTTAAAACTTGCTTGTTTTTGCTATAGATCATCATTTAATGAAATAGCAGTGGTCTTGCGTAGATTGCTGAAACCTGGCTTTTGTTCATTGCAATATGGTGCTATTGGTTTACAAAGTTCTAGTTATTGAGATGCCCAGTACCGTATTTTTAGGACTATTCGGCGCACTGGAGTATAAGTCACAGTATCAATAAATGACCTTCCTTGCTTTTATTTCTTTATATAAGGTTTACTGAATGGAAAGCAACTAGAAAAGCTCTAAATAGCTCTGAGTTAAATCGTGAAGAGAAAAAGAGCATAGCTTGAGTAGGATCCGTATTAAAGGTGAGCTTTCAGTTTTTTGAAATTTTTAGTATTATGACTGTGCCATATGGTCCAAACAATTTGGTAATTTTTTTTCCCTTAGCAAAATAAAGTATTTTAAAAAAAGAATGACTTTGAATCTCCAACCTTTTGTTTTCGTTTTGCCAATTGTGTTAAGAGTCTATTTGTTTCAAGAAAAATGAGTTGTTTTTTATTTCTTTGTTTCACTTTTGGATGATGACCTAGTTGTATGGTTTGTTATTAACGTTAAATTTTTTTTCTTTCAAAAGAAAAGCAGTTACTTTTACATCAGTTGTTTATATACCATTGTATGCAATGAGAGTTAAATGTAAAATTGAAGAAATTGAATGTAGTGGTGATTCAAAGGATTGTTGTACAGATGGAGATAATGGTGTTCGGGCAAGTTTGTTTGTGGCCAGAAAATCTAAGAATGTGCTCTTGGTTTATTACATATCAAAACGCAAACAATGCATTACACATAAACTCAAGGACAATGTTATGTGCATATTCAAGCAACATATGAAAGCAGGAAAAGCAACAATACAGTTAAAAGAGCCTTCTGTCAATATTTGTGTTCGTGACGCTGATAATTTCAAACTGCAAAGATTGTTGTTTGCTATAAACCGTGCAAATGCAGGAGACTCCCTTTGTGGTCATAGACTTTTATCTCGAATCACACCAGCGACCGAAACACACATGATTATAAAGATACACCAAAAATATCCACCATCTGAAGGATTTCCTTTGTCTTTGAAAAAATTAAAGATTTCAGATCGACGGCTGGAACAATTAGATCCACGAATATTTGAGCTTGAACATCTTGTTGAACTAGGTTTGAGTCATAATTCTTTTAGAAATATTCCTGAAGCTTTGTGGAAAATGAAGAATCTATACAAGCTCGACCTAAGTTACAATTCTATCACAGATATCCCTGAAGCTTTGAGGAAAATGAAGAATCTATCCATACTCAACTTAACTTACAACCGAATTGAATATCTTCCTGAGACGGCATTTTCTCAAGACTCAAATTTAACTGCTTTGCACTTAAAAAGGAACGAAATCAAGTCTTTGCCAAACAGCATTTGCGAATTAAAGAACTTAAGGTATTTGAATGTTACCTCTAATTCAATCCGCTATCTGCCGATGCGTATTGGTAATCTCAAAAAATTAAAAACGTTATTAGTTGCGGATAATCATCTAATGTTTCTGCCTGCTTCTTTATGGCAGTTGCGACTAAATTCCATTGATATATGTTGGAATGATTTTTTCGTTTGTAGTCGATCACCTGTCTGTAATAGAGCAACTACAAATGTCATTCCAACTTTGCAACAACTAGCTGGACGAATAATTAAGAAATTCAAGATTAAAAGTGTTGGTTTTGTACCTGACACTATAATGCGCTACCTCAACTTTTCATTGCGTTGTTGTTGTGAAACCTACTGCTTTGAGGACCACATAGTATACGCAGATATCGCTGATCTGTCTGCGCTATGTCATAAGCTTAAGAATGCTTATCGGCTGCCAAGTAATGTGTATTTCAAAGTTGGGGCTTGCTCACAGAAATGCTTGACTTTGTGGAAAGAGAATGTACATGTCAGAAAAAAGATGAATTATGATTAAGTGGCTACTATTTGCCCACGTTTTGAAATACGAGTCACCATTAATATTGTTGATCAAGTGGGTAGTTAGGTAGATAGTTTTAGAATCAGTATTGTTTTGGTTGATACGGCACACAACCAGGATTTTACTGAAGGAGTGGCTGAACTAAAGTTTAATCGTTTTGCGTGCTTTTGGCCTAAGGCTACCAGCGCGGAAGCATTAAAATCTTTGGCCTGCAAACGTCCAAAACATCACAATTAAATTATTATGAACTAAAGTTGTTATGTTTGTGTAAAACAAATGGAATCAACTGATCACCAAACAAAGTCACTTCTGGTTCACCTGACTACCAAATTCCGTTTTGATCTTTAAACAATTACGTTATCAAGGTACGCTACTAAAACGAAACAAATGTTTGTTTTCAAGATTTATAGTAATTTTTTGCGTTGCGTTCGTAAAGAGTTGAAAATTGATTAATACAAATGTGAAAATGCGATTTCGCGGTAAGCTGGGCTAAAGGGGAGTTTGTTAGACGTTTGTGGTAGGTAAAGTGTGCCGCGGTCAGCTGCTTTGGCACGACAATAGTCGTTTAACACTCCAACGCACCGTACTGGTTGCTTATACCGGCCAGTTGGTCGAGCAGTAACGCGTTCGTCTCAGAAGCGGGAGGTCTGTCGTTCAAATCCTGAGAAAATCATGTCGAACACAGTGTTGCCAACGGCTTACCATCGCCGCAACATTTCCTCGAAAGAAGCTATGCTGCTCGGAGATAAGCCCCACCACCAACTCGTTACACGTTTAAGCGTATTGCTGCGTATAAAAAAAAAATTGATTTGACCAATTGTAACTTACAGTTGTCCTTTAACAAATTACACCTGCGGTTGTTGAAGTCTAAGAATGCGCAAAGAGTAAATTACAGTAATTCTATCACGCTTAAAAATACAGAACAACATCAAAATTAAAACAGCTTAATCAAATTGTTAACAGCAAAAAAGAAAATAAAAAAGGCTTTCATTTAATTACAGAAAAATCTAGTCCTGCACAAAGTATCACAAGCCTACACACATAAAACTGTGAAAGATAATTGATTAATACTCCCAGTTAAATACCCCACACTTAATGAATTCAAATACAAACCTCAAAACTATGAATCAAAACCAAAAATATACTGTAGGAGTTACAAAAAAAAAGAGTCAAAGAAAGTACCTTCCTTCAACCAACCACAGCCCAAGTCCTTCACATTTGAATTGAAAACGGCCAAAAAATTGTCTTTCGCAAGGAAAGGCAAAGACCTTGAGTAACAACGGCCAACTAACCTTAACGTTATCGGTCAGTTGGTTTGTTGTGGTCTGTTGACGTGGTTTGGCTGGCATCAATCAAACAACGAGAGGCTGTGCTTTTCTTCACAAAGCGATGAGTGATCCTAATTTCCAACAAAAATTACAATTCAAGATTACCAAGTGACACCATATCATGATAAATTTTCTTGCGAAAACAGTAACCAAAATTAAGTAATGTGAAAATTGCTGTAACGCACTTTTTGAGTATGTTTATGGTATTTTTTATAATACAGTGTTACCTGTTAACATGAAATTGGAAACGTTTAAACGACAAGTTAGTTGATAATGCAACAATGTAGTTATGGTGCGATAATGCCGATCAATTTTCATAAAGTGAGTATTTCTCATAGAGCTCGGTCTAGACTCCAAACTGTGTGTAAAATTGTAAGCGTATGAATAGAGCGTATTCTTAGATTAATATTTTAACCAACAGGCTGCTTGTACGCTGGTAAGGCATATACCCGACATACCAAATTTTAGTTTAGAGCAAGCTCAAAATACGCTCGTACGCTCACGATTTTACGCGCAGTAACGACCGGGCCTAAGTGCGGCAATCACAGATTTTTTCCAAGGAAACCACTGTGATGACTGCAAAGCACATAGCATAAACACCCCAACGAAAAATTTAGATACTTTTGCCAAATCGTTTTGGGCACAAAAGCAAATCATATTTGAAAAACCTCAGCATTATGATTAGACGAAGTTGTTTAGATGTAAACTATACAAAATCGGCCTTACAAACTAACTTCTCCTCGAACGCAGATTTGAAGAGCAGTGCATCGATAATCCATGAAATCAAACTCTTTGTATTTAACACGTAACTGCCACTGCAGGCCTGGTCTGTACTTGCCGTACAAATTGCAAGCGTACAAGCGTATCCATTATTTCAACTTTCAAGTATCTTGCACGTTAGTAAGTGGCAAGCCTGGTGTATGAAATTTCCGTTTGAACTTCGGATAAAATCGCATGCTCCCGAATTACCAGTTTACGCCAAATGCAAACCTTGTCTTAACAATCTTTCTGAGGCTCTGTGGAAATCGAAGCAAGCTTACACAAAATTGCCAATTCATATGTGAATTCTAAAGTTTCTGGCTCCGCACACGGTAATACGCATAATAATACGCAGCGTAGTCTTTCAATAGATATGTATAAAATATACTTTTAAGATTGGGCAACCCGTACTTGTGAAAATGCTGATTTGTTACGCAAGGAAATAAATTGATTTGAAACAGTGAGTGCAAATACTTGAGCAACATTTGTTTCAAAAATGTGAGAATTCCATGAAAAAAACTTCATTGGGCTAATTAACACTTTTAAATTAAACAGAAATATCTGTGTGAATGTTCTTTGACACTAAAATTGACAATAGTTTAGTTTTATGTTATTCTTTGCTTTTTCAGTATGGCCAAGGGCAAACGCAGTCCAAGTTTTATCGTAGTAATTTTTTTATCATATTGTAAATTGTTTGTGCGATTCACTGATTGCAAATCGCTTTCCATGCTTTTTAGTACGCTTTTAAATATTAAAAGTGCTCGAATTTTTACGCTACAATTAGTGTCAATGAATGATTAACTAATATTTTGAAATATTTCTGCTGTTAAAGTGTGTAATTTAAGAATAGCGACGTAGGTTTTTCTTTGCAATGCTTGAAAATCACGATCATCATTTTTCAACACTTGTCTGAAAGTTGTATTTTGCTAATCCGCTCGATTACATTTTAGCGAAAGTATTTGATCCCACAAACAAAGCAAACTTGAACTGTTTATCAATTATAAACTAATATATTTCTGGCATAGTTTCTAATTTTTCAACTCGCTTGCGTAGCTCGTAAACCATTCAGCAAAACTGAGAGAGCAAGAAACATTTCTGCCCCTTGATTGTCAGATTCGAGGGAGCATCGCTATCCGATGCATTTTAGCAAAGTGTACCCATATATTTACCATCTATTGCCATTTTCTCATTAACTCAAGTTATATACGGCACTTTGACGTATTGACAGCGTCGACTCTTGGGAGCAGTATTTAAGGCTCGTGTCTGCGAAGTATCGCGCTCGGGTTCGAATTGAGCTATGTTCTTTTATTCTTTTTCTTCAGAACCTTGCATTAGAGATAGGGTTCGGGCAGCAATGCCAGCCTGAGAGATAGCAAATTGAAGTGCAAAAAAAGAGGGTACACTTTGCAATTATGCTCCCCGTGCCTCCTGGGACGCCAATGATCTTAAGTGATCTTGCTGTCGAAATCATTTCAGCATTCATTATTGCTTACTTTGTAACATGTTACTGTATCAGTTGATGCTAATTGTATTTACCGGTGCTAAAACGTTTAAACTAGATAGATACATCCAATTTATGTGTATTTCTTCGCTTCAGTTGTGTTGGACACTTGGACAGGTTTTAAGTTGCTCTGAATTTTTAAACCTGCTGCATACGAAGTGTGCTGGTCTGAACGTGGCCTTGTCCTAAATAAACAAAGTGTATTGTTTATATTTTTTTGTAATAACATAACTATATTTGTCGCAATAGCAGTATTTCAAATGTATCTGATGCCTGCATGTATTCCGTATAAGAGTACAATTACTCAGTACTCAGTGTATTTGGCGCATTTATGATATCACATTGTGAAGATTTTTTAACGCAGTATTAAAACGAATAGCGTTTGGTTTTATTTCGCCGCCCTAAAAGGGACAAAGGAGCAATTAATGAGCAATCAAACGAGGCAATTTGGACTTGGTAAATGAATATTTAGTGATTTTTTTTTCAAAGTTGGTTTATTCACTAAATTCTTGCAGCATTATTTTCGTTTCACTTCTATGACATATGCTCTCTTTTCATTCTCCTGCAATTGTAGAAATTTGATAATTTTTTTCACGATTAACTATTATAAATTTACTGTGTATGTGAATGCGAGCTAAGTAACGGACCACCATCTTTAGGATTAAAGATAGTTGGCAGTCAGTTGTTATGACTCATGTAAATGCGGTTTTGACTAGAGAACCTGAGTGAACTAATTGTTCTACCACATTAATTGTTTCACTTTGCACAAGTCGATTGGACACGGTAATATTCCACCATGTTTTCTGAAAGTTGCCTCAAATGTTATAGCTCCAGTCTTGTGTTATTTTTTTGATAATGCGTTGATATTAGAAATATTTCCACAAAACTGCAAAATAGCTAAGGAAGTTAGTTTTGTTGTTTAAATCGGGTAGCACTGAAAATGTAACCAACTAACGACGTATATCCACGTTAACATGTTTTTCCAAAATATTAAAAAAGTTATTTTATACTCTACTATTTACCTTTTTTTTTTGAAAAACATTCAGTATTTACGAAAGCGCAATACGGATTGCAAAGTAATAATAATAAATCTACAACATATGCGATTTAGGATGAGATCACTACTGCTTATGATCAAATGAACGATAATGGATATACTAGCGTAGTGCATGAACCTATTAGATTTCAAAAAAGCTTTTACTACTGCAAAACACTCAATTCTTTTAAAAAATGATCTAGATAAATTTGAAATTGCCAAATTAATGCACCAGCTTGTAAATGATGACTTACCGCCACGATGTTCTTCGTTTTTTACTCCCATAAAAGTGATACACAAGCTAATAACAAGACTGGCATTAATGAAACATGGTTTATACATTACAAGATTTAGAAGCAGTTTTGAAGATCTTGGAGTCAAAGTAGGGAACTTGGTCTTAGCAAACTTACAAAAACTGCCGTTTAATCGATCCATAGAGTTTATTTTTGCGTTTTTTTTTTCATACGCGCATTTAGTAAATTGCAAATACACTATTAATTGACTAAATCTTTTTGAGTGCTTGGTATTTAAGGAAATACGGCTAGGGGCGTATTTAGGGGGGGCATTGGGCCATGCCCCCCCCTTTGGGTCGCCAGGGTAGTATAATTAGCATAGAACAATATGCAAAATTGCGGCATAACCCCCCTTTGTAAGTTGGGCAGAAGCTTTGATCTCACCAGTAACGTTGCCAGGGGGGGTGGCTGGGCTATGGCCCCCCCATTGGCGTGTCGACCAAAAAGCAGAATGGGAAAAACACTACGTTTTTACCACCTTTGAGATTGTTTTTTGCACTGGAGTGGACTACATAGTGATTTAAAACATCTTTCAAAGCGTATATTTAGGGGGGGGTAATTTGTCCAAAATAAAACTAACAAATAAATGAAAAGTTTGAGAAATGGAAAGAAATAAGTAATCAAATTTGATCGCAAGTGTAAAAATGCTAAACATAGGTCTCATCAACAAATGTACTATAAACTAAGGAATAGAGAGGGTGGCTATTCAGTATTTGTTAAATCTCTTTTCATTAGCCCTCCCCTTAATTATTTTTCTCTATAAACTGTACACGACATAGATTATTCCATGTGAGTTTCATTGAACTATTCAGTTTTATAACTTACCAGTATCCAACCAGAGAACTAACATTTTACCATTAGCCACCTCCCAAATATCCCATATATGCCACCAGTTTAATCATGTTTGCACTGCCAATTTCTAAGCCACGTTTTAACCGCACTATTTTTAATCAAAAGAGCACTAAAATAAAGTTATTTTTTCCAAAAAATGCAAAATTTTCGAGCACTGGGGGCTACGATCCCAAACCCCAGTGCCTCCAGCGGCTGGGGGCTTCGCCCCCAGACCTCCAAAACAGCCCCCCATTGCGAATTTCTGTCTACGCGGCTGGATCACACAAGGAGTATGTTTTTGTAGGCCTGCACCCAACTTTGGGCAAAAAATCGGACTAAGTTTGAGTGAAGACGTTTTTCTTTTCTTTGTTTTTTTTTGTTCTTCACCTGATTTTGGGCAAGAAATCAGACTGAATATGGGTGAAACAATTTCTTATTCTGATTTTTGTTCTTCTTAAATTTTCTGAAGTTTCTGCCCCCCCTTATTCAAAATCCTGCGTACGCTGCTGAATACGGCTCCGATCTTTTGTTTGCAGTGTCCGATGATTGCATTATCGTTTGCTTGATTGATTGTGAGGGACCTTCTGTTCTAGTTCGTAACGCTTCATTTTGTCGTTATATTTGAGCGATTTTGTGGATGTTTTTGCAGTTTAACATGTTCGAAAAAATATATTTATTTACAATAACTACTTTAAAAGACCTGTTAATATTGAGAGATTATTTCATCGTCAGAAATATGCAAACTCTTTAGTTGTTTTGTATTTTTGTGTGTAATCGCAAAACGACAATAGTTTATTTCTGACTCAAATCTCAAAGGAATATAGCAGTTGAAACACTAAGCCACATATGAGCAAAGCATACAGCTTTTCATTTTGTGTTATGTTTTTGTGTGCTATTCATTGTTTTTTGTGCTTACACAGCGTTGTTGTTTTAAAGGTTTTCATTTAGGTTACCGGTAGTTACATGCTGTAGCTTGCAAATGATAGTTCAATGCCAAATCGAAGTAATTCGACGTAGTGGTGTTGCAATTTTTTATTGTTCTGTTTTTGGTTGGCAATGCTTTAAGCGTGGAGTCAAGGACAATGTTGAATTTATATTCAACATCACATCAGTGAAGGAAAAGCAAACAATACAGTTGAAAGAGCCTTTTGTCAGTAATGCTGAACAGAAGTATCGAAATTGAAAAGATTGTTATTTGCTATAAAGCTTCCAAGCTACGGAGCTCATTGCTTGGCCAAAGAATTCTGTCCGATATAAAACTACAGTCGTAGAAAAAGTACTTACCAGCAAGCTTTCCACTGTGTTTGAAACCACTAAAATTTCGACGCGTTGTTTGCAAGTTTGAGTCAAATTTGATCAGCAATTCCATCACAAATATTCCTACGTGTTTATGAGTTTGAGCCAGTACTTAAAATGTAGGAGGTACTCGGGGAATACGTCATCCATCGAGAGTAAGCATAGAAGAAGTCAGAACCCTAACCATCCAAGTGTTGAAGGTGTGCAGGAGGCAGTTAGACTTGTAGACCAAATACACCTTATTGCGATTTTCTGGCTAAGGCAGTGTTGTAAATAAATGTCTGGTTCAAATTTTTTTCAAAGTTGGTGGATGCACTTAGTTCTTGCTGCATTCTTTTTCACTTCACCTCTGTAGCATAATCTTTCTTTGTATCCTCCTCCAATCTTTCAAGACTAGCAATTAAATGTATGGGTCTATGAATGCGAGCACAGTCAGCTGACCGCGAAACAATTGATCCGCCAACGTTAGGGTTGTGTTGGCGGTCAGTTGCTGTGGGCCTTTGTGAATGCGGTATTGGATATAAAATTTTTTGTGTCGTCGGATTTAAGGAAATACTGCTCTGATCTTTGGCTAGCGGTTTCCGATAATTGCATTTTGATTTTTTTGCTTGATTATTACTGACCACCTGTCCTTCTCCGATCTCCATAACGATCCACTTTATCCACATATTTGTGGTTATTTTTACATCAACAAATGAATGATACCTTTGAAGGACTTGTTGAGAAATTATTTTACTATTAGAGATATGTAACACTTCAGCGGTTTTGCTTTTTGCGTGTTGTGATAAAACGGCAGCGATTTATTTATCACTCGAATACAGAAAAATTTGCGGTTGAAAAATTATGCCTCATATCATTGCACAGATTTGCATTTTATAGTTTTTTGTCAATTCGTTATTTTTTGTCCTTATTCTTACACAACATTTTTGTTGTTTTGAAGGTTTTCATTTAAGCTACCGGCGCTTACATGCCGTAGCTAGCAAAGTGGACATAGTGGCATAGGTGGGCACAAGTCCGTTAATTGTTAATCCGTTAATAACGAAGCTAAGTTTTTCATTAGCTCGTTTATCCGTTAAAAAGCTTTTTCATGTTAACGAACTAAATTAACTTCTGTTAAGTTCTGTTAACTTCCGTTTAGGTTTTCCTCGTTAATATCTTGCGCCATGCATTCATCGTATCGGTACAAACTAGTTGGCACTGGTAACACTTGTTGCGTATAAGCACGAGTTTTATAGACGAAAGCAAAGAAAGGAGCTCTTTTGTGAGGCAGATAATAATCTGGCGCCTAATAAATCTATTAATTATTATCGCTGTTAGCAATTTTCAAAGATTTTCCGATTGCAGCTTGGTTAGTGCATGTGAACTTATTTTTATCTTGAAATTAGATTAGACTGTAAAATGTAACTTCCAAAACACAAAAAGACCACACCATAGCAATAAATATTTCCTTGTAATCAGCTCAGCAACGTTAACACGTGTTCTAGAAGCGAGTAATGAACAAGAAATGTAAATTACACGCAAAATATTAACGGACTTTATTAACTTCCGTTAAATAAAGCTGAAAATAACGGATTAACGTTAATGAAGGTGTGAAGGTTGTTAATGGACTAGTGGTTAACGAAGCTAACGTTTTGCATTAACTTGCCCACCTATGCGTAATGGTGATACAGTTTTGGATTGTTCCAGGCCAACATGTTTATTGGCTGCTAGAAGATCTGGAAAGTCTTTTGGCTTATGCTGTTTTTAGCTGGCGATATGGTGATGCAGCAAGGTAATGGTGATGCAGCATAAAGCCAAGGACAAGGTCGAATCTTTGTTCAACCACAACAGCAGTGAAGCAAAAGCAATAATACATTTAAAAGGGCCGTTTGTCAGAATTCGTATCAATAACGCTGAGTATCGAAATTGAGAAGACTGTCATTTGCTTTGAAGCTCGCCAGCAAGAACGACTCATTGCTTGGCAAAAGAATTCTATCTGATTTGAAAATACAGTCGAAGAAAAATCACCTACCAGCAGGGTTTCCATTGTTTTTGAAATCACTGAAGATTTCGACACGTTGTTTGCAACAAGAGATTCACGAATATTGCAGCTCAAATATCTTGTCATGTCTTAGTTAGATCTACGTAGAAATGAAATTGAATATCTTCCAGATAGCCAATATTCTCAAGCGTCATATCTAACTCCTTTGAAACTAGGTTACAATAAGATCAAGGTTTTACCAAGCAGTATTTGCAATTTAAATCGATTGCGAAATTTGGAATTAACGTTCCTTTCAATGCATATTGGCCGCCTTGGGAATTTAACATCATTGGGTGTTTGTGGAAATCGTCCATGATTTTTGCCCGCCTCTGCATGGAAAATGGGTTTTGTTATTGTGAGAGGCAGGGGTATGGGAGCGGCAATTTTTGAGTCGCTTCCGCTTCCAGCCTTAGCGCCTCCACCGCTTTCGTTTCCACCACTTGATGACGTAATTTTTACTTAAAAACTTTTGAACTTAAAAATTTTTGGGCAAAAATGTTTTTCAGTTAAGTCGAATTAATATAGCTTTGTTATCATGATCTTAAAAACAATATGTAGAACCAAATTTTATAATTGTGTTCAGTGGTTTGTCATTGCAACGATCTGCCGATGGGCGTAGTCAAGAATGCGGATTTGGAGCGGCCCTAAAGCAAAAGGGTTAATCACATGGTCATCTTGTTTCAGCCGATGCGTATTTTTCTGAACGCGTTCATCCAGAAGTTTAAAATAATGAGCGATTATTAGGGGTCTGGGGCAGAAATGGAACCGGTCAGGATTTTCTCGACCCGACCGGTAAATTTCAAAATCTACGCCGGTTGGCCGGCTGGTCGACCCGTTTTTGACTGGCCGTCGACCTGTTTTTTCACAAAAGATTTTTGTTGACTGTTTAATGCATCTAACGAAAAATTTTCAAAAGAGGGGGCCATGGGTGAGGTTTTAAAATTTGTGACTCCGGACGGAAGTCTCAGAAAAAAGGCGCAAAAAATTTTTTCGTTTATGCAAAAAAACTCAATTTTAAGACCTTTTTAGGTTAAATTTCGGTTTGAAATACCTATGTTTTGAGCAGGCAAAACGTACTCAAAATAAGCATTAAAAGAACTAAAGGGCACAAGCTAAATTATTAGAATGATATTATGCGTAAGGCCAAGAACAAAAATTAAAATTTTTTAGCTATCTTTTGCAATTTGCCCAGCAGCAAATACAACACTGTAATGACATT
This sequence comes from Trididemnum nubilum, assembly GCA_963965965.1. NCBI lineage: Eukaryota > Metazoa > Chordata > Ascidiacea > Aplousobranchia > Didemnidae > Trididemnum > Trididemnum nubilum. The sequence goes on from OZ014488.1 coordinate 26,119,177, forward strand.
GGCTAAAAAAGTGTTCGAAATATGACATCGGCTAAAAAATATTCTTCCCCCAGCAATTTGTGGAAATGCGACTTCAAAACAAGCTATGATCTGTTAGATATAAAGAAATATATAAAGTTAGTTATAAAGAGTTAGATATAAAGAAATAAGAGCTATGTCTTTCTTGCCCAGTGTAGAGTGTGGTAAATTTAAGTTGAAACAAGTTTTCTGAAATCTGTGCCACTTTTAACCCTCAGCTGATTAAAATGTCAGGTAGCGTAAGGCTCTTTCACATGCATGCCCTATTATAATCTGATTACGCGATTTTAACGTATATTTTGCACTTTTTTGCTTTGTGCCGT